>CM073323.1:29245333-30478667 GCA_037043015.1 Bryum argenteum
GGCACACATTACGTCCTCACAACTAATCCGTCCTATCCGTCCGAACTAGCAGGTCACGCAGGCCGTCCTGGTTACCCTATCACCCTTACTACAATGACGGACTCCAAGAGCTCCGAATCCGGCTAGAAGACGTCTACACGTATTCTGGTCACGTACTGCGCTTAATCCGTCCTCTGAGACTACAGAGGAACCCAAGTCTGTGGCAGGTGGAGGCCGGATTGGAATCCGTCCTCACACACTCTACTCCCAGAACCTCCCAGACCGTAAGTGTCTACCACAGCAGTTTCCCTCTCTCAGACGCCTAGACCAGTTCAAGACACAAGGCACTCAAGAATACGCCCAACCCGACTTCAACTCCTCAGAAACGACCTAACAAAGAATCCGGATTCCTAACTCCCAACTCACACACAGAGAGTAGATCCGGCTTTCCAAGCACTCAACTGAAAAGGAGACAGGGAAATGATCACACCGAATATGCACATAAGAAGGTTTGATTAACACTCAAGCAAGGAATGTTTTGGTGGACAAAACTCCCACCTATAAGTACTTCTAAGTCAACGACTTAGATCCCTAACTGGATTGCGGCGCCGGCCTACCAGGCCTACTCCTCAAAAAGCGGCACGCATTCCCAAAAAGAAAACACTATACTGGCCTAGGACGGATACCAATCCGACCTCCTAACCCTGGCCGTCCTTTGACTGCCGGCCTCTAAGACGTCCTACTTCTTTCTTCGCGAACTAACTCCGTGCTTCGGCCGTTTTAGTGGTGTCGCTGCGATACGTCCTGCCTTTACTCTCTTGCCCGTGTCGGTGATCACGTACTCGTCCTCGCTGGAGTCAGTCTCGTCCCCGCTCTTCAACTCTTCCTCTTCGGAATGCTCGAGGCCGATGTCGTGAAGCTTCTGCGCCCCGGGAGACTTCTCGTATTCCTCGGCCGTGAGCTTTCTCTTCGCGGTGCGCGTGTTCTTGGCCGGCGAGTCTGGCTGGGGCGGGTGCATCCGACTCCGTCTTCACCTTCGCCTTGCCCTTCGTGTTGGTCGGATGGAGGGCCAAAGCATCCGTCCTCGTTGGATCCGCCGCGGGATCTTGGCCGGAGTAGAAGTGAAGGCTGGCATCACTACCTCCTTCATCTGCTCCCGGACGGCGTCGAGTAGTATCTTGACCTCGGCGTTGCTCTTCTCTACTTTCGTGGCGTACGTCTTCGCCAAGAGGAATTTCTTGAATGTCTCCGCCTTGAAAACCTCCGACCCGGGATTCCGGCCTCGAACAGGTTCGCCCCTGCAAAGACCTCGGCCGGAACCTCGCAGATTTCCACGAGCTTTACGACTGCTCGTTTGCCGTGATTACGGCCCGCCTTCCGACCAGGAGTTCCTCCTCCCTTCTCTCGACCGTCTCGCGAAGACGTCTATTCTCCAATTAGCTTGGTCACTTGCTTCTCCGTCGCCGGAATCGCTCCTCGTCCGGTTTGGAGTCCCACTTGTTTGACCTCCAAAGCAACGTCTTTACTCCAAATTCTTGGCATAGCTTCGCCAGCATTTCTTGGTAGAGGAAGTACTGGCACCTGGCTTCCGTAAAGTGGTGCCATGCTCGCCTCATGGGATCCGGGTGATTGGCGGACGGACTGAGAGGTGGGGGAAGTCGGGGGTCGTTCGGATTCATGGGGTTCTCCCAATCGGCCGTAACTTCCCCTTCATCCACCGGCCTCGAGGTTGTCCCCTCTCGATCGAGTTCGGCCTCGGTCGGATTCGTGGAGGGGACGGGGACGGAAGGATGATTACCTCGACGCGCGTCCATTGTGGGGTTGCCTCCGGAGCCGGCTCCTCTGGTGCGTCGGGTGGAACGTCTCCTTCAACTGATCCGACCTCGTCGTCCTCCTCTTCCGAGTATACGGCATGGCTATCCGTACTCTCCTCTGACTCGAACACGCCGTTGTTTTGCGACGACAGCGCGATCTCATAATTCGACTCCTCCTCATCCGTCAGCACCTCCTCCTTCTTGTACAGGTGGTAAAGAAAAGGAGTAATAGGGCTAGGACGGGTTTTACCTACGTTTTCCGCAAGCCGGGCGACTAAGTCGCGGATGATCATCCCCCAGTCCGTCTCCCGTTCGCGCGCGCAAGGAGCCCGGGGCGGTGTTGGCCGGTAAAGACGGTGATCCGGTGCGGCTTCTCTCCGTGAATAATCGGCGCCAAAAACTTGATGACGGCGCGCTCCCTCGGATTCCTGCAATCCTCGATCGAGTAGCCATTGTGCTTGTGTGGATCCCCGTGGAACGCCTTCTTCGCCCACTTGTGTTTCCGGCCGCACAACCCTACTCCGTTGTTTACGGTCGCCGTAAATGACTCTCCGTCTCGCCGTCCAGAATCCGGCTTCCCTCTAACCGTCCCCTCGAATCGGTTTGGCGCTCCGACCTTGATCTCGCGAACCATCTCCGCGTCGCGCAATCCCCAGGGCGTATCCAGCAGGCCGGCTAACCCCATTCTCTCGAGGTCTTCCGTCAAGGACTTCTTCTCATTCTCCTCGATCGGAATACACGGCGACACGAGCTTGATGGAAATCTTCGGCTTCTCTTGCTCCTGAGCGGAAGCGGACGCGCGTTTCGCCATCGGAAAGAAGTGTGCAAGGAAATAGAGAGTCGTCGGGTGAGGTCGGCCGGTGGGCGGATCACGACTAAGGACGGAAAGCGGAAAGACGGAGGGCAGGAGCGCAAGACGACAAAGGGCGCAGAAAACGAGGAGGCAGGTGACGACAAGGGCGGACGGGTTGCCTTATATCGAGGGGGCCGACCATCATGACATGGTCCACCGCCATAATTGTCCTCCCCGTACGGAGTCGCCTTCTAGATTTCTCGCCATTATTAAATTCTTCGCCACTCCGTCCTTCACCTGCCATCATAACTCCTAATCCGTCCTCTGACAGCACGTCCTAGCCGTACGGGGACAGAGTACGGATTGGCAAATCCGTCCTACTTAACATAAACTAGAGTTTAACTAATTCCTTTATTTGTAAAAACGTAATTGCCTTATAGTATACGGCTTAGCAAATACATAGGTCGGATTCTAGACACTATACTTATTCTTAATGCGCATTAGAACATAATGGCCAAAAATCGAAAAAACGGGGTCCGACACAAGCGAATGAAGTTCGAGGAACTCTGCGAACTTATCGTACATGCTGTCTGGAAATGTGATAATCTGGATCTCGTGCTTGAGATCCGATGTTGTCAAAATTAACTTCCCGACCTTGTTGGGATCGATGTTGCGAAACCGGATCAACAGAAGATCCGTAAATTTCTGCGAAAACATGGAGAAAAGGTTAGATGCGATGAGTGAAGAACAATGAATACGCCTGGAACAAACTTTAAATCAGAAGGTGGATTATCCCCGGGGCGGGGATAATCTTTGGGAATGGTGTATTGTCTTACCTTAAAATTGGTAGGATTGTAGACCGAGTCGTTATTTCGCGTCGCGTTTTCGTTCACGCTTGCGGCTGGACGCCCACAGTCGATCCAAATAGACCTTCCAGGTTTTATTTGGTTGCCTCACGTAGGCTGTGCTTGCTTCAGAGGGTTCGTGGTGTTGTAAAATGCCGAAATCGCTGTAAGGCGCTTTGGGTCGGTCTCGTATAGAATGTAGGCATACCACGACGGAAGCTCTTTCTTCCTGTCCTCCGTCACGGGCTCGTTCTGAAGCTCCCTCGAGGCTTCCACAGAGTGCTGGCCATCAATGATGCCAAATTTCCCATCTTTGATCTCCTCCCATGTTCTCGGCCTCCTAGGGAGCAAGTTTCCATTGGCGTCAATGGGCGTGATGATGATCGTCTGCCTCCTTGTAACATCTCCCATCCTTGCGAGGTATGCCTTGGTGTTCGTAACGATGTCCCTTTCGAGACTTCGCACAGCCCATGCGTCCTTTCCCCTCTCAAGCTGGGAAATGGGCACCAGCTTCTGTTCTTTCTTGAACAAGAATGAGTCCTTGAAGCTTTGGTTGAAGACTGTCTGCTCAGAAGCAAACCTCACATAGTCTGCCACTTCAGCAGAAGGTTTCGATGATTCCTTCTTCTGTCGGGCAGGCACTGCGACTACGGAAGTCAAGGCCGATCCTTGACTTGCGGTTGCAGGGGGAGCTGTACGCTGTCTCTTCTTCTTGGGAGCGGCACCGCCTGCAACGATCGCATCATTCATCAGCCTCTTCGAAGGCACTCGCGGAGGTGCCGGTAGAGCACCACTAGACTGCGGAGCTGAAGCTTCCGTATGCAGGACAACTGCAGACGCGGCGGGTGCCTTCTTCTTCTTAGCCGCTTTACTGCTTGACCCTTCATGCGTCTGTGACAGCCTTGACAGCATGGTCGTAAGTTTACGAACTGTGTCTTCTTGGTTGATGTTCTCCGAGCTCTTGATGTTGTCCTCCCAGAACTTGAGAAAGCCAGGCCGAGTCTTGCGCAGCTCGGCAAGAAAGCCGTGCGGGTCGAATTGTGCTCCGCAGTTTTCACCCACCTCTACCACAATTCCGAAGTGGTAAGGGTCCCTACCCTCGTCCTGTTGTAGAAGGACGCACCTGAGCATCATATACTTCTGCCTGTGTGCCTCGAATGCTGTAACCCTCACATTCTGGTGTAAGGGAAGAAATGGGTCCGTCATGACCAACTTGGTCATGACGAGGACATGGTTCTTGACGATCTTCAGGCACCAGCTCACGACCACATCCTTGAAGAGCCAGAGGTCAAGGCCTTCGTCGTCGTTATCGCGGAGGAACGGGTTGAACCCAAATGGGTGCTCCACCTTGTCCAAGGTCATGTCGAGGGGATTTGTTGCGCTTAGAGCCATTGTTATGTCTGCATTTGTAAAAGGCAACTTATCAGTACTTCTACAGAAATAAATTATTTATCCTTGGTCCGGGGATAATCAATCCTGATTGAACAAATAGACACATTTGACGTACTCAGCATTATCCCCGGCCCGGGGATAACTGTTTTTTATTTCACGAAACAGCGTCGAAATGTGCCAGAGTTATCCCCGGTCCGGGGATAACTGTTTGCCCTACTATGAAAACAGCATGGAAATGTGTTTTTAATCCCCGGCCCGGGGATAATTGATTGAAATTTTTTGAAACAGCGTGGAAATATGTTACTATTATCCCCGGCGCGGGGATTATAATTGTATGACAGTTTCTTGAAGAGCATGAACAAGTGCCATTATTATCCCCGACCCGGGGATAATCGACTGCTAGATTTTGAGACAGCTTGGAATAGTGCACATATTATCCCCGGCCCAGGGATAACTGTTTGCCATTTCACGAAACAGCATCGGAAAGTGCCAGTATTATCCCTGGCCCGGGGATAACTGTTTGCCCTCTTCTGAAAACAGCATGGGAATTTGTTTTTTTATCCCCGGGCCGGGGATAATTTTTTGACAGTTTTTGGAACAGCATGAAAAAGTGTTAATATTATCCCCGGCCCGGGGATAATTTTTGGCATTTTTTGAATTTGCATGGGAAATCGCTAATTTTATCCCCGGCCTGGGGATAATTTTTACCATTTTTGCCACTATTATCCCCGCCCCGGGGATAATTTTTGGCATTTCCTGAACTAGCATGGGAAATCGTCAATTTTATCCCCGAGCCGGGGATAATTTTTGCCATTTTTTGCCACTATTATCCCCGGCCCGGGGATAATTGTTGTTGTTATGTACTGTTTTCAGTTCGTTTTGATACATTATCCCCGGGCCGCCGATAATTAAGTTAATATGAAGCTACTAATACGGTATCACAACTACATTTCACCGAGTATAGTGAAGTACCTAAAATCTATGACTGTTGTAGATGTAACGACAACCGGTGATTATAAGCTCTAGCTTTTCCCATACTGAGTTTTAACAACAGAAAAAGCACATTCTGACTGATAGCTGCATCGCAATTCACAACATCATCAAAACCTAAAAGTTGATGCTTACCAATGTAAGTTGCAATGTACGCTGAGTACTCTATCGCTAAAAGCAATCGTTGGAGCCTCACGGTCCAGCACCAGTGAATGAAGCAGAAAAACCTAAAAGAGTCAAAGAATTCAAGCAAGATCAGCTACAATCCGTGCTGATTTGAAATCAAGACTTGAAAATGAAGCTCGAAAGTGCTGCCATGAAAACCTAGCACAGAAGTTCGCTTTTTCTGAATTGTAAGCATACTAACTTCCTCATACTTAGCATACACAGGAGAAACATCAAACCTAATCAGTAACGAAGCAAGTGAACGGAAATTACTTACACGTGATTTGTGAAATGCAAACTTGAGTCCCAATTCTCCAACTTCACGCAAATCAGCTGAAAAAGCAACTAGCTCGAACGTGCTCCAAGCTCGAGGGCGTTGAACTCCAGGGTGCTGAACTCCAGGGTTTGTGGAATCACAAGTACGCGGATCTCAGTAGGAACTCACTAGAAACTCTCCAGGAACTACTCTGCGAGCACAAAGGTATCAGCCAAGAGCTGAAACACATCTACTCAGAGCTCTTCGAAACTAACGAGGGCAGCAAAAACGGTGGCGCTAACTCGCAGAAACGGTGACAGAAACGAACGCAAGAGCGGCTGAGAAAAAGCGCCGGAGAGGAGGGAATCGCGATCGATGAGCGTGCAAGGTAGGAAGCTGCGAGAGAGGGCAGAGAAAAGAAGCGGAGCGGACGAAAAACAACGCTGCGAGGTGAACAGTGGAGCGCTGCGAGGTGAACACTGGAGCACTGCGAGGAGTCTGTCGAGCAAAAGGCGGCGCAGGGGTCATCATGACCCTGCCATCATGACTGCGCATGCGCATGGTCATGCGCATGGCTATGTGCATGTGCATGGCCATGCACATGACCATGTACATGTGGTAGTCACGGCAATGAAAGGGAAAAATAAAAATAAACATTGCTTACTTTTTTTTCTACTTTTTTTACTTTAATACTTGGTTTTGTAAATTTTTTTGGTATGCAAAGAGTTTTGAAAAACTTTTCAGTTCTTAATCCAAGTTTAGAATGCGTAGTCATTCTTTGGTTTTTTTTAAAAAATTTGACTTGGTGTTCTATGTGAGCCCAAAAACTGCACGGGCTCCAGAGTGCAAAACTCTATTCTAAAATCGAACGGAAGCCTCAATCCAGCCTAGACCATATAATAGGCATTCACCTTGGTGAAAGCCAATGACTCAAAAAGCAGTGAGAACTTTGTCTCTGGCTTTAGGCACATAACATCGTCAAATAGAATCAAATACGAACTCTAGTTGCAGTGTCTAGGTTACATCATCACAACAACAAAAGCCGAGTGCTAGCTAGCTACAAAATGTCGATATTAACTGCCGAACTTATTCTAGTATGTAAAGAATACGAAGCTCTGGCAAGCCATGCATCTGCGTAGCATCCGCCTTAACAAAATTTGAAGCTGAACGTTTAAATACGGAACTTGCTCTGGATCAGTCGATCGAAGCCCTTCTCCAAAGACCTAGTCCTTGATGTCGGCGTGAGCAGCGCCGGGCCACTGCGACACTCCGGGTTTCGGCTCGCACTCAGAGCCAATGTACGAGCAGTGCGCCGACTCCTCAAGGCTCCTTCTGCGCGCCGACTCCTCTCAGCGCCTTCTACATCGACGATGCTCTCGTTCAATTTCGTCACGAACTTGATCATACCCTTGCTCACCACGTTGTCCTTTGGTGAGCAACAACTGCCGCGGTGAAACCCGTCTCTCAAGAAAACACACCGATCGGCACACAAAGATCGACTCTCGGAACTTTTCGCTCTCCCGATCATGAAACTTCTACTTCACAAAAAAGAACTCTAAATTGAATACCACATTGAAAACTAACATGCTAAGAAGGGAGGATTTTCTTCCTTATATCTTCAAATTTAGAGACCCGGTCACCTCAATCGGTGAGGCGGCCGGCGAAGTATTACAGAAGAAGAATCATGGAAATTAGTGCGGTCGCCGGCCCGTATAGTGTGGGCGGATGTTAAATAGTGTAACCGGCCCGTATAGTGTGGGCGGAGGTTGAATAGTGTGGCCAGGGATTAGTGTGGCCAAGAATTAGTGTGGCCAAGAGGGAATTAGTATGGGCAAGAATTAGTGTGGCCAAGAGGGAATTCGTATGGGCTGCGCACAGTTAGTGAGGTCTGTAGAAATAGTGTGGATAGGGAAACTTAAACGTAACCTATCTAATAAATACTGCAGCAAGGAATTAGAGTGGCTGCACTTACAAAATAGACTATATAAACATAAATAAGAGCTTTGAGCACTCTAAAAATTAGATGAGGTATTATATTGCAACGATTCGGCCTAATTAGGCTAGAAATTAGGTAGTTATCTCAATTATTTTCATATACACTCTAAATACGCACGATTTAGCAATTAAAGGCTATTGAGCCGTTTAAGCGGCTCACACATGGCGCACCATCTGGGGTTACTTGTGAAACAAGTAAAACGAATTCAGAATCTCTTGCTACGACGCTCAACAAGATTAGAGGCACACGGTCTATACTAATAGTTAAGAAAGTGGATATTAGTTCGGGAAAAAGGAAATAGAGGCTGAGTGAAAGAATTAGAAATCCCTACGCAAATGGATTTGGCTTGGAAAATTAGTATCTAGTTAGCAATCTATAAGAAAAATGGAAAAAATAAAATAAAAAGTAAGTAGGTATAACCTCCCCGGAATACCGGTTTGGGATAGTTTAATATATATATCCCGGGTCAATCGGTTAAATTCCTGCCTAACCACTAGCTCAGTGAAAATAGCGCTACCAACTTCCGGGTTGGAACGCACGTCGTTCGACCGGCTATGTCAATTAACCAAGACCGCTACGGGATGCTCTTTGCTCCGCAAAATACCCTAGTATACTCGACATTTCCTACTTCCTACATTAGTTTGAAGCGACCAATAAAAAGATTAAAAATAAAATTATAGCATAGAAAGTTACTTGTCCGCCTCATGTAAAAATGACTTGGACCTATATTAGAGTTTAGAAGAGTAGATTACACCTCCCCCAATAGAGTGGGTGTGGACTAAGAGAAAGAAATTGTAAACCACGAAAGGCTTACGAGTCAAAATTAAAATTCAAGGTTTCCTCTTCACTACTTGATTTGGAAACAAATTAAAAATTAGTACTATGAGCTAACTCCAAATAATATAATTATCACTTTCTAAAAGAGAAGTTAATGAAACAAAATTCTCCCTCTAATGGTTTGAACTGAAACTACTAAATAGAGAACATATTAGATAGAAAGGCTAAGAAAGGCAAAATTGAAAATATGAAATAATACTACTAAATACCTATTAGTAAGTATGGTTATCATAGACACTTCCCCTTCTAATCACCTAAATTGTTCATCATAAGATGTTGCAATTGAAAAAATGAACAAAGGATTAGGAGTTAAAGGAAGTTAAGTGCTCGCCGCCTATGCCTTGAGCCTAAGACCTTCACTATCCCCGACCAAAATTAATGTGGGAAAATGATATCCTAGACCTAGACGTAGACTAAAGAAAATTAGTGACAAAAGTTTATAAGTCTTGCGATTTTCAAATCACACTTTGTACTCTTTGCACCGACTTCCCGAGGTTCGGGTAGGGAAGTCTTCACCGTTCAAAGTTTGTAATTGAACGGTGTTGTTGTGAAACACCTCCTTCACAACATATGGTCCCATCCATATAGCATCAAATTTACCCGGAAAGTCCAAGCGTCGCGCATCTTGTAATAAAACCAACATACCCGGTCGAAAGGTTCTAACTTCGTTCCTTTTGTCATATGTTAGTTTCCTTCGCCGTTGGATGACTTCCACATGTTGGGCGCTTGTACGCCTTGCTTCATCCAAACCTTCTAGAACTCCCAACCTATGACTCAAAGATGCGTTATCTGACAATCGCCCATCCATACTCAATTCAAACACATCCTCGTAACGCACATCATCTAGAAAGGTTACAAGGTTCGACCCTCTCGTGTCTTCCGGAACTAAGGTGAATTTTTCAATGAAGTTAATAGAAACACTAACGTCCGAATTAGAGTTGGGGTGGTTTGCCAACCATTGGGCAAAACCCCCTTCATCTTCCCAATCGTACAAAGCCGGGCCTAAACAACGAATTGGTGTAGTTTCGGGTTGAGGTATGACACTAGACTCCGGTTTTGCAAATTGAACTTGTTTGCCTTTATCCTTTCGTGAAATTGCTACCAGTAATTCATCATCACTTGAAGAGTCCCAATCGTCACAAAAAGCGTTCTCAGGTTTAATTCTCACCTTGGTGATGTTGTGAGGAGGTCCATACAACATATGTGGTTTGTTTCCTCCCCAATCGGTCTTAGCGGCCGCAAGTCGTAACCATGGACGCCCTAACAATAAAGGATAACCATGCTTGTTGGTTTTCATTCTAACGACTTGGAAAGTAACGGAGTATTCCTCTCCTCCCGAGGTTACTTTACAATTTTTGATCTCTCCCAACGGCTTATCCTCACTTTGATCTGCCATGTTAATAATATAGGGAGATTTGCGGGTAATAGACAATCCTAGCTTCTCCATAGTGTCAAGAGGCATAATGTTGAGCCCACTACCACTATCGACAACCACATTGGGTATAACCTTATCTACTATGGACGCCTCAATCTCGATAGCTTTTACAGCAAAAGGTTTGATTTTAACCAAATTAGCACCAGTTCTTGCGATTGGCCTCCTCTGCCTTCGTCTTGTCGTTGATTGTTTTTTGAACCCTTTTAACAACTTTGGGACAAGCTTTAGCAATTGAGCAATCGAAATGTCTGCCTTAAGGCGATTGAGATCCGATATCAAATCGTACGGTGTCACGATGGTTGGCTCCTCCAATAACGGAGGGGGAAACTTTTCCAACTCCGGTATTGTTGGTCCTTCCCAGAATTCACCTAGCCTTTCTTCCTCGTCCCTAGGCGATCGATCAAATGGAAGCAGAGTTGGCTGGAGTATAGAATTTTTGACACCTTCTTTTAAAGTGTCTTCTGCCGCATTTTTCAATGTATCATTTAAATCTGATAAATGCGGTGAATCTTCCGAAGCACTTTCTTCATCAATTGATGTTAGAATTGGTTTTGTGTGTTGCGATCTAGTCATAACTGCTAACGTTGGTACATTGGCACCTTGTACCGGTTCTTCCATCGCGAGTTCGTGTAAAATTAGGTTCATTTGAGAAGGCACTTGTGAGGTAGAAGCAATAGATGGTCCGCCGTTAATGGTTGGTGGTATTAATGGTTTGGTCGAAAATCTAACATCTTGCGTACCATGGGCAAAATTTGCATTAGATTGAGATGGTCCTACCCCTTGATTTGTCCCCTGATTTAAGGGAATTGTACCACGGTTTGTTTGCAATGCCGACGGAGAATTATGATTTTGCCTATTTTGGGCATAATCATAAAACAAATTGGGCGGTCTTAGGTTGTTAGAACCCGAAGGTTGGCAAGATCCCCTCAAATTTTCTTGAGCTTGACGAGCATAATCGTAATTAGGCATATTCAGGGGAATTACCTTATCTGGCCGGTTGCACACATCGGTAGGGTGATTTCCACCACAATTACCGCAAATCACACCATTCTCTAACCAACAACTACCGGGTGGATGCCTTCTACCGCAAAATGGATGAATTTCGTGTCTAAAACGTCGTTGACCTCTAGGACTTTGATTTTGAGACTCATAACCGCGATCTTGACGATTTGACTCACCATATGGTTGAATGCTATTAAACGGTTGTTTACCCTGTGACGGGCGCAAAGTTGGCGCAACTTGGCAGAATTGGTCACTGTGACCTGGTTGCCCACAGTTTGTACACCACAAACCGGAAGCATGATCGCCGGATTCTATTGGAGGAGGAACGGAATTTGGTTGTTGGTTCCTAATCATCATAGACATTTGTTCAGTCATAGACTTAAGTTGTTGAGCAATTTGATCATGAAATCCCTTCTGAGAGGCTTGTAATTCGGCTTTAATCTCTTCCTTCCATCTATCATTGCTAACCGGATATGTCAATGCTAATGTATCCGTTGGAAATCTCGTGTTCAAAGGCACGGGGTAGGATGGATTTACCACCGACTTGTGAGTGGTTGCACGTTGTACATTCTCGTGTAAGGGCCTAGCGTGAATTGGTATAAAACTTGGTATGTTTTGGTCCTCTCTTCTCCATAATCGTTCATGTTGTTTGTTAATTTGTTCAACCAACCTAGCGGCCTCTTTGGTATCGGCTAGATTCCTAGGTCGGGCATGCAATACTTCTTTAATCGTAGTTTCTTTACAAAAACCTTGAATGAAGAAATGTTGGAGAGTGTCATCGGTTAACAAGTTACTGACAAATCGAGTGACCACTAATTCAAACCGGCAAATGTAAGACGAAATGTCTTCATCTTGACCTTGCCTAAGCGATGATAGAGCGGTTAATGCCGCACTTTGACCTACCTCGGGTCGGAAGTGTTCCAAAAATGCTCGTTGCAGCATGTCCCATGTGATGAACGTATTTGCGGGATGATTGCGATACCATTCATAAGCCATATCTTTTAATGTGGTCGGAAACCACACCAAATAATACCTACCATCCGTGATCAAACACGTTGTGAGCATCTCGATAAATTGCTCAACATGAGCCGAGGGATCTTCATCTCTAGAACCTCTAAAAATGGGAAGATTTGGAGGCATAGGCGCGGCTTGAAGGCCCTCTGGCACAACTATAGGCAAACGCCTTGGTCGAACCAAGGGGTTAATTGGTGGAGGTTCGGGTGGTTCCATGATTTCAAACTCTAACGGCAAATCAAATTGGTTGAACACCGGAAATAGGTTTGATGGAGATCCAGTATCTGCAAGAACCTCTAAATTGTCTAAGTTAACTTCTATAAAATCGTCTATAGCTTGAACTTGTGAATTAACGTTTGCGTCTAAATTTCCAACAGATCTCAAACGCGAAGCAGTATTAGGCAGTGCTCTAAATCGTTGTAAAGGCCTTACTAAGATTGGTTTATGTGACCTAGTTGATCGTTGCATCTAACCATAACTTCAAAAAAAAATTGGTTAGGATATTAAACTTACCAAGGTTTCCAAATGTAGAATGTAACCCGTATAATCCCAATAAGTAACATAGGTACTGCTCTAATCTATTCGATCACGTCCTAGTAACTATAGCTGCTTTAACTCTAAACTCCTCAACTAAGTTCTAAATTCCATACAGACTTGGAAGCTTTTAAGTTTCACCTTAGTAAAAAAATTCTGGAGGTTAATTAAGTAGAGAATCTGCAACCCACTTAGATTTGCAAAACTTTCTGGCAGGGAAAGGAAACGGCAAACAACACCTAGGCTGCTTGAACACCTAACTGCATGGTAATCCCAATGCAAGGCTGTCCAAGACCACCTAGATGCTATACAGACAACTAACGTGTGGGGCTGACCTTATACTACCAATTTGTGAAGAAAAAACTCTGCCACCGCGGCAGCAGGGAGCCTACCCACTTTCGCTTCCTTCATAATTGATAGGTCTGGATTTACCCACTACAATAGCAAACGACATAAAATTACGGTACAAAATCCATTCTTTGGTGAATTTTACACATAAAACACTTTGAAGAACAATTACCTGGATGTCGAAGAAGATCAAACAATAATCAATGCCTAGCGATCACGGTTCTAAGGTCTCTAACCCTTACACCTGTTGCCATATGCAGAAATTTTACTTACCCGGATATTGCAATCCAATCACGACCCCAAATCCCAGCTTTACTCCATGCTCCAATTTGTTGTAATCCCTTCAAGTACTTTCCTTCTACTTTCTTTCTTTATTTCTTCTTCTTTTTTTTCTTTTTTTTTCTTTTTTTTTTTTTTTTTTTTTTTACAAAGTCCCTTTGATCTAAAAACTTACTATCTACTCTCCATTGTTACTAATCTATGTGCTAGAAGTGTTCTAAATCTAATCTAAGTCTACCAAGGCTATTTCTCAACATGCGTTGATTAAGTTGAATACTTGACTTAGACCTAATTTTGAGCTATTTCAAACCTAAATTGACTTGTATCTAACTATACTAACTTAACTTTGAAAAACTTCTAACTTAAAAGAAAATTTTAGTTTATCTCACTAATGATCTCAACATACCCATTCAACACTATACTGCTCCTTCAACATGACTAAATTGCCTTCCAAGCAATGGTTTGATTCTCCCGGCAAACGCACCAAATGTGAGCCCAAAAACTGCACGGGCTCCAGAGTGCAAAACTCTATTCTAAAATCGAACGGAAGCCTCAATCCAGCCTAGACCATATAATAGGCATTCACCTTGGTGAAAGCCAATGACTCAAAAAGCAGTGAGAACTTTGTCTCTGGCTTTAGGCACATAACATCGTCAAATAGAATCAAATACGAACTCTAGTTGCAGTGTCTAGGTTCTGTCAACAGCAACAAAAGCTGCCAGTGCTAGCTAGCTACAAAATGTCGATATTAACTGCCGAACTTATTCTAGTATGTAAAGAATACGAAGCTCTGGCAAGCCATGCATCTGCGTAGCATCCGCCTTAACAAAATTTGAAGCTGAACGTTTAAATACGGAACTTGCTCTGGATCAGGTCGATGCAGAAGCCCTTCTCCAGCACCTAGTCCTTGATGTCAGCGTGAACAGCGCCGGGCCACCTGCGACACTCCGGGGTTCTGGCTCTGCACTCCGTAGCCAATGTACGAACAGCTGCGCCGACTCCCTCAGCAGCTCCTTCTGCGCCGACTCCCTCAACAGCGCCTTCTACATCGACGATGCTCTCGTTCAATTTCGTCACGAACTTGATCATACCCTTGCTCACCACGTTGTCCTTCAGCTGAGCAACGCTGCACGGTGAAACCCGTCTCTCAAGAAAACACACCGATCGGCACACAGCATCGACTCCTGGAACTTTCAGCTCCCTGATCATGAAACTTCTACTTCACAAAAAAGAACTCTAAATTGAATACCACATTGAAAACTAACATGCTAAGAAGGGAGGATTTTCTTCCTTATATCTTCAAATTTAGAGACCCGGTCACCTCAATCAGTGAGGCGGCCGGCAGAATTATTACAGAAGAAGAATCATGGAAATTAGTGCGGTCGCCGGCCCGTATAGTGTGGGCGGATGTTAAATAGTGTAACCGGCCCGTATAGTGTGGGCGGAGGTTGAATAGTGTGGCCAGGGATTAGTGTGGCCAAGAATTAGTGTGGCCAAGAGGGAATTAGTATGGGCAAGAATTAGTGTGGCCAAGAGGGAATTCGTATGGGCTGCGCACAGTTAGTGAGGTCTGTAGAAATAGTGTGGATAGGGAAACTTAAACGTAACCTATCTAATAAATACTGCAGCAAGGAATTAGAGTGGCTGCACTTACAAAATAGACTATATAAACATAAATAAGAGCTTTGAGCACTCTAAAAATTAGATGAGGTATTATATTGCAACGATTCGGCCTAATTAGGCTAGAAATTAGGTAGTTATCTCAATTATTTTCATATACACTCTAAATACGCACGATTTAGCAATTAAAGGCTATTGAGCCGTTTAAGCGGCTCACATTGTATTCAAATGCACATTTGATTCCTTTGAAGATAATGTATAACTCCTAACTTCCCTTAAAACATGAAACGGATTTTGGAGGTTATCGCAAGTGAAAAAACTCAGCCATCTTTGACCATTATAGTCTTAAAATGGGGAAGAATGAACGGGTTAAATTTCATTTATGGAGGAATGTCAAGTGAACTCTGAGATCTTATGGTTGAATCTTTTAAATAATACTTAGATTTAGATTTTTTGAACTTAATCTAAAGGAAAGTGAAATTTTGTGACTTAGATCGTCTTTCAACAAGGTAATTTAGGGGTTAAGTTATGAATACAATACTTTTTTAGGTCTATTCTATAAAGTATTTTCTAAATTAAGTATGTGAAAGACCTTTGTCTTATAAATGTATGCTACTATACAAAATGTAAATTCGTTGTTGTTTTCCAAAATGATTTTTTAAAAGGTTTAGTAATAAATTACATATGTTTATGTTTGTACATATATTCCTAATTAAGTTGAAGATAAATTTTCAAAAAGTCTATGTATTCAAGATAGAAACATTGACAATTATGATCCTATGATTAGGTAGATTAGAATTCTAGGTATTATAAGCTAAGTTTAGAAGATAAATAATATAATCTATTATTACTATTATTATTTATTTAATTTGTTATTTATATTAATTAAATATAATTATTAGTAAATATTATACTATTATAATTATTTCCTATAATTTCCAATATTTTCCTATATTATACTATATTATATTGTATTATAAAATTTTACTAATATTATTAATTATAAAATTTTACTATTATTATTAATTATATAATTATTACTATTATTACTATTATTATTAATTTTATTTACTAATAATTATATTTAATCTATAATTACTAATAAATAATCTAATTTCATTTCAAATCTGAGGTTGTATTTTTAAAACCTTAGCTATGTGAGTATTGATTGTACAGTTAGAACATTTTATACTATTGCAATGTAATTTTGTAACTAAAACTTTGGTCTATTTCATCTATGGTAGGTAAACATTGATGCAATACACATATTGTAAATAAGGTATGGAATAATTTATTACAAAATAAATGAAATTTCATCCAATTTATGTATGACGAATACACATTATTACTAATCTCCATTTGCTCTTTTAGTAGAGAATAAATCATAAGGAATCAAATAAATAAGAAAATTCTCCAAAGATCTACTATACCATGATGACACCAAGTATTAAAATAAAGTTGAAGGTATCATAGATCTTTCAAAGGAGAGTAACACTTATTTATTGTGTTTGATATTATTCAACAATAAAACCATAAAGTTCAAGTACTTAATAAAAAGAAAAATAAACTAACGAAGTATAGTAGATTGTTCAAGAGAAGTAACCTACATTTATAGGTATCCATTTTCTTCTATGGTATGAGCACATACGTTAATGTACCTATTTACTTCAAAAAAAACCTATCAATACTATTATACCATTATAAGTATTTTTTTCATTATCCAATGACTCTATTTGAACAAATATTTTTGGATTAAACAGTAACTATGTTATATATTTGTAAGACTATAGGGCTTGATTTATCAATCAACAATATTCTTTTTTTAAATATATAATTGTGTATTGATGTTTTAAATTAGATTAAAATATCTTGTAATAAAACATAGGACCTTCCTATAATAGATTCTGTAAGATTCAAGATTGCAATTGTAAAGACTAGCTTATAGCCAATTTTTATTTTCTTAATATAATTTTGTTATACCTATCAATTGAAAATAATAAACTTACTTACTAAAAAAAGCCGTTTATTTTGTTTCTATGATGTGGGCGATGCATGCGGAGATTGCATGACCTGCTTGTCCGCCGCCTGATAAGCAGTACGATACTCCGAGTTGTTCGAATCGTCACCGTCGAAGGCGCTGGAAGCGTCATCACCTTTCTTCTTCTTTAATATCATAATAATATTTTTTTGAACTAAATCTAAATAGCATTTCTAATGTGTGAGTCATTCAATCCAAGCCTTCAAAGGCGTAATTTTAATTCTCTCAAGCTAGTTGTCATTGCTATTATGAAAAAAAAGTTTAGTTACATATAATGAATTATAATATAATACAACATAAATTAACATATTAAGATATAATATTATAGAGTATAATATTATACAATATAGTACAATAAAATATAATAGTATTTATTGAATCTTACATAATATCCTTTAATATAAGATAATAAACTATAGTATACTATATTATAATATACCAAACTTCTTCCTTTTTTTATATTTCGGAGTTAAAGGGGATCGGACTAAATATCAAGTTAAAAATGATTGCAAGTTAAAAAAGGAATAACTAAAAAAATCTTGCAATATGAATTGACAAATTATAATCATATAGTACAATAATTATAATCATATAGTGTAATAATTATAATCTAACATAACATACCTTAACATAATGATATACAATTTAATATTGCATAATATAGTATAAAGTAATATAATGAAGTTAAATATAGTATAACATAGTATATTTTATCATAATAAAATATAAAACGATAATATAAATATGTTTAAAAACATAATAATATATAATTTTCATATAATATTACATAACATAAATAATGTAATTCATTTTCATATATAAAATTATATCATACTAGAATATAATATAATATAAAATAACAATTTCTATAATTTATAAAATATTAAAAAAATTATAATACAATATAATACAGTATAATATAGGAAAATATTGGAAATTATAGGAAATTGAAGTAAATAATATTATGATATAGTCTAATAAAGTATAGTATCGTATTTTTAGTATACCATAGTACAATATAGTATTATATAGTATAATAGAATACAAAACAATGATTATGTATTTCACATATATTTTAATCTTATAGGGCAATATAATCTATTAATATAACATAACTTAACACAATGGTATAGAAGTTAATATAGTTTAATATCGTATCACATAGTATTATATAGTAATATATTCTATCGAATAATTTGTATAATATAGTATAATATATTATAATATATTATAATATATTATAATGTAATATACTCTAGAATTATCAAATATAGTACAATATAATAGAATATAGAGTAATAAAAGAATATCATATAGAAATATACTATAGGATAATTATATATGTAGAAAAAAACTATAATATAATATAGTATAATATAGTATAATATAGTATAATATAGTATAATATAGTATAATATAGTATAATATAGTATAATATAGTATAATATAGTATATATATAATATAATATAGTATAGTATAGTATAATATAGTATAATATAGTATAGTATAGTATAATATAGTATAATATAGTATAATATAGTATAATATAGTATAATATAGTATAATATAGTATAATATAGTATAGTATAGTATAATATAGTATAATATAGTATAGTATAGTATAATATAGTATAATATAGTATAATATAATATAGTATAATATAATATAGTATAATATAATATAGTATAATATAATATAGTATAATATAATATAGTATAATATAATATAGTATAATATAATATAGTATAATATAATATAATATAATATAGTATAATATAATATAATATAATATAGTATAGTATAATTAAATATAATATAATACAACCTACTATTATATACTATCATATAATATACTATAATATAATATACTATAATATAATATACTATAATATAATATACTAAATATATTATATGTTATTCTAATTTTTTAGTTATTATAGTTTATTCAATAAATTCATTGATACATTTTTGTATTTTTTTCTCCACTTCTCATAGATATGTATAGATTGTTCAATTTTATAGAGAAAATTATAAGACAATATTGTTTGTAAAAAACAGGGTTGTCAGGACGACCGGACCAGGGGGCGACCGGTCGACCATGGTCCGGTCGTCCTCAGCCCCTTAGGACCTGTCGGTGACATAACGGGTTTTTTATAATTTACCTAGGGTAAATTACTGTCGGACAGGTGGCCGACCGCACCCCCGTCCAGCCGACTCCACCCCCGTCCGACCGTTTGACCGGCCGACCGCACCCCCGTCCGACCGTTTGACCGGCCGACCGCACCCCCGTCCGACCGTTCGACCGGCCGACCGGTGCCGGAACCGACGTTCCCTAGGCCGGCCGGTGTGCGGACGGGTGAGGTCGGCCGCCGACCGCCCCGAGATCGGCGAGGTCGGCCGCCGGCCGACGGTGGCGACGACCGAGCGAGGTCGGCCGCCCGGCCGGTGACGACCGGCGAGGTCGGCCGCCGCCCGACGCAAGGGCGGCCGGCAAGGTCGGCCGCCGGCGACCGTGGCGACCGGCAAGGTCGGTCGGCCGATCGCCGCTGGGCGACCGCCGAGGTCGGCCGGCTCAAGCCCGACCACTTGAATTCAACGGCAGAAATTCAAATTTCAACGGTCAAATTCGGGGGTTGAAGGTATATAAGAGAAGAGACACAAGGCCTCATTTCACTTCCGAATTGTGAATGCGATCCAAAGTCTCCGAGCTCGCATAACTTTATGTTATGTGTCCGTTGCTTGGTACGTATTGAGTTCGGAAGTGCGAGTTCGTTTACAAACTCTTGACATTTTTTCTACATATCTATTACCACGTTTGATCATTTTGAGGTGTCCTACCTATCAAAATGGCCAACAAATCATCCTCACCTTGGTTCACCGATGTTCATGAAGTACAAGGCCAACCTACCACGACCCCAATCTGTCCAATGCAATCTCTGTCATAAGGTTATGAGCAAGAGGCTAGAACGGCAATTTCAGTCACCTTGGTTATGAAGGCAAGCGTGGGGTCCGCCTTAATCTGATTACGCTTTGTCCAAAATTGAACACCCGAGTGATGGATTTATTTCAAGATGTGACGGGCGGTTCCCTCCACATAATGGAGAAATGAGCGGTTTTCATTCAATACCATCGCCATCGAAGTTCCGAATGTTGGCACGCCAAGGTCCACTGGTGGAGACTCTTGCGTGGGATCTTCCGGGTTACTACCCTTCGATTCCATCAACACCTTTAGTTGGATCAATCTCCGCCGTTCCTAACTTCACGGGACAAGTGAGGGTTGGTGGGCATATCAATAGGGCGATGAAACAATCGTGATTGAAGATGGTTTTTCTTTCAAGCGGATAGGCGGGAACTAGACATACTTTGGGCAAGTTTTTTTTTCTATGAAGCAAACGTATCACCGTTTCTTCGTAGCACGGAATCCGATCTTCAAGGATGCCGTAATGAAAACTGCGTCTTTCCGAAAACCATATGTCCCTCCTTCTTACCATGACATTCGAACAAAGTTGTTGGGACAAGTAAAAAGTGATCTAGAGGGAAAACTAGATAGTAGACTCAAGGAGAGCCTTCGGAAGTTCGGGGGAACTTTAGCCATGGATGGATGGTCATCTGTGAGTAGTCGCCCCTCTTGTGAATGCAATGCTAGTGACTCTATTTGGAGAGCTTTTTCTTGGCGCCCGTCGATACTATCGGCAAAGAAAAGACAAAGAATGTATATGGCCTCTATCATGGTCAAGTTCATCAAACAAGTTGGCCCTGAGAACGTTGTCCAAGTCTGCACGGACAACGCTTCTGTAATGATTAATGCCTCTCGATTAGTCGTTGAGGATTATCCCCATATATTCATTCAGGGATGCGCCACGCATGCGATGGATTTGTTGTTGGAAGATTGGGGAAAGGCGTCATGGGTGAAAGAAACTTTGGAGAAGGCCAAGGGCTTGGTCAAGTTCATTAAAAATCGTCAAATGCCTTTAGCCATGTTTCGTAAACACGAGACAAGGTTTAGCCTATTGATGCCTGAGAAAACAAGATTTGCGTGCAATTTTATAATGATAGATCGCTTATTGCAGGTTCGCGATTCTTTGGAGCAAACTGTTGTAGATCCCCGATGGTTGTCATATGCCTCGAAGAAGTCTCTATCGCCTAGAGATAAATTACTAGAGTCCCGCAACGTAAGAAAAGTGGTTTTGGATGACGGTTTCCGGAAGCGTTGTACAAACTTCCGAGATATGGTGGCCCCGATGAGTGTATGCTCTTCGGGAATTCGACGGCAAGGAGCCTTGTACGGGCAAGGCTTTGCATATCGTTCGTCACCGAGAAGCATGTCGACGCTATCTACGTAACCATTTTTTTTTCTTCCGACGGATTTAGCGGACATTGCGAAGGAGAACTTTTACACAAGGAAAAAGATGATGACAACAGATCTGCTCTGTGCTGGTGCACTTTTGAATCCTTATTTACTACATGACAAAGAGTTAGCAGATGATACTGAGGTCTGGCATGGGTGCGGCGTGTTCTAAAAACTCTATGTGCTCCGGGCACTTATCATGATGTGGCGAATGAATATATGGCATTTCGAATGAGGAGTGCACCATTTCATGAGATGTTGGATCCTACTGAGTCGAAATGTTCTCCATTTGTTTGGTGGGAAATTGAAGGGTTTGTTGGAAAACTCCTTGCTCCGATTGCAAAGCGAATCCTAGCTCAAACGGTGTCATCGTCGGCGTGCGAACGCAATTGGAGCAGTTACTCTTTCGTTCACGATAGGAAGCGGAATCGGTTGCTACCGAAAGGGCTGATGACTTGGTCTTTGTATACACCAACTCAAAGTTACTTGCAAACGCAAAGTTAACGGATGAGAAGAGGTGGTACTCGGAGAACTTGGATGTAGAGGATCGTGACGTACGTGACTCTGAGGATGAAGAAACCCCCCATAACTCAATTGGTGAAGGCTTTTCGGATCACGTCTTAGAGGACCTAGAAGATGACCTCAATAGCATCCCCGCTATGAGCTTGCAAGATGCTTTGAACGTCCCGAACACCACGTATGACTTTGTTGACGATGAAGCTGAGGCGGATGATCCAGATGAATTGTTGCCCTTAGCTCATTTACCACGGTTTCAAAAGGATACCGACAAAGTCACTTGTGATAATACCCCTCGTACCGGACTAACTCCAAATACGGACGAGAATGTGGTTCTGAATGAGAAAATCGTGGGGGATGATACTCATGGCGGTACAGTAACGTTTGATCCAATCACGGGAAATATGACGTCCGCCACTAGGGACGAACCTGCGTTGCCTGCTGTTGCCTCTCGGTCTCTATTTCAAAAATGTGATTTAGAGGTCCCTACAGTGATGGAGAAATCTTCCAAACGTTTGGTGTCACTTTCAAATCAAGTGCGACCCCGAACAGTACGTACCAATTCCGGCGGAATCTCTAGTGACTCGGATGTACCGCTTCTTCAATTGGGATACAAGAACCTTCCAGGAGGTTCAGGGCTACGGAAGAAGGAGCCTCCAAGAGTTATGACGAAACGTAAAGCTCCAATGCTTCCGTTTCTTCATGATAAACCGAAGAATCCCCTTGATGCCATTGAGAATGCGGGAAAATTCAAGATCATTCATCCGGGAAGTCACAAACGAAGAATCAAACAAGAAGTTAGTAGTGATTTCGAAGATGACCCTACGGGATCTAGCGGAGCTGAAGTCAAAGGAGACAGCGATTATGCAATTCCCACCGATGTGGATGAATAGAAATTAATTACATGCTCAGACACGTAGTAGAGGTCTAGCATACTTCGTGTATGTTTCGGGTAGTATAGCTCGTGAAACTTTATTACCAAACAGTTGATGTGTTCGTACTTTATTTTGTCTGAAAATGTCGGTGAATAGTCAACAAAAGACTATTACATCATAAGAAATAAAAAACTTCATTACAAAAACCATGCATTACAAATCCAAAATGGTATGCGACTCTATTCCGGGAACTATAACCGTTCTAAACCGTCTACGCTTCTATTGGATTTCTATTACATCGCAACTGAATGCTCTTCTGCATCAATCGTATGTGCTATACTACGAGTCCAGGGTCTTTGGCTTGGTCTAGCAATTCTACCGCCCTCGTCGTATTCTTGATCCACTCGCAGCAATTTCTCTCGTTGTTGCCCGACATCCAACTCTCGTCGTTCTCATTGCCATCATCCCTTTTCCGTTTCTTGGGTGGGTTAGCATTTTTGGAACGGAAGATTTTCATGGCCTCCTCGATTCGTCCCACCACATCCTTCACAAAGGAGTCCTCACGTGATAGACACCAATAACTCCGGCCGGGTCTTTGATCATTGTCGTCCAATGAGTAATGATGTTCTTAATGCGCGACTCAAATTTCTCTACCGCCTCCCGTAAAGTACGATCTGCGTCTTTGAAAGATTCCTCCTTCGTTGAAACCGTAAGTGTGCGGCCTCTTCCAATTTCGCTAGGACTAAAACCCTTCCAATCGGCCTATCATCGTACTTCTTGTACTCCTCTCCAAACTCAATGTCACTTGTTACCTCATGCCACAAACCATCTTCTCCCTTCTCCACTCTCTTTGGAGGGAATCGGAAGAAACGATTGTGTTCGATGACTCCAATGTCCTCCAAAGTTGCGGCAAAACATCTCTTGTTGCTCGTTGTCTTCAATATCTCGCGCCCTAATCTCCACCTCGTAGTCACGTGTCATCCAAAGCAATGGATCTGTCTCGCCTACATCATGCATGAGGAGCTGGTGTTTTGATGTTGAACTATCCCATTCAAGTGCTTTCCCCCACTCACGAAAGTTGTGAAGTTTCTTTGGAAGTTGATCCAAAGGGAGATTCCATCGGTTGAACTCGTGCCCAGGTGGCATGACATCGCGCATCCCCATCACTTCGTAGAATCTCGTGCTAATTGGAGAACGACATATAGGACATGATGATTTTCCCCGGGCAGCGCTTGCTATGCAAGTAACATGAAAGTTATGGCCACATTGGCCCAGTGTGTACGCTCCTTCTGGACCGAAATGATATCGGCACATGCCACATTTTTCCTTCACTATTGTCGGGGGGGGGTCGCATGTGTAAACTACATTTCGATTTGATTCCACAAAATGCGATGAGAATGAGTTGTATGGCACCCATCCTTCTGCCACTTCCAAACTCCAATCAATATCATCATCTTTTCCCATCCCATTGAAATTTGTTCGCTCCATCATCTCCTCCACATCACCCCAAATAGTGACCTTAGTAGGTTCGTGTTCTTGTAATCTTTCGTATTTTTAAAATTCCTCCAATGATGTATTCACATGTTCACTCGAACCATATAATTTGGCGGCGATCTTCTTCAGATCATGTTGTGCCTTTGAAACCATAGCCTCCCTATCTTGAAGTCGGTGAACCCAAGCCAACCAAGGCAATATGTTCTCTTCGCGTGGTGTATAATCCACATTTCTCAATGCCATTCGTATGGATTCTAGTTCAGCTCGTGCCTCATCTCTCTGCTTCATCATTGCCTCCAATTGCATTTCCAATGTTTCTTTAGGACATTGATTATGTAGGCAAGCTTTTCCCTTCGAATGTGTATCATCCTCTACACGCACGCCTCTCCTTCCATTCATGGTTGTCAAATCGGTCGACATTCGGGGTAAACCTAGTCCGCGGACGTAGTCCGGACTATGTCGACCGGGACCATAGTCCGGACCATGGTCCGGGGGGGGTAAATGGGAGTTACCCCGGTGCCTGGTAACTTATGGGGCCGTTGGATCATCCACCTGGCAAAGATCTCTCAGCCGCCGGATCTTGATCCCCGGCCCCGCCGACCGACTTTGGCCGCCCGTCTGATCGGACGGCCGCCGACCGCATCAAATCCTGGCCATCGGATCAAGATGGAACGTTGCGGGCCGTTGATTGGGGCGCCGTCGCATGCCCGACGGCCGTCGGATCCGGGCGCGGCCGACCGATCGGTCGGCCAGGCGGTCGGGCCGTCCGATCGGACGGATTGGTCGGCAAAACCAGCGGTCGGTCGGCCTGGCGGGCGGTCGGTCGGCCTGGCGGGCGGTCGGTCGGCCTGGAGGGCGGTCGGCCAGCGGTCGGGGCCGTCCGCCGGGTCGGCCGCTGCGTCGGCCATCCGGGCGGGCCGTCCGACGGTCGGCCGCGTCGGCCATCCGGCGGGCCGTCCGATCGGGTCGGCCAGCGACGACGATCGGCCGTCCGATCGGGGCGGGCCCGTCGGCCGCTATAAAAGGCCGACCGGCCTCCTTTTTTCTCACTTCTTTCCTCCATTCTCACGAAGAGAGGATGCGGAGTTTCTCTGGCTGGGAATTCTTTGTGATTCCTGTCCACTGGCTCCTTGTCTTTTGGAGGAAGGAAGTCACTTGTTATACGGGGGGAGTTTTTGCTTTTTTTTTTGAAAAGTTTTTTAAAAACTTCACACTTTACATATTTCCTTTTTGGGATCAAGATGCCAAGGAGAAGAAGAAGAAGGGTGTTGCGAACTTCTTTGAGAAGTTTGAGCCTCATGAGGTCCCGGGCGACGCTTGTAAGGTATTCTTGA
Organism: Bryum argenteum; assembly: GCA_037043015.1. Lineage (NCBI taxonomy): Eukaryota > Viridiplantae > Streptophyta > Bryopsida > Bryales > Bryaceae > Bryum > Bryum argenteum. The sequence goes on from CM073323.1 coordinate 29,271,240, forward strand.
TAGATTTTACCGTCAAATTCTATGAGGCCAATGATCTTCGAGCATTGGAAAGCAAATATGTGAGATATCAGGAGGAGGGCATCCAGAAGTTTAAGATTGAAATGAGAGATCTCATGATAGAAGTGCTTCAGCATCCGAAGTGGGTAGCAGAGACAGAGAAACGAGGGTTCATGTGGTTTTTGGAGAATAGGGTGAAGAATGCACTCTGGAATCCCAAGGTTGTAGTAGCCAAATATGGGAGGATATTTCGGGAGGGTGATGAGGATTTCGTTGACGTGGTGAATAGGGCTGATTGTTTTTCTGCCCAAATGAGGGCATTTTCAAAGAATTCACACCGCCGAGGCTCGGAACATGGTGGCAATCGCTAGAGGGACGACAAACTCAAACCATGCGATTGACTCATTTGGTTACCATTCCGGATCTGACTCAAATCATACGAGTTGACGACACGAGGTTGAAGGGACGGTATGGTACTATTGTCAAAGTTCGCTCAAGGTGTTGCGGGCATTGAACCATTTTGGGAATTTTTTGCAAAAACTTCCATTCACCACTTGACACGACCGAGTTGGCAAAATTGGAGCATATGAATGAGTCTATGGCGATAAGGATTGGACACCGGGTGTGATCCGCTTTGTGGCCATTCATCCAGTGAAGAATCAAGGCTATGCGTTTTGGTGGAATGGCGGGACTATTCGAGAGATCTTTGAACCGCGATATGGATTATGGTGACGATGTCTTTGTACATTTGAACTTTGGGAATTACCCTGACGACGAAGTTATTCGGGCGCATCAACTGATTCGATTCCGTAAAAAACGGACAGAGTTTGCTTGGGCGTTGTTGCATATCATGAACGAGGTCCACAAGAGCCACCACCTCCATAATGATATATCTCCAGATAATATCCTTCTCCACTTCCCCGCCGATGAATCACGAGTGTATATCGGAGTATGCGATTGGGGGTTCTCCACAACGGTTCAGGAACCAATGCAATCCCTTTATACATTCACAAAACGTGAGGAGATGGTGGAGACCCTGCGAAAACGTAATTGGGTAGATCCACGAGTGGCGTTCTTGTACAAAGCGGGTGAGGATTTACAGGTTATTCCAAAATACTCGATTGCTTCGGAGGAGTTTGCCACGGCCCGTATAGCACAAAGAATTAATGGGATGACCATGTCTACGGCGTACGAGAGCTTGCAACGTGGAAACCGAAATACTTCGGTATTCTCCAATGAAGACTTTGCACAAGCTTTCCATCTTTACATGGATAGAGTATGCAACGAGAGTCGTGATGTATTTGGAGGGTTGTCCCATATCATCTCACGGTTTAGCGATATGTTTCATTGGCCTACGCCTCGTGAGCATTTTCGGACGAATTACGAATAGGAGAACGTAGAATTTGTTTTACGCATATCGGTTTTATTATAGTTTATGAATTAGTATGTTTGTTCTATTTTCAGTGCAACAACAATACTTTGTTTCAAATGCATTGCATGCCTTTCAAATTTTGGCCCACCAAGTATACTTATGTTTATTATGATATTTTGCCCCTTTGCACCATTTGGATGAGGCCTTTAGGGTAAAGCCCAGAAAAACCTATTGATTCAATTTTTAAGTGTTGGTTGGGTAATTCAAATTTAGCGATTTATCTTCTATTTTTCTTCTCATATGTTTATAAGCGAATCACTACTGAAATTCCAATATTATTTAAGTCATAATATTTACCAATTTTACATCGGTGACCTCCGTAAATTACCAACACAAGCTCAAAATGTATTAGTAAATTTGAATTACATATTTTAATTTGTCAAAATTCTAGATTATGGAAAACTGTTAGAACTAAGTTACCTCAAAAATCACAAACTCCTACACTCACATACCCCACTCTAAGTTCTTTATAATACGAAATATACGTAATGACGTGCATGTTTTACTATAATATTGTTTGGACTTGCTTTTAGAAAATAACTTGTAAGAATGTCAATCAAGAGGAATGAGCCTCCCAAATTTTGCATGAATTTACTACATTTGATTACATATAGGGAAAAAATATGTCCAAAATTTTGTTGGTAACAATCGCCAACTCCCCCTTTGCACCGTGGAGACACTGCCTCCGAAGCAAATCCCAAATAAAGTTTTAAACAAACTGGTTAATAAATGGAATCATAACATATTTACTCAAATAAATGTGTAATATAGGTTATGGTTCTACATTCCGTATATCATTCATATGATGTCCGTTTACCAACAAAACATGGTTAAGAAGGTCTTAAAAAATGACCTCTACCATATGGAGAATAGAGTTCTCATCCAAATACTACATGTACGTACAGTACATTACAACATGCCTATATGTAAATGTATAACTACTTTGCATCCTAGTCCTTATCATATTGTGTTCCACTTGGCCCTGCTTGGTCTGAGTACCGCCCTCGCGAATAAGCATCATACAAGCGCTGCTCGTCGTAAATACGATCATTTTCAAGCTTGCGGATGTACTCCGCTTGACTTTGAATTGTTGCCTCTCGTAGTTGTCTTTCAAACTCTGCATCTTCTTCTTCACGAGTTCGGAATGGTGGCGGGGGAGTGTTGTTACTCCCATATGCATGTTGGCCATACCCTGGATATGGATACTGAGTGATATGCTCTTCACGATCCTTGTTCCGGTAATTCCAACTGGGCTCGTATTCATCTCTTGCTTGACTTGGAGTACGGTACTCGGGATTGGTAATAGCTCTACCGTACTCGCCGTGATGATCATGCGTATCTCTTGGATACGTTGGTCTAAAGCTATCTGGAACCTCAGGTCTTCTACCGTATTGGTTGTGAGCATCGTATGATCCAGTAGGATACGTTGTGGGGTACCTTTCTCGAATGTTAGGTCCTCTCCCATGCTGGCCTCGAGACTCGTATGTGTCCCTTGGATGTGTTGGGATATGGTACTCTGGACTACTGGTACCTCTACCATATTGGCCAGGAACATCGTTAAATTCCCGAGGATATGTTGGCGTATAGTTCTCTGGAGCACTCATTCCACCGTATCGGCCTCCTGACTCGTACGTATCCCGAGGATATGTTGGCATATATCTTCCTCCAGCATTCGGACTTGTATCGTGTTGGCCTCTCGATTGGTACGTATCCCTTGGATGCTCTGGCCTATATGTCTCAGGAGTAGTGGTTCCTGGACCGTATATATTGCTACCGGGATAATACCCACCACTTCCTATGCCAAAAGAGATTGGTACCATACCCCTGTTATTGCTGCGATTATAATTATCTGCTGTGTGACCCCCATATCCCCTCGGAGGTGTATGTTGTTGATGTTCAGATTGACATTCGTATCCCCTCGGAGGTGTGTCTTGTTGATGTTGTGTTTGACCCTTGTATCCCCTCGGAGGTGTATCTTGAGAAATTCGTGTCTGACCTCCATATCTCCTTGGAGGTGTACTTTCTTCATCTTGAACTTCCGACATCTCCGTATATGTCCGATTTGACCAAAGGGGCATACAATCATCGGGTCCAAGCCAACTAGTTGGTATGAAATCATGGCTCCGATCCATTCGGCAACATTCAAACCTGTTACGGTGCTCCAATTCACGTTCTTATGTAGAACGATTTCTGCCCAAACCATAGCCATGTTGGAATATAACATGATTTCCGGCCTAGTATTCCGTACTCCAACGGCAATGGTCACTTCATGATAACGAAGTGTGAAATGTTGACTTGTGCAATCTGGCGGCTAGTCCTTGGCGTCGTGGCCCCGATATAATCGCTTGATTTCTTGGCCATAACTTCATGAGGTGTTTCATCTTCACATATCGCTTGCACATGGTGCAATTCCAAATTCTCGCCGGTTCATCTTCCCATCCATCTTCGGCAACACAATTTGGATCGTCAGTTGCTTCCCAATCCATCTCCGGGGCCTTGCCCTTGGGTGCACTAGTACATCGTTCCTCGGCATATTGTTGGCCACAAGAAAAAAAAAAAACCGCAAAAAAATGGCGTCGCTTATCAAGAGGGGACTCGAGGAGCGCAGTCGACATGGAAAACCACAACGACCAGGGCGCACACCAGAGTGAGAAGAAATGAGCCCCGGTCGGCTATTTATACCGATCGCGGCCGGTCGGCATTCGCCCGTTCCCCCCGGCCGTCCGATCTCGATTCCGCCATCGGTCGATTCCGCCATCGGTCGGCTAGGATCGGTCGGCCAATCCGATGGCCGCATTGGCGACCGATGCAGGCCGCCCGATCGGTCGACAGATCCGTCGCGGCCGTCGGATCCGGCCGGGCCATCGCGGCCGACCGATCCGTCGCGGCCGACGGATCCGACGGCCGCCGTCCGACGGGGTCGCGAGGGCGGTCGCTGGCCATCCGATGCGGTCGCCGGCCGTCCGATGCGGTCGCCGGCCGTCCAATGCGGTCGGCCGTCCCCCCGTCCGCTCGGCAGGGCTTTGTTGTTTGTTTTTTTTAATTTTTTTTTTTCTTTTTTTTCTTTTCTTTTTATTTTTTATTTTTTATTAAACAACTGTTGGGTTTCCATAGGGAGAAGAAAATGAACGCTGATGGAGAACCAAGTCTTGTTTTTTGGATTTTTTCAAACATGAGGCATGCTTTCCCATGGCCCACAAAGAAAGGAATTTTTTTTTAATAGTTCTAGTCTTGGAGTCCAAATTTCCTCCACATGACCTAAACCAAGTCTTCTACAATGTTGTACGGTTGGGATCTAGATTGCTAACCTTTATTTTCATCTCTTGCACTTTGCAAAACGTGTGTTTCTAGGCTCTAGAGTCTACACCCCCTTGGGCATTTGAGGTTAAGGGTTACAAACTTACAATGAACATGTATTAGCTTAAAAATATATTTTCTCATGAACTATAATAGAAGGCTATTGGCGTTCATGAAAATATGTGTACGTATAAAACATATAACATATAAATTCCATTATACATACATGCGTCCCAAATTTAGAACCAGGGATGATAGAATCTACTGTATCCTAATTTGTGTCTTCCATGTGAACAGTAGGTTTAAAATATTATATTTCTATAAGACTCTTATGGATATAAATTAACTTATGTAGAGGTAATGTTTAAGCATAGAGAATGCATATAAATAATATAAAATGCGTTTGATCATTACTCCTAACTCCTACATTATAATGAATCTTTCTCACATTCATGCTTTGTATTCTTTTGGCTTCCTGTATGAATTATATGTACTTATTGGATTTCATTCTAGCATTTCGTATTTTTACAATAGTATTGAGTTCAAACGTTCATTATATGTATACTGAGAATATTAAACTCTACAACCTACATACTATATTTAGAAAAAAATTTAATTCTAAAAGCAAAATTTCATCATTTACTTTCATCATATACTCTTTAATTTCATTATCATATATGTTTCTTTCAAATTCATTCAGTCTAACCCACTTGAATTTTATGTAAATGGACGTGGTTTTATTTATACCGTATATAATAATTACTCGTATTTTCTAATTTCATTCTTATTCACATTATAATTAGAATACTTCAAAATGACTTAAAGGAACAAAATAAGTTTTTTTTTTTTGCCAATTGGATCTAAGATTATATACTCCCCAACGTAGTGCCTATTTTTAACCAAATGACGCATTATCAAATGAAGGGTCCTATATTGAAATGAAGATGCACAATTTACATTCTCAAACATGTAATATTGTAATAGACTTATAGAGCATGTGTGACCATTTAGTTTCATAACTTTGGTATTACCGTGTTAGGCCTTACATTGACCACATTTAGACATAAGAATAGGCTTAACTGAAAAAACATTATGCCTAAACAACTCATTCTATTATTGGCTATTTTTGTTTGACACCCTTGAACTAAGGTAGGAGTATATTTATAATGTAGTACATATCATTGTACTTAATTTGCACATATTCTTTTTCCATATTTATTAGTACCATTTTTTTATTGTATTTATTTGAATAATTATTTATTTACCTCTTACAAAGGTAATAGAAAGAGGACTCTATTGTTTTCTATTTCGCAATCACAAATAAAGAGAAGTAAAAAGGGAGACAAATAAATTTTTGAAAATATCCAACTCTAAAAGTTTTTAACATATCGCATCAACTTATAAAGATTGGTGTTGGAAATCTTTGGAAACTCAATTGTGTGTGGAATGAAAATAAGGGATTCGTGTATGCATGGAGTAGTATTGATTTATATTTTTAATCAATTAGAATGCCACTTTTCTCCATCGCATTGTTATTATTATTGACATGGAATAAATCACGAGTTTGTTGCAAGGAATATATTGATAGTATTTTCAACATTCAACATAGCATCTAAGATTATAGACTCCCCAAACCTAATGTCCATTTTTTACCAAATGTCCCATTTCCAAAATAAGGGTCCTATATTAAAATGAGGATGCTCAACTTACATTCTCAACCATGCAATATTGAAATAGAGTTATAGTTGTAGGTCATGTGCCCCAAAGTTGAGTCATATAACCTCATACACTACGAGATCATAATATGTTAGTACACAAGAGAATTTACGAAATTTCATCACTTCTAGATTGAAGTGAAAATTCATATAACAAAGCTACTGCAATCATGAATTCTCTAAGTAAACCATAAACCTAAACCCTAAACCCTAAACCCTAAACCCTAAATCCGGAACCCTAAACCACTAAACCAATATCCGTGAATAAAGAATATATAGCATTTCACAAATCAACATAGGATTCCTTTTTCCATTGTGTAATAATCACTGAGAATCTAATAACAGAAATCTGAGAGGGATTAAAATTTAAAAAGGATCCTATGTAATTTTGAAAGATTCCAGGAACACAATGGAAACTAAGAATAAAAAAAAAAAAAAAAAATCTCCAAGCGGCCGGCTCGATGGCGATGTACGATCGGTCAATCTGGGCCGCTCGTGCCCGGCCGACCGATGGGACCGACCGCATGACCGGCCTACCGACCGGCCTGGCGACCGCGGACCGGCCGAGCGACCGGGGACCGGCCCGGAGACCGGCCGGCCGGCCGGCCTGCGGTCGGCCTGCCGACCGACCGGTCGACTATCCGTCGGTCGGCCGGCGTACCTCCCTCCCCCTCCTCTTCTTGCCTCTCCCCAGAAGGCCAGAACTCCCGTTTCCTCAACTTCTCTCACTTCCCTGCATTGCATATTTGCATTTCTATATTTAGCGTCTCGCGTACACGTGGCGTCTAAATCGGGGTAGGGAATGTTCTGACAAGGGAATGTCGGGAAGATCTCTTTGTCAGAAACAAGAATGTTTTATGACAAAGATACTCTAGGCTCCAAATAATTCTATAATAAGGGAATCCTTGCAAGAGGAGTCAAGGCCAACATATCTCCCATGCCTATTCCCCCATTTGTGAAGGTGTTGGGAGTTGGTGCCCTTTTCTAGAAGGAAAACGAAGGTTATGGGGCCAATTCTTATTATTAGCGAGAGTCCATGTTTTAGATTTGTTCTCATTGATTTTATTTCTTACAAATATTCTTTCTTAATTTGAATGAAGAGAACGCTTTTAGGCCATGAATTTTCATTCATTTCTTGAATGTCCCAACTTTTGTCAAATATTGATCCATTCTCACAAGGAGATGTTTTCATGTATTGGCCCCATTAATGGCTTGGCCCCTATTGTGCACTTTGAGGTGGCCCTAAATCCTCTCATATCACTTTCGGGACTTTTTAGCTATTCCTTGATGAGAGTATACTTATGTCTAACATTGGAGAGATCTAAGTATATATTAAATGTAGGTGAGCATGTGTGAGTATTTTGTTTTCATAACTTTGGTATTACCGTATTAGTCAATATTTAAACTTCCTATTTAGCCCTTAAGTTGTCCACATTTTATGGTCTATATTATTTCATGTGCATTTAGAAATAATTTCATCGTTGTGTATTAATTTGAGTAATTATTTATTTACCTCTTGTAAAGGTAATAGAAATACAGTTCTATTGTTTTCTATATTGTGATCATAAATTAAGAGAAGTAAAAAGCGTTACAAATAAATTAATAAAAATATCGCACCCTATAAGTTTTTAACATATGGCAATAACGGCATTAACTTATAAAGTTATAATCATATTTGATCTTGTACACGTATAGTACTTCTATTTTATGTTAAATGAAGTTGATTATTCTTATATTAGAAACTTTGATGGATTGATTAGGGAATAGAATGATTTGAATAGCCATTGCTTTTTCATTTAGAGTATATTGTGGATGAAATCACTTGAGCATAGGATATAAGGTTCATGGTCTAGGATTTATTAATTTCCCCTAGCTAATATTTTTATTTTTCCATATCCAATACATTATTTTACAAACCTTTGTAGGCTAATTCCTTTATTATATATTGGACATGTTATAGTCTCATCCAGGATGTTGGTTCTTAACTGGGGTCCCCTCTAAAATGAAAATAATAAAATAAATACTATATATACACTATACGGTAAAGATAGAGCGGTTTTTGCTAAAAACATATTTAGAGGTAAAGTCACTCTACATAAATAGCGATTTAATGCTAAGATTTTATTTAGAGGTAAACAAGTTCTATATAAATAGTGGTTCTACTTAAATACATATTTAGAGGTAAAGCAAATCAATTCTACTTTGTGTGCTAGAACTATAAATCAAAAAGTACATACATAAGTATATATACTATACATGTATTGATGTATACAGGAAATATTATATTTATAATAAATTCAACAATAATACGATACAATTATAATATATATTACATATAATATATACCTTCATATACATATTATACTATGAAACATAAAGTACATACATAAATATACATATTCTAATTTATTAATACATAGTATATACGTAAATATACATATCCTACTTTAAATATAAATGGTTTACATACATGAAGAGTTAGATTTCTATAATTGATCTATTAATAAGATTTGTTTTTAGAAATTGGAAAGTAAAAGACTATAGAAAGACTTTTAGGTGGATATATAAACTCATGGGTAAGATGGAAGAGACTATTTTTTGTCGTGAGTTCTTTGGTTATATTTATATACAATTGTTATATTCGATATGAAAATTGGAGTTTGTATCTATCTATCTTCTTGAAGAAGAACAAGAATTACCAGTTTATAATTATCCTATTAGTATAAGAAATTCGTTGCAAGGGAGACGGTTAAGTAGAAACTTTTAAGCAACTAGGTCTAATTTTTTTAAAAAAACCTAAAACAAATTTAAATAAAACAACTTTAAATTTGTAGGGAAAGTTTACACAATTTGGGAAGAAAATTTTATCCACATTTCTTATTTCTTGAGATCTATCTCACGTTTTTTTACATGCGCTTCTTACATTGGTAATTGTATTTTTTAATTCAAAATCACTCAAAACATAGAATTTGGTACAAAGGGCGGTTATTTAGTCTCCATTGAGGATGCCCTAAAAAACATACTCTTGTAAGTCATGTGCATAAAAGTTTGATTCATAGAGCCTCATAGATTGCGAGATGATAATGTATTAGTGCACAAGAGAATTTACGAAATTTCATCATTTTCGGATTGAAGTGAAATTCATAACAAGTTGGTTTTGAGGGGTTTTGGCACTTTTTACGGCTACTTTATACTAGAGGCCATTTGAAGTTGGGCCCATTTGGAGTTGAGCCCACTTGGACTTAAAGTGTGCCTTAACTTTAGCTCTACTTTACAAAGTGGGTCATAGAGTGGATCTTGCAATATAAAGTCCTAATGCCCACTTCGAGGGCCCAAATTTAATATTTTAGAGATAGATAGATCTTCATTGGTTGATGCCTAGGGTTAGTAAAGGGGCACAACAAATTTTGGGGTTAGGGTTTAGAGGGGCGGCCGGCGGCCGCTCCGCCAGGCCCGGCCTGCGAAGGTTCGGCCGTCAGGGTCGGTCGGCCAGGCCCGGGCGGTCCGGGCGATCAATCGGATGGTCCCGATGGCCCCACGGCCGGTCCGGGGGTCGGTCGGCAGGTCCGGGGGTCGGTCGGCAGGTCCGGGGGGGCGGTCGGCAGGTCCGGGGGGGCGGTCGGCAGGTCCGGGGGGCGGTCGGCAGGTCCGGGGGACCGGACGGCCGGTCCAGCGAGCGGTCGGCCGCTCCGGGGCTTCGGACGGCTAGGCCCGGTCGGCGGTTCGGTCGGCCGGTCCGGCATGAGGGCACTATAAAGGGCCGTCCGGCTTCATTTTCCACCACTTCCTCTCCTCATGGTAACCCAATTCGAATTGCCTCCAGTTGCTAAGGCGCCTGCTGCATTCTAGTTGGAGAGGAGAAGGGGGTCGGTTTTTTTTCACATTTGTTGCGGCTGCTTCGTCCCGTGGATCCTTCGGTGATACTTGCACGATGACGTCGACTGAGAACGTGAACACGAGTATGGAGGTGGAGAATTCGATGATATCAGCAGAGGCGCCTAAGAAGAGGAATAAACAAAAAGGTGCAACTCATGGACTGAATTGGGAGATTTTAGAGAATGAAGACATTAAAGCGGAACGCGGTTGGGAACTGGAGGTGACGGAGTATTGGACCGCTCAAATTTGCAAGAAATATGTGAAGATGTTTCACATTGGCAAGCTTTGGCCCAAAAGAATGTCATGCAGTTCATACCAAGAACTTTTGTTGCAACCCGGCAACATGCAAGGATGATCACTTTATCCACCGTGCAGAGGAAGTATGGCGGGCCTTGTTCGGGGATCGTGCCAAAACAAAAGGGTACTTTTGTTACCAATTGTTGGCAATGGTATATGCTGAGTTGATACTACAGCGGAAGATAAATTGGAGCACGTACCAAACTAATACTCAATTTCCGCTTTGCATTGAAAGGAAGCAGAAGCATATCCCGGATTGCTTTGATCCACAATCTGCCTTGACAAAGCATATTTTGGAGGTTTTGAGGAAAAAAAAAAAAACAAAGGCTTGCTTGGAGTCACTAGCATTGCATTCACAAGAGGGCGACTACTCACAGATGACCATCCATCCATGGCTAAAGTTCCCCCGAACTTCCGAAGGCTCTCCTTGAGTCTACTATCTAGTTTTCCTTCTAGATCACTTTTTACTTGTCCCAACAACTTTGTCCGAATGTCATGGTAAGAAGGTGGGACATATGGTTTTCGGAAAGAAGCAGTTTTCATTACGGCTTCCTTGAAGATCGGATTCGTGCTACAAAGAAACGGTACGTTTGCTTCATAGAAAAAACTTTGCCCAAAGTATGTCTAGTTCCCGCCTATCCGCTTCAAAGAAACCATCTTCAATCGCATTGTTTCATCGCCCTATTGATATGCCCACCAACCCTCACTTGTCCCGCAAAGTTAGGAACGGCGGAGATTGATCCAACTAAAGGTGTTGATGGAATCGAAGGGTAGCCAGGAAGATCCCACGCAAGAGTCTCCACCAGTGGACCTTGGCGTGCCAACATTCGGAACTTTCGATGACGATGGTATTGAATGAAAACCGCTCATTTCTCCATTATGTGGAGGGAACCGCCCGTCACATCTTCGAAATAAATCCATCACTCGGGTGTTCAATTTTGGACAAAGCGTAATCGTATTAAGGCGGACCCCACGCTTGCCTTCATAACCAAGGTGATCGAGCCGTTCTAGCCTCTTGCTCATAACCTTATGATGAGATTGCATTGGACGAGTTGGGGTCGTGGTAGGTTGGCCTTGTACTTCATGAACATCGGTGAACCAAGGTGAGGATGATTTTGTTGGCCATTTTGATAGGTAGGACACCTCAAAATGATCAAACGTGGTAATAGATATGTAGAAAAAAATGTCAAGAGTTTGTAAACGAACTCTGCACTTCCGAACTCAATACGTACCAAGCAACGGACACATAACATAAAGTTATGCAGCTCAGAGACTTTGGATCGCATTCACAATTCGGAAGTGAAATGAGGCCTTGTGTCTCTTCTCTTATATACCTTCAACCCCGAATTTGACCGTTGAAATTTGAATTTCGCCGTTGAATTCAAGTGGTGGTGAGCTTTGAGCCGGCCGACCTCGGCCGTCGCCATAGCGGTCGGCGGCCGACCTTGCCGCTCGCCCGCGCGTGGTCGGGCGGCCGACCTCGGCCGGTCGTCACCCGGCCGGCGGCCGACCTCGCCGGTCGTCACCCCGGTCGGCGGCCGACCTCGCCGGTCGTCACCCCCGGCCGGCGGCCGACTCTCGCCGGTCGTCACCCCGGTCGGCGGCCGGCCGACGCCGGTCGTCACCCCGGTCGGCGGCCGACTACGGCTGCCGGTCTCGGGCGGCGGCCGATTTCGCTTCGACCGCGACACCGGTCGGGCTCGAACGCTTGTCCCCGCACCGACCGGTCGGCCGGCCGGAGAGTCGGACGGGTGCGGTCGGCCGTCAAACGGTCGGACGGGGTGCGGTCTTACGGACGGGGTGCGGTCGGCCACTGTTTGACGGTAATTTACCCTAGGTAAATTATAAAAAACCCGTTATGTCACCGACAGTCCTAGGGGCCGAGGACGACCGACCATGGTCGACCGTGGCCCCCGGTCCGTCGCCCCGACAACCCTGCTTCCATTGTCCTCCGATTCCGTATCATCTTCCAAATTGATGATTTGTTTTCCTTTCTTGAAACGGGACTGAATTCTCTCTTTGGTCACAACTCAAACACTGCTAACCTAACAAGATCTGAGAAAACCGGACTAAACAAGACCGAATAGACTTCAATGTAATGTAACAAAGCGTAACTAAAGAAACGAAGTACAAACCAAACTTTACTGAGAGAGAGGGACTAAGGCGTACCTGACCGAATGCCTCCAAATGGCCCCGGCCAGTTCTATTTATACTCTGCCTAACCGCCCTTGGAACTTTCTAGAATGTTCCAATGGCGGGCCCCACCATGGAACTTTCCGGAAGGTCCTAGAGGTGGACCCCACCTAGATAACCGCCCTTCTAGAAGACTCTAGAGGTGGGCCCCACCTTCTCGAAGCTTCTATGGTGGGTCCCACATAGGCCATCTACCTCAAATTCTAAAATTTTCTAAAAACTCCTAAAATGGTTCAACTATCTATCTACTTTTCTAAAGAAACACAAAATCTAGTTCTTCGCCATTACAATTAATCCTCCGCTAATGCGGAACGCCCTCGTTTCGCTTCTGATGATATCTCCAAATGGTTTCTTGACAATGGGTAAGGTTGTGAACGGGCTCCCATGTTGCATCGTGGATGGGATAACCTTTCCATCGGACTTTGTATTGTAGTTGCGGGCGTCCATTGCCACGACGAAGATAGCGGTGTTCCAAAATGCGATCCACTTCATATTCCTCCCGGTCTTCAATCACTACCGGTGGCGGCGGGCCGATGTCGGCTCGGAAAGCGCTCCGATTCGAGATGAAATTCTTTGAGTCATGAGACATGAAAAAAATCGGATGGATGTGGATATGTGGCGGAAGCTCGAGGCGGTATGCAACATCGATATGACCGTAGAGATTCGGAAAGGTCCAATCCACCGGGTGCAAGTTTACGGACTTGAGTCGATGTAGCTAACGGAAGGTTGGCATTTGAGAGCAGAACCAAGTCACCTTCTCGAAAGGTCTTATGTTGCCGGTGGTTATCTGCATATTGTTTTTGTCGATTCTGTGCAGTAAGGAGCCGCTGTCGAGCCTCTTGCAACGCCGATGTTAGTCGTTGTATAAACTCCTCCGTTGTAGGGTTGTTGGTGTTGATGGGGCGGTGGAGCGTTGCCGGCGTAATCGGGTGCTGACCAGCGTTAAGAAAGAATGGTGAATGACCCGTGCTTGCTTGGGAACTATCATTATAGGCGAACTCCAAAGGGGTCAGATACTCATCCCAGTCGTTGTGGTGAATTGCCACAAACGCCCGCAGCATATCCTCCAAGGTCCGGTTAGCACGCTCTGTCTGTCCATCAGTCTGAGGATGAAAGGCTGTGGACATAGCAAGTCGTGTGCCGAGAAGCTTGAATAGTGCTTGCCAGAAACTCCCTGTGAAGCGCGGATCCCGACCGAGATAATGACACGAGGCAATCCATGATGACGGAAGACGATGTGTCGAAGAAGACTCGTGCAAGTATTGGGGCATCAATATCGAGCGCATCATGACCAATCGAATTTGCTTCAAAGGCGGTCCACAAAGACAAAGAACCGCAGATGTGATTACGATGCGTCTGTGGCAAACAAGTAATGAGATCCATGGTTACTTGTTCCCATCGCATCGTAGGTAGTGGAATCGGCCGCAGCGATCCAAGAGGTGCGATTGCGTGCCTTGTTCCGTTGGCATACCTCACAGAACGCACACAAAAGCTCGAACATCACGATCCAAGCCCACCCAAAACCATGTTCTAGAAATCCGTTCTAAGGTCTTCTCACGTCCGAGATGTCCAGAGATAGGAATGTCATGCCCTTCTTGAAGTATGCGGGTTCAAGTTTAGCATCGTTAGGTACATAAACCCGCTTCTTAAAATAGAGGAGGCCGTCAACGAGGTTGTAATCTTGATATTGCACATCACCTACCTCTACTCGATCGGTCACCATTGTGAAGTAAGCATCCTGGTAGGTGGCTTCCTTCCATTCTCTCCTCTAGTTAGATCCGAACAATACTACTAATGGTAGCAATCTCCCTCGTGTCCTCCGATTGATTTGAGATCTGGTCTCCGAGATAAAGCGTCTGGCACAATATGTTGTCGCCCTTGCTTGTACTGAAGTTGAATATCAAACAGCTGCAACTGTTCTTCCCAGCGGTGGTGTCTCGATTTCATATTTTCTAAATGCAGATCATGTAGTAGGGGCCGATGATCGGTCCAATTGTCACAGTTTCCCCAATAGATAGTGCCGCTATACTTTGGTAGCATGTACAATTGCTAGTTGTTCCCGATCACGTGCGAGAATAGTTGCGCTCGCCCTCTTAAGTTTGCGTGACTCATATGCCACCGGTTGAAGGCCCCTACCGAAGTCTTGTTGGAGGACCGCGCCTATAGCAAAGTCGGAGGCGTCAATGTCAACCGTCTACGGAAGGTCGAGGATCATATGGTTGCACTGGAGCAAAGAGTGAGTGAGTGCCTCCTTCAAATTATTGAAAGCGCCTTGTTGTTGTAGTTTCCACTCAAATGGAGCGCCCTTCTCCAATAGATTTGTCGAGGAGGAGAGAAGAATGTGCGCAAAACCGCCAAACAAAACGACGATAGTATCCGGCGAGGCCTAAGAAAGAACGAACTTTAAACATCCTTGGGAGTTGGCCAGTCCTTCACCGCATTCACCTTAGCTTGTTCCATGTACACACCTCGAATGATACTACATGCCCCAAAAGGTGACCTCGGACTTCCAAAGTTCACACTTTGATTGCTTGCAATAGAAGTGACTATCCCATAACCGACGTAGCACCTCCCGTAGATGTTGGTCATGCTCTTCCGGGTTTTACTATAGATCAAAATGTCGTCAATGAAAACAACTACACACTTGTCCAAAAGGTCCCGGAACAACCTGTTCATGTGACCTATGAAGGAAGTCAGGGCATTGGTGAGACCAAAAGGCGTAACGAGCCACTCAAAATGTCCATAGCGCATTTAAATGTTTGTCTTTTCAATATCCTCTTTTGCAATTGGTATCTGCCAGTATCCACTTCGAAGATCTAGCTTGCTAAAAATGGTACCGCCTCGAAGTTGATCAAGAAGGTCATCCACACGTGGGAGTGGATAAGCATTTTTGATGGTCTGCTTATTAGGGCCCCGATAATCGATGCATAGCCGCAATCCACCATCCTTTTGGGTACAAAAAGGGACAGTGCTCCCCATGGCGATGTGCTTTCTCGAATGAGGCCCTTCTCCAAAAGCTCGTCCAACGTCTTCCTCGCCTCCTCAAGCTCGTTTGGTGCTAGGCGATAAATTGGCCGATTTCTTTGGTTTAGCTTCGGCATTAAGTCTATGTGGAAGGGAGCACTCGATCGGTGGTAAACCACTAGGTAAGTCGGCGGGAAAGACATCTCGAACTCGCCGATAAGTTGCTCAACTCGCTCGCTCCTTGGCTCTCTTATCTACCATTGAAGCAATATTTGGAACCACCACATACACCGCCGCTTCGCCGTGATCTGCTTTCTTCATGAAGGCCATCCCCACCAATATGCCTTTAGTTGTCTGTCGTTTCTTCAATCCACTTGATGTTGAAGCATGAAGAATTATCTTGCGCCCACCTTCGTTAAAAGAGATGGTTCTTGCCAGCCAGTCAATCTGCTTATTTCCCGCCTCCAACCACGGCATTCCCAGGATAACATCATATCCGAGCCGTTACCTTAAATTTTCCTCGTAGTGCATAGGCATCACACAATCTCAAGGTCTCTTCTTCACATGTCTCACTTAAATCATTTTCCCGATCGTCTGCGAGGTATATAGTCCCTCCGGTGATCACCTTAGTCTTGATCCCAAGTCGGTTGGCAATTGCGGTCGAGATGCAATTCTCCGTAGAACCGCAATCCACTAGTACTCGACACGGTTGTCTTCTAAGTCGACCTGTGAGACATATCAGCTGACCTTTTTGAGTGTTGTCCGAGGCCATGTTGTTTGACTCTGAGAGACAACAGCTATCCCCAGTATTGGTCCTCGGTGCCCTTACTGGGGAGCCCCGTTTCCCTGCTCCATTCCTTCATCATCTTCGTCAGCCTCGAGGTTGTGGATCCGCCTTGGTTTGTTGGCACCGAATTCGGCGTTTTGGACACTCTCCAATCGATGGCCTCGACTCCCGACAAGAGAAGCACAATCCCTTCCGTGCCAATAATTGTCGTCTCTCGTGGCGTCAATGGTCCTTGTAGGGCGTCAATCTCCATTGGCGTCGGTTGTTGGGCTACCATAGTAGGTGGTGGCGTAGGGTTCCATCTTGCGCAGTCGTACTCCACGATTTCTAAAGTTTATGGCATCAACTCTTTTCGCAATCCTAACCGCCTCCTCAAATGTTTGAGGGTCTCTTAATTCCACTTCTCGTTGAACGATCGGCTTCAATCCTCGAACAAATCGATCCATCATCTCTCCCTCCGAAACATTGGGTATTTGGAGACATATGGATTTGAACCGGGTGACATACTCTTGCACCGACCTTAGCCGTGTCAAGGTGGCTAAATCGATCGCGCGCTAACTTCTCCGCATTGATGGGCCGGCTGGTTTGTGAGCTCGGTCTCAAATTCCTCCCAATTTTGAAATCCGCCTTGAGCTCCATAGTTTTGAGCTCAAGTCGCCACCAAATGGTCCGCTGCACCCTCAAATAGTCGGCCGCATATATAATTCCGTCGGTTGAGTTCGCCCGGACAGTTGGAGATATTGTCGCATCTTTGAAAAGCCATTGAAATACATCATCTTGTCTTGAAGTTCCCGAATATGTTTTCAGGCTTGCTCAACTTCACCTCGCAGCTTGTCAATTCTCTAGCTCTAGAAGCTTCCGCTTGTCCTTGTAATGCTGACAATCGGTCTAGTAGGTCTTTGAATCGAGTCTCCATATGAGTAGGTTCCGCCATTTCTCCCATGATGCAATTCTTCCGACGACCTGCGCACGCGACGCCTTCTCTCGTTTCTAGCCAAATCCTTGAAAGTAACTCTAAGTAGATCCAAGGACAAGACTTGATGAAACCACAATGATCGACTCTCAAGTAGACTCTTGCTAATAGCACCTAACGTAAGGATAGACCGACACTCGCTCCGATACCAATGAAACGGGATGAATTCTCTCTTTGGTCACAACTCAAACATCGCTAACCTAACAAGATCTCGAGAAAACCGGACTAAACAAGACCGAATAGACTTGAATGTAATGTAACAAAGCGTAACTAAAGAAACGAAGTACAAACCAAACTTTACTGAGAGAGAGGGACTAAGGCGTACCTGACCGAATGCCTCCAAATGGCCCCGGCCAGTTCTATTTATACTCTGCCTAACCGCCCTTGGAACTTTCTAGAATGTTCCAATGGCGGGCCCCACCATGGAACTTTCCGGAAGGTCCTAGAGGTGGACCCCACCTAGATAACCGCCCTTCTAGAAGACTCTAGAGGTGGGCCCCACCTTCTCGAAGCTTCTATGGTGGGTCCCACATAGGCCATCTACCTCAAATTCTAAAATTTTCTAAAAACTCCTAAAATGGTTTCAACTATCTATCTACTTTTCTAGCAAACACAAAAATCTAGTTCTTGCCCTGTTACATTTCTCCTGTGTATTGAACCGTGCTTCCTTCTCATGAATGTCCTATGCTGCCTCAGTAGGCCCTGGCTCGCATGATGGAGTACCTTTCATCTCCGGGCCATCACTCTTATTATTCCCATCATAATTAGATGGGATAAGATCACCTTCCCTTTCGATCCTTTCTTCAATTTTTGAAATTGGAGAAATATCTATTGGATTTAGGGGAAGATCTTCCACATCACTTTCTTCGGGAGGATTCAAAATGTTCATCGCTTGCTCCATGAGATTGCAGTAGTACGGGGATTTTCTGCGCTCATATCCATTAAGTTTGAAATCATAAACCACCTTTTCAATCACGGTAATTGCTACGGAATACTTTGCCTCAAGACTAGCAAGATCCTCCAAATCCTTTATCCTTGATTTAATATACGGGAGCCATTGCTCTGATATCTTCTCGTAGTCTATGGCTGCTTGTAGCATTCGAGGCATCATTAGGGCAAGAGTTTCAGCCATTTCTAAAAACCGTGGAGCCATAGCAGCAAGAACTTCAGTCCCGATTTTCATATCGGTCCCAGCTTCCAATATATTGATTTTTTTGGTATCTAACCACTTCAACTTCGTCTCACCATCTGGAGCTGAACCCTCGTATATGATCTTCGCTATTCCGTCAATATAAGTGAGAAACTCTCTCAGTTTCTTGTTGCTTGGTACTCCTTCATATATCTCTTCGAAATTTGACATCCAATCCTTCTCCATCTGCGGAGTAATGGAATCTGGCATGGATGTTGTTTCCATTGGTTTACTTGGCCCTGCCTCATTCAATTTTGGATTCGAGAAGGTCAAATTTAGGCCATTGGGAATAATAAGGTTATCTGGAATGAGAGGGGAGAGTACCTCTTCCACTACATTCTCTAAGTCCCCCACCTGATCTTGCACTGCATTCGCCTCTTCCAATGACTGGTCTCCAACTGCGTTTACATCCCGAAGCCTATCAACTGAAGATTGTTCGTTTGATAGACCATCCGTGGCAAGAGGAATGTCTGTATCCTTTGTAACGACATTCTCATCATCCGTTGTATCCTCTCCAGCCTTTTTTTTTTTTTTTCCTCAAAACCTCCAAAATATGCTTTGTCAAGGCAGATTGTGGATCAAAGCAATCCGGGATATGCTTCTGCTTCCTCTCAATTCGAAGCGGAAAATTGAGTATTAGTTTGGTACGTGCTCCAATTTATCTTCCGCTGTAGTATCAACTCAGCATATACCATTGCCAACAATTGGTAACAAAAGTACCCTTTTGTTTTGGCACGATCCCCGAACAAGGCCCGCCATACTTCCTCTGCACGGTGGATAAAGTGATCATCCTTGCATGTTGCCGGGTTGCAACAAAAGTTCTTGGTATGAATCAGATGACATTCTTTAGGCCAAAGTTTGCCAATGTGAAACATCTTCACATATTTCTTGCAAATTTGAGCGGTCCAATACTCCGTCACCTCCGATTCTCAACGCGTTCCGCTTTAATGTCTTCATTCTCTAAAATCTCCCAATTCGGTCCATGAGTTGCACCTTTTTGTTTATTCCTCTTCTTAGGCGCTCTCACGATATCATCGAATTCTCCACCTCCATACTCGTGTTCACGTTCTCGATCGACGTCATCGTGCAAGTATCACCGAAGGATCCACGGACGAAGCAACCGCAACAAATGTGAAAAAAACCGACCTCCTTCTCCTCTCCAACTAGAATGCAAAGCAGCGCCTTAGCAATCGGAGAACATTCGAATTGGGTTACCATGAGGAGAGGAAGTGGTGGAAAATGAAGCCGGACGGCCCTTTATAGTGCCCTCATGCCGGACCGCCGACCAACCGCCGCCGGCCTGGCCGTCGGAAGCCCGGACCGCCGACCTCTCATTGGGCCGCCGACCGGTCCCGGACGCCGCCGACCGCCCCGGACTGCCGACCGACCCCGGACCCGCCGAGCCGAGCCCCGGACCGGCCGTCCGCCATCGGGACCGCCGATCGATCCCCGGACCGCCCGGGCCTGGCCGATCGACCCTGACGGCCGAACCTTCGCACGCCGGGCCTGGCGGACCAGCCGCCGGCCGCCGCTCTAAACCCTAACCCAAAAATTTCTTGGGCCCCTTTACAAACCCTAGGCATCAACCAATGAAGATCTATCTATCTCTAACATTTTAAATTTGGGCCCTCGAAGTGGGCATTAGGACTTTATATTGCAAGATCCACTCTATGACCCACTTTGTAAAGTACAACTAAAGTTAAGGCCCACTTTAAGTCCAAGTGGGCTCAACTCCAAATGGGCCCAACTTCAAATGGCCTCTAGTATAAAGTAGCCGTAAAAAGTGCCAAAACCCCTCAAAACCAACTTGTTATGAATTTCACTTCAATCCGAAAATGATGAAATTTCGTAAATTCTCTTGTGCACTAATACATTATCATCTCGCAATCTATGAGGCTCTATGAATCAAACTTTTATGCACATGACTTACAAGAGTATGTTTTTTAGGGCATCCTCAATGGAGACTAAATAACCGCCCTTTGTACCAAATTCTATGTTTTGAGTGATTTTGAATTAGAAAATACAATTACCAACGTTAGAAGCGCATGTAAATAAACGTGAGATAGATCTCAAGAAAAAAGAAATGTGGATAAAATTTTCTTCCCAAATTGTGTAAACTTTCTCTACCAATTTAAAGTTGTTTTTTTTAGATTTGTTTTAGGTTTTTTTAAAAAATTAGACCTAGTTGCTTAAAAGTTTCTACTTAACCGTCTCCCTTGCAACGAATTTCTTATACTAATAGGATAATTATAAACTGGTAATTACTGTTCTTCAACAAGATAGATAGATAAGAACTCCAATTTTCATATCGAATATAACAATTGTATATAAATATAACCAAAGAACTCACAACAAAAAATAGTCTCTACCTTCTTACCAACGAGTTTATATATCCACCTAAAAGTCTTTCTATAGTCTTTTACTTTCCTATTTCTAAAAACAAATCTTATTAATAGATCAATTAGAGAAATCTAACTCTTCATGTATTTAAACTATTTATATTTAAAGTAGGATGTGTATATTTATGTATATACTATGTATTAATAAATTAGAATATGTATATTTATGTATGTACTTTATGTTTCATAGTATAATATGTATATGAAGGTATATTTAATATATAATATATATTATAATTGTATTGTATTATTGTTGAATTTATAATAAATATAATATTTACTTTATACATCAATACATGTATAGTATATATATTTATGTATGTACTTTTTGATTTATAGTTCTAGCACACAAAGTAGAATTGATTTGCTTTACCTCTAAATATGTATTTAAAGAGAACCACTATTTATATAGAACTTGTTTACCTCTAAATAAAATCTTAGCATTAAATCGCTATTTATGTAGAGTGACTTTACCTCTAAATATGTTTTTAGCAAAAACCGCTCTATCTTTACCGTATCGTGTATATATATTAATTATTTAATTCTTTTCATTTCAGAGGGGACCCGAGTTCAGAACCAACATCCGGGATGAGACTATAACATGTCCAATATATAATAAAGGAATTAGCCTACAAAGGTTTGTAAAATAATGTATTGGATAATAAAATATTAGCCAGGGGAAATTAATAAATCCTAGACCATAAACCTTATATCCTATGCTCAAGTGATTTTATCTACAATATACTCTAAATGAAAAAGCGATGGCTATTCAAAACATTCTATTCCCTAATCAATCCATCAAAGTTTCTAATATAAGAATAATCAACTTCATTTAACATAAAATAGAAGTACTATACGTGTACAAGATCAAATATGATTATAACTTTATAAGTTAATGCCGTTATTGCCATATGTTAAAAACTTATAGGGTGCGATATTTTTATTAATTTATTTGTAACGCTTTTTACTTCTCTTAATTTATGATCACAATATAGAAAACAATAGAACTGTATTTCTATTACCTTTACAAGAGGTAAATAAATAATTACTCAAATTAATACACAACGATGAAATTATTTCTAAATGCACATGAAATAATATAGACCATAAAATGTGGACAACTTAAGGGCTAAATAGGAAGTTTAAATATTGACTAATACGGTAATACCAAAGTTATGAAAACAAAATACTCACACATGCTCACCTACATTTAATATATACTTAGATCTCTCCAATGTTAGACATAAGTATACTCTCATCAAGGAATAGCTAAAAAGTCCCGAAAGTGATATGAGAGGATTTAGGGCCACCTCAAAGTGCACAATAGGGGCCAAGCCATTAATGGGGCCAATACATGAAAACATCTCCTTGTGAGAATGGATCAATATTTGACAAAAGTTGGGACATTCAAGAAATGAATGAAAATTCATGGCCTAAAAGCGTTCTCTTCATTCAAATTAAGAAAGAATATTTGTAAGAAATAAAATCAATGAGAACAAATCTAAAACATGGACTCTCGCTAATAATAAGAATTGGCCCCATAACCTTCGTTTTCCTTCTAGAAAAGGGCACCAACTCCCAACACCTTCACAAATGGGGGAATAGGCATGGGAGATATGTTGGCCTGACTCCTCTTGCAAGGAGTCCCTTATTATAGAATTATTTGGAGCCTAGAGTATCTTTGTCATAAAACATTCTTGTTTCTGACAAAGAGATCTTCCCGACATTCCCTTGTCAGAACATTCCCTACCCCGATTTAGACGCCACGTGTACGCGAGACGCTAAATATAGAAATGCAAATATGCAATGCAGGGAAGTGAGAGAAGTTGAGGAAACGGGAGTTCTGGCCTTCTGGGGAGAGGCAAGAAGAGGAGGGGAGGGAGGTGCGCGGCCGCCGACCGACGGATAGTCGCCGGTCGGTCGGCGAGCCGGCCATGAGCGGCCGGCCGGCCGGTCTCCGGCCGGTCCCCGTCGCTCGGCCGGTCCCATGGTCGCCAGAGCCGGTCGGTAGGCCGGTCATGCGGTCGGTCGGTCCCATCGGTCGGCCGGACACGAGCGCCCAGTGATTGACCGATCGTACATCGCCATCGAGCCGGCCGCTTGGAGATTTTTTTTTTTTTTTTTTTTAATTCTTAGTTTCCATTGTGTTACTGAAATCTTTCAAAATTTCATAGGATCCTTTTTAAATATTAATCCCTCTCACATTTCTGTTATTAGATTCTCAGTGATTATTACACAATGAAAAAAGGAATCCTATGTTGATTTGTGAATTGCTATATATTCTTTATTCACGGATAGGGTTTAGTGGTTTAGGGTTTAGGGTTTAGGATTTAGGTTTATGGTTTACTTGGAGATTTCATAATTGCAGTAGCTTTGTTATATGAATTTTCACTTCAATCTAGAAGTGATGAAATTTCGTAAATTCTCTTGTGTACTAACATATTTTGATCTCTTAATGTATGAGGCTATATGACTCAACTTTGGGGCACATGACCTACAACTATAACTCTATTTCAATATTGCATGGTTGAGAATGTAAGTTGAGCATCCTCATTTTAATATAGGACCCTTATTTTGGAAATGGGACATTTGGTAAAAAATGGACATTAAGTTTGGGGAGTCTATAATCTTAGATGCTATGTTGAATGTTGAAAATACTACCAATATATTCCTTGCAATAAACTCGTGATTTATTCCATGTCAATAATAATAACAATGCGATGGTGAAAAGTGGCATTGTAATCGATTAAAAATATAATTCAATACTACACCATGCATACACGAATCCATTATTTTCATTCCACACACAATTGAGTTTCCAAAGATTTCCAACACCAATCTTTATAAGTTGATGCGATATGTTAAAAACTTTTAGAGTTGGATATTTTCAAAAATTTATTTGTCTCCCTTTTTACTTCTCTTTATTTGTGATCGCGAAATAGAAAACAATAGAATCGTGTTTCTATTACCTTTGTAAGAGGTAAATAAATAATTATTCAAATAAATACAATAAAAAAATGGTACTAATAATTATATAAAAAGAATATGTGCAAATTAAGTACAATGATATGTACTACATTATAAATATACTCCTACCTTAGTTCAAGGGTGTCAAACAAAAATAGCCAATAATAGAATGAGTTGTTTAGGCACAATGTCTTTTAAGTTAAGAGTATTCTTATGTCTAAATGTGGTCAATGTAAGGCCTAACACGGTAATACCAAAGTTATGAAACTAAATGGTCACACATGCTCTATAAGTCTATTACAATATTACATGGTTGAGAATGTAAATTGTGCATCTTCATTTTAATATAGGACCCTTCATTTGATAATGCGTCATTTGGTTAAAAATAGGCACTACGTTTGGGGAGTATATAATCTTAGATCCAATTGCAAAAAAAAAAAAAAAAAAACTTATTTTGTTCCTATAAGTCATTTTGAAGTATTCTAATTATAATGTGAATAAGAATGATATTAGAAAATATGAGTAATTATTATATACGGTATAATTAAAACCACGTCCATTTACATAAAATTCAAGTGGGTTAGACTGAATGAATTTGAAAGAAACATATATGATAATGAAATTAAAGAGTATATGATGAAAGTAAATGATGAAATTTTGCTTTTAGAATTAAATTTTTTTCTAAATATAGTATGTAGGTTGTAGAGTTTAATATTCTCAATATACATATAATGAACGTTTGAACTCAATACTATTGTAAAAATACGAAATGCTAGAATGAAATCCAATAAGTACATATAATTCATACAGGAAGCCAAAAGAATACAAAGCATGAATGTGAGAAAGATTCATTATAATGTAGGAGTTAGGAGTAATGATCAAACGCATTTTATATTATTTATATGCATTCTCTATGCTTAAACATTACCTCTACATAAGTTAATTTATATCCATAAGAGTCTTATAGAAATATAATATTTTAAACCTACTGTTCACATGGAAGACACAAATTAGGATACAGTAGATTCTATCATCCCTGGTTCTAAATTTGGGACGCATGTATGTATAATGGAATTTATATGTTATATGTTTTATACGTACACATATTTTCATGAATGCCAATAGCCTTCTATTATAGTTCATGAGAAAATATATATTTTTTGCTAATACATGTTCATTGTAAGTTTGTAACCCTTAACCTCAAATGCCCAAGGGGGTGTAGACTCTAGAGCCTAGAAACACACGTTTTGCAAAGTGCGAGAGATGAAAATGAAGGTTAGCAATCTAGATCTCAACCGTACAACATTGTAGAAGACTTGGTTTAGATCATGTGGAGGAAATTTGGACTCCAAGACCTGAACTATAAAAAAAAAATTCCTTTCTTCGTGGGCCATGGGAAAGCATGCCCCATGTTTGAAAAAATCAAAAAACAAGACCTGGTTCTCCATCGGCGTTCATTTTCTTTCTTGCAATGGAAATCCACCATTTGTCTCAAAAAAAAAAAAAAAAAAAAAAAAAAAAAAAAAAAAAAAAAAAAAAAAAACAAACGAAGAGACGCCGACCGGGACGGGGACGGCCGACCGCCTTGAGGCCGGGCGCCGCCCTCGCGACCCGTCGGACGGCGGCCGTCGGATCCGTCGGCCGCAGATGAATCGGTCGGCCGCGATGGACGGCCGGATCCCGGACGGCCGCGACGGATCTGTCGGCCCGTCGGGCGGCTGGATCGGTCGCCAATGCGCCATCGGATTGGCCGACCGATCCAGCCGACCGATGGCGATCGATCGCCGCCGCCGACCGAGATCGGACGGCCGAGGGGAACGGGCGAATGCCGACCGGGCTCATTTCTCCTCACTCACGGTGTGCGCCCTCGTCGGCCGTTGTGGTTTTCCATGTCGATTGCGCTCGCTCTCGAGTCCCCTCTTGATAACTGACGCCATTTTTTTGCGGTTTTTTTTCTTGTGGCTGAACAATATGCCGAGGGAACGACGTACTAGTGCACCCAAGGGCAAGGCCCCGGAGATGGACTGGGAAGCAACTGATGATCCAAATTGTGTTGCCGAAGATGGATGGGAAGATGAACCGGCGAGAATTTGGAATTGCACCATGTGCAAGCGATATGTGAAGATGAAACACCTCATGAAGTTATGGCCAAGAAATCAAGCGATTATATCGGGGCCACGACGCGAAGGTTCAGCCGCCAGATTTGCACAAGTCAACATTTCACGCTTCGATATCATGAAGTGACCATTGCCGTTGGAGTACGGAATACTAGGCCGGAAATCATGTTATATTCCAACATGGCTATGGTTTGGGCAGAAATCGTTCTACATAAGAACGTGAATTGGAGCACCGTAACAGGTTTGAATGTTGCCGAATTGGATCGGAGCCATGATTTCATACCAACTAGTTGGCTTGGACCCAGTGATTGTATGCCCCTTTGGTCAAATCGGACATATACGGAGATGTCGGAAGTTCAAGATGAAGAAAGTACACCTCCAAGGAGATATGGAGGTCAGACACGAATTTCTCAAGATACACCTCCGAGGGGATACAAGGGTCAAACACAACATCAACAAGACACACCTCCGAGGGGATACGAATGTCAATCTGAACATCAACAACATACACCTCCGAGGGGATATGGGGGTCACACAACAGAGATAATTATAATCGCAAAGAATAACAGGGGTATGGTACCAATCTCTTTTGGCATAGGAAGTGGTGGGTATTATCCCGGTAGCAATATATACGGTCGGGAACCACTACTCCCGAGACATATAGGCCGAGCATCCAAGGGATACGTACCAATCGAGAGGCCAACACGATACAAGTCCGAATCTTTGGAGGAAGATATATGCCAACATATCCTCGGGATACGTCACGAGTCGGGAGGCCGATACGGTGGAATGAGTGCTCCAGAGAACTATACGCCAACATATCCTCGGGAATTTAACGATGTTCTGGCCAATATGGTAGAGGTACCGAGTAGTCCAGTACCATATCCCAACACATCCAAGGGACACATACGAGTCTCGAGGCCGCATGGGAGAGGACCTAACATTCGAGAAAGGTACCCCACAACGTATCCTCTTTGGATCATACGATGCTCACAACCAATACGGTAGAAGACCCGAGGTTCCGGATAGCTTTAGACCAACGTATCCAAGAGATACGCATGATCATCACGGCAGTACGGTAGAGCTATTACCAATCCCGAGTACCGTACTCCAAGTCAAGCAAAGAGATGAATACGAGCCCAGTTGGAATTACCGGAACAAGGATCGTGAAGAGCATATCACTCAAGATCCATATCCAGGTATGGCCAATATGCATATGGGAGTAACAACACTCCCGCCACCATTCGAACTCGTGAAGAAGAAGATGCGAGTTTGAAAGACAACTACGAGAGGCAACAATTCAAAGTCAAGCGGAGTACATCCGCAAGCTTGAAAATGATCATATTTACGACGAGCAGCGCTTGTATGATGCTTATTCGCGAGGGCGGTACTCAGACCAAGCAGGGCCAAGTGGAACACAATATGATAAGGACTAGGATGCAAAGTAGTTATACATTTACATATAGGCATGTTGTAATGTACTGTACGTACATGTAGTATTTGGATGAGAACTCTATTCTCCATATGGTAGAGGTCATTTTTTAAGACCTTCTTAACCATGTTTTGTTGGTAAACGGACATCATATGAATGATATAAGGAATGTAGAACCATGACCTATATTACACATTTATTTGAGTAAATATGTTATGATTCCATTTATTAACCAGTAAGAATTTTAGTGTTTTTGGAAGCTTGAAAGTTGAAACCTCCTACTCATAACTACGATTTCCTACGTGTATGTACTCTTGGAGTATGTACGAATTATTTTTATCTATTTAATACATTCAACCGTAAGATCGTGAACCGAAGCCTATCTTAACCCCTAAATGGTTTGACTCATTTGTAGTAAAATGAACACATCCTCAAAAGCATTGTCATAGGTGGAGGTAAAAGTGTGTTATCCAAATCTCAACCGTACAATCTTGTCGTAGACATATTGAACATCATGTGGGTCAAATTTTGAGTCATGAGGCTTCATAGATTGCGAGATCATAATGTATTAATACTCAAAAATGATCACATAATTTCATCATTTTCACTTTAAAGTGAAATGCTACCATTAGACTTATTGCAATGAAAAAGTCACCAATTAGAATGTTGTTCACCTTCATCTCAGTAGCATCCTTGAACAAAAAAAAACCATGAGAAAAATTTCTTTGTGCAAATTATGGCCCTGCAATGGTGAAAACTGCCCTAAATTTTACAAAGGAAAAAATGTCTAAAACTAGGCTGCTGTCACTGAAATGCATGGCATTAATTCATACTTCATTGTATGGGTCTGAGATTTTTATGACATGAACTAGACTTGATTTGGGACCCAACCCAAGTGATTTCGTCCAAAACGGAGTCCGGATGAAGAAGTTATGGCTCTCCAAAGTTTCTGTCATCCAAAATGTCGTTTTTCGACATTCGGCCCGCTTAAGGGTTAAGTTACTATTTTAAAAAGTGACCTTAGGATGTTTATCATTTGCGAGATCCTAACAACCAAATTTTGTTTAAAACTTTATTTGGGATTTGCTCCGGAGGCAGTGTCTCCACGGTGCAAAGGGGGAGTTGGAGATTGTTACCAACAAAATTTTGGTCATATTTTTTCCCATGTATGTAATCAAGTGTAGTAAATTCATGCAAAATATGGGAGCCTCATTCTTCTTGTGTTGGTAATTTCTGGAGGCTGCCACTGTAAAATTGGTAATCATTATGACTTGAATATTTTTGGAATTTCAGTAGTGATTGGCTTATAAACATATGAGAAGAAAAATAGAAGATAAATCGCTAATTTTGAATTACCCAACCAACACTTAAAAATTGAATCAATAGGTTTTTTTGGGCTTTACCCTAAAGGCCTCATCCAAATGGTGCAAAGGGGCAAAATCTTATAATAAACATAAGTGTACTTGGTGGGCCAAAATTTGAAAGGCATGCAATGCATTTCAAACAAAGAGTATTGTTGCACTGAAAATAGAACATGCATACTAATTCATAAACTATAATAAAACCGATATGAGTAAAACAAATTCTACGTTTTCCTATTCGTAATTCGTCCGAAAATGCTCATGAGGCGTGGGCCAATGAAACATTTCGCTAAAGCGTGAGATGATATGGGACAACCCTCCAGCGCCGTCACGGCTCTCGTTGCATACTCTATCCATGTAAAGATGGAAAGCTTGTGCAAAGTCTTCATTGGAGAATACCGAAGTATTTCGGTTTCCACGCTGCAAGCTCTCGTACGCCGTAGACATGGTCATCCCATTAATTCTTTGTGCTATGCGGGCCGTGGCAAACTCCTCCGAAGCAATCGAGTATTTTGGAATAACCTGTAAATCCTCACCCGCTTTGTACAAGAACGCCACTCGTGGATCTACCCAATAACGTTTTCGCAGGGTCTCCACCATGTCCTCACGTTTTGTGAATGTATAAAGGGATTGCATTGGTTCTTGAACCGTTGTGGAGAAGCCCCAATCGCATACTCCGATATACACTCGTGATTTATCAGCAGGGAAGTGGAGAAGGATATTATCTCGAGATATATCGTTATGGAGGTGGTGGCTCTTGTGGACCTCGTTCATGATATGCAACAACGCCCAAGCAAGCTCTGTCCGTTTTTTACGGAATCGAATCGATTGATGCGCCGAATAACTTCGTCGTCGGGGTAATTCCCAAAGTTCAAATGTACAAAGACATCGTCACCATAATCCATATCGCGGTTCAAAGATCTCTCGAATAGTCCCGCCATTCCACCAAAACGCATAGCCTTGATTCTTCACTTGGATGAATGGCCACAAAGCGGATCACACCAGGGTGTCTAATCCTTATCGCCATAGACTCATTCATATGCTCCAATTTTGCCAACTCCGGTCGTGTCAAGAAGTGAATGGAAGTTTTTGCAGCAAATTCCCAAAATGGTTCAATGCCCGCAACACCTTCAAAGCGAACTTTAATAATAGTACCATACCGTCCCTTCAACCTCGTCTTGTCAACTCGTATGATTTGTAATGTATCCGGAATGGTAACCAAATGAGTCAATCGCATGGTTTGAGTTTGTCGTCCCTCAAGGGATTGCCACCATGTTCCAGAGCCTCGACGGTGTGAATTCTTTGAAAATGCCCTCATTTGGGCAGAAAAACAATCAGCCCTATTCACCACGTCAACAAAATCCTCATCACCCTCCCGAAACATCCTTCCATATTTGGCTATTACAACCTTGGGATTCAGTGCATCCTTCACCCTATTATCCAAAAACCACATGAACCCTCGTTTCTCTGTCTCTGCTACCCACTTCGGATGCTGAAGCACTTCTATCATGAGATCTCTCATTTCAAGCTTGAACTTCTCGATGCCCTCCTCCTGATATCTCACATATTTGCTTTCCAATGCTCGAAGATCATTGGCCTCATAGAATTTGACAAGAAATTCTATCAAGAATACCTTACAAGCGCCAGGGACCTCATGAGCCTCGAACTTCTCAAAGAAGTTCGCACCACCCTTCCTCTTCTTCTCCTTCGGCATCTTGATCCCAAAAAAGGAAATATGTAAAGAAAGTGTGAAGTTTTTAAAAAAACTTTTCAAAAAAAAAGAACAAAAACTCCCCCGTATAACAAGTCACTTCCTTCCTCCAAAAGACAAGGAGCAGTGGGACGGGAATTACAAGAATTCCCTACCCAGAGACACTCCGCATCCTCTCTTCGTGAGAAATGGAGGAAAGAAGTGAGGGAAAAGGAGGCCGGTCGGCCTTTTATAGCGGCCGACGGCCCGCCCTGGATCCGACGGCCGATCCGTCGCTCGGCCGACCGGGACGACGGACGGCCGCCCGGATGGCCGACCGATCCGACCGATCGGACGGCCCGCAAAGGCCGGCCGACGCAACCGTCGACGACGGACGGCCCGACCACCGCCGACCAACCGCCACAGCCGCCCGACCGCTGGCCGACCGACCGACCGCCGCCGACCGACCGCCCGGCTGGCCGACCGATCCGACCGATCGGTCGGCCGTCGGGCATGCGGACGGCGCCCCGATCCAACGGCCCGCAAGCGTTAAAACTTGATCCGACGGCCAGGATTTGATGCGGTCGGCCACCGTCCGTCGACGGAGCGGACCGGGGTCGGTCGGCCGCACCGGGATCAACATTTGACGGCCGAGATCTTTGCCGGTGGATGATCCAACGGCCCCGAAGTTACCAGGGACCGGGTAACTCCCATTTACCCCCCCGGACCATGGTCCGGACTATGGTCCCGGTCGACATAGTCCGGACTACGTCCGCGGACTAGGTTTACCCCGAATGTCGACCGATTTGACAACCCTGGTAAAAAATGAAAATTGATAATTTGAAATGGGTTTCCCTCCAAAATCACTTTCCCGCCGAAATTCCTTTGCCGCCTAATACTTTCAAAATTCTGTTTTAAAAAGTGGAATCGTTTTTAGAAATCTAATCAAGAAAAAATCCATATTGCGACAAAGTTTGTCGGCTTTTTGCACGATTTCGGGCGTAAACTCTCACGATGTAACCGTTGAGGTCGGGCTGGGGTTGCATACTCTGTCTCTCAAGTGTCCTTTCATTTTCCTCTCTCCGTCATTCTTGCTCTCAAGGTGCGCTCCATTTCATATTTCGTTCCGGTGTGTAGGTTCAAGGTTGCGTGTGTGTCGAAGAAGTTTCAGTTGGTGCTCAGTGCGTGTGATGTAGTTTCGCATTTAGAGGATTCAGTATCGTTGCATTAGTTTGATAATGATTCAAGTTAAGACTATTGCTCGTCATGTATTTTTCGACATCTGTATTCGGTACTAATTTTTTTGCTTGGTTATTTCAGTTGCGAGCCCTTCTTTTCCTTTCGAATTCGGCAATTCTTAGGTGAGCGATGTTCGCAAATTGAGTGGAAGGCATAAATGACAGTGTTTCTGTACTTACTATTAATAGAAGGCAAGTTATCCCCGGGCCGGGGATAACTTCTACTGACTATGGGGATTATTCCTGGAATCTATGCAATTATGATTATCCACGCCCCGGGGATAGCCATGCATCCACCCAAAAAAACCATTATCCCCGGGCCGGGGATAACATTAATTTAGTGGGCAGTAGAAATATTATCCCCGGGCCGGGGATAATATTTTTTTGGTGAGCAGTTGAATGGTTATCCCCGGGCCGGGGATAATATTTTTTGGTGAGCAGTTGAATGGTTATCCTCGGGCCGGTGATAACTATGTATCCGCCCCAATAAACTAGTTATCCCCGGCCCGGGGATAATATTTCTACTGCCCACGAAATTAATGTTATCCCCGGCCCGGGGATAACCATGCAACGGCCGTCAAAAAAATATTATCCCCGGGCCGGGGATAATATTGTTTTGTGGGCCGTTGCGTGATTATCCCTGGCCCGGGGATATCATATGTACCGTCCACCAAAAATATTATCCCCGGGCCGGGGATAACTAGTTTTTTGGGCGGTTACATAGTTATCCCCGGCCCGGGGATAACTAATTTTTTGGGCGGTTACATAGTTATCCCCGGCCCGGGGATAATCACGCATTTGCCCACAAAAATATTATCCCCGGGCCGGGGATAATATTGTTTTGTGGGCCGTTGCATGATTATCCCCGGGCCGGGGATAACCATGCATCGGCTCAAGTAAAGATTATCATCCCCGGGTCGGGATAATATACATTGACATTAAGGGTTCATTTTTGTCCCCGGTTCGTGGAAAATATCCAACTATAGTCTGTTATCCACGGGCCGGGGATAACTATGACGGAACCTCTGCCTCGGTTATCATATTTTTTCTTCTGCTATGCTATTAAACAAGCACTAAGTTATCTTTTCAATCTTCCTCTTTTTTGTAGGATGGAGACTTTCGTTGTCAACGGTGTCGATTTCCGTCCACCAGTTCTACCTGAAGGAGTTGCACAGTGCGAGGGTTTTAACCGTTCATCATGGGTGTCGAAACGAGTCACTCTTGTGAATGACGCCGGCGTTGACGTTGCAAAAGTTGTCTGTCAATCGGTTGACTCAAGCGTTGTCCCAGAGACTGGTGGTCGGCCACTTGGATCCGACTTTGTCTGCGTGCAGATAGCAGAGTCATTAGTAGAAGCAGAGGTTCCTTTCAGTTGGATCTACTCTTTGCGTGCATGGCCAATCACGCATGTGCTTCTCAACGGAGCAAGCCTCTACGATCACGACCAACGCGCCATCTACAATGCAGCTTGCAAGGTTTTTGGTCGGCCACCACGAGTTGGTCTTCGCCAGTACGAGAGCAAACGTCAAAGGCGTCTTCGGGATTCACCACCTAAGAAGGAGTTCTTCCTTACACCGGAGTCCATCAACTTTGTTTCAACAACTCATTGTTGTCCAAAGAACTGTGTGCAGCCCTATCCTCGAGGCAAAATTAAAGATCTGAGGTTCCAGTTCTATGTTCGCGGTGATGTTTACTTCAGAAAACATTGTCTCCTTAGTGTGCATGGTCAAGTCCACGAAGCGGCGGACGGAAATGACATGATTATGTTGGAGGGTATTGAGGTGTGTTGCGTGGCGTGGTACCTGATTATGGGCGTGTCACGGGCCACATTTTTCCGGTGGAGGTATGCCTATCAAGACGGACAGCAAGCAGAGGACCATGGAAACTGTGGTTCAAAGAAACCTCGTATCCAGACATTGCAAGCCAGAGCATCCTTGCAAACCATTGTGGAAAATGCTGCCGATCTCATGCCGCACCGAACAAAGACTATTGATACTGGCGAGAAGGTAGTGTCCAAATGCTTGCCTTCTTCATTCCGCTGGAGGGACAATTTACCGGAGGTGAATGCCATCAATGTCGTGCACGGTCTTCCTCCTATATCAAATTCTGCTCTAAGTAGGATCCGGCAAGAATCATTCCAGGAGTACTATTCCAAGCAAAAGGGTGACACATTTGCTCGTTGTGGTGAATGTGACAAAATCAAACAACTTCGAGCATCCAGTACTCGAGGCAGTCGCGCATGGGCTCTTCATGATGCCAAATTCAAACGTCATAATACTTCTCAAATGGCGCATAGGTTGCTCTATTATAGCAACCGTTGAGAGTCTGAGGCACGGCCCGAATCATCTTTGTGCATTATTCATGACAAAATGGATCATTCCAAGACAGCCTCTCCGCAATTCTCACATAAGAGTAAATCTACCGATTCCTTCATGAAATTGCCGGTTTCCATCACAGGCATGATTGCTCATGGACACGGAGATGTACGTTACGCACATTACGGCCTCGATATATATCCCACGGATTCTAATCATACTATCGGTTCATTTGCTCAACTGTTAAGAGATTTGGAATCTCCTCCGAAGTGCTCTTCTAGGCAGTTGTTTGCTGGTGGTAGAAGTAGCCCTCTCTCTGAGGCTGTTTTGGAAGGGGCGGACATGTGCTTGGATTCACTTGGTCTTCTCCCGGAGGCTCCAATCCCGGGAAAGCCTCTTCCTCCGGTGCTACACATGCAGCTAGATAATGCTTGCGGGGATAATAAGAATCGGTTTGTATTTGCATTCTTTTCATTGCTCGTTTACAAGGGTGTTTTTAGAGAGATTTACTTGAACTTCCTCATTGTGGGTCACACTCATGAAGATATTGATGCTCTTTTCGGGCGATGGAGTAGTAAGCTCAAGACCAACAGCTACCCTACTGTTCCCCTTCTCATGAGATCTTTCATGGACACAGAGGGAAAGCCGGTAATTCCTCACTTAATTGAGGAGGTTCCGGATTTCAAGACGTTCATCAAAGGTTACCTTTGTGATGGCGACAAGGCGTTATCTGGGCATACTAGTGCCCAACAATTTAGGTTTTTTAGAGATGCTTCCGGCTGGCCTTTGATGCAGTACAAAATTCTGTGTACGGATAGCGAGTGGCTTCCTCAAGATAGTGCAGGGGTTAGGTTGTGGAAAGTTTTGCCAAATGGTCAACCTCATGTTCCTCTTGGAGATCCTACGTTACTAGTTCCAAACGAAATGAAGAATGTAAGACATTCGAAAGGGAATTAGTGGTTTTGTGAGCTTGTGGGAGTCTTTGGCGGATGCTGATCCAACAGGCGACTATCGTAGACATCATGAACAATTCATTTACTATTGGAAAGCAGTTTGTGAGGCTTTAGATTTACCCGTCCCTGCTCCATCAATGTTTAGGGATGGATTTTGGCCTACTTCTAGGTACTCTCCAAGTGAAGAGGATCAATTTGAAGATAACGGAGAATTGCGCGAGGAATTTGCTGTTGATCCTCCATTCGTAGGACAAATACGAGATCGTCCACAAGCATCATTCAGAGTTGGACGGGATGTTTATGAGGGATACCTACTTGTGCTACGTCCGGCTGATGGAGATCTCAAGAAATTTTGGATAGCTCGTGCTTTGAGCAACCCAAATGCTAGTGTAGAGCATCCTCAAGAAATCCACATTGAGTATTGGAAGCCATTATCTTCTAAACATGTCAATCCTAACACTTACGAAGGATGGGATACAAGAAGAGGAAACTCTTGGTGTAAAGATATGGATTATGATCCAACTTGGGTGGCTACAACATCAATCATGGGAGCTTGGAAGCCAAGATTTCGTCTTGAAACCGTTAATCCCAAGATGTGCATACCGGAGCTACAAGTTTCAATTATTAAGGACTCAATTATCGAGTTTGATGAGTAGTTTTCATGTTAATATATAGTTATATTAGATTATATTAGTTTCAATGGTACACTCTTTCTCATTGCAATGTAGCCAACGCAAATTAGAGTAGTATGACACTACTTCTAAACATGATTTATCTATTTATAGTAAGATGGTATATCCATTTCAATGTATTCCCATTGTTTTTCCTTCCATTAGTATTGTGATAATTTTATTTCTATATAGATATTAATATGTCCTTTCATCGGATTACTTCTTGTATATATTTTTCTTTGAAGTAATGATATTTATCATGCATAATTCTTTTATGGTCCTTGAAGCTTGCAATCTATGACCCGTGTAATGAGATGTGAAGTAGTCTCAATATACTTTCCGTCTCAAAATAATGAATATTAATGATCAACAAATATATTAATAGAATTTTTGGTATCGAGGGTTCAACTTACATTCTTTTGATGGGTTCATTCGAGTCTCATTTTCAATTCGGTCTCATTTTACTTGACACCAGATTTACTATTTTTAACCACTGATTTAAATTGGGATTGCAAATTGTCTCAAAATACTTAATATCCCCTTCAAAAGCAAAAACTCTAGTACATAGACATTGTCTGTCGGAACTACAACGAAGAGGATCGACTTGACCTAATGAATGTTAGTACCCCTACCGACTTGAAACTCCAAACCAATCTGAACCCTGATCTCAGGCAGGGTGGAGAGTCTCGTTTACAGAGTACACCGAAATTTTGTCTTTTCGTACAAGGACTTACAAGATTCAAGGCATTCAAGAGCACATAGCGACTCACTGGATAGATCTTAATCTGATTCTATCTCCAAGTCACCAGGCTTGAAATCACATGAACCCCAACTACGCCCAAGTAGTCAAGGACGACCCTGAACAACTTTTAACTACAAGATTCATCGCACTGATTACTACCAGAGTCCGAAGAGAGAGATTGAGACAAGCCATGAGGTGAGAATATTAGGTCAAAGATCAGTTTCTACGATTGTCCATATTATTACACGAATAAAGGCCCGGAGGCGCAAGAGGTTACAAGAGGAAATCACCCTCAGTGCATACAACATTCGCTAAGTACTATGGAAGTGTCATTGACTAGCTTCTACTCTGCATTTTATAGTCAAAACCTACGGCTACTACCGCGTACGAAGACTCCCTGTATCGCCGTGGCTTCCCTGTCATCTGTGTTGTAGTTGGGTAACAAGCTCACTTTTTGCAGCTTGCCTGTCTTAATCAATTTAAGTCCTCAAGCGTTTATAAATATTCAAAAAATTTACCATCAACTGATATTCTTGTGTGATTGCTTGAATTAAAGTCGTGTTCAGAGACTAGATAATTCTTCTCATCAATTTGACTGGAGTTAGTCCAATAATTATTGGCTAATTGTCATAGTACGGAGATAGTTATTTTATAGTAACAACAAATTAACCTCTGCCGATCCGAGTTTAAAAGTGCAGGCAGATAGCCTACTTAATATTTTATGTGTGATCACAAGAAATTTAATCCTGATTTTGATTTGTAATGGGAATATAATTCAGCCATTTGATTGAGTGTTGAGTGATATATATATTCTATGATAAGTTGATCGAGAGTAAATTCACCATATAAGTGTATGGCATGAAGATTTGTGATGTATGAACGGAAAAAAGTATATTGGTTCTGAACCATTCCTTGTGATTTGCTAGTTTGAGCAATTGTTTGAGTACTAGAATTGAGAAGTGAAGCAGTTCTGAACATTGTATTAAAAAGTGCAATTTGAAACATGTGTGTATTTGTTGGGTAGGCAAATACAATTCAGGGTAGAATTTTTTTTCCAATTGACTTCTATTGAATTGATTGAGTGATTGAATTTTGAGAAAATGAAGAATTGAAACGAAGTTTCTCGCAAAAGCTGAAGAGCAATCTGGTTGGAGATCAAGGTGGATAGAAGCGAAATAGTAGTTGGAGATAAGTTATTTGACTAAGAGTTAAAGGCCAACCGAAACTACGTAGGCAAATTGAGCGGAGTTGCTGAGCTAGTTGATAGTATATACTAGCCAGACCAATTGGCACTGTACATAGTAAAATCGTACAATTCAAGTGAGGCTGAGAAGACTACTTATTATGTTTTTTTTTTTTTTTTTAATTAAAAAACTAATTGCTATACCAATCTTGAAAACAACTTAAACAAGTGACTTTCATAGTAGCTGGCATAGTACTGGCATAGAATCTGACTGGTAAGGTCAACCAACCCCTTTTCTATGCATCAAGGTTGTTGAACAAGGCAGAGAAGAAGTGCGCAAGTGCGCAACCACAGAGAAGGATGCACTTACCATGGTTATTCTATCAATAAGTTTGACACTACTTGTTGGATAACAAGTTCCTGTTTTATGTCAACCACTTGGCCTTGCAGTACCTTATTAACAAGCCCCAGGTGTTGATTCGACTCACACGGTGGATACCGCTCTTCCTTAAGTTTGATTTCACGATGGTTTACAAACCTAAAAAAACTCATTGCGTAGCTGACGCTTTGTCACAAAATAAGGGTGGTGAACCACTTGTCAGTGTACTCGATCAAAGCAGCGTACTCACATGTTTAGCGCCGAACCCGACAGGCTTGCACCGATAGTCAGCTACCTTAAGACGGGTACGTTTCCAACCACGATGTCGAAGGAAGCCAAAATACGATTGGTCAACCCATAAAGCCATTCCGTACGAATTAGTGCAAGGTCGGCGTTACCGTTTGAGCAAAGACTACATTCTACAACAAGTCCTTACCGCCAGCCAGCCAGAGATAATACTTCAGGAATTGTATGAGGAAAATGCTAGAGGTCTCTTTTCACAAAACATCACTGTGCTAAAAGAAGATGTTGGATACTTGGATGCAGGATATTGGTCCTATGAAGACCTTATCCATTCATAATATTAATTCATTTTGAGGTTCTATCTGAAATGTATTCGGCGTATTCAATTGAAGTAATAACTTAAATCTATCTGTATTCCCTTTAAAGTTCCATCTAAAGTCTATTTGTATTCAGGTGTTGCGTGTTTTCTTCGACATGTAGTCAATAATTTAGATTGTTGTTGCGCTGCCTTTGCGGATGCAATTTTGGATTGCGAAGAATACATTGACAATTCTACGGTAGATTGGGGCATATTATGTTTTTGGCAGCAACTGCACAATTGACAATGGTAGTGTTGTAGATAGCCTTCCCAACGGTGGTAAAAGACTACGATTGTTGAGTTCACCTTCACCCTCAAATTTAACAAGATTCTTTATTACTTTGTTAAATACTCGTTCAAGTGCTGGTAGAGCCTCTGAAAGGAACTTTTACGATGATTCCGAACCCTACAAGACAATCTCCTTATGATAGAAGGGAGTGTAAGATTAAAAATCTCTTTTTTCTCATCATCTTTCTTGTTGTGATGGCATATTATTATTTATATACTCAGCATGTATTCTCATGCAGCATGGTGTGGCACAACCAAGTTGAAGATGAATTCATGAGACTCTCAAGCTCTCATTCCATCCCCTCCTACTAAATCTTTGCTTCTGAGATCTCTGTCGTTACCACGCCTTCACGCATCTACAACATGAATGTCGTGATTTAAAAATCTTATTACGTGCGTAGTCAATGGACTCCGCTCTTCCTACCAGCGCTAGTGTAGATTTACCTCCTCCTGCACTCTTGTGCACTTGGAACCCCTCATTGAATGAAGGTCGTCGGCATACAATGTTACATGATGGAATTATGTCTAGTAGAAGGATTGCGGCACCTATATGTGATGGATGGGACGAAAGGTCTTTAAATCTTTAAATACGAGAAAATGGGCAAAAACTATTGTCTCCAGATACATGCTACAATCCTGCTTCTGAGGTGTGGAAGGCGTTGACAAAACTGAAGACTTGATCCCTTTCGTAATATTGCTGCAAACTCATTCTTATTGCTATTATCACACACTCAGACAGTTTCTTGAGTGGTTTCGTATTTTGAAGTCGAATTGGAAGAGGGAAATTCAATAATTATAGTCAATGCAGTGGCTCATCTAAGTAGAAGATCATATGCTTGAGTTTATAATGTAACCATTTACCTAATTGGAATTTTGGTTATGAATTTTGACTTAACTTCTATTTTACTGTAGCTTGTAACTATGCATAATATGATGCTTCACTTCGTCTCAAAGCATTTACTGTGCTCTATCATGTCTATATCAAACAAATAATTCTTTGTCACAACCTTAAATCTTTGCAATGTATCTTGTTTACATCATTTGACCAACATGTTGGATTCAACTTTCTGGATAATCCTGTGACTTAAAGATTGAGATTTAATGAATATGATGTTATTCAAGAATCAGACGGTCTCCAAAAGGAGGGGGACGAGGCTAGCACGAGAGAGAGGAGCCTCAATTTCCTCGTGACCAGGCGACGAGGGAGCCAATCCGGAGCTGTCTAAACTCATAGAGGGTTTTAGGACCCTATGTAATATAATATCAATATAAAATTAAAATGTTAATACTATATTAATATAACATTATAGATTAGTAATTGTGCATTGAGTATTTATGTAACATAAAGTTTACAATTTATGAAAATTAGAGTTGGAAGGTAAGTTCAAGGGACACCATTAAATATCATCCAACACCAATCATTATAATTAGTGTATTTTGGTCTATGATTGTATTTTCATTCAACTGATTTATACATTGGCCGTTCCAAAGAAGTAAAGAAATAAAAAACAATGAACCATTCTTTCTACACATGTCATTGTAAACCGTGAAGTGATGGGCTGCAATGTATACCGACTACATGTACTTATTACAATGTGCAAAAGCATGGAAAATGGTAATATGGCGCAAGTGGCAGACGGTGCGGCAAGTGTGCCAACAATTGGATCATTGTAAATGAGTGCTACGAGCGTTTCTCCGGGGCAAGGGAGGGGGAGGGGTAATGAGTCCCCTAAATTCTCAGTGTGTAGGCTTCAAAAATGAGAGTGTGGGTCCAAATAAAAAATTCCAGGGATTTTGAAGAAAAACCCCATTGGCTGATGGGGCTCCGAGAAACGCCCCCCAACCGCACTCTTTTACAGGCGCCCCCAACAGTTGGATAGCCATCAATATGGTACTATAAAACAGACTTTTATTTGCTGTTTAAAAAGGAAAACAACGGAGAGCGCCGTCGAGTAACAGGACCAATTAAAGATCCCCTGAAATAACTTGAAGTCCGCACTCCGCACCATAATGTATATATTTTTCAATCAATTGAGGCACCCCGTGGCCCGTGCAACATTATTTTCAGAACCAAAGCCAAAACGTTGCCCGCCAACGAGAGATTTTCAGCTTGCACTGTGCACCATTTAACTTGATAGAGCTCATCTTTCCAGCTATTCAGACATTTTCGTTTCGTTGTGCAAACAAGTTGCAGACAAGATGAATTAGCATACAGTGAAAAGGCCTCATTTTGCCCGGTGTACGTGCTATCTGTGAGTCTGCAAAATTTGTCAAGGAAGTTGCGAGATCTAGAGAGCTGATCGAGCGAGGCCTGCCTAAGATATTCGAGTTTTCCGGCGTGAGCAGACAATTTGAACCGATTCATCCCCACAGGCGAGGTTTTGAGTTCCGAAGGTACATCCTCTACTCAGTCGTTCATTTTATCCACTTGCCACCTTGCTCACCTCTCTGGTCAACTAAGCATGTGTGTCACGTGCCAAAGTACGTGTGGAAACGAGAGATTCCTTCTCATTCATGTATTGTAGTGCTTGATTATCTTGGACATGTACATGCTGGTGCTTAGTACGATGCGCACGTCTATTGCATTGTGTGTACATTATCATTCTTAGATCGCTGCTTGTACTCCACTTGATTATGTGTAATTATCGAGACGTCTAATGATTAGTAAGAAAGTAGCAGTTGCTTTCCTCTCCTTGGCATCTAGTAGAGTTGGTGTATCAGAAAGTGATCGTGCATTTCAATGGGTCATCAGCTGCTTTCTCAAGTTTCACACTCAGGCTGATGATACACCAGCCTGTGTATTAACTTATCGTTTGAAATTGTCACGCTTATTTCAGAACGGACGGTTAATACCGTTGACGGCACTTTTACCTTGTGCGCAGGTCCTTACACTGCAGTTTGATCGGTCGTACCGTACTGGAAATTATAATTTCTTTGGGGCCGCAGCGATGGGGAATTCACCGTCCGTGGACCACTCTGCTGCCATAAAGGCCCTTGTACGTGTCTTACGAGCTGAAATTTCAGGCTTGATTGCAATGTTTCACAGTGTTGTGAGTCTAAAACGTAATGACACTTTACTAGCTAATGAAGAGAGTCGAAATTGTCGGCAGGAGAATCGTCTTGAAGCGCAGGCGAAACATTATAAAGACAGAGATAAAGCAAGGGAAGCCGCGGATAAAGCAATGAATGACGCTGCTAAAGAACGGGAAGAAACTTTTGCCGCAGCCAACAAAAAGGTTGAAGAAGCTGTGCGGGTTCGCGAAGAAGCCGCGCGGGAACGTGAAGAGGCCGCTCTGCTAAGCGCCAAAGCAACCAAAGAAGCAGCGCGGCAACGTGCAGAGGCCGCGCTGCTAAAAGCCAAACAGACCGAAGAAGCAGCACTCAAACGTGAAGAGGCCGCTGTATTGGCCGCGAAGGAACAAAACGAAGCTGCGCGGCAGCGTGAAGAGGCTGCCCTACTCGCCGCCAAGAAGATCGAAGCGTCGGCTCGAGAGAGAGAGGAAGCTGCTCGTGCCGAACTCTC
Organism: Bryum argenteum; assembly: GCA_037043015.1. Lineage (NCBI taxonomy): Eukaryota > Viridiplantae > Streptophyta > Bryopsida > Bryales > Bryaceae > Bryum > Bryum argenteum. The sequence goes on from CM073323.1 coordinate 29,313,819, forward strand.
TAAAGGCCAGGAGGCTCTTCTTAGAGGCATAAGGCCTGTCATCCTCCCCACCCCAGATCAAATCGACGCTGCAAAGAAGCGGATTGAGTATGATCCTTCGAAGCTCCACCTTGCAGTTTGCGGATCGTCGGGAAGCGGAAAATTGAGCATGATCAACGCTGTACGCGGTCTTTGCAGTAAGGCTGATAGGGCTGCAGGGGTGGGAGTTACTGAGTGTACCTCGCAAATTACTCGTTACCCTGACCTTCGCAAGGAATTACCATATTCGATGTTCGTCTGGTTCGACATCCCAGGGGCTGGTACCACCGACGTACCCAACTGGCAATACTTCAACGACCAAGGTCTCTTCGTCTTCGATTTCATCATCATGGTATATGACGTGAGATTCACGAAGATCGATGTGGGCATCATCGAGAACTGCTTCCGTTTCCATATTCCGGTGTTCATAGTCCGAAGCAAGGCGGACCAGCATATATTGAACATGATCCAGTCTGAAATCGACTGCGATCCTCAGGACAGTGAGTACCCTGAGGTCTACCGAAAATTCTGTACCAGGTATGTCAAAGAGACGCGAGATAATTTCGATAAGCACATAGAACACATGGCCAGTAATGAAGAGCTTGACGAACGGGATCGACAGCTGCTGAACAGTCAGCGTGTCTACATCATCTCATAATCCAAGCTGCGGAGTTATGTATTGAATCCGGATCAGAACAAAAATGTCATAGACGAGGTCAATCTGGTAGAAGACATGCTCCTGGTGGCTGGAAGAATGAAGAACCCAAGATCAATAGGTGGAAGCTCCTCGACCAGGACTCGGAAAGAAGCGTCATGTGCAACCGTAAGTGCTATGAACTTAGGCACTGGCTCTGAGAAGAAACAGAGTGTCGACGCGACGCCACCGGGAGGGGGGGTTGTAGTTCCGGGTGCATCACTAGCAGGTGCGAGTACGCCTCTCACAGTAATACCTCATCCCCCCAGTGATCTTGCGAACTCTTCGGATTCAGTCCCACCGCCTTCCAGGGCTCTCACACAGCGCACTGACCCTGAGAAGAAAGAGAGTGTCGACCCGAAGCCAGCGGGAGGGGGGATCGCAGTTCCGGGTGCATCACTAGCTCTCTAGCAGGTGCGATTACGTCTGTCACAGCCTCGAGGGAGGGATTCTTAATCCTATAGCTGGGGGGATGACAGTAACGCACTTGCAGAAGCCAGTCTCACGGAGGATCGCTCGATCTTATTGCCAAGGGGCATGAAGCATAGTTACGTTCATTCGGAGCCTGAGTGTACGAGTTGATGGGTAGTTGTTTTTTTGCAGACTAGGCACGTCCATTACTCCGAAGCTCACGTACTGAATTGCAAATTACTTCGTACGCCTTCAGATAGTTCTGTTTAGAAGACTAGCTCGTCCTTTGAACCATGCTTGATGAGTAAAAACTTACTAGTACTCAAGCTTCTCGAGAGTTTCTGTTATTCTCATGACTAAATGTACCGAAATTTAGGTGGAGCTTGCGCTAAAACACTGTTGACGTGCAATGGGTGAGTTGGTGTATTACTCGTGTAAGTGAAATTGGAATAGTATTCAGCTGTCTACTCCCTTTCTTCATTTCATCTGAATCTGACGAGCAGCTGAAAGGTATTCCTCTGTCGTGAACATCAATAGCGAATTCTTCATAAACGGCTACACGATGCACCTCACCACGCACTGTGATCAGCCTCAAAAATATGGGGACTTCCTCTACTCCCTATGTATTGTGCACGTGCATGATCGACTTTTTGTTTGGATTGTTGTTGCTGACAATGCTGAGTGACACTTTTATAAAAATATCTTCATCCTTTAACCCCTTAAGATCTAATAAAAAATCAAATAAAGTCATAATTAAACAAAACAGCCGTCTGCAATTTCGAGGGCCTAACTATTACTTTTGTGTTGGGATTTTATTGGGTTCTCCGTGTGACATTTATTTAACTAATTATGGAAATATTGAAAAATTATGGACATTTTTACTCCAATAATTAGTATTGAAAAGCTTAAAATTAAAACTCTAACAAATATTGGACTAAACTCCATATTAAACGAGAAAGAGTACATGAATATAATCAATTGATATTCATTTTGAATAAACCATTTTGATCTCATCCATCCATCCTCCTTGGTAGCTGCCACAAACCTTTACGCAATACAAACGCAGAGAAGAAAAGCAGAATGTTACATGATCTATTACTGTTGTACATGTCTCCTAGGATCCCTGGGCCTCGTAGGCGGTAAAGGGTTAAGTTACACTTTGGATTTGAAGTCACCATGCCTCTTCTCATTAACAACTTTCAAATGTCATTACCCATTCATATTTTGTCTCAATTAGACATATGAGGTGTTTTTTGGGCATAGAAACACTTAGATGTCAAAAAACACCTCATAAGCTTGATTTGGACAAAATATGAATGAGTTATGACCATTTGAAAGTTGTTGATAGGATACTTTGACAGCCCTTGACTGCTCAAGCTTTTCTTATACTTCTACTATTGATAACCTAAATGTGCACAAGTGGAAAAAGGGGTTTTGCCATCCTTACGTGATTTGATAAATAGTGTACTAGTTGGCATTTAGTGTACGATTATGTTACTACATCAAATGCCTTGTGATAACCTCATATTATTTTATTGAAGATGGAATAAAGTGGCCTACTTGGACTCACGAGAAATAAGTCTTAATATTTAAACTATTGATTAGCAAATAGGCTTAGAATAATAATATACTATATTCAATGACATAAGAATGTAAAAACTTATGGATTAACCTATTGGAATGGAGAAGTTATCAATTTTGGAAAAGAGCCAAAAATCTGGCAATGAGTTATATATAATTTTGAATACTTTTGAAAAGAATTGATAACTTACTCGAAAAGAATGTTTCATGCATAAGATAATAATCTTACAAAACAGTCGTTTTTATATGGAGAACAATATTTCAAATACTGTTTAGAAATAGTTAGAATGAAAAGTATTTTAGAATGAAAAAAAATTCAAAGATGAAAAACATTTTTTTAAATGTTGAAAATATAATTTTTAAAAATAAATAAACAAGTAAACAAATATATATCTTTTTTTTTTTTTTAAATTAGGCATGAAAACTAATAAATAATTGAGTTGAAGAACTCAATTATTGGAATTTGACTTTGAAGATTTTACCTCATACATTTGTAGTGTAGAAACACGTAGATAGATAGATAGAAACTCTGGTCCCTTCTAAGGGGCCGGCACTAGACAAGGGGAAATTGGGACAATACCACTTCCCCCTTTCGAGGGTGGACACTTTAACTAAGCTAGTTTCTTGTGCCTTCAAAATACTTGACATAGTATTCTCCAAAGGGCTTTGAGGTACCCATACAACAAGGTCCAAGGACTCCCACCATAGTTGAGTGGACTATGGAGGTGAGCAGTATGCTAGCATGGGGAATAGAAGTCAGGACCACCCCATTGCGGGCCATAAGCCCCAACGACCAGGCGTCCAAGACATGTGGTGCCTAAGTATAGAAACACCTAATAAACATCTTAGTTAAGAAAAATTATTGATTCTAATCCTGACATCTAAGCTGCTTGAAATATCAAAAAGCCATATCAGCTTTCTTGGTTCCCAGGGGTCAAGCTAACCGCTAACGTAACTGAATTATCTTAGAATGAAATCTTCAACAAATATGCAAGATACATACTCTTTCTTTTAAAAGAAAAAGTGATGATAATAATTTAGAAAATTGAACAGACTCAAATGGTGGTACTAAGTCCCTCAGTTGAACAGACTCAAATGCCTTGGGTTTGCGTGGAGGCGAAAGTTGCTAGGCAATCTCTGTATGCCTAAGCAGACCAGTTCAAGGCCAAGACCTAGGTACGGAGATGTCCTTCATCGGGAAGCCATCCTCTTGGTAGCTGCTCTGAGCCATTGCCCGTCTGTGTTGGCAACTGTTGCAAAGTTTGCAATTTGCCTGCCGGTCTCTTCTCGTTCTATCATAGCTCACACCTTTGCGCTCCTACTGTCGCAGCGTAGTGTTCAGAGCTCTTGGATCGCTCAGGTACTCGTCAGCTTTTGGGTTGCCCAAGTGTTGGTTTTTTGTTGAGGAGGGTTTAGGGGAGGATTTGTTGTGGCTTGAGGAGAGTGCGAGGATCTCGTGAAGGCTGGGTGCCATGTTTGATGTTGGGATTTTCGTTTCAGTCAATTGGTAAAGGTATGCATGCATATACCCTTCTAGATGTGCTGTACGTAAAATTGAAGGTACTTCCCCTGTGATACTCCCCAGGAATGCTGCAAAATGCCATGTATACCTAGAGCTAGGTTATTTTTATCTACAGTCCAGTCGTGAAGAGAAAGCTAGTGAATCTCCTCTAGAGGGAATCATCCAAGATCTGCTTGTGTGAATTCTTTGAGTACATAGTAAGCAGGGATATGTCTGTCTGGGAGCATGCATGGAATTGGATACAAGTGTGATGTACGTGCTTTTCGATCTTTCGTCGCATCGAAGCGCTAGGGGAACGACATGGAAAATCAGACGGGCGAGAACAGCAGCAGCATACGAATGGAGTCACTGGTCTGCGAGGCCTGCTGGAGTGGACCCTTCGCTTCTGAATGTTTTCAACAAGCGACCGTAAGAAACCCTGAGGATTTGTCAGGCGGGTTTTCGTACACCACGACCTGGGGAAAGATCCAGAACTCAGCCGACGCAGGGTGCAATTGGTGCAACCTCCTTGCCTTTGTAAAGAGGACTCGGGCTCGAACTGATACTGCATCTGAGCTGCTGAAGGATGTGGTTGAAGTGCGGTTTTGTGTTGAGGTTGTGTCGAGGGAGGACATGAGTGCGTTGCTGTTGTTCATCAACTCAGTACCAGCTGGTTCTTTTTATATTTATGCGGATCATGGTATATTCGTTGTCCATTGTTTAATTTATTTGTTGTAGGCCACCGGTGTAGGTTGGTGTTTGCCTCCTCCTCTTATTGAATCTCACAGCATGCATGGTGTCATTCTAGGTGATGAAGCAGCCAACTATATCGGCACTGGAGAGTCTGTGCGCCCTAGTGTCTCCTTTGCAGACTACGGCGTGATTTCTGGGTGGATCAATACCTGTGCTGGTCACAAGTTCTGTCGAAAACAAGAGCAGGTCGTCCTCCCGACCCGAGTAATCGATTGTTCCCAGCCAGAAACACCGAGGCTCCTCATCACGAATGGTCTTCAAGGATTCTACGCAGCGCTCAGCTATGTGTGGGGAGGAAGACAGTCTCAGTGTACGACTACGGCGAATGTAGACTCCTACATCCAAGGAATCAATGTTTCACTTCCTCAAACCATCGTGGATGCCATCGTGGCAACGCACAAACTGGGTCTCCGCTACCTCTGGGTTGATTCTCTATGCATTCTGCAGGATTCGGATGGCGACAAGTTAAACGAGATTGTACAGATGCGCGCGATCTACGAAAATGCATTTGTCACAATAATAGCTGGATCTGCATATGGGGCTAATGAGGGGTTCTTACAGGATCAACAACCCGCTATTCGCCTGCCGTTTCAGTGTCCCGCTGGAATGGTTGGAAGCATGTTGGTGAAACGTAGACTTAATCTCGATGATAGATCGCTGGGAGAAAGTGACGGTGGGATCCACACACGTGCTTGGTGTTGCCAAGAAGGTATCCTATCACCTCGAGAAATCATTTTCAGCCGCCCCCTCCTGATCTTTCGATGTCGAACCATTGTTGCAAATGTCGCTAGCGGCTATGTCATACCAACTCAGCCTCAGACAACGCTAACACATTTGTTGTTTCCAAGCAGTCCGAATGTTTCCCCATCAGATGATCAATTATCCGGTCTCAGAACTCTTTGGGCACGAACTCTCTCAGACTATTCAGGTCGCGGGATGACCATGCCCTCAGACAAGCTTGTGGCAATCGCCGGTGTCGTGGAAGCCTTTCACCGAGTCTGGGGTGGCGATTGCATCGCAGGTTTGTGGAAGCAAACACTAATCGAAGACCTCTTGTGGAGACGCTACAGTGGCACTCTTTCCAAACGGCCGGAAAACTACCGTGCGCCCTCGTGGTCGTGGGCGGCTACTGATGGCAAAATACACACCCATAGAAACCATTTTATGCTAACCATTGAGTATCAATGCGAGATTTTGGAATGCAAAACAACCCTCAAGAGCGACCGCCATCGATGGGGTGAAGTTTCTAACGGTATTCTCCGGATAAATGCCAAATTGAAGAAGGTAGTATGGAACCCCATCAACTGCAGCCTGGTCGAGCCAGGAAGCCTTTGGAATGGTACGGTGGGGACCCCGGCAGATCGTAGAATAAGGTCCGACGATCAAGTATATCCAGACAGCGCAAACGAGGTGACGGAATCCTCTGGCGAGGTATGGCTTGTTCTTATGCAAATGACGAAGCATCCAAGCTCAGGACAAACCCAGGTGGGTGGACTATTGTTGTGCCTGGTGATATGGAGGGTTGTTTTCGTCGGGTTGGGCTTCTTTCTTGTTTTTGTGTGCCAGACTGGTACGAGACAACACCGAGACAGATAATTACAATCTTGTAAGCCATTTTCCTTCAGATGTTTTCCTTTTTAAGTGTTGTTGTGTACATACTAACAAGGTAGTTCTATGCTCTTGGTGGAATTCCTCTGAATTCCATCTCCGGGCATGCAATCGCGTTGTTGTATGACCACGAAATCGATCCACCACACTAGCCAGGACTGCAATAGGGTTGTCTAGAAGTAATCTGTAAAAGAAAAAATATAAATAGGAATATATGAGGAGAAAACAAGTACAGCTTATTAAATAATATTGTTCTCTTTTTTGATGTTATTTTGATATTGTGACTCGATTGATGAATCCACTCTTTGGCAATTTTTCCTTCAAAATCAAAATATTCATTTCAAGGATGATGCTGATGCCCATATTTTCAGAGGAATACTTCTCCAAACTCACCTTGGGCACAATGTGAGTGTCCGTGCAATTAAAACTTTTGCAAATAATAGGAAGTATCATCTTGGCAACAAATTTATAAAAAGTCGGATTGACTCACTTATTACTGAGAAATGGTGGAGTACGAACTTAACAACTGGTTCCTTTTATATATACTTTTTTTGTGAAATTGATTTACAAATGTTGAATTTGACGTTTTCCTCTTTCTATAAGTCTACTTGTAATCGTCACACACATTTCAAGACATTCACACAGTTCATTTCACACAGTTCACACAGTTGATTTTTAATACCAATTCAAAATGACAGTTATACTGAGAAGATGGAATAACAACACGATCAATTCATATCGTGTCAGCCAGAACATGACCAAAGCAAGAAATCATGGTTGAAGCACATCTGAGAATTGCAAATCATGTCCAATAACAGAAATGGCAGGCGCTTGCTTGATATCAATGAGGAGGTAAACAAATATACATACAACTTGATTTAACTGCTGCTTCTTCGACTAAACATGGAATTGGTTAGGAGGAACATGTTGGTCGAAGCTGGATTGTCAAGGATCCAGGGGTAAGTCCGCATCTTCAACTCCATGCCCAACCTTGGAACTCGTCTCAATCTACAACAGCATATTGTTCTCGTCAAGCACAATACACCGGCCAAGCACAAGACGGTAGCTATCATCCTTGGAGTTGTTTTGTTGCACTGCTTTGTTTGGTTCGATTTAGAAACGAGCAAAAGCTACAATTTTCGAACACTGACCACATAAATAATGCAAAGTCATTTTCTATATACTGATACTTAGAACATTACCTTGCGCTGTTCACCGGCATAGTTCACCCACAGCGTCCCCAAGAGCAACAAGACTCCTCCAACACATGTCCATATCCTGCAAGCACAACCATGAACAATTGATCTCACAAACAAAATTACGAGTAAATGATGCTTTATTCAGAAAGAAAAGTGCGGCTGGGGTGGCACTGACCCTGGAGCTAAAGAAACGTGTAGAAGCCATCCCAAAGCTGTTCCAAGTGGTGGCTCCAAAGTAACGGCCATCGCAATGACAAGAGGAGATGAATATCGCAGAACTGCATTCAGCCCTGTGTGCCCCACGAAGCCTGGACCTAAGGCTAAATACAGAGTAGGTAGCCAATATTCTGCATGCCAGTTTCACACAACCATCAGTTATTCAGCAAGTGCTATCAACCACTGACTTGAATAAGTCCACACTACGCCGTTTCTATCCCTTTCTGGAAGTACATCACACTGATTGGAGAGGGCAGCCTTGGACACTCTCCATGTAGTCTAGTAGAAATGAACGAGATATGACTACGTGCTATGAATGATGTAGCCGCATTAGCACGCCCCTATGTAATTAAGGCACAGTAATTTACCAGCTCTAAGCCAACTGAAAGGGCCGCAAATCTCTCCAGATGGAGACAAGGTCAGTCCTTCAAGTGCAATGGCTCCGAGTGCCAGCAAAACGGCGGATATCGCCGTCACGGGGAATGCATACACATACAGCGGCATCCAGCCTGCCAGCAAGAGGGGCATCAGAGTACATGCCATACGCTTCCAAAAGAGGAGGCTATGAGATGCTTACACATACCTCGCAAGTGTCGTCCAGCGGAAATGTACACCACAAAAGCTACGGCCGCTGCGACGGCACTCAGGTCTCCCACCAGAGTGACCTCGTTGTCATTCTCCATTCGGGAGCCGGCTGCAATCACAACAGCACCTCCCATGCCTATCGCCACTCCGCTCAACTCTCCTCTTGATAAGGGCTGGCCCTGGAGCCACCCCATCACTGCCAGCACAATCGGCGGTGTCGAAACAAAGAGCAGACTGTGTGCCAGTGAAGTATGCGATAAAGACCATACCTGCAACATTCAATGAAAGGCTCATTTTCTCATTCGTTCAAAAGAGAGTGAGCACTGATGTGGTGATAAAGCCGCACCCAGAGCCCAAAATGGAGAGCCAGTGCCACGCCGCTGAACGCTATGATTGTCACATTCGTTGCCTCCAGCGTCCTCTCACGCGTCACTCTTGGCAGACGCAGCCATTGCCACAGAAAGCCCGGCAGTAAAATGAAAGAAGTTGCTTGAAGCCGCCAACCTGCATTCGTGATAGGCGCCGCTCCTACCATGCCCTTGGTCACCTGATGAACACATCATGCCACCAAATCCTCATAGCTGAACATCTTCGTAATCAAAGCTCATACTACGTTTGCAAGGTAGGTGTAGCTCACAACAGCAGTGTTACATTCAATCCATATCATCCTTGACATGCCTGGGCCATGTATTAGTGAGCCAACTCTTCAGTAACTCCAATTTCAAGGGTGACAGCTACATCTAAGCAAGAGAAATCGAAACCCTAGACATCAAAACGAAGGATGGGAATAGGATGACATACTGCTCCAGCGGAAGACACGGCCAGCACTGCCAACACGAGAACGGGTCCTACAAACCATGGTTTGGAATCTGCGTCCTCTTCTGCATATCCACACCCTCCCTTTCTCAATTCCCGACAAGCCTGGAGGTTAAAAGGATCAGACCAGGAGTGTAAATATAAAGTGGGGCTGTGTTGAATCAGACCACACCCATCGCAGTGCACCCCTCACTTGCATTTGTTGCACTTGCATTTACTTATTAGTAGTAACTAATAAGATGGGTGTTCGGGGAAATTACAGAGAGCTTGAACTTCTCAAAATTGGTTGACGAATCGCACGCACCTGAGTAATTTGTTTCTTTCCGCACTAGAGGCGACGTCACCTCTGAACCATCTTCAATTGCAGCGGAAATCTGGTCGCGATTGGGAATCAGAGGGTCGGCGATTGCTCCATCCATGACGAACCCCGGGTACAAGTGAGTTACAACATCCGCCCGCTATCTAGAATTCAATCAGAAGTATGATTCTTCTTCGCAACTCAGCTGCTAGGAGGAAATGATGCACGCAATTCAAGATGGGGGTGGAGATATTCAGAAACGGACAAGCGGGCCTCTCACACTCACAACATTCTCTCACTTCGAATTCCAGGTCACGAATTAGTTCATCCAATTTGTTTGTTTTCGCTTGTTGTTTGAGTACTGTTAATGGAATACTGTTTGCACGTTTGGCTTGAGAGGTGGGTAAACGGCTGCGGATTTGAGCTTTTCGGGTCTAGGGTTCTTTTTCTTGGCCCAGACCTTAGGTGGCCCTTTCACACGAGTTTCGGGCAGCTGAGCCGGGCTGACCAAACGGACGGACTTGTGCGGACTAACGGACGGGGCGACGGGGCACTGCATTCTCACAACAAGAGGTCCGCTCGCCGACAAATTCAAGTCATCTTTGCCTTCGTAGGATGGCAGCAGCAGTGACAGAGTCTCGCCCCCTGGATGCGGAGAAAACTCCTGTAAGATCATCAAACATGAGCATTGATGATCCTCAAAAGTGGTTTCCGATACCCAAGTACAGTCGCTAAAACAGAGTTACTCAATTTCCAGGTAACAAGTTTTACAAACCTCATCCAAATTTGTGTAGCCCAGTTCTTTAAGAGTCGGAACCGCAACAAGATCTACATCCTTTATTTCTTCCGAGGGGCTTGGTATCAGCAATGGAGCATCCAGTGGTGCTGGCGGTGTCCCGATCACTTTGGAAAAGGATTGATACGTAATAGGTGTGGTCCCATTGTTCTGATGTCCCAGCAAGCCAGTTTAGTATTCCTCTTAAGTAGAGTGAAGAATAGCAAACGTCTCATGTGTTACTGAAGGATGGCTGGAGTTAGTACCTTCAGTATCGTTTCAGCAGGATTGAATAAGGTGTGGCTAACAGGGGCGAAAACCTCAACACCGCTCTTAAGCGCTAGCTTCTGCAAAAGCCAGACAAGTAATCAAAATGAGTCTTATTATCGAGGTAGACCCCGCAATGGCTTGCTTCCATTTGTGAAAGAAGAGTTAACCGCATGAGAGAGCGAGACTGCACCTTAATTTGACCATCACGATCTTGAGCGTATGGCTCCGTGTCATACTCAAAGCACAGCTCGTTGATCTGCCACTGTAGATCCAAGCCAACGACGTAGACGTCAAAAAATGGCTTCAAAACATTCTCCCTCACTAAATCTGCCTAAGCTCGCTCATATCGAAGTAACAAGCTTCACTTCGTCCAATCATCACTTCACTCTTTGGCTTTCGAAATCTGAGACTCGTCCGTCGACCCTGCAACCTCGTCCGTCGACTCCCGTCATTCCTCGTCGGTAGGCGTCCGTCGGACAGACCCTAAACCTTCGGAAACGCCTGCCCGGCGCAAACGTGCAAGGGCAAACGGTACACAAGCGCGCGCCCGCGATCTGCGATTTGAGTGGTTAAAAAGACCCATTCTAAACCCGTTATTTCCTAAAATCGAACGCCTAAATGTATTCAGGCAACATTTCCGTCCCAAAATCGAAGGCGTGCAAATAGTATTCCATATACAGGTGCTCCCTTCCAGTTTACAGTCGGGTATTTACCACCTGTTAACGAATTTCCCTTACAGAGAGATTCTTTTTGAAAAGTTTGAAAATCTTTCAGAGAGAATGTTTATTTTAAGATTGAAAATTAAATGTGAACTCAAAAATGATCCCATTTGAGAAACTGTAAAGTGTTTTGGAATGATATTGGAGTGTTTTATAGTATTATGGTAAATAATTAATTAATTAATTAACTTTCATTCTACAAGTTACAAGTACTTCATACACCATCTACCATTGACTACTCTTACTTCTTGCTTCAATTACAAAGTACATTTTCAATGGCAAATTTGTGATGAGCTTCTAAAGTTGTTCATTAGAATACTTAAGTGCAAACTTGAATGATAAAAAAAAAAATCATCTTTTGAATTCTTTGGTTTGGAGTGGTTCTTAATGTGTTCCCAATCAACACTCAAGGTGGAAAATAATTATTTGTTTGAACTTGGCAAGAATACTAGAAGGATTTGAGCTTGACAATGGGATCATGTGAGATATCACTCTAATAGCCTCCAACCATCCTTCATGTCCTTGGAGGACATTTGTAGTAGTGTGGAAGGCCTTCACATGATTTAAGAAAAGTTTACTAGTCATTGGAAGTTATCAAGAAATTCGTCTAAGGCCAAGTAACAAACTAGAAATATATCAGTACTTCATAATTGAAGCAAGAAGTAAGAGTAGTACTTCATAATTGAAGCAAGAAGTAAGAGTAGTACTTCATAATTGAAGCAAGAAGTAAGAGTAGTCAACGGGAAATGTTGTATGCTCCATATTTGGAATCCCCAATACAAAAGTCGCCTTCACTAAATTGATTGTCGTTAATTCATACTTCATTGTATGGGTCTGAAATTTTCACTACTCAAGATAGACTTGATTTGGACCCAACCCAAGTGATTTCATCAAATACGGAGTCCGGATGAAGTAGTTATGGGTCTTCAGAGTTTATGCCCTTCATCATAAATGTAGTTTTACGACACTAGGGACGTATAGGGGTTAAACACCTGAGATGTTAGCTTTACTCACGGAGTTTTCAAACAGAAGGCATGTTTTACCATAGCAAGCCAATTATGCAAAATTAAATTTTGTTTTTTTGGATTTTCTTTGAACAAATACAATTTTAGGATGAATACTAACAACTTTGTATTTGGATCCAAATACTTTTGCTATTGCTATTGGCAACGGTGCTTCTACAATGAAAAAAGTGATAATATGGATGATAATTGAGGAGCTATATCTCCTTTATCCACTGTTGGATTTCAACCTTTGTTTCTTGGGACCTCATCTAATTTTAGTCTAGTCTTAGAGGTAGAAACCTCAATTCAATCAAAAGTGTTTTTAAGATAAGGCAAGAATTTGAGTGCAAGGGGTGTAGAATTCGACCATATTTCGTTTGTAAATTTTTTGACAATTTTCACCATTGCAAGGCTATTATTTGAACCAAGAATTTTTTTTGTGAACTATTTTGGTACAAGAGTGTTGTTGAGATAAAGTTGAACAACTTCCTAGTTGGTGACTGTTTCATTGCAATAGGTTTGTAAGTAGCGTTTTCACTTCATAGTAAAAATGATGAAAATTTGTGATCTTCTTCAAGTGCTACTATGTTACAATCTCGCAATCTACAAGGCCTCATGACTCCAAATTTTATCCCCATGATGTAAAATAAGTATGTTACAAGATTGTACGGTTGAGATCTAATAGCTTACCTTCATTTTCATCTATGACGCTTTGGAGAAACTTGTGTTTCTAGGCTCCAAACCCCTCTTGAGCATTTAAGAGTTCAGTGCCACATGCCTAAGATTCGTATTATTTCATGTTGAACATAGTTACTTGAATAAACATAATACATTTCTTATATTTGCACAAGAATTCAAGCACACTTTGCAAAGTTGTCTAGAATAAATTCGTGAATCATCTTCTGAGCCCAAAGAATAACCATCTTTTTTGGAAGATATATTTCTGCCTAAATAACATGATCTTCACTTTTTTTTGAGATATTTTTATTAAGCTAAAAAAAAAAAGGAAAATTAGAAACAAATTTGGGTTTTTCTCCAAACCTCTTGTGCTTTTGAATTATGAGTCAAGGTTCATAATGAATCATGAACAGCTTATATTTCCAATGGGCAACAATGAGTAGACCCCCCAGACGCTCGATGATTAGAATGAAAGACAATCATCTCTAATGCCCAGTATGTCCACATAGAATCTAAAAAAGGGATTCACATGTTCAGCAAACGATTCATCAGTCATGAAAAGCGTAATGAATCCAACGAAGCTTCGTTCTGGTCAGCAAGCTCATCATTGATTCTAAAAGTTGGTAGAACAACCTCAGACTTCAAGAACATATTGAAGACGTTAGCAATTGAATGGTACGTCAAGCAATAATATAGATAGGGGAACAATTAAGTTCATTGTTTGAAAGTTATCCCAAAAGTAACCTAAATACTTACCCAACTGTGAACCAACAATAAGCAAATTTGAAAATTACACTCGTTTCCATATGCACATTGCATTCTCTTGAGTTTTATGATTCTGCGATACATGACATTGATGGAAACTGCTACTTATCAAGCTCATAATTCGAAACTGTGAGTGTTTCCTCGAGTGCTCAAACATGCAAGTAATCAACAAATGTGCACCCAGGGTGGCGGAATGCCTGTCAATTAAGCCAAGGGGATAATTAAAGAGTGATGCTCATTTTGACCTAACGCTGTATAAACATAATACTTACCGGCAAGAGTTGACTAAGGCCTCTGTGCTGATAATGTCTCATCGAGCCTTTGTGGTCGCCCTCTTGAATCCGAGGAGCTTCCTGGCTTCTTTATCGCTTTGACCTTACTCAAGAGATCTTTCCGAGAAGCTCCCATGAGACTGTCATGCCTCAGCAAAACGAGGTCATCGTCATCTTCAACGAGAGTAGCAGGCTGCACCAGAACTGCCTCCTCATCGTGCTTGCCAATCCGGGGTGATGCAATTCCAAGGCCGTTGTGAGGAAGGCTTTGAAGCTCAAGAGAATAGGAGGACTCTCTCGTATCGGACTCCACCTCGAAGAACTTGGCAATCTCCTCCAACGTCCTTCCTTTTGTCTCTGGTGTGAAGATGTAAACGAAGATGGCGGACAGACCGGCCATGGCGGAGAACAAGAAGAAAGTGCCGGCGATCGTCATGGCCTTTGCCATGGAAAGGAATGTGAGCGCTACAGTACCACTAGCAAGACGATTGACGACGATTCCCAACCCCATGGCCTGGGCTCGCAACCGCAATGGAAAAATCTCCGAGGTTATCACCCACACTATAGGCCCGAACCCCACGGAAAAAAATGCTACGTAAGAGCAGATGGCGAGAATGGCTAAGATGGCGACGAATCCCGGCCCGCTGCTCTGTGAAGGGACCGGGATGTCGTCTGTTGGAGTGATATTCAAGAATAAGAAACCGATGGCGAGCACGAAAAGAGAGAGCGTCATCCCTATGGCACTCGTGAGCAGAAGCGGTCGTCTGCCGAGGCGATCCAACCAGACGGTAGCAACCAGAATGAAAAGCGTCTTCGACAATCCGACGGCGATGGTGGCTAGTAAAACGCCAGATCGCCCTGATATTCCCGCGTGACTGAACACCACTGGACTGTAGTATACCGTGGCGTCTATCCCCGAAGCTTGCTGGAAAAAGTGCACACCCAGGGCGAGGATCAGCATCCGCCGCACAGGCGCCGTCGGCCACAGTAGCTCCTTCCAAACTCCTTGACCTTCACTGTCAGCTCCCCTGTGACTGCCAGCGCCATCCACCACAATGCCTGCAAGCTCAAAGTCGAACATTTGTAAAGGTTCCCAGAGAATCTCACACACAAGTGCAGACACAATTAAGGTGTGATGAAGCAGCATAGAAGGTCAAACACCTGCTAGTTTGAAGGAAGTATGAAATTTCAATTGTGTTAAGTAATAAAGTTCTCGTTACCTGCGGCTTCCATGATCTCCTGGAGCCGGATGCTGGCTTCGGCTTCGTCATTAGAAGTCTTGCGCAGTACAATTTCGGCCTCGCGGATGCGGTTCTGCATCACGAGCCACCGCGGGGACTCCGGCATGAGCAACACCCCGAACGCGAGCGCCAGCGCGGGCAACATACCCACGCCGAGCATCAAGCGCCAGTTGATATTCGAAGGGAGCCCGGAGAAGAAATAACTGATCATGTATCCCAGCAAAATGCCAATATTGATGAAAATTTCGGGCAAGGAGACGAGAGAGCCGCGGCTACTGGCAGGGGCGAGCTCTGCGGTGTAAACAGGCGCGATCATGAGCGCGAACCCAACCCCGATGCCTTCCAGGAGACGACCAACCATGAGCAGGGAGAATCGAGGCGCCACTCCCATGATGCCAGCTCCAACAAGGAAGAAGAGAGCTGCGATGGCCATGGTCCATCGCCGTCCCACCGCATCCGCAATCCGGCCTGCGGACGCGGCGCCGATTAGCGACACGATGTTCAAGGATCCTACTAGCAGCTCCTCTTGCACCTCAGAGATCCCTAAATCCTCCTTGATGAACAAAACGGCGCCCGCGATCACGCCGATGTCGTAACCTAGCAACGTCGAATTCAGCGAGGCCAGAAGCGCGCAAGCGAGCGCGTACCTGTTCAGATCTCGCCATTGCCCGCCTGTCTTGTTGTTCTCGGAGCTCGCCTGGCTTGTTGATGCAACTTCCGGAGTTAGCAATTCGTACTCCCTGCCTTGCTTTCCCTTCTTCGGCTCCAGAAGCTCGAATCGCCCATTTTCCGCCATAGATGGCGCCACTAGCTAAAGAGCTGCCAGCTTACAAGCATCGTGCGAAGCTCTAGAGCACTGAGATTTACAGGACGGCGAGATCTGCAGGTTTGTATTCGCGCTCCTCGGACTGTAGTTACTCTCTTCTTCGAAAAGAGCAACAACCGAAGTCAAAGTGCGAAAACAAACCGCCAAAGCCCATTCACTGATTGTTAGGTCTGAGCCAATTGCACTCATGTCCAACACTACAGTTACATATTCAAAGCTTGACCGCAGACCCTCCTCCGAGAATGGCACGGTTCCTTCTAAATATCATTTCCTTAATTCACTACACTAAATTTGATAATTAGTGTTAGATTATTATAAGATTTGAAAATGCTATAAGTTTTTATTTTTGTTTAAAAACTTTTGTTTAACCAAGAGCATTGATATTGATACTATATAAGGACCCCATCTTGGCCAATATAGTGGGTAAGATTATTGAACAAAAGTAAAAACTTATAACATGTTTATGTAAATTAGTGTATCTAACACTAATTATCAAATTGAGTGTACTGAACTTGGGTTAACCCTCCATTCTATGGATGTACTTGGTGAAAGTAAATCTTGTGAGTATAATATGGGAAAATCTAATCATTTCAACACGATTAATTGTGCTTTTAATTTTCTTATATTCTAGGAGACATTCACGTCAAAAGTGCCCAAAACTGTAGTATATTTCCATACATATTCAAGTTAGCTCATACAAACTGAAAAAATCACCAAAAATTGAGATTTCCCTTTTCCTCAAGTTTATTTTTTTCCACTTGTAGAGAAGGTCCTACTGCATGTTTCCACACTTCAAACTCTCAATTCAATCATTTTTGATATGTCATTATATTGTCAACAACTAACCTTCTTACTTTAATTTTAGCATTATCTAATATCATCATGTGAATAATCCAAGTGTAATTAATTTAATATGAAATTAATACAATATTAAACAACTTACTTCTTTGATTTTTTTATCTTGACTTTGTTGACTTAAATTTTGTTGATTTTAGTACTACGAACCAAAAACAAGAAATCTAAAATCACTATAATGTTGATTATTTGTCATCACAATTGTACATCTTGCTATGTTGGAAATTATACAAAATTATAGTAGCGATATTCATAAAGTTGAGATTATACACACCAAGAATTGATATCTCTCAACTAAGAACCTGCTGACCCTCATAACCAAAGAAAGATACCGAAGAATTACAGAGTATTCAAAATGGAGTTCATTCGTTTTCTGCCAGGAATTTTGTACAGTTCGAGTGTCAGTTTCACTGGTTCATTTGGAGCTCGAGTTGCAGAGTATGTACAGGTCGCCACTGTCAGCAAGAAGCTTCTATTTGAAATCGAGCCGTGGGCAGATACAATTAGGGTTTCGGGTTCACGCTTTGATCGATCATCCTGCATTGGCATTTCTTGCGGAATTCCGAGCAGTCTTAGCAGCATTTGCATCAATTCATGCTGCTCGGGGCGAGTGTGAGGGTGCTAGTTCGATTTCCCGTTTGCAGAGCTTTCCCGCAACATGCATCATCTGGTAGAGCGCTGCGCACGCAGCTACGGCCTCGGCCCCGTAAGGTAGACTGTTCGAATTCTGCCTCATTACGAATTCAGCATTGGCCGACAGAATCGCGCGAGCATTGGCCGAAAATGGCGTGGGCGTGTGCAACTTGTACGTTCATCAATGAAGCTGGCCCGACGTGTGGTGTGTGCTCTGATCCTGCTCCTGGAGCGGCAACAAGCATTGGCGATGCGAAGTGGACTTGTGAGACTTGCACATTTGTTAACACCGGGGAGACTGCATTTTGTGAAATTTGTGACCATGGCCGATCGTCACTTGCTACTTCGTTCCGGCCTTTGCGTGCAAGTGCGAAAGAAGATGTCGCTCCTGTCAAGGTCTTGGAAGTGGAGGAGGAAGCTCCTCAGGTTGCCAGTGGTAGCACAAGAAAGCGTGAAGCTGAGGAAGCGGAGGACGATGCTCCTCAGATTGCCAGTGGTAGCACAAGAAAGCGCAAAGCTAAGGAAGCGGATGTAATTGATCTATCAGATGCAAAGAGCGAAGAAGACGTTGTACCTGACGTCAAGAAAACTAAACAGAGCGAGGACGAGCCGAATAATTTGCTCAAGCAACTACATAAAGAGAGGATGGCTCGAAAGAGAGATGGATCGTCAGCAATTGCAGCAGGTTCTTCGGATCTTGGGAAGAAAGAGAAGGGGATCATTTCGTTATCGTCATTGTCCAGGGAGGAGAAAGTGGCTTCCATAGAAGCGGAGGGCACTTGGCTTGAGAAGCCAACCTCAGAGCTGAAGGTTTTGAGCTACAACGTATGGTTCCGTGAAGATCTGGAGCTTCAAGCTCGGTTGGATGCAATTGGAGATGTCATTCTGCAGCACCGCCCGGATATTGTCTTTTTACAGGAAGTGACGGAGACTACATATGGGATTTTTCAGCAAGCGAGCTGGTGGAAATCGTATGATTGCTCAGTCAAGCCCGGAGTGGCTGCACAACGAGCGTACTTCTGTATGCAGCTGAGTAAGCTGCCGGTGTTCTCATTCCGGCAGAGCCCTTTCCGAAACTCGGTGATGGGTCGAGAGCTTTGCTTAGCAGAGGTGGATGCAGGAAAAGGTGCAAGGCTGTTGGTTGCCACTTCACATTTGGAAAGCCCGTGCCCTGCTCCTCCGACTTGGAACCAGATGTTCAGTCCCGAGCGCGTGCAGCAAGCAAAGGAAGCGATGGCATTGCTGAAAGAGTTTCCGAATGTGATTTTTGGTGGGGACATGAACTGGGATGATAAGAAGGACGGGCCTCCCCCGCTTCCTTCAGGTTGGTTTGATGCTTGGCTGCAGTTACGTCCCGGCCAAGATGGCTTCACTTACGATACCAGAGCCAACCGCATGCTCACAGGCAACCGCTCGTTGCAGAAGAGGCTGGACCGCATATTTTGTCAGCTTCGAGACTTTGAAGCTGTGAGCATCGAAATGGTGGGAACCGAGCCCATTCCTGATCTCACCTATTCCAAGGAGAAAAAAGTGAAGGGGCAAGTGCAGGTGATGAAGCTTCCTGTATTGCCCAGCGACCATTTCGGCCTTCTCTTCAAGTTGTCCAGGAAAGCATAAGCGTGTGCAGGTGACACCAATATCTCTGCATTTCTAGACATTTGTTTTCTCCTTAGCTCTTTTCTGTGCTGAAAGTCAGCATTTGTGCAATTTTGTAGCTACCAAGACTTGTTTTGTGTTGGTCAGACATACGATATCATGTATAGTTGTCAGAGCTGCATTCCAGGGTGCAACTCTGACAAGTGAACTTGTAGTTGCTTTGAAATCAATTTTGATTGATTCACTGAGAAAGACAATCGGGTCTCAGTATTGAATGTTTGCGTCGCCGGAGGTTGTAAAAAATCCACTTCAGAAGTGGCCGATCATGTGTGAAGCATGTGTGAAGCATGTAACTTGATTAGTCGATATTTCAATGTTTTTTCATTGTTGCTTGAGATTAAGTAATATTGAGATGTACTTAATGGAAACATAAACGCATGACCATGAGGAACTAGCAAGCTCCGTCCCTCCTTGAATGAGCTGCTTTGGCTTGATACTTTGGAATCTAACCATCATTCTGCATCTTTTTGTTTAACAACGTATTTCACTTGTATTTCAAAGCCAGGTGCCTTCAGTCTACAACGAAAGTAGCGGATCTCATGCAATTAAGTATGAATAGTAAGTTGAGAACTTGTTCTGATTATCGAACTCCTTTACCACGACATTCTTCACTACTTGTAGAAGATCCTTGTGAAGTTGAAAGATTCCTGCATCGCTCACGTATTCTTGGTTCTTCATACTTGAAAGCTGGAAAGTGCATTTTGCATTTGTGGTTTTCAAACAATCATTCAAGATCTTGTGCTCATTGGTGCATGATGGAATGAAAGGATTATGATATATCAATATTATCAACAAAGGATACAAAATCTACCCATGACAGCAAGCTCTTTGAAATAGATAGGCCATTTTATAAATTAAAAACATTTGATAAGGGTACATGCTCAAAACTACAAGCTCATTGGAGAGCAGTAAAGGGATTTACCTTCTGTAAATACACAAAATATGTAGGAGATTGTACCAATTGGAATCGTTGATTTTTGATTGATTTTGTAATACGGTAGTTGTGAATTTTGGAAGTAAGAGCAATAGGTGTTCTTAAAATAGCACACTCTACTTCAATGTACCTTCTACTTGGATGCTTCTAGTGAGCAATTTTCATAGCAGTGCAACTTTCAAAGACGCACATCAAGGAACATCATCATGAGTGGAAAAGTGGTTTGTGTATACCACAGTGTAAATTGCCACTAAGGGGGTACTTGTTGGTATACTTGAACTAATTTTCTGTTAGTGCATTCTAAATATTGAATGAACACTGATCAATGTCAACTCTTAAGGTGAATGAGAAATCTGTTCCACATGGGTATGCAATTTTTCCATGTTACCAAGGATTACAAAAAAGAATTCAATCCACGAGATGAACGAAATCTTACCGAAGGTGGTTTACGCCATCGTCAAGCACTGGTGTGAAATCCAGTACACTAAAAATTATATTTAGTGTTGGCAACACTAAATACAAACAACAACACCAATTGTCAACAAGGGTAGAATTGTAGCAACTCTAATTGTCAATTCCAACACCAATTGTGAACAATAGTAAGAATTAAAGAATTGAAAAATGAAGAAGTTGACATTTAGTGTTAGATTTTGGTTTGGTGTTAGCCAACTTGCAACTTTGGTGACTAAAAGGGAGGTTGCCATTAACCCCTAAATGGTTTGACTCATTTGTAGTAAAATGAACACATCCTCAAAAGCATTGTCATAGGTGGAGGTAAAAGTGTGTTATCCAAATCTCAACCGTACAATCTTGTCGTAGACATATTGAACATCATGTGGGTCAAATTTTGAGTCATGAGGCTTCATAGATTGCGAGATCATAATGTATTAATACTCAAAAATGATCACATAATTTCATCATTTTCACTTTAAAGTGAAATGCTACCATTAGACTTATTGCAATGAAAAAGTCACCAATTAGAATGTTGTTCACCTTCATCTCAGTAGCATCCTTGAACAAAAAAAAACCATGAGAAAAATTTCTTTGTGCAAATTATGGCCCTGCAATGGTGAAAACTGCCCTAAATTTTACAAAGGAAAAAATGTCTAAAACTAGGCTGCTGTCACTGAAATGCATGCCATTAATTCATACTTCATTGTATGGGTCTGAGATTTTTATGACATGAACTAGACTTGATTTGGGACCCAACCCAAGTGATTTCGTCCAAAACGGAGTCCGGATGAAGAAGTTATGGCTCTCCAAAGTTGGTGTCATCCAAAATGTCGTTTTTCGACATTCGGCCCGCTTAAGGGTTAAGATATGGTGGCCCCCCAATACACTATTGTCTACAATTTGACTATAAAAGGAAGGTTGCCATTAAGAAGGAGTGGCCCCCCAATACACTAATTGTCCACAAGTTGACTAATAGTGTTGGAGCATGATGGTGGGTACTACACTAATTGTCATCCAACACTACATATAATTTTTAGTGTAGTTTAAAATGGGGATAGTAATCGATGGTCATACACTGCTGCAAGGTGTACCGCGATGAAATTACTATGCAAAATGTAATTGTGCTTGCATGGTTAACCGGGCTGGAACCAGCGATAACGTGCGGGAACAAGTTTTGAATATTGTGAACTCCGATGCACCAATGCTTAACGGAGAATTTTTTGGTGAAACGCAGAATTTCAGTCTCAAGTGTCAGGCTCCCGCTCTCTTCCCTGGACTATAATTCTGCATTTAACCCCCAATCCCCCATTCCAGTGCGGAATCCTATACAGTACCCTACACACTTACTCCAGTGTGAGAATAGAACAACAGTGTTACATTTCCAGCAGGCTAAGAACTCGAAGTAGTATTCGCCACCACCCTATTCGCCAGCGCAGTCGTTTGAAAAATTCCCGCCCCACGTGTATCACTTGGCTGTCCAGTCATCACCCTCGCTTACTTAATGACAGCCCTGACCACTCTCATACCGACGATGTTCGATCGGTGCCCTTGCTTTCAGGGCAGCACAGCCCTATTATGGCGTCCCTCTTCCCTTTTCCTCGCAAAATTCATTCCGACGATGATGCGGGTCGGAACATGCCCTTCCTCACGCGCCCATGCCGGCCTTGATCCCTGTCCTTGGAGCCCACAATTGGCCAAGTCGGCACAGACTTTATTCATTCACGGACTGGTTCCACTCTGGATCAATTCGCGATCCTGTTATGGCTTTGTATCCAGAATCAATTTAATTGCTTACTTTTGTGGACCGATCTGCAGTAGTAGTACATTGTCATCGAGGTGATCGAGGTAGAAGTCGCATGGAGTTGAGGATTCCGGCGGAGGAGCTCTGAGGCAGACACGATGTTGGAGGAGCAGTTAGCGTATTACTTGGAGAAGTACCTTGGCACTTACGTCAAGGGACTCTCCAAGGAAGCGCTCAATGTCTCTGTCTGGCAAGGTTCGTTGATCTCATCTGCATTTGCAGTTTTAGGGCGATGATATGTGAGGTAATTCATCACAACGTGCTCGGGTATATCTGAGGCTTGCGAGTGCGCACGGAGTAGGTTGAAAATTCTGAAATATCACGTATTACTGCTAACGTATCAATTACGGAGGAAATGTCCATGCTTCAAGTCGAAACGATCAAGATTTCGGGGAATTTTTCAGCATTTGGATGTTGACTGCAGTAATTGAGAGTGACTTACATGCCAGCTGAGTAAGATATAACGACTGTTACGGTAATCTTGTTATCACTTTCTACATTGTTAAATGCCGTCGTTGGTGAACGGCAGTAAACTTCCTTGAAGAAGCCATTGATAAAAGTCGCAGCGGGTACTGCGCTAGGTCGGGGGGTGCTTTTTTCTGTTCAGATAATAAACAGTTTGTGCACAACTTCGAATTTGTATGAACTGGAGGCTCTCACATTATAAAACTCGAGTATGTCACAAATATTCGTGCAACAAATGAAGCAATGCTGATGTTTTAGAAATAAAATGCTCTCTAGTTACCACTACAAGAAGTAGTGGAAGGTCAGAGAGTTGAAAATTTCCCAGTTTTATGCACTTGGAAAAACGGTTCGTATAGAACAATCAGACTTCAGGGGTTTGAAATTCCTCCTTATCGAGCTGATTGCAGGGAATGTGGAGCTCAAGAATATGCAGCTGAAGCCGGAGGCTCTCGATGCCCTGAAGCTGCCCATCAAAATCAAGGCTGGATTTCTTGGGTCCGTGAAACTGAAGGTGTGGTAGCACGGATCATGAGATTGAGTCTTCGTAATTCTTGGTTTCCTGAATAAGACTGCGGAGACTGTTGCGAATCAAATATTTCATGGAATTAGGCTACTCTGTAATTTGGTTTAGGTTGAAGTGGGGCCTGATAATGTGATATATAAGTCATACTGTGTAACACACCATTATAGTAGAATCAGTGCAGTTATTGACTAGATCACTCGAGTATTCTAATTACGTAGAGTTTACTCTCATGGCAGGCGCCTCAAAAACCTTCTAAACCAACATCTCATTGGCTACAGAAAGTTACGTTATGTATTCTGATACAAATAGCAATATAAGTTGGTCATGCCTTTTTACAACATAATATTCTGTATTCTTAAATGTGACCTGATTTCAAAATTCGTGGAGGCATTGAATCTTATAGAGATATGTCATAATCGAATGCAACTTTGAGTTGGCATTCACATGTTCATTTCTATGTTTTGTTTAAGCTGAATCTGACTATTTTATGAGCCTCAGGTCCCGTGGAGTCGTCTCGGACAAGAACCAGTGGTAGTTGAACTTGACCGCATTTTTATATTAGCGGCGCCTGCGATGAACGTGGAAGGAGGTGACTTTGATTCTGTTCAAGAAGCAAAGAGTCGACGAGTTAAGGTAAGCTCATATTATCTGCCGTTTAGTATGGATATTCGGATGTTCAGAAAGAGTTGCTATCATGGTTGACTTACTGGCTTCACATACTTTTCAAGCTGGCGAGCACCCTGTATTGGCAAGACTATTGGAGAACTACATACAATGAGTATTTCAAGTGGATGATCACCCTGCCCTTCTATCAGATGTTCAGGGCTCGATGTTACTGCGACTTCGTCTGTAACTCGTACATTCTATCTAAGAATTAAGATTGAGAAACACGGCCATCCTCGCTTTGGACTTGTTATGTGTGATGCCGGTGGGACACCTAGATCAATGTAATGTGGGATGAGGAAACTGGATACTCAGAGAGAAACATGTGAACTTTGCCGACATACCTGTGCAATTTGCTCGGTTCCAGCATACGCGGAATATGCTCTAGTTGTTGATATGAGAAGCTTTAACTTAGATAGCATATGTGTAGATACGATTTTGCTGATGTACCCGGTGGGGCGTGCAGGAAGAGGAAGAGAGACTTGTAAATAGCATGGTAGAAAATAGCAAGAAAGCCGACGAAGCGGTATGTATTTACCCATCTGTTTCACTTTAAATCATACTCATATTCCTTTCCATGATCCTCCCGAGTTGCTTGCTTGCTATGAATGGTTTACTCTTCGCAATTTTGTTAAGGCTCTGGTCTGTGACCTTTGTTTGAATGCTGTGAACGAGGGCAGATGTGGTTAATTTCTTCTGAAGGATTACTCTGTTGCCTTTCGCTCAAGTTGTCAGTTATCACAATTGTAACGTAATTGAAACACAAGGCTGTTGGTTTCAGAGCAATTCCTCGTGGCTGGGATCATTAATCGGCACTGTCATCGGCAACTTGAAGCTATCCATCACGAACATCCACATTCGATATGAAGATGAAGAGAGGTGCGGACATATTTCATACATGCAACAACCTGAGCGGTTGATCCCAACAATTAGATAAGCAACCGTAGATATCTTCAGACTGCTTTACATGATGATCCTATCTTAAAATTGATAAATTTTTTGATCTCTCTACTCAACACGAAGAAGTTCAGTGTGGATTTTGAAGCAATCTTTCAACCGGGTTCAGGATAAGTTTTCTTTTCAAAACTTTCCGTGAAGATGTGTTGTGTTACGACGTTTTTTATTTCTTCTCTTGTAGCAATGCTGGGCATCCTTTTGCTGCGGGGCTAACACTAGCTAAGCTAGCTGCTGTTACGGTGGATGAAGATGGAAAAGAGACTTTTGTCACTGGTGGCGCTCTTGACCGTGTACAGAAGGCAAGTAGCTAGTTTCATGATGTGTATACCTATGTAATATTTAATATCAGTACTAATAATCATGATAAAAAGAATATGAATTAGAGTAGTAGTAGCAATAACAATGATATGAATAATAATATTAACGATAGTAGTAGTAGTAATATTCTTATCCGGAGAATGATGAAGGAGAAGTCCTTGCATTATGGAGCAAACTATCTCATTTTCCGAAACTAAGAAATCTATTGAATATGTGCTTTTTAACCTTTGGACCGTAGTGCCTGGTGGTTGGTTTTTATTACCGCATATAGTATCTCTACTCTCGGTGTCCTGCAACACCATCTGATCATACTGTGGCCATGCAGTCTGGGGAGTTGAATCGATTGTCTTTTTATTTCGATTCAGATACCAAACCTTGGCCTATGGAAAAATCTTGGCAAGAGCTTGAACCGCAAGATTATAATAAGGTAACGATGTGCTTCACGTTTCGTAGTCCACGTTATAGGGCCTTTCTCCTCTGTTCCGAACTAGGTGTGTTGTTTATGTTCTTCAAAGTAATGTCGTAAATAAATACGTCTTATATAGTTCTGATATTGTTGAGAAATATTGAGATGTCTACTGCGTATGTAAATTTTCGACTTGGCATTGTTCGTTAGAATTCCTACTCATTGAGATGGAAAGGTCTACTCTTTCATCCAACATCAACCACAGCTATTCTGGTCAAGGGTGTAAGGTGATGTGAATCCAATTTTTGTGATAGGTCTTCTTACCAGGAATTGAGGAAGAACCGTCTAATTACGAGGGCGAGAAGCCTGAATGGATAGAGAACCATTCCTATGTGCTTGAGCCCGTAGGTGGCACTGCGCGGTACTTCAAACTTGGACAGAGAGATAAACGCAGTCCAGATGCCCCTGTTCATAAAGCTATTGCTGTGTTAGATGATGTTACGATCAGCTTGACCGAGGTATGCAATTTCTTAGCAGCCTGCATATTCTGATAGCATTTTCACTCAATAGTAAGAAATATCTGCGACTAGCATGCCGCCGTTTCTTTCATGGATCATTGTCTTTTCCGTAGCGTCCATGGTTGCAGATTCTTGGGGCCATGTAATGAAATAAAGTCTTCATTGTTTTGCCTTGCAATTGTGTAGTTGTTCCCATGTAAAGTGAACTGGAATTTACCGAAAGACTAATTTAAATTTCAGGTGGGAGCATCCGACTATAAAATTAAGATGGTTCTAATGTTGCTTTGATAGTGCAGAAGCAATATCGTGATGCTTTGAAATTGGTTGAGAACATATCGACGTTCACTAAACGACTGCAATATGCTCATTACCGCCCGACTAGGAGTGTAATGGAAGACAGGAAGGGGTGGTGGCATTATGCATATACTGCTGTATCAGAGGAACGAAA
Source organism: Bryum argenteum (assembly GCA_037043015.1). Taxonomy (NCBI): domain Eukaryota; kingdom Viridiplantae; phylum Streptophyta; class Bryopsida; order Bryales; family Bryaceae; genus Bryum; species Bryum argenteum. Next base: position 29,340,679 of record CM073323.1, read on the forward strand.
AAAAGCCAGGTGTGGCTCGTTCATGCATTTTACTATATTTATTCCGATAATATCGAGTGTTTGAGATGAAGTATCCACATGATTAATTTTCTCTTGGCGCTCTTTGTTCTCTATGTGGGATTGTCAATGAGGATTTGAATGTCATGTACAAGTACAACTTTGATCAGCAACTCCATGTTAAAAAGCGGTGTTGATGAGGTCATCGTGACATTCTTGTTGTAGCGGCTACCTTTCATGGCGCCACATCCACATCTACTCTAAAATGCGCAAACAATATGTGTCAAAATACATTGAGGCTCTTCAAACGAATTCAAAAGCCACCTCTGTCAATGACAACGTAGAAATCATGGAACTGGATCGCCAGCTTGATTCTGAGATTATCATTCAATGGAGGTATGTGAATCATATGCGTATGTTGAGTTCACAAGGAGGACATGGTGTTGTATCTTCGGATACGTAGCTCATGTGCGTCCCTTGAGTTCAGTTTTACGCTTCTCAGTATCATTATAATCGGTTTGGTATTTCTGTTCTACCAATGGACTCGAGTCTGTATGCCAGATTGAATAAAATCTCATCGTACATTCTGGTGCTTTCAGAATGGTGGCTCATGCATTTGTTGGCCAGGAGACGAAAAAGGGTCAAGAAGAACGACAAGCTAATTCAAGCTGGTGGTCATATGTATGGTAAGTGTCGTATTATTAATAATTCGACTTCGTGGAATTTTTTTCAATCTCAACTTCCGATCAGATATATTAGAAATTTTTCTGGGCTCTGATTAACATTCCATGGATCTTCTTCTCGAAACCGTCTTGCCTGAATGAACAGTGAGGAATGATCCTCTTGGATACTCATTCGCAGATACTCGACTAGTTGGTTCTAGATGTGCAAGGTCCGTCATCTTATTCTGAAAATTGTTGAAATGATTAGATTAAAAAATACATCTGAGAAGTGTCTTCTTCCGCGAGCAGGGGTGGTGACGGTGGCAGTGACACTGGTCGCAGAGGCCTGACGGATGACGATTGGAAAAGATATAGTGTCCTCGTCGGTTTTGACGAAGGCAAATTGCCGTCCATCTTCCCTGGGGAGGAACAATCCAATATGCTACACACTCTCGTGGAAGTGCAGATGAGGCATAATGGAACAAAATTGTTTTCAGCAAGCGGGGATAGTATCTTAGAGCTGTCTTCTGAAGGTCTTGGATGTGGCATCAAACTTTACCCTCAAACCAAGACCTTCAATATTTCACTTGATTCCTTCAAAATAAGTACTCCCGAAGGGCTTCTCGCAGAGGTACTATTATGCAACACATCAATTTCTTTTCAATTTCGGACTGATAGGTCGCATTGTTAGTCTAGCGCTTGTTGCTGTTGCTTGTGGTGCATTGGTCAGTCGTTTGAGATTTGGAGGTATATCTTAAGTTTGTTGTGGTCTTCTTTGATTTCCGATGCTAATATCAGGTACTTATATAGTTTATAAAGGTTCAATGCGTTGTCATGGATAAATACCCTCACTCATTGTATCTAACATATAGTTTTGGTTTTCGATCCTGATATCGAATCGCAGAGTGCCCACGAGGAAAAATCGTTGTACGGGACTTTTATCCTCAGTCCATGGGATAAAGAACTGGACTGGTCGTTCGAGGCTAGAGCTGCTCCCTGCTATGTGACTGTGGGTTCCCTCACTTTTCCAACTTAGTACTAGATGTCTGAACAGCACTAGGTGTGCAATGCTTCCAATACTTGACCTTGATGCCTGTTCTTATATAATTTTGTCTATGTCGGGTATTTGTAGGTATGGATGGAAAGCATAAATAGGATTACCCAATTCTTTTCAAGTAAAGAAGCTGTAAGCCGAGATGTTGCGATTCAGACAGCTGCAGCTTTACAGGTCTGTGATGTAGCTCTCTGGCTGTATTTACTGGCATAATCTGACGTAAATGATATTTTCACCCGATATGGCCAATTCATTCTTGTACGCACTATTCAAGTCTCTTCCTATTGTCTTTAAATCTGCTAAACAGTCCTAGCATACCGGTTTGGGACTTACGTAGGTGTTTTTGAAACGTGCAGTCAACTGTAAATGAAGTTTCCAAGAATGCCCAGCAACAGCTGAATGAAGCTCTTAAAAACAAGCCCAAGTAAGAAATATGTTTCTGAAGCTACTTCCAATAATAAGAACCCACATGCAGGTTGGCAATGTTATGCGAATCGATCATCACCATCTTCATGGCGAGAGTAAAAGTTATGTGATCACTTTATGCACGTTTTGATCTTATCTTTTGCAGATTACCGCCTAGTGTTTTTCAAGAGAAGTGTCCTTTTGATTTTTACTTAGCATATAAGAGTCAATTATTCAGTATTTCGATTTCTTAAATACCCAAGGGTTGACGTGCGTATTCATTCAGGTTTCTTTTGGACTTGGATATTGCCGCTCCTAAAGTAACAATACCGACAGATTTTTACCCTGATGGTCACCATCAATGCAAAATGTTCCTTGACTTGGGAAAATTCAGCATCAAGACGTCACCAGTACGTATCTGTGCAATGGATGTCGTCAGACGCTCCCTTTGTTGCTTTGTTCGGCTGTAGATAAACGTAGAGGTCATGTAGGACTTTAAAGCTTTTAAGGATTACTGTTTGCTTGTTTCGTTTTTGGATCACTTTAGGATTTTGCTTGTGTCTATCGTGCTTACAGATAGAGCTGATGTCAAAATAGGATTTTCATTCGAAATGTTATTTTGTTGTAGGCGGATGGCTCTGCTGTTGACTCAACTGCAGAAAACCAACTGTATATGAGCTTTCGGGTCGGTCTGAAGGATATTTCTGCTTTCCTAGTCGATGGTGATTATGATTGGCGGAAGAAATACGATGTGAACCCTACAACTGGCAGGCTTCAGCTTCGAGATGAAGTCACTAGTATTGGTAGTCAGACACAAGGAAAGACCAAATTAGGTGATGAAGGTTTATTCTTCCTGCCCATGCTGGAGAAAACTAGGATCGTAGTTTCTCTTGAACAGGTGATTCCTACATTTTCCTGATGAGCGCGTAACCCTCGTTTAGTTTTACTGAAGACTTCATGTGATGACCTGGTATTCATGTTGAAAGGTTCATGTTTATAACAATGGAGTCGCAGTCATTTAAGAAAAGAGTTCTAGCGAGGTTGTCCTGTAAAATGCATTTCATATCCTTTCTTGTATATCTCTACAAAGGATCTTCATTTAAGTTGGCTTGTGGAGTCTCATTACGTCATTTGCAGCTGAACATAAGCACTAGAGGATTTTTGAGATCTGGTTTTGATGACCCAGATTTGTGTGCCACACCCGAAATTTCCGACTACAAGGGTGGCATTAAGGTTGGAGTCCCTTGGGTTCCAGTTCTCTCCTGCAAGATATCATCGGATTATGCAAGTTGTTGAGGAGTTTACCGGTGGATCGAATGAAGACGCTGCGCATTCAGCTTTTCGACCCTGGGACAATCCAGATTTTGATGGTCAATTGTCAGTTCTCTCTTGGAAGGTAAGGCCACATATTGCTTGCCTTTGATGCTGATGCGCTCTTCATAAAACTCCAATGTTAGTTTGTTAGTATGTGCAGTCCTGGATGTAATGCCTATACTCTATGGACTTCTGAAGAGAACATATGGTAAGGTTGCTGGTCGCTTGTAGTTACCAGAATCTCCCATTGTTAATCATGGTGAATGGTCAAATGGTCAGCATGTTTACCTCTGAATCATGCAGATTGTGAAGCGCAAGCATGTGATTGACGATCCCAATGTAGGATATGACATTGCCAAGGGCGAAATTGATAACAGCGCTGTGCATAGAATAATGGTTAATCTCGGCTTAAAGTTACACTATTATCGTGCTTAGTAAGATCCTATGAGGTTATTTAACCAGTTTAAGAGTGAATTTATATCCAGATTTTCATAAATCAATTTGCACATTAATTTCTCAGTCTCGAGCCAGAGCTGTGCAGGAAACCTTGCACGGTTGGCTGAATCTTGAAAAAACATGTCAACAAAAATGTCATTTAAGATTACACATTCATCTAGCTTGTTGTTTCACATGTTCTTGTGCTCGCAGGGTGTAGGTCACAGAGAAGCTGAGTGGGAGCCCCGCTACGGTGCATTGGCGGGGCCCTTCCTTTATCTACTGGAATCCAAATCATCAGACAAATACAAGACTTATCATTCGTATGCCACTTCTCCATACCTCAACATGATTTGACATATATTTCAGTCTTTCCGTTGTCTCCTTCAGAAACTGCAGCTTTTTGGTAATCAAGGCCCAGCCAATTCCTGCTTTTTGATTGTGATGTATTCTCTTTATCATACTGATTATTCATTTTGTCACTTGGTTAGTCTGATAGGTAAAAAAGTCTTCAATGTTCCCGACGAGTCTTTGGGCGGTGTGGAGAATGTTCTTGCAATCTGTGATGCAGGGCAACTTGATAACAAGGTACGTACCTGACATAATAGTGGTTTTAGATATAACCTCAGAGAATTTATTAAATGCTTGGGGATATGCTTTTAGCACAGGTAGCCGAGTCTACCGGAGCACTTCTCCTGCGTTTTGTGGATGAAGAAGCAACAAAGAACTGGCAAGGTCGTTTTGCAGGGGCCATATATCGTTCGTCGGTAAGTCTCGATGCTGGGGGTGAAATGCTTGCTTGTAGGCACTCATACTTTAATTCTTGTAACATAGATAATTACTCAAATGGATATACGTTACCAGAAGTCAGCTCCTTTGCTGCTCTGAGTGCTTGGACTAATTTATGTCTTGTGCTGGCAATATAGTCTCCTGCTGCAGTTGCAGGGCTTCTCAGAGGGAAGGATGAGAAGCAAGAAGATATTTCTGAATCGACACAAACTGCGAAAATAATGCTAGCTGAACAAGAAAATATCTTCGTGATTGGTGTTCTCGATGAGTTGAAAATTGTCATAAGCAACAGCATCGATGTAAGATGCCCTATTATTATCTTATTGAGTGAAGCTGATAATTCTATTTAGGTTGACTTATGTACTATTTAATACTGCAGCTCCCAGGTTTCTCCTGATTTGAGCCAGAGATTACTTCGAAGTGCTAGCTTGTTGCGAGTAGTCTTTAGAACTCTGGGAAAATTGATCGTTCTTATTGAGAATTAGCTACCACTGGTTATATTCCGCTTGTTTGCATCTCTACTTCACTGCCTTAAGTCAAGCATATAAAGGCGATATTTGTGGTATCCTGTCTTGTACAGGTCGATCATAGGTCAGCGAAGCTGTTACTTGCACCTGAGAATCCACTCTTGGAACTTCGAGCCATTGGCACGAAGGTAGTTAGATGTTTGAAACCGGCATTTATGATGTTACTGGCTACTCTTTCACTGATATAACCTCGACCAATTGCTCACCATTTCACACATTATATGTCGCACCCTCCATATTCTTCAAATGCTTGTTAATACATGCAGAAAGATGAGCATCTTCATCGAGGCCTGATTCAGGGCGTATGTGACAGGTGGAGGTTGTCATGAGAAAGAATGACATGTTAGTAGGAGCTGTTCTACGAACTCTAGAGATTGAGGACAAGTTCCATGGGCATACTTCATATTCTTGCCAGTACTTGGCTCGGTCTTACATCAAGCAAGAAAGCAGATTGAAAGAAGAACAGAATCTTCGGATCGGAAGAAGCAAAATTCGAACAATGCAGCTCACACCTAGTTCTACTAATACCTTTTGGGAGAGCCCTACCAAAGCAGAGCTTACTCCACAAAGTTCATCAGGAGATGAACGCTTCTTTGATGCCAACGATGAAAGCGGTTATGATAGTAGCTCAAGCTCCTCGAGTGTACACAGACGGGACAGTAGTGCTGACGCTTTTCTTAAGTTCTTTGATGCACAAGAGGGAGTAATTGAGCATGTTGAACCCCCAAGTTTCAAGAGAGAGGTTGGCCTTTTACCAGAATCAACTTCCTCAAGTCAAGATGTGTATGCTGTGAATGGTGGCGACGAGCTGAAAAGCTTCGTGAAAGCTCAAGTTATCATGACGTCACCAGAGTCACCTACGTATGCCTCTATCGACAAAGAGGTCAGTGATGAATATGTGAATGCAGTATCTCGACATGGACCTTCATTATTTGCATTCTCTTATATCTGATTTTGTTGCTATTCAAACAGAAACCATATTAGTAACAGCAGTAACAGTAATCGTAAGAACAGTAATTAGATGCTGATGATGATTCTTATTATTATCATTTTTAGTGGTGTCTTCAATTTCATCTTCGAAGTTGCTCACTTTATATCTGTGATCACTGATATCTAGGGAGGCACTTGGTATAGTCTTCCTGTTGCCGAAGTTTTATTTGTTGAAATGTATAAATCTCATGGTACTTGGGAGTCTATTCTAGGAATTATGATTATGTGGGCATCGGTTCTACCCTTTTAGTTCATCCAAAAGATTAATTCGAAATATAGTTCCAAGTGCTCACATGCCGCATGTTCGTAGTACTCACTAACTTACGGCTGCCTTAACAGGTGCGAGTATCACTTTCAACACTGGCTTTTTATTGCAATCGACCTACGTTGATTGCTGTATTAGATCTGTTGGCTGCGATTAGTGCTGAGGTCCATCCTAAGAAGGATGCGACAGGTGATAACGAAGATGCAAAGAAGTTCTCAAACACGGAAAGGAAAGATGACTCTGGTCCATCGAATGTGGCTAGTAAGCGTAGAATTGGTGACAAGGAGGGTGACAAGGTATCCACTCAGTCCATATCTGCAAATGCAGATGGGGTTGTAAGTACGATTGACCCCAAAGCAGTTGAGTTTGTAGATGATCATGGCAATGCCAAGATTGCCCCTCAGAAGAAAGACTCGGTTGTCAAAGGACTACTTGGTAACGGAAAAGAGAGGGTAGTGTTATTGCTGGTGTTAAATATGGAGCTTGCCGAGTTTGTTTTGAATAAGGAAGATGGCTCTCAGCTCGCGACCCTCTCCCAAGACAATTTACACACCAATATGAAGGTACTATTACCACATCGATAGTGATGCGTTATCACTGCCTCCACTATATTAGTCGTCATTTCTGATATTGTATTCAAAAAGACAACTTAAGATACTGATATAAGATCTGGCTTTCAACTAATGCTAGATTAGATCCTGATAACAACTTAGGATGGAAGGTCACAATCTGAACAACTGACCTGGGGATGTTTGTATTTATGCCTAGATTTATCCAGCATCATGGGGAATAAAGGCCATCCTAGGTAATCTTCGCATCAGTGACGCCAACGTAAAGGATTTTCATCATGGAGCCATCCCTTACCCTTACATTTGTGACATGAGAGATTCAAGTGGTTCTTCTTTTATCGAGGTCAATATTCATTCATTTCACCTTTTGCATTTCTTCGTTATCATCTATACCACTTTATTTCATATAAACGACTGAGGAAGTACAGGACTAGCTGCACGTGGTTTTAGATAAGGTAGCCTGGAGATTTTGTTTTCATCATGTTCGGAATTAAGAAGCTGGCCTCTTGCTTAACGGCTGTGAAGATCGAGGCCAGCTTCTGGTGAGATGTTCACGATGTGAAGTATTCAACTCGTTGACCAACCTACTCGGGAGTAGCTGTGGGGTTTCACGCGTATCCGCTCCTTGTTGACATAAATCGCCTGTTACTATTGTGTGAGCTATATGCATGCTCATAGGAGAACAACAATGTAGATTTTCAGATATTTTTGTTACTGTTGATGAATTATTTTAGTGAAGAGCTTGAGAAGATTGTTACTTAGCGGTACAGCGCGTATCGTGCCGTGGCTCAGCTCAAGGCACAACACTGAGCCATTAATATTTGATGGTGTTCTTGTGCACAGTTGGAAATGGAGTCTTTCAATAAAGATGACCTCGATTATGAAGGTTATGACTTCAGTGTCACAGGAAAACTTTCAGAAGTACGGATTGTGTTCCTCAATCGCTTTTTTCAAGAGGTAAGTTTGACTATTTTTCTTGGCATGATGTAATAGGTGTTTGGAGTTAAAAATGCTTGCATTGTATTGTTTGCCTTACAGGTATGGTGAATAAGGAATGGACTCTCTTTCTGTTTTATGATAAAGACCACCATTACATCACTCTTTCTAAATCGGTCTTGCAGATCCTTGCTTACCTCATGGGGCTCGTTCCTCAGAATTCAGAGGTCATGACGAAGCTGAGGGATCGTGCGTCAAACTATGAGAAGTTATTTTCTCAGTCGGAGATAGAGGGACAACCATCACTTAAACTGAACATATCTCTTTTGAAGCCCATCATCATAATGCCTCGTGGAACTTACAGTACCGAGTGAGTGAGTTTAAAAATTACTATGTCATCTGCTGGACGCTTGTAGAGCACACAGTAGTTTTTTCCTCCATTATTCTTGGCTACTTCGTTCTCAACATTGCTTACCGCTCATGACCCTCTTGTATTATGTTTGGCATGGACAGTTTCATGGAACTAGATATCCTACATATCAACATACGTAGCAGCTCTGAGTGGTTTGGCGGTGGGAAGGACGATCTCGGAGCCGTTCGCTTGGAAACAATCAATCTTGATGTAACGTTCTTACGTTCTTACTTGTGAAGCAATGACATTAACAAAATGGCTTCATTTTAAGGCGAACAGTTCGTGTTTGTCTGATAGAAAGTTGGGTACTAGAGCTTAGAGGGCAGGTACTTATGTCTAACATCTTGAAAATGGTCAAGCAGGTTGAAAATGTCTGTTTGAGCGTAGGACTTAAAGGCGAAATTGGAAGCGAAATATTTGATCGAGCGAAAGGAATCGGCTTGGTAGTCAGGCGACCATTACGGGACCTTTGGCACAATGTGCCAGGTCTTGAAGCCACAGTCAAGGTTATCTGCCTTCATTTCTTGTTCTCTCCTTGAGTAACTTCTAGAGCATTAATAACTACTTGAACTTTCAATCCATCAATAAACTGTTCTGTTCCTCATCAGTATCATGACATTCTGGAAACTTGTTTGTAAGCTTTTGAATCTTCTGACTTCACACGTCGTAATGATAGATTGAAGAGCTTCGAGCATCTCTTGCTGACAAAGAGTATCAAGTGATAACCGAGTGCGTCACACAGAATATGGCTGAAAGACCTGATGTATTTCCCAATCTGTTCGGCAACAAAGCCTTAAAGGAGGAAAAATCTAAGGCAGAGGGGGTAGCTCTGAAGTTGGGCTTAGAAGGTGCTATTAGTGGAGGTGTGGCCACTGAGGGTCCAGAGTCACTGAACCGTCAAGACTCAGCGGGGAGTGGCTCGTCACCTGAGAATCCCTACACGACAATGAAAGTTGTTGTGGCGATTGAGTTGGTCGAATTGCGCTTGTTCATTGGTGGCACCAGAGATGCATCGCTTGCATCTGTCCAGGTTAGTCTTAAAAGGTTATTCGGTGTCTATATAGAGGAACTGATCATTAGAATATAGAATTGCGGAACTGCATGAATGAGACTGCTTATCAGGTAGAATAGGTTGCGCGTACTACGTATGATGGTTCAGTGATTAAATTGTATGTTTCTTGGAACTTACAGGTTATTGGCGTGTGGGCATCATATAAAGCAACTAACATTGCCGAATCTGTTATAATGGCATCACTGGAAAGGCTTAGTCTAAAAGATGAAAGGGAAGGGACCGATCTGGACATGCAATGTATGGTTGGTTATGTAGACGACAATGCATTAGAATCCTTGGAGGTTATTCCTGGTCACGTTCGAAGAGATAGGAACGAGGAAATTGAGGATGACAGTGCAGAAACCTCTAACACATCGGATGGATGGGGGTATGATGTCGTATTAACTTGTCTTCTCAGTTAGCATATCTCTCCATTTTCTTGCAGAGTTATCGCAAGTATATTGTTTCTTTATGATTTATTTTGGACAGTAGTTGTGCAACACAATCTAAGAACCTACTTTGCTCTGCATATTTACAAACGTAACAAAATTCTAAATTCGTCGCGCTACGAAGTGCAGAATAAAATTGCGCTAATCTGGTGCTTTTTGTTGTGGATGATAAACATTATGAAATCTTGTTTATGTAGACATTTTTTTGCTTGTGAGCTAAAACCTCCGGGCTAAATATCTGAACTCGATGAGCTTCTCTGACCTTATACTACATTATAAGTGTAACTTACATAGCCATGTTGATGTTGTCTGTGTAGATATGGTTTGACGATGCTTGTACTTGATGCCAAACTCAGCCCAACTAAACAAGATGTCTCGCTACGCATTCAGCGCCCTCGAGTTGTGGTTGCATTTGATTTCCTCTTGGCAGTCGGCGAATTCTTTGTCCCCTCACTGCATGCAGTACCAGCTGAGAAGGGGGAGGAGAACTCACTAGATATGAAGAAGGGGGTCTTCTTGAACAGCCTTGTATATAAGCAAACATTGAAGGAAATAAAGGTTTCTCCGAAGAGGCCTCTAGTTGCTGATTTCGAAGGTGTTCAAGAGTATATCTATGATGGGCAAGGACACACATTGCGGCTTTTGGATCGTCATGGTGAAGACCTTATAATGTCTTCCTCAGAGATCTTGATCTTTGTTGGAGATGGTAAAAGGTTAATCTTTCGGAATGTAGTTATTCAGGTTAGCTCCTACATCTCATCTGTTTTGAATTTCAGCATTACATTGCACACTGTAGTTGTGGCTTTAGTTTGCAAGCACACATGAATTACCGCGAAGGCTGGTAAACTTGGGATTAGCTGTTCATATTCATCTTCATTCTGGTTGCAGAATGGCGATTATATGGATTCAGCACTTCATCTCGGGAGCGATAGCAGTTATTCGGCATCTCAAGATGACGGAGTGTTCTTTGAAGGACCATCTGAGGCTGATTCCTCAAGCACTGGGTCATCCCACTTCGACGAGGGAGAGTACAACGTGACAGAGGGTGAGAAACCGTCCGTGGAGATGATTGTCGATCTGCAGGTATTTCTTCTGCATTGGCATGAGCAGTTTGCTGTTGTATTCAGATGTTTCTGTGGTTGATATGATCCTTGCTTTCTAGCCATTAGCTGGTCCTGGCTCAAATTCGAAGATGATATTCTTCATTCAAAGAAGACAGATGATGCACACCTTATTATATGCTAAAAGGCGTCCAGCTTGAGGAAGTACGTTTGTTCGCAGCTTAGTGCTAAGCATGTCAATAAGGTCTAGAGAATTACTCTAGGCGTTGTCTAATTATCTGTCTGTCAGTTACCTGTTGCTTACAAGCTAATTCGCAGAGCCGGTAAATGGGACGCAAGCACTGAACTATTGACATGTTCTTGAGATGTGTCAGGTTATTGGCCCGGAGCTTACCCTTTATGATAGTATTCACAGACCATCTGACTCTCTAGTTCTTTCCGAGAGAGATCTCCGTGCCAAAATGAATGTTTTCGCCAGGTACTGGCTGAGTACAACTTTCTCTTAGAGTTTTCAGAGGAAAGAATTTTCTATCAATTGATTATAAATTTTCTCAGATACCTGCAGTGCTTCTATGTGAGCTGCTATGAAAGTCTTTTTGTAACCTTTTGTGACCTCTATTGTTTTGATTCCGGACTCGTCCTGCCTCTAAGCATCTTTGGATATTTACATGCTCAGAAGTTGCTAGCCATCATGGTGAAGCTCTCGTTTATGTTCTGATTAATAGACTTTCATCGTCATTGCCCGCCGCTTCGTCACATGCCAGATGTGGGTTGTATATAGATATTTACTGACCGTACTAGGTTGGTATTTTAGCACCTGTATCTTCTACTGTATGACGAACTTTGACGGAAAATCTCGTAAATCGTTCTGTTTATTCACGCAGACTTTCAATGAACGGAGCTGATATGGACCTCACAGCGAAATTGAATGGTTTCACGGTGGAGTCAACGAGTGGGGTTAAGGTCTTTGAGCCTTTCGATGCTTCCGCAACTTACGCGGTAGTGGCTGGGTTAAAAAACATTCATATTGACATGACAGATATCTATACTAATTTCTCCTTTAGCATTCTCCAACTCATCTTACGCTTGGAGGACGATGTCATGTCCATCATGCGCATTACATCTGAGCAGATTACTGTGGAGTGCTCAGAGTTTGAAAAAATATGGGCAGACGATGGTAAGACAGTCTCTTTGCATCTTTGTGTCTTTCCTACTTTCTCTATGTGTATGTTAAGGCTTGCTACTCCCAATTATAACTATAGAACAATGTAACACTACATTACTTAATACTGAGGGCAATCTCCACTGGAAGGTATACGGCGAATAATTTGTCGGGTGACCCTAGAGATTCTATGTTGCAGACTCCCGAATTGCGGTAGGCGGATCGCACTTGGCTTTTTGGCGGCCTCGTGCACCACCCGGTTTCGCTGTGCTTGGTGATTGTGTAACACCTCTGTAAGTCTACCCCTAGATACTGAATTCGCATACCTATGACGAATATAGCTACCTGCTCTGTCTGCTTTCTTGATTCAAAATACTGGCGACTGATGCAGATTTTTATTGGTCTGTAGGGATGAGCCACCAGCAAAGGCCGTTTTGACAGTCAATATGGCTTTAGCGCGAGGGAAGAGACCCTTAGGGTATAAATGTGTGTGGACATCGACTGACCTTGTTCAGAAGGTTGCTCAGACTTCTCCTGTGGATGAGGAGGTCCTGCAATCGGCTGAGGTTAGTGTACGGGAACAGAGCAATGATCCGCGTGCTTTATCAAATAGAAACAAGGGAGAGGACCAAGGCTGCTCTGTCTGGTTACCAACTCCTCCAGAAGGTTACGTTGCTCTTGGCTGTGTGGTCTGGAAAGGACAGGAAGAACCTCCAAATTCTGCAGCCCTGTGTGTTTTAACCTCTTTCCTATCATCTTGTTCGATGCGGGACTGCATTAATATCCAAAGTCATGATGGGTGAGTTCACTCCTTTTCATCAAATAATCATCCATTAGTACGTCATACAGATTCGACCATCGACTAGCATATGTGGTTGGACTTTACGTGGGATAATTTCTTTGAACTTATTCTATCATAACCATATTCTAAGGTCGTTAGATTTTGGTGAATTCCAGTTTCTTCGATTCCTAATTGCAATTGTATACTGTTCTGATGATGCTTGCCTTCTTTTTGCACTTTCTGATGGTCTATGGAACTCGTCATACTATAATGCAGACTTACAGATTCAAGTGAACAGAAGCAGTGGGCATTTTGGCGAGTGGATAATTCAGTCGGCACTTTCTTTCTGCAAAACTACATAAAGGAACTGATCCATCCTCAGCCCTATGACCTTCATCTTTCCATCTCAAAATATGGATTATGTACAGTAAAGGAAACTGTTTCCAGCTCTGGCAAAGCACAAGCGAGACTGCCGACCATCGGTAAGTCATTGAATTTAGACTGTTACTCCATTTTATCATGAAAAATGTCTCACGTTTTCAATGTCGTTCAGTTGATTCCTTCCTGCTTTCAATTAGTCCTGGTTCCCAGGTCACATCTCGATATCTATTGTCATCCGTATCCTCTTCTTGAGCTATCTCCTCCACTATGTACATTTCTGTGTGCCTACTTGGCCTCTATTGGGAAGTTGTGATGATTGGAGGATGGATCATTTACTTTCTGGCCAGCTCATTTTGTTCCTTATTTAAAAAACTCTCGCAGGTGAGGAGGAAGCCAACTCCAGTGAGCAGTTAACAGCAGTTATCTCGTCGGGTAGAATATACCAAAATGTAGGAAGGTTCAAATTGATTTGGTGGGACAAGGGCAGTCGGTCTCGTCATGGTTTCTCCATATGGCGACCCAACGTACCACCTGGGTGTGCTATGCTGGGGGATGTGGCGATGAAAGGGTAAGTGCTTGTTTCGAGTAGCTTGCATCAGGTGAATTCCGGCCTGAGTGTAGGCACCTGAATATTATGCCTCTGATGTTCATTATGTATTTCTGTGTGCAGATATGAACCACCTAGCACAGGTCTAGTGCTTCGTGACACCAAAGAAGGGGGCCTGATGTGTGAACCAGAACGTTTTCAAGAATTGGCTCACATTTCCAAGGAAAAGCACTTGGACGGTGTTTACTTCTGGATCCCAGTTGCTCCTCCAGGGTACTCTGTTATTGGGTGCATAGCTGGCAAGAGCTCCCGTCCTGATAAAGATGCAGTGGAAAGCATCCGTTGTGTGCGGAATGACCTTGTCAGCAAAGCCAACTTTTCTGTCTCTAGTCTCTGGACGACTATGCACTTGGATCGGAAACAGCAGCAGATGAGCATTTGGCCTGTAGAAAACGAGGTGGCTGTATTTTCTTTTCCCTACGGATTCCTGCGATCCCAGCCTCTGTACATCATGCGTGTTTGTTCAACTTCTTTGTTTTGATAGTGCATGTTGTACGTAATTCAATGCCCTTGGATTAGGATCCTATTCACCATTAACCTTCACGATAATGGATGTAAGATCCATAAGCTGTTGCCGTCTAGGCTCACAATATCCATGTGGTGCAGGCAAGATCGTTTTTCGTTAAGCCCGGGAACTTTGGAAGTCCCTCTCAAAGTGCTCTTGGCTTAGCGGGATTGAGAAGACAAAAAGAGCCTGACAATCTGACTCTGGCTGTGGAAGTCAAGAGTGCGTCGGTGACATTGTACGACGATTTTGGCGGTTTTGTAAGTTCAAACTTAGACTGCTCACATTTTGTTGGTACGGCGGCTTGGAGAATGTACAAGTGCACCAGATTATTGTTTTATGCCCAACAACTAGTTCTTGCCCGAGTTGCTTGAATTTTCTTTTTCGATTCCTTAAGTTCTTCAATTTTCGCTGTGCGATTCGTTAACGTGCGGCTAAAGCAATTCAAAGTTCAGGGGCTGTTCGAAGAAGTCCTACATGACATGGTCTATGTAGCAGTTCGTTAAATCGCGCTTCAACGTGTCATGTTGGACTGTGGACATAGATGGCACCGTTGCTGGACTGGTCTATAAGCGGTATACAAGTAGGCTTGCATGGACGCATAGAGGCTTTCAGCACAGTTGTGAACTTTTCGTTAGCAGCCACCACTTACAACAGCAGATTTGACGTTTGGGAGCCTCTTATCGAAGCTTCTGATGCAGTGGTCAGGTGTGTCCTACTTATACGTATTAAGCATTCCGTATCCAATGTTGCAGTTGTTGGAATTGTTGCAATCTGATCTTAGACAATGCAGCACTTACCGCAAATGAACGATTCACGGAAATACTATAAACCCTCGATTTTGGTATGAGTATTGGCGTCTAATATCTGCCAAGAGAGCTTGTTGTGATCCAGATACGAGTACACCAGTGATTCTGACAACAAAGTTCGACCTACAATCTCAAGACTACGCATCAATATTCAGAATGACTTCAACATCAATGTCTCAGTCGCAAATGTAAACATGATATTGGAAGCCTACTCAAGTTGGATGAACCTTAGCAAACTTGAAGCAATTTCGAAGAAACAGAAATCTGCGGTAAATTCTTTGAAGCTTTCTCTACAATAAGTTGGCAGTTTGTGCTATGATTTGATTACTCTATCTCTTGACCAACTCTGGAGCAATTCAACCCGCTAGAGTGTGGTCCACACTATCACTATGATCGCTGTAAGGGTTCTGATAGTTGAATCTAACCTTGCACCTCTTCATTCTAATAGGCGAAGTTAGTGCGAACATATCTTCACCTATTTCAGTAGATCTCTTTTATCTAGTATAAGATGTGACATAACATTTAGAGCGTAATATTGCAACGCTTGTACATTCATTACAACTTGATATATTCGTATGACATGAGTGAGCCTCGCACAGTCTCACTTCGTATATTCGGTGATAGATCGAGATTGCTGCAAGTCTCATAAATGAGGTTTCTCGTCAATTAGGTTCATTGAATTTACTTGCCGTCATTCGCGGATGTTTTGCAGGAAATTGGTGCAAGTCGAAGAGCCTTAAGAGTCAGTATAGATAAATCTATGGATGGCAACAGTAATAAGAATTCTCTTATACTGGCACACAACGAGGTAGGAGAACAGCTCTGGCTGAGAACTTTTGAGGGAAATGGCAGATATCAAGTGTCGGCGTTACCACCAGATGGAACCGCCACAATTAAGCTGCCAATCAGTCACAGGAATCAGGACTATAGTCAGAAGAAGATGTTGCCTGGACGCTCTAGAAAACTCGTGGCAGTGAGGATTGGTGATGCTAAGGTGAGATATTCAGCTGCACTATCGGCACTGCCTTTGAAGTTTTGCATACATATATTTGTGCATCTCTTCTCTTATCTGCTCGAATTAATCACATCTATCTGAATGTCTCATTAAAGTCGTTAACAGCCGTATTTTGCTTAATGTTCTGAGATATATGTGCTCACAGTTTGTACAAAACCAAGGTGTCGGAGGGAGGGAGTACATGGCTGCAATTCGCATAGGACCTATGAACCTAGCGGCTGTTAGTAGACAGCTTCAATTCCAGAGTGCACGAACTCGTTGTGTTAATTGCAGCCAAGAGAGTGGCACTGATAAAGTGCACGTCACCTGGGACGAGATTTTTGTATTCGAGGTTCAATCAGGGGTACGCTTGCTACACTATGTGACGAGCTTCCTTTTAGACCATGTTGTTCAATTTTTGCCATATGTAAAATTCTCTAATTCGTTTCTTGATAGCCTTCCTTTGTTCACTAAGGCCACTGGTAGCACACGTCTATCATAGTTATAATAGAGATATCCCTCCTCGAGATTGATATAAACCTTTCGTGCAGGAAGTATACCGCGCTGAGATTGTTGTCACTGATCTTGCCAGAGGTATGTCTTATTCTATATGTCCATTCATTCACCGGTCGTTGCGACAATGTCCTTAAAACCTTCGCTATTTACGTTTATGAAAGTTGTCCTTGTTAGAGTGCGGCATTTCCTGATATGAACATCGCGGTTTTTAATGCTTACTGGCAGGTCTACCTGTTGGATTCTGCTCACTCAAGCTTGCTGATGAGGAAATTAATGAATCGAGGGGAGAAAATAGCGGCCCGTTGATAAGATCTGAAGTTCTCCACCCACCTAAAACGATTGAGGTGAATCCAGAACCTTGGGAACCTCGCTTAGATAGTCCGCAGTAGAATCTTGGAGTAGCCCGCACGTAAATTTTCCATGTGCATTTACCGAGATTGAAGTATATTGATCTTATGAGTATCTCCTTCTTGCAAGTTCACATCTCCTTTAGATTACGGGTGCTTTTGTTTGATCAAGTTGAGCATCCGAATTACAGGGAGAGGCTGCTCTTCGCGATGAATATGGTGAGGCCCATCGTGAAAATGGCCAACCTGGTTCCATTAACTTGGCGGTACAATATGTTTCATTGCACGGGGAGGAAGACCATGACGAAGATCTCGAGGATTCTGAATCCCAGCTGCAATCTGTAGAAAGTCCGCAGAAATTTGGCGCAATCGAGGTGTCCGTCACAAGAAATGGGCCCTGGTCTCCAGTAAGACTGAACTACGGACTTGGTCCGGCACCATGGCACTTAGGGAGAGATCATCTGGCCAGTGAAATGCTTGTCCATGAGGGAGTGAAGCATCTCTTTATAAGAACTCTCGTAACTGTGGTGAATGAGACTGAGTATTCTCTGAAAGCTCGCCTGTGCCCAGACTTCCTTGTGGGTCAAGAACCAGAGAAAAGTGAGTTTGACATGAATGATCCGAGTTGGTTCGTAGAGGAAGAAGTCTTTGAGAACGAGAGGAGAGAACCTCAGAAAGGATGGGGTCATCCGGCGTTGCCCACAGATCCCCAACATTGGTGCATGCGCGATCTGTCTGGGTCTACGAAGGTAAAATCTTGGTTCGGACGATATTTCTATTTCTAACGTATGAATAGCAGTCTGAAGTAATTACATTTGTACTGTGCTCTGCCAATGATTCTGAATTGCTATAGTCAGTATCATGGCTAAAAGTATGTCTAAATGTTTGATAGAAGAGAGGTTGCCCATCCCTACTGTAGTTGATCAGTTCAAGAGGTTTGCGGAGCTTGAGAATGTTGAGAGATTACATAAACTATTCTCTTCTAAGTCGAGCTTGAACATGTTAACGTGTTTACAAGTTGAATTAGAGCAACCTGGTAGAATGAAGACCGTAGAAACATTTAGTCTCTAATCGCGATGTGCAGGAGTTTCCCCAATTTTCTGTCCCGAATGGTTGGGTTTGGACAAGTGACTGGCGAGTGGACAGAAGTGGAGCAGTTGACCAAGATGGATGGGCTTACGCTATTGATTTCTTTACCCTCACGGACTGGCCACCTGCTACCAGTGGGGAAGAAGCTACCATATTCGTAAGACGTCGTCGATGGATTCGTTCTCGGCAACGTAAGGAAAATACTAAGAATATGGTGATCTCGCTTGGAACCTTAGAGCCTCACTCTACTGTCGCATGCCCGATTGCGAGCCTACGTCCAGGTGGAATGGATTACGTTTTCCAGGTAATATACGTCTAGTCCGAGCTGTAGTAAATTACACGGAGTTCAGCTGCTCGATGCTAGCCATTCTTGAAAGACTTGTTGAATACATGGTCGGGAAAGTTTATGTTCGTCACTCTCCTGAGATTCTACAATATCGTATAGATGATCCGTATCTTTCACTACCTAAACCACTATTCGCGTGGGCGCTAGATTTTTTTCTTTTAGTGGCTTGTACTGCAAATAAATGTTGTGGTATGGATCTACCTTTGCCTTGATGTCTAAGAATTGCAGCTGTAGGAAGTACAGTATACTTAGCCAAAGTGTTCATTGCAAGTACTACTTTTCACATTTCGGGATCTTCTCGAATTGTAGTTATTGTAAACATCCTCTAGTGTGGGTTGTACTGCGCGTGAAGCAACCTCTTACTCGCAGGAATTCAGCCTTTTTATCGACGATATGAATGCATGGTCACTGGACCTAAAACTATTCGTGTGAATCTTGCTTCCTGCAGTTCAAACCACGAGTAGGATCAGTAGATTCTGGTGTGACACATGCATGGAGCTCAGTTGTATCACATAGAATCAAACCTGAGTTGGGTAAAGCCAGGCAACCCTCCAAAGAGCTCCGTATACGTGGACTTCACAGAACAGAGGAGCTCTTACGTTGCTCAGTTCTCGCAAGCAGCAGTGTTACGGATGAGAAGGATGCATGGCTTTGTGTTGAGAGTAGTGCAGTTGAAGTGGGGAGAACCAGTCAACTCAACCCTATCAAGGATTGGCGCTTGACTATCTCGGCACCCTTGGAGCTCGTGAATTTTCTACCCGTCTCATGCAAGTACACGGTTTCGGAAAAGCCAGATGGGAAGAATCTAGTTCCAATACAAAATGGTTCCGTTGAACCTGGAGGATCGACGTCCATATTTGTATGTGACTTACGAAAAGCGATTTATCTGAAGTGGGTCCCAGATGGAGGCTGGCTATTCCATCAAGTAAGAATTCTTTTTCCAGATATCTGGTCTGTTGGTAGTCCGATTCAGTTTTCGTACCTGGCTATTGTTCAGGTTGCTTGTCCTTCGAGGATCAAATGATTAGTCATCGTATACAAATGCTGCCTTCAACAGCCGCCGTTTCCAGCTGCCAATTATCATAACTAGAGTTGCTTATGTATGGCTTCGAGTATTTTTAATTTTCTGCGCTTTAATCTAGTCTAAAAGAACTTAAATTCTTCCTACAATCTTAATGTCTCAATGTGCACCTTTTTGTGAAGGACGAAGTATTGATATCACAACCAGGAAAAGACTCAGCGAAGGGAGTAATTTTAACAAATCTAAAACGGTAAGTAAATTTGTCCCTCTATTTTCCGTCATACCTTAAATTACTATCGAGCTTTACTCTGCTGCTGGGATGGTGCGAGGCTCTGCTCATGATTGTCCGGAGTCGTTCCTGACGAGATTCTGAAGCAAGCCAACTTTGACCAGTATAGATTTAAAAGTTTTAGTTTTATGCTCTACCCGCGTTGTATTGTGGTCACTTAACCCTGTTTAGATATTAATCTGTCCTTCATACATCAAGTAGTTGGTCCTTTCTGTACACATTTCGAGGTTTGCCCGTGACAGAAATTAACTAGCAGGCAATATATATCCAATTGCTAGTACTGTCCAATGAAAATTCAGCACTTGAACAAACTGTCGAACGCCACTTCACAAAGATCCAGTGATGCGAACGCAGGTGCTCACATCTGTCCGTTATCTAGAACATTACTAGAGGAGAATTAACTTCAAGATTGAAATTTGAAATTTGATATTCTAGCCATGGTAACTGCAGGGATTTAGCTATTCACATGCAGTACGATAATGGAAGCAATGATATATCAGCAAAAGTCATTCAGTTTTACGTTCCCTGCTGGCTGGATAGTACTGGCTGCCCTTCTCTAAAATACAAGCTGCTCGATCACGGGCGAAAGAATCGCAAGAGCGACAAAGGTTGGCAACGCAGGAAATCTATGGAGGAAATTGACGAAGAAGCCATGCACGCATATCCAACGATGCTTTCCAACTATGACTGCAAGACTATGGAACTTGCGGTGGCTTTGTCAGGATCTGAATGCACTCGTTGTGGCCCCGCTGCGTCCTTGGACGCCCTAGGAGATGCTGTAAACTTCCACTCGCCACCTTGTTATAATGCTATTATCAGATTTGTGGATTTTGACAGTTGAAGTTGCCAAGTAGGTTAGCTTTGGACCTACTTGACAAAATCTTGATGTGTGGTTTCTGCGAAAACAACCATGGGGTCTGAGAAAGTGATGTATACTTTTTTTTTTTGTGTACAGAACGGGTTTGTAGATCTACGAGTGGCGGATGACGAGAATCTGCATTATAGATTCCTTGTAACAACAACCTCGCATCCGAAGGGCTTTGCTCAAACACAGGTACTGCTTGGTCTACTTTATCGTGGGTAATCTCTGGTTCAACAGAGTTAAGTATGAATGCCTTGAACTTCGTAGAGCTTCTTTTAATTCTGAGCTTCTTCTTATTGGAATTGGCCGTATAGGTGGTCCGAATACGTCCTTACACGCTGTTCACAAATCGGCTTGGAATACCCCTTGAAGTGCGGCAGGCGGGTGGAGACCAGTCGAAGACTTTGAATCCATGGGACTGGCGAATTACATTGCCTTTTCAATCAGTTCAGGAATCATTGCAACTACAGGTGATAGGGATTTTCAACTTCGTTCAGCAATCTATTATTTTCACATGACGTGTGACTTGGGAGTTTAGTTTTGATGTTCAGTTGTATGCTGCATTCTTTACTTTGAGGTAGGGTCTGATTGTCGATGTCAGGAATTGGACTCTGACAAAAAAATTATATTGCATTTGCAGGTTCGACTGAAAGAATCAGAATGGTCATTCCCATTTTTTATCGATAAAGAAGAGATTATGGACGTCGTCGTCCGTCATAGTGATGGACAGAGGCGATCAATCCGAGTTGATGTTCATGGGCATGAGGGTGGATCTCGCTTTCTTGCTATTTTTCAGTTGGGCTCCTCTCGTGGCCCTTACCGGTATGTGCAGATGAAGCTCTTAAAAACCTGCACTAGTCTGATTCACGACACATGAAAACGTAGATGCTAAAAACTTCACCTTCTTGAGCTCGGGTTTTTTTCGATCCGGTTTTGTACTGGATTTCCAATTTTTCCTTCATTATTTTATGTGCTTATGCTCCTAAGCGATTGTGGTGTACCCAAATTGGTTAACTTGCAGGATTGAAAATAGGATGAACCGGACAAAGCTCAAGTATCGTCAGGTAGGTCTCGATGAAAATGCCTGGAGGATCATGAAACCATATTCATCGGCCATCTTCGCTTGGGAAAATCTTCAAGGTGATAAGCTTTTGGAAGTAATCCAAGATGGCGGGGACGTCTCTCAAAGTGTTAAGATACCCCTCAACAATTTGAGTGATCGCCCTATCCTCACTGGCAACTACTCTGGATTTTGCGTTCAGGTAGGAATATCTTTCCCTGTACCTTTACTTTTATGTATTCCGAAGATCAGTGCATGCACAGATCTTTCCGCATCTGTTGCTAAGTATGATGCTGGGTACTGCTGATATCATGTCTTCAAAATAGGCCATTGATTACAAACGTTCTCTGTTTTTAGATTCTCGATGCTTCAGGAGCCAAAGTGGTCAGGTTCCTCGATCCAGAAATGGAGATCCTAGACAATGAAATCGGTGGGGAGAACGAGATTGAACAATCAGTTGCAATTCAAGGTGCAACGCTATCCGTTCAAGATGACCAAGAAAGAGGAGCTGAGGTTCCATCTCAAATGGAGATTGTCTTGGGTGTTGAAACATTTGGTCTATCAATTGTTGATCAGCAGCCAAGGGAGTTAATTTTTCTTGTTATGAAGAAGGTTGATATCGTCTTTGCATCTGGGCTAGGCGAGAACGTCAGTAGGTAAGCGCAAAGTAGGCAGCTTACTAGTGCACTCTTAAGATATGCATCATGTTAATTAGATCCTCAGTCAACCTTTCACGTTCCTGGGAAGTTTTCCATCGTGATCTTGGGGGCACGTTCATTCTAATATTACAGTATTCTAATATCGGTCGTTTTATGAGATGTGTAGGTACACATTAGTGGTCGGCTACATGCAGATAGACAATCAGCTTCCCCTTACACCCATGCCCGTACTACTTGCTCCTGAGCTTCATGAGGGTGATTTTGTTATCAAGATCGTTGCATCCATGAAGGCAGACAGTAATGAGGCGATTCGAGTTTATCCATACCTTGGTGTAAAGGTGCGCTGAGCATATCTGAAAGTTGATGCTTTATGAACTAGTGATGGGCCGGGATCGGCTTGATAAGCCACGTACTAAACATGCAGATTCCACCACTTCTCGTACACGTCAATACTCTACGATACTAGCTCTGTTTGCCTCATGTTCTTGCGCGTAGTCTAAACTACTTCACTGAAGCATACGTATTGATTCCAGGTAACTGCAAGCGCATGGCGTATCAGTGTACATGAAGCATTGCTATGGGCATTCCTAGAGTTGTATAACAATTTGCATCTTGATCGCCTTGCATCGGACTCTCAAGCTGTTCAAGTTGTCCAAGTTGATCCAGAGATCCGCATAGAGTATGCCTACATATCCTTTCTATCTCTTGTTAAGGATCAACAGATAGCTCCTAGAAGCTTACTTGATCGAAGTGATGCTATTTATCAAGATTCAATGCATCTGTTTCCTCAAAGGTCTGCTCTAAGAAGTTGAGGACATTTTCAGGACTTTGGACGTATCTGAAGTGCATTTAAAAATTTCGATTGATACAAGCCCCGATCAGCGGCCACATGGAAAACTTGGCATCTGGGGCCCCGCAGTTACTACGCTAGGCAACATCTCGAAGATGCCGGTTTGTATTTCCATTCCAAACTATGTATTGAAACTAGAGTGGGTGTGCGCGTTCGTTTCTGTGAAATTGCGTGCTTATCCTGCCTGCACTTGGTCTTCACTGATCGAGTTCGATGACATTGTATGATAGATCAAATTCCGGTCGGTATATCGAGAAAATCGGCGTATGCGGCGCAGTCAGGTTCAAGCTCAGATACTCAATCGAGTGAAACGGGATCTGATTCACCAGCCTCTTCAGCTCTTAACAGGTGTGGACGTTCTTGGGATGACAAGTTCTACTCTTGGGACAATGAGCCGGGGAGCCGCAAATCTGTCAAAGGATGACGACTTCCTCCGTGCCAGAACCAATCAGGTCTGGCCAAAGATTCATATCATATATCCTGAACCCACTGATTTGTGGAACTCCAAGAATCTGCTGTTTGGATAAAAGTAGCTTTGCAAGAGCTTCAAGACCTCAGTATGCACTCTATGGTTTTAATTTTGTTACGGTTCAGCCTTGAAACATCTGGCTTGCCTGAAAGTAGATCATTATGTTTTTGCAGGAGACTTCGAGGAACGTGAAAGGCATGAGGGATGGTGTTGTCCAAGGAACTACGACCCTTGCGCGTGCCGTGGGTTATGGTGTTAAAGGAATTGTGACGAAGCCCATGGATGGTGCTGAAGAAAGGGGCTTTATTGGATGCATCCAAGGTTGTTTCAAAGCCATGGTGGGAGTGGTTGTGGAACCCTTGAGTGGGTGCTTGGACTTCGTGGCTATCAGTGTTACTGGCTTAGGTACAAGCTGCACAAAATGCTTTGAATTCTTTGATCGTGGCAAGAAAGTTGAGAGATATCGGCTTCCTCGTGCAATCAAAGGCGATGGGATTCTTACTCCTTATGATCCCAGTGCTGCGAAGGGCCAGGTAAAATATTCTTTCAGTGACCACCTTATCCTACTTCAAAGACTTCTCCGCTTGTCGTTTGATCGTCCGAATTGATAATTGAAGCAAAACAAATATTTTCTAACTGCACCGGTGGGAAAGTTGTGCTATGATGTTGATCGGTACATTAAGATACGACATCTCTTGATCGCTCTACAGGTATCAGAGTTGGAATGCTTTGATGATTTACCTGATGTGGAAAGTGCATATTTTGGTGGTTGCAGGCTATTTTACATCTTGCACAAAGCGGCGGCGTGATTGCAAGCAAGGATGTGTTTAGAACTGTAGGCATATTTGCGTTCTCAGACTTCTATCAAGATCATTTTCATGTTCCAAATTACCGCATTGTCATGTTGACCAATCGAAGAATATTAATGCTTCAGGTAAGTCAAGTCTCTGGCTTTAACGTTGAATCTTAAATCATAGTCGGTGGTTGCATTGATCCTCGAACAAGCGAACTGTCCGAAGTTTCATGAATTAAACGATTCAAACGAGATCCACCGTCTGAATACAACCATCCAAACCTCATACTTAAGCTTAACCTCATCACCATGGACAGTATTGTGGTCATAACAACCTACTGTCAGCTGACTTAAAGTTTAAAAGGTTATTGATTTGTAGTACAATACCTGACGTGGTTTGAAAACCTTCTGGCAGTGTCCACCGTCACATCTGCGAGAGCAGAACAAGGAGCTCACGGACCCTTCTACAGTGCTCTGGGAAGTCCAATGGAACAACTTGCTATTCACTGAGGCTAACAAGCAGAATGAGGTTCTCCTTCACCCCAGAGACTCCACAAATGAGTTCATTCAGGTCATATCATGTCACCCTTCAGACAATCCAGACACAACTCAAGCCAATGAGATCTACAGTGCAATTTACCAGCAATGGCGAGCATTCTGCCCAACGCCTGAAGATCCATCCAAGCCCAAGGTGAGAACTGATCGCAGGCACAAATAATCCTCCTTTCCTCGCATTCTATAACATCTTTCTGACTTACTTCGTCCATTAAATTGTTACATTAATATCGTTTTAACCGAATAGAAAATTGGAATGCTTGAACGTGTTATATGAGATCATAACTTCTGTGGGCTCTCTTATCTTGTAAATCCCACTTGATTGGATTCACTAAATTTTCACTTAGTTCAATAAGAGAGGAGATTGAGCATTTGCAGGGTAGTGGCGGTCGTCGTGTTTTTACCAGAGGAAGACGAGCTCCTTCCCGTTGTAAGCTACAGTTTAAATATAGAAATCGAATCTAAATTTAAGCTTGATAATTTCCCTTGCATGCCCTTTTCATAACCCTTACTATTTGGATGCTTCCACTTGCATACGATGTACTCACGTCGCTAGAAACTACAGAGACTCAGGAGGTTACGGAGGCGATTGAAGCCAAGACCAGTATGGGAGGTTGGAATGAGTGACAGCAACAGTCAGGCAAGTTCCAGTCGATCATACGTCGATGAGTCATATGTCTCAGGATCCTCTAAGCACAAGTGGGAAGTACAGAAGCACGCTCCAACAACACCAGTAGACGAACAATTTCGACTTGAAACGTCTCTAGGCAACCTAATCTGGAGTTTCCACTACCTGAACGGTTCTTGTCTGGTATGCATTCCTGAGATCTTTTCTCGTTTCTCCACTATTTGATCACGTGAAAACTTTCTTGAGGGTTTTCTTCCCTGAAGTCATTTCTAAATAGCTCTCTCCCTGATTCGCTTTATGCGTTATATGCTGATGAACTATGGCTGCTTGAGTCGCAGGGGTCGACGGACACTGATGCCATCTCATTCTGGCGGCCTGATCCACCACCTGGGTACGCAAATTATGAGCTTTGCTTCTTTCAGGATATGATATCAGTAAAATCTTTGAGGTCTTACCACTCTTTCAACTGCAACTGAATGAAGTTATTTGTAGAGGCTTACATGTTTCCAATTCAAATCCTTGCGCAGGTATGTGTCGGTTGGAGATGTAGCTTACACTGGAGGCTGCTCGGACAGCCAAACTGTGATAGCGTATAGAAACGATGAAGACCGATTTGAAAGGCCTCTGGGTTTTGATTTGGTACGTATGCTCTTCAATATTATGCTTCTTACATGCAGCAGTGTTAGTTTCGATTTTGGAACAAAATGTTAATGCATGAGGGATTCTTAGGAGATCAATGGCGAGGTCACTCTGAGTGCAGGAGTCTAATGTACTGAGATCATATATGTATCACAATGTATAAAATCACGTAGACCACCATATGTGGCTTCAAACAACCTCATCGCAAGCATGGAGTGAGGACCAATGGTAGTCTTACTTACATCACTAACGACTGACTGTCGAAAAAGGGGTGGATGTCGGAGAATGGGTCAGGTTCTCAATCAAGAATTTGAAAATGCCCCTCTTCCTGACAGGTATGGAGGAACTGGAAAGACGGAATCGGGACTCCAATGTCCATGTGGATGCCGAAGGCACCAGACGGGTATGTGGCACTAGGATGCGTGGTGTGTGCAGACTACGAAGAACCGCATGTGGATACCGTCTGGTGCGTCCACATCGACTTGACTGAAGAAGCTGAGTTGGAGATAACAGCCGTTTGGATCGCCCCAAGTCAAGCTCCTTGGCAGTGTTTCGTCTACCCCGTGGTCAGTGAGGTCAAAACTTTCATTGCGCTGCGCGAGGAATTTAGCGAGCACACGCCCAAACCCAGAAAAGTGGTCGCCTAGGCCTGCATTCCCAGTAAAGTGGGCTTGGACCCTCATCCTTCTGTGTGATCAGGGCTTGCAAAAGCGGCATCAAGTGATGGTGAAGGATTGCTATTTAGATAGGACGTGTTGTGCGTACGTATACATGCAACTGTTGGTGCAGAGGTTTTCCAGCAGATTATTTCAGAGGTGATTTTCAGAGACTTGGCGTATGTCATGTCTACAATCACGCTAGTAACAGGTATATCTTAATTTGGTAAGTGTCACTGTGACTTCATTCTTCCATTGCATGCCCTTTTGCAATGGAAAGAGCCCTTATGTTCTATTACGAGCCTATTGCTGTTGTTCATCTTTACCCTGAGGACCTAACATGGTTGATGAAGGGTGTTCTTTTGGACATGGTGAGTCGTTTGGCTACTTCGTTAGTAAAATTGTGGTTACGTGTACGACCCCACATCTGTTGCAACTCACAGTCCAACTTCCAACAATAGTTTGAAGGTGCGTTTTGTATTGAATAGTGAGGAGCATACGTTCTGGGTATAGAACATTATTCTTGAACATATGTACCACTGATGATCACTAAATATATCAAGGGAATGGTTGGATTTGCCGTTATTGACATAGAAAAGAAGGAACATACGCAAGAGAAATAACCTCATATCCATAGATGGTAGAATTGGTACTAGAATCATGACATCCCGACACTGACAAGGTCGCATCTTCATATGACCAGATTGAATGAACTACAGATGCTTCTCCACTTCTGAAGATCTTAAACATCATTCTTCAACAACGTTGTATGATTAACTCAGATTAACATTCGACAAGGCTTACAACAAAGAAAACCAATAAGGCGACTCAATACCATCCTAATGATGGACAAAATTGGCGTTGATCAACTGACTCAAAATAATCCGTTACTGCTTGTGCTACATGGGACAACCACAAGTCCACATGTAGTAGTCTAACTAAGCACAAACAGAAAGCAGCTCAATTGCCTGGCCTGCAATCTTTCCTGTAGCCTAGTGAGTAGAAATTGCTCAAAAGTTGTTCAGTAATAGATGGTTTGTGTTCTGTGATAAGGTGGCACCTTCTCCACTGCACTTGGCAATCCGATTGACCATAGCCACCAGTCTACCTGCACGCTTAAAACCTGCCATCCAACACATAATACAAGAAGTTAAGATCCCTTTTATGCTCTCGACCAGATATACCATCACCAACTAAAAACGGGTAGTGGCACACAATCAGAATCGGTGGTAAAGCAGGATGAACTAAGGTAGCCTATCCTATTACCGACAATCTAAGGAATGAGTAAACTGCTGAATGAACATGAACAGATGTGCTTTTGATTGTAAACGAATTACTTGACATAAAGATTGGAAGAAACAAGTGAGGGCTATTGTATGATTGATTATCAAAGTTAAGAGTAGTAGCTTCAGAATACCACTCGAAGTGCATGTATTGGCTACAATCAAGTCGAGACATGGAGCAAACAGTATTATGCGTAATGGAATGTCTACCTTACAGGTAAAATATATCATGCACCGGATGGATGCTCATCTTGAGGAATTCGTGCAGAGAAGGATGTGAGAGGAGTAGCGTAGAAAGGGTTTGTGCCTACCTCTTTTCCAGTTTTGGCTGCAAGGTTTTCACGTAACCTTTCAACAGCAGTGATAGTACAGGCACGAAGCTCCACCTCCTCCTCCGAGCCGGACGAAAGCTCCTGCAAGCTGTCCAGCTTTTTCACCAGCGCTTGGCTAAGGCTGAGAATACCCCAGTGTCTCAGCACCGCTGGAACTACGTAATCCGCAAACATTGTGATGCATCCAATGTCCTTGAAGTCCCCCAGCCCTTTCCCTTTGAAGGCTCCCCACAAGTCAGCCACGAATATTTGAGCCCTTTTGTAGATGAACACTTGGTGTCCTTTGTACACCGCGTGATCTCGAAACCCTGCCAAAGCCATGGCAAAATTGGCATTAATAAGCAAGCCGAGCGAACTGCACAATCCTTCACAAGAGCTTCACTCTCGTACCTGGAAAATGTTTCGTCACTAGGTGCACAAGTGCAAGTGCTGACCCTTTGGCAGCAGCTACCAAATTGACAGCCTTGCCATCAAAGCTTCGCTCCAATTCTGTGCCAACCTGGGAAGTGAAAACATGCATAAGTCTTCGAGAAGCAAAGCATAAACCTTAGACCCTGGACATGATTTGACTCGCACCTCATGAAGCAAACGGACTCGCTCGTCTTCCAATGGAAGCGGTCGAGGCCACTGCAGCAGGCCCCTCAGCATAGAACCTGCAATAGGAGATTGATTGCAATCAGCCCAGAGAGCACAACAGTATTACTGGTACAATGCAAGGAAAAGGTAAAGGCACACTTACAGAACCTGTAAAGTTCTTTAAGCGATGCGCATCAAAAATCGTGGGGTCGTCTTTCAGTGCCTCGGCGAGACCCGCTGCTAAGTGATCATACTGCAATTCATCATCTGCACCAACACCAGGCCAACATCAAGAAAAGCTAATCCATATGTCAGCGGATCACGACTGTTCGGGGTTTAGGGTTTTAGAGCTCCAATCCCATGTCACATACCAGGCCAAAAGCAGAAGTTGAGAGCATCCAACACCAACATATATTGAGCAGTAAGAGGTCCATTGTCAAAATAATGTATGCCCTCGAAGTCCCACTTTATAGGAGGCAATTCGCCGCCAACATGCTCCACAAGTTTCTCAATTCCTGAAAACACAAAGCAATCATAAACCCCACATGTTGCACTCCACAAAATATGAACGTACATGCCCACATCCAATACTCTTCCCGAATCATAAAACATGTTGTTCGTTCAAGAGTGTACACTACTTTCACACTGGAACTGTCTTGTGCGGGTCACCGCAACTTCAAAACCTTTCCATAATGTATCAATATAATGCATTAATTGATGAGTTCAAAGCATCAAGAGAGTGTTTAAAATTGAGAGCAAGAAGGGCGAACCAGCAGGGTTGATGGAAACGTGCGAAGCGTGAGCAGCGACCCAGTTGCAAGAAGGGCGCACAGTGTCCATGGTGGACGAAGAAATTAGAGCAACAATGAAGGTGGGGAGAGAGATTTTTGTGGTGGATGCAAAGCAGCAGCTGAAGGTGATTGATGGGCGCCGGAGACCGTTGCCGACAAACAGCACAGGCCTCGTTTTGCCCACAGCATTGGTGGTACATGAGGGGAGGACTTTAATGACGGCGCCAGGAGGCTTTCCGTCGCTCGCTTTAGGGCTCCGTCCTCTTTTCGCCTACGTTTTGTCTATTTTCTGTTTCCTTATCGTCTCCTTTCTGATCTATTTCGTTCGTCCAGTTCTCATCACCACCAATCTCACCCTTCATTCTATTGTGCTTTAACTTTACGAGAAACGTAAAGATCAGTAGCACCACCACCGGCTGCATCGAGCCTTGAAATGAGAATTGAACTATGGTTGCTTTGTCTAATCATAGGCAACACAAGAAACCCTCATAGAAGAAGAAGAAGAAGAAGAAGAACACCAGACCCGTAAGGGTTGGCGTGAATAAAGTGTCCGTTCGACCTACCCTTGATGATATGCCCACATGACCTAACAACAGTGGTATAGGACTACTAACCCCTCTCAGGGTGGACACTACATGAAAAAAGGACCCAGAACTAGTGAGCTGTTATGTTTGTATAAAAGTAAATGTTTGGTTTTGTTGGTCGTCACATTGTTGACATACCACGTTGTTTGGAAGAGACATGGATGTGTAGTTGCGGTGGTCCAGGTTCGATTCCCGTTTAACTCGTTTGAGCATCGTTTACAATCATCTGGCGCTATAGAGCTAGTGGGCAGGAAATTCCAACGGCTTGGGCCCCCTGTATTGTGACAAGGTTGCTATTCTAATATATCACTTCTTCCTCTTCTTTTTTCTTTTCCTTTTTTTTTTTTCTTTTTTTTTTTCTTTTTTTTTTTTTTTTTAAATTTTATATAATATATCTATGGTGGTTGTATGTCTGCTGGTAATGTTTCTCCATTTTCTAGTTTTCTCTTGTGTAGTATTATAGACATGGCATGGTGTATAGCAATTGTGTTTATTTCTCTGAATGTATTTTTTATGAGTGTCTTTGGTATTTTGAGTTTGGTTTTGAGGATTTTCATAGATGGAATGTATGTGGATGCTCTGGCACCTGCTGTTATTACTATTAGTGGTTCAACTATTCATCCTTTGTTAATAATATCGTTGATGAGAGGTTGGTAATTTTGCATCTTTCTCTCAATGGTGTCTGGTGAGAATCTGTCATTACAGTATGTAAATTCTATAAATTGAACCTTTAAATTAATGTTGGGAGATGTAGGGGGGTTTGATTGGTAGGGTAATCCTTGTATACATAGTAGGTCCGGTTTTAGTCGTGCATTACATTGGCATCTTTGTTGTACACAATTACATGGTAATAGCCATGGTGGGACTATATTTTCTGGTGGTTTATCATTACATGTGCCCGCATTCATGAGGGTATAACATCTCGAGTGTTTTGATGAGACTATTAGTTTTTTAATTTCCCATACTGCTTTATTGTGTCTTTTTGTTCTGAGCGCATGTATATGGTGTTGCTTGCATTTTAACAGTACATGTAGCCACGTGTCTGGATCTTGGGAGTCACATATCGAACATGTGATTGATGGATATAGTTCTCTACCAAAAAATAATTGTTTTTTAGCGTTGCCCATGTATTGACCGTGTCTTAGTTTAAGCAGGCATGTTTTTTGGGAGTCTGTTACTTGTTTATTAGTCCAAAATTCATTTGATAGTTTATCATCTATGTCAGTGTTACTTATCCATTTATCTATATTGGGGAAGTTTCTAGCAATGTCTGTTAAGTTGTTTTCTTTGTCGTGTTTAATAATGTGTTTTTCAAGGAATCTTATGGGACCTTTATCCCGGCGTTTCATCCATAGAGTGCCTTTGGTCTCTTTGAAAGTAATATGGTGTAGAATGTGCGAATTCATGTGGTAAAGTTGCATTGTGGTAATCTTTGTCTTTACCTTCTTTGGCTAGTTTGTCGGCTTTTTCGTTACCATCTATATTTGCATGAGCTCGTACTTTGTATAGTGATGTAGGTTGTGTTCTTTGTTGAAGAAGTGTAACTATATCTTGTAGAATGGTTTTGTGCGGGTGGTTATTATGTTGGGTAGGGTGTTTGAGTTGTGTTTGGATATTATATAGACCATTCAAACAATCTGTGAAAAAAATGTGTGCAAGTTCATCGGGGTATTTGGAGGAAATTATTTGAAGGGTCGTGTATATTGCCATTATTTCACCCTAAATATGTTTTGTAAACACGGGAGTCTTCTGACTTGTTCGATGTTTTTGGATTCATTATATATTCCATATCCTGCAATTTCACGGGTCCAGTGGGTGCCCATATTTTGTGGTGGGAGAAATGAGCCGTCAGTATAATAGCAGTATTGTGGTAGGAATTTAGGTTGTGTTTCGTTTCTGAAACTAGGAATTGATGGTATATTATGGTATGTAACTGAGTTTTCAGTTGGATATATGAGTTTGTTCCATTCTTTGCTTTTGTTGACTTGTGTATTTGGTTGTGTTGAAGGGGCAATTTGTATGTATGGTTGGGGGATTTGGAGTTTATTAAAGATTGTGGTTAAGGCGGTGATTTGTGTATTATTTCCTACAGTGGTGGTTTTGTGATGTACACAAAATATGTGGAGAGCGGAAGGTTCTATCCGTGGTTTGGTAAATTCTGGTGGTTTTGTTGGTTCTTCATATATTATTGTATCTGCAGGTATGTATGTAACAACATGTGTATCTGGATAGGGGCCTTTATGTGGTGTTAGGTTATGGTACCAATTGTGGTCGGGGGTGATTATTATGGTGATATTGTTTGGATTGTTTTGTGCGGCAAGTCTAGCCCAATGTATAGCTTTTTGGGTATCTATTTTGTTATGTGGGTGGGCATATCCAATTCCTTTCCATTTGTAAGAAAATGCTTGCCCTATAGCTCCAAAAATTTTGTCCCTTTTGAATGGTGAGTAAAATTTATTTATTTGAGTTGAGCATGTTATTGGTGAGGAGAAATATGAGTGTGTTATATTAAACGATGTTATGATGTGGTCAAGTAATATTTTTGGCAAGGAGTAGTGTGCAAGTTTAAGTGGGTCGGTTTTTGGGATTCTGTATTTGTATCTTTGGTATAGCCATACAATTTCTGTTTCAAACGATTGTGTGGGAGGTGTCAATCCATGTGGTAGATCTTTTGCTCTAGAGTATTGATTCCATAGCCAATTTAGTCTCATTATAGGTATGGTTATGATGTGTTTTCCTGTTATATCATAAAGATGTGCTACATCATCTTTTATTTGTATGGTGTTTTGGTTGGTGTTAATATCTTTTGAAGGGTTACATTCGTTTACACTAATATTTATAAGGGGGACAAGCATTGTTGGAAGTATGTGTCTTATGTCGCGAAATTGTTCTTCTGCAAAATGGGTATCTATTATGTTTCTATAGTATGTATGTTGTTTTGTGGTGTAATATTGAGTAAGCAGTGAGGTGTTGTGTTGTATGGTTAGTGGTATGTTTATTGGGAAGAGGTCTTTTTGTGGTATCCATTTGATATATGTGATATCATTTGGTAATTTCCATTGGCATAGGTAAGTGTTGTATGTTTTTGAAATTTTGTATTTGTCTATTGTTTTGATTTGTTTATGGTCTAATATTGTATGTATGGGGAATGTGGATGGGTTATTGATGATTCTAATTGGTGGTTTCGGATAAGGGGGGTGTAGCGGTGTTGGTAGGTGTATAGGGTTTGTACCGTGGTTAGGTACAATATAATGGTTATGTGTTCTATATTCATGTTTTAGAGTTCTTGGTGCAGTGTGTTCGATGCATGGATTTAGGCATTGTTGGTTACATGTAGGATAGCAAAAGAGTTGTTGGGTTTGTATGTAGCGCTTGTTTTATTACTTTTGTTGGTGTTTGATAATATGTTTTGAATTCATCATGTGACATTAGATTTAGACCATTTAGCGGTGTTAAGTGTTTTATCTCATATATGTTTTGAAGTAATAATTTGTTGAGAAGTTTATGATTTTGTTTAGGGGTGAGATGTGGTAATAGTTAGAAGACAAGTTTAGCCACATGTGTTGAGGGTGTGGCTTCAAGTGGAAAGTTTCCTATTGTACTTACCAGTGGGCACCTCCACATCGTTTGATAAGGTAGAGTGTTCTTATTGTGGGTGATCTTAACTTGGTCATGTTGTTTAATTGCAGGGGAATCTCTTTTGCTCCACCGTATTTAGCAAGTATAAAATGTGTAAGACCTTTATAGATTATTCCCAATTTTCCTGTGTCGTTGAGAGCATTGCGTAGTTGTTCACCAATGCATCTAAGATAGGCGGTTTTTAATGAGAATGCTTCTATACCGAACATATCGTGTGGGAGTTGGGTGATTACGTTGGGGGTGCAATTTGGTAGCCCGCATATTTTATTTTGTATTGCTATAATTTTTTTGTCTAATTTTTTAATAGTGGGTAATGAGTAAGGTACCGCATAAAAACTTTATGCAATACCTCCTCTTATAACAGTGTCTACCATACTAACTTTCTGTTTTATAGTAGCTGGACAATTTGCTAGTTGGTTGCATTGTTTAATCAGTTTGGTGGTCGTTGTATGCGTTTGTATTTTCCAATTTAGTGATGGAACGAGTTGTATGCCTAAATATACATATGGCTCATTTTGATGTAGAACGGGGATTGGTTGATTTCTGTATGATATATTTGCGGCTTGTATTAGTGCTTTGAAAACTATTTGGTTTGATTTAGATTTGTTTGGGCATTTAGTAATTGCGCATTTTGGAATTCCTAGGTCCATTCCAGCCCATTCGCAGAATTTGTCCATTTTGTTGAGTTGTCTTTTTAGTGAGGGGAGTTTGCTTGTTGTGATTGCAAGATCATCTGCGTATGCTGCTGTATTAATTGTAGTTTTTGAGGTGTTCAAGGTGTAACCATATTTTCCTCGTTGTAACCATCTTAAAAGTGGTTCTAAAAAAATAAGAAAGAGATATGGGCTCAGTGTGTCCCCTTGTATTGTGCCTCTTTGTATGGGTATTTTTGTGTGCGGCCAAAGTAATCACTTTGTAAAAATAGTGTTAGATTGTGAGTAGATATCTCCTACTAGTATTACCGCATCCTCAGGATATCCTAAATCTTTCATGATGGCTAGTAGTCGGGCGTGGTCTATTGAGCCAAATGCATTTTTAAAATCTATATAGAGTAAATATATGTCTTGTGTTGTTAATTGTGCATCTTCTAAAGCTGCTATTAGTAGTTGTAATTGTCTAGATGTGCATCTTTTGCACGAAATCCTTCTTAGCTATCATGTAGAATTTGGTGTTTTTCTCCATATCTTTGAGAGTATCGATGTTAGTGTCTTGTAAAAAATTTGTATATAGTGTTGGCTAGAGCTATAGGCCTATGATTCGATAATTGAGATGGGTCGCTTTTTTTGTATAATAGTATTGTGAGGCTTATTTTAGGGATGTCGAATTTGTTTTTGTTTATAACAATGTGAAGAATAGGAATAAGATGCGGTGAAAGTTTGTAGGCGTATTCTTCAAGATAGAGTTAGGTATTCTATCCGGTCGCGGGGTTTTGTTTTTGCGAGGTTTTTAAGCGTAAGTCGAAAGTTTCTTGGTCAAAATATGTATGTAGCGGAGTTTGCGGGTGTCTCTTTTATCTATTACAAAGCCTTCAGGTCATGCCATGGATATTGTCCAACTCCGCGTATGCGTTAGGGGGGGTGGTGCGGTAGGTAATAACGTGTTGGAGCAGTGGGTTTGTTAATAGATGATTGTTGTATGTAAATTTCATTAGAATGTCTTGTGGGCTCGTTAGTATGTTGTTATTGCGATCTGTGATGCGATCTAATGGTGGTGTTTCGTGGTTTTTAAATACTTTATTGTTTATCTTTTTAGGACTTATTTCATATAAAAGTACGTATTTGGATATAGCCTTTTTTATGCATTCTTTTGTGTATTTTGATGTGATTTTTTTCTTGCTTTTTTGTTTGCGATCTTGGCTAATATTCTAAATCGTTTATCCATGATTGATAAGTAGGTCTTAGGATGGCGGTGGTGGGATCTTGGCGTGGGTGTGATTATTTAATTCATTGATAATTGGGTGTGATCTCCATTGTTGTGTATTTTTGTGGTATATATTCTTTTTTAATTAAATGATATGTTGCTACGTGCTTTTTTCGTATTTTTGGAATTTTCGTGGTAAGTAACCACCTTGTTTTGAAATTTCTTTCATTGAGTGTGGGTATGGGTGGT
Organism: Bryum argenteum; assembly: GCA_037043015.1. Taxonomy (NCBI): domain Eukaryota; kingdom Viridiplantae; phylum Streptophyta; class Bryopsida; order Bryales; family Bryaceae; genus Bryum; species Bryum argenteum. The sequence goes on from CM073323.1 coordinate 29,376,927, forward strand.
GCGCTACACGTATTTTTTACTGAACACGATATTTTTGAGTGATTTCATCTACATAAGAAAGACGCTAGTTTTATTGATCGGGATTTAGGTGTTCGTGTAATAATATGGCGTTAGTCGTTTAGTTGTAAGATTGTTTTCATGGAAGATTGTATTAAATTTATCTAAATTATCTTGCGGTATAGGGTTAAGTATTCTAATCGGTTTGGAGGTAGGTGGTATTGGATGGCGTGCGATGAGTTTGTTTTGGGGGATGTGTAGTGCTGATGAGTGTGTGGTCGGAGTTAAGATTGGCTTCACGTAATTGTAGTACATGTATATAAATTGTGATTTTGTGTTTTGATATAAATACCGTCTATTAGACTTGTATGTGTGTAGTTATGTTGCATGCAGAGTAGTTTGTGTTTGTTGGGACGTATGTTAGTGATAAGCTATCGGTATATGTTTTCCAAATAAAATCGTCTCTTGTGGTGGTGTGGTATTATCTTTCGTTTTGTCGTCTATTAAAGCTATGTTATTATTGAAGTCTCCACATAGAATAAGAGTGTGGTTAGGATGTGTGTTGATTTGTGTTGTAATGGTTTGTTGTATAGTTGGGATTAGTTCGATGTCTTTGTGGTGTGATGGCGTATATAGGTGTATTAATAGCCGTGGTTGTAGTAGGTGGTTTTTATGTGTATAATTTGTAAATAAGGTGATATTTTTAGCGGGGTTGGGATTTTGGTGATATTCCCTGGGTATGCATATTTGTGGTTTATTAATGTTAGTAGTCCTCCTTTAGCAGGTGTATAAGGAATTCGTTGTTGAATGCATCTGGTCAGTGCGTGAGTATTATTAAATATTAGTTTGTAATTTGGGAATAAGTTTTGTATGTACTTTATAGACTTGGTGGCGGTTAGTTTAGTCTCTTGAATGGTGATAATGCGGGGTTTGCGAGGGCAAGTTCTTCTAAAAATTTAGGTAGTGCGGTATTTAGTGTTCTTTGCGTTAGTGTGATAATACTAGTTTGTTGATTAACATTGTGTATATTGGGTTGGGATAGTGGTAGGATATGAGACAATGGAGGAGGGTGTGTGTATTCATTTAGAGGATCATAGATTTTTAATGTTTCCTCAAGAAGATTATTTGGTAGAAAAGGAAATTTAAGTTTTAACGTATGTATTGATGGTGCGTTTTGTGTCTGGTGTATAAAATCATATAATTCTTTGTATATACTAGGGGAGGGGTTTATTAATTTTTGGTTATCCGTGGTAAATTGTAGATAGGGGTGTTTCATGTGGATGTGTCTTTCGGGTGGGTTTGGTAGTGTAGACATCTTGTCTAGTAATCTAGCAGTCCAATCTGGTTCGGGTGCATTTGTTAGTATATGTTCATATGAATTTATATTAGGACTTATTAGAGCAAATAGTATGTGTGCTAAAGGGTAATTTCTTATTTGGTTTAGATATGTATTTAAATGTGGGAAGTCTCTAATAGTGATTTGATGGTTTTGGTGATCTTGTTTTAGAATGGGAGAGAAATTTGTTGCAAGATTTTGGTATTCGGGTTGGAGTTTCACTGTACATGTAATAAAGTATGTTTTGTATCTTCGTTTGTGAGCCGGTGGGTGAGTTTCTAGCACGTTTGGCATAGGACCAGGGTTTGTTTCAATATCCCCACATTTTAATAAATGGTGCGTATCATTGTATTTATAGTAGTATGTGTTGAGAGTCTTCGTGGGCACATATGTGGAGACGGTGTTAACAATAGATATTTTGAAAAGCTTTGTTTTGGTCGGAAAATATATAACTTTAAAGAATAGGTATTCTAAAAATAGGTTGGTGTTTGATTCGAAATAATTGGGGTCTCTTGTTACTATCTTGAATATTTCTATTTCTAGTATGTTTGTTTTTGGTTTATATTCCGAAAATGTTTTATATCCATGTTTATGCGTGGTTGAACGAATGTCAAGCATATTTTGCATAGGGTCCCGATTTGATTCTATATCTTTGCATGTTAATAGGATTGTTTTGATATCATATAAAAGGTAGTAGAATTTTGGATTTTTACGTTTATTTTTATATGTAAAGTATTTTTTTATAGTAATGTTGAGGGTCGGTTGTGTGGAGTAATATGTTATATATTTTGTTTTGTAGGTAAAAGGATATTCATTATTACTATAATTTCTATTCACTTTCTTTGTTTTTTCTTTCCCTTTTATTACTTTTACTTTTTGTTTTCTATTTTCTTCTTTTATGTCGGTATTGTCTAGATTTACTATGTCGGTATTTTTTTGTTTTACTATGTCGGTATTTTTTTGATTTATTATGTTGGTATTTTTTTGATTTACTATATCGGTATTTTTTTGATTTATTATGTTGGTATTTTTTTGATTTACTATGTCGGTATTTTTTTGTTTTACTATATCGGTATTTTCTTGTTTTACTATGTCGGTATTTTTTTGTTTTATTATGTCCGCATTTTCTTGTTTTTCTATGTCGGTATTTTTTAGATTTATTATGTCGGTATTTTCTAAATTTATCATGTCGGTACTTTTTAGATTTACTGTGTCGGTATTTTCTAGATTTACCGTGTCGGTATTTTCTATTTTTAGTAATTCTATTTTCTTTGTTTTTTCTGTATTTTCTTTCAAAGATTTGGTCTGTATACTAATCAAGCTATTCTGCTTCCAATCTGTTCCCTTCTGCGTGCATAGGGGCTGTATACAGATTGTAACCTAATTTCAGCACATACAATCTTTGCTACTAGTTTCTTTTTCAATTCAATGAGCAAAAACGAGTTTAGGGTTAGGTTCTTACCTGAAAGCTGTAGATCGAGTGTTTCTACGGCCGTCTCTTCTGCGCGCGTCGTCGCTCTTCTCTCTTGCAAACGAATCACCAATGTCGCCGGCGGCGACAGCAAAATTTCTGAAATCAGATCTGCGTCTAAACTGCGTCTAGGTTCCAGATCTGGCCTGCAGCGATTTCAGCACTCAAAATCCTAAGCTCCTGGTAGTTTCAAGCCTTTCAATGTTGGATCTAAGCTCTATTTCCCAGCCCGCTTTCAGATCTACAATAGCAACTCCAACAACTCAAACCCTCATTCCACCACTTTCACTACCTACGCTTTGTGTGCATTTGTGGTGCGGTTAGATCACTCCTAACACAAATCGCACACACGGGTTACGATTGCAGCATTGCTACGACACCAGATCTGGTCCTATCCGCTCTCTACTCCTCTCTCTCCATTCCGAAGAGTTTTAACCCCTAAACGACCATGGTGTTTTGAGAGCTCCAAACTCTAAAACTCCCAAAGGTTTGTACACTAAAGAATTTAAAACCCTCATAATTATATAACAACTCCAGATTTCCCTGAACAAATCACTACATGTTAGTTTCGTTATAGTTTCTCCTCAAATGTCTCTCTCAAATTGGCCTAAGTAAATGCCAAAAGGTTCAATGTACAGTACCCTCCAACAAGTGTTGCAACACACTCTGTTTTTTCACTTAAAACATCATGGCCTGTTTTAGAATGGTGGTGTTGGCATGATAATCATCACATCTCCATGAGATTTTTTGCATCATGGAAGGTGTTCCAGTTACCTTCATACACCAAGCATTTTCTAAATATAAAGAGGCATCCATTGCCATGTGTCTACCAAAATTGCCATCATGCTTAAAAATCTTGGAAAAGGGTACCCTTCTTAATGTGATCATTTCTTCTCTGGGATATCAGATTTTGAGTATGTTTGAGCTTGGGAGGGTCCAGAGATACACATACTTGTTTGTAAGTCATCTTGATGGTACACATTTCTTAGAAAAGTTGTGTGCAACAAGTCTGTTTGTCAAACATATCGTTTCGTGTTGTTGTTAGGACCTTTTTATCAAACTTTTTGTGGATGTAAGTGTTGTTTGAGGATTGTGCACCATGACAAGGAGTTATGTATCAAATGATATACGACACATGATAGTTGGTATGCAGAAAGCTGGCATGTCGGTGAGTGAAATTGGAAACATTGTAGGAAGGCCAAAATCGACTATTTCAAGGATTCTCAAGCGATTTAGAATTAGTGGCTCTGTATTGCCAACAAGTAGATCCGGTAGGCCAAAAAACATGAGTGATCGAGATAGGACAAGGCTCCATAGAGATCTTAGTAGTAATCGTCGTGCTCCTCTTGCAGAATTGTGCAGCAATGTGACATCTTTCGTGGGCATGTCAACTTTATGCAAAGAGCTTCATGAGCTTGGTATTAACAGTTGCATTGCAGTGAAGAAACCATTTTTGAGTGACATACACAAGGCAAAGAGGTTGGCTTTTGCAAAGGGGCACTTGCATTGGACGATTGACGATTGGAGTAATGTGATTTGGACCGATGAGTCATCCTTTGAAGTTGGAAAACCATCACGCCAAATTTGTGTCTGGCGAAAAGCATATGAACGCTACAACTACAATTGCTTAGCACCTACATTCAAATCCGGAAGGATTTCAATTATGGTATGGGGTGCTATCACTGGCTCTTCTAAGTCTTATTTGGTGTTAATTCTCCTAATAGACGCACTGCCAAAGACTTTGTAGAGATAGTATCTCAAGGAGCATTAGAGCATTATTATTGGCACCATGACCACTATGAGCACCTCATTTTAATGGAGGATGGTGCTCCAGTACATGGTAGTAATATACAAAAAGATTGGAGACAGCAACTTGGATTGAAAAAGCTTGAATGGCCACCAAATTCTCCTGACCTTAATCCTATAGAGAATGTTTGGAAGCAAGTTAAAGATCAAGTGCAACAGAGAAATAGACAACGAAACAAAGACGAAATGTGGACATCAGTCAATCTGGCTTGGGAGGATATACCTCAAGAAAGCATCAAGAAGTTGATTTCAACAATGCCAACCCGGATGAAAGCTGTAATAGCAGCTCAAGGTGGTAGCACTCGATGGTAGTAGGTGTTCCATTTCTTGTAGAATATTTGTTAGTGAGTAAGACATATTGTAAACTTCATATCATATTAGGCTTCTATACTACTATAGCTTTGTAATGATACCTTATTTGACTTTATTTGATCAAATTTTGATTCAATATATGAGTTTGATTTCCTTAGCCTAGAATATGAATGAATGGAAACTATGAAAATACTTTAGAGCCACATAGAGGAGAATTTTACCTACATAGTATGCATCTTTGTAATACCAAGAATGTGAACAATGATATATCCTATAGATTGGTGCAATCAAATTTTAAAAAATCATCATATATATTTCTCACTTAATTTTTTTTGAAATCAAGTGAAAAAGATAAAATAATTCATCAAAAATAGAGATTTTGTTTTTTAACATTGACATTTTATGAACACGTGAAGGGTCCATAACACAAAAGATTTAATAGGATAAATTTGATAAAATCCTCCCATTTTGAAAATGAATTAGAGAATTTCAAGAGTTCACAAAATGTTTGCAAGACTTGTTGGAGGGTATTGTACTCGTCAAAGCACTTCAGATTCTACATGGACCTAGTGGCATGATTTCTTTTGAAGGATTATAGTATGAATGTATGGCATGCACGGAAAGGGAGCTTTTGTTTTTGGGTTTACAACCATGGGACATGTTTTACCATTGCAAGTTGATTATGTGATATCGAGTCTAGTTTTTCATCAGAAATTATGACATATAAGTATGAACTAAAGAAATCTTTTGACTTTTTTGTTTGTTGGGTTGAATTCCAATCTCAACCTAGTTTTTGTGATAGAAACAAATAGATGTGGGAAAGATATGGAATGTATTTTAGTGTAATTGGTCTAGGTTTTTATTTTTTCTCTTTACAAATTTTGAGACAGTTTCACCATTATAAGGTTAGTATTTGAGTCAAGAACTTTTGTTAATAAAGAATCCTTTTGATATAAGGGTGTTTTTGAGGTGAAGGTGAACATCTTCATAATTGATTATTTTCTTATCGTAATAGGTTCATAGGTAGCATTTTTACCCGAGAATGAAATCATGAGATTATGCAGTTTTTTGGAGTTATATTGATATAGTACGATCTTGCAATCTATAAGGCCTCATGACTCAATATTGGACTCACATGACTTACAATAAGTTGACAATAGGATTGAATGGTCAAGATTTGAGTAACTTATGTTCATATGCCACATTTAACTAAATCCGGACTCATTCACGAATTATGGACTGGAGCAATTTTTCAAAATTACATTTTTGTGGAATGATTATTACACAAATTGAAAATTCACATCGGAGGATGTGAGTATCTTCATATTCTTCAAAGATCCCCCATTTTTGTGTTCACATTGTATCTTACTCACATGAGTATGGGGATTGCCCGTTGCCTTACTTTTGAACTACTTCAAGTCCAGAAGTAGTTAAATGTGTTATTAATTATTATGTATGATATTTTAGAATTTTTGTTTGAAAAAATTCATTTGTGACTTTATTGAAATGTTTTTTTGGCTAAAATTAGGTTGTGACATTTTGGGATGAATAATGAACACGTTAGTGTTGTCAAGACTACTAAAGAGAGGACATCGCAAAAGATTTATATTCTCATAAAACACAATATCCGTCGGATTTCTCACTCAAATTTCTGTAATTCAAAGGCCTGGATTTGAAAATGAAGTGAATTTGAGGGAGACCAGTGAGAAGTTGCTCCTTACTTCTTGAAGCTTGAAAGATGAATACTAGCACCCTTTTTTTGAAACAGTATGGGTTGCACTATTTCCTTCGGTAACAATCATAGTAAACAGAGTCGCAGAAGAAATCACAGTAAGTTCTATGATTGGAGGCTAATTGATGTTAATATATAAATTCTCCATTACTTACAATAGGTCACCAATCAATTAAACGAGAAACTTTCAACCAACATGGATAAACTACTCTAGATTCTTTATTGAAGGTGGGTAACACCATGTGAGAGGTCACATTATTTAAAAAATATGATGTAGGCACTGGAAAGGAAACTGACATTACACTCACCTTATAACGTCACTAAGAGTGAGCAATTCGATTGTACCCCAAAGTGAAAAGGATCTACGGTATGGTTGAGCAGCCCAAAATGGCGCAGTGCCGAAAATGGAGCCCTAGTAATCTTCACTGTCACGTACATAATAGCTTCTCCATACAACAGTACCATGTACACACTGCAAAGATTATAGGGCGTCACTTTAGGGCACCATTTTAGGAACACCTATATTTCCATCTTTAGAAATTCATTACTTACTGTAGAAGAGTCGAAAAATGATGATTCCACTTGCTCTAGTTTTCTACTAATTTTCCACATGCACAAAAATTGCTTGCACTGGCAACATTCCTCTAGATTTTCTGTGCTGAAAATTGCGCCATTATAGGACACCTTACCATATGTGGTCAACTTCACACAAAGCAACGATTCATGTTGCCAAGTTCATATCACACGTTGTGGGCGATCCACATTCGAATCTCCAGGCACGCACTTGCGAGTACCACAGTGGATGCCACCGTAAGCTACTCAACTAGAGCTGCAAGGACACTGATTTACATGAACGTTACACGCTGCATTGCAAGCTGGTTAGTTGATGCCTGATTATCCGTGTTGTCAGCTGCAAGATTGAGAGTGTGATGAAAACGGTGACTCAATCATGTGACTAGTGCATTGAATCCACAGCTAAAACCGCGTCCTTTCCCTTGGAACCGATCACTCGACAGGACAGTGGTGTCAGACACTGGTTGCCGAACATGCAATTTTCTGACACCCACAGCTTCGAAACAACGTTCATTCAAGGGGCTAGAACGTTCTCATGTGGCTTGACCCAGTTTCATGTTTTCAAATCGTGTAAAAAGAAAAAGGACGGAGGTTAACATATGCTCATAAAAGGACGCTTCACCTACAGTTTTTATTGGGCAGCGTACAGTGGGACAAGCACTGTCAGAAACTTACAATACAGCGCAATTGTCGGCCGCATCACTGATTTAGTGGCTTAGAAGATATGTGCTTGTACGATTAGGTGTCACGGACATTGACTTGCAACGACAAGGGTGGATGAGAAATGTCAGTGACGGAAATTGAATCAGTCAGTCGATTTGCCAACTGGTGATGCTCACCTCTAAGTTATCATGGGAGTTTCGCACCAGTTGCGGCGCTCACCGCGTCGCTGGCCGTCCCTCAACCGTCGTTAGCTGACGATTGTACGATACGCGGCAATGACATACTGACAAAATTTCTTCCCTCCTGTAAAGGCCCATCGATGAACAGACTATATCAGCGTGCTATTGTTTTGAATACTCAAAAGTGGTTAGCTTGCTAGTGTTCTACATTTCTTTCAATGAATCTCCGTTTCTGCAGCTCAAAACTTATGCTGGTGTAGGTACATGAGCGGTATACTGTGACTCCATGCATATAAGTTTACCTTGCCACCAGATTCATCACGCACTTTCCGCTGCAGTATTACGAGCTCCCTTGCCATCAGCTCAGCTTTTCATTTGGCTGCTGATATCTGTTTCAGAGCACGATCGGCAGTAGGCTTGGATTATAATCTGGTGTTGAAGGATTAGAGCGTAGTAGTCTGGAAGCGATTGGATCCAGTGCAGTGCGATTTCGCTGTAGCGAGAGTTTGTGTTCATGGGGTCGCCATGGAGGTTAGCTGCAGTAGTGATGGCTGTGTTTCTCTGCGTGAGCATGGCGGATGCGCGGGGGCTAGCGACGGGGTTTAATACCTGGACGAAGAATGTGCGCTACTCGAGCGATGGGCGCGGGGTGGACCTCGTGCTGGACCCGCTGTCAGCAGCGGGCGTGGGATCGAAGAGCAGTTACCTGTTCGGGGGGTTCGGCGCGTGGATCAAGCTCCCAGCCAACGACTCCTCCGGCACTGTGACCACGTTCTACATGGCCTCTCCTGGGCCGAATCACGTCGAGTTCGACTTCGAGTTTCTGGGCAACCGCACCAACGAGCCTTTCCTGCTGCATACGAACATCTTCGTGGACGGCGTGGGCGGGCGCGAGCAGCAGATTTACCTGGGCTTCGACCCGTCCGCCGCATTCCACTACTACAACTTCCAGTGGAGCAAGGATGTGGTCGTATTCTACGTCGACAACACGCCCATTCGCATGTTTAAGAACCTGCGCGGCATCGTGCCCAAGTTCGCGTACCCCACCAGCAAGCCCATGGGAATTTTCTTAAGCATCTGGGATGGCAGCAGCTGGGCCACGCAGGGCGGCGCCGTGCCCATAAACTGGGCGGCTTCGCCATTCGTAGCCACATACAAAAATTTCCGACTAAACGGCTGCGAAGTGAAGGCGCAGGATCGAAATGGTGTGAGGATGTGCGAGGGGAGCCGCTTCGCCACGGCCCAACCGCTCGGGATGACACGCATCCGGCAGATGAGGACTGTTCGGGCCAACCAGGTGATCTACAATTACTGTGACGACCGCCGCCGGTACCCCACCGCCCCTCCCGAATGCGCCCACAACGTTTTGTAAATAGGTAGATGCGAACTTGGAAAACAGAGTAGGAATTGATCATGAGCATGTCCGTCCATTACAACGGCTCGCCTTCGATTTCATGTCCATTTAGTATCCCACATTGGGACTGCAGTTTTGGTACTTGCTTGAGTGGTTTCGAGCTACAGATGGTATTCATCTGTAGTGGTGATCAATAAAATTCAGCTTCGTCTGGACGATGCTTCTCACTATCCTTGATCATCCAGGCCATTGGGTCCTAGACAGTAGGATCTCACCGATAAAATGAGAGCAAGTGCACTTTCGTCGCTCTGGCATTTAAGCTTACCCCTTTCTGGAGCAAAAAAGAGGTCGTTTTGCAAACAACGTCCAGCATCCAGAGTTTGTCAGCCGATCGCCAGGGCTCGATGTACAAGTATCTTGAAGAAAACTTCCCTGACATCCGGCCCGCACTCACCGTTGCGATTTGGTTCTTGCTGATCACTGCAAGTGTTTCTATCTCTTCAGGTTTAAATGAATCTGAAACGTTTATTTGTCTCGCGGGGAGTGTGGGATACTCGAAAGTGAAGACCGCATCCTTGATGAATCTTTGAAGCTGTACATGGATTGTTATTCTGAGAATAGGAACCAATGTTTATCCAACTCGTACGCTCAGATACTTTCTGCTCTAACGAAATTCAAGTTCTGTCCGATTGAAATCTTTCACTCTGAGGTGATAGATAAGTAATTACGTTGCACAGCAATAATTTAAAGAGATATAGAAATCTCTGTCGTGCCAGCTAATCACCGATATAGAACCAACGCCAAAAGATCTCGGAGAGCTATCAGTTTGAAGATAAAAACGTGACATTATTGACAGCAAATGTTTGGGCCCATCGTCAAGGAAGTAACATGAAGTCCAAGATGCCCTGAACTTCGAAGAACCTTTTCCCTTCACATCTTGAGTTCAAGATACAACAGATAGATACTCGACCACCTACTGCCGACAGGAGAAGTGCCCAAATGAGCCGAAGAGTACTACACACTACTTCACTTAAAGAAGAGAGTGGGTGATCAACACTATACGGAAGTGTTATTAATCGAATGACAAATCACGCTTGTCGCAATTTTCTACTCAATAAGCATGGATATCATACGGAGACTAACATCGCGGTTTGTTTTGGGAACCTTCTAAGTTGCCACAGCATTTTTTCCACAACATCTGCCAAGAAACCAGATACAACAGAACATGTCAGACACAAAGGCGACTACAACTCACATTATCTGAATAGGCATATCTAAGAATGTTCCTCATTATTGGACGTAAATCAGTATTCATTATTCCCAGACTTTAAGAGAGGGTATCAAGGTGAAAGATTATTGAAGAATCTGTGTGCGAACCTCTTGTACTTCTTTTTGGATCCACACGGGCAAGGAGCATTTCTGCTAATATTTCCACTTTTAGCCAGATTCACAGAAGCTGCCGCGCTCCAGCTGCCGCCCATGAGGGCTTCAACCTTTCAAAGCAACAGAATGCTGTCAAGCAACACTGATTACAATAGAAATCTCACAACGATTACCAAAGTACACTCAACACACTCTGATGACAAAGCCTCGAGGCTTTCCAACAGGACGAGGAACTTGTCTAATCAGATGCGTACATGGAGACAACTGAGGATACACATGAAATGTGCAGTTGCAGAGTATGAGAGACTAGAGAATACATATTTCAATGCAACGAGGAAGCGAGAGCATGCTATCTGTAATCCACAATTGCTGATAAAATGGATAAAGAGAAAGTTTCGTATCAGAGGAAGTTACACACCTCAGGTAATGACTTTGGCAAAGGTTTGCCTTCAGCTTCAAGTTTCTGGACTCGCCGATTAGCCTCCTTGGCCCATTCGTATTTAGAGATCACATTTTCCACATCAAAGACCGTGCACTCGCATTCAGCAGCGACTTCAGCCTTGTGTTGAACTCCTACTCGCTGAACAACCCCCATGCCCAGCCAGAAGACCCTTCCTTATAACCCATAGTTTAAATCGAGGCGCAAACCTGCAGATCCAGCCTCTCACTGAACAGCAATTCTTTGTGCTAGATGTTTCTTATCATTATCATTTCTTAACCACTCACATCACTCCCTCACAAATGAGCAACAACCTCTACGGTGAATCTGCTTGATAGTTGGATACCACAATGTGATCAACTTCGGTTTTTCATGCCCTTGCAAGAACAAGCGATAAAGCTCTTTGACAAAACTCTTCAAGATGTTTCACGAATAAGAAGTGATGTCCAGCACACTCACCACAGGGTCTCGCTTATATAGAGCACGAAGTATATCTTCTTGTCTTTGCAATGACTTGACTGCCGACATTTCGCCTCCACGAGGAAGTCCCCGTCCAAATGTTGTCATGCTTCCGAATTGACGAGCCTTCTTCAACTCATCCGCGAAATCTGCCAATACACATAGTATACTTTGAATATCCACATCATACAATCTCGCAACGCCTCAGATAACGCACAATTTGTACTAAAATATTCACAACAATCCAGGTCTCCTTTAACTTTGAATTGCATAATCAAGACGAAGCCTGCATATCTTACGTCATCTGCGAATAATGGCTTGTAGGACATAACCTAGAATACGAATTCATCAATGGCCCAGGAGACCGTATACGAAACTGCTGATTCTTGATATTGCTGTTAATTTTCCTTGATAGAGTTATAGGTCTCGGGTTACACAATCACAACCAGTCAGTATTGTATGCCACCTTCAGATTTCTAGCGTCCACATTACAGCCTGGTGTTTCGTCAGCAAATGTCCCAGGAGTCTGCGAATGGATCGGCTTACTTAGCATGGTGAAGTCCTTTGGCCCGGTCGTCGTCGCATCGGGAGTTGCGACCTGGGGCTGCGGTTCAGAAGATGGTTTCCCCGTGAACACGCCTTTTAATTTCTGGAACCACGATCCCCCCTCACTTCCACTTTCGGACGAAGTTGCATAACCAGCTGCAGTTGAGACAATGCCATACCCCTGACCGAGGCCCCGAGGATACGATCTGAGCGCAGGCGATAAATGCGAAAGCAAACGCTGCCGCACTAATGTTCCCATGGACTACAAATTTGACAACCACGCTACACAGCGAAAGCAATTGAACCCAAATCAGTTAGAAAGAGCTTCCAGATTTCTAAAGAAGCGCAAGCATCCAAATTCTTGTCGCCTGATATATCGAACGGGAACAAACTTGAGAGGGCTCAGGAATTGTCACCTTGTGATCGAAAAGCTAAAGTAAAATTTGCACTGTGGATTCGATGAGTTGAGGTTTTAGGGTTTACGCTGGAGGTTGTTCCCTTTCGACAAACGTAGCGGTTGGACGTTAGAAAGACGGAGCTGTTAAGCGTTCGATGGACGATGGACGGAGTAGGAACACGTTATAATGACGAGGTATAAGGAATGGTGCTAAATAATGGCTCAAATTTAAGCATGGATTCAGTGAGATTAAGAGTGTAAGTAATTTATGTGCGTGTGAGCAAAGTAGGTGGAAATCATTTCCAAGTAGAATCATCATTTTTAAACTTTTTCACAATTGCTAAGAATTAATGAGATTGGAGATATGTACACTGGTGCTTGGATTAGATAAAAAGATCCAAGCACCAGTGTACATATCTCCAATCTCATTAATTCTTAGCAAAAACGTTGATCTTATCCAAGCATTGACCATATCAAAACAATGCCTCTTTGCATAATAAAGAGATGAGGACAGCGTTCTTAACAAGACGTTGATCTTAATGAGGTTGATCTTATCCAAGTACCACCGTATTACAAATAAACGGTCCAGGATGAATTCTCATGAGGTCCGTTTTAGCGTTTAAGGTGATCTACATGACATCGTGCTTGTTGTAACTCAATTTTCCATAGGCAAGAGAATTTGTACCAATCAATCGGCCTTGTCCCATCATGTGACAAGTGTTTATTGTCAAGAAGTGGTTTGCACCACTATTCTTACACCTTCTTTGTTTATTAATTACAGTGGTACGTGGATAAGATGAACCTCGTTAAGATCAACGTCTTGTTAAGAACGTTGTCCATGTCCCTTTATTATGAAAAGAGGCATTGTTTCATTATGGCCAACGCTTGGATAAGATCAATGTTTTTGTCTGTCCGAAAACATTTATCTAATCCAAGCACCACTGTAGTTGGTATTGTTTGGTTGTGTTTTATTTTCTTTTGTTTAAAATTCTAATCCAAGCACCACTGTAGTTGGTATTGTTTGGTTGTATTTTATTTTCTTCTGTTTAAATTTAATCAACCGGCATGTTGTATTGCGATAGTATTTATTTCTTTGAATGTGTATTTTGAAGTTTTTTATAATTGCATCTAGTAGGCATCTATTGTTGTAGTATGTAAATTCAATAGATTTGATTATAAGGTTGTCAAGGTGGGTCGTTTTTGTGCTCAAGTCCTTTTACACAAAGGATGTCCAGTTTTAATCTAGCATTGGAGTGTCATCTTTGTTGTTCATAGGAGCCTGGTAACACCCATGAGGGTATTGTGTTCTCTTGCAGGTTGTTCTTAAATGTTCCCGCGTCTATGAGAAGGTAACATTTAGATTTTTGTCATAAATGGATTATTTTTTTTAATTCCTATATTACTTTGTTATGTCTTTTGACTCCAATGGCCTCTACATGGTGATGATTGCATTTTAGGAGTGCATGTAGCCATGTATTATTGTTTGTGCACTTACACATATAGCATTTAATTAAGAGGAACATGTCTCTGCCAAAAATTATTGATTTCTTGCATTGCCATGTATTGACCGTTGCAACTGTTGCATCAAATGCATTACATGTCTTAAAAAGAAATGGATCAAGCCTTCCACTTCAAGAACTAAACTTAAATTAGAATTTAAACAAAAGAATATAATTGAAATCTACAGGGATATAAGAGATATAACACCTTAAGTACCTTATAATTTATTGGTTTATTCAGTATAAATATCATCGTAGATTTGATACCAAAATTATTTAAAATTCCAACCAGAAAGTTTTTGGTTCTTCTTGAGCTTATACATGTTTTTTTGTTATATTTATAAGAAGCTGATTTTGAGTTTCAATACCTAGCTTGCATTGACAAAATAAAGCCCCACTTTTTAAACTAAAAAATAAAAGTAATCATTATTTGATAACATACCAAAAACCTATACTTGATTGCATGGATCTACAATATTAAAACAAAAAATAGACTTACTTTATAGTCTAATCTAATAAATATGATCAAAAAACAAAGTTAAAGTGAAGAAGTTATGGCCCTTCAAAGTTTTGAATATTTATCAACATCTTGAGTGAAGAGGTTAAGGTAAGTTGAACCCAAATGGCATAAGCTCTAAAATGGAGCTCAGCACGTTCGCTAAAGCTCTGTTCTCACCTGGTACTACGTAAGAACCCACGAGCGTTCTGTCCTGCGATTTGGGCGATTGACTTCCCACCATCGTGCTTTTGTATCCACCGAACCTAAGTGGCAGCCCATGTGGCATGAGCAAAGAGCGGTAGTTTGAAAACTTTTGAGAGTCACTTTATAGTTATCTACGAGAAAAGAGGGAGTGTGTACTTAAGAGCAAGTGGGATAAATATCTTGAGAAATGAACATTTCAGCAAGCAACCACCGGTTTTATCTAAAGGCGGTCGCTAGTAGACATTACGAAAGAGCGTCTCCCTTCGCGGCCACGAAGGACGCAGCGTAAATTATTCTCCATCTCTCAAAGATAAGTGATTGGGCAAAATCATCGGGGCTCAAAGAGCTCCGATTACAGACCGAGCCTACAACTTGAACAGATTCGATACAAATTGAACACAATCGAAGAAGTCGTACCTCGATTGGTGGAGAAGACTACCTCGATTGCTGCGCGAAGCGCAAAGACGTACCTCAATTGCTGGAAAGACGTATCTCGATCGATGCGCGTCCTCGCGCAGGCATTCATTTTGGTCGACTCCAGCTCTTAGTTGTTGTTTTCTTCCAAGCTAGTGATTTTCAAGACCTTCCGTCGTGAATTGTTACCTGAAGTCCGCTATGAGCACTGTTACGTACCTTCCTTTGTGAGCACTCTTACTTTCGGCCGTGAAGTGTTTTCTTATCATAATGTCACTAGAAAGTGTGCAATACGCTTTCATGTTGAAGCTGCGGCATTATTTCGATCAATGATATCTTCCCTGAGTCACCACTTGAAAGTCACCAAAATCTCATTAGAAACTCCTATCATGTTCTTTCATTTATATAGCTACAAATGCACAGTATATTTTAAGAACGTTCAAAGCATAAAGCAGTAGAGAACTGTTTAAAATCCTATTTATAGAGAATAAAACTCACAGCCGAGGCTTCTGAAGTGAGACTCATGCCCACTCTTGGTAATCGATAGTACTCAGAAGCCTCAAAGGTGAGCAAAATATACATCAACCTGTTGATTAGTTAAATGAATATATGCATAGCAAAGCCTCAATAAGAGGATACTAGCAATTAGTATTGACTTTCCACACCAAGCTTCTTCATTTCATGAAATGAGAAACTCACTCTCTCTAATCGAGAAGATTTCAAGTGAAGTGTCCCGCTTCACTTTCTTTCTTAAAATATGCTTAGTTAATGAAAATAGGACTTAATTCAACTATCCATGTTATGTTTTATTACCCACACTTGCAAGCATTGAAAGAAGTTAGAACGAACCATTATGCTTTGATTGTATGTCTTCCTTGGCCTTAATGTTTGCTCAAAATTATGTATCAGAATTGGAGTCGTGGAAAACCGATCTCTTCGCATAGTCATGGAGGCCCATTTCGACCCACAGCCATGCCAGTTGACGATCTCTTGATTCCATACTAGCCTCTTCTGTGTATAAAATGCGATAGAGAGACCTGCATAGCACATATAGACTTTGTGATGCTTGACTACATTTTGTTCAACATAATTGAATCGATCAGTCATGTCAGCTTGCTTTTCTCAATGCATTGATCTAACCTTCAACCGAGGAGGATTGTTGCATCATCGGTGTAAGGCCATTGCTGACTATCTGTCATGAAGTTATGGGGCGAATGGTGAATAACAGATCATGTTGTTTCTAAGTAGCAATATCGGATTTTAATGAGTACCACGTGCGTGCACAAATGATTGCATGTAAGTCATATTGAAGCGTTATCAAACTTTTATCACAAACCACTCAAGTGACAATGGAGCATTTGAGGTGTTGGATGTTGCCATTTTCTTGATCAAAAAACACTTGTGTGCCTGCATGGTTTTTATTTTTTTTCACAAACCCTGTTTGATGTAGATGTTTGAAGGTGCATCCTCCCACTGACAATATATTACAAATGTTAACCATTCTTTTAATTGGAGGTTTAGGGATGGGTAGTTTTGCACACATGCGCCCACCTGGTCGTGTGTGTGGGTTGATGGGAGTTCCTCATGCGGCCCATCCTGCAGTGCCTACATCTTCAAGTCAACCAAAACGTACACGCAAAGATCGGGGACCAAACTGGTTGCCGCAAGAATTTTTTTTCTTGAGTGAGGTAAAGCGGGACATGTTTCTGGAGGAACTTGACAGCGTTGATGGTCAGGACTTGATGACACCTGATACAACAAAGTGGCACTGTGTATCCCAACATGTCATGCGTTCTGGATATATGCCGGTACTCTCAGAGATGGGCCCGCATGCAAAACAAAATAGAACCAATTGCTTCCTGATTATAAACGTATAGCTGACTATTTGTGGAAGAGAAGGCGAAATGTACCTGAGTATTGGGATCTTACTGCCGCTGATCGTACAAAGGCCTCCCGGGTCAATTTGCTCAAGATGTATTTGACGCAATACACGAGTGGTACGGGAATCGTCCTCAAATACAACCACCACATGTACGTGATACGTTAGTACGAAATGATGGAAATTACAGAAGGTCGCAAACAGAAGGTGAACAACATGGAGGGAATCGAGACATCAAACCTGATGCCAAAGACCCTTTCGAAATGCCTCATCTAGAGCATTTTGATACTAGAGAAGCTTCATCACCTCCAACGTCGCCCCGTAAGCATCCTACTATACCGAGTGTAGTCCTCGTTGACACCAATGCTAGGCCAAGTTCGAGGCCATCAACGAGGTTGCCTCGAGGCATCACACCACATGTAATCAGCTCTTCCGATACTTTACAGTTTGTTGTGTATAAAAGCAATGGCAATACTGGTAAGCGTCAAAAAACTATCTCCGGGCATGTTGTAATTGCAAATGCAACCAAAGCCACTGGAGCCCTCATGGTAGCTCAAATGCAAGAGATTGCGAACGCTAGCCGTGACTTGGAGAGGTCCAAAATAGAGGTTCAACTCAATTATTCAATGAGCAGATGGAGTATCAAAGAGAGAAGGACCAAAGGCTTTACGAGAATGCCATGATTGTAAATGATAATGCACGTCTCGCCATATTAAAACAAGGGGAGATGGTTAGTTGTTTATCACAGCTATCAACAATACTACGCGAGAGCTTGACTATGTCTAATGCCCAATGCCCAAGGTATGCCTACAATGTCAAAAGATGACCTTAAAGGGCACCCTATGTCAAGTGGCTACTTCTATGCTTTAACAACATCTTTGCTAGTGCAGCCCACCGACTGCAACAACCTACTACCTACTGCTTCACAATCTTCTCCAGTGGAATCAGCAAGTCCTTCGGCAACTTCAATTGTCAAACAATCCAAGCTTCTTCCGGTGGTGATTGAGAGGCGCACCGTCAACACGCCAAGTAATGAACAACATGTCGACTACACTTCATGTGAGGAAGGGCTTGAGTCAGCAGCTACTTCGCCAGCTTAAAGAGTCCCTCTACGGACAAGACTCTTTAGTATAGCTCTTACCCTTCCTGGAAAGTGGAAAGTGCATGTATGTCTTAGGTTAAAGCCATGATCAATGGAAATGTAAACTTAAATAACATGAGTTTTTTTAATTCACAATCAGATTGCAAATGATTATTATCTCAACATGCACACATTAGAAACCATTAAGTGTCATACTCCTAGATACGTTCTAAATTTTTGAAGACGTTTTTTTTTCAGAATGAGTTAGCAATGTACTTTGGATGGTGAATCTGCATACAATGCACTGTGACTCATCTATTGTGTCATCACATACAATGTATTTTGAAGGACAAAATGGGAGTAGAATATACATTTGAGTTGGACCAAAAATGCTTACCTTAAACAATTTACACCTGTCGCCTTTGAGTTAGGTACACCCCCAGTTCGATTCTTTTATCTCTAGCCACCGCGTCTCCAGCAATATCGCGAGTGACATGTGGTGCATCAAGTGGTGTTTCACCTTCAACTTTACCTTCACGTGCTACTTCGCCTTGAAGCCCTTCGGTCCGTAAAACTTCTATCAACTCCTCCACTCATGGGATTGCTTCAGTAATACATTATACAAAATTGCACAACAAAAGATGACATCTAGGAGGAACGTCACAGATAAATCTGACTTCCGTAATAACTCACGAAACGTCTTGCTTCAAGATTTCGAAAGCATTTTCAACCACGGATCGGTCTCGACGGAGCTTCTTGTTGAACAATGTCTCTGCAACATTTAGACGCCCATGGGTCCGATGAGGAACCATCAACCATGGCAATAACGGGTACCCTAGATCTCCAATGATGAATGGTGCGAATCCATGCAATACTTTTGGCTCCATCAAAGTCTCTTGCATCGCCATGTTATATAGAGATATTTGGCGCAACATGCCGGCATTGTTAGTTGAACCACAATTCAAAGTATAACCACCTGACTTAAAGTAATAATAATCACTATGAATGTGCCGCGGTTTGGCAATAAAAATATGTGTTCTATCAATCGCCCCTACAACTCCAGGTAACCCACAAAGAAGTGAAAAGCTAATTTGTTTTTCGTGTAATTGGTTTCTAGTGGGCTATACTATCTCGTGACGCATTGTGTCAGTAATGGCATGTACTACTTCTCGCAACACTTTTGACAGAGTGCTCTTAACAATAGCAAACATTTTACTACAAATGGTAAAGTTTGCACCATGTGACAGCTTAAACAGAGTACAAGCAACGCACACAAGGACTGAAACTGCGAGCCTATACTTGGTATCAGCTCTTTCTACATGGGGCCTTAACAAACCTGCTAGAGAAAATAAAAGCGAGTTTTGTCATACGAAACATTTGGATCCAACTATTTTATCGTATTGCTCCAATAGAAATCTAGAGAACCATATAGTAGACCGAGGTTTACCCCAAAAGCCCAAATCCTCTTCGAGGAACATAAAGGCAGTGCACAACCTGAAATTGTTTAAGGTTGCACGAAACAAAGCACTCGCATCGAAGTCATAGTTGTGGAAGCCATGGACGATTGGCGATAAATGGTCCTCAATCTCCTCTTCTACCTCCACGTTAACTGGTATGTCAAGGACCTGCTGCAGCTTGAGCACCATGAAGAGCACTCACGTACTCCATGCAATAGACCTAGAGTAGTCTACGACATGGTCCATCTGTAAATTCAACATCAACAATTAGAAATTTATTCATGCTCAGGATGGCAGTGCATAGAAACAATGTACCCTAATTCTAAAAAAACTTGACAGAGTTTCCATTGATTTTGTAAGAGATTCTAAACAACACACAATAACGGTAGGATAAAAAAGAAAAAGAACATAGATTACACATATACGGAAACACACAAAATAACAGTGAATACAAAAGAATGCAATAAGTGGGGGAGCTTACCTTTTTAAATGTACAGTACAACAATCTCCGAACAGTGCAAATCAAAAAAACTTCATGAGCAACGAAGTATGTCCTATGCAACAATTTGTTGATGCTTAAGCCACACGACATCAACAACTCTCACACACTGCTTTAGGAAAGAGAAGTAGTACAAGTTTGTGAAACTATTTTAGAGATTCATGTAATTTTCTTCTCTATGATGATTTCACAATCTCTCTTGTAAATTGTAGCACAATTGAGGAAAACCATGAAGTCTACATGATAATAAAAACACCACATGTGGTAACACTCTCACAAATGTAGGACAAATCGGTTGCACTCCCAAGATTTTACAAAACAATACTAGTACTCACTACCACCGAGGCTTTTCTGAAGCGAGGCCAAGATTCTCTCGAGCGAGGCTCATACTATCACCGAGGCTTCTTCAAGAATAACACTATCATTCACACATCAGAGAAGCGTCGATAATAACTTTGAAAAGGTGCATCATAAAACTAGAAAAAATTGTTTGAGGATAAAATTCTTTGAAATAAAGATGGAAGAACTCCGTACCCTATCCCAACTCTTGAGACTATGTCAGAATTCCAATGTCATTCTTACCAACTTATATCAACTTGTATACAACTGTCAACTTATACCAACTGTCGAGACCATGTAATTTTTTTTTTCATGCTTAGAGCTTATCCCAACTCCCGAGACCACAAAAAAACCCAAGACTTCCTTACTGAGATGAGAGTCTCGTACCTTGATAAATGATAGCATCTTAACTGCATCTGTGTCTAGGTATACCACCGGCAATACCACAGGCATCTAAATTTAATTTTAGGCGATTCTATGAGCTCTTGTTGAGACCCCATGAACATAAGCAACAAGACCATGAACATAAGCAAAAAGTTTTGTCCCTTTATTAGAGGAGTGAGCCGCATTTGCAAGAAAGGTGTTCTCAATTTCAATCAATTGTGCACATTATCGTAATACTATTCAATCACTAATTAGCTTTTACATTTAGAATACGTTACTCACTCAATAGGAGCTACAACGACCTTGTGAGTCCTCGATTGATGCCTCTAATCACTAAACCATGGTAAAAACTTGTACGAACTCAAGCACCATGAACAAAGATCGGTACAATCTATAATAATTACGTTGAATCTCACCAAAATCGAGAGAATTACGGCATAGACACAATTTCATCTTGAATGTTTAGTTTTCCAAAGCACGCAATTTTGACCTAAAACAAGAAATTGCAAAAATCAATTGCAAGACAATTGCAAGAATATCACCTCTAAGGGTTCGTTTACAAGCACAAGCGCCGACTTAACTAAGATAATGCTCGGACAACTTTCTCCTTTTGTGCGCTTGAAGGCGAAGTCGACAAAATCAAGTGAATAAGTGCAATTACATCAGGTGTGATGGGTGCGCTCCTTAACTTGTACAAACTCAAGTGCCACGTAGATGGAGAGCTTGATAATCCGGCTATGTGTGAATAGCCTGGTCTTACGTAAGACCAAAGGCGCTCGACCAAAGGCGCTCGATTCCAGGGAATAAAGCAAGTCCATCGCCAATATTAAACTAGCTTTTTTTGAGCTATACAAGATTATTTTCTTTAACACCACGTCCTAACTAAGGCCAGGTGGGAAAGGGCCATAGGGTATAGCGAAGTGGAGCATTGAATGTTCAGAAACCAATAAAATTGGGATGTGCAAAACCAATAAACACATAGTTCCATACTTCATATCAAAACAACGTTTGTTACAAGTAGTGAGTTTAGACTGTTATGCACTCTAGGCTTCACAAGGAGGAGACTACTATCTTTTTCTTTTTTGATTGTAAACACTGTATTCTCTACCAGATTTTGGAACTAAATAAATAATCATTTCAAAAAACAAAAAGCTTCAAGATTTCAACCCATGAAAAGAAAATTCTTACAAAAGTACATGTGATTAAATTCCATCATTTTTTAAAGCTTTAAGTTTCTCACTCTATATCTTTGAAATATTTAAGTATTAAACCAAAAATTAATAAATTCTAAAAGCACGGTGATGAAGTCTATATGTGAAAAATAATAATTATTTTGTTTTGACTAAAGCAAATCTGGTAGAGGCTACAGATAGTTCCTCACATCCTCAAAACTTATAATTCTTGAAGCAGTCCTTATCCCCTTGCGCCTGAATTCTGCTCCATTTGGGAACACCTTACCCTAGACTGTAAGGCGATCCCGTGCAATTAGGAGTACGACAGTAAAACTCAAGGTCGGAGCACCCGCCAAGTGGGCAAGGGGGAATGGCATTTTCGAAGTCATCATCCAACTGGCAGGAATCTCTGATTGGTGCAATCCACTCCCACAATCCAGAATCAGCTTCATTCATTTGCCTTCCGCTCTGTGCTCTTCGATGCTGCATTGGGTTTGATTGAGGCTTCGCATTCTGAATCGAGTGCTCTGATTTCCGAATTTGGAAGAATTTGACCATTGCTTCAATTCAATTGCAGGACATTGAGCATGTAAGAGCGCCTTTGTGTACGTGACTAGTTGCGATGGCTGTATTGGCTGCCGGGGGATTGATTAGTTTATCGTCAACTTCGCTCCCGTGCTGCTCCTCGACGCATCGTCAATATCTCCACAGAGTTTCTCCAGTTCTGCTCCGGAGATCGAAGGATTTGACGTCAGCTGCAGGTTTTCAGCTTCGGCGTGGCCGGGGATTCGCGCGTGCGGCCCAATCGAGCGCCAATGAGAGTGTTTCGGAGGATAACCTGGGAATTACCAAGCAGCGGCTTCGTGAGCTGTCGGTATAACTTCCCGCTTTTTTGTCATAGCTGCAAGATCAGAATCAAAGTTCCAGTAACTGATCCATGGAGCATTTTGACTCCTTCTTGGAGTTGGTTGGTAGCAGATCTTTTCGAGAATGTTATGTTCTTGATCATGCTGTGATTCACATTGTCGTGATATTTGATTCCAGGAGAGCTTTGTGCTGCCTGCAAACTACCTGGAGAGGCTACCTAGTGATTTGCGAGTTGATGTAAGCCATGGCCTACTCTTTCAGTGTATGTTAGTATTTTGGAGAATAAGTTTATCTCATTCTTGGCTGCACTTAAATTTTGGTGGCATTCTGTAGCTTCAGAGCAGTCCATTCCTTCAACTTACGATGCGGTGTCCAGTTCTGTTCATGAAGCCATTCACGAGTAGAATCGTGTCGTTCACATCCCAAAATCTTCCTCTCTGTGGCTTCATATGAACAATTTGAAAAATAGACTTCAACTTTTGCCGAATTTAGGGCTCGACGGTTGAATGTGATGTGTCATCTGTATTACGTTTCTGAAGATTGAATGTCGATGTAAGCATGGACGCTTACGATGCATTGTCCGGGCTTTTGTAGCCTTGTACTTTTATACATCGCATTACCCTGCTTGTACTGTGAGGTATTGTGCGATAATTGGGCATCATATATCTATGACATCAAGGCTGATCAAAAGGTTCTATAGAAACCTGCTTCAGAATGTTATAAGTTGCTGACGAACCTTTTCAGTAATTGAGGAGTAATATAATTGTGGTCTTCGGCTGAAACAGCTAAAAGATGCAGCTTTTGCGTTGTCTAGTGGAGCTCTTAACAATGAGGTCTGTTACTTCAAACTTATCAGTAGCTTTGTTTGTGGTTGATCCCGACTTGCAAGGTTAATTTTGCAGTTACAAATCTTTAAACCTGCCTCTGATATTCTTTTACACCAGTTCCTTCACTCGATCTCTGTTATGAATAGAGGCTCTTCTCCTACCGTTGGCTTGATATTTATTCAATGTTAGGATGTCGCAGTGTGGAGAGCAAGCAGGCGCTTTGCTGATGCAATTGTCGCAAGCATGTGAAAGAGGAGACACTCAGGCAGCTGCTGCTACTGCCAAACAACTACCGACGCTTGTTGACAAAATGCCCAATGAGTCGAGCTCCGAATTTGGTGAGTCGAGGTTTTCTTTTGTATCCTGAGTTTTGTTCATACTATTTCATGGATCCTTGATTCCATGTGTTCGATAGTCAGGAGGCCTGAGACAACTACTGTTCAGACTAAAGAGGCTTTCAGATCTTGACCATTGGAGACCTATGAGCTATATGAAATTGGAGTCGAGGAAAGGTCGGGGTTACGTCTGTAGATGCCGCGTTTTTCCCTCTGCAGACGCTTTGAGGCCATGGAAGGTACAGGAGAGGATTATGCGTTCTAGGATTATGCTTGTAAAGTTGTGTCTTTGAATCTGAAACAGTTGGAAGGCGGTTTATTCGTGCCGGCAGATACTTCACTGCAACAGGGCAGTATGAAGGAGGGGAACTTGCGAAGGTACTGAATTTACAACCTAAGAAATTTTTATTGAAGGAGCCGCAAAGACTACAGCAATTCAACTTTCAAATGTTATTTCTAGATTGTTACTGTATTCAGAAGGTGCTTCATTATTGCCGTTCGGTTGGTTTTGAGACAAGAAGGACCTGAAAGACATTTACGAGGCAATCGTATTCGCAGATCGGAAAAGCTATGATTTCTGCAGGAGAAGCCATGTCTCGTGGTAATCTTCCAGTGACGGAGAATAAAGTATCTACTACCAGGGAACTTAAGGTTAAATCCTCATCATCCAATATTTAAAGTTGAATCGATCTTCACAAACAGGAGAGTTGATCATAGAACTCCTCAGTGACTGATCCTCAAGTCTCATGTATGGATTTATTTTTATGTTCTGGGTACTGGAAGCGTGGAAGCATACTTGCTCTTCCGCTCCTTGCTATGTCATTCCATGCGCTTTCCTTCAAACCAGCACGTTGTCAGAACTTGGTTGACTCACCAATCACAAGACGGAACTTTTTTGAGCAGTTTGGAGCTCTTCAAGTCGAAATTACCGCACAACAAGCTTACATTGGTGCTGCGGTATCCTTGGTCTTTGGGTGACAATCTTAACTTTGCTCCGAACATTGATCTATTATTATATACTGTAGTCTTTGTTTCAGTTTCTGGATTTTAAAATATCGATTGCGTGTATACTTGTGTCATTTTGAAACTCCACATAACTACCCGTGAATCGGTTAAGGCCTACATCATTAACTTGGAATATCGGGTGCTGGGGTTTTGGCAGGCTGCTGTCATGGCAGTTAACTTCTGGTCTGCAAGATCAATCAGATAGCTCGTTGCAATATGCAAACGACAACGCACTTCTTCTTGCAACCGTAAGCACTTTTCTGCAGGTCATTACGCTTTTCTGGTGTTTGAGAGTTCGCCCGGCTGTTCTATCTTCTTACATGCGAGCTTGGATGTGATCAGATTGTGAATTCTGATAATACATATTGTAATGCAGTCATTGCGGGGAGCTTTGTTGGCAGCAGGTTACTTCTGTGCTGCTTTGTCAGCATGTACCATGGTTGGTCTACTCGTGCTGGGCAGCACTACGGATTCAGAGAAGAAACAGTAACATCGCTAACGAGCTTTACAGAAAGATATTCTCGTTTGCTGCAAAGCTGTAAGAATTTCCGACATTCTTCTACCGATTTAAGCGGCATTTAGAATATCATGGAACATGGAAAGTAGCAAGTTTGTATGCCGATTGGTTCATTACATGTCCACGTTCGCTTGCCAAGTGTATCATATTAACAAACAGGCTAATGCCGAGACGAAAAGTTTTGCTTCAGAACAAACTCGAGCTAGCAGGACTAGAATCGGATTGCCATCTCAACTAGGGACAGGTTCTTAGAAAAAGAGGAGTTGAGTTACCCTAGTATCTCCGCAAAACTGTACATTCAGGTTGGTCTGTACATCCTTCCGCTCTCAAAAAAGTACATGGATACTATGAGCTTGTGGTTTAGGGTTGTCTGGCATTGTTGCTGTGTATCTTCCGAGACGATATCTTCACTGTCCATACTCAGTTTATACGCAGTTTCTTGGCCTTGCCGTTTTTTTCTTTGGCATCCAGCAGCCCTTTAAGGTAGTAGAGTAGGTCTTTGAGTAGAACTCGCCGGTTGTTCTGGAAGTCCCAAGCCACAAACACTGGGTATCGGCCACTAGCGTTGTACTCCTCCACTTCCATAAATGCAGTTGTTACGGTCTTCATCACGCTTACTCCCAAATCGTTCTTCAGCTTCATGAGGTGCGGATCACTCTCTTTTATGATTCGCTGCAAGTTAGGTCAGGCTCAGGTCAGAAAAACCTTACCTGGTGAGAGCAGCCTCACCAAGCAGCCATGATTAGGAGTTGAAAATATGGCTAACTTAGAGAACACTTTCTAAAGAATTTGTAAGCATGAAGTTGCAATCTCTTTAGAAGCCCAGAGAAAAAAATTAGGGAGACGGGCCATGAGGATAGAGCTGGGATCACCTTCCAATTGTCCTCGGAGACTTCCACATTTTCATAAGGGTGATAATTCTGATCCCCGATGCGTTCCTCCCACTCCGAAACGAGTTTCGCCATCTGCATCTCGTAGCCCTCCGGATGATTCTTGAACCTCTTCTTACAAGCAGCCTTCCAAGGACCTTTGTTGATGGATCCCATTCTCTTGAGGCCAATTTGATTAGTCGTCCCATATTTGTCCAAGACCTGCTTAGCAATCGAATGTTAGTTATCATCAAATTAGGAAACCTCACAAGGAGTGGAATAGAAATGTTCACATGTATACATGCGATTAAATGACATCAAGAGCAAAATACTTTTGGAACGAAAGGAATGATATTTTCGCAGTAAATATTAAAGCGATGAATAAACTCCAACCTCAACGGCAGTTTTCCTGGCCTCCACGAGTTCGTCATTGGCAGTTCTTTCTTTCTCGCTGAGGGCTTCCACCATGCTCTGCAGAAGCTCCTGCTCCGATTCAAGCTCTTTAATCTTCTCTTTGTCCTCCTCTGATCTCACAATTTCTAGCATCTCCTTCACTTGTTGGTTCTGGAGCTCATACTGTTGCTTTTGCATCAGCTTCTTCTTTTTCTTCTGAATGTCCATCTCCAGCTCCTTGTTCTCATCCTGCAATTCAGGACTTTTTTAAAAGTTGCTTTTCACAATGATTCAGAATGGGGTCTACATCCGCTGTTATTTGCGCAGGCTAACGGATATGACGAAGCAATAACTTACGTCATGTTTGAATAATATGGCTTTCTGTTCATTTCGTTGCTTGGACTGCATGGCTGCATGCAATTCCGCTTGCTTGTTGGCCTCATCAAGCAGTTTCTGAGCCTGCACCATACCAACAATTCATGAAGAAAACGAAGCTATTATCGAGAGTCGCAATGACTCATGACCAACAAATGCAGATTGAGTTGAGAGTAAGTGGGGTGAAGAACTGATTCAATGACTAACTTGTTTCTTTTCGCGCTGGAACTGCTCGCGCTCTTCTGCATTTTTGAGCCTTGTTTGCATCTCAGCTTTCGCCATCTCCTCACACCGGCTCTCCAGCTGCCGCAGCTTGTTGTTTAACGCCACTTGGTGAGTCAAAACTTTGGCATTGTGCGCTGCTTCCGCGGCATGAGCTTTCAATTTCATCTCTTCTAAATCTGCACTTAGACTTATTCAATTAATATTCTTAATGTACGTACACCCGGGGTCGAAAATATTTGATCCAACGTTTGTTGAATATTTCAGAACGCCAGTATAGATTCATCTGGTTGTGTACATGCACACGCATGTGGATAATGATGGAAACTGCTTATGTATTGAGATGCTTGTGCAGCTTAGACGGTTCAACAAGTGGCTCGGCGAAGCATACCTCGCTTGTGCTGTTCCTCCATTTCCCGTTTCTCAGCTTCTGCCTTTACACGCAACGCATCCACTTCCGCGACCATGTTACGCATCACGACGAACTGGTGTGACGATGTTGCTAAGGTGTGATTCTTGGCGTCCACTGTTTTCACCAAGTCATTCACGAGCTGCTTGTTCAAGCGCTCATTCTCTTCCATTACATCTTTCACCGTCTTCAAGTCGCAGTACTTCTTCAAATGCTTTTGCAGTGATCCCGATCCCAGGTTCGAATTCAAATCCTGCACACAATCAATTATATCCCCAATTCTAGTTGCTGAATATCTAAGGAGAAGCAGAGAATAAGGGTTGTGGTCTACCTCCTCTGTAGCTTGCCATCCGTATAGGTCCACATTGGCAGGACGGTCTTCATCCCACCACTCTTTCCTGCCACGACCAATGGCAGCGAACGATCTCTCAAATGCCTGGGCATCCTCCAAGCCGTGGATATCATTCCGGAACGTCACCACTGCTATCCCCTCGTGCCCCTGGAAGTTCGTAAACACATCCAGCCTCTCGGGATTGTACTCCTGCGCCACAATCCCTTTCACCCCATCTCAGAGAGCCCTCGATCGAACATTTAGTACATTTAAATCGACAGATTCAGAGAGGACTAAATTGCAGGTATTGGATTCTACTGAGTTTTTGTTACCGAGCCCAGTTGTTGGCAGTCCTGATTGACCATCTGTGAATCAGCGCTGAATAATACTCATATGAACTGACCCCGTACACAGAGGGGGCTAACTATAGTACCTTGAATTCTTCTTTGATGGCTGCAGCTCCAGGTCCGACACGAAAGCCGTTAGCGTTGGTTAGGCTGTTGTCGATATTGACGAGGATGCCCATCCACGGAGCCAAGAGCTTGGTAGCGTTCGCTTCTCGCTTCGGCACTTTTTGTTCCAGGTATAGTACGCGGGGTGCTTGTGGGATCATGGGCTTGTTCGCCATCTCGGCCTGCAGCAATGACATTGTTATAAGCCACGAGTACCGGTACATGATGATAGATTAGTCTATTGAAACTGGAGTAGTTTTTTCTTCTTGAAGGTAAGTAAGTAAGCAAGGGCCATGTAAGTGCCTGGAGATACTTCATCAGCGCCCGGTGGCCTCCCTTCTTCTCCGGCTTCTTCTTGCCATGAGCCACCCCGGTGGCGTGAGCCAGTATCTCGCGGTACTTGTAGCTCTGCTTCTTCCTGCCCGGCGAGAGGGGGCATCGGTACGTTCCATCGCTATTCTTCACCTCCATTTTCTTGTCTTGGATGGCTCGCGCCACTTCCTTCTCGAACGCCTCCGTCTCCTCCCCATCGGAGTCACTGTAGTCGTCGTCCACCTCCGATCCTGACTCTTCTGAGTACATCTTCGCTGCCAAGTCGAATCCATCCACCATAGCCACGTCAGATCGTAATTACATGTATGGAGTTCTCAAGCCCATCCTCCTCAACTCACAATGCATCCACTAAACAAAATCGATCGCTCCCTGAGGGTTCTCTTTTTTCTCCATGCCTACGACGACATGAAGGTCCCACAAAGAAAACAAACATGGTCACAGGAACGTAACACAGGATTCAGCATCTCGCACGAAACAAGAGTACCACAATTGAAAGTGTGTGCACGCTCATTCCGTGCATTCTAAACAGGACAAGGGAACTCCCGGCTGGAAATCATACTTGCACTCTGGTGATTCTCAAAAGAAACCTGCTTCCCAACTCGGACACAGAGGTTCAGCATTTTTCCTCACAACTCAGAAAGAGACGCTAGGGGAGACTCCATTGGTCTAGAGCTCTAATCCATAATACCAGCACGAGAGCCTTCAAGCAGCAGCGATAAATCGATCACTTGCAATAAACAAGCATGCACATGCTCAAAGACAGACATTCCTGTTGCAACCAGACGTAGTACCTCAACAGAAATGAAGAGAATCCTCTTCACGTAGTAGTGACTTCGTTCAAGCTGGCTGGTGTTGCTCCTCTATCTGTAACGTGCAGTCAAGGTAATGACACAATTGCTGGAAGGGATGAAGGTCATGTAATGTCTCGTTCTGTGCATGTACTTGTACAGGCTGCATTCTGATAGGGAAAGGCGGTCATTCTGATATGAGGCCTCCTGTCTCTGAGTCAATCCCGTGATTAGATCGATTGCCAAATTGTCACCCATTTTTTCACTACTGAGCCGGCGCCCATCATGATTGCTCTCACATCAGCACACAATGTACATTTCCGGTCATCATTGCCGTGGTAAAATACAACTTTTAGCTGCTACTTGTGACTATTGTTTGTTACTTCTCTTGGATATGTGAGGGGGGGGGGGGAACGTAACCAGCGGTGCAGCTATTAGCCTATTACATGTCATTGGCCCATGTAAAAACAAGTAATTCAGAAGTTATAAGATTTATTGTGCTTAGGAAAGTTGTGTGGATGTTTGAAAAGTTTCACAATATGGATGTTTCTACTTAGTTTCAGTTAGGTCAGGGTAAGCGTCTGTAGCAGTTACCACAGAGGATGAAGCTCCTAGTGTTTAATGTATTGGTTCAAATTGCCAATGAGTTTGCCCATAAAGTAATTGGGGCCTCAGACCCCATTTCTGAATTCAAAATTATCAAAATGACCTTGGAGGGTGGTCCACGGATTCTAGAGTGCTTGCTTGGTAGCTACTAGGAACCATTGCCCCTTAGGTCATACATCCTTGAAATTTCAGAGTAATATATTTTACTGGGACCAAATGATTCGAAGCCTAGAAGGTTGAATATGCTTAGCATATGAACAATTGATCGCTTGAGAAAATTTTCATTATTATGGAATTAAGAATATTTGAATTGATGGAATTTTCTAAATGAATATGAAGGTTTTAATCATGATATTTTATCAAGCACAAACATGTAGAGGTTCATGCATGTAAAATTGCATGCAAATGAGATATTTAAGTGTATAAGAAGGTTGTATCAAAGGTTCACAGTGGACATTTGAGAGTTGTACATAACATCAAATTAATATGTGTTTGTGGGATGTAAGCTTGAAAAGATCAAAGTAGTCAAGTAGATATAAGATTTTCCATCACTTCACGATTTGAATGAAAGTTATCATTGTTTATGACTTCAATATAGTGTAGAAGTCGAGGTTATTGGAATACAAATATATACTTCAAATTCTTGCATACGTAATCATGCTTGAAACTATATGTACTAGTCAAAGATATTTTTGTACTAATAATTACATGTATTATATTGTGTGTGAAAGATTCTTGCCACAAGTGCAAAATATTTCTTGTATTGTGATAACTATAATAGAACTTTTTAGAAACATGGGTATATTATGACATATATTCTTGGATCTTACCAATAACAAATACAACATTGGTGTAAACTAATTTTTATGTCATTATTATGGTAATTCAAGTTTCACATGTGGTAGCTTGGCTAAATCACTCTAGACAGAAAATTCACTTTAGACAAGATAATTCACTCCAGACAACTAATTCACTCTAGACAACCATGGTGTTTTCAAAGCTCCAAGACCTATTGATTTGGTGATGACCATGTCTTCAGAAAGATTTTTTTTTTTTTTGAAAAATAAAAATAAAAATAACCTCACATGGATTTTAAAATAAAAATGCTCCACAAGCCTCAAAAATGCATATCTAACCTTGCAATATTTAGCACACATACTATTTTATTTTCCTCACTTCCATAAAAAAATGCGACCTCAAATTCTGCTTTTTATTGTTTCATCAAGGCTTACCAAAGCCTCAAAATTTCAATTCCGCATTTCCACTCTTGTGGTTGTTTAGGGATGCTTTACATGGGGAGGCAAGCCGTACATGAGGCCATCGGAGAGCAAAAATCTTCTCAACGAGATTGGTTCATTTTTTTGAACCACAGGTAATGAACCAATCACATTGAGAAATTTTTTACTCTCCATCAGCCCATGCTGGGCTTGACTCCCCAGTCAACCATTTTTTTGTTGCTCCTCAAATTTAGGGGTTGCTAGACCTAAGAAAGTAAACTTTTTCGTCTATATTTCTCGAGATTCGTGTTGCCCATGACATTTTCACTCTAAAGCAAAACAAATAAATTGATTCAAAAGAAATTTCAAACTATTATTATTTATCAAAAGTGAAACACCCAAGAAAGTGCTCAGTGCACTTATTAAAGGAGACAAATGAATGGCAAACGTCTCTCAACGATCAATTTTTGAAACAACAATATAAAAATAGTTCAAAGTACAAAATCAAACGGTTGAATGTTAAAAAAAAGAGAGAAAACAATTGATGCTCATTCTAGGAGTGCTTAAGCGTAGAGAATTGGAGTTCGGAGGTTTCAAGCTCCCAAAAACACACAAAGAGCTTTAGGGGTTAAGATCTTAGAAATGATACACATCCAACTATAATTGAAGTTATGCTTCTAGTATTTGGCTCTAAGATCCTATAGTTTAAAGGTATGAAGAACTTTAAAAACATGATGTATGGTTGTATACCTCTATTTGTGTAAAGTCGAGGAAAATTTCATTTTTGAGCTCGAGCACTAAGTATCATTGTATGTGAAACTAATTAAAAACAAAATTATACTATTATCTTTGAACTTATTAACATACCAATCATGAATTGACATTCTTTTTTTGTCTCCATTTTTCTAACCCCTAAGTTGAGCTTTCAATAAAGCACGTAAAGAACCACTTCCATGAATGTTTTGACTTAAAAACATGAAAGGATTATAACACCATTGTGTCCATCATCATCAGAAAAGGTGCCATGATTGTAGAACTACTAATTGCTATCTTTATTCTTAAACTTGAACTTAAACTTAACGCATTAACAATGTATTACAACCCCAATCCGTTCATCGGTGTAAAATAAAATCTTTGCATAAAATCTTTGAGATATTCTTGCTACATCACCCGACTACCGACACCGACACACCGACCATCAAATACATCCCATGTGTCCTTTTGTGACCAACTCGTTTGTCTCTTTGCCATCTTTTTGCCAATTGCACTATCATCGTGTTTCTTAAAACTCAATCAATGTTTGCACCATTTGTGTGCTTGTTTTTCTGCGTGTATCTCTGTGTGTGCAAGACTGCTAGGAGGGTGTATGTGCAAGACTGCGAAGAGAGTTCATGTGTAAGACTGCTAGAGGGTGTATGTGCAAGACTGCGAAGAGGGTTCATGTGCAAGACGGCAGGTGAGGGTGAAGCCTGGGGAGCTTTCTTTTCCGATTCGGCTTGAAGTGTGGAAAAGGTTAGCGCGGCATCATGGCGCGTACACGAGGAAGAGGAAGCAAGCGATGCACACCGGGACTAAGGCCGGCGCCTGCTGTCGACGGTGGTGCACAGAATCGAACCGTTCTCACTTCTAGATACTGCAGGTATGTCAAACCCAAGTACTGTCATTGTGTCGAGCTATGCTTCTGCATGCCCTTAATCATGTCTAGATATGTCTAGATAGACGCTACAACATCATTGTTCCGATTTCTGCTACAGGATCTGTTTCCAATTAGAGGACGCAGCAGATCCCCTGATTGCATTGGGATGCAAATGCAAGGATGCTTTGAGCACGGGTCACGGATCTTGTCTATTGACGTGGTTTAAGACGAAACTGTCGAGTTCACTGGAGCTGGTTTGCGAAGTCTGCAAGTAAGTAGTACTTATCACCGATTCAGCTGTCTAACACCACATCAGATTACAATTAGTTTGTTGACACAAGAGTGGAACTGATTTCTGTGTTGACACAGGGGGTCCTTGGGAGCAACTATACTATCACCGCTTCTGGCGAATCATCTCCCCGGTCTAGGTGATGAGAGGCAATCCGTCACGCCGTCAGAAATCATCCTCGTTCAAGTTCCAGTAGAGGAGCTAGATCGACTGCAGGTGCCGATTGATGTCCCACCATTCGACACGCTCGATGAACATACCAAGGAAGATATACACCACATCCTGAGGACGGAACGTCAGAGGTATTTGTATGATAGAGCTCCTCCTGACAACATGACAGGATTTGGCAATCCTTACTTCATTCGCAAAATGCACAAAAGCCAACGAATGGCTCGAAAAGAACGGGTCCGAGACCTGCTGGACGAGTGCATTGACATGGTGATGGTCAATAGAGAGGCAGACGCGAACCGTCCGGAGCAGAGTGCATTCTTTCCGCGAAATGGAGATCTGCCTAACATCAAGATTGTTCTGTATGAAGGCGTCGGAGATATTCTACGAGTGCCAGCTTCCGGTCCCCAAGGTGATGCCCTCCCACTTTCTCAGGAGCTTGCTCTCAATTGGGGCCTGCTTGCAGATTCAGCGGAGCATGAAGCATGGATTCTACTTCCCCGTCTCATGGTTGTGGAAGATGCACCACATGGACCTGCACCACCTGGGCCTTCAGTTCCTGGCGAACGACGATTGACCTACGGAAGACATGTGATGATTTCGTTCTGCTGTGGGGACATTTGGGGTTAGGCATTATATTCCAAGGTCATTGCATCGTTTTACAACATGTTGGAATGTCTCTTCATTCACTATGATCTCTTTTCTCACCATGTAATTAGTGTTCTCACTTAATTTCATTGTATTCCTACATCTCAAGAAAACTAAATGGTTGATTATGCATTTTTGTATTGAATGTATGGTCAATTAACCCTCCAACAAGACAACAAGACATTGCATACGAGTAACTTTAAATCTTCAACGAGCCAACAAGACCTTGCATGAGGGCGACCTTACCTTTCGCGACCTTAACCTTTCACCACGCCAACAAGATTTTGCACTGTAAGAGTGATCTTAACTCTATTGTAAACACCAAGTCATCATATTTTTGTCATCTTTGACATACTATTGGATATTTGGATGTAGTCAACAAGTAGGATTTCAATATTATAATATCAATCACATATAATAGATTAAAAAAATCACATACAACAGTTATGCAGTCCTTTCAGTCCTTTGACATAAAAAGATTATGTATTAATCAAATGTACAAAAAATTACTTATCAAAATTTTCTTTGATATAAAAAATATGTAGAGGTAGTTTTTTTTTTTTTTTTTTTTTTTTTTTTTTTCGCAACTTGAACGTGATCAACATAAAACTCTTTATTAGCACTTATTTAGAAATGATGCAATATAGAAACACTTGTACATGATGGCTTGCAAAAGTATAGTGAATGGCGAGGGAGATTTGTGAGCCCATAATATCTGAGTAAATCATTAATTGAATATCATTGTATTCCCACGAAAGCTCAATCATCTATTTTTGAGAAAAATACATGCATCTCAAATGAAAAGTTTTGGGTTGGTTAAGCATGAGTAATGGCGTGGGGGAAAAGGGAAAAGGCCCATGGCCGTGGTAATAGAGGCGGATGGGTTCGAGACGTTGAGTGTTAGAGGGTGATGTTAAGGCGACTACATCCCTACTTTGATGGCGCAGTCAAATAGGGTTGAGGTTATAAGATGATGGGTGCCGGACAACCTTCTTGTGTGCAAGTTTGCTTTTTCACCTAATATTCATTTCTTTGCTCCGCACGGGGATACGCTTTCTTTGAATGCGCCCATTTGCTTTCTTTGTATGCGCCCATTCTTACTAGGACGGAAGACAATTTTCTAGAGCAACGCGCCTTGTGAAGGTGAAAAGGAATGATCGTGGATTACATCATAATTGCATAACACGCATATCACTTTTTAGGCCGGTTTGGATGTGAATTGTGCGGCTTCAACTTCAAGAATTTGTAAATTCAGGTATGGATTCAAAAGCTTCACATCGCATAGTGTGCTTGTTGGAGTTAGCATTGATAAAAGCTCACTAAGGATGTGACGTTGGTTGTTGTGGTGGTTTTGTACATCGCAGATTATAAGATTAACAAAGAAGGTTGACGAAGAGCTCTCGTGATTGCAAAGTGCACCAAAAGTAGGGGTTTTCAAAAGTAACTTAGGGCACTTGAGTATAGCGCGTATATGGCATAGGAGGCCTAGTTAAGGTGTGTATGTGTTGGGCACAATGAGTACACTAGCATCATCCTCCTTTGAGTCTCAAGAGAATTCGAATGAAATGGTGGAAGGAAGTGCATATGTTGAAAAGGCCCACAATACTCCGACAAACCCTAGAGTGATGGAGAGTGGCAATGAAATTGAGGAGGATGAGAGCTCAACACCTCTACCAAGCCAAATCTTCTGTAGGTAAGAAAGTAATCAGTTTAGTGTTTTCTTTATTTGCGCCCGTGTTTACCTAGAAGTACGAGAGGTAAGGTGCGATGAATATTATGATGTTTTAGGGGTAGCGGGGTTCTTTTGTGCTAGCTTGTGCTATCTAGAACCTCAATCTTGTTAACTCTTGATATTAAAAATGTCACCTTTGGGGCGATTAATTGAGCCCAAAGTTTTAGTACATCATTTTGTGCAATAGCAATTGAATCTGGGAGTATGTGTAAGGCTAAATCATTAAGTCAATGACATGAATTCCCATTAGAAAAGCACACTTTTGGTTTATTGAAAATTGGTTAACTCGCATATCATTCAAGGCTTGTTGCAATTGCTCCACGATACATCGTTATAAGAGTTATTTTGTGTTGTGTTCATTTCCCGCTTTTGTTTTTCTAACTTGTACTTCTCACTCTCTCAAATGTTGCACACCGTTCTTGTATCTAATGCATGAAGCTATTGTACATATATACAAGAATTGTCGCGAACCCGAAGAAGACACACACGATGATCCCATCATTCCAGTGGGTTGTCATTGCATTGGTGATCTAAGCAAGGGTCACAAATCATGCCTCATGGCGTGGTTTAAGATAAAACTTCTTATGAATCTAGACTTGGAGTGCGAAATATGCAAGTAAGCACTTCAAACCAGATAATCCACCAGTTATAAATCTTTAGTATAATTATATTTCATCATCGTATGCAAGCTCTTAACTTAGTGATGCTTTCTTATGCAAACAAAGGGTGGATCGAGAGTCAGTTGTAAATATACATAGACCTTGCTTTAAACCTACTTCTAGATGACAAAACATTCTCATTCATAACCGATCTGTGTGTTGGTGCAGGGGGCCATTTGGACAAGCACTGCAATCAGCTCTTCTAGCAAAGCATCTTCCACTTCGAGACCAGGGAGACATGGGGACTGCTCCATGCAATCCCTCAGAGCTGATCCTGCTACAAGTTCCCATGGAACAGCTGGATCGCTTGCAAGTGCCAATCGATACTCCACCGTTTAGCACCCTCGATGATGCTACACAGGAGGCAATCAGGATACTATTATCGAACGAGAAGAGGGATCACGAATTCGAAGTTTATAATCGTAAATTCCAAGCACGAAGAGTCAATTGTGAAGAGTGTGTGGATCTACCGGCTCGCGTGAGCCATGTCAGTGAAATGTTGAGTGCGTACATTGACATGGTCAGTGTGATCAAGCAGCCACTTGATGAAGATGACGGCGATGGTGCAAGGGCATGTTTTCCTCGCAACGGAAGTCCCCCCAACATCAAAATCCTGTTCGTAGATGAGGAGGGACAAATCCTTCGAGTTCCAGGTAGCAGTCAGCAAGATGCTGTGTATGCAGTATCTCGAGAGCTGTGTTGCCATTGTGACGTGCTTGAGACTATGACTGAAACCTTAGGCGAGAATCTGATACTTCTTGCCCGTCTTATGGTCGTGGACAATATTTGCACGGACCGGGTGGTAATTGAACCTACAGCTGAAGGACATACGGCTTCTTCATCAACTGGACATCCTCCAGCTCGAGGAGGATCTAGCCGGGCTTGTATTCGACAGTTCACCTACGGACGGTACCTGATACATCCTCTTATGAATTTGATTGAGGATGGGTAGCACTATTAGAGCAAATCCTGCATAGTCTTGTCTTCTCTTTCACCCTTTTTGATCTCTATTTGCCTTGCGTTCATAGTCTACTGTCAGCCAAGACATGCGCTCTTTTGTTGCAAATGAATCGACTTCCATTTTGCTCATCAAGACAAGTAATGCGTAGACAACACATTCGGTTCTCAACTATCCATCTACTTATCTCAAGTTTGAAAAGTCTATTAGGCTTGTGACTGTATATCATAGACTCTTTCCTTGTCAAGTTTGAAGAGACTTAGAAAAGGCTTTTTATACATATCACCAAGCTCTTGTTGTATCAAGTTTGAAAGGACAAAAGGTCTTGTAAATATAACAATGTGTATTATGCACTTTATTATTTTCTTTGTAAGTGATTTGGTGATTTCGCATGTTGTAACATGTATTTGAATTTCTCTAATTGCCACACAAAGTGTGAAAGTAATGTGTTTTCTTGAAGTTGATCACACTTGCTTGTTGTCATTATGACTAAAGTTAATTATGAAAATTATTGTAAGCATGCAACTTATAGTAATATTAAGTTCACTTGTGTTTATATCTAGAAAGCACGTACATGAGTATTTGTAAAATCATGATGTTGCATTTGTTACTATATGTGTATTGAAATGTCACCCCTTCCAAATCGACTTGCTAATAAATGATTGCATGAATAAAATAGATATTTGATAGTTGGGATCATTCATTCAAATGGTAAGTAGGTGGGTAGAGGCGTGGTTAGTAGAGTATATAAGGAGATTTTGTGATGAATCTGAGTTGCAATGGGACGAAGCATGCTAGGGTGGACCAAAAAGTACATGTATACAAGAAGACAAAATCTGCGACTTTTATTGCTTGAAATCCTCGTAAGTAAACCTTTTAAATTCTATGTGCAAATAAGTACTCAAAGTAGATAAAGTTACAAATTAACTAACAAAATCAACTACCAAAATAACATAATAAAGTAAAGTCACTCTCGACAAAATCCAAAACCAAAAACAACTATTGTATATGTTATCTTTTGACTCCAATTGTGTCAACCATACATGTGTATATTATGTAAAACATATAATTATCTAAAAAGACCATCAACATCATAGTAATAATATCAATAGTTTAAAGTAAACATTTAGGGATGAAGTTATTCTTTACATAAAATATAAACATAAGCCCCTAAATAAGGGGCTTGTGTCTTTCTAACTAACTATACAAATCTTTTATTGATATTAAAAGATTTGAAAATCCCTTATTTAGAGGCTTGTGTTTATGTAAAGAATAACTCCAAAGTGATAAATCATATTGAAGTAAGTGAAATGCAGTCTGTCCCGAACCCATGCATTGGGCTGCCTATGTACCTCCAGCCCGAAGCTTAGGATCAGAGACTCACGTAGTTGTGTGCTACATGGGTGTGGGCAGTTACTGTAACTGCCCACTAGCCTATTATTCAGTACCATAGTATAATAAGGTACTCCACTACTCTTTCCAAATCTACTGTAGAACCGAGCCTATACAAGCGTACGGCTTGACACTCCCTCTGCTCGGTGACATTGTAAGTAGAGCGAACTTGAATAAGAGCAGCTGTCTAAGCGTCGATGAGGGCGCGGCATCAGTGGGTAACAAGTCGACACTACTTAGCTGTGCCGGGCGACTGCTGTCGGAAGTGGGATAATGTCACATCCCTTTCAAAAGGATGCCCGAACACCGTGGTGAGCCAAGAGGACCCCGGGAGTGACGTCCCGGGCTTGGCAAGAGACAAGGTGAAGTGACTAAGGGGAGTCCCGAGCAAACAGCACGCAATGGCGTCGTGCTCGGGACGAACTTGGTGGTGTGCTTTACATGGTTGGAAACCTTGTTTAAGCACGCACCCATAGGTCCAAAGAACGCGCGATTTGGAGTTGTGAGTCATGAGATATGGCTCTCCAAAGTTGGAGCGCGTTCCGGGACACTCCGGGACTCGGGAGTGTTACCTTTCGGGACTCAAAATGTCGTCCTTCTTGGATGGCGGCATGTTGCATGTCGTTGGAAAGCTCTAGACAAGAGCTTTCCAAAATGCTAAGGCTCGTGAGGAGCAAAGCAATGCTTTGGGAGATATGGCTCTCCAAAGCATCGGGACTTCGGGACTCCGGGACTGCTGCCTCCCGGGACTCCCGAATGTTCAGAGGAGCATAGCTCCCACATAGAAGCTCCGATTGGGACAAGTGAGGAGTCTATCGACATCTACTCAAAGAGTAGATGTCGAAAATGGGCTCGCACGTCCCATTTGGATAACTAAGCTACAAGTTAGCCCGAGAAGAAGATACGGCCCGTTTTTGAGGCTAAGGCAAAAACGGGTGGTCTTCCAAAACAAAAGTGTGTCACGGAAGGCCCCTCAACACAAGAGGGGGCCTACCGAAGACTCCAGAGAGTACTATGAGGAGGGGTGGTCTCCCTCCTCACTTCCACATGGTGCCGAGGAGAGCCGGGGTGGCTCTAAGGGGTGAGGCTTGGGATGGAGCCTCACTCCCGCACCTTGGGCACTATGGGATGCTTGTGGTGTGCATCCCGAAACATTGGGTTGGAAAAGTGTCCCGCTCCAAACTAGTCCCGTGAAAAGTAGTGCGGTTTCGGTAATGTCCCGAAGACATGAATGGAAGGGGACTAGTGGGGAGTTGGACAAAATGCAAGGGCGGTTAGCTCGGGGTGAGTAGTGCCACCCTTGGGAGCTTGGACATGTGTGGAAGGCCGCCCGTGCCACCAAGTGGCATGCCCATGTGTTTTGTGGGAGTTCCGGTTTACGGGCTCCGGGTAATGAGTTAGGAGAGTCAAGGTGGGTTGGACACCTTGACTAGAAATGGTGCTAACATTGTGTGTGTTTGGCATGTGCAGTGTTAGCTAAGTTGTGGCCGGTTGCTACCAACAAAATAAGCCGTGATTCCGCTACCAAGTAAGGCTTACTTGAAGAAAAAGAGTGGGAGTAATTAGGGCGCGACACTTGGTATCGAGCGAGGCTACGTTACGGGATCCAATCAAGAGTAGGATGGCACGAGGGCGGAAGCTCGCGACGCGGCCCGAACACACGTAGTCAAGCCCCTTGAGGCGGGGATGCCCCTAATGAGGAGTTTTCTCAAGATGTCTCGGAAGAGCGGGAGGAAATTCAAGAGGAGCAAGGGGACCCAAGGGGAAGTTGCTAGTGGTGAGGAGGACACTCACCATGATGAGGAAGAAGTTCCCTCAAGTCCCGTCCCCTAAACGAGGCTACAAGCGGAAGGCACGAGATGAAATGTTCAATGAGCTTGTCAAAACTCTTCAAGTCATGCAAAAAGAGATCAAGGAGCTCAAGAGGAGGGCATCAAGCCCTTCTTCCCGCAAGTTGTGCAAGACTAACTTGCGCTCTTCCTTCACGGGATTGGGCAAGGCAAACAAGGTCAAGGACTTCATTGTGGAACTTGAGCTCTACTTTGAGGCCCAAAGAGCTCGTGAAGAGGACAAGATCACCATTGCCGTGACCTTCTTGAAAGAGCATGCTCTTTTGTGGTGGACTCGTTTCCGGGATGAAAATGCGGGAGTAGTGAGCAACTTAACTTGGACCGGTTTCAAGAAGATCCTAAGTGAGCGCTTCACCCCGGAGTACCAAGACATTCGGGATGGCATGGCCCTTGTGCGATTGAAGCAAACGGGCACCCTTCATGCCTATGTGAGGGATTTCAATGCACATTTAAATGTGCTCCCGAAGTTAGATGAATTGGCCAAAAAGGTCATTTTCTTCAATGGACTCCAAGGTTGGGCGGAGCGGGCATTATTTAGGATGCCAAAGCTGCCAGAAACTTGTACCGAGTTGCTCAAGTTGGCAGAAAGAATTGGTGATGATGAAGGTGACCGGAAGACTTCTAAAGAAGGGACTTCCACCGGGGAGCAAGGCAAGTCGCAGTCAAAGCGCCAACACAAGAAACATGGTTGGCGAAAGCATAAAGGCGGTGAGGGTGGGCCTTCCAAGGATGGGAAGGACAAGTTTGCCAAGGACAAAACCAAAAGTGGGGACAAGTCCAAGAAGGAGACAAGTCACATAACTTGTTACAATTGTGGAGAAAAGGGCCACATGGCAAAGGATTGCTCCAAACCAAAGGTGAGTTTGGAAAATAGGAGAATCCTTGTTACAAGTCACCTATTGGAAGGGGGTTTCATTGCAAGAGCAAGTTGCTCCAAGTTAGGTGGTGGCTTGTTGTTCCTAAAAGGAGTTGTTGGTAAAAGTGACAATTGCTTTCTGTTGGATACAGGGGCAACCCACTCGTTCATAAGTCCGGAAGCTGCGAAGAGGATGGGCTTGCATTTGAGCAAGGCAAGCAAGCCCATCCAAGTGAGGTTTGCAAAAGGCAAGCCTCACCAAACATGCCTTGTAGCTACGGGAGTAGAAGTGAAGTGTCAAAACTTCACCTTTGTGGAAAACTTCACGGTTTGTGAGATGGATGGGATTGATCTCATCTTGGGTAATACTTTCTTTGACACCTATGGGGTGGATATAAGGAGGCGGCCATTGAGTGTGGTTGCCAACCCCGAAGGCAAAGAGATTGAGTTGGAGTTCACCAAGGCACCCAACATGTTGGGGAGTAGGATCAACTTGGTGAACTTAGAGGAGTTAGAGGAAACCCGGTTCTTGATAATGCTAAGGACCGATTTGGGAGTTGAAGGGAATAAGCCCACTTCTAACTCAACACCTCCCAAGTGTATTCGGGAGGTCATCCAAGGTTTTGGTGATGTTCTCACGGAGGAGTTGCCGGATGAGTTACCGCCACGAAGAGAGGTTGATCACAAGATTGAGTTGGTGCCGGGAGCGGCACCGCCATCCAAGGCACCTTACCGGATGAACCAAAGGGAGTTGGTAGAGTTGAAGAAACAACTCAATGAGCTTTTGGCAAAGGGATATATCCGCCAAAGCAAGTCACCTTATGGAGCACCGGTCTTGTTTGTGGATAAGAAAGGAGGGAAACTACGCATGTGCGTGGATTACCGGGCGCTCAATAAGATCACTATCAAAAACAACTACCCTTTGCCTCGAATTGATGATCTCTTTGACCGGTTGGCGGGGGCCAAGTATTTTAGCCGGATCGACTTGAAGTCGGGATATTACCAAATCTTGATTGCGGCCGAGGATGTGGAGAAAACCGCTTGTAGGACTAGATATGGGTCTTATGAGTTTTTGGTGATGCCTTTTGGGTTGTGCAACGCCCCATCAACGTTCACAACCTTTATGAATACGGTGTTCCATCAAGAGATGGATGTGTTTGTCATTGTCTACATTGATGACATATTGGTGTTCTCCAAAACCGAGGAAGAGCATGCACAACACCTTGCAATTGTGCTTCAAAAACTTAGGGACAATAAATTGTATGCAAATGGGGAGAAAAGTGAGTTTGGCTTGCAAAAGATTGAGTTCTTGGGACATATTATGACGGGGCAAGGTGTCAAACCGGACCACAAGAAGGTAGAAGCAATCAAGAAGTGGAGCCGACCTACTTCACAAAAAGGAGTGAGGTCATTTCTTGGGTTGGCTAATTATTATAGGAGGTTCATAAAGAACTTCTCCAAGATTGCTAAGCCCATGTCCGATTTGCTTAAGAAGAACTTGACCTTGGAGTGGACCGAGTCATGTGAGCAAGCCTTTCAAGAACTCAAGGAGAAACTCTCCTCCCCGCCGGTATTGAAGTTCCCCGAGTTTGAGAAGCCTTTTGAGGTGCATACCGATGCAAGTGACTTTGCCATCGAGGGAGTGCTTATGCAAGAAGGAAGACCAATTACATTTGAGAGCAAAAAATTGGATGGCACTCAAATCAATTGGCCAACGCATGAAAAGGAGATGTTTGCCGTGGTGCATTGTTTGAAGACATGGCAACATTACCTTGATCTCCACAAGACCAAGGTATTCACCGATAATGTTTCATTGAAGTACTTTGAGACACAAGCCAAAATCACACCAAAGCAATTGAGGTGGTATGATACCTTAGTGCTTATGAATGTGGAGTTGATCCACAAGCCGGGCCGGGAGAATGAACATAGGCCAAGCACCACGCAAGTCTTGAGAGTGATGTATGCGGGAGAAGGTGATTTGGCAAAGCGGATAAGGGAGGCATATATGAAAGACCCCGAGGCTCAAAAGTTCTTAGATGAACTTAGATGTAGCAAGAAGCCCAAAGGTATCCGGCTTCACCAAGGTATGATCAAGTTCAAGCAAAATAGGGTGTATGTTCCAAAGGGCAAGTTGAGGTTGAGTGTGCTCAAGGAGGAGCATGACAACCCCTTGGCCGGGCATAGGGGGGAGAAATCCACCATATGCTCGGTTTCAAAGAGGTTCTATTGGCCTGGGATGAAGGAAGACATTGCCCATTATGTGAAAACTTGTATCACTTGTCAAGCCAACCGGGCGTCATACCGAAAGCAAGTGGATTTGTTAAGGCCTTTGCCTATCCCGGATGGTCCATGGGAGTGTGTCTCTATGGATTTCATTACAAGCCTCCCGGAGTCACGAGGGAGTGACGCCATCTTTGTGGTGGTTGATAGGTTTAGTAAGTTGGCAAGGATGGAGCCAACAAAAGGGACGGCGACCGCCTTTGAAACCGCGATGCTCTTTTTCAACGTTTGGTGGCGGCACCATGGATTGCCAAAGGTGATTGTATCCGATAGAGACACCAAGTTTACAAGTACATTTTGGAGGCACTTGTTTAGGAGGATGAAGACAAAGTTGACATTTAGTACGGCTTTTCACCCTC
Organism: Bryum argenteum; assembly: GCA_037043015.1. Taxonomy (NCBI): domain Eukaryota; kingdom Viridiplantae; phylum Streptophyta; class Bryopsida; order Bryales; family Bryaceae; genus Bryum; species Bryum argenteum. The sequence goes on from CM073323.1 coordinate 29,421,374, forward strand.
AAACCGATGGGCAAGCGGAACGGGTGAATGGGGTCTTGAATCAATACCTTCGCAACTATGTGAGTGCAGACCAAAGTGATTGGAGTGAGTACTTGGGTTTGGCGGAGTTTAGCTATAATGCATCAAGGCATTCAGCTACGGGGCAATCGCCGTTCAAGGTGGCTTATGGAGTTGAGCCACTTATGCCCGCCGACCTAGCTTTGGAAGGACCGCAATCGGAGTTGGAACAAGCCAAGTTCTTTCAAGACTTTGTGGCCAAGAGAGAGCAACTACTTGAGAAGACCAAGTGGTACTTAGACAAGACACAAAAGAGGTATGTGAAAGAAGTTAACAAAGGGCGGCGCCATGAGGAGTATGAGGAGGGCCAAAAGGTGTGGTTGAATGTGAAGAACTTCACCTTACCGGATGGTTTGACTCCCAAATTCATGGCAAAGTATGCGGGTCCATTTGTCATTGCAAAACGGTTGTTTGAGGATGTTTATAAGTTGGACTTACCACCGGAGATCAAGGTTCACCCCACCTTCCATGTGTCATTGCTCAAGCCATATCACGAAGATAAGGTGAGGCCGGAACGCAAGCAAGTGTTGCGGCCTCCACCCGAACTAGTTGGTGATCACCTAGAGTTTGAGGTAGAAGGCATTTTGAAATGCCGGAACACCAAGAAGAAGGGCAAAGAATACTTGGTGAAGTGGCGGGGGTACCATGAGAAGGAAGCAACATGGGTTGAGGCCAAGTACATGGCAAATGCAAAGGAGATGGTGGAAAGGTATGAAAACCAACGGAGATCCAAGACACCGAGAAAGCATTGATGAGGACATCAACCTTTGAAGTGGGGTGAATCACCACTTGTGTAGACTTGGCCTAAGTTTTGTCTAGTATTTGGTGCAAATTGCACATGTTGTAATACTTGGTTGACAATAAAGTTGCAAATTGAATGGCAAGTTTCCGTGATTGCATGTTGAATGTGAGATGTGTCCTAGTCTCATGTTGGATTGCTAGATTGGTTAGAAGAGGTTGAAGGATACGCGAAGCCAATACTTGGAATGCTGCAAAACAGGGACCTTGGCTTGGGAGTTGTGAGTGGGTGAATCCCCATGACTCTCAAGCTTAGGACTTGCTCGAGCGGGAGCAAGATAGTGGCACGGGCTCATAAAAGTGCCCTTTGCGGGTTGACCATTGTCAACGCATGGGTTGGCCATCCATGTCTCGGTAGGGTGAAGCAAAGGCTAGGCCGGGCGGGACTTAGCATTATCCCTAGGCGAGCAAAGTTCACCACTTGAGAGCCTAAGTGCTTAAAAGAGGGCTTGGTGTTGCGACCAAGAAAGTATTGGTTAGCCTTGAATTCATTCTTAAGTCATGTGAGTATGATAGGCTAGTTGAGCCTAACTTGGGGCCATTGGGGGCATTCCAAGTAAGTCTCAAAGTAGATAGGTCTAGATTTTGTAGGTCCTTTGAAGGCAAACTCTAGGGTGCCAAGGACCTTAGACCTATCTAATGCCACCTTTGAGGAGTTAGCCATTATCTAAGTGGAAGGATGCTTAGAGCATTGCGGGGCTAGCTACCCTGGAACGCAATGCAAGTGCCAAGGAGGAGGCTACCTCAAGAACAAAGACGCCGACAAGAGAGATTGTCGATGAGGGCATCGACGCTGTTTGGTGGGAGTGAGTGTCACATCCCTTTCAAAAGGATGCCCGAACACCATGGTGAGCCAAGAGGACCCCGGGAGTGACGTCCCGGGCTTGGCAAGAGACAAGGTGAAGTGACTAAGGGGAGTCCCGAGCAAACAGCACGCAATGGCGTCGTGCTCGGGACGAACTTGGTGGTGTGCTTTACATGGTTGGAAACCTTGTTTAAGCACGCACCCATAGGTCCAAAGAACGCGCGATTTGGAGTTGTGAGTCATGAGATATGGCTCTCCAAAGTTGGAGCGCGTTCCGGGACACTCCGGGACTCGGGAGTGTTACCTTTCGGGACTCAAAATGTCGTCCTTCTTGGATGGCGGCATGTTGCATGTCGTTGGAAAGCTCTAGACAAGAGCTTTCCAAAATGCTAAGGCTCGTGAGGAGCAAAGCAATGCTTTGGGAGATATGGCTCTCCAAAGCATCAGGACTTCGGGACTCGGGACTGCTGCCTCCCGGGACTCCCGAATGTTCAGAGGAGCATAGCTCCCACATAGAAGCTCCGATTGGGACAAGTGAGGAGTCTATCGACATCTACTCAAAGAGTAGATGTCGAAAATGGGCTCGCACGTCCCATTTGGATAACTAAGCTACAAGTTAGCCCGAGAAGAAGATACGGCCCGTTTTTGAGGCTAAGGCAAAAACGGGTGGTCTTCCAAAACAAAAGTGTGTCACGGAAGGCCCCTCAACACAAGAGGGGGCCTACCGAAGACTCAGAGAGTACTATGAGGAGGGGTGGTCTCCTCCTCACTTCCACATGGTGCCGAGGAGAGCCGGGGTGGCTCTAAGGGGTGAGGCTTGGGATGGAGCCTCACTCCCGCACCTTGGGCACTATGGGATGCTTGTGGTGTGCATCCCGAAACATTGGGTTGGAAAAGTGTCCCGCTCCAAACTAGTCCCCGTGAAAAGTAGTGCCGGTTTCCGGTAATGTCCCGAAGACATGAATGGAAGGGGACTAGTGGGGAGTTGGACAAAATGCAAGGGCGGTTAGCTCCGGGGGTGAGTAGTGCCACCCTTGGGAGCTTGGACATGTGTGGAAGGCCGCCCCGTGCCACCAAGTGGCATGCCCATGTGTTTTGTGGGAGTTCCGGTTTACGGGCTCCGGGTAATGAGTTAGGAGAGTCAAGGTGGGTTGGACACCTTGACTAGAAATGGTGCTAACATTGTGTGTGTTTGGCATGTGCAGTGTTAGCTAAGTTGTGGCCGGTTGCTACCAACAAAATAAGCCGTGATTCCGCTACCAAGTAAGGCTTACTTGAAGAAAAAGAGTGGGAGTAATTAGGGCCGCGACAGATAAGGATCGGAGCTTCATGGTGCGGAGGTGTTTCCAATGCACTGAAGGCGGTAGCGTCTTTGTAAAAATATCGGCCAAATTTGCCGCAGATGTGATCTTCTCAATTGTGGTATTGCCTTGTTTGACTTGCTCCGCCGAATAGAAAATTTTAGGCGAGAGGTGTTTCGTATTCTTTGTATTAATATAACCTGCGGACATTTGAATATTTGATGCCGTGCTGCGTCGTTATCTTCAAAAATCTTAATCGGTTCGTCGGCAATGGGTAACGCAGCGAGCTGACATATATCTTTTAACAAGTTTCGAAGCCAGATGGCCTCCTTCGTAGTGTCATAGAGTGCAATCAATTCAGCATGGTTTGAAGACGTGGCAACGGTCGGTTGCAACTTGGAGCTCCACGAAATCGGCGACCCCCCCAACGTGAAAACGTACCCGGATTGAGAGCGACCTCAGTGAGGCGCAGATAAATAGCCAGCGTCTGCGAAGCCCTCCAAAGCGGTGTCGTTCTTCTCAAAAAGAATCCCGAAATCTTTAGTGCCGTTTAAATATCGCAGAAGGTGTTTAACGCAGCGCTAATGTCTCATAGTGGGCTCCTTGCTATGTCGTGAAAGGAGATGTGTAGCAAATTTTATATATGGTCTGACATTGAGTGCGAGCCATGAAACTGACATGACTGCTTTGACATAAGGAAATTCCACTGGTAATATTTCTTCATCTTCCCTCCTTGGCCCATATTCATCTTTGTCGGGCTGTAAGGTGCGAACAATAAGTGGTGTGGGGAGAGGATGAGACGCGTCCATAGCAAATTTCTTGAGTAGTCGTTCTGTATAGGTTGTCATATGCATATGGACAGAACCGTTGCTCAAATGTTCAAGTTCAACACCCAAACAGCCCAGGGTCCTTCCATAATCTTTCACTTGAAATTCCGTTTTCAAGAGTGTAACTGTAAGAGCAACAGCTTCGCGTGTACCAAAGATATTAATGTCATCAACATATATCGCTAACATGACCAAGTGATTCTTCTTTCGATCAACAAAAACACAAGGTGCGAATTTACTTACCTGAAAGCCGGAGTCAGTCAAATACTTTGTCAGATGGTCATACCATAAACGTCCACTCTGTTTGAGGCCATATATTGCCTTGTAGATTTTAACGACTTTATCTGTCAGGCGTTTTCGCTTGTTCTGGGGTAATGATTTGCCATTAACTGGCCGTGAGATAGGCGCAAACGACACACGTTGATGCGCAGTGCTCACGTTTATGTTCGCAGCCAACCCGGTGCCAGTTCGGGCAACGTGTCGCGCACCTCTCCTTGAGGAGTGCCCGCAACACCAAGGGCCCAAGGGGGACACCGGAGTGACGCCCGGGCCTTGGGGTGCCAAGGTGAAGGGAACCTAAGTGGGCCTAGTGTGGGAGAGGACCCCGGGCGTTGGAGACGCCTCTCACCCACGGAGACTAGGAGCCACGAGGGAATGGACATGAGATTATGGAAGCTCATGTTGCCACGATTCCGGGATGCTAAGGAGCACCTCATTTGGAGGTGTGAGCTAAAAGTTATGGGAGTTGGAAGATTGTGGGACTAAAGGGAGTGCTGTCCAGGGACAGTGCTGGACTGGGAAGCTGGCCCGGGACTCCCGAATCTTCAGAGGGGCATAACTCCCTCAATACTTGTCGGAATGAGGCAAGTAAGGTGTCTATCGGCATCTACTTGACGAGTAGATGTCGATAGAGTGGTCGCTCGTCGCGTTTGGATGCGGGACGAGGTAGATACGAGCCCTGGAAGGTTCGGGAAGTCTCCCGGGCCTTCCAGCGGCTAAGGCATTGGGAGATTGGGTGGTCTTCCAAAACTAAGAGGTGTGAGGGTCCAGCCCTTCACCTAGGACCAGGGGCTGCCGAATCCCACAGAGTATACTATGGGGAGGGCTGGTCTCCTCCCCACTCCCATGGTGCCTTGGTGGTGACCAAGGTGGGAGTCCCGAGTGGTGTGGCTAGTGTTGGGGCCTCACCATGGGGACTCCCAAGCCAAGGTGAGTCCCAATGGGTGGAGCTAGTGTTGGGGCTCCACCATGGGGACTCAAAGTGCAAAATGAGGCACGGTGGGTGGAGCTAGTGTTGGGGCTTCACCACGGTGGCTCATAAGGACAAGGTGAGTCCCGGTGGGGGAGCTAGTGTTGGGGCTTCACCACGGGGACTCATATAGGCAAAATGAGGACCATGAGTGCTACCGATGTGAGGTGGTGTCTCACCACCGGCGTTGTGATTATTTGGTGGCCTTGGGGTCACCATGGTGGTCATGGGCGGTGGTGAGGAGACACCACCAAGTGCGGTTAGGCCGCGTGGTATGGGAGTGCCACCAAGTTGGGCCTTGGACATAAGTGGAAGTCCGCACCTAACCATTGGCTACCTACGAAGGGGTTGAGTCCCGGTTGCATGAGTAGGAGGATTGATAACCAAGCGGTGAGCTTGGTGGTTGGTATGGGGAGCTAACTTTGTGCATGTGGGGGATGTGCGAGTTAGCGCTCGTGACACTTGCTACGATTGGGAAAAAGTTGGTGTAAGCTAAGGTGAGCTAGCGAGGTTGCGACACAGTATCATCGAGCAGGCTTTTAGTACCCAAGTGCAAAGTTGTGTGAGGAGCAATGGGCAAGAAGAAGACCATTGAGGTGATGAGCCGGGAGCTTCCAAGCGGCCGGCACGAGGGGGAACAAAGACCCCGATCCTACAAGTGAGGCTCATTCTCATGACTCCAATGAAGAAGCCGCCACTAGTGAGGGCAATGAGCAAATGGAATTGTCACTTCAAGAGGAGCCCTTGGGTGAAGAGGAGCGCTCTAGGTCGAGACGCCTAGAGTCTTCCCAAGGGGTGGAAAGACAAGATCCTCAATTGGCTTTTCAAATGAGAATGCTTGAGTTCATGGACTCCGTGAATCAAGAGCTCAAGCGTGGGAAGGAAGAAAGGGATCGCCAAGAGAGGTTGATTGAACACCTCATGATGCAAGGGTCCCGACCTTCATCTTCCACCAAAAAGTTGGCTAAGGTAAACATGCCAAGCACCTTCTCGGGACTTGGTAAGGCAAGGAAGGTGAAGGAATTCCTTCTTGAGATGGATAACTACTATGATGTCCAAAAGCCGGATGAGGAGGACAAGGTTTCCATTGCGGTGACATTCCTTAAGGATCATGCTCTTCAATGGTGGACAAGCAAAAAGGAGCAAGAGTCGGAGTTGGTGGCAAACTTGACTTGGGGTGGCTTCAAAGACTTGTTGAGTGAACGCTTCACACCAGAGTATCAGGAGTTGAGGGAAGGCATGAACTTGGTGCAAATGAGGCACACTGGGTCTCTCAAGGCCTATGTGCGTGACTTCAATGCCCAAATGAATGCCACACCCAAGATGGATGAGTTCTCTAAGAAGTGCATCTTTTTGGGTAGACTTCAAAAGTGGGTGGTGGATGCCTTGTTCAAGTTCCCAAAACTTCCCGAGGATGTGGCGGGCATCATCAAGATTGTTGAAAGGATTGAGGCTGATGGACCCGAGAGGAAGTCAAGTGGCCCCTCTCAACAAAGTGGATCAAATAGGAATGCGGCTCGAGGCAAAGAGCGCAAGAAGTTTGGCTTTGGCAACAAACACAAGGGACAAGTGGATGGTGGAGCCTCTAACAAAAGGGAACACCAAGGGGGAAAGCCATCTAAAGGGGGAGACAAAGGTGATGACACCAAGGCCAAGAGGTGCCATGGTTGTGGCAAGATTGGCCACTTCATTGCGGAGTGCCCCGACAAGAAGGTGAGTACCATTGCAAGTCTTGCTTGTGTTGAAGACCGCATACTAGAAGGAGGTTTTGTGGCCAAGGCAAGTAGCCTCAAGCCAAGGCCGGGCCTCTTGTTTCTTGAGGCCCAAGTGAAGGACAAAGATGTCTCATGTTTGGTTGATACAGGGGCAACGCACTCCTTCATGAGTCCCAAACTAGCAAGGGAGTTGGGCTTGCCACTGCAAAAGGCAAGCAAGCCCATCAATGTGCGTTTTGCAAAGGGCGAACCGCACAAGACGAGGGAAGTGGCGTTGCAAGTGACCTTGAAGTGTGGGACATTGGAGTTTGTTGAGAATTTCACATTATGTGAGATGGATGAGGTAGACCTCATCTTAGGGGATACCTTCTTTGAGGCGCATACAGTGGATGTGAGGCGCAAGCCAGCACGGTTAGTGGTGCGCCGTGATGGCAAGGAGTTAGTGTTGAAGTTAACTCGTGGCCCTTCAATAGCGGGGGGCAAATTAAACTTGGTCTCTTTAGACCAAATGTTGGAACATCAATTTGTGGTGATGGCTCGTGAAGAGCAACTTGGGCATGAGGGGAAGGGGGTGCAACAACCACTTCCCAAAGAAATTCAAGAGGTGTTGGCCAAGTACAAGGATGTGCTTACCAATGAGTTACCCAAAGAGCTACCCCAAGAAGAGAAGTGGATCACAAGATCGAGGTGCTACCTGGAGCTGAGCCACCTTCTAAGGCACCTTATCGGTTAAACCAAAAAGAGTTGATGGAGCTAAAGAAGCAACTAAACGACTTGTTGGAAAGGGGTTATGTGAGACCAAACAAGTCACCATATGGTGCACCGGTCCTCTTTGTGGACAAGAAGGATGGCAAGCTTAGGATGTGCATTGATTATAGGGCCTTGAATAAGGTGACCATCAAGAACAACTACCCTTTGCCTCGAATTGATGATCTCTTTGATAGATTGGCGGGAGCTAAGTACTTTAGTCGCATAGACTTGAAGTCGGGTTACTATTATTGCGGATTACTATTATTGCGGATGCGGATGTGGAAAAGACCGCGTGCCGCACAAGGTATGGGTCTTATGAGTTCCTTGTGATGCCCTTTGGGTTGTGCAATGCACCCTCAACATTCACAACCCTTATGAACACCATCTTTCGAGAGGAAATGGATGACTTTGTGATTGTCTACATCGATGACATCTTGGTGTTTTCCAAGACGGCCGAGGAACATGCAAGGCACCTTGAGGCAGTACTCATGAAGCTTAGAGACAACAAGCTTTATGCTAATGGGGAAAAGAGTGAGTTTGCACAACTTGAGATGGAGTTCTTGGGCCATGTGGTTACCGGAGATGGAATCAAGCCGAACATGAAGAAGGTGAAGGCAATTCAAGAGTGGAAGCGGCCTTCTACACAAAAGGGACTTAGGTCATTCCTTGGCCTAGCAAACTACTATCGCCGCTTCATACGCAACTTCTCTAAGATTGCCAAGCCTTTGTTCGACTTGTTGAAAAAAGGGGTAAACCAAGTATGGGATGAATTTTGCTACCAAGCCTTTGAGGAACTCAAGAACAAGTTGTCATCTCCACCAGGGTTGAAGTTCCCTGAGTTTGATAAGCCCTTTGAGGTCCACACAGATGCAAGTGACTTTGCCATTGGAGGCGTCTTGATGCAAGATGGTAGGCCAATTGCCTATGAGAGCAAGAAGTTGGATGGGTGTCAAAGGAGATGGCCAACTCACGAGAAGGAGCTCTTTGCGGTGGTGCATTGTTTGAAGACATGGCAACATTACTTGGGGTTGCACAAGACTAAGGTCTACACCGATAATGTGTCTTTGAAGTATTTTGAGACACAAGCACAAATGAGTGCCAAACAATTGAGGTGGCATGATACTTTGGCGCTCATGAATGTGGACTTGATCCACAAACCGGGCCGTGACAATGTGGTGCGGATGCGCTAAGTAGAAAGGAAGAGTTTCATGCCATGAGCACCACCCAAGTCTTGCGGCTCATGTATAAGGGTGAAGGCAATTGGGAACGGCGGATAAGAGAGGGGTACATGAAGAACCCCGAGGCACAACAAATGCTTGGTGATCTTAGGAAGGGCAAGAAGCTCAAGGAGATCAAGTTGGTGAATGGATTGCTCAAGTATAAGCAAAGTAGGGTGTATGTTCCTCAAGGCAAGCTTAGATTGTTGGTTTTGAAGGAGGAACATGATAGTCCCATAGCCGGCCATAGGGGAGAAAAGACTACCATTGCAACGGTGTCAAGGAGGTACTATTGGCCGGGGATGAAAGATGACATAACCCACTTTGTGAAGACTTGTGTGATGTGCCAACTTAACCGGGCTTCATATCAAAAGCAAGCGGGCTTGTTGCAACCATTGCCAATTCCGCCGGGTCCTTGGCATAGTGTGTCTATGGACTTCATCACAAGCCTTCCCGAGTCGCAAGGGTATGATGCCATCTTAGTGATGGTGAATCGGTTTAGCAAGTTGGCTCATATGGTGCCAACTAGAGGAATCCTGAATCGCGCTTGAGACCGCCAAGATCTTTCTCGATGCATGGTGGAAGCATCACGGGTTGCCAAGAGTGATTGTGTCGGATCGAGACCCAAAGTTCACAAGAGCATTTTGGAGACACTTCTTTAGGAAGGTGGGAACCAAGTTGACATTTAGCATCGCCTTTCATCCCCAAACAGATGGGCAAACCGAAAGGGTGAATGGGGTCTTGAACCAATACTTGAGGAACTTTGTGAGTGCGGACCAACGTGATTGGGTAGACTATGTGGGGTTGGCGGAGTTCGATTTACAATGCGGCCACACACTCGGCGACTAAGGAGTCACCTTTCAAAGTGGCCTATGGAGTGGAGCCACTCCAACCCGCCGACTTAGCTCTCGAGGGGGCACATTCAACACCGAGTTCAACCAAGATGGTGAAGACTTGGCCAAGAAGCGGGAACATATGTTTGAAAAAACCAAGTTGTTGTTGGAGAAGGCAAGAAGGCGCTATGAGAAGCAAGTCAATGCCGGAAGACGTGAAGTGGAGTATGAGGTGGGACAAAAGGTGTTGTTGAATGTGAAGAACTTCACCATGCCCGAAGGCCTCACTCCAAAGTTCATGTCCAAGTTTGCGGGTCCGTTTCCCATTGTGGAACGGGTGTTCAAAGATGTGTATAAGTTGGAGCTACCACCCGAGATCAAAGTGCATCCAACATTCCATGTTTCATTGTTAAAGCCATTCAAGGAGGATACCTTGTGGCCGGATCGCAAGCAAGTGATTCGGCCACCACCAGAGTTGGTTGGACAACATTTGGAATATGAGGTAGAGGCCATCCTCAAGAGTAGGAACCTCAAAAACAAGAGCAAGGAATACCTTGTGAAGTGGCGAGGATACCACGAGAAAGAAGCAACGTGGGTGGCGGCAAAGGACATGGTGAATACTAAGGAGGTGGTGGAGAACTTTGAGAAGAATAGGAGCTCCAACAAGAAGCAACGTAGGCATTGATGAGGACATCAACCTCCGTAGTGGGGGAGGATGACTTGTAGCTTGGGCGTAGATCCACAACACTTGTACTTGTTCTTTGGATTTGGCAATAAAGTTTGGCTTTGGTGTGTGTGCAAAGAGAAGAGTATGAGATGGAGTCCTAGTCTTGTACTTGTGCTAAGTTGGTGGAAGAGGGGGAATAGAGATGTGAAACCGAGTTGGGAAGGCCGAGTAATGGGGACCAAGGCTAGGAGAAAGAGTGGATAAAACCATGAAGTCCCTTGGCCTTGGGCTTGTCCGGCGGGGACAAGGTAATGGCGCGTGCTCATAAAGCGCGCCACTCCCACAAACTAGTGCAAGCTAGTGCATGGGAGTCATGAACCCATGCCTTGAAAGAGATAGTGGGATCCGAGTTGGGCGGAACTTGGCATTACCCCGTGCGATCGAGTCGTGGTGTAAAAGCCATCTTGGGTTTGCAACCAAGACAACTTGGTGGAAGCATTGAGGTCCACCTAGTAGTCAAGGAAGAAGTGTTAGGCTAGTGGAGCCTAACTTGGAGAGCCAAGGTAAGGGCAATCCAAGAGGGTCTCAAAGTAGGTGGGTCTAGAGTAGTTTAGTTGCCTTGGAAGAAGTCCAGGGTACTAAACGGACCACCTAGTGACGACACCTTTGAGACTTTGCCAAAGTTTGAGAGTGCATTGTGTGGGTCGCGCCCGGTGAAACACAATGTCGCACCAATGGGGATGGCAACCCAAGAGTTGGTGTGACCGACTACAAGTATAGTCGATGAGGGCATCGACTCCATTAGGTGGGGGGTGAGTGTCGCGCACCTCTCCTTGAGGAGTGCCCGCAACACCAAGGGCCCAAGGGGGACACCGAGTGACGCCCGGGCCTTGGGGTGCCAAGGTGAAGGGAACCTAAGTGGGCCTAGTGTGGGAGAGGACCCCGGGCGTTGGAGACGCCTCTCACCCACGGAGACTAGGAGCCACGAGGGAATGGACATGAGATTATGGAAGCTCATGTTGCCACGATTCCGGGATGCTAAGGAGCACCTCATTTGGAGGTGTGAGCTAAAAGTTATGGGAGTTGGAAGATTGTGGGACTAAAGGGAGTGCTGTCCAGGGACAGTGCTGGACTGGGAAGCTGGCCCGGGACTCCCGAATCTTCAGAGGGGCATAACTCCCTCAATACTTGTCGGAATGAGGCAAGTAAGGTGTCTATCGGCATCTACTTGACGAGTAGATGTCGATAGAGTGGTCGCTCGTCGCGTTTGGATGCGGGACGAGGTAGATACGAGCCCTGGAAGGTTCGGGAAGTCTCCCCGGGCCTTCCAGCGGCTAAGGCATTGGGAGATTGGGTGGTCTTCCAAAACTAAGAGGTGTGAGGGTCCAGCCCTTCACCTAGGACCAGGGGCTGCCGAATCCCACAGAGTATACTATGGGGAGGGCTGGTCTCCTCCCCACTCCCATGGTGCCTTGGTGGTGACCAAGGTGGGAGTCCCGAGTGGTGTGGCTAGTGTTGGGGCCTCACCATGGGGACTCCCAAGCCAAGGTGAGTCCCAATGGGTGGAGCTAGTGTTGGGGCTCCACCATGGGGACTCAAAGTGCAAAATGAGGCACGGTGGGTGGAGCTAGTGTTGGGGCTTCACCACGGTGGCTCATAAGGACAAGGTGAGTCCCGGTGGGGGAGCTAGTGTTGGGGCTTCACCACGGGGACTCATATAGGCAAAATGAGGACCATGAGTGCTACCGATGTGAGGTGGTGTCTCACCACCGGCGTTGTGATTATTTGGTGGCCTTGGGGTCACCATGGTGGTCATGGGCGGTGGTGAGGAGACACCACCAAGTGCGGTTAGGCCGCGTGGTATGGGAGTGCCACCAAGTTGGGCCTTGGACATAAGTGGAAGTCCGCACCTAACCATTGGCTACCTACGAAGGGGTTGAGTCCCGGTTGCATGAGTAGGAGGGATTGATAACCAAGCGGTGAGCTTGGTGGTTGGTATGGGGAGCTAACTTTGTGCATGTGGGGGATGTGCAGAGTTAGCGCTCGTGACACTTGCTACAGTTGGGAAAAAGTTGGTGTAAGCTAAGGTGAGCTAGCAAGGGTTGCGACACTCGCCAAAAGTGTCATCGTCTGAAGAGTAATCCATCCTGCAATACGGCCTCACAAGGTTAGAAATTAATTAGAAAAAAACATGGTCACAACTCCAAGACTGTATGAGAGACGAACAAGTGCAGTTTAGCTCGACTCGGGCTACTTACTAAGAGAATACGGGTCGAGCTTAACTGCATTATTTATTCGATCAATCAGTTTAACACGACGCGATTCAAACTGATTAACCTAAACCTTTACCAGTAAAGCCTGACTCGAACAGAAGTGGGGATAATATCCCGCGCTATTGAATAGCTCAACACCAGGTAAACAATTTCAGAAGATAGAGGCTACAGTTTAGCTCGACTCGAGCTAAACTGTCCGACAAGATGCCTATTGCAGTTTAGCTCGACTCGAGCTAAACTGCAGATACGAATGAATATTGTAGTTTAGCTCTAGTCGAGCTGAACTACAGGAACAAGAATGCAATACAGTTTAGCTCGAGTCGAGCTAAACTGCATGAACATGGAAGCATACAGTTTAGCTCGAGTCGAGCTAAACTGCATGAAGATGCATGCAATACAGTTTAGCTCGACTCAAGCTAAACTGTAAATACTTGCACGCATGCAGTTTAGCTCGACCCGAGCTAAACTGCAGATGTATACATCTATACAGTTTAGCTCGACTTGAGCTAAACTGCAGATGTATACATCTATACAGTTTAGCTCGACTCGAGCTAAACTGCATGAACATGGAGGCATACAGTTTAGCTCGAGTCGAGCTAAACTGCAGGAACATGCATGCAAGACAGTTTAGCTCGACTCGAGCTAAACTGCAGATACTTGCACGCATACAGTTTAGCTCGACCCGAGCTAAATTGCAGATGTATACATCTATACAGTTTAGCTCGAGTCGAGCTAAACTGCAGATGTATACATCTATACAGTTTAGCTCGACTCGAGCTAAACTGCATGGCAAAGTTCCATACTAGTCCCGGAAATTCCGGCGGTTTTTACGGGATGTGAATACAATTCAAAATTACGTTTCAATCAGCGCTCTCCCATCCTATCGTCACGCGCAGGAATCAAAATATACTCCTGTACCAACGTAATCGTCAAATCAAAGTAATATGTCAACAACAACGACTCCGAATGCACCATGCTAAAGTACAAGTCATTAGAATACAACCATTAAATTGAAATTGTCAAGTACTTCTACTGAAGATAAGGAGAAAACTAGGAAGAATACTGAATCTAACAATGCGAGAAGCTGTGCAAAGCAAATTGAACGATAAACAATCATGCATATATGCAATCGGGAAACACGTACGCGAAGGTAGAGGGCGAGTTGAAGGAAGCGCAGAGAACTCAAATACGTCGAGGGAGTTCAGAAACCTGAGAGATTGGGAAAAGAATCATTCCGTTCTGGATTTCGAAGGTCATTGCGTAGCGCAATGCCGTTTTCGCGGCAAGCTAGAAATAGGAAATAGGAGGGAATTGACTTTCAAAAATTGAAAATTGGCGGGAACTGAAGTCTCGACAGATGAAGTGTCAACCGTTAATACTGGGCGGGAAGAAACGTGCCGCCATTTGGATATTGGCGGGATTGGGGTTATAGGGTTTAGGGTTTAGGGTTTCGGGTTTCTATCATAGGTGTGAGATAATTGTAATTGGGCAAAGAAATGTTAATCTTTATACACCTACTGTGAGGAATACTATGTTAGCAAACAATCAATGGCACAATAAAATTTTAGTTTAAGTACTTGTAAGCAATACAATGGATACAACTTTCAATTTCATATTTTTGTAAATCGAGTATTCTTAACCTCAAACCTTTATTTCTAAATAAAGTTCCTATAGAATAAATTCGATGCAATATTTACCTTAAAGTGAAGTATGACATATTTAACTAAATATGACAGTCCACGATTTACAATTAAGAACAATAGTTGCAAAATGATTTCTATAATCTAGATTCCATGAAGATACTCTTCAGATATGTAGATTTTAAGGTCATGGATACAGATATCTCGCTATATTTTGAAATCCATAATAAGCCCAAAGTTCATATTGAATGGAATGATGCATAAGTCTTATTAAGTATTAAGCTATTATCTTATCTATAAGTTTAATACTACTAACGTTTTTATGTGTATGTTCTTGTTAACTATTCTTAATTGAATGTTTATTATTATACACTTCAAATTAATTCTATCATATGCAATATCTGGTTAAAAATGTACGAGTAAACATAATTTTAGGAAATTTTTTGTTTATTTCTTTGTGTGTACGTAATATATTTGATAATTATTTATAATTTAATATAGTAACTGATATTTATTACATATTATATTATATACTATTTATCTATAAATGAAAAGTATATCTTTTGAATTGTAAATTCATACAATGTAAATATAATCTTAGTATATTATGTAGAGTATCAAATTGATTCAGCTATAAACTGTACTGATGAAATCAAATATTTTAACTTTAAATTATATATGAAATCTTCAAGGTTATCAACGATGAAAAATTTATACTAATTAATAAATAAGTTTGTAAATTTAGTTGAATACACTTTGGAATATTTAATAAAGGAGTTTCAATATACATAAAATTTTATATTTAAACTTAATTTCATTGTATAGATGCTCAATGGTTCATATGTCATTTAATTTTTTTTAACATATAACTTACCAAAATTAGATTACTATTGAACGTTTTAATTTCATTTGTAGATGTTTAACCTTACAATTGGATTTTGTATTGAATGTTTAAAACCAATTGCAAATATGGACACCTTTTCGTTTGAAAAATGCATTTATCAAATACAATTAATACATTCATTGATCTTTAAAGTTGAAATTCAATTCTCAAATTCAAAATTTAAATTAGATCGCTGTTGATCGTCCAAGAAATGAAGATTTCATCGTATAGCCAGATTAGCTTGGGATGTTACCATCCAAGCGCCTCTTACTTAAAGGCATCCGCCCCAGATAAACTAACCACCATGTATTGTTTCGCTTAGGTTTCGGCAGTTAGACATCCTTAGACGAAAGAGTGGTATTTCAAGATTGATAGTGCCGTTGCACATCATTACCTCCGAGGCACCTATCCCACACATTCAATCAAGGTTGTCACTGGAAAGCTCTAGTAAAGGTGCAAGGGGTCTTATCGTCTAGTTGTTGGTACTCCGCATCTTCAAAGAGAGCTAAATTTCACTGAGTCCATGTTGGAGGCAGCAGTGCAGCCATTTTATTTTTGACATTAGTAATACTTATTTTACGACGGTATATAAGATTTTAACTTTCATTCTTGAGGATTAAATAAGTAAATAAACAATCTGAATATTTAAGAAAATCTCTGATTGTGAAATTGAACCTATTTTATGCTTATGTCTTAAATTATTTGATGTTGTGAAATCATAAGAATAAGATTTATAAGAACTAGTTAAAGAAATGAAATTGTTTAGTAGTGGATATTCTTAAGCTTCAACGTAAGCTTAAAACACGTAATTCGTTATAATGGGAATATTCAGATTATCAAATTGATGAAAATTGAGCTTGAGTTGAGCCAAATATACTGTGTGGGTACAGTTAGCTGGACCCTAACTAAACCCACATTAATTTTCCCAAAATCAGTGAATAATATCGTTATAATGGATTACATGTTTTAACCGGATCGAGTTTACTTCATCATATGTTGTTTTCGTTGGAATAATTATAATGAGCCATATACATATGAAACTTTGTACGCTTTATTATGATGTATTCTACGCCATATAATGTAATTTATATTTATTTTAAGTATTGTACTTAATCTTGAATATTTCTTATTTTAAAACATGTTCATACTTCAAATTAAGGATTGTAAAAATTATTTACGTTTATTGAAATTATACTTTTGAAATTATTTGTTGAAAGTATACTTTTAAGTGAATAAGCTTTTCTATAAGACTATCTTACAGTACTCAGCCTGCAATATATCATTATGCATTAACAACGCAAGACTGCAATGTATTTTTAAATTTCTCTATACATTATTAAAATGTAATTTATAAAAAAGAAGCATTAAGTAAAATTACTTCCTTTCACTGATAACTCATTATTGGTAATCTATCCATGTACTCAACACTCTAGTGCCAAATCCACCTGATTTCGAATGCTGCTTGCCAAGTAGAGAAAACTCAACCTCATTGTAAGCCTTCCTGCCTTAATAATGCCCACAGAACGTAGTGTGTTCAGCGTTTTAGCCGCACGGCTGCCTACTGCGACGAATTGGCTTGATGTAGAGTGAGTGCTAACTCTCTTTTGGAATTGTGCGGCTATGGTATCGACCTTCTTGAGTTATAAATCTGGGCAAGCAACGTCCCTCACGGCATTCATTGAAGTATGGATTGCGAATACAAAAATGGATGGATTGATTATTCAAATCGAAAGGAATCAATTCGAATTTGCACTTTTTCGAACATTTAAATTTTTTAATAAATAATTATATTTATGAATCTCTTATTCTCAAATTTTGAAATCTAAAATAATGCTCAAAGTAATAATGCAGTTATTAACTTTTTTTGTCAAATACTCTATTTATAAAAGTATCAGATATTATTAATATCTTATTTTATAATAGTCTATATAAACTAATGTATCTTACCTTAACGCTATTCAACATCAGCTTCATTCCAACGAACAAGTGTATTACATAATATATTCCTAACCTTGTTTCAAGTAATCTATTATATAAAAGTGTATTTATTAATGTCATATACCTAATTAGAGTACTTTTAAAGCACTATATTTATTGGATTCCGTATTTATTAGTCTTTTGATGTCTATAAAAATATTAATCGAATTTTCCAAATAATGTATTTAATAACCTACTATTTTCAAATATTATATTCATATAATCATGTATTGAATTGCGTATCAGTTCACTAAATTATATAACTATATAGTTATATTACTATATTTAGTAAACTTATAGTCAATGATTCCTTCTTTCAATATATATTCATTAATATGTTTATTAACGTCTATCTTTCGAAATACTATATTTATAGGATACAATATCTTGTGCGGATCAATTTATTATAATTATGTATATTTATTAATTTATTTACATTAACATATTTATGAAAAGTCTATATAAATATCCATTGATTCACAAATTAAATGTCTATTCAATAATCTCTTCATTAATACTTATATAATCCAAAACAATATTCATTAAAAATATTATTTATTAACGACTAATACCAAAATAACTTATTTACGAAGAACTTATATTCTTTCTTTTTGTTATTTTTTTATAATTATTATTATTATTATTATTTGACATATAGAATAGGTATTGATAGATGATGATCATTTAGATTTCTTATTATTTGTCAAAATCACATCAATTTTTTATCTGGAATTCTTGCCATTTAATAGAATTCGCATGGATCTATACATACTTTACCCCAATAGTGACTTGAGTACAAGAAGAATATTCTCGTTTTTAAAAACTTAGCGTCTAGACTTATAAATACCCATCATCAGGAAATAGTACATACTTTAGAAGAAGGAGAAACTAGTATATATGAGACAATTTATGGTAGAAATACACTATACTTGTTTTAGTTTAATGATCAAAAAATTACACATTCATTACAAAGTGAAGAACCTCATTGACAAAAAAAGCTCACTGACTTCGACCACGAAACAGAGAAGGAAGTCATAGCGTCGTGCACAACCTTCAAGGAGAATTATTTTTACTCTAAAATGGTTACTCATGCATGCATACAATAGGAAATAAAATTTAAAAATGACACACTTTCTGTTTACAAAACATGGGGAACAATGTACTCTCAAAATTTCGTGTTGAAAACTACGAATTTAGATTATTAAATTAAGTCACAATTTAGTGAAAAACTTCCATTAATAACCTAGACATTTACTTAGTCAAAATTTGGACAAATCTAGGACACAAACATAGACAGATCTTAGTCCAAACTAAGCAAAAAATTAGTGAAAGAATTAATCAAAACATAAGTTAATCGGGAACAATATTTTATCAAAAAAACCATATAAAAAAAAAAAACAACAACAATTAAAAAAAAAACAATAAAAAAACAATTTTAAAAAAAACAATAAAAAAACAAAATTATTAAAAAAATAAATAAAACAGTTTGCCATGCCCATGATCATGTGCATGGGCATGGTCATGTACATGGCCATGTATGTGCGGATGACCATGTACATGACCATGGCCATGCCCATGATCATGGGCATGGAAAAGCGGGTGATGATGGGATACTGAGTTGTCCCACCACCGCCGACATTGAGTAGGGTGCCCATCAGAGCACTCATTGGCCAGAGCCTTCCTCCCACTCACAGTCCAGCGCATTCTCCCCCCACTCAGAGGCGCAGCCATTTGCCTGGCTCATTCAGCGCATTTACTTTGTGCCTTTGCTGTTTTGCCTTCGCTCGTTTTGCGCATTGACGTTATCTCTTTGCGGTTTTCTGCGCATTAGCCCTTCAGCTTTACTCACGCGCTCGCTGCCACTTTGTCGTTTTGCGGTGTCAGACTCCCTTTTTGCGCTAGCTGTGCGGTTGTGGAAGTTTGTCGTTTTCTGTTTTCGTTTACGCGCGTCTTTTCGTAGTTTTCGTTTTGCCGCCATTTCGATTGAGGGCGCTGAAGACCTGTAGTGTAGTTCGGTTTAGCGTTTTCGGGGTCGCGGGAGGAGGGGTTTGTGGCGAGGAAGGGTTTGAGTTGAAAGAAGTCGGCGAGGAGTTCCACGGAGGTCGTGGTTTTCTGCGGCGGAGGTCGTGCTATTTCGTGGCGGAGGAGGTTGTGCTATTTCGTGGCGGAGGACGTCGGTTTGCTGTGGCGGAGGAGGTCGGCTTGCTGTGGCGGAGGAGGTCGGCTTGCTGTGGCGGCGGAGGAGGTCGGCGAGGTCAGCGACCTAGGCGGAGATCGGTGGAGGTCGGCTAATAGGTAAATTGCAATTAACCCTAATGCCATCGCTTCACCTCGTTTTTTTCATCCCTCTGTTCCACACTCCACCTCGCTTATTCGGAAACCAGTCCCTCCAACGGCGGATTTAGCTGCTCAAGGATAGTTTGCTCAAGCATTTGCTCAAGGATTCGCTGCGGAATTGTTTGCTTGCTGCACGGTGTTTTTCCTCCCTTTCGTAGTCGTCTTAGCCTCGTTCTTGTAGTCTCAGCGCGGGAATGGCTGGAGGCTGCTTTTGAAGAGAATATGGACGAGGTGACAAGTTTGTTGGATTTTCTCGGTGTGTTGAGCTGCGGCTTAGAAATTAGGGTTTACTGCTTTTTGCGGATCAATGTCCACCAACAGTGTGGAACTTCTATGTGAATTGCTTGTAGTTAATCTTAGAGCATTTGTTCGTAGACAGTGTGGAAGTTATCTAAGCTCATTCAAACCTTGAAGTATAGCAAGTTTATTGTACTTGAATTCTTTGTAGGTCCTTTGATTTGCTTCTTCACATTCTGTATATGAAGTCACGCTTGCTTTCTAAAGCGAATGCTGAATGAGAAGTTGCAGATACATTTGTGGGAGATAGAGTTGCTGAAGATCGGGTTCGACATTCAATTGCTGCGAACTTGGAGATACTCGTAGATACAAGAAGAATATCGAGGTAAGGTGGCACAAAATTTGTGTTTGAATCTTTCAGCCATGACTTGTTATGCTTTTTTGTATCTTCTATTCTCGCTTTCATTGTTGTGCATTCTACATAGCACTTCCATTCAAATTTCACTGCTGATATTATGCCTTGTAGCTCGTACATAATTGAATTTCCCGTGAGGTGTAGCATGTTGGATTGCTTAGTATTGCTAAAAGAAAGCCCACGCATCCGATTCCAACAAAGAATTTGGTAGCCTCTGTTTCCAATTACAAATGTATTCTATAAGCATCGAATAATACACAACAAATGCTCACAATCAAACTTAGATCCTCACAGACCTCCCCAATCCATAACCATCACATTCTTGTGCAGGTCAAGGCCAAGCGAAGTTCATCACACAAGTCCTTTGCCAAATCTACGAGAAAAATGGCCGACAGGTAATCATCATCATCAGCAAACCCACTAAGTCACTTGCAAATGGATTTGAGTCCTCTGCATTAGTTCAGCTCTAGCAAACTAGAAACATGTTGATGCGCGCGTACATACAATGTACTACGATTTAGCTCGACTCGAGCTAAATCGTAGTTGACAAGATTCATATGATTTAGCTCGAGTAGAGCTAAATCAGAGAGGCTTTGTCATTTTCTGATTTAGCTCGAGTCGAGCTAAAGCTGCGATTGACATCGATCTTCTGATTTAGCGAGTCGAGCTAAATCAGAAGACTATTGTTCGTTCTGATTTAGCTCGAGTCGAGCTAAATCAGAGAGACTATTTGTCATTTCTGATTTAGCTCGACTCGAGCTAAAGCTGCGATTGACGCTAGTACTTACAGTTTAGCTCGACTCGAGCTAAACTGTTGGCATTACGCTACTGCTGTCAACCAAAACGGCTACACTCTAATCAACGAAGAACGTAGAGCTAAGGCCAAATAAAACTACTAAAAGAAACACCTACACAACAGCAACTACAGTTTAGCTCGACTCGAGCTAAAGCTAAATCGTTGCATTGAGCCTCTACAGATTTAGCTCGAGTCGAGCTAAGCGTCATCGACCCATGTGCATGCAGTTTAGCTCGAGTCGAGCTGGCGACATCGACCCATGTGCAGACAGTTTAGCTCGAGTCGAGCTAAGCGTCATCGACCCATGTCTGTCTGATTTAGCTCGACTCGAGCTAAAATCGTTGACACAGCATCTCTGATTTAGCTCGAGTCGAGCTAAACTGCATGTAGTTGGATGTAAGAATCGTGCTTCAAGGGAATCGATTTCGGTACATTGAACTAACTCAAACCTTATATTTACAGTCAAGAGAAGGCTCGAGTTCGAGAGGCCCTCCAGCACTTCTTCAAACTAAGGCCGCTGGACTCTGACGAAGACAATGGCGACAATACGAAGCAGTTGGACTGCTGGGAATTCAAGGACCCATCGAAAGTGCTTTCGTAGTCAGCGAGGTGGATCCCATACACAGCATTCCTCACTCTTGTCGTCACATACGAAGGAGATGTAGAAGACCCCATGTGCGTTGACATTGACTCCAAGCTCACTGACTTCGACCACGAAACAGAGAAAGAAGTCATAGCAACGTGCACAACCTTCAAGGATAATGACAAGGACTGTGCCTACAACTACGCCATTCTTATCGATATCAAGCAAACTCAATTCGACTTGGGGCAGTTGGTGGAGAGCTTAGAGGCGTCCAATTTTGATGATATCAAAACAGCACTGAAACAGGATATGCTTACTAAAGCATGGCAAACCAAACAGGGGGGAGCTCTCAAGGCCAAGCAGCTCGCAATAAAACTGCGATCTGTAGTCTCGGCTCTAACTCACGCTGACATGGCGACGAAGACGATACACCTCAAGGGAAAAGCTCCACTAGAGGGATCTGGGCTGACTGCAACTGGGAGCGGCGTACAGAGCAGGACACCATCTCGTCCGCAACGTGCGTCACGGCCGGCCCCCACAACCACCACGACCTCTGACTCACCCGTACAGAGGAGAGAAGCTCCCGTGAAGAAGTCTGCCGAGGCGAAGAAGAAAAAGAGCATGCTCATCCCGGAAGAGGATGCTTTAACGGCTTTGAACGATGCTATACAATGCATTCCAAAGAACGTTAACACCGTGGAGGAAATTGACTTCGAGAACGTCAACCTCATCTACCAGAAGTTCTTCACAGACTGTCAGGACTGTTTCGTCTTTTCTAAACCTGACACGAAGATGGAGATCAACACAATGAAGATGATTGAGTCCCCTCCACAGTGGACAATTCGGGCATTCGAAAAGAGGGGAAAGACGGACTTGATGAACTTTCTCATCAATATGCCCGACAGGTCGCAGAAGCAAACGCTCTGCGTAATGCCTAAATTGGATGTCAAACCAAACGGCATTGAAGATATGCAGGACTGCGAGTTTTGGATTATCAACGGCCAGCACAGTGTTGCCGCCTCAAAGCAGATGTTTGAGTCCAAAGTTCCAGAAACCATTCGCAAGGATTTTCGGGTGTGGTCTGCCTTCGTAGTCTGGACGAAGGATGAAGCCAAGCTCCGCAAAATATCGGCGTTCTATAACAGAGTGAACCATTTCACTCCGTTTAAGCCAACATGGGCATCGAATATCCTTGCCGCCCGCACCGTGTGGGAGAACTACGGGCGTCCAGCCAACAGACATGCAGCAGCTGGGGTGGCAGACAAACGAGTGCAGGCGAAGCGCGTGCTGTCACAATTTGCAAATTTCGACGTAAGTATTACGTCATGCCTCATCGTATTTCTAACTTCTGTATTTGCAAATAATTTCCCCTTTGCAGTTTTGCTCGAGTCGAGCTAAACTGGAATGGCAGTTTAGCTCGACTCGAGCTAAACTGTAATGGCAGTTTACCTCGACTCGAGCTAAACTGTAATGGCAGTTTACCTCGACTCGAGCTAAACTGCCATTACAGTTTCAAGAACACCAGATTTACAGAACACCTCATTCCTAATTTCGGACGCATACTTCCAATCGGAAATCTTACATACTGCTGTGGCATTGCAGAAATTCGTTGGCTCTATTCGGCATAGGTTCGCCATGATCGATGTTGCCAAGGCCCAAGTAGAGGTGAAGAACAAGGTCTTGTCTCTTACAAACGAGCTAAAGATCATCACCTTCCCCGATGATCTCTGGAACCTATGGGCAGAGTTGATCGGAAGTGTCGTGCAGGGGACCCTTATCGACCCCTACTCCTTGAGGCAGCTGTGTGACAAGCCAGGGTTTAAACCAGATAGCGACCAAACCCTGTCGAGAGAATTTTTCAAGAACCTCGGCAACCTTTTAGAGTCGGACCACAAAAAACTATGTACACACATGCTCAATAAGTTAGGTCCGTCGAGGAAACTGGAATACCCGAAGGTTACTTTGAAACAACCAGTCACCCTCCTTGAAGATTGCTACTCCGTCAAGGAGTACGTTGAGCGGTTGAAGCGGAAGGCGACCGCCCAGCTTCAGATCCACAAGATCAGACCCCAACTCGGAATCTTCAAGAACAACGAGTTCGATGTGGAAGCGTGGAAGAAGTTTAAGAAGGACTACCACGTCACGTAGGCTTCCAAGCGCGCACTTCTGGAATGGGGAATCCCTGACAAGTATTATGCTGATCAGAGGCAGACCCAACACAGGAATACCAGCTGCGAGGATCTCTCGCCCTACGCTAAGAGATTCTTCGAGGTTTTCCTGGAAAAACGCGAGAAGTTCGTCGGCCCCACGGGTAGTGTAATATTCCGTTCCTTCCACCGCAGAACACCACAGAGGCTCGACGAATGGCCTGAGAACAAATGGCCAGCGGTTGCTCCTGAGATGAACGTTGGAATCATCGACTTCAGATTGATTCCGGGAAGTGGTAGCACCTCCGCAGATTCCTTGCCTGAGCACCCATTCTTCGAAATGTTCATGGCGATCTTGTCGTCTCAGAACAAGCCAGCTCTCAAAAATATACCTTGCTGGTTCTTCATCTGCGGGGATGACAATAATTACCAGCAAGCCGAGGGGTTCGCGAGAAATCCTGCCTACTTCCAAGGGGCAAAGTATAAGCTGATTCCATCAATGTACTATCCGTCCCCGCACGAACGGATTGCTGGAGTCAATGCGAAAGCCAAGCAAGCCTCGCAACCCGTGCGTCTTCTCTTCATGATCAGGGAAGACATAAAGCTCGCAAGATTGCCAGAGACCGAGTACCGCGCGCCCAAACACGCGCTTTACGAGAAGCCGCGGAAGTACAACGAGTCTCGGTATCACATGTACCCAATTGAGTTGAGGATGGATTTTTATTTGCAGGTAATCCAACTATTTTGCCAGGAGCAGGAGAATATTTTTCTTGTCTACGCCGGCGGAAAAGCAGTATGCGCAAGCGTGGTAAGATTTCTTACACTTAACCTACTCTATTTTTGCTCTCTACAGTTTAGCTCGAGTCGAGCTAAACTGTCATGCTTGTTTCCAACCATGTTCGCTCCTGCTTCAGCTTTATCTGTAGTCTAAGCTGCACCTTCTTTTGTAGATGTTGTCTCTCGATGCCTACTCCATATTTGATGCCGAAGACAAAGAGGACATCGACCAAGCATACAATGATGGGCTTACTCTTGATCCCATTGACTTCTCCGTGAACGGCTACTTCGTCGACAAAGGCGAGTATCCGGAGGTCGGGGCCATGCTTCTGAAGGACAAGCGCAAAGCTGTTGCGTCTTTAGATGACGACCCTCTCGACGATGAGGCGGACGTTCCCGACCGGGAGGACTCTGGATCAAGCGGAAGGCAACTTCACGGCGAAGGCAGCACTTACAGCCTTGGGTCCGCAGGAGATGACGAAGAGCAAGACATGGAAATTGACACGACCCCGCGGACACCGCACGAGTCGCGTACCGCTCCCGGGCGAGGAGGAGGCAGAGGGAGTGCAAAGCGGAAACGTAATCCCCTGTCGAGGGACTCACCTTCAAGTAGGTTCAAGGCCGAGGAGAGTGCTGAATTGGCAGCACTACAGCGCAAGGTTGAGGAGGAGATGGCACACCGGAAAGAGTTGGAAGAGCTCCTTAAACAGCAGAATATTGAGAACCGGGAACGCGAAAAGAGGGAACAGGAACGCCATGACAGGTTGATGGAGATGATGGAGAATTTAACTGCCGGCCACGCATTAGCTATGGGAAAGACAAAGGCCACCACTGCTACCCGTGCTGATCCTGCATCCCTGCAACCACTCCCCTCTCTGCCGCCTCCAACTACCGGGCCTCCCGCACCTGCGCCTTCCTCTCCTATGCCTGAAATAGGACCAGTGGGTGACGAAGAAGAAGAATCTCCAGGTCCTCCTTCAACTTAGATTTTGGATCGAGTGTATAGTATTGAAGCTGTAAATGCCGGAAAACACATATACATGTGAAATTTTGTATCAAACTCAGACATTTTTTTGTAATTAATACAGGCCTTTACTATTTTGCAGTTTAGCTCGACTCGAGCTAAACTGTTGCCCTTTTTCCTATCTGCTTCTTGCTTGCTCCCATATTCTATTTCCTCCATCTTATTGTTTCCTGATTCCATGAATTTGTATTGCTTGCCAGATGTTAATTTGGATGACGACGCAATCGATGTTCCAGTCATGGATGATGTCACGCTTGAATGTTATCACCATGAGCAGGTTCCCCCGGTGGAGGACCCACTGAAAATGCATGATGTCTCACATACACAGAATGTTGTTGCTGTCCGCGATGAGATAGATTGCACTGAGCAGTCACTCGGGTTAATGGGTGTCCAAGTTGACTTAGAGGAGAGCAATTATGATAATCAGGTATTTTCTGTTCCACAAACACTGCTCTCACCCATGCCATCGTTGCGATGTATTTTATGTTTCTGACCTTGAATTCATCGCACCAGTGACGAAAGCTCCCCAGTAATTTTGTCGTGGTGCGCCGTTTTCATTTCAGGTCAACGAAGCATCGGTCAATGATTTAATTTCTAGAGAAGACATAGGTCGGGTTCCAAGCAAATCCTCCGGTGTTTGGTTAAATGTTGTTCTCGACCTCAATGGTATCCTCTGCAGTTGTTCTCCATTTTGGGAAGCTAAAGGTTACAGAAATGGTGACTTCCGTATTCACTCGGCCACGTTGCCAACCGAGGTGGGAAGAAGCTTGTATGGGTGAGGCCCAACTGTAAGGACTTCCTCTCTCGGGTGGCATCGTTTGCTACCATCACGGTTTGGAGTTCGATGATGAGAACAACCACAGAAGCCATTTGCGATTTTCTCTTTGGTCCTACAAACCCTGTAAGGCCACTACGAATTCTTGGTCAAGAAGACTGTGACATGATTCCCTTCAAATCTGGTGGGAGCCGACCATTGTTCATGAAGGAACCGAGAACTCAAAAGTCTATCTTCCTTAAGACCTTGTCAGCTCATCTCTTCAATAGCTTTGATGGTTTTTATTCAGAGGCTAATACGGTCATCATAGATGATAGTCCGGTTAAGCACGTGCTTAATCAGCGGGAAAATGTTATTTTACTACCATCCTGGTCTCACAAGGACAATAGGGCACACGAGGATTCTATTTTGTTAGATGAGGTTTTGCCGTATCTGTTAGAGCTCCATGAGTTTGACGGTTCCCTTAGCAAGTTTCGGTCATCGTTACCATTTGGACGTGCCATGATGTATGATGATCGTGCATCATTAGATCTGTATAATGATATACAGAAGGCATTAATAAAATGAAAAATTATTTTATATTCTATCGTCAAGTAATTTTCGACCCTTTGGTTTTTATTTGAATTTGTATTTTAGGATGTGAAGCTCCCGTAGTAGCTTTGTAAAACTTGGTTTCTAAATGATCAGTTTGGAAAATTGTTGAAATAGATTACGCAGGGTGATTGTTGTGCTTCAGTGGATTCTCTAATGAATGCTGCGGATTTCGGGCCTTCACTTCGGAGTAGAGGATGATTATTGCAGTCTGCTGAAACGGCTCAATCTACCATGGATTTTTCGACAATGGCAGTAGAAGATGGAGTAGTTAACAACCCTGTCACTAAGTCATCACCTCCAAAGGTGTTGCACTCGGCTTCCCCTGTGTCGCCTCCAACAATAAATCAAAATGGTTCTCCTCTTCAAATTACATGTACGCCTACGAAGCGTATGTTATACGACATCGACGTGGATATTTCTGAAGAAGCTTTTGTGAAGGTTTGTTCCACTGTGCTTTTACTGCTTTTGAGTTACGTATTTCCAAGAACGAATATCTATTTGTAGATCTACTGCTATACATTCTAATACATTACACAATTCTTAGGCATTGTATTCATATTTTACCTATTTCATGTATGTATCTATTCGCTCGTTCACTTATAAGAAATGCCATTGTTTTATTTGTTCAGAATCGTGTTTTGGAGAGTCCAAATGCATGTCCTTCGAAGTCTACGGAACAGGGAGCAATCAAGCCTTCGTCAGAAAACCGCCGCCACTCGCTACCTAAGTCAAGCATTGAGGACCGGCGTCGGGAAAGACTGCAACGCCTTCTTGATAGTCCATTGATGCAAGACAATGATTCTAGCTGGACACGTCGGCGTCAACGAGCATTCATCCAATCTCGTATTGTTGCTTATGGTGGAACTCCGTAGTAGTTTCATCTATTAACTACAGAAGTAATTTTGTATAGATTAGATAGTCATCACTCTTATATGGCATATTTTGTGAATCATGATTGATATTCACAAGCGAATAAATGGAATATTCTTTTATTCCCATCCTTTTTCTATTGTTTGTTCAAAGTTATGTCTCTTTTTACATATATACATATCATGTTTGATGCATGATTTAGTACTTTATGCTGAACATTGATAGATATTTCAGATGATCCTCTACTCTTAAAACTCCCAAAGTCCTGCATATTTCCCAATATAACGAATATGGGGTTAGTAGGATTACAGTCAATAACGTTGTCTTGTACAAAGTATTCAAAAAAACACAAGAAAATTTATGTCTCAAATCATACAAATCTATGTCAATGTAGACATGAATATGTTAATAATGCCGGACAAATTTTTATATCATTTTAGATATAATATTTTTATATCATATGACACACGCTGCTATTTCAGAGAATATTTATGGACATTGTTTTTACTATTGCATTGAGCTAGACTTATGAATGACATATTAGGCAAGACAAACTGGTGAGAACTTATAACTTTATGACAAAGACAAGCATACGACAATGTTGCAAAAAAATTGTGAGGACACTCAAGTGTGTCTGTCGTGACCTTCACCTATGTAAGACCATTGAAACGATCTATGTAACTATGTACAAAGGTAATCAAAGTCTAAGAGCCCAAACGGTAATCAACCTCTAAGAGTTTCGATGAATTTTCTTTTCTCCCAATGCAAACCTTTGAAGGGCTTTCCACATGTGAGATGGAAAACTCATGTGGCATCTTGTGAATGGCATTTAGTTAAGGTAGTGTGCTCAATAACAACTCAATTTTTGGATTGACAACTTTATTATGGGGGTGCCAAAGGAATCAATTTTGGTACATGTGCAAAGTATTGAGGGAATTGAACCGATTGGAAATATGAAATTTGGATCATTTATATATTAGTTATGGATTTTAAAAGTGGGGCACCACAAGCCTTGGCTTGGTGGTTGGGGCTCATGGCTTCCAATGGGGAGGTCGTAGGTTCTATTCCCCATGTCGGCGTAGTGCTCACCACTATAGTCCACCCAACTATTGTGGGGGGTCCTTGGACCTTGTTGTATGGGTACCTCAAAGCCCTTTGGGGAGGTGCTATGTCAAGTATTTTTAAGGCACTAGTAACTAGCTAAAAACTAGCGTAGTTATAGTGTTCACCCTTGAGAGGGGGAAGTAGTATCGTTTCAATTTCCCCTTGTCCGGTGGCCATCGAGATATTAGCATTACAAACGGACACTTCATTCAAGGCAGCTCCTTAGAAAGGGACCGGAGTTTCTATCTATCTATCTTTTAAAAATGGAAGGGGTTCCGATAATATTTCAATCTAAAATGTACAAAAGCTAGAATGTCTCTCCTGATTTTAGGGGATTACTGAACGGTTTCAGACACACTGTACCTTTTATGGATTGACATTCTTGTTTTTAATATGTAATTTGTAGATGAATTGATTTTATGACCTGAAATAAGGAGGCCAATCACCGTGAGCTGCAATCCACGTTCATGAGGGAAACACCTACAACCGTGGATTCCGCTTCACGGCGAACGATAGATCTGACACAACGTCACCGGAGCGCCACAGACAGAAGCTGCCTTCCTTCCCTTAAATGCTCACTCATCCACATTCCTTTTCGAACTGGGATCTGTCCCGAATCCAATACCCACATCATGATGCATCGGAACGTCAATCGTAGCTCTCTCATTGCTCAATTGGGGTTTGCAAGGGTTTAATATCAACCATGGCTACCATGAGGATGCGCCATCGCAATTGAAGCACTGCTCCACTGAGGTGGTTGCCAGTGCCAAAATAGCTTCATTCTCCGGGCTGAAGAGTGTGACATTTGCTTCCAAGCTTGAGAAAGAGTCTGCGGGCTGCTGTGGAGGCGCATTGGTGGCGCCATGGTTGCCAGCATGGTGGCCTCGCCTGCCGTGCGTGGCGCCGATGTGGAGTTTTAGATCGAGATTTTTTCAAAGGAGAAGAATACTCCTGCCGGCCGCGATGAGGTGCGCTCCTTTTCACTGAATTCTAAGAGTGGCGCCATTAGTATTTCAAAATTTTGAACTTCTGGTACGTACTGAATATTCACACTATCGAAATGTAACAATGATCGCTTGCATCTGTGCAGTACACTGTGCGTGGTGGACGGGACCTTTTCCATTTGCTTCCCATAGCCTTTGCGGGCATCAAGAAAAAAACTGGTGTCATCGGATGAGGCTCTTAAGTATGGCTTTGAATTCTCTGCAGTTAGCCTAGTCTACTGTCATGGAATGGTGCTTCACTCGAAGCACCTTCGTTGCGCTCTCAATTGGCAGGGGATCTCGTAACCAATCGTTCTTAGCAATGATGCGGTATGTGTATTTGGCAGGGACCTGCTCAAGCCATGAACATACGAGATCCACTGGCTGAAATTAAGTCAGATATTGTTGTAAAGGTAATTTCACCACCCGACTGAGTTCCAGTCCGTTTCGAAAGGTGAATTTGATTAGCTTGCTAAGATCCACACTGAGCAAATTGAATTATCCACAAAATTATGAGTATACAATGTTGATCATATGTGAGAATATTAATTTGGATTCTGCTGTAGTTTCTCTGTTCTAGAGTTGATGATGAGCACCGCATATCTCAGGTGTATGAATAGTAGTTCTATGGTTTGTGGCCTGTTTACAAGCCACGATAATGTAGGCATCTTGGTGCTTCAGGGATTAGCATGTGCGTTTGCGGATTCGCGGTGTACTAATGAGTAAGAATGCATCACCACTTGCAGGCCGACAACTACAGAATGTATCTTCGAGGTCATGAAGCCCAAGTCTATTCTAGGTCTCTCTCATGGTTTTCTTCTGGGTCATCATCAGTCAGTCGGGGACAAATTTCCCGAGGACATCAGCGTGATTGCCGTTTGTCCCAAGGGCATGGGGCCTTCAGTCCGACGCTTGGACGTGCAGGGCAAGGAAGTTAACGGTGCCGGTATCAATGCCAGTTTTGCAATTCACCAGGTACGAAGGATCGAGGAGTCTTTTTTCTCTATGTAAACGAGGCTATGAAGAGATTGTAACAACTGATATGGTCAGAGGCAAAGGGTAGTTATGCATGCAATATTCCTGCTCCACTTCTGTCGAATAATTACCAGATTATTCCATCTAGCAGGAGGCTGATGCAATTGAACCCTGTCAGGATGTCGACGGAAGAGCCACGGATGTTGCGCTGGGCTGGTCTGTCGCCTTGGGCTCACCTTTCACCTTCGTTACCACTCTGGAGGATGAATACAAGAGCGATATCTACGGAGAGAGAGGTTTGTGTGTTCTCTAGCTACTTCTGAAGTCTTGCTTTTGCTCAGTTGCTGAAGTCCAGGAGAAAGCATGGGGAGTCATGTCCTAGTACTTACCGTTTTGTTGTGCGATATGCAGGAATTCTGCTGGGAGCCGTTCACAGACTTGTAGAATCTCTGCTGAGACGCCATACAGCGAATGGCATGTCTGAAGAGGATGCTTACAAGAACACCGTGGAGGGTATTACTGGTGTTATCTCCAATACAATTTCCACAAAGGTATTCGCTGTGGCACATATTAACACGTTTTCATGAACCGTCAATCCGCCTCATTAGGTGAGTTGTTCCCTTCCTTCTGCTCAGTGATAAAGTGCTTTTGTTTGATTCTTCCTCAGGGCATTTTGGCTGTGTACGAATCTTTGAATGAAGAGGGAAAGGGGTTCGAGGCAGCTTACAGCGCATCCTTCTATCCTTCTATGGACATCCTGTACGAGTGTTACGAGGATGTTGCTTCGGGCAACGAGATCCGCAGTGTAGTCTTGGCTGGCCGTCGATTCTCAGTGAGTTCTCAATATCCTTACTCTGCCATATATTCACTGCGACGTTCGCACAATATAAACTTGAATGAAATACTATCTGTTCAGTCACAGAGCTGAGATTTCATTCTGAAAGCCCATACTGTAAGCAATTACAGTGACTCTTGGAAAAAGTTCTGTTCTTAAAAAGGTGTAGCAAATGCTTTCCTTCCCATCTGGGGCATGCTGTTACCTTCCGTTACGATTCATTTCAACCCCTATGAATATGAAAGCGGCCATTTAGGAGTTGCCTGTTTGCTGATTTCTATCTAGCTGAAAGCATCGGTAGCGGACCTACGCATCACGAATTGCTTAGTGTTTCGGACCATCATGCGCCCTGCTGATTAGTCCAGAGTTGCATCCAGGGAGAAGGAGGGCTCACCAGCCTTCCCGTATGTGGATGGTCGGTGAGAATGTGCGTGCCTCACGACCGAAGGGCGATATGGGCCCGTTACACCTCTTCACTGCTGGTGTTTACTGCGCTGTCATGATGTCACAGGTCCGAAATTCAATACTGATTTTTGAACTGGTCCTTCATATTATTCACATTCTTTTGATAGTTTTTGCAATTGTTCACCCATTATCGATGTACTTGAGATACAGATCGAAATTTTGAGGAGGAAAGGACACTCGTACTCGGAGATGGTGAACGAGAGTGTGATTGAGGCTGTTGGTTCTCTCAATTCTTTCATGCACGCTCGAGCGTCGCCTTCATGGTAGACAACTGCTCAACAACTGCTCGTCTTGGTTCTCGCAAATGGGCCCCCCGTTTTGACTACATCTTGACCCAGCAGGTATTATCACCATTGACTTTCCTTCCCCCAAATTTATCACGCAGCTATCGCGAACTTCTTACACTTTTGATGCTCTTGGAACTTCTGTAATATCAAAGGCTCACTTCTTGAATCTAATTTCCCTCGCACGTTTTCAGTACGGTACATTTAACAGTTTTGTACACATATGCTGAGGATGTACCACGTTGTGATATCAACGAGCGACAATGAGGTGAAATGGTGAATATTTCAGGTTCGTTGTTCCATGGAACGCTGACATTCTGTACTACTGAATTTTTCTGCAGGCTGACACGGCTGTAGACAACGGAGCCCCCATCAACAAGGACGTCTTAGAAAGTTTCAAAGCAGACCCAGTGCACCAAGCTATTGCAGTCTGTGCAGAATTGAGGCCCACTGTGAACATTGCCGCCTCTGAAGACGCTGATTACGTGAGGGCTGAGTTGCGACAGTAGCTGACAGGGTAAAGGAACTTTTGTACTTAATTATTAAGAGCGAGAGAGGAGGATTTTGAGGCTTTTAGTTAGTCTTTTGTGGTGAAGACCTTCTTTCTTCGCAGCTGTACCTCCACAAGCGAATGCACAAATAATGATCAGGGCTCCGCTCGCTTGAAACTTAATCTCCCAAACACCGGTAATTGTGAAGACTGTGTGAAAATCACGTTTGTCACTCCTGGTATTAGGAGTTCTTACCATGGTTTACGATTACAGTAATAACAATCTCTGCATGCAGTTTAGTGTTAACCAGGCTGTGCAGTGTCAGGGGGGAAAAGAATAAAATTTCCAATGAATAGTTGCAATGACTTGGATGGCCAAGCTGGAGGGCTCCGTTCTTGAAGCAAGCGCGGCAGCTCCAAGTGACCGAAAGCCAAGGGGAAGGCAGTGAGGCTAGTCTGACAAAATCAATTTAGGGCAGTAAATAGGGGCGACTACAGTGATTTATATTGCGTGGCAGTCTGGCAAAATGCAACACAGTTTTTTTTTATGGGCTGCCAGAGTGTCGTTCCCTCCCTTTACCCCCTCCCCAGAGGTTCAAATCTCAAAAATTAAACTCTCGCGAAAGATTCCGATGATTCTGATTCTTTAAAGCAGGCTCCCGTATCATTATATCGTCGACACTGTGCACATTCCTCTTGTGGGCCCGAAATCCGCTGTTGCAAATCTCTGGTAGCATGTCATTCGTTGCTAATAATGTCATTCCTCGCTGAGGTTTCACTAGCCATATTCGAACGCAAAGTCGTAGGCCCTAGGTGGGTGGCGGATTCACTGCCTATTCTTCCATCCTTTCTTGTATTTATATCATCCGATACATGGTGTAACTTAAATAATAATTGACACTCTTTCCGGAGCCTACCTGTTCCTGTTGGTCTATTTCCCTCTCTCTCTCGTCGTTCAAGTCCATTAACTTAACTTAACCCGTTTCGGCTGCTTGAAGTAACTTAACTCTCACCTGCAGAAATGATATCGGGTTTAAGCGGCAATGCGACTGACTTCCTTTGAATTTAAACTGAGCATTACCTGCTGCAGGCCTCAAGCATATCAGCAATGAATGTGCACAGTTCCAGGACATCCCTTTCACTAATTGCACGCAAGCCCTGGCCATCATTGTCCACACCCCAAGACGTAATTAAGCTTTAATCACGTGATTAGCAATCTCCGACAGGGAATGAATGTGCGTCGACGGATGAACAGAGTTTCCAGAAAAGTCCATTGTCCCGAGCAAGGAGAAGAGAGCTTTCAGAAGCTTGCTAATCGATCCTGTATGTAAAAGGATCCATGATTCCCCGCACCTCGATCGGAAAACCCATTGCGCACGCATTGGCGCTTTGAGAGTATATTCAAAAACAGACGGCGAGCGGGAGGAGTTGGACTTTTCTCTATTGTATTGTATAGCAGCTAAGGTCTAAGGATGTTTCTGAGGCGAGTGGGATTGGAATTGATCGCAACCATTTTCTACTCTGCTAGAGTTTTGTAGCGATGGAGGCTTGTGACTCCGAGCGCGGGTAGAGCCAGTTTGACGAACGGAGTTCTCGAGGCAGTATATTATTGAATTTTATTAGGTTAGAGTGAGAATTTTCTTGGAGGTATTATCAATGAGAGATGGAGAACTATGAGAAGCTCGAGAAGATCGGGGAGGGAATGTATGGGAAAGTGTACAAGGCGAGAGACAAGAGGACAGGTTGCCTGGTGGCGCTGAAGAAAACTAAGTTAGAGAATGAAGATGAAGGCATTCCAGCCACCACATTGCGCGAAGTGTCTCTATTGCAAATGCTTTCCAAGAGTATTTACTTCGTCCGGTACTTAATCTTACGCTTCCATCCTTAATCGTTTAAAATGTGACCGCCATCACCAACTGCGTATCAACCTGTGCAGATTGCTGAGTGTGGAGCATTTTCATAACAAGGGGAAGCCGTCCCTTTACCTGGTGTTTGAATACGTTGACACAGACCTGCGAACCTTCATTGAGATGTCATGCCGAGGCCCCGAGACTAAGCTTCCTCCACAAACCATTCAAGTCAGTATTCTCACGACTTCTTTGCTTATATTGTCATTGTTCGATTGTTATTAAGATTTTGGTTCCTTGTTTGTAGAGCTTCATGTATCAATTGCTCAAAGGAGTGGCGCATTGTCATTCCCACGGAGTTATGCACAGGTAATTCAAATTTCTCGTTCCATCCTGCATTCACCTTGCCACTCCTGAAACGTAGGATCTGAATACTGGTTTGCTTTGTTCAGGGATTTGAAGCCTCAGAACATACTTGTGGATTGGAGTAGGGGCTTAATAAAAATTGCGGATTTAGGGTTAGGACGAGCATTCACTGTCCCGGTCAAAAGCTACACTCACGAGGTCAGTGTTTACTCACATATCTGTTTCATTGTCGAATTACTCGGCAGTTTGAAAATGAACAAGCTCAACAATCTGTGCAGATCGTTACGCTGTGGTACCGAGCTCCCGAAATTCTGCTGGGAGCCACTCACTACTCAACCCCTGTGGACATGTGGTCTGTAGGATGCATCTTCGGTAAGAATCGTTCTTAAACCACAATGAGCCTCACCATCTAAGCAGGTAGAAGACTATTGTGTTCAGTCACTACATCTGTATTGTTCTATGCCAGTATATGTAGTGCCCCAGCTGAAGTATAGCGGTCTTTCTGGAAGCGGCTGTTGTAACTTTTAGGTGAGCACTGCTGACGGAGCGCTGCTTTTTCAAAACCTGCGTTATCATATAATGACTACCAATTCTGTTAACGTGTGGTGTATGCTTGTAGCGGAGTTGTGCTGCAAGACTCCTCTATTTCCAGGCAATTCTGAGATACAGCAGCTTCTCTACATTTTTCGGTGAGACTGACCTCCGCCATTTTGGTGCTGTAACCTGTCAGCATTGTGGATGTGCATCTTACCATGACTCCGCGTTGTCGCAGGTTACTTGGAACACCAGATGAAACAGTGTGGCCTGGAGTGAATACGCTTCGAGATTGGCACACCTACCCACAGTGGAAACCTGTAGACATTGCTAGAGCTGTCCCCGAGCTTCATCCCGATGGCGTCAATCTTCTCAAGGTCAGTGGCTTCCTTCTACTCAACATCTGCATGTTTCAAGCTCAATTATTCAGTATCCACATACGGTGATGCAAGGTTTGAATAGACTGGAATCACAGTCGACATGGCAGACATACACACATTTTATGGATGCAAAAACGTAGTATGTTAACGTCGTTTTGGAATTGCAGAGCATGTTGCAGTACAACCCCGCAAGTCGAATTTCAGCGAAGGAAGCTCTTTGCCACCCTTACTTTGACGGCCTCGACAAGTCGCAATACTGAGTTAATTATTGTAAGCTAGATTTGACACTTTCATTAACCATTCTTTGCATGCTGAAAAGCTTGCTTTAACCCAATTTTTACGTGCGGAGGAGTCCCCATTTACTCTAGGCCAGGCTCATTCGCCATGGCAGACTCCCGCATCGTCAATAACGGAACCAGGTCGTCTGCAGACAGATGATCGAGTGTATCATATATATATTTGTAAGTTTTGTCCATGCCAATCAGGTTAGCCAGTAGTACATCAGGTATTCTTTCCGCTATGATTCAAAGTGGAATTATTATTCTTCGGTACAAAGATGTAGTCATCTTAGTGAACACCTAAATGCAATTACTGATTGCAAACATTCTCTTCATTATTGTTACGCTCATTGCATTACGACACCTTCTCTTGCATATGATGAGCAGCTTCATTCTCTTACCCAAAATCCGTGTTGCTCTGCAGCCTTGAATGTTTTCTTTATGTCCCACATTAGACGAATACAACCGGTCTGAATGTATAAGCAGTTCAGCTTAGCAACAACAGACATTTTTGAATTAGATTTGAGTTTTTGAAGTAGCTCAGAATTGACAACCTGGTGAATGGTCCTTCTGCGTACATTATGAATCCAGAATCTACCCACTTGGAGAAGGGTGGTTGGTTGCAGAGCATAGACTTGTCCCGAGCACCCCACTTTAGAGTCAACGAATGGGATGTCCGTAATGTGGATGCTCACCATATCCTGAACAAAACCCCTGGAATGTGGAATATCAAGTACAGTAGTCCTTTTTCTCTTTTATTCTGAATAGAAAATTGCAGAAGTGGTGCACATGATGGCACTTGTATTCTTGTGAAGTGGCAAACTCTAGCTGATGGCCACTTGGGCCTGCCATTGCATGAGATTTATTCTATTTGAATTCCTTGCTAATACGGAAGTTTTGCTTAGCAATTGAGTACAAGTATAGTATAGTACAGTGGTCTAAAATGGTGCAGGTCTCATCATGGAGTTCTACTAATTTTCACTTAGAAGTACATAGAAGTACATAATTTTCACTTAATAGTTTCTCTGTACAAGAGTGTGATGTACTCGATGCAGACATTGAAGGGTGTCACTTCAGGGCATCATTTCAGACACACCTATATTTCCAAAAATTGACTCATTGTAGAAGAGTCCAAAAATGATGATTCCACTTCCTCTTTCTACTATCGTAACACCACCACCCAATGATCGGGAAAAACCGACGGCTAGTGTGTTATTAGTCAATGGATTTAGCTCACTGGCCGGTCCATTTTTGAAACCACCGGCTAAAACTCAATGAAAATTACAAATAAATTTCTATTCTCACTATAAAATAAGAAAATTGCCGGAAGAAATCTATGAAAAATCGATTAGGTGTGGGAAATGCCGGTTATTAGCCAATAAAAGTCAAGAAATTCTCCGAACCCTGATCCAACAAACATTCAGAAAAATGCTCTAAATGAAGAATAGCAGGTTTGGTCATAAATAATTCTATTTTAATTTTAAAAATATGGAAAAATTTAGAAATTACAAGCCAAGAGGAACGAAATTTTGAGAAATTATTATATTTCCAAAAACCGCTCTATTGTGACAAAAGGGTATCCAAAAGTTGGGAAATTATATCCAGAAAACAAAAGAACAAATATCAAAAAAATCTATTTGTGGCAATCAAACCTTATTTTTTCGAAAAAAATAAATATTCGTTCCTTGAGGACCAAACCCGCTATGGTGGTACAGTAATGTCCCCCATGCATTAAAAATTGCTTCCACTCGTTACATCTACATAGAGTTTGTGCGCTGAAAATTGAGTCATTTTTGAGCACCTTACTACAACTGTAGCTGGCATTTTTATCATTACACATTTACTTCTAATTTAGTAACTTGGATCATAAATTCTTCATATAAAACATTGATCCTCAAAAGCCTTGTAAGTGCTAACCCCCTCTCTGCCATGAGTTTAGGAAACCTAAGTTACATGAGACAAACCCAAAAATTGATTACATTCTAGGGGATGCTTTAACCCAGGGTCACACCATTGATGGTGCCAATTCATGGCAAAATCCTCTCTTGTGATTAGTTTGTTTCATCAAATTGGCCCCAAGAGTTTTACGTGGGGAATCATAGCCAATTTTCTGATGTTATATTATAATATGTGTGGGACAAGTTATGACAGAGCCCATGCTTCAAAAATTGAGGTACAAGAATAGAAGGCCAATTCATGGTCTTGTGGCCGTTGCTTGATTTCGCTACAAAATTATTTTCTTACTATGATATTCAATTGTGAACAAATCAAAAGCATGGATTTTAGCTAATTATACAAATTAACCTCATGGTCTTGTGAATTCCCCTCATGGCCTTGTCTTTCCTTCTGCAAATTGGCCCTAAGGGCTTTACACATGGGGGAATTGGCCGACACTTTATCAATTGCTTAATGTGTTCTCCAAGCAACCCATTGAGCCAATTCCGCTCAAATGTGAGTGAATCAGTTTGAAGATTTGTTGGCATTGACTTCCATGTGAAGTGTCTCTAAGTATTAAACAATTCTAGCGATAGTGTATTATCATGACCGCCACTGCTTTTGAGTGCACCTTTGTTGTCTCCTCTCCAAACCCATCTTTACTAACTTCGCTATCTACTACTTGAGTG
This sequence comes from Bryum argenteum, assembly GCA_037043015.1. Taxonomy (NCBI): domain Eukaryota; kingdom Viridiplantae; phylum Streptophyta; class Bryopsida; order Bryales; family Bryaceae; genus Bryum; species Bryum argenteum. Next base: position 29,460,086 of record CM073323.1, read on the forward strand.
TCACATTCCTTACCAATTGTTAGATCATGAGGTTAAAAGTTAAAAAATAAGTTTTTCCCACTAGTTGCAAAATGGGTTTGAAGTGTTTTGCGAGGCAAAAGTACCAATTTTAAGAGTAAATTTGAATTGAAGCTCTTCAAATCCTTGTTCCTAAGTAAGTTAAAAATGCATTTATACAAGTTTTACCCTCGTAGGACCTATAGAAATGCTTGATTTCTCACATGGAGGTATGTTGAAATTCAAATACAAAGGCTAATCATTCACAATTAAAATGGAATATACACTATTATTGAATTGAAAATTGGAGAGGTGGGATTGTGCCTCCCTCCCGTGGCTCTAATATTTTCACCGTATTTTTTATACTACATGAATCACCCAAGAAAATAATTTAGACACCTTTTACTCTCTTCTTGCTTATATATTTGCATACACCCCTTTACTTCAAACCTTGCCGATTCAAATATTCCCATATAAGCTCCAGCACATATGTTTGCTTTCTCTTAATTTAGGTTTGACAATTTATTTTATCTATTTTTTATTGGAGGTCAAGTTAAAATATTGTGGTAACTTATTTATTTATTATTTAAATATTGCGGTAGATTCATCTAAGATGCTACACAACAATGAAATGCATTTATGAGCAAGGAGCTTTGATTTTGACATGAACAATGTTGGTTATGCTATACATTTGGAAGCAAGGACCATTCTTTGCTAATTCAAGGTCACCTTGGACCACCTCTTTCTATTTCTAATAATCTATATTACAATACAGGAGGCTTTGTCTCACACGATGGTTCCGCGCTGGAATCCGTCATGGAGACAAAGCCTCCTGTATCCACACTTCTGCTGAAAAGAACCGGTTGCCATGACAAAGCACCGTAAAGGAACGTGCTCAACGGCACGGGTCCCACTAGTAGACTCATAACATACGTACTATACGTTTAACCCCTAGAAGTCTCTTGTGTCAAAAAACAACATTCTTGATGAAGGGCATAAACTTTGAGGAGTCATTACTTCTTCATGCCTTCCTGTCTTGGATGAAATCACTTGAGTTGGATCACATATTAAATATAGTTTGTGTGGTAAAATTCTAGACCTATGCAATAAACCATGAATAAATGGCATGCATCTTAGATAAGGCAATTTTTGTTTTTGGGTTTTTAAGCATTAGGCATGACTTACCATTGCAAGCCAATTATGTGAGATCAGAAATAGTTTTCCGTGAATATTTTGTTCTAGTATGTTTTGATTTGGGAGTGACACTATGATCCTGGGAATGGCCGGTTGGATTGGGGCGCATGAGGTGTCCTTGGAAGCAAATTTTTTTTAAGAAATGTAGATAACGATCGGATCGTGAAACTAGTCGAGAGATCTTGAGATCTTGAATTTTTGTATAATTATGGCACTTCGAATTCTAGTAATTAATCGTATGAGCGTGGCAACACCGTGGAGGCATATAAGGATGTTTTCAAGAACTCCACAAATTCTTAATGTGTCCAAATGCCATGATGTGACTTGAGGTGAATGTGATGATCATCTTCTACCCATGAAAAAGATGAGAAAACTCTACCAACTCGTAAAGCTAAAAACCTAATCAATGGTCACTTTTCACCTATGACTAGCATCAATATATGCTTCGAGAGAGTAAGAACTTTGAGAGAATATATTCTGTTTGCACATTGAATGTACGTGATGAGAACATGATGGAAGGAATGGAGTGCGCCCCCATGGGAAGTGTAAGGGGGGAAGTGGAGGAGCACCACAGGCGCGAGCGTGCGTGCCAACGTAAAGAGGGGCAGGGCCATTCTTGTGGCACTGGGCAGCCAACACAAGGCCAGCTTGGCACCTCCGGATAGGCCCCCCGGATATTACACTCACTCGCCCAGATAGCTGCACTCCTCATCTGCAGCACCATACTATCCCCGCAACCCCGCTCCCAATGCCCACGCCCCGTCCTCGCAATGCCCTTGCCCAAATCGCCATGGACCATGCCCTCGATTGAACCATTTGCTCTCGATTGAGCCATTTGGGTCCCCTTGCAATCCGCGCGTGCCGCACCAGCCATGACGCCGGGGCTGAGCCTTGCAGCAGCGGCTCCGTCGTCGTCGTCGTTGGCGTCCACTGCTCCCTCCCCCGCCTGCTGCAGCACCAGCAATGGCTCCTCCTCCATGCCCGCTGTCTTCCAGGTCAATTACGCTCGCGCCCTCCATGCCCCCCACGCTCGCAAGCTGCACAAGCTCTCCCACTCCCGCCGGGGTGTCGTCGAATGTGTGGCTGGTGGTAGCAACGCTGGCAGCAGCAGCAACAACGGCGTCAAGATTTTCGACGTCGAGGACCCACGCGTTGCGCGCGCTAGCTTGATGAGCAAAGGCGAGTTCGATGTCAACACGGCTTGGGCGCTTCTGCGTCAGGATGTGCTCTACTTGGATTGGAAAGCTCGCCAGGACGTGCTCGCCATTGTCACTGCCCACGATAAGGTGCCCGAATTGATTCATTTTTTCCATTGACCACTTTAGGGCTTCAATTATGCTGAATTCAGTTGATTTTGCAACAGGTTGTGGAAGTGCTCAACCCGCTTGTGAGGGATAAGAAATCTGTCGAAACTCTTTGCTCTGAGCTCGCTGCGTTACAGGAAGATCTGTCCAAAGCACATGCCCAGGTGAGTTTGAAGGTCTTAAGTTTTCTGGCTAGATGTATGTCTCGTTAACCTATTTTTTTGATGATCAATCGCTACCGGTAATGTGTTCTACTGGCGAATGCAAGAAAATTTTACCCAACCCATCTGAACACCACAGACATAATCACTGTAGCGATGAAGACAAGGATGTGGATAAGTCACTGCAGCAATCTTGTAGGGAATAATGTGTAGAGAGACGGTGGAATTCATTACTGAGCGCGCTACAATGCCCAGATGTTGTGCAAGTGGAAGATGATAGCAAGGCAGTGAAGAATTGCTCATTCGACTTCCATCTCGGTCTAAGACCGGCTGTTGTTGAGGTGGTCTGCATTTCTATGATTGATATGTTCCGAGCAGTGATCGAATGCTGATTTATTTCATCGCAGGTGCATCTCTCGGAGGCTAGAGTGGAGCACACACTTCGAAAGCTTGGGGAGATGGAGAGGTTGATAAACGACAAGTTACTGCTACAGGAAAAAAGTGGATCTGTGAAGAGCAGACCTACTACTAGGGCTACCTCAACTCTGGGACCGGTGGTATCGGACGAAGTTGAAGCTCAGCCATCCAAAGCTCCCTTATCGAGAGGTAAAACTCTCGATGTCTCCGGTCCTGTGGCTCCGTATCCCGCTCAGCTGAAAAACTATTGGTATCCAGTGGCGTTCTCTGATCACATTGACGAAAAGACCATGGTGAGTGCATCCTCTCTGCGTAATTCTTGGACATGAGCGAGTCGTGACCTCCGCACACTCTGACTTTCTGACTTGTACCATCCACCGCGGCCAGGTTCCGTTTGACAGCTTCGAGGAAGCATGGGTATTGTTTCGAGGGAAGGATGGCCGTCCTGGATGTGTACGAGACCAATGTGCGCACAGGGCGTGTCCACTGTCGCTGGGGAAAGTGGAGGATGGGCGGATACAGTGCCCTTATCATGGTGAGTCCTCATCTTTCAGTTAAGATGGCTGTTCAAAATTGATGAACTTAGGGGCAAAGATATGGATGCAGCAACACTTGAAGCATGGGAGACTTTATTCTAGTGGTCGATGGCTCGTTACCCCGTTAGTTAAGTAGGATACCTGTTAGGAAGGGGCCTCTCTGAGCTGGTATTGACCTCGAAGGCGGGCTTACACATGGAAGTTTGAGTGAACACAGGGTGGGAATATAACACAAGTGGTAAGTGCGAGAAGATGCCATCAACTAGGCAAGTGAATGCAAAGCTAGAATCCCTGCCATGCGTTGAGCAAGACGGTATGGTGTGGATATGGCCTGGAAACGAAACTCCAGCCACAACACTTCCGTGTTTGAAACCTCCATCTGGTTACACCATTCATGCCGAAGTGAGTGCATCTTACAGCTCCTCCTAGTTTTTAGTCCATCTTTTGAACGCTTGATCTCGTTGTGAAGTGAGCTTATCTAACCATGAGACGATGCACAGATTACGCTGGAGCTACCAGTGGAGCATGGTTTGTTGGTAGAGAATCTGCTGGACTTGGCTCATGCACCTTTTACCCATACCACTACTTTCGCGAAGGGTTGGAAAGTGCCCAAGTAAGTCAAGCTATCATCGTCTTCAAACCATTCTTTTTAAGGACCTGTGATTGTAAGAAACCTGGTATTGATTGATTTACATGCTTCGCAGCTTCGTGAAATTCAAAACCCCAATTGCAGCATTGGCTGGCACTTGGGATCCGTATCCCATAGCGATGGAGTTTAAGCCTCCATGTATGGTGCTGTCTACCATTGGCCTGGAAAAGCCCGGGAAGCTTAACGGCACTGATGTGGATGCATGTCCTACACATCTTCACCAATTGCATGTGTGTATGCCATCAACAAGGGGGAAAACTCGTTTGTTGTATCGCATGGCTTTGGATTTTGCGCCTTTCCTCAAGCATGTGCCTTTCATCGAATACCTTTGGAAACACCTTGCCAACCAGGTAAACTCATATCCTCTTATTTTTCCTTGACACCTGTACATTCATCGCAAGTTCTGAATCGACTATACAATTTCCGTGGATCTTCACAAATTTTCTTCATAGAAACGTCGATCCGCTCCGCAGGAGACCACTGTTACTGTGAAAAGGTCACAAACACGTAACAGAGTGATTCACGCCAGGACATGCACCACACCTTGAGAGTTAATCGTACTCACGCTCTTACTCACTTATGAGGAGAACGATGATTGCTGAATGTGTGCTCTAGTAATTCGGAATGCTGTCGAGATAGGGGACAGGGAACCTCATTTCAAAGACTGAGAGATAGCTTGAAGGAAACGAGGACATGAATGACGAATCGAAGGGTTTGGTGACTGCAGGTATTAGGTGAAGACTTGAGGCTAGTGGAAGGTCAGCAGAATCGGATGTTAAGAGGAGCGAATGTGTGGAACCTACCAGTGGCATACGACAAGCTGGGAGTGCGGTACCGGAGATGGAGAGTCGCCATAGAATCGGGAGAGGAACGGATTCCATTCAGTCCTACTGAGCAGTAGCCAGGGGACTGGAGTGAGGGGGTTTGGATCGCGGATCACAAATGACTGGAGCCTGATGAATGCAAGTGCGCACAGGGGTAATGTCAGTATGCAGGTTGAAGGAACGGTTTCAGGTTAGTACTGAGTTTGATTGCAAGCAAACCCCTCCCAACTCTACATCCAAGTGCAAGACCCCTTAACTAGGATGTTGTATCGTTGCATGGATTCCTGATGCATAGTTGCACGGTTCGTTTTTGCCACTGAACAAGCAGCGGCATCACAGGCCCAGCAGTAGTGTGCTTGTACAGTTGTACCATGTGCTGGAGTGGGAAGACGGAGGGAAAACAAAACGAGGCTGTGACTTAAATTTTTTTTCTTATAATTTTTCTCCTTCCTCTTCTCATTCGGGATTGTAGCAGTATTTGGGCCGTCCACCAATTCAGTTGGTGAGCAAATAGTAGGTGGAACTCGTGCTGCGAGTTTTAGTTACTAAGCAGACTGACTGCGATTCATCATCAAGAACAGTGGGAATCGTAGTGGTTTGTCCTTGAGAGAATTTTCACAATGCCTGTATTGACAGTATATGCATCATCCTGTATTTGTTTCCAGATGGAATGTCTCGGTCCATGGTTAATTCAACTCTGGTGCTCTGATGTTGTACATAACCTTCTTGACTTGCGTTGCATTGTCTACTCATCGTCCCTCTCTTTTCTTGTTGAAGTAAGTGTCTTCCAGTGCAAAGGACCTCGTTTTCGAGGAAAATACTATGTTGCTCTAGAGCTATTTTCACCGCACAGACATGGAGCGTGAATGTGAGGCAAATTATCTTCAGTTTCCCTGTTTTGTTACGTTCTTGTCAATCTGCAGCAAAGAAATATCCTTGGTGAAAAGACACGTGGGTCGTCAAGGACCAGATGTAGGATACGACGTGCATTTGTTCGTTAGCGTGAGGGCAGTGAAACCGTAGCCCACAAGAGTTCTTTTGAAGAATATTCCATTGAAGGTCCATCTATATATCATCATTGAACTTGTGTGCAGCGCGGGTTCTATGTTCTCAATAAATTCTTATCAGTTGTAGCTTTTTGTCTTGTTTTCCAAGTGTAGTCTATGTATAGCATATTTATCTGCATTCGGTTGTTTCTTTTCCTTTACATGCATGGGTCGGTTCGTTGGAGTCATACTATTGATTGAAAGCTAAATCCTAAATGAAGCTACCGTTCGATGTTTTGTATTGACCACAGAATGATTGACTTGGCATTTAGGAATTAACATGCATAATTTCAAAATAATAAAGAGGGGAGTTTAATTTAATTTCAACATAATAAAGAGGGGGGTATAATTTTAGTTCACAAAATGAAAGAGGGGAGTATAATTTTATCAGAGGTTGGCATGTTCATCACTTTTGTGTGCAACTTATGGGAAGATACATAAGAACTGGTTCTCAATTTCTAGCAGGGATTCTCCAATACAAAACTCATTCAATTATTGAGTTCAATACCTTAACAATATTTGTGGGTTATTGATTGTAAGGGCCACTTCAACATAAGGCTGCAAGCTGTTGATGAGGCGAGATTACAGCAAAGTCCTCTTGTGTGATCGGTCCATTTGTTACATGGGGAGTCAAGCCAATCTTTAAAAACAAATTGAGATTTTATTTAAGACATGGCTTTTGCTCCAAAATTGGTAGCTGCAAGAATAAAAGGCCAATTCATGGCCTTCGGATTTTTTCTCAACACACATAAAGGAGAGTAAAGCTCGAAATTGAGATTTTAAATTTTCAAGTTTAGTTTTTAAGCATGTAGAAGAGGAGCCAAGGCATGGTTGACCATTCGGATTTTCTAATCCAGTAATTTATCACATGCCTTTTTAATCGTCATAAACTAAACTGGCCTTTGTATAAAAAGTTGAGCATACCTCCATGTGAAAAATCTATCTTCTTTTTAGGTTTTATGGGTTCTATGAGGGTAAAATTAATGTAGACATGTACCTAACCCACTTAGGAAAAAGTATTTGAAGAGCCTCATGTCAAATTTTTCCGTAAAATTGGTTTTTTTGGCACACAAAATACCTCAATCCTTATTGCAACAAGGGAAGAAGAGTCTTTACAAAGTGTAAAATATTATCAAGTATGCGAACAACCACAAAATATTTGCAAAGAGGGGAAGGAAAAAGCTTTCATTCTTGCTTCATGAGCAAGTAGAAGAAGCTATATACCTAACTTCGATTTGCTGAGATGCCAAACTTCGTCATATTAACTTCAATTCGTTTACAAATGATAAGAATATTAAAAAAAATAAAACAATTTGTTCCCCTCTTTGCAAATATTCCGCCTTCGTTCCCTTATTTGGAAATAATTCAAAAAATTCTTTCCGTGTATGAAAATTACCGTGGAATCTAAGATTTGGTGTACATGTACATGTTCAAGTAAGCTACTAGATCTCAGAGTTACATACTTCAAAACTCGTTACAAATTGAAAATTTGCATCTTGCATCAAAAGATTAGAATTTTGAGAGTTTATGGCAATTTTGAGGCCACTCTACTTTAGGGGTTACTTGAATTATTTTACTAAAAATATAAACATATGAACAAATTAAAAAATACGAAATATCCCTAAAGTCAAGAAGTGGCACCATGGCCTTGTTTTGCCTTCTACAAACCATCTTTACGCACAACGGAGTTGGCTCCACTACTGAACAGGAATTCTCTAGTGAGCTTACAAGGGGTACCCTTATTTCAGTGCTACTAGCGTTTCTCGGAGTCCCCATCAGCCAAAGAGATTTTTTCTTCAAAATCCTTGGAATTTTCCCTTTGGACTCCCACGGCCGTTTTGGATAATTTTGAATTCAAACTTGAGGCCCGCTACCCCGAACTACCCTTGGAAGCTTACTCCTTGGCATTTAAAGGCCTTATACATCGACAAATTAGGGGCTCTTTACCCATCCCCTCCCTTGCACTGAAATTCGGTGATCCCCCACAAGGGCCCAATGGAGCCATTTAGGATCAAAAGTTGATTGAATTGGCTTGGAGTGAGTTTTTTGGCCGCGACTACCCAAGTAACATCTTCGAATTCTGGAATGATGAATGAGAGTAGGACATATGAGAAGATGAGCTGAGTTGGCCGACACTTCCAAGGCGGCTGATTGATTCCTTTTTTCACCAGGAGCGCTGCATTGTACTTGGTCGTCTCGCAGAGCAATGGCGTTCGTATGCCTCAATCGTCCTACCACGCTGCTCGTCTCCCTGGTCCTCACCAAGCCCACCAATTCTCGCACTGCCGCTGACTCCAGACTCTCTTGCATCCGTCGACCATTCTCTAGCGCACCAGCTCTCTACAGCTCGTCACCAGCTGGGCGCTCCCAATTGTCACTACTCACTGCGCGATCCATGGCCCCTCTTACTGTGGAAAGCGATCAAGGCTCCAGGCCCGAAATGCTGGCCACCGCGCCTTACACCCCGCCCTCTTGGGCTTCGCATTTGCACCCTGCGCCCTCACAGTTCGTTTCTCTGGGCCAGGTACGATATCGAGCAGGAATTTTTCCGCGCTTGAGATTCCATCACCTACAATTTTCGAAATTTTCTCATTGAGTAATGGTCGATTTGAGAGGTGTTTAGGGTTTGGAGGGATCCAACTAATATTTTTACTCTTGCTTCTCATCAGTTCCCGACACCAATTCATCGGTGGCATTTGCCTGGCCTGCCTAAGGATACCGAGGTTTGGATCAAGGTGAGCGGAGTGAAAAGATTCATACATTCACAGGGAGTGTTGCTTACTTTTACTTTTATGTTTGAAATTCTGAGTCTCCCGAGGTGATTAGATCATAATAAGAATCTTGCAGAGAGATGACTTGACAGGGATGCAGCTGAGCGGCAACAAGGTCCGGAAGCTGGAGTTTCTGATGGCAGATGCTAAGGCCCAGGGCGCTGATTGTGTGATTACAATCGGAGGCATTCAAAGCAACCATTGTCGTGCCACTGCTGTAGCAGCTAGATACCTTGGTCTCGATTGCTTTCTCATCCTTCGTACAAGTCGGGTGAGGAAAGCTCTTTCTTCTTTCTCCTCACACGTTACTTTATCTGATGAGTCTTTAGCTTTTAAATCTGTTCCACTTATTACATCATGTGATCGTTTGCTTCTTTTGATTCTAAGGCACTAGAACTTCAAATTTGATATCTGAACGAATGTATTCTGACTTTCTGAGGCTGAAAATCTCAATTACGAACCTAAAATACTATTGAACCGTGACATATCTCTACGTTTCTCATCTCTTATAGCTCAAGTGTTACGGATGGGAGATTTTGTTATCCTACGCACTGGAGTTTTCTGCCGTAAAGAGCTTGTTTGGTGTTGCAGACGGTTGTGGAAGAGGATCCGGGATTGGAAGGGAATCTGTTGGTGGAGCGAATGGTTGGTGCTCACGTATCACTGGTTTCCAAGGAGGAGTATGTTCAGCTTGGTAGTGTGGTAATTATACTTTCCTATCGTTCTCACATAAGGTTTAATTTTATTCCTTTTTGTGGCTGCTGTGATTGATTGTCCAAGATTCTCAGTATTCTGTTCGGTGATCGCCTCTACCAGAAAGTTCGTTAACACCTTTTTGATGGTACAGGCTCTGGGGGAGCTCCTTGTGGAAAAATTGAAGGCTGAAGGCAGGAAGCCTTACGTGGTTCCTGTTGGGGGCTCCAACTCTCTTGGTAGCTGGTGTGTTCCTACTTCACGAATTCTCTCCCAGCTCGATGGACATTTAACATCATCAAGTTAGAGTCGTAGAGGAGTGGATCCGCCGTGTAGAGCCAGCGCTTTTTGTGTAGGGTATCGATTGCATTCAAGTCCTATCAAATGTATGGTGTCAAGGTCATTGTATATGGACCCTAGCAGCTGTTTCAGCCTCATCCTAAAGCCTGCTTGCTTTGTAATAGAGGTCTTTATCTGCAGAGGTCTTTTAAGCACGGGAAAGTACCCTATGTTTGCTAGGGGTTTTCTTCTCTGAGTTTTCTACAGTTCAAATTTACCGAATGAAGCATCAACTGCTAGAACAATCGATAGTCTTTACTTGATTGAATTGAGCAGTTTCTGGTTGTTGGCAGGGGTTACGTGGAGTTTGTGAGAGAGCTTCAGAGTCAACTCGAAGGTGGTAAGATCTCAGGCGTCAAGCATTTTGACGCCATTGTCATGGCTTGTGGAAGGTGCGTGTTGACTAGATGCAATGACTTGTACGATGAGAAAATTCATGTCAGCTTTCGCTTTAATGGACGTGGGGGGAATTCTATTCAGAGTCTTGTCTAACCTGATTCTCGCTTGCAGTGGGGGGACAACTGCAGGGCTTGCATTGGCTGCCCATTTGAGCAAACTTGAAACAAAGGTTTGTCTTACTCATACATTTGTATCGTTTTATCTGCTGATACGAAAGAAGTTGAGTTGTAAACGCCTCCCAGTTTGAAGTTTGCATGGATTTACTTCAAGGCATCATAGCAATTTTGCTGAGCAGGTTCTTCATGTGTCGTTAGGATACGATGCTAGTGCACCCTGTTATTACCATTAAGTCATGACAGAAACGTCCTCTATTTTCAGGTTCATGCATATGCAGTTTGTGACAGCCCAGAATACTTTTACGAGTATGTGCAAGGGCTCATCGATGGGATGAATGCTGGCGTGAAGTCCGAAGACATCGTCAGAGTGATCAACGTGCGGTTGCTTCTCTTCTCTTTCCTCGTGGATGCTCCATGAACTTGGTTTGTTTAGAGTAATTGAAGCATTCATGCGTTGTCATAAAGGGATCGGAAATCGTATATCTTTTCCATCAGTAAGTCTTACAACTGAAGTGGTATGTTATTCAGGCAAAAGGTTTAGGTTATGCAATGAGCACCACGGAGGAGTTGAAACTTGTGAAGGAAGTTGCAGAACTGACAGGGGTCATCCTTGATCCCGTGTACAGGTGATTACTCAGTATATGTTGCTTTGGACTATGTAACAAGTGTTGTATCATCATGTAATTAATTTTCCTGACATCGAAGGTATCCTGACAAATAAGATCCGATTTCCAGTGTGTTTGAAACACCATGAGTTGTTTATTGTTGAGTGTCTCTATGCAAACTTCATGTATTCTTAGGTCTTTTAGCGTCTGATAACCTGACTGTTTGCCCTGACTCATGCAGTGGAAAGGCGTTAAATGGAATGCTGAAGGAAATGGCAGAGAATCCTTCTGAATGGGAGGGTAAGAAGGTTTTATTTGTGCACACTGGTGGCTTACTTGGCATGTATGATAAGGTGCAGCAGTTGCAGCCATTGACTAGCAAGTGGGAACGTTTTAAAGTTGCGGAGACAGTTTTGAAGGGTGGGGATGGAAAGGGAAAAATGTTTTAGTCTTCAAAGAGTCCGTAGATTTTCACATTTCGTACCATTACCAATGCTGGATCATGTAGTTCTATGAATAAGACGCTGATCCAATGCAGTACATATAGGGAAACGAGAATCTTTGCAAGGTTCTGAGTCTTCTGTTTGGATTTGTCAGACGACTTTATTTAGAATTAGAATCATCTTCAGAGGTGTCGACTTCATGGTATCCATTTTTGATATATGTTAGTCTTGCAGTACTCCTAACTTCAATGAAGCCCGTTGTTAGAGGGAGGCATCCATGCTCTAGTTAATAAAAAGTATGACTTCTTGTATTGGTTTTGTCCATTTTGTCCAGCATGCTCGAACAACCAGTTCTAACATTGTTGTAACAAATCGTTGGTGATTTTTTGTCCAACTTGAAATCTTCAACTCGATTTTGTCCAACTTCAATGCAAAACATTGCCTGTCTGTGGTCCCGTAAGTGTAAATCCACTCTCTGGCCAATGATCTGAAGACAATCCTTGGGTCCAATTGTGGGAGCACTAATCCGAGACATCCCAGCAGTACAAATATTGGTGGAAGTAGCTCTTTAGTAGAAGTTTGTTAGGGTGCTTCAGAATCAGTCATCCCTACCGTGTAGATAAGTATGAGAGGATATTGGATACTTTAATATGGTCAAATTCTCCCCCACGTATAAGTGGATGTTGAGAGTTTCAACTCCAAAAGTTCATAACCAGTCCAAATCATCTCAGAAAGTGAGTTGAGCGCAACTTCAGTACGTCTTTCTACCGTTCGAATTGCTGCAGCAGTCCTTCCGAAGTTGCTTTTACTTTTGAAGCATGAAGAAGAAGAACTTAACCTACACGCATCAGATTACAATAATTAACATTCCAAGTCAACAATGCCAAGAAGTCACTGTACCTCTTGAAAGACATCATGTAAATGTTTAGTTGTGTATACATATGTGCACCTGGCTTTTACAGATACACTCGGATATCGAGGCAAAGGATTTGTACGAACTCTGACTTTCGAAAGACAGCTGAGAAGGAGCAAGGAGTTTCACTGAAAAGCGGTATGGTGAGCACTTGGCTCTTCACTTGCTTTTCGGTAGAGGAAGAAGGCTGCGCTCGCATTCGTCCTCGTGGTGGCTCTTGTTGGATTCACACTTGGAAGTTGATTTTTCAACGTTGAAAACGTGAAAAAGAATGTCGGAAAGCTTATGCGTTGTATTTGACTTTTGTTGATGATGCTCAATGTGTAATTCAAGCTGATGTGTTCCAGAAGTTAGAGATTGAAATGTTGGCAGCTACCAAGTAAGAGCTTTGTTGTCAATAACTTTTAGAGCAAGATGTATGAGAAATCAACTATTCATCTCAATGTTTGGGTTTTCTCTGTGATCCACTAATGAGTCTGAATGAATAGTTTTATAACTAAATCAGAAGAATTGAAATAAGTAATGTTCCACTTTCAAGCTCTAAATTTGGACATTGCAATAACTTGAGAATCTAGAAAATATGCTTAAGAAAAAGCTCTAAATTTGCTCAAAGAGCTATTCTATATTTCTCTCCTGTAAAGTGTTGGACCACATATTCGATGCACCTTGTTGTATTTAGTGCTCTTGTGTGGAAATTGATGGGGAGTTGTGACTCTTTTAAGAATCTGCTCAACACTCAAATTATTGGAATAGATATGAGATACAATGAATATTCACTTTGATTTTTGGCAGGGGTATTTTCAAGGGTACTACACAATGAGGTTTGTGATATTGAGATTCATAACCCCTTTCAATTCCAACATAAGTTATGAAAATAGTTGGAGGTTTATGTCCCTTGTTGTATAGGTCCCCTCAAAGTCTTTTGTGAAGGATGACATGTTGTAGCAGCGGCAATGGCAAAAGTCATGTATATTGGGGACGCTTTACGTGGAAAGTCTAGCCGTTCATGTGGCCAATGGAGGGCAAAAATCCTTCCAAAATGATGGGTCCATTTTTCAAACGTGAGAAATGAGCGAATTACATTAGAGGGATTTTTGCCCTCCATCAGCCCTATGAACCGCTTAACTCCCCGCGTAAAGCATACATTAATATTTGTGCCGACATTTCATAATTATTATTATTATTTTTTTCTTTTTTTAAAATAAATTTTTTTATTTTATTTTATTTATTTTATTTCCTAACTTTCACAATTTTTCAATTTTCAAAATTTATCAATTTTTCAAGTTTTCAATTTTCCCAAATTTTCAAATTTAAAATAATAACAATAAAATCATTTTTATCTTTACAAACAATGTGTGCAAACAACATAAGATTTTATGTTGTTTGCTCCAAGTAAAGAAATATGGAAAGGTGTAAAGAAATACACAATTGAAAAACATACGTACTAGGTGAAGAAGATACAGAAGTGGTGCAAACAACATAAAATCTAGAATTGTTGAATGTTGTTAACGCCATACGTACGTTGTTTGCCCCTAAGTAGTGCAAACAACAAGACTTCATGTGTCTTTTAAAATTATTGTAGTTTGCACAAGGTGCAAACAACAATAAAGAAACGACATGGCAAAAAACACATGTATGTTGTTTGCCACAGTCACCCCTTCACATGTGTGAAAATGACATTTATAAGTTGTTTTCCATGTCATTTGCACTACCCTTTCCTACTAGTGAGAGAGGTTAGTAATCCTTGAACATTGGTGTTGTACACATTAACATACAGTCAAGATCCCTTCACACAAACACCAACCTTGTAGAGAAACATGGAATTTTACTTCTTGATCCCTCAAAACATTATAGCTAATTAAGAAAAATGTAAAGTGCTCGTTTGTTTGCACTTGTGGTAGAGTTTTAAATGTAATGCAATGGCCATTATAACATTCGCATGATAAAAGCCTAGTTCTGAGCCTCCACAAGCTGTACCTGTAATTTTGTAGCACAGAGCCAATTCTACCAACAACATGAAAGGAAGTGTTTCAGAATTCATACTTTTGTGTGCAATGTAATAAGCAATATTGCACACTTAACTTTCATGGTACATGTACGATACTTAGAGCAGAAAAGTATTGGTCTGTGCTCAATTTGGTTACAAATTGCTAAAATCCTAAAATCAAACACATGACTGTTGCAAGACCACACTTCTTTAAGAAGATCGAATACTTGAAGGTCCACATGTAGACTCAGTGGATCCAATTGATCAATACCACCATCAAACCTCTACTCCTACTGTAGTCAAAACCACAGCACCGAATACAACTGTACTGCCCACAACTGAGTATCTACACGACAGAGTCAATTCCAAGCCTTTATTGCGTGGAAATATACTTTCAGTACTAGCTATCAGTACTTTCAGTACTTGCCTCGCTCATCCCTCCAAAGTAGCAAAAAAATGGGGAGATTCGAATGAAGCGGCAGATGCAAATTGATGAATGAGGATGTCCATCGCTGTTGGCATGGCCTCATTTAAGTGCGGGAGTTCCAGAAAGTGAAGTCAGGGGAGCAGTTGAGGCCGCCCTCGGGAGTGACGTGCTTGCCGGTGAGGAACGCCGTCACGGCCGCCTTGTTGAAACTGTTGGACGTGTGGATGCCATCCCAGCTCAAATGTGCATTCGGATCCTCGCACGGCATCAGCGGCATCGACATCGTCAGGTTCACGAACTTGCCGTCCACCATCCCGGCGTGCCCGCACTGCACCTTCTTGTTGAAGTTGTAGTCTCCGCCCACTCCGCAGCACGCCTTCAATGGCGCCGTCACATCTGCACGGGACCAAGTTTGCACTCAACTTAAAAACTCGTCCTCTCTACGATCACTGCTCGATCAGTCCACGGATGGGGGCAGTGGACTTACTGTACGTCTTGGGGGACTTGAGGATATCCCAGTACACGCTCTCGGCGTCCGCGTACACCAGCTTGGCCTTGGGATACTTGGTGCGCAACGCAGCCACCTTCTCGCCCAGCAGCTTGTTGTGCTCGGCGGTGATCTCGTTCAGGTCGCTCAAGCAGCCATAGTTGTCGTACTTGGCCTTGGGGCCCCCGTACTGAGTGAGCATCGCCGGGACGCAGCCCAGTGGAATCTGATTCACTATCATGAATGTCGTTGCCGTGGGCATGGTGAATGTGGGAGTGTCTGGCGGCGTGTAATCGACGGGTGTCAGCAATTTCTGCGCCGCCAACCATGAATTAGCCCATGATGAGAGTTCACAAACTAAGCACTACGTTGATTTAGAACTAGAGGCGTTAGTGAGACTCACCACAAGGTGCTCCTCGATGGCTTTCACGACTTGCGGCACGATCTTCTTGGTCTTGGAAGGTGAAAGGGTCTTGTCGTAGAGACTGAAGAAGTAGTCCTGGTAGCCGGCCCACACCAAGAACAGGGACTCGTTCACTGTGGCCAGTTTTGGCAAGCTCTGCACCAGTCCTGCACACCAATTTCCAATCATCCAATTCAGCGGATCATCTCTTACAAAAGCTACTGATGAAACCAACCTGGCTTAATCTCAAATTCACGACGAGCGAATGGTGATCACAGTGCACTTACTGCCGGCGGGGTTGAAGATGGGGCTCTCGTAGAACCAGACTCGGATTTTGTAGCGCTCGTACCACTCCTGCTGCACGTCCAGAGAGAAAGGAGAGCTGAACTTGTCCGATTCCTTGACCCACACTTTGACGGTCCTTGCAGGAGCTCCGTAAGCGGCAAAGTTGGTACCGTACGTGAAATCTCCCGCAGTCCCTCTCAATACAGGGTAGATGGGCCGTCTCCTCACGCCGAATGCTGCACAGCACAGCACAAGCACACACATTCAGACAGAATTCGTGGACTCTGTTGTACCCGACGGACGTACTAACTAGCCGCTCTTGGAAATTGATGGTGCTGGCCTAGGAGGCACGGTGGAATTGGTGTGTACCAAGGAAGTCGACGAGGAGCTTCCCATCAGTGTAGCGATCTGCAGCGTGCATTGGAAAGGTGACACCATTGGGGTCCAATTCCGCATGCGCAAACTTTTTGGGAAAGGCGGCTATGCCGTTGCCAGTGTCGGTGAGCGAGTCGCCGAAAGCGTAGACTGCAGGATACGAGCAGTTGGGTTGCTGGGCTGCTGTGAGCTGCAAGCAACTCTGCAGAGTGACAAACAGGACCAGAAGGGCGCTCAAACACCGAGCCCCAGAGATCGCCATGAGAGACTTCAAAGACTGTTGCGAGCAGTGTGAATTGTCGATGGGACTGGGCTCACCGGCAGTGAGCAGTGGTAGGAGTCACAAGAGCAGTACTAAGGTGAGCAGTTTCAGTGATACAATGATGAAATGGCGATGAGTAGATGTGATAGAAGTGCAGTTGCGAGCGATTTATATGTGTGAGTAGCAGCGGAAGGGTACCGTTTCAAGTACGCGTGATGATCTCGAGGAGCAATTTCCGACGGTCAAGTTGAACGAGTTTTAACACGCCGTTGACTACGGGTCAAGATTGAGTGCTTAGTGATTATTTAGTGGAGAGATTTTCAGTTTCAGCCTTTCAGGACAGACGGTATCTCGGTAAGTTACGGAATTACAAGTAAGTGCATTATAATAAGCTTCAGAAATTTGGAAGCTGCTACTACGGGTTCAATACTGAAATTTGTATGTAGTGTTTTCTGTACTAATTGACATATATCCACGAAAACTTTTTACTTTTGATAAAATAATATATTCTTTGTTTTCACAAGTTCGTCACTTTTAAAGTACTGTAGGTAGTTGTGTGCTTACTAAACGAAATTGAAGGTATAACAAACCTTAATCATATAGTGTGGTTACACTAATCATAATTTTTTAGTGTACTGTCTAGTCCTTTCGGTGGAGTGTTGTTGGGGGTGATTTTGTGATCGTTGAAGAAGCTGAAAATTGACCATTTTTCTCATGTTTAGTGAAATTGAGTGGGTATTTTCCCATTGCGTCACATTGGTGGTGGCACAGTGGGAGGTGAGAGCATGGGGTCACCCGTATCTGGAGCCTAGGCATCCTTGGCATGTATTCGGCAAACGTGTTATGTATCCTTGAGCGACTCACTACACTAATTTATATAAACATGTTATAATTTTTTATTGTTGGTCAATCATTTTACCCTCTACATCTGTCAAGTTGGGGATTCTTCCATAGTATTGGAATAGATACTCTTGGTAATTTTTTTCATCAAAAGTAAAAACTTATAGCACTTTCAAATCTTATAAAAATCTAACACTAATCTAGCTATTCAGTGTAGATGCTCACTTCCTGAGCGTATGGCAAAATCCCAGCTATTGCAAAACTGCCATATAAGCTACACACCCTTAAATAAATAAATTAGAAAAAAAAAAAAAAAAAAAAAAAAAAAAAAAAAAAAAACGTATAGCATAATCTGTCGGATTTCTTCATTCGAGCTTTCATTCTTGCTTAAACCAGTTGTTGAGTTTGTTCAACAACCTGGGTTTCGGATGAGGTGTTAGGCTGTTAGCACATGCTGGATTTTTGGCTGGAGAACCATTTGTCGACCTGTCCATTGGTTTTGTGAAATGTGAGGTATTGTCATGGTTTTGAGAAATATTCTTTGTGCCACATGGTTGACCTACCTCGAATCCTGGATTGAAAGACTAAGAGAATATGTAATATAGTTGTTAGCCACAAAATCAAAGGGATTTCGCTCATTTTCAAGTACTTTTGGTTGTTATGAAAAGTCAAAGCAAGACTTAACAAACTGCATTGATACAATCCCATGCCAGAATTTTCAAAGATGCAACTTGGATCAAATTGTGCTTCATGGAAGCATATTCAGCGGATTCATGCTAGGTTCCTTCAATCACATTCCCACACATACTGATAAGATATTCTTTACTTGCATATTCATTAGAGTATTTGTTCTTGTGTAAGGTAAAACTTGATACTACTCTTATTGCATCAAAAGTGTGGGCTCCACTCTTCATAAACCCAAATTAGTCTTTAATTTTAATTGGCCAAATTCTTGACAATACCTCCAAGGCATTTTAATGAAGAGTATAATTTAAAATCTTGAGAGGTATCAATATATTGAAGTTAGAGAAGACTTAACACGGCTAAATACTTAAAAATTGCAAAGGAGGGAAGGTAAGCCTCAAAAGAAAGAACAATGTTTAGAATTTCTGAATTTGAAACATTATTTAGTAAGACTTTGTTTTTTTTAATTACTACTTGGCCTCATAGAACCAATTGATTTCTCACTAACATAAAAGAGAAATAAATCCCATTTCAACCTTAGTATAGTAAGTGGTTGAAATGACTCTTCAGACAACATGGGTTGAAATTTTCATACAAACACATATGATATCAAATATCATCATAAACTAATACATCTTTTAGTGATGCAATAGGCTATGACTTTCATGTCACACAAGGCCAATGTCTTTGCAGGTCAACTTTATTGACTAATAGCACTTTTGTCAACACGTTCCATACTCTTGCTTAGGATACAAGTGTCAAGTGTCAACCTCATTGACAAGAAGCTGAATTATGCGTGCACTTTCTACCCAAGCTTCCAAGCTTTAGAACATCCATTCTTTGCATACCTGTGGCTGGCCCTACACTATCTACAAACGAGGTCCAGGTCAGAGAATCTATGGATACACATGGCACGAGTTGCAATGGAGTTGTTGCAGTCAAATGGCTTCAGATTTTTTAGTACTTTCGGTACTTGTGAAGGGCATCATATGGTTCTTAAACACAAGTTGCGTACCACCTGAGTCATACAAAGATCATGCGAATTTGGAATTTCAAAGGTAACTAAATTAGGTTGACAATGTTGACATTCATGAGCAATTAATATCCGAAGAGGAGGAATTTATCTGGAATGTCCTCAACCGCAGAGAATACGGCACCGTTCAACCTATTCTAGTACTGTCGGTGACAGTTAGAATGATCGTTTTGCCCCCATCATTCTCCTGGTAAATCCCTTTCTTCGATTTGCCACATCTCGTAGCCTCTACTGTACAGTACATACATACATAGCTGGTGGTAAGAGTAATTCTTATTTCCTCTTTTAATTTAATTGAAGCAAATGTCCACTTGAATTATTTTCTCAAGGTACAATGCATATCCATACAGAGGAATTATCATAAGGACTATGAAAAGCAGAGGAGGAGGGCTGGTGTTGCATTGACTATGACTATGAAATAGAAAATGCACATAAAATTACAAAATTTCGAAATGTTGTAATTTTATGTTGCAATGCACTAGGTACCCCATATCCACAAGCTCGTTGGTTGGGGCATCAATCTTTATCGATTTCCTGATATCTTTGATATTGCAGATCAATGAAAATGTATTTGTTTGAGCTCATCAAGTGGGACTACAGATAAGAGCCTGGGCCAATTTTTTCTTTTGTGAATTGTTTCAAACCAAGCAATTTATTAGTTAATTGTAAGAGGGCCAACTTTTTGAGGAGGAAAATGAAGGCCATCTCCGCGTGTTCTGCAGAGGACTAGCAACAGTGAGTGGGAAAGATGCTGTCGACAACTTCAAAGCGTCGACGTGGGATGCTTTGGCTTTGGCTTTATGCAGGAACTTTTCCAACACCTTGCAGCTCAATTTCAAGCTTCTTTAGAAAGTGCGTTTGACAATTTTATCCTGCCGACAATCTGCTGTTTAGTAATATAGCAATTTCGGCTATTAAACATAATATTGTTTCAACATTCCATCGTACTAGTTACTGTACTTTACATGTACAAGCTGCTCAGCATACCCTTCTAAATTCTCTGGGTAACGTGGACAAAAGGAAACTCGTGTATTCCCATGCCACCACAAGTTTACATGAACTTCTTTTTATGGTCAAAGACTCAAAGTGAAGTGCGCAATAACCTCACAGGATCAATCAACAATCAACAATCAACAAGCAGGAGGTACATTATTGCTTCCGACATCAATATGTATTCGGTTTATATATTCTACAGTGTTTGGTTTTGCTACACCTCTCGTTCTCACTTCCAGATTTCACATCTGATTCAAAATATGATTGTCCAAATATTATCAATCAGATTGTTCGTACATACCCTGCAAATGATTTTCTATAAGCCGCTCCCCCAATGAGCTAGCCTGCCAAATCTGAATTTTTGCGGTTCTTGAGCTTGTCATCTTATTAAAACTTTGAAGTTTCATTTGAAAATATGAAGCTACAGGGATGCCATTAGAAAAACGTCTGACAGTTTGTATGATTGATTGGGACGTGATTAAATGGGTTCACACGTGGCTTCCAACCGATTTTCCACACCTTCGATCAGGTTAGCAAATAAGTCGACACAAAAGGTCATTTCGTCAATCGACAATTGGAGTACTATATGAATATAAAGAATCGGTGGCGTGGTTTTTGAAGCGATTCCTGTACCGCTCCCGTGCAGCACAGCCCCCACCGTACACAACAAACAGTGTTGGAATGAAAGTTAACTAGGAAGTGGCGACAAGGTCATGGCGAGCTGAATTATTTCAATCCGAGCTGACTTGCTTTTCAACCCCATGTGGACATGTTTCCGCTCACCAAAAGCACAATCAATGGGAAAAGAGAGCTTGCATTCTTATTTAAGAAAACATTGTGAAGGGCCGGAGGAGCTCCATCCATGCTTGTGACTCTGTGACGACGACAAAAGGTGCCACCTTTGACCCGGTGATCTCCGCAAGTCTCTCACCCTCCCGTCAGGCCAGGATTGTCAACACTTATCTTCCTAAACAACTGCTCTCTGAACATTGTTGCAATGAAGTAAAATATGTATTATATAAATATTAATTATCATGGTATGTTTAAGTGAAGTTCGGTGAGAGTTTGTGTTTGTTGAAAATAATCTTGTCTGAGCATTATTCCTAAAGCTTCACTTGGTATTTTTCATTGATTTGACAAAATACTTACTTAGACATTAAGATGCACTGCCCATGATTATGTACTAGATGTTCTCTCTTGAAAAAACAAGGCATGTGAGATATTTAATTGTCGTAGATTTTGTGCCATTTATGCTATTTTGATTAAGCTCAAACCTTAAGAATTTCAATCAAGAATATGTCATGATAAAATTTCTCATAAATATTTTTCACTTTGACTAAAAAGGAAGGATTTTCTTTGTCGCTTGTTAATGTCCACTTTGACTCAATGACTCTACAATTGCAACTCATGAAATCCTATGAGTCAAAGTGAACAAGTTGTAAAGTGCACAATGTTCATATTTTATCTTGAGAATCCATGAAGGGAACTCCCCATGAGTTACTTCTTGATTCTTAAAAGACTAAAGACTGTCAAGTGTGGCCAGTTTGACCCAAGGGTTTGACTTCTTGCGAATACAAGGAAAGCAAGAATTCACGGCAAGTTAGATGAATTTGACAAGACTAGTCCTGAGCTCCTTTGCGAAAGAAGGGAAAATGATGTGAGCCTTGGCAATCGCGTTCCGGCTAGAAAACACAAGTTCTCCCCCCGAAAAGCCATTATTTTGCTTGCCTCATACTGAGGGGCACAACACATGCTCTACCTGCTGCTAGGTAGTCAATATCACATGTTGGTACTTTTGCTCTATACCTTCGTCAACGAACACAAAACTACCCTCCCCAGAACAGTACCGACCTAGTTCTAATGAACCCACAGCAGCGACTTTCCAATTGTGAAGCTTATCATGATTCCCTTATTTTATGATTCTGTAACTTACCGAGTTACCATCTGTCCTGAAACTGAAAACCCTTACAGTGAAAAATCACTAAGCACTCAATCTTGACCCGTAGTCAACGGCGTGTTAAAACTCGTTCAACTTGACCGTCGGAAATTGCTCCTCGAGATCATCACGCGTACTTGAAACGGTACCCTTCCGCTGCTACTCACACATATAAATCGCTCGCAACTGCACTTCTATCACATCTACTCATCGCCATTTCATCATTGTATCACTGAAACTGCTCACCTTAGTACTGCTCCTCTGACTCCTACCACTGCTCACTGCCGGTGAGCCCAGTCCCATCGACAATTCACACTGCTCGCAACAGTCTTTGAAGTCTCTCATGGCGATCTCTGGGGCTCGGTGTTTGGGCGCCCTTCTGGTCCTGTTTGTCACTCTGCAGAGTTGCTTGCAGCTCACAGCAGCCCAGCAACCCAACTGCTCGTATCCTGCAGTCTACGCTTTCGGCGACTCGCTCACCGACACTGGCAACGGCATAGCCGCCTTTCCCAAAAAGTTTGCGCATGCGGAATTGGACCCCAATGGTGTCACCTTTCCAATGCACGCTGCAGATCGCTACACTGATGGGAAGCTCCTCGTCGACTTCCTTGGTACACACCAATTCCACCGTGCCTCCTAGGCCAGCACCATCAATTTCCAAGAGCGGCTAGTTAGTACGTCCGTCGGGTACAACAGAGTCCACGAATTCTGTCTGAATGTGTGTGCTTGTGCTGTGCTGTGCAGCATTCGGCGTGAGGAGACGGCCCATCTACCCTGTATTGAGAGGGACTGCGGGAGATTTCACGTACGGTACCAACTTTGCCGCTTACGGAGCTCCTGCAAGGACCGTCAAAGTGTGGGTCAAGGAATCGGACAAGTTCAGCTCTCCTTTCTCTCTGGACGTGCAGCAGGAGTGGTACGAGCGCTACAAAATCCGAGTCTGGTTCTACGAGAGCCCCATCTTCAACCCCGCCGGCAGTAAGTGCACTGTGATCACCATTCGCTCGTCGTGAATTTGAGATTAAGCCAGGTTGGTTTCATCAGTAGCTTTTGTAAGAGATGATCCGCTGAATTGGATGATTTGAAATTGGTGTGCAGGACTGGTGCAGAGCTTGCCAAAACTGGCCACAGTGAACGAGTCCCTGTTCTTGGTGTGGGCCGGCTACCAGGACTACTTCTTCAGTCTCTACGACAAGACCCTTTCACCTTCCAAGACCAAGAAGATCGTGCCGCAAGTCGTGAAAGCCATCGAGGAGCACCTTGTGGTGAGTCTCACTAACGCCTCTAGTTCTAAATCAACGTAGTGCTTAGTTTGTGAACTCTCATCATGGGCTAATTCATGGTTGGCGGCGCAGAAATTGCTGACACCCGTCGATTACACGCCGCCAGACACTCCCACATTCACCATGCCCACGGCGACGACATTCATGATAGTGAATCAGATTCCACTGGGCTGCGTCCCGGCGATGCTCACGCAGTACGGAGGCCCCAAGGCCAAGTACGACAACTATGGCTGCTTGAGCGACCTGAACGAGATCACCGCCGAGCACAACAAGCTGCTGGGCGAGAAGGTGGCTGCGTTGCGCACCAAGTATCCCAAGGCCAAGCTGGTGTACGCGGACGCCGAGAGCGTGTACTGGGATATCCTCAAGTCCCCCAAGACGTACAGTAAGTCTACTGCCCCCATCCGTGGACTGATCGAGCAGTGATCGTAGAGAGGACGAGTTTTTAAGTTGAGTGCAAACTTGGTCCCGTGCAGATGTGACGGCGCCATTGAAGGCGTGCTGCGGAGTGGGCGGAGACTACAACTTCAACAAGAAGGTGCAGTGCGGGCACGCCGGGATGGTGGACGGCAAATTCGTAAACCTGACGATGTCGATGCCGTTGATGCCGTGCGAGGATCCGAATGCGCATTTGAGCTGGGATGGCATCCACACGTCCAACAGTTTCAACAAGGCGGCCGTGACGGCGTTCCTCACCGGCAAGCACGTCACTCCCGAGGGCGGCCTCAACTGCTCCCCCGACTTCACTTTCTGGAACTCCCGCACTTAAATTAGGGCAACATTGACATCTTCATGATTGAATTCGCATCGGCTTGCACACTGATGCCACTTCAAATCCTCTCCATTTTTCGCTTATTTTGGAGGGATGAGCGAGGCAAGGAAGCTAGTAATGATAGTTTCATTCAATGAAGACTTAAAATTGACTTTGTATTGTAGATAGTTGTGAGCAGTATGCTTTTGTATGGTGCTATGTATAGTTTCACAATAGCCAGGTTAGAGGTTCGATGGTGGTGTTGATCAATTGGATCCACTGAGTGTACATGCGGACCTTCAAGTATTCGGTCTTCTTATCAAAGTGTGCTTTTTGCAACAATCTCGTGTTTGATGTTAGTGATTTGCAATTCTGAAACCAAATTGGACACAAAGCGATTCTTCTATGCTCTGTGTATCTCACGCTCCATCGGAAGGTCATTGAGAGTGGACATTTGCTTATTACACTGTACACAAACGGATGAATTTCTCGAATGTTCACTTCCTTATATACTCATACGTTGTCGGTAGAAGTAGCTCTGTGATACGGAGTTTTGGGTACTGCTCATAGAGGCTTAAAATTAGGCGCTTCTCATGGAATGTTGGCATGGCTTCTGCATTGCAATCAGAACTTCACCACAACTGCTAACAAACTCAACAACTCATATACTAAGTAATGTTTTAAGGAGTTAATTCAGAATAATTCCATGTCTCTTTGAGTTTGGTGTGTAAAGAGTGGTTCTTGGATATTAATGCCTACAACACTGGTCAATGTTTGACCCTTAACATCTCCGATATCAAAACTTCACATTTGAATGAGAAGCTGAATTTTGATGAGCCATTACTTCTTCGTCCAAATTTGGTTTTTGATAAAATCTATTGAATAGGGTCTTGTCTATACCTAAAAAATTCCATATCTAGTCAAGATTGTGTGAATATACGGCATGCATTTTGATGAAAACATTTTTTGTTGTAGGGTTTTCAAACATGAGACATGTTTTACCAATGGAAGCCAATTATGTGAAATCAAAATTAGTGTAATAGAAAGGTGAAGTCGATTGAAAGGTTACATCAACAGCCATGCCAATATTCTCTCATGATGACGTAATGGAAGTTTAAACCTGCACACCGCATGCAAGAAAATCTTCATGACATCAATGTTTAGGTTTCAAAAACAATCAAACCTAAAAGTTTCTTGGAAGGTGATGACCTTGTTTCGCAAACACTTCAGTGGGGGAATCGTAGAACTGATGCAGCATCTGGATCATCTTCAGTGATCTTCTTCGTGCATTCCACAACCTTTACACCATGATGACAGATGAAAGAGGAATTTCTTTCAACCAACTTCTTTTGCAATGTCTTCGTCTCCGAGTTGGCCTTCAGGAAAACCAACTCCTGGTTCGGTTTCTGCGAACACTTGGAAGGTAAACTCCTCAAATGCCGAACATTCTATGAAAGTATCTCGTCAAAACATTCATCAGCAGGGTGCCCATCCTTGATGATAGTGATGAGAATGTGGTACATTTCACCTCCTTTGGGCAATCATCTCCGGTTACCATTTCATGGTTTTGCCATTATCAAAGTATGTAACAGTCGATGATGCTGTTGCATGTGCGCAGAATGTTCTGCGCTGAAGGTTGTGATGAACAAAATTGAAGCCCGAAGTAATCAATTCATCACTACAGTGACGTTAGCCGAGTGAGGAGGATAGGAATGGGTTCCAATGTCCCACACTGATGAGATTTATGACTACGGTGTTGTAGTTTTTGATGATGTTTCCATTTTCTTGCAGCTTGCAGGCAAGAATCTGCAGTCTTGACACAAAGTCTTGACCAATTGCCGCCACTTTTCAAGAAGATGACGTTCGAGAATTCGTACAGAATATTCTATCTGGTGGACGATGCCCTTGGAGACCACGATGAACGTGCACAAGTTGCAGTTGTTTCTACTTTTAATTCTGTGAGGAGAATCTGATGGCCACCGCCGCGTTGCACTGCTCTTGCTCACTAACGAGGACCCCTGCTCTTGGTTCAGGTGCACAGATTCTTCTTTTGTCAGCCAAGTTTTAGGGTTGAGGGATTCAATTTGTGCAGTTTAGATCGATCACACCAACTTGGATCAAATTAATTTGTTATGAAACACGATTCCTGGGCTCAGCGTGCAATTCGACAATTGTCTTCCTCCCAGCTTGTTGATCGCATCAAACCCCAACCCTCCATTCAGGAACAGAACGGTGCTTGCATAACCTGGTTGTATTTATCAGAACCAAAGGTTCGTGCACCCTCTTTCATCATTCATCTGACATCACAGGATGTAAACATTGGAGTGCTCACAAGATTCAACTCTTGGGAGGCTATTAACGATTGATCAAAAGTGCAGACGTCGTAGGATCGAAGCACCTCCTGTGTCTCCCTTGAGATTACGTCACGAATGTTATTAGGTTGTGACGATCTATCTCGGTAATTGACAGGAAAGGCATTCCGGAGAACAGCAGTGAGGATCCCTCAAACACGTTCTTGGTCATCACAAGTGTTTGCTCGCCGGCCTTTTATGTGTGCCGACTACAAGTAAGTCTTTATGTAAGTAGGGTCTGATTTTCTTATAGTAAGTTGAGGAATGCCTGACTCTCAAACGAATGGGCACAAATCGCCTGTAGGTACTAAACGTATTGCTGGCAATGTTCCAGTGACAGACGAGGTGGCGCAGGTGACTTTGTGCTTGGTTTTTTTATTGCTGGGGCTGCCTTCGGCGCGTTGGCTTACATTCTCGCACCACAGGTGACTGCCGCATCATGCATTTTTATGTGCAGCTTAAATATATGGGAGATTACAGTCCAATTTTGACTCGTCTGTGAATTTGTGCCATGGGAGATTACAGTTCAATTTTGACTCGTCTGTGAATTTGTGCCATGATGCTAGATCTCGAAATGTCTGGATAACATGAGAAATGACCGAGCAGCTGCGTGGTCCTTGGAGGATGATGAAAGCCTTAAGGTTGGATCATTTCATATGTTTTGTTACAGAATGTAATGATTTCATGGTCTTGGTATGAGTGAAAGTAGCAGCGAAAATGAGAACCTGCTTAGTGCTTTCAACTCCGAGAATAACCTAATTGCTCATCCCAATTTGGGAACTCACTGCAGAGCACTCGGCTCAACATAAATGAGAAGATGTTCGAGTTAAATACAACCATCGACGATGTCTCCGCACAACTGGGCATCGATGAGGGTTTCAGCTCTTTCCGGAATGACAACACGGTGAGAGATTATGTCAGCTGCTATCTCACTTTCGAGAAACAAAAATGTATATAGTGTAGTTGTACTTTGTGAAGGTTCTCAATGGTGCTGACATCGCTTCTTGTACAGGGACTGTCGCTTCGATTATAATGTGTGTAACAGCTCAAATTCTGAGTTGCTTTCTAGTTTAAGCGACCTTGATTGGTCTTTCGCTGAGTAATTATAGAATCTCATCCGAGTGGAATTACAAGTATTACATGGATACTTGATTTTTATGTAATCAAGGGACTGGCATCCTTACATTGCAAGCTATGCTCTTAAACCACCTCTTTAAGCATGCAGATATTGGGTTCTCATTTCGAGAGCTGAACCTTAATCGATTCAGCTACAAAATTGATAGTCACGTGTTTAATGTGCATCACAATTACACCAGCTGTAGAGCACAAACAATTACTGATGTTAGAAGTTGGACTCCTGACTCCGTTGTTTATCCATTCTCTCTATTGGAAGGAGACCAGATATCGACCTTGTAATGAAAGTATGGGACACTGCAACAGCGGTGGCAAGCATGAAGACTAGACAAGGTGATGGTCTCAATAAATTTTGATCATTCAAAACTTCCGCCAGTCATGTGTAATGAATGACTGAGTTCTACTTTTCAAAATTGGCAACTATGGTACATGGTTGGCTTCATTTGGGTCACACCCACGTGAAGGCATGAGTTCTTGGTGGTCTCTTTGACATAGCGACGTCGTCGTTGTCGGAGGACGAATTGGCATCAGATGATGACATGAGCAGATTGTCCATGATATTCTTGTGACTGGCGGCCTCCAAAAACTTGCTGCTGCTGCAGTGCTTGGCCTTGATGGATTTCAAGGTGGTCACGATCTCCGACAGGCTCGGCCGTTGCGCTTCTCGCCTGCTCACACAGCGTAGCAATAGATTGACAATCGCCATCGCTCCCTTGGATGGACAAGCTCCTTTCATGCGCGGGTCGATGATTTGCGCCAACCGCAACTCATCTTTCATGAAATGCCGCCCCCACTGCACGAAGTTGGCGTCGTTTCCGAAGTAGATGGCGTCTCGGCTGTTCTTGCCGGTCAGAAGCTCTAGCAGCAGAATCCCGAAGCTCCGAACATTCACTGTCGCTTGCGATTGGCTCAGCATCATACTCTGCGATAATAATCAACCCATTTGGCTTGAGGAACAGATTACGTTGCTGGAATGATTCGACAAACAGGGATGAGAATTTTGGGCATACCGTGGTGAACGACGAGCTTCGATGCACGAGAGGTACGATCACCGACAAGCCATATCCAGCCAGCTTGGGTGCGAGGTCATTGTCCAGCAATACTGTGGACGCTGTCAACTCGTGGAAAACAATCTGCAGAGGGGCGCGATCGTGAATGTACATCAATCCGCGCGCTGCACCGAGTGCGATATCCACTCGCGTGTTCCAATCTAAGGAAGCTCGATAACTGCCGAACAGGTGGTCGTGGAGGCTGCCGTTCAACGGGTGCTCGAATACCAGCAGCCGCTCCTGCCGCCTTCTCGCTAGACTCGAATTCAACCGCGATCCTGCTTCGTGGGCGCAGTAGCCCTTTACGCCGCACACGTTTGGATGCGATATCTGTGCCAGCAGCATCACCTCCGATTTCCATTCCGTGGCGCCCTGGAAGCCAACACATCCCACATGCTCAGGCATTGGTATCGCACGAGAAATATGATTGTCTTACGTTCAGTTACCAGTCATTGCACATGCTGCAGATTATGACTGAGTTTGACACGAGAAAGCTCTTACTGTTTCAAAAATGCTCTAGATAAAACCAGAAACTCGTGTAAGATCCAACGAGGAAATATCTGATTGAGATGTGTGTCCTGCTGTCAATCAAGCGCACTTAATTGTAGATTGAGATGTGTGTCCTGCTGTCAATCAAGCGCACTTAATTGTAGGTCCATTCAAGGAAACCAGCAACCTTCTTCATGTTCAAGCTACTTCGAATCGATGAGGTGATGAACGTGAAAAGATGATCCAAAGGAGGAAGATGAGGCACACGTCCTAAAATTTCATTCAATACCCAAGTGGGGGCGTTATGCTATGGAATCTGCAGAAATGCGAAACGCTATTTGGCGACAAGCATTCACATTCATCGTCGAATGCTAACATTCTGTTGCGAATTTATGAGACCGACATTTACTATCCAATTACTGTATTGATGATGGCAATGAGATGGCCCACGAGTACCTGTTGGGTCTTTTCGGGGAGTCGTAACACAGCCACTTCGACTTTGGCACGAGGAGTGGCAGCCCCGCGGCCGGAATCTTCAATCCAAGCTCGAAACACATCGCCGAAAGCGGATTTCGACACGCAATTCGAAGTTGCAAAGCTGTCGGTGGCGAGCACCAGGTGGCGATAGTCAATGGCAGCGAGACTAGGCTGCAGCAATCTGGTGGCAAGCGACGGAGGCGGCAGAGGTAAGCCTCCTGTCACGGGCGTCACACGTCCCGCTGATGCGTCCACTTTGACCGCAAGTGGCAGATGATACACCTGCACCTGCTTGTGATCAGATGCATCACTAATGCCCTCTACGATAGGACGAGGGAGGGGTTGCGGCCGTCCTCCGAAGCTCGTCGCGCGCTTGAGAGTCCGCAAGCCGCTCCCTTCCACATCGCTGTTGCCGGGTGTTACCTCGTATTGAGACTGACCATTAATTAGCGGACCGGAGAACGACCCTCGCTTCGCGAAACGGGTTTTAGGCGCGCCGAGCTCGTGGCGACCTCGCAGCAATTGATCGGGGTCCGGAAGCTGTACGGGCTTGTTGGATAGCAGGCTGAGAGTATCTCGTGATGCAACTCTAGTTCTACAATGACCCGTGGTGGAAGATCTAGGCACACTGGACGACCGTTGCTTCGCAAAACAACCCATCGTGCTCATCCACTCACTCAATCATACCGAGGTGAAACTCGGTCTGCCCACACACGCCGGCTCCATCGGAGCTGGATCGATAAGCATGCTCCACCTTTGAATCCAAACTGAAGCCTTTATCCATTCAATTACGTCGTCAACGCTTGCAGTACATGAATCAGGATGAGCGACAGTCAAAACCGTGACGTCTACGTCTAAAAGCACCGAAAACTACCACAGATAGGAATTTCCCACGAATGATCTGCACACCCCGTTGTTGTGAACACTCACGTGCGTCGGCCAAGCCAAGGTCAACCTGCGCATGCATGGATAACTACTGACCGGCGAGCACATTCCCTAAACACTGCCGGGCGGCACCTTGTAAGTTGCACTTGCAACGATCGAAGCCTGGCCTGGGGTGTGACTAACGGTATCAAGCAGAGGCAGGAGGTACGAACGGGGTCGACAATTGTGCCACGAAGGTAGTCAGAGAGCAAGGGGGCGGGCGGGGGATGTACTTGATGAGTAAATACAGTATGATAATCGGCGAGGTGGGTGCCGAAGCGACGAAGAATGAGTTGGGCGTGCCAGACAATGAGCGCGAGTCAATGGTCAATGGTCAGGGGATGGGGTGAGTTATACTAAAGAATGAAGGGGAGGGGCCAAAAGGGGAAGTCAAGGCGCGCACCCGGAGTCTAACATTCGCTTCTGTGGCGTCAGTTAGTGAGACTGTAGCAGGGGTTTGCGTGGATGTTGGTGAGGTCATAGCTGGCCAGGCTTCGGCGTTGCTTCCGGAGGAATCCATTTGGAGGCATGCGCCCCCGCTGTGGCCTTTGTTGCCCACCTTTTCAGGAACTTCCGCGCTCACTTTCTTTGAATTCTCCCGACGTTTCTGGCGCAGGCTCCGCGTTTCATTCCCACCGGATTCCGTCCCTCATCCAACGGATGTCTTCATCCTTGCGTTTGTACCAAGGTTACTGGAGTCTAGGAATGTTTAGAATATTCCTGTATTTTCAAGTTTTGATTATGTACTTTTGGCTAAATTTATGCGTACTTACATATTATTTTACGTACGTGTAAATACCCATAATCAGAATATTCTAGATACTTTAGAAGTACGGGAAATTCGTATGTATGTGAAAGATTCTTGGAACGAATACGGCATATTCAGTGCTTTGCTCCCTGCTCCAAATGTGATTGGTTGCACACACTCCATCGTGGCTCAATTTCGGGGTGGCAACAAGCACTACTTTGGGCAAAGAAGCTTGAGGTACACTTGGTTGCAGCCCGTGCTCATCAGGAGCCATATTATGTGACCAAGTATAGGTCAAAAACATACCCACATGAGTGTTCGACCATTATGCATGACAAAATGGATCATGCGAAGACTTCTTCCCTTGTCTTTTCTCACAAGAGTAAGGAGCTCGATGGTCTGGTGAAGTTGCCAGTTTTCGTCACCGGAATGATCGCTCATGGTCACGGGGATGTACGCTACACGTATTATGGTCTAGATATCTTTTCACACGATTCAAACTACACGGTGGGCTCTTTCGCTAAGCTGCTCCAAGATATTGAGTTGCCACCAAAGTACTCTTCAAGGGAACTATTTGTTGGGTCGAGGTCCGCACCTATCTTTAATGTTGTTTTGCAAGGCGCAGAGACTTGCATATCATCACTCTGCCCAATACCAACTCTTTTAGTTCGAGGGATTCTTTTGCCGCCTATTCTCAATGTTCATATGGACAATGCTGCAGGTGGCAACAATAATAGATATGTATTCTATTTTTGGTCTCTTCTTGTAGCAAAGAAGATATTCCGAGAAGTGTATGTCAATTTCATGTTGGTTAGGCATACTCATGACAACATTGATGCAATGTTTGGGAGGTGGAGCTTGTTGTTGAGGAAAGACAATTTCCCCACTATTGCATTACTCATGATATCTTTTATGGATGTGGAATCTATTCCTGCCATCCCCCACCTTGTAGAATAGGTGTCGGATATAAAGGATTCATATAGTAAGGGGCTCATAAGGGATGGAGGCGAAGCACTTTCGGGTCATATGAAGGGACAACACTTCAAGTGTTTGTTAGGCTCGAGTGGTTGTTCCGTCATGAAGTACAAGGTCTTGTGCACTGACATAGATTGGTAGCCAAATGATACAACCGGGATTAAGTTGTGGAGGGAGGACTTCGAGGGTCGTTGTTTGTGGCCTCGTCGTGAACCAGCTTCTACTACGCATCATGCAATGAGAAGTGTGTAGGACATTGTGGAGGGCATTTCAGGATTTATCAAGTATTGGGAAGCTATGTCTGCTGAAGACAGAACGGGAAAGTATAGAAGAAGCTACGAACATCTTGTGTTTTATTGGCGTGCTGATGGTGACTCGCGAACGGTATGGATTGCGCAAGCGTTGTCAGATCCAAACACAAATCCAAAGCAGCCAAATTGCATCCTTATTCAATTTTTTCGGCCGACCCCGAGAGATCGAGATGTGCAAGAGACCTACATTGGATGGGATTCGGTCAAAGGATTGTGTTGGAAGGTTGACAAAACTCAACCTCCTTTGTTGGAGAACTAGTGGGACCCGTGCCGTTGAGCACGTTCAACTTGGATTGCCTAAAGCTATAAAACATTCATAAACTTCAAATAAGTTGATACAGAAAATTTTAAAAAATCTCTTTGAGAGAAGTTCCTTTCTCAAAAGACCAACAGTCTACTCCTACTCTTTTTACTTTCAGTTCCTACTTTAATTCTAAGTCATAGATTTTTCTAAACTTTACTATCACATCTTTATCTCTTTACCATCAAGATACCCAAAAGAGCTACAATCTACTTCTAGTTTTTTTACTTTCTATTCCAATATTGGTTGTGTGGATACAGGAGGCAAGTCTCCACGACGGATTCCAGCGCGGAACCGTCGTGTGAGACAAAGCCTCCTGTATTGTAATATAGATACAGCTTTGTTAATCACATCATGGAAGTCAAAGGTCAAGGACACAACAGAGTGCACTTTAAAAATTCGAGTGGATCAAATTAAAATCATTTACGATACCATGGTTGAATTATCAAATGCTTGAAGGTCTTATATGTATTGAAATCATATTTGGGTGTAGTGACAACTACATAAACATGGGTTTGTCTCACGAGCTAGCCAAATTAATCTTTTGTTCTCAATTTAAAAGATTATAAGCAGTTAAAGGTATAGGAGATATTTTGGACCAAATGATCTACAAGGATGTGTGGTTTGGGATTTTAGTAGTATAGATCCATGGGGTATGGAATATTTTCATGTTACTTAGCTAGCTTTAAGCAACACTTTTTTATTGTATTTGGTTTCATTTGAAATCATAAGTACATTGTACGCATTTATGCAAATATAATTATGTATTATATTATTAGTAAGGATTCGTTCTTTCCACTTATTTGTTTTGTTGATTGTTTAATGTATTTAAACATGATAAGATGTATTTAATTTGTTATAAAAGTAGTAGTAGTTAGCACCACTAGTATTTATGTGCGTCACACTTGTCACGGTTAAGTGTACGTGGCTAGTTGGTTGCACCAATTTTCCTACCTCCTGAAGTTCACTTAGCAGTACCAAGTCATGTGTTGATGTGTACATCACAGCTGCTCAAACAAATCCGACAGGAATCAAATTTGGACTGCTTATTTAAACAAAGACTCCTTCTCATCCAACCACTGAGCTCATGACTTGGTGTCGATTTTAAAATTACTTCAGAGTTTATAAACATCAATTGGAATCGCGACTTAGAAATTTGATGTCTGTACAAGTTTTCCTCAATAGTACTATGTTAATTGAATCGAAACTTCAAGATTCATTACTTTATAAATTAATTGTGTACAACAAAACATTGATTTAAAACCTCTCAATTTTATTTTGAGAGGATTTTAGATCCTCAAGATAATGAATATGGTGTTCAAGATGGGTCATTAGGGTGGACTTTTTCAATATGCTTCTTTCACGTCTTTGCTCAGTGATACACGTAGAAGTACTTGTTGGTAAATTGATGAAGATCCGGATCGTCAAGGAGGGACTCTTCGAAGGCGTCATTGGCGGCTGCCCAAAGAGGATTTGAAAAGAAGTCGTTCCTTGGGGACACTTTCATCTCTTTCTCCTTGGTGGAATAAAGAGAAACGTACAAGACTCGGTCACCTTTGCGGTGTCCATGTTGAACTCATTCATCATTTTCTCCACATTGTCCTCGTTGAGCAGCCGCACCTTCTTGTATATCTCTAATTTACACAAAGAAATGGAGAGGCAAGATTTTGTTACCGGTTTGTTGCGTAACCGGTTGATGATAGAAATGGATTCGCCCTTCATCAATCTCTGCATTTCATTTGCGCTCCATGCCGAGTCTTTATGTTTAAGATGATCGGGCAATTGGAAGAAACCTACGTGGAGAGAGCCTAATGGTGGTACTGCATCACCATCGTTATTGCCTTCGTTGTCTTGAGTAGATGGTCCTGATTGGGTGAGCACTGGTACTACTTCTTGACAATCATCTCCATCATCAAGAGATCCATGACTATTGAAATGTGGCAATATGTAGTCACCCCCCGCTCGGAAACAATTGGAGTAGCTGACAAAGATAACACATGCACGGATGAGGAGCTCGCAAGAGCGGAAGAGTGGCTACATCTTCGACAATTCAGCCATTGGAAAGCCTCATCTGTTTATTACAAAAACGATTTGAAACCAAAGCAATGTATCAAAATAAAAATAATTCGGAGAAGGTAGCAACTGCAAAGGCAACAACGATGACAATCACAGCTGCAAGAAAAGCCAAACCACGTGACCTTTCAATGGCGGCATTGAAACTTACTGTATGCGTGTTTCTTGCATTTCCATGTTGATTTCTAGGGAGCTAAACCACGGCAGTTCATGGAGGAACTGGTTGAAGCGTTGATGAACAAATTGAATGTTCAAGGCGCTAAACCAGAATACGTATAGTCATCGGTGGAGCACGACCCAGTACGAGAGGACGTTGATAGAGATGTTTTATTAGAGGGGGAGCGTCTAACTCATGTCTATAACAAGTTTCCGCAGTGGAACTCAGAAAATACGTTAGTAATTGATAACAACATACACTACAACAAATCCAGCCCAATGTGACTGGGTTTTATAACTGTAGTAGGGCATAAACCACAATGTGACTAGCACTATTTCTATTTTGAGTTAGTCGCTTCGGACAATGTGACTAGGGGTCATATCGGACAATTCTCGTTCCCAATACTGCGTTCCCGTAGTGTTCCCGTAGTGTTTAGGGACCTCAAAACGAGACCTGTAGTAGGACGTGGGTCTATATGAATCTATATAGTCATACATGGTTGACTACAATTAATCATAAATATGAAAATAACAACTAATTGATGTGACTACTTGTAGTGAGGTAACAGTCGACACATGACTTGTTTCATTACAATGCGTAGTTATATGATAGTCATTGAAATCAGTCATACATCAACTTCATAAAACGACTCTTTTGAGTCACATCAACTTAACTACCGTCCTAGTCACTAGTACCAAAACATCTTTTGAATGTTATGACTAATTGTAGTAAGATATTCCTAGTGAATACTGAAACGGTTTTATTACCATGCATAGTAGTGTGGTTCTGACTACATTAAGTCATACATAGACTTAGTATAATATGACTCTATATAATATGACTACACATGAATCAACTACACATAGTCTATTCTTTTAGGTGTGGGAAGAAATGCGGTGAAGGTATTATATACAACTATGTTTCTAGGTTGCCAGATAAGAATGCAGTGACTACATCCATTAAGCGAGTTTCAATGGTGAACTGTGTGGCTAAGCTGAGTAAGTACCCAAACGAGGTGTTGTCGACGACAGAAGCATAAGTTTGCTCAAAGTCGATCCCCGGTCTCTGGGTGTACCCTTGAGCTACAAGTCTCACTTTGTACGTTGGGATTTCTCCATGTTCATCTCGTTTCCTTGTGAAAACGGATTTGTGCCCTATTGGCAGGCTGGGAAGGTTGGTGACCAACTGTCCAAATACTTCGCGTTTGCGGAGCGAGTTATACTCAGAGAAGATAGGTGCTTGTGACTGCGGCTAGTCTTCACGTTTTTTAGTCTGCTCGAGAGAGGGGTTCTGTATCCAAATTGAATAGAGTAGAAACGAACGTCTCGGGATCATTCCATGTGGAGCTGTCTACCTCGGGTTCTTGTTCTGTCAAAAGTGCGATGCGAGTTTTGCGTTCTTTTGTTGGGTATGGTTGCTAAAACAGGATTGCCCGATCAGGAACGGGACTCCGGATTATTCTCGGACCGTCTGGAGTGAAATCCGTCGAGGATTTTTTCTGCTAGTTGTTGGAGATTGGGTAACTTGCAAACTTTACTATCTATGAGTACAATGCAAGGATGGAAATTTAGCGTGAGGGTCTCTAAGTCGTGAAACTTCAGTTCGTATTTGGATTCGGGGTTTTGAGTTTCCGGAATTCGGGATTCTATAAACTTGTAATTCTGGTATTCTGCCTTGTATACATGGTTACTGTTAGAAAGTTTGTAGCGGATGATGCTAGGGGAATCGAAGTCTAAGTACACAGCTTTGACACGGTATGGTTCAATTGTTTTGTGTTTTGGTCCCGAGACTTGAACTAGACCTCGCAACCAAACGTGCGTAAGTGAACGATTTGGGGTATTCTTCCTGAGCTCGTTCGAGAGGGGTTTGGGTTTGCAGTAGTGTTGGCTTAAGTTTTAGTAAGGTTGCGGTGTGAAATACCGCGTCGCCCGAAAAATTTGAAGGGAGATTGGCATGGAAGAGAAGGGGTCTCACTACGAGTTGGATTTTCTTGATCACAACTTTGGCTAAACCGTTCTGTGCGTGCTCATACGGAACTGAGTAAAAGAATTCTATACCTGTTGCTATACAATAATCTTCAAAAGCTTGAAATTTGAACTTTAACACATTGTCCATTCTAAGATGACATACTGGGAAGTCGGTGTAATGGTTCTTGTACCGGATGAGCATGACTAAGGTTTTGGGAAACACCATGTTCCGGGTCGTAAGTAGCGATACTTCTGTATGTCGACCCGATGCATCAGCTAATACAAAGAAGTATTTGAAGTGAGCTGTTTTGGGAGTAATGGGCCGCACCAATTGCCTTAAAGACAAAATTGAGGCGCAGACATCTCCTTTAGCAATTTCTATTTTGATGGCTACCGGATGAGTTTACGTTGGATGCATGTTGTGCATTCTGAGACGTGCTCCGCATCCCGGGTGCTGAGCTCGTGGCCTCCAAGATTTGGAATCATTCTCCTTATCATCGTTGTGTCCGGGTGGCCTACGCGATGATGCCACAGATCTGCGCTCTCGACTGTGGTGAGGAACGACGCTTGGGAGTTGCCGAGTTGGGTGTTGGGGGATGGACGTCCAACTGGGTGGACTCCTTCTCGAATTGGGAGTTCGTGAAGCCCACTTGCACCAGCTCGTATTGTGGCTATTAGGTTGGGCCCTCTCCGCAATTCCAACACTTCTCGTCCCTTTTGTGGCTATTAAGTATGGGCCGTGGAAATGTTGATATTACTGGCCCTGAAATCTCGGTAGCTGATTAGGCTACGGGGGGCGCCAAGAGCATACATTGCTCTTTTGCAGGTGAAGGGGGCTCCCCCGGATAATACTATGCGTGCTCAGCCCTCACGGAAATAGAAATTGTGTTTCCCTGCAAGTGTGATTACATCACTCGTTTGCCAAGGCTCATTCTAAGTTTTGAACTCGAAGAATGCTTGGTCCTGCAAGATGGTGTAAGTGGAGGCACTATCGAGTAGGCAATATTGGCCCCATTGGTAGTGGCTCCAGAATTCACCATGTAGTTTTTCGGGTCAAGTTTCGAGAAAGAGAGAGCATCCAGTGTGTGAGCTTCTATCCTCTTGCATTTGAGTATTTTGAGCTCTTTGTGCATGTTTCTTATGTACTCAGGCTCTCAGAGGTTTGGCAATCTCGGGCATAATAACCGAGTCTGACACATTTGTGGCAGTTTCGCTTGCCTTGCTGGGACGGTGAACTACTCAAAGTTTTAGACTTTTAGGCTTGTGTATATCTGCGGTTCTCGTGTTGTTGTTTATTCCACTGGCTGCGAGGTTTGACGGAGCTGCCTTTTGGGGTGCGTGTCGAGGCCTTGGAGTTGTGGGTTACCCGGCTCGAGTTACCATTTTTTTGATGTTGGCGTCGTGGCAGCAGATTTTTGTGGTGCCACGGTTGACTTTTCGGTCGTGTAGACCTCGCTTGCTTTTCAGCTCGAGTTACCATTTTTCTGCTATCTAAAGTAATATCTCCTGTTGTTGTTCACCGATCTGCAAGTACCTCATGAGTTCTGAGTATTTAGTAAACTTCATATTTCTACAATGTTGCAATGAAATTGCAGATGCGGGAGGAGAAGAGTTAAGTGTTGTGTTTATTATCTCAGCGCTCGTAGTGGTGATGCCGCACAGTTTGAGTTGTGTGGTCATCCGGTGAAGCTTTGAATCATATGTGGAAAAATTGGGGGAAGTAAGCACCTGTAGCGCAATCCAATCTGCCTACCCGTGTGGGAGGAATAGGGCCTCCTCATGCTTGAATTTCGACATGAGGTCGGCCCAGAGTCGAGCTGGGTTTTTTTATGCGATGTTGTCACGGACGTGCCATACCGGGTGTCATCTGCACCTACGAGTTTACCATAGTCCACTTGTTTTAGAAATTCTTTCCAGATTATATTTATTCAGTATATTTTGTGAGTTTAAGTTTATAGAAGATTATAGAACCTTTGATTAGTTATTAGAAGTTTCTAGTAAATATAAGAAGCTTTCACCGCACCATCCTAGATTCCGGAAGGCTCTTAAGCTTTCGGAAGATCCTATAATTGCCTCCAGAGTATTACCCTAGAAGTTTCTTAGATTTAGAAAACTTCTGCTCCACCTTCTTACTCAAGCCTCCGGAAGGTCCTATGGCTGCTTCCAAGATACTACCTTGGAAGCTTCTTCTAACCTAATATATATATAGAGAGTTGAAGGATGTTGTTCCTCACTCTTTTCAACACCAGTTCTATCTATTCATTTCCTAATCAATACTACTTCTTCTTGTCTTCTTTCAAGTACCATCTTGAGTCTTCTATGAGGAATCCTCTTATTTCCACTCTATCTTGGTCTCCATTCGAAGTCTTCCCTCAATTCTCAGTCAGGTCTTGTTTTTGAGTTGGTGTCCGCAATAAATGTACAACATTCAGAGTGCCGGGTCCATATGTCTGCGCATGATCATTATCGCCTGCCAGAGGTAAGGTGCACGTATGTCCTCCTCCGAATGCGGTTCGAGCGTTGCATCGAGTTTGTCGGACGCGAGTGTGGAGCGAATATTGAAGTTTCAATCTGTATAGTTGAAGCCGTCCTGCTTCAATTAATCGAAAATAAGTGGTGGCATTCAACTCTCCTTGATAACCTTTGGCTGCGTCGACATGATGACACCCTCCATCTTGCTGACCTACAAAGGAAGAAAATATCGAGAGAAGACGTGGGAAGACTTAAGAATTCTATTGGTGGCTTCTTATAGAGAACAAGTTTTTGAGAGAAGCTAAAAGACGACTTCCTATTGCTATCTGCAAGAATGATAGCTGAGTGTAACAAAGTGTAGATAACGTATTATGAGATGAAGGGAGAACGAAGTATGAAGCACGAGTGAACAAAAGAAAAAAAAAGAGGGCTCATTGAGAGGACTCTTTATATACTTTGAGTGAAGGAACAGTTGAAGTGGAGCAGCCAAAAATATGGCTGCTCATGATTAATCATAATTGTACTTAATTGCCGTGGTTGTACCTAACTACTGTGGTTCTACTGCCACAATCTGTTGGGAACGTTGTGAGCCAACAAATCTGCAACATTCATTTGTTTGGCTCAATGTTAATGTTTTGTCAAATGTTAGTTGAATATTGTGATATAAGTATGAGGAGTTAAGGGTTTTGAATGAAAACCTTTAAATGTTAATTAGAAGGTTAGAAAGTATTAACTTTTTTAGAAGACTTTTTAGAGGAAGTGGATGCAATTTGAAGATTGGAGTAGGGTAAGAAGAAAAAGGGTAGTTGGTAGAGTAGGAAAATTAAAAAATTAGATTAGGGACCCCACGATGGAAGCCCAAAGTGGTGAAGGAAGAGTGTGGGATTTGATGAGTAGAGTAGAAGGCCCCACGATTGAAGCCCAAAGTGGTGAGGTAAGAGTGGGGACTATCCCTTTCTTTCAAGCCGGCACTCCTTCGACAAACAAGATCAAGCTACAATCGATATGTCTCTCATGGTTAATATCTTGTATGTTAATAAAATTGTTAGTCCTTGTTGGTTGGCTTCCATGGTGATTATTTATCACCTTGTGCCAATGGAAGCCACCATTGACCCTCCATCCAAGTGGCATGGTGGAGGGATCATGAGACTTTTATATATTTATAGTGGTAGGTAGAGCATGGGCATGGGACTTGCTCCCTTGCATGGGTGGCAAGTTGGCTCCATTGTTAGTACTTACCCTTAGTTACCGGCCAAGTAAATGGCCAGGTTAAAACTTGAGAGCAAGGGTATTTAAGCCTTGCTCCCAAGCTTGTTTATCATCTATTTGTAATGATCCACTCAATCTAGTTAGAGTAGGAGAAGGAAGGCCATGGGCCTCCTTCTCCTCCATCTTGTTTGTCTCATATCTTGTTTGTCTACCTCTTCCATCTCCTCTTAGTTTAGGTTAGAGTAGGAGAAGGAAGGCCTTGGGCCTCCTTTTCCTCTATTTTGTTCACCTACCTATCCATCTATCTAGTTAGGAGGAGGAAGGCTATGGGCCTCCTTCTCCTCTTTGTTCACCTTGATCATCTCCTTTGAATTGTTAGTAGTTAGGAGAAGGAGAGCCTTTCTCAAAATGCTTGTCTTGCCTCACTCATCGTCCACCTTATTGAGTTCCTTTGTTAAGATAGGAGCTTGTTCTTGCCCCATGAAAGCCAGCCAGATCGTTTCCCTCATAACTCACTCAGTTCTACTTCAACTCCTTTGCAATTTTTAAGGTAGATAGAGCTCCAGTAGAGCTTTCCAACGATAGTAAGCATGCTCACATCCGAGTTGTAGAGAAGGAGAAATCGGCTCCCAAAGTCGGGGCGTTGGAAAAGTTTTCCCCCCCGGCAGTGGCAAAAACTGCCACAGTCAAAGTGGAATCAGTCCTAGGATTTTCACTTTTTGCTCTTGAGATTTTGAGGGTAGGTGGGAAATCAAGTAAGCTTTCTAAAAAGCTATGGCACGCTTGATTCCGACCTAGTATAACGACTTGGTGGCCCAAAAACCAAGGGGCACTTTCAAGGTCATCCGGCGGGGGAGTTTTCTCCTCATTTACCTTCTTGTTTTTTCTTCTTCTTCTTGTCTCCTCCTCTTCTTTGTTCTCTCTTATTGTGATTTCCTTCAATTCACCCCTTGTGACCAAAAGCCACCTACATGGTGGTTTAAAAGGCTCACAAACGTTCTGTACTACGGGGAACGCAGAGAAGAACTATTAGTTCGCCCTAGACATCCAAGCTGTATTCCTCAAGAGTCTCATTTCCGCACACATAGAATAAGTCCCATGAGGCAGAAGGTAATTAACCTTAAAGTTTTATACAATTCGTTCCAAAAATGAATGTGATATCTGAGATGCCATAGTCTTAACTTTTTCCATATGTTGGATGCATTTGTTATTGTACGCTTGCATGTATCAATGCAGAGACCACTTTCATCGCAAGCAAACTGGAGACTAGTATGATATCGAATTCTGTAAGACACGTATTTGACTATTAAACAGAGTCATATATACCATTCGGAATTCCAAAAGAGTTTTCTGTATCATTCTAATGTACATTATTGTGAAAAGTTGCAAAACGCTTCGCGATAAAATCAATAAAATCCACGCCTTCAAATCAAGTCCCTATACAGCCGAGATACCAACCCCTTATCTCGTGCGGAAGGTACTTCAAGGAAGAAGGTAAAGAATTAAAGAGCATAACACATGAATATATTCATGTCCCGCGTTTGCTTTAATTACATACTCTGTTAAGATAGTATGAGTAGTGTAGGTTTGTTAGGCAACTTGTTTATACAATGAAATAACAATGAATATGCATGTAGGCTGACTAGGCTACTTTGATAGCATTGACAATGAATGTATTTGTTGTTGTACGTAGCGGGTTTTGAAGGTTCCTAAGTTTCAAGTAGGCTAGGAGGTGTTTTTGATGAACTCCAAGAAGTTGCGAGTAAAAGCAACAAGCGGAACTATCAGTGCTATAAGAGATGCAGTTGCGGAAGTGTGGCACGGAAAGTCAATACCAATAGGAATGTACAGGTGGATGTAACAACGATTATGAACCCCAATATTAGTCTTGTGGTGCTTGACGTTTGAGGTCAATGGAAGATGAGCAATGTGAAGGGTAGCAATATATTGTAGAAAGAGAAGTACATTCGTGCGAACAAGTTATACTGCACGTATTGCTCATCATACGCTCGAAATGAAGCAAGCTCGTCAATCTGACTTGTTTTAACAATTTTGTACTACGTAATATTGTCACAGCAATGCATGTTCCGAAGCTTATACATTTTAATTACTTTTTTAGTGTACGTATCATGCGCGTTTGTTTATGTAAGAGCGAGTACACATGTAGCACTAATATTATAAATTTTTTATATATCGATGTAGGCGGTCAGAGTATTAGAATCGGAAGGCAACTTCTCATCCCGAGATAAAGTAAGCGTATTTTCTTCTACAATAAAGTATGTGTAGAAGCGAAGGATATGTTGGGAGCCGGTGAGAGCTCCGAGATGGAAAACAAAATTGCAAAAGAAGAAGAGCCCGAAAAAGGCGGAAGATGAAGCTTAAGTAAACCGAAAAGGAGTGGGTACAAGAGTAATGGGGAGTGGCGGCTCGGCCGCCCTGTGCAATGAATGCACGTGTCCCACGATCTCCGGAATCTATGCTCATCAATGCCGCTAACAGCCTAACGACATTCTCTGGATAAGGGAGGTGAGTGGATGAAAGTCAACCCGGGAGTAGCGCCGAGTAGTTTCACAAGACTCCTCCTCGAACAAGGGAGACTCGTTAAAAACTCCTCCCCGTTAGGTCTCGGGAGGAGAAAAGAGTTTCTCTCCGTTCGCATCTAAGTGGAAGACTCAAGCTCCTGAAGTGTTCTCATGTCAGCGGCGCGGGTGAGCTGACGGTGTTTGTAAGCAGACAAAACTTTAGTGAGTATGTCGGAAATGTTCCGGGCCGATTCGATCTTTTGCACCTTCACTTGATCGCTTTCGATCGAGTCCTGCATATAGCCGATGAGCGTCAGGCTGATGTGCTTGACGCGATTTGCTTTGATGAAGCCCGCACCGACTTGAGCAACGGCGGCGGCATTGTCCTCATAGATTGTTGTTGCTCATGGAGTCTGCTGGAACCTGCACATTTCAGAAATAGAACTCACCATGGTTCGGAGCCACACGGCTTTGCGTGCCGCCTCGTGAATCGCTATGAGTACGGCGTGGTTTGTTGAAGTGGCCGTCACGGTCTGCTTGACTGAGCGCCACGAGATAGGAGCTCCGCA
Organism: Bryum argenteum; assembly: GCA_037043015.1. Classification (NCBI taxonomy): domain Eukaryota; kingdom Viridiplantae; phylum Streptophyta; class Bryopsida; order Bryales; family Bryaceae; genus Bryum; species Bryum argenteum. The sequence goes on from CM073323.1 coordinate 29,503,967, forward strand.
CTTGATGAAGATGTAGCAAGTCTGGGACTTGCCGCTTGTCTCGTCGGTCTTGTAACCTGCATTTGCATAGCCGGATATGGTCGAGTCGGCGGTCTTTGTGAAATGAAGGCCTAAGTCCACCGTGCCGCGGAGGTACTTGAGCAGATGCTTGATGGCGTTCCAGTGGCGTTGCGCTGGTTTCCTGCTATATCTGGCAAGGACGCTCGTTGCAAAGGCTATGTCGGGGCGTGTGTGTGTGGCCCAGTACAAGAGAGCGCCGACTGCGGCGAGGTACTTGGTCTTATCGACCTCGTCCTCCTCCTCCTCGCAAGGTCGGTAGGGTTCGTCGCCGCTCTTCCTTCGACCTATCATTGGGGCCGATACGGAGTTCGATTCCGCCATGTTGAAGCTTTTGAGAAGCTTCTTCGTGTAGGTCTCCTGGTATAAGAGGATGCTGCCGTCGGGGCATTGGTGAACCTGGAGTCCTAAACAAAACGTTGTTCGCCCGAGTAGCTTCATCTCGAAGCGGGCTATGAGGAGTTGCTCAACTTTCTGGCACAAGTCTGGTGAGCCAGCAAGGTTGATGTTATCAACATAAACAGCTAAAATGACAAACTCACCCTGTTCAGCCCGGGCGAAGATGCAAGGGAGTGTCTGGTTACAGGTGAAACCCTTTTCAGTTAGAAAACGGCGGAGGTGATGGTACCATGCCCTCTCGGCTTGTTTAAGCCCGTACAACGCCTTGCATAAGCGAAGGCCGTTGTGCCTGTCTGCAAGGGGTGTTGGAGTTGTGTCCAGAAGTTGCGGTGGGGGCTTGATGAATATCTGCTCATCAAGCTTGCCGTAGAGGTAGGCGGTCACTACATCAAGTAGCTTCGTAGTGAGAGTCATCTGCACAGCTAAGGCAAGAAGGAAACGGAAAGAGGAACAGTCCATGACCGGGGAGTAAGTCTGGTTAAAGTCCACTCCCGGTCTTTGGTTAAAGCCTTGGGCGACACATCTTATTTTATAGCGTGTCACTTGCCCGTGCTCATTTCGTTTCCTGTAAATACTAGCTTATAGCCAATGGGTTTGATCTTAAGATCTGTGCGCAAAGAACCGAATACCTCGCGCTTGCGAAGTGAGTGATACTCGGCTTCAAGCGCGAGTTTCTATCGCGGCCAATCTGGCCGCTTCTGTGTTTGCTCAAGAGTTATGGGATCATTATCGAGAGATGACAATTGGGTTACAAATGCTTCAACTTCTAGTTCTATGGGTACTTGAACTTCGGGAGTGTGCTCCACTTCCGAGTTCCGATGGGATCGGGTGTAGTGGCCTTGGTTTAATCCCATCACGCCAACTGGGTGATCGGACCCTATTATGAGGTTCAACTCCTCAAGTTGGGAAAAATGTAGCTCTGTGGGTGGCGGGGGTTCTACCTCGGATGAAGGACCGGCTGAATTCTCAAGGGAGCCACTGCAATTCACTATCTTGGCTCGTTTTGCTGTGGGCGCCTTAGGCGCCTTAGGTGTTTTAGGCTGCTTCGGGGTTTTTGGGCTCTTAGGACCTGAGGTTTTCGTTTCCTTGATCGGTTTCATTCCGGGTGCTGGTTTTGGATTTCCAGCGCCCGGGATGGGGTTATGGAGGATTCTGGGGCCGGAGTCAAATCCGTCCGGCACCCGACTAGCAATACTTTGAAGCTGGAGCAATTTCTGAACTTTGGTCTCAGAAATTGCGGTTCTAGGGTCTGAGTTCATTGTGAAACTCTGGGTGGCATGGAAGAGAAGAGGTTTGTTTTCTCCTTGGTTGGGAACCGAGGGGAAGACATGTTCTATAAAACGGCAATTCTGAAACCGGGCCTTGTGAAAGACCCCGGTTTTGGTCCTAAGTAGCGAATGATACTTGGGCTGTCAAAGCCCACGTACACACCTTCAATTCGATGAACGCTAATTGTTTTGACTTGAGGTTCGGGTGCCGGTATGAATACTTGGCACCCGAAGACACGCAAGTGTCTTACATTTGGGGTCCTTCCCGAGATCAGTTCTAAGGGCGTTTAAGAGTTGATTAGTGTTGGGCGAAACCTAAGCAACGTGGCTGCATGCAGAACTGCATGTCTCCACATGGTTGCGGGAAGATTAGCATGGATAAGCAAGGGTCTAGCAACCAACTGGATCTTTTTAATGTAAGCTTCAGCAAGACCATTTTGTGCGTGTTCGTACGGGACCACATATGTAAGTGCGATTCCGGACGCCATGCAATAGTCTTCAAACGAGTGTGAGCGGAATTCCATGGCGTTATCCATTCTCAAAGTTTTTATTGGTTTATCAGGAAAGTGTGCTCTAAACTTAATGAGCATGGCTAAAAGTTTGGGAAACACCATGTTACAAGTTGTCAACAATGACACCTCGGCGTGGCTGCCAGAAGCATCTACTAAGACCAGGAAGTATGAGAACTGACCCGACTGAGGGTTGATTGGTCCACAGATGTCTCTGTGTAGACGCTCCAGCGGTTGTGGGAGTTCGGTGGGGAGCTTCCACTTCGCTGGGTGTTTGGAGTACTTGCTTTGGATGCAAGCAACACAGTCTGGCGCCTTGTCCGCATCACTTGTGCTCAACGGGTGACCTTCAAGGATCGGCAGCATCCGGCGAAGTATGGTGGTGCCGGGGTGACCGAATCTCCGGTGCCAAAGTTGCGCCCGAGGCAATGCAGTGAAATGGCACTGGAGTTGAGTTGAGGTTGGCACTTTCACGTGAAGTGGGGAGAGTCATGTCGTGGTTGCTCGTACTTCTATTGATGCGCCCGTCTTGGGTTGGAGTTTTAGCACCTCCGTGCCGTCATTATCTTCCACCGAGGTGGAGATATGGATCCCGTTTATGCGCAAGTCCCGGTAGCTGATCAGGCTCCGGGGTGCGTCAGGGGCATTCATGGCCTGGTCACATACAAGGGGGAATCCCCCGGGTAATTCAATCATTGTCCGGCCCTCCCGGAACTTGAAGTTCCGGCTTCCGGCGATGGTGAGCACCTTGCACTCTTGCCAGTGTCCGCACAAACATGAGGACTCAAAGAAGACCGGACTCCTCAAAATTGTATGGGTAGATGCACTATCAAGCAGTGCAATACCCGGTTATGACACAATGTCAGGACTTAACTGTGTCATGTAATTCTCAAGGTCGACGTTACTAAAGGAGGGAGCATCGAGGGTGTGCACCTCCCTCTTCTCCTTCTTTAGTTTTAATAATTCTTGGTACATGTCGACAAAGTAAGGAGCGGTACGACATTCCCGGGCAAAATGCCCGTAACGCCCGCACTTATGACACGGACCGGGACCGTGATCAGACTTTGATGACCTACTGGACTGGCCATTTCTCTCATAGTGAGAGTCTGACTTAAAGTCATGTGAGTACCTCTGGGTTGAATCACGATCACGGTTGTCACTTCAGTTGCTTTCCCTACGATTGTCACGATAGTAGTTTCGAGAATGCTCACCTCGGGAGTCTCGACCGCGGCCTCCTCCTCGACCGCCGTGTCCACGCGGGTTTCGCTTCGCGGCCTCCGTGTTGTGGGTTTCTCGATCACTGTCCGTTGTGGCGGTGGCGCTGACTGGTGCCGGCGCGAGAGTAACGGCGGGCTGGGGCGTCGGCGTTGGTTCGGTGCTGTAAATTTCGCGGGCAGGTCGGGACTCCGCATTTTTGAGCAAAATCACCTGCTGCTTTTTGGCCATCAGTAGGTATGACATGAGTTCAGAGTGCGTCGCGAACCTTATGTTCCTGTATTGCTGTGACAAAATTGCAATGGCCGGTGGGAACGTGGACAATGTCTTGTCGATCAGCTCCGCATCAGTGACACGGTCCCCACACATTCGGAGTTGCGTGGCGATTTGGTGGAGTTCAGCATTAAAGCCCTGCATGTTAGGGAAATCCAAAACTCAGAGATTCATCCATTCGCTACGAGCTTGTGAGAGTAATACGCTCGTACCGTGGCAGAATCGCTCTTGAAGCTGCCGCCAGAGATCCGCGGGATCTTGGTACTCTATGTACTGTTGACGGAGTGATGGATCGAGGTGGCGTTTGATTATCATGAGCGCTTGGTAACGCCACGCCGTGGTCATCTCTGCTGCTGTCACTCGATCAAGCGCGCCGTCCAACTCTTTAGCACACAAGTATGTTGTCACATCGCTGTTCTACTCCAGAAAGTTCGTGCCGTCTGGTGCGAGTGGATCGAACATCGAGGTCTGAGTGCGCGTCTCACGCATGGTAGCCATGATGACTGGGTTCAGCATGGAGTGCTGAAGTTCCGGCGTAAGGCGGTGGTTCCGGCACTGTCCGGAACTGTCGGAACTGTCGACGAGGGCCGCTGCTCTGTCTGTGCTATATCTGTGCTATTGGTGGGAAGGGAGTTCGGTGACAAGAAAATAAAGCGGCGTCGCACTTTCATTGTTGCGGCGGCGCAGTCTCTACAATAAAGGCGGCTGAGCTTCTATTTACATCTGAACTCTACGGCTAACTAGGCGTACAACATGCTGCCATCGTGAAATCATTCTGCAGAAACGGAAAAACTAGTCGGGAATGCGAAAAAACTTAGCTCAGAAAATTCAAGAAATGCAGTGCTGATAACGTGTTGGGAGCCGGAGAGAGCTCCGGGATGGAAAACAGAATTGCAAGAGAAGAAGAGCCCGAAAAGGGCGGAAGATGAAGCTTAAGTAAACCGAAAAGGAGTGGGTACAAGAGTAATGGGGAGTGGCGGCTCGGCCACCCTGTGCAATGAATGCACGTGTCCCACGATCTCCCGAATTTATGCTCATCAATGCCGCTAACGGCCTAACGACATTCTCTGGATAAGGGAGGTGAGTGGATGAAAGACAACCCGGGGGTAGCGCCGAGTAGTTTCACAACAGGATAGGCAACGACTTGTTACGAGTTTTTCCTGCTTTATGGATCTTGTGCAACGCTCGCATATCGTATGTAACATTCTATGTGTTTTTCATTAGAGTATATTTTTTCTTATAAAATAGTTAAACTTGTGAATAATTAAAACCACACTTAGATTTCACATCAGTAACACTAGCGATTTTGTCAAACATAAAAGAATGCATGATTTGATATTACTTATCAATTATTCTTGATACAAGGATTGATGTATGAATCTTCGATTCAATTGTGAAACTGTATATTACTGCGCTGATAGGTTTAACAACAGTATACTAAAGTGATTTTTTAATAAACTTACGCAAAGTGATTTCATCACATTTTGACATCTTCCTTTAATCTTTTGTTTGTCTTCTTCTAAATTATTCTGAAAGTTAAACGCGCACCGATGCAAAACACCTTATTCATGTTACATTATTTAAATTCAACCACATTGAAGTAATTTGCTTATTTAAAGAGTCAAACATATCAATATAAATTCATGTCGTTACAAGTACCCTTTCTTCTACGAGGACAAGATTCAATCTTGTGCTATTTCCCATTAGTATTCAAGAAAAATTGACAAAATTAACAATTAATTATCTCATTCCATCACTAATCTCATCTCATCAATGATCTCAATTAAACCAAATCAAAAATGTCATGTTCCCTAATAGACTAAAAACATTCTATAAGAATCATGAATACATTAATTTATAGTTCTAGTGACGACGTAAGTCGAAACTTGTTTAGGTTTAATTGGATGGTACGTATATGTGGCTAGGGCGCCACGACAATTTTGTTCGTCACGAGAACAGTTCCATTTGGTTTCGTCAGCACGACAGTTCCGACAATGCGGAGGACAGTTCCGTCAATGGGGATGAGGGTTCCGATGCGGAGGACGGTTCCGATGTGGAGGGCGCCCTTTTTGGCGGCGTTGTGGAATGCGGACCCGGCGACGTTACGTTACTTTTATAAGTATATATGAATTCGTAGTCTTGTCTCATTTCATTGCACGTTTGGGTCTTTACTGTTCTCATAGCATAATAGAGGTGTATGCAGTTCTGGAGCGTGTTCGCGTTGGCAAGGTTCAGCACACACCAGAAGGTATCGTCTCTTGTGAAAAGTTGCAATTCATTCTTAAATCTTTGTTTCAAGTGAGCCACTTTCAATCAATTCCAATTGTGTATTGTTCTACAGATATGGATGTGACGAATGAAGTAGACCCTGCGACGGGTCTAGATTCAGAAGACTTTTACAATGACTTTGATAAAGATGAAGAGAAAACCGAGGACTTTTTTTACGCCATCTACTTGAACAACCCGAACCACGCTGTTTTGGTAAAATTTCTATGGAAAAAACTACCATCCAGAAGTGTTTCTCACAAAACTCTTTGGAACAAGGAGCGCGATTGTGAGGAAGTGGTTTTGTTTGTTGGAGTTTGCAACTTTGTGCATGTTCAGGATGGAGGGAAGTACAACAAAGTCCATTGGGCATTTGGGCTGAGAATGAGAGATCATATTATTTGTCAATTACCATCAATGAATCGTTTTTTTATAATGAATACTCAAAGAATGTACGACAATGGGAGCTTATGTGGAAGAATGGGAGTAGTAATTTGGAGTAGAATTTCGCCACGGGTTTCACTTTCAAAGCTCCTAGCCTCCTGCATTCAAAAAGGAGGAGAAGGAAGAGGAAGAATCAAGCAAGCCCTCTGGCTCCAACAAACGCGAGAGATTTGAGGAAGAATTCAAAGGTAATTTTTTCACATCCAGCCAACTGAGTCGGTGCAATTACATTCAGATTGTCGACAAATACTATACACCAATCGAAGCGACAAAGTTGAGAATGGTGACCTTGTTGTTATGAAGTGTCACCTGAGATATTAGAGGAATTTATCGAAAAGTACGCATGGCATTAACAAACACCTTATGGGTGAGAAGTTATTGAAGAAACTGGAGGTCCATACATCACAACTCTCCTCATGGCAAAAAGACATATTTTGAATGACATTCTAGCATAGGTTACCGTATATTACATAGTATAATCTAGTGTAGTACATAGTATAGTATAGAATATAGTACAACGTCTTGCAGTGAATATTGCAATTGTACTCGTACGTTTGGTCTATAATGAAATATTATAATAAACTCATCCTTGTTTCTTGTAACGGATATGTGTAATAAGATTTTATCCAAGAAGATCTATAATTTGAATTACAGAGCATCCATATTCCACGGGAAGTTTTTCAACCTGGCTTGGGCTTCTTATCATGGCGAAGCGTAATTATGTATGTTCAGCAGAATTCCTCATTACGTTGTTATCTAAGTTTGCAATTCACTACTAAAATGAACGAAGAGAAACCACGCTTCAAAAGCCTCGATTAACGCATTAGCTACGTTAAGAAGCCACGCCACGCTTATAAGCCACGTCCGATATTCAAAAGCCTCGTTAGTATGTTATATACCACATCTCACATTCCCAATAATGTTCTAATGTGGCGTGGTTGGATCGAACATCGTATTGGTTCAGGGTGAATGAGAGAACTATACCCTGGCTCGTGGGATGACGATTTCCTTATGAAGTATATAAGCAATAATATAAAAGAGAGACGAGTTAGAATATAAGATAAACAACAAGAGGGACTAGAGAAAAACAAATGCACAATGCCATTGGGGTGTAGTATGGAAGCATAAAATGCCATATGGGACTCACAGTCAGATCCTAAAAAACAATCTAAGGCACACAAGTGCCGAATAGCAGCGGAAGCCAGATTCAAAGATGGAGGAGCGAGTGAGCGACTCACAGGTGGGGAAGGATAGGATTGAAGGGAATGGTGGCGCGATTTGTAAGCATCCATTAACTATGTGTTATTGTTTGTTTCAGGCAGTGGTTTCCTTCTATCCTTCTATCAATTTGACAAATTATTCAACAGGAATTCGAGTTTGGGAGGACACCAACTTCAGAGGAGGTCGAATATGCAAAATTCAATGCTTATGCAGCCCTCGCCATGCGCACAAGAGAGGCTCTGTCCCAAGTAACCATGGAGGCGGCTGGTACAATAAACGATGGAGAAGAAAGTCAGCCGCCAAGAAAAACCTGTAAAAAGAAGAAGGCGTCTCGTGCAGAGTCCACACAAAGAACAGTGGCTGCTACAAAAAGGAGGAAGGCGGGGAAGTCGAAACAACTAGCAGCCGACACGGAAGAGGATTCGGCCACTGATTCAGAAAGTAGTTCCGATGGCGGGCAGGAGGATGATGGATCAACAACAAGTTCAGGGAGTTTGTCGTCAGATGAAAGCGAGAGCGATGGGAGAAGTAGAGAGCTGCCACATGTTCACTATTGGTGTCTCTTGTAAAATTTTGGTGCACTTCGGTTTTTGATTTACACTTTTTTGTATATTTTGCATTATGTACAGGAAGGGCGATCGTAAATCACTTCGAAAATGTAATACAGTTGATAGTCTCTAGGTTACTGTTCAATACCATAAAATTACATATGATAGCGGAGAGGTAGGAATCATTTTCTCAAGAAGACAAATTCTTGAGTGACCACTTAGATGACAAGAATAGAATTGGTGTAAATAGATCTTCTCATTTTCTTTTCCAAGCAATACATCAGAATTTGCAATCTCATCACTTTGCAGCTTTCCAATTTAAGCCAAGGCTGTAAATGAGATCTCAAGTTTAGAACCCAACTTAGAAGGGTGGCAAGCAAATTGTCGATCATTGAGCCAATCAAACGATAACACACTATTATGAAGGTCTAAATCCGGAGAGAATCCAATATGTATGGATGTCGTTCAGGCTTATTTTAGATTGAAATTCAAGGTTCCAATGAAAGCTATACACGTGGCAGCTATTGATTTGCTGACGGGCGCAGTTATCTATAAATTTAAGTACTATGTATAGTAAATGCTTTATTCTTCATGCTAAATTCAGTATGGTAATTAGGAGAACGTGATTTATTCAAGAACTATCCCATCCACTTTTTACCACACTTTAATTACTAATCAGTAAATAATTTTTGGTAAATTCGAGCCCCAATTGCCAACAAGGTTATATGCCAACCTGGATTAATGATGACGTGAACGTGCTCTTTGTTCTCGGTGACAGGGAACATTGCTTGCGTACACACGTTCCCATTGTCCACCCTGAACGTCGCTGTAGCCAGTATCCATACGAGGCTTCACTGGTAACGACGTTTATCTGTGATTAAAGCCACGTTTCAAGTAGAACATTGGAGTCACATTCTAGTGTAAAAAGCCACATGACAAATGTGGTTACTCGGTGTTCACCCTAGTAGTGATTCTGTAATTAATATTGAGCTTCTTCCCACAAGAGGCTGATCCCATCAAACATTCTTTCAATCAGTATCGACTGGAATGTTTTGAATTGTGCTTCAAAGGAGACTTTCAATTTGACGACCTTTGTTCGGATTATTGGCTTGGGTTGCAGAACCGGTTGGTGCGCTTATTGCTTCACTTAAGTATTTGAATTTGAAATTCTATTGCTGGATAATTGGCTTGGATTGCAGAATTGATTGATGGGCTTATTGCTTATCTTGAGGCTTTCAATCTAAGATTCTTTTGGCTTGGGTCGCAGGTGCGGATCCCGAGTTGGCAAAAGAGTTAGGGTCCACATTATAATTTAGGTCTCTCAATGTTGTATTTCACCAAAGTCTAATACTTAGTTAAAATTGTTTATGGAAAGGACCTTTAGAACTTTACGTGACAAAATTACATGCATAACTTTGTCGAAGCCGTAATGAAGATTATCAGCTAACAGAAGTTTTTTTTTTTTGCAGATCATTGACGCCTGTAGCAAAGGCCATCTTGGAACAATTCATGAATCATAGTTGTGAACCCAATTGCGCAACAGAGAAGGTACTAAGTTTACATCATAACTTCTAGAAATGTGATAGTGTTACCCCATGATGCTCCCTTTATTGTGCTCTCTATGGTGCTTTTGTTTACCTTCCTTGGGGATACTCTCGGTTGTCTGATTTGTGTGAACTGGAGCACACTTGGTCACGTTGAACATTTGCCATTCGATTCTTTGTGTATATCAAGACGCATCATGATGATGCATAGAAATTAGTTGTTGGCACTATAATATTCTACAACTTCAACAACTTCAACAACTCATGCCCTCCGTAACATTTCACTATAGATATGCAAATGTTTTGCAACAACAAGACAATTCATCATGTGGAGTGTTTGCATTAGCATATGCAACTGACTTAGCATATCAAATAAATCCTGAAATATTAATATATGATATACCAAATATGAGGCATCATCTAAGAGAATGCATCACACAATCAAAATCAATACGATTCCTGAAAACCAAATAATGGACTAATGAATACTACATATACAATATACATGAACCATTTCCTGATAAAAATAATTCATACATACTACTACTATAAGTACTAGACATAATATCATACATCCCAACTTTGTTCTATAATTCTATACATATTTATCATAATTAAGATATCGATCGTCACTGGTAAGGCGAAGAGAAGCGGAGCCCTAGTAAGTAGAGCTCATACAACGAACATATTGATGGTACAATTTGAATTACGTATTGGTACATATTCTATACTATTCATACCATTCATGAATCCTTGAAAATTAAAATTGGAAAATAACTGCAAAGACACCCCACGTTCTTTTATTCGCTAAATCGCTGGTACGAGATTGAGGACGGATATTTGCATCTCTTACCACAACGTGCTCAAATAGTAACATAATGCTCCTGAGGCTAACCTAGCAAATTGTCTTAGACTATTAGGGTATACAAAGCCTCAGATACTCTAAATTGTAGGCACAATTGATTGATGGGTTTAGGAGTTTAGGAGTTTTTCAACAAGTATTCAATTTTTGAATGGAATATAAGACATTAATACGAAGCGCAAAGTACAATTGAAACAAACATTGCAACAAAAACGAGGAAAAACGCTCCCCTCATAGTTCCTAAGTGTATCTCTAAACTAACCGACATCCGAAATTTGTGACTGTAAATCGAGGTCATAAATGACCTAGCCATAAAGTTGGAAAGGGGTTGCTGTGACATGGGCATCTGCAATACTCCTCAATATCCCCTAATGTACTCATAATACTCTACAACACCTCCAATATCCTATAAAGTACTAATATGATATGACTATGAAATACCAATATCAAAATGCCATAGCATGTGACATACTCATGTCATATTTTGTGATATGGTTCGCATCACTTATGTTTATATTATCCCGGGTTTCTAAGGTATATACTATATAAAGTCAATATAGTATATCAAGATCAAAGTATATCAAATTGCATTATTATAAATGAGCCAACTAATAATTTGAAATTAATTTCACAAAGAGTAGCCTTTTTTGATGCCTACTTTGGAAGGACTTCGAATACATAATTATGAATGGATTTGTGAGACAATGCTTATTTGTCAAACACAATTTAAATGAGGTGTACATTTAAAACGTATTCAATGTATCAAATGTACATCTCATCTAAATTTTGTTTGACAAATGAATAGGAATTTTGTCTGATAAGACAACACTGCTTATAAGTAGATTATCTAGATCTTAAACAATTCAAGTGTCGACTCAGTGGCAAGTAGATTGAAATTTTCATATTAATTCATTGCAAGCAGGGCAACAGGCCTCCTCTAAAGTAGTGATGTAAAGTGCGGCATATGATTTTTCTGAGGATTAATTTCTGATATTCGTAACATGGTGTTTGCTGCCTTTGGACCCAGCTTACTTGAGTTCCAATATTAGCTACAAAGGATAATGTTAACCCTTTCATGACCAATCAACCAAATATGGTCGCTGAAGTGTGGTAATTCGATGGTTGAGTAGAATCTGTGTAGAAACAACAAAATGTTAGAGAACAACGCCGGAAGAGGAGTGTGTGCTGGATCTACTACACAAAACAACGATGCATTTGGACTCGTACTCCGCCTAGTAGAGCTATCTATACATGGTGATGAGTATGAGATACGGTAGCTGGTCTGGAAAGAAGTGAGAAAGATTCACGAAATACGGCTGTCGAGTACACATGACACCAATTCTAAGGGTCCCTTGGGAACATGGGAACATGGGGGTACTACTCAATTGGCTCCGTCGACAAAAGAAGAGTTGATTGTTTTTGGCAACCCAACACCGTCTATCAAAGCGTATACTTTTGTACAACCTGAAATCCTCCCCAAAAAGAATCAACCACATGTTGTTTGCACACTGATTCTACGTCAAGGCTCAATGTCTTATGAATGTGACCATGTCTGATTTTTCAATCTGACCATATTTGCTACGATATCCCATGTATTCCTCGTACGCTACCGTATACAAGGAACTCGGTTCTTGGTCTCTTTTCACAATTTGAGTTTCATAAATGCTCGAAATGCAACGCTCATGGTGTTGTTGGATAGATCTTCAAACTCTCTACATTATTGACCACATGTGTTTTGCCCAAATGTGGATTTTCTGGTCTCTAATTCTAGTAAAAAGCTTCGAGGTCATGTATACGCTATGTACTACACTTGACTCGGAACATCATAATACTCTAGTTCATACAGTAGATCTAACCCATGTTTGGCCACTAGCATGTATATGAAGTTCACTACACATTTATACAGTCGGATCTTAATTTTGACCCTTCATTTGTTCGATGCACTCCAAAATACATCCAGACACCTCAAAAAAACCTCGACTTCCAAAACACGAGTGGTCATGAAAGGGTTAACCCCTACAGCTGCTAGGCTTGTTTTCAACACTTCACCCTCAAAACCCCCTTCTTTCAATGTAGGTCAAAATTTATCAAACTAAAATGAATTTTGAGTATTGTAACTCTAGGATTTAACGCCTGACTTGCACATTATCATATTCATCAAATCTCAAACTAAAATTCCTCACCATTTCTAAGATCATGATGTTTGAAGTCGAAAAAAAAAAAAAAAAAAAAAAAAGTAAATAATTATTTCTAAAATTTCCTGCTGTAAAAATAGAATTTAGGGATTTATAGCTAAAGAAAACCACTTTAGATGTAAATTTTGATCTAAGGCTCTTTGAATTCTTGTTCTTAGACAAACTAGGTCATGTTCATATGAATTTTACCCACAAGACATATAAAACGTAGAAAAAAGCTTGACTTTTCACACGGAGGTACATGGTGAAATTTAATTACAAAGGCCTATTTCACACACTTAACCCCTATACCTCTTTGTGTTATTTGGGAGCTTAAAACCTCAAACCGCAATCTTCTACAGTTGTGCTTGGATTAAATAAATGTTTTTGGACAGACAAAAACGTTGATCTTATCCAAGCGCTGACCATAACAAAACAATGTCTCTTTGCATAGTAAAGGAACAGGGACAGCGTTCTTAACTAAACGTTGATCTTAACGAGGTTGATCCTATCCAGGTACCATTGTACCTCTATGCCCTCCTGGCGGCATGATCAAATTTTATTTCATTTTTAAAACTTTGAACTGTAAGATCTTGTACCGAAGCCTATTTTTAGTTCTTGTTCTGAAATAGACTGTCAATGATTACCATTTGAGAGATCGTAACATCCGAAGTTTGTCTCCCAAGTTTTTTTGGGCATTATAAAGATTGTTTTCGAGATTTCGGAGGTTGTCCTCGTAAAATTGATAAACTTCTTGACTTGGGTCACCTTGGAACTTAGTTCTAGTAATTTGATTATGAACATATTTTTAGAAAAACCTCATAAAGTGATTGTCAAATTAAAAATGCCATTTTTGGACTTGTAACCTAAAACTTCTAAATGAAGGTATTGGAATTAGAATTTGGCTTCGCAAATTTTACCACAAACGCTATGCAATATATCAAGGAGCACCTAGTAAAAATCTCAAGCAAAAACATTACTCTTAACCACATTTTGGTTGCGCAAATTGCAAAATCTCATTTTGGATTTCAAGAAGAGTTAGGGGTTAAAGAAGACATATGAAAAATTATCTCATAGTAAATCCAAACGGTAAGATGAAAGAATGTACCTTGGTACCTTCCTTGCACATGCGAAAACAAATTTGAAATAGGGGTAAGATCTCATTTTTTGGTGAAAATTTGAAGTTATAGCTATATTATTGTTTTCAAGACTTTTTTTTGAGAATATAATTATGAGAAAACTCTACGATTCGAAAAAAAAAATTAACTTCTTTCAATGTAGATATGATTTTTGAGACATTGACCAAATTCAAAACGCCCCGTTTTTGGCCTCCTGCAACTTTACGAGTTAGTTGTAACAATTCCACTAAAGATCAATCATGAGGAGCATAAATCATGGACATGGGCTTAGGTCAAAAAGGATACATAGTGAGCAAAAGCTTGTCAAATGTTAAAACGGTCATTCAGTACATAAATTCTACATGGTGTGTTGTTGAGGCACCACAAGTCTTGGCTTGGTGGTTAGGGCTTAGGCCCCCAATGAGGAGGTTGTGGGTTCTATACCCCATGCTTGCGTGGTGCTCACCACTATAGTCCACCCAACTATTGTGGGGGGTCTTTGGACCTTGTTGTATGGGTACCTCAAAGTCCTTTGGGGGGATAACTATGTCAAGTATCTTTAAGGCATTAGTAACTAGGCTAAAAACTAGCGTAGTTATATTGTCCACCCTCGAGAAGGGGAAGTAGTATTGTTCCGATTTCCCCTTGTCCGGTGGCCATCGGGATATTAGCATTACGAACGGACACTTCATTCACGCCCACCCCTTAGAAAGGGACCGGAGTATCTATCTATCTATCTATCTATCTATCTATCTATCTATCTATCTATCTATCTATCTATCTATCTATCTATCTATCTATCTATCTATCTATCTATCTATCTATCTATCTATCTATCTATCTATCTATCTATCTATCTATCTATCTATCTATCTATCTATCTATCTATCTATCTATCTATCTATCTATCTATCTATCTATCTATCTATCTATCTATCTATCTATCTATCTATCTATCTATCTATCTATCTATCTATCTATCTATCTATCTATCTATCTATCTATCTATCTATCTATCTATCTATCTATCTATCTATTCTATCTATCTATCTATCTATCTATCTATCTATCTATCTATCTATCTATCTATCTATCTATCTATCTATCTATCTATCTATCTATCTATCTATCTATCTATCTATCTATCTATCTATCTATCTATCTATCTATCTATCTATCTATCTATCTATCTATCTATCTATCTATCTATCTATCTATCTATCTATCTATCTATCTATCTATCTATCTATCTATCTATCTATCTATCTATCTATCTATCTATCTATCTATCTATCTATCTATCTATCTATCTATCTATCTATCTATCTATCTATCTATCTATCTATCTATCTATCTATCTATCTATCTATCTATCTATCTATCTATCTATCTATCTATCTATCTATCTATCTATCTATCTATCTATCTATCTATCTATCTATCTATCTATCTATCTATCTATCTATCTATCTATCTATCTATCTATCTATCTATCTATCTATCTATCTATCTATCTATCTATCTATCTATCTATCTATCTATCTATCTATCTATCTATCTATCTATCTATCTATCTATCTATCTATCTATCTATCTATCTATCTATCTATCTATCTATCTATCTATCTATCTATCTATCTATCTATCTATCTATCTATCTATCTATCTATCTATCTATCTATCTATCTATCTATCTATCTATCTATCTATCTATCTATCTATCTATCTATCTATCTATCTATCTATCTATCTATCTATCTATCTATCTATCTATCTATCTATCTATCTATCTATCTATCTATCTATCTATCTATCTATCTATCTATCTATCTATCTATCTATCTATCTATCTATCTATCTATCTATCTATCTATCTATCTATCTATCTATCTATCTATCTATCTATCTATCTATCTATCTATCTATCTATCTATCTATCTATCTATCTATCTATCTATCTATCTATCTATCTATCTATCTATCTATCTATCTATCTATCTATCTATCTATCTATCTATCTATCTATCTATCTATCTATCTATCTATCTATCTATCTATCTATCTATCTATCTATCTATCTATCTATCTATCTATCTATCTATCTATCTATCGTGTTGTTGTTGATTTCCGCTCTGTTGTTGTTGTTGTTGAGCATCAAAAGGTCATTATGTGTTTTCCCACTTTTGAGGAGGGTGCGCCAGTATGGGGTTACTTCAGCTTTATTTCGAGGGTGGGATTTACCATCATGTACGGCTGGACTACCTAAAAGCACCAGGGAACCCAAAAGTGCGTTGTACCTCATTTGTAGATTGTGAAAATAGAGATGTACCTCATTCGTGTACAACGCATTTGGGTCAAATCTTACTTAGCACTTTGGAATTTTGTACAAAATTCACAAATGCGAATTACATGTTGCAAAGTTTTGCAATCCTCCTGAAAACCTATTTCGAATGTCGTCATAATTTTATTTTGAATTTACTAGTGCTAAAAATAGGTCAGATCTCTTAAGTTGGTGCTTTCAGGACACTCAACCTTAGGTGGGTTGATTTAGGGTGCAATTCTCCTTGTGTTCCTTTAGCTCATAACTTTTGTGTATTTCAAGTCCATTGATTGTGTCCATGAGGTCCTCACGTCTTTCTATATGCCTCAGAGTGTAGAAATTTTGTTTTGGAGTAATTGTTAGGATGTTGGATTTATACAGATAAGGTTAAATTTCGCATAAGTTGCATTTGTAGATTGAAAGGTGTCTCGATTTTAAGAGAAGGATTTTAAATTTTACATCTAATATTAGGGTACTTTTTGTGTACTCTAGATTATACGTGTCTTCAGTATTTCTTATGTCAGTTTCTCTTTCTTTGTTACGTTTTTCTTGTCTATTGCATGGTGTAGTAAGCTAAGTTTGTATTCATGCCTCATTGAGGAGCTAAGGAGCAAGAATCAAAGCTTTCTGCAAAGAAAAAGGACATGGGACGGTGCTTCAATCATGAGGCGCAATTGGAAATAATGCAAGGTATTGCAATAGAAGCGACTTGGGGAAGATGTTGTTTGCAAGTGGCAATAAGACCATATAACGACATACCGATTGTTCGATGTGAGTGACAATTAGAAACACCATTAACATCTACCCACCTGTATATAGCAGCAACATTTTAGTTTTTCACAAAATCTTCTAATTGCATGCTACAAAGTAAGGAACTAAACAATTAATCGAGACCAAGAGCTTCAAACACTTAAGCTTAGAAGAGTATGACAACATAGGTGAAACTTTGTTACTACCCAACAACCATAGTATTTTGTCACACACAAAAGCATTTCAATCATTGAAAGGGAGAAGCTCAATCCTATGAAACTAGTGCCATCTATTTGTCATTTGTTTGATAGCCTTACTATCAACAAACCAAATTTGATCATTAATTACCGAGCTACTTGACATATAGGGACAGGAGGTTGTACCACTAAACTTAGCTACCAAGTTCTAAAGAAGAGTCAAAGTTAGAATCGAAAATGTTCAAATCATAAAGATGGCTTTGAGAGACAAGAGAACTCTTGATTATAATACCGCTTAGGAATCTTCTTTTATCCAATGTCTAAAGCTTTTCTCATAACGCTTTGATTGGACATAGTTGCAGACAATTATTCACGTTTCTAGTAAGCACTTTCACCACAATTGTTGCATATTGTTCTACTATTAAGTCGTAACTCATAACCCATTGGCCTGGACAATATTCTGCTAAGGTGGCAATTCTTTATTAGGTACGAGGACAAAGGCTACAAACCAAAGCCTTTGCTATTTTCATAATCTACTTCTATATAAAAATATTGTACGGCTATCCTTTCTATCCACCAACATACCAACCTACCATCATACAAACCTACGACCCTACGAACTTACCAACCTACCTACCTTTCTTTATATCTTTTAGATTATGTATAACAAAAAAAACAAAAAAAAACATGAGCATATATAAAAATAATATACATAACACTGTTTGAGGATATGGTAGGCACATGATACTTTTTTAAAATTACCATATAAAGAGCTTCCCTGTCGGGTCAACTTGGAACTTACTGGTCTCTTATATTTGACAATCGGGTAAATTCTTTGAACCTCACATATGCAGAGTTTGGAGCATGCAAATTAACATTTCAAATAAAATAGGCAACAACAACTCTGCGGGAAATTTGAACGCGGCAAAGATAAACACACAAAATGACCTTATGAAGGAGTGTGGTTCCAACGCCTTTTACGAATTGCAATTTCGATCATTTTTGAGCACACAAGCACATTTCAAACCTATTTCAAAAAGTGCCTTCAAAAGGTGGTTCGAGTTACTATACAGTACCCACTAACAAGTTTACGTTCAAAACTCAAAGAAGTGAACATGCCCCAATCCTCAAACGATTGCCATGTCCACAAAATAATCCAAATTGCCAACTACAAATTGCATGGGAGTGATAATGTAGTATTTTTTACCATCATGCAAATAAATTCCAATAAAAACCAGAAATTCTATTTTAATGTACAACTTCTTAACATATTATCTACTATTTACCCTTAGCTCTTACCAGGAGCTACTTTTGCTAAGGCATGACACAATGGAAAACCTCAACCATCTCTAAAGAAAGCTACTTTGATACACTTTCTATACATGCAACTCCTTTTTGGGAAAAAATTGAATTGAACCCCCCAAGAAGCCCAAAATCTTGAGCCCCCCTCATCTTGAATTGATATGCACTTCTTTAGATGAGTAAAGGGCATCAAAATGAGGTTTCTAAAGAGATATTAGTACTCTTTTTCCCAACAAGCCTCACCATGAAATGGTCTTCGTAACAGCTAAACGTAGATACTAAAAAGTATGTTGGAAGATACTAAAGTTATCAAATGAATCTACACTTTTTTCAGAAATTTTGCATGTGTTGGTAAACCATTTGAAACTTGTTAGTGGGTACCGTACAGAACAATATAGAACTCACTGATGTGCATCAAGAACACATAGTCGACTTAAACTCCATGCCTAGGCTTGATAAATGCACCTCTCAATTGAAAAAAGGGAATTGATCGAGTATCTGTCAGGAGAACATAGCCCTAGGAACTTGGTTTGATGTTTGAGGTTTGAAACAAATGTGTAGAAGGCCTCATATTAAAAGAGTCCAGATACATGAGAACTGAATAATACGTGTATCTATGGCAATTTTCCTGCAACCCTACTAGAATAATAACAACCTGTTTCACCATAAAATTGCACAAGATTTTCTGGCATCACAAGCTCCAGAGAGCGCAGCTTGGAGACCAGAAAAGGGTAATAACTATATAATGAACAATCTGCTCAACACTTGGCTTCTGTAGGAAAGCATAAGCTATCAGGGTGCTTTGATACCTGAACCATAAACTACCAGCAACCTTCCATTGAATGATATGTACGAGTTGTAATAAATTACACGCTCATCTTTTCTATTGACTCCCTACCAGTTCCAATGTCCACAAAACTATTTGTTGATGACAGTATCCGAGAGCCGTAGGCCAAAGCCAGCAGCAGAACCTCCGTTCTCCTCCAGTAATTGACCTGTAAATATGCCCAGCGCGGTCGTGAATGCTCTCTAGCACATCCAAAACGTCAAGAGCGTCAGGTCTACTTTGAATGACTTCATGCAGTGCATTAAAGCCTCCTGAATGATCGAATGAGATTTGGGGGTCTACAGCACTGCTCCGAAATTTGTGACATATACATCTATGAACAGCCAGACCGAGCTGTGCTTGAGATCAGAAGGTCTTCAACCGTAAGAAGGGCGTCTCTGATCATCGCTGACTAGACCTGCCCACATTTTCGCAAACAGTTCAAACCTTCTTCTTCATATTCCTGTTTCGTGATCCAGAAGTCCGGCTGATCCTGAAACATGACAATGATGATAATGATTAGTGATACCTAGCTTGTGAAAGCGAAGATGAAAGTGGCTCCCGTCTTGACGCACTTCAGAACATGACTTCTAAAAGGGTCCAAACTTGAAATCTCAATTTGTGGCAAAGCAAAACACTTCAAAAAGTCCTGGTAGAAGTGCTAAGCAGCCCAAAGGAATACGGGAAAGGGTCTAAATCTAAGATACACGAACCTTCATAATGCCGGCAAGAACAGCGCCACCCAAGTAAACCATATGTTTTCGTCTTGGTGGATCCTCGATTCGTAATCTCAATTTCTGAAATGCCAAGAAAAAATTCATGTAACACTTGTATCACCTTGAATGACTAGATCTCCGGCGACGCAGGACTCATAAATGAACGAAGCTGGAACACAATGACGATCGTACCTTCAGACCCTCTCTATTTCCCTTGAGAACGACACGCACATACTGCTCGCGCACCTCCTTCTCCAATCTGCTCAGTACCATCATGCAATGTTAAAGCTCTGAAAGAAAGGCCTTCGATTCAGGCCAGTAACTCGTACTGACAGCCTAAAGCAGCCTTTGCAAAAGCAAACCTAATCAGCATATCCACTCACATGAGATACTGCATATGTATGAGATTAACTAAGACAACTCAACAAGCTTCATGTAGCAGCTATCAATCATCATGCAGAGCCGGTGTCCTCCCATACCTTTCAGACGGTTGACAATAAGTATGAGTATAGAGGGTTACCTGCTAGGCAGGCCAGGATACATTGTACTTCCACCACTCAAAACGATATGTTGGTATAACTGCCATTGCATCAATTCCGTTGATCAGTTATAAAAACGAACAATGCAGACTACAACAATGAGATGGGTACACAAACTTAGATAGCCCAACAGATTCATTCCTGAATTAAAGGTCAAGGACTAACAAATAAGAGGTCTCCATCTGCACTTACCGACATTCGATTATCAATATCCATTTCTTGGATACACCGAAATACGGCACCAGCCAACCCGTCGCCCTCCATATCTATCAACTCCTACAGCAGAACAACTCTGACACAGTGAGGACACCTAAGGCGAGCAGATTCCCCAACGTTCAATAATACCAATGCCGAACAATTTTCAGGTTCAAAGCCACCAATTCAGAACCAAAACAACTCTCAACAACTATGACTTTGATATGAACATTACAGGTGTGAAGAGAGCCTCCGGAGCTTGGAAGCGTTCTGGACCAATCTTAATCACCCTCCCATCTGGTAACTGCGTTGAAATCGCACCAAATTATGAGCACTGAAGTGTAAGAACTTATTAGTACTCGAATTTTCTCATATCACCAAACATATCTGCACTCAATCATAGAAAACTGCCGTGCTTTCCCACGACCATAGTTTGAAATGCTCAACAATTGTCAGTTCCTTGTCCTCTCGAGTGGTCATCTGATCGAAACTCAGCAACAGTGTTGCGAACGTACCGTATATTGCTTGACCAAAATTGTCGTTTCAAGGCCAAGTTGGTACTCCCGTTTATAATCGATACTGCCATCCGGGCCAAACCCTTAGATAATTTTTAGTACTACGAGAAGTATACCAGTAGACATATATGATTCAGAAAGTAAAAATAACGAAGAGTCCCTTCATACAAATAACCTTACACACAAGTATACATGCATTACAAAAAAAGGAGTAATCACAATCGGTAATAGGATTGGAAATTATGGCTACATGCACTACGACTCGAACATAAGGAGAAATTCATGGTAAAAGGCACACGGTCGTGCCAGCACTTAATACAAAAGCTAAACTTACCTTACATAACAAAGCTTCTCTTTGATCTCCCTGGCCGTTTCAAAATCTGCTGTTCTATTAAAAGCGTACCTACAGATATTCACCGGGAACGTCAGCAATTGTTATTTCGGAAATCTTATAATTATTCGGAACTTTCTTCTGCAGTACGACCTATGCCTGAACAGTTGCTGCAGTATCTGGTTACGTGCACTTGATAACAATAAACAACTACTTCCTACGCTCTTTCTACGTAAATACGAACCCGCTTGCTCATTGTAATCAAGGGAAATTGAACGCACCCACGCCGAAGAAGCAGATCAATGAGATAAGAAGTAATATGACGCCCTGCAATATTGAGTCGCTTAGTCAAATGAGGGAATGAGTACCCATCCACCACCGGTACCTGCCAAGTCCATCACAATGCAAAATCTGGAGTTGCCAAGATGCGACGTGAAGATGGCCTCAAAACAGAAGTAAAATATGAACGTTCTGAGCAACAGCAAGCACAACCAAGCATATTACGAGTCTTTGGCCACAACAAATGAAGATGATACATACCACATGTGTGACACCATCGCCAGAATCGACAACCAAGCCAGTAAGTAATCCTGCCAGCCAAGCGACCATGAGACATTTACAATCGAAGCGACCTTTGTCCAACTCGTGCTACAGAACCCACACAGCTGAAACGCTGTCAATATTAAATAGGACAGCATACTCTAAAATCTTGATACCTGTCCACTAAATGTGTGAAAACAAAGCTTTGACCAGTAGAACTTGACATCTCGGTATACTGCTTCCAGCCTTGTCTCATGAACTGTGAAGCAAAGTGTGTGAATTAAGTCTCGAGATTAATTATTGCGTATAAGTAATCGAGAGAATTCAATACGTGGACTAATGAGCTACAAAGAACCTATTTACGGCGCCAGCGAAACCTTTTGGTCAACCCAACCAAGTATTCAACAAGCGATCTAACAAAATCTGCGACTTCCACTCGTCTATCTCATACTCAATTTCTTGGAGACTCAGGAGTTTTACTAAGAACCACGGTTTTACCTTGCGCATACAATGTCAGCACTGCTTGTATTTGAATAAACACAGCGCCAAAGTTGTATTGCTCAAACATTGTTTCAATCTGTCAGATGAACACAACAGCAATGTCACATAAGCTCTGTGATCATCAATTCGCAAAAAGATGGCTCCATTCCTTATGAACAGTAACATCAAGCATGTCCAAAATGCCTAGTCCATTCGAAATCTGAGGGCGGTCCCATACCATTCTCTCGCGATTTTTAGTAGGGTTCAAAGGTGGGTCGGTGAGCAAGATTTTGCATTCTGGGGGATCAACCTGAACAATCAATAGACAACGTGAGTAGGGCACTTGAACATCGAGAGGGGGTCTGCGAAGTATCAACTGGAGCCGACGACATTACGAGGTGGATAAGAGGTCGGGATTCCGGTACTAAAAACAATGCGCCGCAGAGAAGAAAATGGCAAATTTGACAAATTCGATATGCAAATATAGAAAAATGGCTTACCTTAAGGACGTTATAAAAGGTGTGATCCCATATATGACCCATATCAGTCCAATTTTGGACAATGCCATTGGTGATGGGATAAGTAACTTCCAATTGCTGCCGTTGTTCGGAAGCTGCTGTTCCTACAACGATGTCCTGTTCAAAAAAATAACAACAACAATGAGGATAGGGAAAATGATCTGTGCATAAATAAAACAGAAAAAGAAACATTTTCCGACAAAGAACAAGTACAGTTCATAGAGAATTTACACATATCCCACTCCCTAGTGTTTAGAAATTCTCATTGTGAATGATTTTCGGCATCGAAGGGAAGGACTTTCAAGTTAAGAACATCTTCTCTAAAAACTTGCACTCTGCAAGATCATCAACCCAACAGTTTTGGACGAGAAACCTTCTTCACATCTAGTTCGTATTGTATCTAATGAAGCAAGATAATGCATCCACAGTAAGATTCTAACTCGGCAGGTCCTCATTATATCCTAACCGCAAGCGCTTACCCTCAGTTCTTGATCACCAAGATTTTCTTCGTACCGCAGCATAGGCCGACCCACCAAACATGGAAACACAGCAGCTGGAAAGTTGTCCCCCGCAAATCCACATTTAACAAACTGTACAAAAGATACATGATCAGTATACTGGTTGAACTTAAGTGTTTCAGTGATACCAAAGCGCTAGAATTTTTCCATGCAAAAGAACTCATCTCGGCTTCCTTGCCGAAGAGAGTGAAACAAGAGACCACTACAGCCGTATGACTGCTGCAATTGATGAGCTTCCATCCAAAATCACCTCAAAATTGCAAATGTCAAACGAATTGGCAAGGAAATCCGTAGAGAATGATGGAAAATCAATAATATTTCCAAACCAATACTTACTGCGGCGCCAAAACTGACAATTTAAAAATATTGAGATTTCTAATCAAGAACTGATTATTTACAAGAAGCAAACAAGGAAGAAATTTTCTTATATCTCGATCACCAGTATCCACCTAACTGTGCGGGACTGATAACAATGAGTTGTTACAGATTCCATCATTCAAAAAATAATTTGAAGGATTAAACCTCAAGTTCAACCTGAGGCATATTATACTACCATCACTTAATGTAAAATGATGCTAGTTCGCACTTCGTACAATACTCGATAAAATGTACAGAAATATCTGTTACGATCGAGGTAGATCAGCCCTTAAAAATAAAATCCGCACGACAATCAAATATAAAATCGGAGAACCTGAAAACCCTAAAACAGCGAATTCTAAATTAAAATGCTGCCTTCCGGTCGGGATCATTGAATTTAATAAACGAAGCATTGAAACCTAGTTTTCCCGCATGAGCAAATCGAA
The DNA here is from genome assembly GCA_037043015.1 of Bryum argenteum. NCBI lineage: Eukaryota > Viridiplantae > Streptophyta > Bryopsida > Bryales > Bryaceae > Bryum > Bryum argenteum. Next base: position 29,528,414 of record CM073323.1, read on the forward strand.
TAAGAAATGCACAATTTCACAGCCACGATTGCATAAAGACCTGGAAATAATCAATTTAAAAGGCGGTCAAAAGACAGGATATGTGAAACGTACCCCAGTGCCATTGTCGCACACCACAACATTGCGCGACGAGGTCATCGTTCCAGCAGCACTCGGGCTTGGAATTGCTCCCCACGGGCCAGCCCACCCGCCTCACTCGCGATCTGCTGCAACGAAGCTGCACACCTCGCGAAACATTCTACCGTCCTGACTCACATACCCGGAACTAGTCTCATCACGGTCCGTTCAATTCTATGCTACGCGGGGGTCGAGTCGTCGACGAGGTATGAGTGCGCCGGATATGAGTGCGCCGGATATGAGTGCGCCGGATATGAGTGCGCCGGGTATACATTGAGTACCGCATCAATGTTTCTCACCTTTCAAGGAAAAATTGAAACTAAATTCTACGGTATGGTGGTTTATAATTTGATTCATTTGAACTTAAATTTCCTCCAAGTTGTGCAAGGGTGATGAATATGTCCATATACTTTTCACACATTGTTTAGAGAGGATCTCTTGTTCATAAGATTTTGCGAGGTGGCTATTTAGGGAGAACTTATTTTACTCTTTTTCATACTTTGAGTTTCTAAGGTAGAAGTTTAATTTCACATAAATGAGGACCAAGGTCTCATTGCATGCATATGAGTAAGTTCAATAAAACAAAAACAAACTTAGAATTTAATTAGTTTTAGGGATTAGTAAGGCACCACAAGCCTTGATAGCGTGGTGGTTAGGGATTATGGCCTCTTACGAGGAGACATGTTGTGGATTCGATAGCCCTTTCCGCGTACTGCTGGCCATTATAGCTCACCCGACTATGGTGAAGGTTCTTACACCTCATCGTATCGGTATCTCAAAGCACTTCGGAAGAATACCATGTCGAGTATCTCTAAGGCATTAGTGTCTCTAGTGTGACTAGCATTACTTTCCAACATCACTTTAAATATCGAAAACCCTACTTTAGTGAGAAGACTAAATGTGTATTTTTACAATATTCATGAAGATGAAGAGTAATATCATTTTGATTTTGTGATTTTTTGAAACATGGATATTTAGTGTGGGTAAGAAATTGAAACTTGAGATGGAAGAGTTTAGGTTTAAGATGAGGATTAGGGTTTAGGGTGGCTACACATGTACTTGCAAACCTAATTACTCACAATTTGACAAATAGTATTAGAAAGGTAGCAGGGGTAAGCTCACTATTTATTACCTCACACTAAATACACTATTTAGTGTAGTGGCTAGGTAGAAACATAGTGTTCACCCTAAAGGGGTTAATAGTCCCACCTCGGTATAATAACTTGAGGGCATACGTCCAAGTATAGGTCAAAAGATCACTCTATTCAAGCCTGCCTCTAAATAGGTTGGAGTAGTTATTCTTCTTATTTGGAGATTAGTCTTGAGGTTTAGTTTCTATAATTGAAGTTTATCATTGGAGTAAGTGAGGGTCTCCATTCTCATTATTAAAGTTTGATTTTGAAAAGAAAGTATAGAAACTAAAAAATAGTATACCCTCCCAAATACCGTATACGCTCTATGATGAGACCCGGCCAATAATAAGCCACCTCTCAAATTTCATTCTGACCTATTTATATTTGATTGTTTTGAATGACATTTAAATATAATATACAGTTTGGTAGATTTTTCAAAGTCTCTCATTTTGCAAGTGACTTGACCGTCTAGTCCTCAATCTCAAAACTTGCCAAACTAATACCACTAGTCATATTTTCTTCATCTAACGTGCACATTTGACGATTTAAAATTCTAAGTCAAGCCAAGTTTCCGATATAAAATTAGCAAAACCATCCCATACTTTATGAGGTAGAATTTCTTATGGTATTTTTTGAGCTCCCTAGTATATAGTTTTACAATTTTTCAAAGAGAGTAAGACACACATATCAGATTGAATCACATTTATCAATTCTTCAATTAACCCCTAAAAGCCCAAGGGGGTAGGAAGCTTGAACTTCACCCTAGAAAGAGCAAGACAATCAGCATTTTTTAAGGATTTTTGAAATTAGATCTGAACAAATCCAACCGAAGGATCTTGTAGGATAGTAATATGGAAACCTTCACAAAAAAATTCAGAATTCTTGCCCGCACGGATTGGGAGATATATGCATTAGATGAAAAATATGCAAGTTTTGATTTTCGGGCAGCAGACTTTGAGCAATTATTACGACTTCATACAATGTTGAAAACGCAGCCTCTCTTGGAAATACATTGTCATGTGTAGTTCTATACCATTTTCAAAAAAAAGTAGAATTTTAGGATGTATATACATATTTTATAATGTAGCTTGCAATGGGCTGAGGTACACAAAATCTTGAAACATTGCAAAATTTCTCAAAAACTTTACACACCTTGGGGCACAGTGGAAAATAAAGGGTGCCGGATGGGCCCTTCACTACACTTCCAAGAAAAGAAGAATAATTGTTAAAACACATTCAATAATAATAAAAAAATAGCAAGTAGCATCTGAGGTGGCATGTGAGTTGTCGCATATGGCATCCACCCAAATCCTGTCTCACATAAGCAAGTCTCCCTCCCCTTTACCCATAAAAGCAATCCCCCTTCCCCCCTTATCCATTGCCCTTTTTAACATTTTGTAAGCATGTGAACAGTGGAGAGTGAGGGGAGGAATCATGGGTGACCCTCAAACCCTTTCTGCCCCTCTGTCAAATTTCAAAATTTCCATTTTCAAGTTGTTGCCCAATCAATGGCCAAACTCACACTTGATTGGCTCTAGATGCTGCCCACAAGCTGCCCAAGTCCAAATCTTTGCCCTGTTTGTGTTTGAAGCTTAGTAGAAAAAATTCTATGAATTCAAATGAGGTTTTGTAAATTGGATGTAGTTCTCAACTCACCAAACTCCTAGTAAAAAAAAAAAATACTTTGCAAAAAGTTACTTTTTTTACCCACTGGAGCCCCTCAAAAATCGGCATCGACCAGAATATGGTCGATTGGGCTTTTAGGGGTTAAATCTGCTTACTCCAATTCCCATGAACAGAAAGTTATACAAACAATATAAAAACTTGAAACTCAAGTATTGAAGCTTCAGACCCTTGAATATGCTGATACTAAAACTAGAATGCCCAATTTCATTTCAGATTTGCAGAAATGAAAACTGCACAAAAAAAAAAAAAAAAAAAAAAAAAAAAAAAAAAAAAAAAAAAAAAAAAAAAAAAAAAAAAAAAAAAAAAAAAAAAAAAAAAAAAAAAAAAAAAAAAAAAAAAAAAAAAAAAAAAAAAAAAAAAAAAAAAAAAAAAAAAAAAAAAAAGAAAAAAAAATAAAAAATAATAAAAAATAATAATAATTTACAACATTCCAGAAACTAATTTTTATAGAAGACAATGGAACAATTGAGAATAAGTTCAGTGAATTGTTAGTCTTGTTAGTTAAATTATCTTGAAGAAGATGAAGGAACTTACTTCTGAAGATGCAAGTCCCTGTGAGGGTCAATACGCAATTTAAAAATATGTACTTCAATCTTTACCCAAGCTCATGCACTGGATGCAAGTGATATGAATAAATTAGACATTGTCCTCTTGTGGAATACTTTTAAGACTGAGTATGTAATTCTGAAGCATTTGCTCAAATCAGAGACAGTAAATTACCCAACTGTCAAAACACCTACCCATAAAAAGTGCATATGGTGAAACCACCTATTGTCGTGCACTTAACCCTTAAACGCCCGAGCATGCCCGAAACATTCGCTACACTGTAGCTCCGTGTACTTCGCTCGAAAACGGTCATCTCTGGTCTCAAACTGGTCACAGTCGCAGGATGAATCGCTTTGAACAATTCGCTTGAGAAATTGTTGATACTAGAAGCGACAATTTCTAAAGCGCTGGTTAGAGTAGAGGATAGAGGAAGAGCCGGAGCTACCCAATCCAGGGTGACTCAGTTTCGATCGCCGTTGTTGTGAACCATTCAGCCAGAGCGGGTGACTTTTGAAGAATCTCCTGTCAGAGCGACGATCTCTTTTTTTTAGGTGTCCGTTTACGGGGACACTTTTACAACGGTAGCTCAAACGGTTGTGCGATGGCACCGGACTGGGTTCGTCGTAGACGGGAAAATTGAGGGAATCTATATACTTGGAAAGACAAATGAGTGGGTTACTATTTTCAGGGATGAGGAATAGGAAAAGTCTCACTTTCCCTATTTTTGTGATTTTCAAAAAAACACACATAATTAAATACAATTTTTGGAAGCAGTAGCCTAAAGGCGGGCACCCTAATTTTGTTTACATGAGGTACATGCAAGGGAGGCTAGATCTTCATGAAAGAAAGAATTTTGGGTGCACGCCTTTAGGTAGGTGCCCGCTTATAGGTGGTTTCACCATAATTCATGTAAATTTGTGCAATCTAACTACTTTGACTTCCTATGGATGATTACTAGCTCCTGTGCATAATTACATTCGTGGTAACTGATTAATGACTTCATGCTCTCTAAAATAAAGTACCTGCAATACATGGGATTCTCTATACTTAAATTCGAATATACAGTGACCTTCAAAACTGTCCCAATGTTTGTACATGTTACATTCAAAAAATAATGTAGGTAAGAGAAACTCATGGAATGGAATGTAGTAAATTTATTGAAATAGTACATACAATGTACTAATTGATTACAAAAATTCCAACAAAATTGAAGCGCTCAATGAGAAAGGAAAAAAACCTAAAGCTACTCTGTACATTGGTACACTTTTGAACGTCCAACATGGAAATTCCTCACCACTTTGTCCATTTTCCTCTGGATTTTAATACAGCTGCTATTCGTCTGGGCATTGATTCTATAAGTCTCTTGCAATCATCAACAGTGATAGGAGGGAAGGTTTCTTCCACACGAGACCATAATTCAAGTATCCTTTTTGGTGGTGTGTCATATCGATTCAATCTCCTTTTCAAAATTGCCCATAGATTTTCTATAGGATTCAAATCTAGAGATCGAGCAAAGGCCAAGATAAGACACCAAAAGGTTGCCTAGAAAACCATTGTTTCATACTATTACTTGGTATGTATAGGTGCATTATCCTGTTGAAATATGACTCGATGGATCTAAATTATATTTTTGAATTGTACCATGGAGATGCTCCTCCAAGATTTTTTGATAACCATCTTTGATTGAGGCGACCTTCAATTCTACACATCATGCCAGGTCCATGTATACACATACATCCCCATATCATCACAGAACCACCACCATGCTTAAGAGTCGGAATAACGGTCCGCTCTGAAAGTTCCTGTGGATCACGAACCCAACACCAAACTCTCCCATCTGAAGAAGAAAATGTTAATTTTAGTCTCATCCGAGAATATCACGTGACTCCGGTCATCAATAGTATAGTCTTTCGATACTTTTCGGCAAATTCTAAGCGAGCCTAATATTATTTGCGTGACAAATGTGGTTTCTTTTCTTTCACATGCGATTGCAAACCTGCTCTACAAAGTCCACGGCGTACAGTAACTTCACTGACTTGTACTCCAAAAACTTCTTGCACATGTTTAGTAGCTTCTCTTGCAGTAGACACCTTCCCTCTTGTTATACTAGTTACACAAGACCGCTCCATTGCACTTGTCAACTTGCGTGGTCTACCTCCAACTAAAAGCTTTGCATCTGGAAAATGCTTCTTACGGAGCCTCTGTACACTTGATTTACCAACATGCAAAGAATTTCCTATCTCTCTCACACTACAACCTTTTTGAAGCAAAGAGAGTATACCTTGTTGCTTCCCCTGGGACAATGGTCTCACCATTTTCACTTGTGAAGCTAAACACGAAAGAAACAAATATATGACGCAAGAAGAACAAATACACACAACAGAACACAAACCAAGCAATTCACAATGCATGTACACTTCACTTGCTATGCATACAAGATTCACTCATATGTACTTTCAAAACTGTCCCAATGAAGAGAAAATATCTAGAGCTTCAATTCATGCACATACATGTAGAGACAAGTGGTAAGCCTTGCTCCTTGATTACCTTACTAATGATAGTATGTAACTAAATTGATGCCATGTCAGTCTAGCATGCAATCACTATGTGGTGACTCACCAAACTTTCAAATTATAAACATTGGGACACTTTTGAATGTCACTGTATCTGTACAGTATGTTTTAATAGAAAGAAAGCCTTCACAAAACAACGTCAATCAAAATACTCTATTCTTCAATTCAATTTGCTAAAATTGGTGCTTACTGCAATTTGATATCAACTTCAAAGTACAGACAGTCATAATTTCTTATTCGGGATTCCTGAGTTTTCACCATCTAAGCTTCGTGTATGTTGAACTTAAACTCTTAGTCCTATTTCTGTTTAGATTTGGGATTACGAGAATGAAGATTGTCATAAAAAGATCATAAAAGACACTTTCATTATATTTTACAAGAGACAACCATGGAAGTGGGAATAAGTTCATACATTAGACAACTAATCAAATCCTTTCATGAGGTTAATAACGGTACTTACTTCTCACAAAACAAATCCTACAAAGATTCAAATTTAACTCAATGTATCAATGTCATTCTCAACCCAAGCTCATAAACTGAATGCAAGTGATTTCAAGAGTAACTTCGAAATTGTCTCCCTCTGAAATACTTAATTTTCTCTTGAAGTTCATGTAGTGATTGTAACAATGAATCAAGATTCAAGTTTCACAATGAGTAGCTTACTAACATCAAATTTGGACTCTCTTTCTGAAACCACTTCAATGCAAATAGAGCCATTTTCTGCTGTGAAGTAGCTCGTGTGACCTTCCTTCTTCATCCCACCTTCCTCTTCCTTACAATCATATATTCCTACATTGTTGTTTTCTATACTAATCCCTGAATTCTTCAAAGTAGAGAAAGGCATCGACATGTTATTTAGGATAATCTTTTCTAAACTCTCATTAACTCCAGAAAACGGCTGCCTCTTTAATGGATTTGTACTCCAACATTCATTAAGAAGTTTAACCAACACCTTTGGACACCCACTTGAAAGAACTCGTCTCTGCTCTTGTAATATCTCCGTGTATAATTCGCTACGTGAAATCAAATCATCAAATGGTGTCGTGAGTGTCAAAACATGTGCACAAGTCATGGCAAAGCTATATGCATCTGCTTTGCACCAGTTCACCTTTCCTAAGCCTCGAGGGTGTGCATCTGGATGAGCCTCTGGAGCTCTATAGGATGTGGTACCAATACCTCGATATGACTTGGTGTATGCCTCTGAAGCTTCCACCTTACTCTTGCATGATCCAAAGCCCACGAGCTTTACCCAATAATAATCTTCATGGTATGAAGATTTCAAGGTCTTCACAACGACATCTGAGGCTTTAGATCCCAATGTGCGACATTCCTTTCATGTAAATGCTCAACCCCGTCGGCTATTTGCCATATAATATCAAGGGCTACATCAAGTGAGAAGTGCACACCTTTTCTTTCCTTGATTAAGTCAAACAAACTCTTCTCCATGAGCTCCATGGCAATAAACTGCTCTCCTTTGCCATCTCCATTGCCACAACATATAAAACCCACTATGCAAGGATGCCTTACCTTTCTTGCCATGATCAATGCTTTCTTAAAAAATTTGGTCTGAGATGTCTCCCCATGAAACTCCTTTTTGGCACAAGGCACTCCCAACCAAGTGGTCTTCCATACTCCATTTGCACCATATCCATCTCCAAGAAACTTGAAATCCCCCCAAGTCCATATTGGTTCCTTCTCTTTCTCTCACAAAAGTCTTCACATCATTACCTTGTGTAAACTTCCATTACGGATGTGCAGCACTGCTGCTAGCATACTGATGGAAAAATCTCATTGTGCATTCAGGTGAAAGTATGCAAAGTATCAAACCAAATATGCCATACTGTAGTCCTATCGCGTAAAAAAATATTGAATTAGTATCTGTACAAATGATCCTAGAGCTAAATAATTCCCACTGCAGTTCTGTAAATCCTCCAAACAGACAAGCATGCTTTGCATGTCTTTGATGATTAGTTTCATAATAACGCTAAATTTATGTATCTCGAAAAAGCAGAGGCATCACATCAAACAAATGCAGTGCAAAACATTGCGGGAACCAGTCCAACATCATAAATTTCTCACAAAAGAAGACACAGGCAATTGAAACTGTGGAATATTTATACAAACAACACTTTTGCACTCCACGGATAAATGTCCACTGAAGTAAATTAATTTTGCGACGATAGTCCTTCCTAAATTGCAATAGTTTTAGGAAGGTCTACTATCACTTATGCCCAAATGTAAATAATCATAAAAATCATGTCGAATGTCGAATGTTGGATCAGTCTCTAAGCTACGGCGCGCTCGAAAGCACACATCCTCTAAGAGCGGAAGGGGAAGAAGAAGAAGTCGGGCGAGCACTTCAGACCGCCGGCCGGGGTCACGTGCTGTCCCGTCAAGAAAGCCGTGGCTGCCGCCTTGTTGAACGTGTTCGACATGTGGATTCCGTCCCAGCTCAGAACCGCCGACAAGTTCTTGCACGGCTGCACCGGCAGCGTCATCGTCAAGTTCACGAACTTGCCCTCCACTATACCGGCGTGCCCGCACGTCACCTTCTTGTTGAAGTTGTACGGCCCTCCCTTGCCGCAGCATGCCTTCAGAGGATCCGTCACGCCGTACTTCGACGGGTTCGCCAAAATGTCGTAGTACACGGCGTAGTTGTCCGCCAGTACGATCTTCTTCGACGGGTACGCGCTCCGAAGCTTCTTCACCGCCTCGTTCAGCTTCCAGTTGTGCGCCTTGCTGATGTCGTTCAGCTCCGTGATGCATCCGTACTTGTCGTAGTGCAGTTTCTTGCCCTTGCCGGCGAACTGGGTCAGCAGCGCGGGGATGCAACCCAGAGGAGGCATGTTCACCACCAACACTTCCCGGGGCGTGGGCAGGTACAACGACGGGAAATCCGGAGGAATGTACAAGTACGGCTTGAACATACCCTGCCATCGTCATCATCCATCAACAAGTTAGATCCACTCATTCACAACTACCACACAACCCACGTCAATGCATTCCTTCCCAAGCAAGCTTCACATACTCGGCGGTGACTGTCCAAGTACCTTGATGTGCGTGGTGATGGCCTTGACCACATCGTCAACGATCAAGTGTGTCTGCTTGATCGTCAGCTTCTGCTCGTACAGACTGAAGAAGTAGTCCTGGTATCCGGCGTACACCAAGAACAGCGAGTCGCTGAAGGAAGCCAGCCTCGGGAGGCCCTGGACGAATGCTCTCGATGGTGGGTTGAACGTGGGATTCTCATAAAACCACACACGGATCTCGTACCGGTGCATCCACTCCAGCTGCACATCCAGAGAGAAGGGGGAGTTGAATCCCGACCCCTTCTTCCAGACCTTCACGGGCCGTGCTGACCCACCGTAAGCAGCGAAGTTGGTGCCGAAGTTGAGGGGGGCTCCAACACTCCTCAGAAACGGGTAGATGGGTCGTCTCCTCACTCCGAAAGCTGTCCACACAACACCACGGAATCCAATCAAACTCTATCTCTCCGACGAAATTGTCAACCAAGACATTACCAAATCTAACAGTCATATACACTTTCACACTCACTCCGGACGTCCGGTGCAGCGTTGCCACCATATTTGCCGAAATTAATGAACATGTTATATAAATGTACAACATTTCAACCACGTACCAAGAAAGTCGAGCAGCAATTTTCCGTCCGTGTAGCGATCGGCTGCGTGCATGGGGAACTCCTGGCCCATGGGGTCCAACTCAGCTTCCTTGAACAGTTCGGGGAACGCAGCGATGGAGTTTCCGGTGTCGGTGAGAGAGTCTCCGAAGGCGAAGATGGCTGGGTAGGAACAATTGGGCAGCGCGGCCGCTGTCAACTGGAAGAGCGCGCAGAACGCCAACAGCGCTACGAGCGCCATCCGAGCCATGATCGGAGAATCCTGTGATCAACCTCAGAGCAGCAGGCCCTCGAACTCCTCGTTGTACAGTGCAAGGACCAGACTCGTACTACTCGGAGTACAAGCTCAGACGACTCGATTGAGCTGTCGAGACGTAAGGTGACTGTCACACTGATCGTTCGGTCATTATATATTAGTATACCCCCGAAACATCCGTTCGCATCGCTTTCGCGAGGGAGACGAATCGAAATTTTGGTGGATCGATTCCGAATTGGAAAATTGGTGACCTCGCTAACTATAGAACACCACTGTATACGAGCCAAGAGTTTCCTTCGGAAGCTCGTGCCATGAGCCGCGAGTCCTGCTGGATCTTCCTTGGCGGGCATTATTTCTCCACTGTAGAGACGAAGGATTGTCGCTCTGGAAGGTGGACTTTTGGTCCGATTCCCGTGACCTTTTTGACCGTGATATGGTTTTGTAAGAGCGGAGTCAAACACAGGTCAATGCAGTCCGTGGCTCCCCGGAGGTTCTGGGCATCGCTCACCCTTCTACCGCAATGTTTACTAAGATAAGCTTTCTCTCCGATGAGCAGTTATAGCAAAGCTAAACTTGGTCGCCGGGGGGAAGGTTGCTGTGAGGTGATATTAGAAAGTCAGCATCACATATTAAGAACGTAGAAATTTCTTGTTGACCTTGATGTTTAAACAAAATTATCCCATGACATCGACTTGTTACGCGGAGATTCAACCATGAAGAACAATCGGCAGGGATGTGAGAGTACGAAAGTAATCAGGTATATTCTACAATCATGTTAGCTCTCATTCAACCTCGCATGCATCGATATCTTAGGCTGAAAGAGTAGAATGATTCTTTGGTGAGCGATGAAAGCAGGTCAACAATTGGATCTACCATATTGCAGATTCTGCAGGTAAGTTTGATGAAAGGACAATTAACATTGATTGGTTCAAAAAAGAAAAGATTTAGTATTTCAAGGTGTCAGTGGTAGTTTGGATAAGAGTGAAAGATTGCCATAACTTAAGATATTGGTGTTGTTCGACCGTATGGCAGTCGTCACTTCGTCAGGGCTATATAATATTGTTGGACTGGTACTTTTCAGAGATTTATGCTGACAATTGGCGCTGCAGAAAATTGGACGTCGCCTAAATTATGAGGAGCCTGGTTCCGGAATGTCTGAAGTCTCAACTGAGCACTGAACCAAGAGTGCTGCAAAAAAGTTCGAAAGAACTTGTAAGGATGGTGTAAGGTAGAATGACCTTAAACCGCGCAAATAAGAGATTCAGCATGGTTGTGGACCTCGTGTGTACTGTTTGTAATTTTTCTTGGATGGGAAAACAGGAGATAGGGTGAATGCAAAAATTTTGAAAATAAAATAGCAAAAATTGAATTTACTACAAATTTTTGAAGTCAAAAGTGTACATGACTGTAAAGTGATCAGTAGACTCTCCTTTTTATCCGGCAGACCAGTACTCTGTGGCGGTCAAGCATGTAGCTAAAACCGTGCAAAATAGGGTTAATGAACCATGAACCGTGAACCAACCACCTCCCTACAATTCCATATCGAGTCACTATGCACCCTCAGATTTCACAACTGGTGTGCGTGCAATAAGGTCCATGCCATGGGCGGCTACAGGGGCGGTCTGCCCTGCGCTTCTGGGGGGCTGCGCGGTTTAAGGTCCTTCTACCTTAACACCTCTTGTGAAGATGTTGTAACACCATCAACCAGTTCTAGACTGGTGGGTGTCCAACTACATCAAAGCCCTAATGTAATTGAAAGCACATGGAGTGGCATCCTCTTAAGTGACTATAAAGTCTTGTGGTTTAACCCCTAAAAATCCAAGCGTTTCCTTGACCTCTAGAACCAAAAACTGCCATTTTTCACCTTTGTTGGGAAATGGGGAAATGAATAAACCCTAAAACCTAAACCCTAAACCCTAAACCCTAAACCCTAAACCCTTAGACTTTGAACCGTAAGATCTTGTACCTAACTTATATACAAAGGACTGGTCAAAATTTCAACCGTTGGATGTTTGTCATTTGTGAGATCATAACAATCAAAGTTTGACCAACAATTCTTTTTGCTGCTACGTGAGAGGCATTGTCTAAATGGTGCCAAGGGCAACTTGATGATTGTTACTCCAAAAAATTTCCCCTCATTTTTTTTCATGTAGGTAATCAAGTTGGGTACGCTCATGCAAAATTTTAGAGACCAATTCCACTTTTTGACCTTAATGTAAAATATTTTATGAAATAAGGTCTAAAAACAACCATATAGTAAAACAAGCAGCACAAATGATATATTTAATTTGAGAAAAATCTAGACGGTGAGTAGGTGCATTTATGATATTGTGAATTTCGAAAAGAAAAGATCTTAGAAAAAAATCCAAAATCTCGAATTTTGACAATTTTTGAAAGAAAAAATTGTAAAATTACTAAAAATTGTGGAGATTGTTTTTGAAAGTTTTGGAGGCTGCCCTTGTAAAATTGGTAAACTTTTTGACTTTGGATACTTTGGAATTTGAATAGTAATTTGGTAATGAACATATTTCCAAAAAATATAAAATTAAACAAAATAGTTTTAAACTACCCGTTTTCGACTTGAAACCTAAAATTTCTAAATGAAGGTTATAAAACTAAAATTTGGCTTTACAAAATTTACCACATACGCATTACTGTATGGGGAGCATCCAATAAAAATCTTAAGCAATAATATCAATTTAATTCCTAAAAATGAGCTGCTCGAAATCTCATAAAACCGAATCGGTTTTCTTGGATTTTTAGGGGTTAACTCTTCGGATAAATGATGTATTGATCTGTTGAAAATGAGAAGGAACTGGTATGGACTCTCAGGCATGAAGTAATAGTTGTGAATGCTTAGAGAAGAAGAGTGCAAACTAGTACTGATCAACAATCTATAGATTGAATGCAATAATATAACTTAGGAAATAATATTTACGGTGAAATTGGGAGTCCTTCTAAGCACAAATAGCTTAGAAATGGAGTATATTTTAATCCCTAAAGGTCCAAGCATTTTTTGGATCTCCAAAACCAAACACTGCAATTTTTTACCACCTTATACAAGTTAAGGTATGGTTCAAATTAATTTACTTATTTAGTATCTTCAACCATGAAGATCTTGTACCTTACTACTTGCACTAATACCAAGTAAATATTCAACAGTTGGATCTTTACCAATTGTAAGATTGTAAGGTTCAAAGTTGACTAAAAACATTTTTTGGGCTTCACCTAGGAGACATAGTGTAAATGGTACCAAGGGAGACTTGATGATTGTTACTCCAATCATTTTTTCTTATATTTTTTCCATGTACTAGATTAGAAGGTTCCATATGTTCATGCAAAAAATTTGAGACTCATTCCGCTTTTTTGACCTTTGTGTAAATGATTTTCTAGAGATAGATCTAAACAACCATATAGGAACACATGCATCATATAAATATATTTGGTTTAATGTAACAACCCTCTAATAGGTTTATTACCAACTCACAACACAATTTGGCTAGGAAGACAAAACCCAGAACTTTATTAAGCTCAACCTCCCAACCATAGAGAAGAGCTCACCACCCAAAGAGAGCCTCTACCTTCTCACCCCCGAGCTTATATATGAGTTCCTTCCCAAAAGGAACTACAGTCTATCTTAGGCTATGTTCCAGAGTCTAGCCTATTCATAAATCATTCTATCTTCTTTACTCCTATATCTGGAGTGAAGATAATCCATAGATCGTTCTAGATCCTTCTATCTCTTTAACTCAGAGACTCTTCTAGATCTTTACTCCTATATTTAGAGTAAAGACAATTCATCACGATCTTTACTCCTATATTTAGAGTAAAGTTAATTCACTACTATCAGTAATCTAATTCTAGTGTACCTCATCTTGAGTTGTCTAACTCTTGTACACATGTTCTCAATCTTGGAGTGGTCTGACTCCAATGCACTAAATATAGAGTTGTCTAACCCCAGTGCACATGTTCTCAATCTTGGAGTGGTCTGACTCCAATGCACTAAATATAGAGTTGTCTAACTCCAGTGCACATGTTCTCAATCTGGAGTTGTCTGACTCCGGTCCATCCATCCTCAACTGGGAGTTGTCTGACTCCTTTCATCCTCTGCTTACACACTGTCCAATGTGGTTAGAAGATTTTATTCATCCATCTATCAATGTAAGTTACCTTACATTTAAGAAAAAGTGAACATAAAGTACTAAAGTAGGTACCTTCATGAGTCTCTAAATTTTTGAAAAAAATCAAAAACTTATTTTGAATGCACTTTCATTTTATAACACTATTTATTCATCGTCAATATCACTCCCATAGTCATAAAATCTCAAATTTGTAGAACCGCCTACGCCCTCCCATTCCCATGCACTACAAGAAAACTCCAAAGAGGGGGTTTCCGCCCTGCCCATGTTAATCCCATCTCATCTCTTTTGACTAACTAAATATTTACTCCTGGCACTATGTCTTATCAAATCTCGTGAGAAATTTATCCTTATGTAGAGGATGGGTGTTAGTGAACAAGACCGTGCGAGTCCAAGTTGCTTTGATTGCATCCACAAAAGCTTCCCAAATTCTAAGTTTCCTGTATTGGGTAGACCAGTCTTCATTAGAGAAACACATAGCATTTTTCTCAATCCAAATAACCCATAACACGGAGCCTCTTTCGACGTAGCCCAAAGAATTTAGTCTTTCTAACTCTCCTAGGGTAGATAGATCTAAAATGCATTGTTGCCGAAGGACCCGATCCCACGTATTTTGAGACTTGGGGACATTCACGGTTGTGTATAGTATGGTTTGGGCATAATCCCACTCTATTTTAGCTTTGGGGCAATCATAAAACCAATGCTTGATTGACTTGATTTCCATCACAACATCACATCAGATGGAATTCTTGTCTATTGTAGGGAAAATTTAATTTCTCCGCACATTAACGGCAATGGCGTTGTGGTATACCGACCACATGATAGCCACCTTCTTATGAGTTTTAGATTTTAATGTGAATCATGCCTTAACTTGTACAAGGTGATCGAAAGTCGCAGTTTTGATTTTGGAGGTCAAAATACACATGGGCTTGTAAGGATTTATCTATATGAATGAGCATGAACAAACAACTTCTTTGAGAAAAGGATTTGCACGGTTATGAACAACAAGATGTAGTAGGCAAGAGTACTACAGTACCGTCCTAGCGGTGGATAACCTTCAAGCAGAATATGGTAACAAGTGGAGCAGTATCATCTAAATTTGTGTAGATTTCAAGTATACGACCAAAAACAACTTACATATCCTCACACGTTATTTAATGCATAATAAGAAAATCACATGTGCAAGGTTGCATAAATTTGAGCTTGTACAGTTCAGTAAATTCTGACACGGATTTCAAATATAACAAATGTTCAAAATCAGGATGTAGAATTGACAGAAAACGGTGCAAATGCGCTACAGTAAGCATATCCAGTGAAACTCCCGTGCATGTACCTGCAAATCTACCAACCATTGAGGACATGGTGGCAACGATGAGGACTTTGAGGGAGGGAACGATCCATACCGACAGCCCCAATCCACGGTACGTGTTACAGTGACCTGGATTTCACTGCAGTAAGAAAGCTCAGTGCTTCCCACGCAAGACCCGCCCCCGCAAGATTTCATTTTTAAAATTTTTCAAAATCAAACTAAGACACCTCAATAGCAAAGTAAAAAAAACAGTTACATTGTGGCTCCCCCGCAAGATTGAGAGCAGGCCATTTCCATGCAATCCAACCAGTAATTAGTAATATTTCAGGGGGAGGTGGCAAGCCCTTGAACCCACAATGCAAATCTGGAGGCTTTGACTTCTTGTCTCTGTCTTTTAGCGGATGAATAGTGCTCCCTCAAACGGAAGACGCAGGACCACTGTTTCCTCAAAAGGAGGTCTTAAATTTGGATTTTAAGGGAAGACATCATGTGAATGGCTCTTCGCTTGACATGTGAGTGGCCCATGGTATTTGAAGGGCATTATTACGAGGACGGGTCTTGCATGGGCATTGGCCACAAGTGCATTGTGAATGGGTCTAATATTGCAACTCCACGAAAAGATAAGCATCCACGAGGAGGAAGAGTCAGCGATTCGAACAATTATTATGATTATTTCCGTCGTTTGTGCGCGTTGAAAATTTGCGTTGACATTTAGGCCCAATTAGGCCGTTGACTTGCGATTGAGTTGACTTGTTTGACTGAGTGGAGACTGCGGCAAGGGCCAATGCTGAACTTGTGGTAGGATCATGGCCCACTAGCTCACACGTGCACGAAAGTATTAAACAATCAGACAAGTGGTAGGTGACAGATGTTCACCACTCTTTTGTTCTCTGGAAAGTGATTGTCATTTTGGAGCCAATTCCTGCACAGCTGATACCTTCAAACTCGTGTCGACCTGCACTCTTTGCCAATATAAGGCTTTACCTGACCTTCCTATGAATTTTACCTTTGTTTTCACTTTCACAAATGAGTCATTTCTTAAAATATTTAAAACCAAACAATAGAGAAGTCCACTAAGTACAACGGACTAGGGATCAAAACACACGGTTTTGGTCATACTCGGGACCAAACAACGAACTGAGCACCAAATTTTTACTCTAAGATCGAACTGGAGACTAAACTCAAGAAGGCATGATTTTGATGATATTCAGAGTTTGGTGCCCAGTCCGCAATGTGATGCACGGGAGACTGAAGGAGCAAGAGTGTTGTTCATATGTGTGTGAAGGTCCCTAGTTTTCATCCAGTGCCCATTTTGGTGCATTTGGTCCCATGTTCGTTCTACTTAGCGGATAACTTAAATATTGCACGAAACGACGGACTGGGGTCCAAATTAGGGACTACTTAGCGAATTTTTCTAATGTATTACTCATTCGAGCAAGAACCAAGGCATGAGCATGGGGAGGAAACTTTTTCTATTTTCCACAATTGAAAGAGAGTCCTCGCTAGTAAGAACTACCTCCTAGTGTATACATCAAAGGCTAGCAGTGAAATGATTCATATCTGATCTAGAGGCTCAAAAGTGAACATTCAAGTGGTAATTTTCAAAAAAAAGGTACCACGGACATACTCGACATAACAACTTTACAAGTGCTAAAGATAAACAATAAATAGGTGGTACTGTAAGGGCTCTATCTTCATTATCAGTTACTTACTTGTAAATCATTTGTATATCATCGAATAACAAAACCACAATATTGTATGAAATAACACAAAGGTATATATATATATATATATATATATATATATATATTTTTTTAACATCAATAATGCTTTGATGGTTTGGATGCACAATATAATGGATTAATTATAATCTAGCCAATATGCCTCTCTACCCCATATTTGTTGTCTTGGCCAAGAATATTTGTCCAAATGTATTCTTGTAAAGATTTTTTTTTTTTTTGTTGCAATGATTGTTAACTTGTATAAATATTGTTTGGTCATACAATTCAAAATTTCTTTAACTTCATGATTTTGCTTTATATCTTGTGAAATATTAACATCAAAATCTCCCAAAATAATAATTGAACATTCATGTGGTGCTTCAAGTAGTGATGGTTGTAGAATCTCCAAAAAACATACAATTTTGGTTGAATGAGAACGCAAGTGTAGCAAGATTTACATACCATACAATGTTCATATATCATAAGTATTCCATATCTATGTTAATCATGTATATGAAGAAGTATATAGAAGTATATTTAGAAGTATGACTAAAATTCATTTTTTCACCTACATGTTATACATGTTAGTTAGTTAGTTCTTCCATTTCATGTTTGTAATGCTTTCTCCGAACTTAAGAACAAAAGATTTGTAGGATGATTCATAGAGTTTTTATGTAATAAAATTAATGAAACTTGATAATGCAAAAAGTATGAAAATGAGTCAAATAAGCAATGACCATCAATATACTTGTAAGAAGATTTGTGACGTAAGACATTCTTCTTATTTGATATCTACAAGTTCCTTAAAAGAAATTTAAAAAATTGAGAGGATAAGTATCTAAGTAACTAATGTCTTTGAAGTATGAACAAAGTTTTTAAGGAATAAAATTAATAAAGTCCTATTGAACTAGATAGAGTTTTTGTAAATTGAATAAAGTCTTCCGAAATAAATAGTTTTTATTCATAGAAACTAAGTTTTGTGAATTGAAGATAGTTTTTGTTGAATAAGAGAAATCTTCATAAAGTGAAGAAAGTGTTTATGAGATAGAAAGAGTAAAAGAATCAAAGTATGTATGAAACAGACATACTCTCTATGAAATAAATAGAGTCTATTAGTATAAACGTGGAGTTTGTGTAACATCAACAATATCTTTTTGTGATAAATAAAATCTCTTCAAAACAAATATAATGTATGTAAAATAGTAACATTTTTGCTAGATAAACAGAATTCCTATGAAGTATACAATGTTTTTGTTAACCCCTAACTGTCTTTGAAACCCGAAACGGGTTTTTGCAATTTCGCGCAGCCTAATTGAAGTAATTTTTTTTGCCTAAATTTTTACCGGGTCTTCCTTACACTCCAAAACTTGTGTGGTAAAATTTGCAAAGCCAAATTCCAATTTTAAAACCTTCATTTAGAAATTTTAGGTTTGAAGTCCAAAAAGGCTAGTTTCAATTTAGTCTATTTTTTTATTTTTTTGATTTTTTTTCTTTTTTTTTTTCTTTTTTGGAAATATGTTCATAAACGAATCACTACTTGAGTTTCAAAGTGACACAAGTCAAAACCTTTACCAATTTTACAATGGCAGCCTCCGAAAATTCCAAAAACAACCTTCAAAATGCCTAAAAAACTTAACAGACAAACTTCGAATGTTAGGATCTCTCAAATGGTAAACATCCAATGGTTAAGTTTTGGAACAACAAATAAAAAGTTTTAGGTACAAGATCTTACGGTTGGAAGTTTTATAGTGCAGAAAAAAATTGGTTCACACCCCCAAGAGTGCATAAAGGTAGAAAATCGCTATTTTTAGGTTTTGAGCTCCCAAAATCACACACAAACGGTTAGGGGTTAAATAATGAGAATTATTGTTAAATAAAGAGAATGTTGTAAAAAAAATAGAGTCTGTAATTGTAAGATAAACAAGTCATTTGAGATACTTTAGTTGGGATAAGTACTGGGTATAAGTTATTCAAGATAAGTCATTGGAAACTAGTCGTTTTAGTTAAGTCATTTCAGATAATTAACATAAGTGACTAAAAATAAGTGACATAAGTGACTTGAGATTAGTGACAAAAGTAACTTGAAAAAAGTCTTTTGTGGTATTAATTCCCAAAGGTAAGTGAGGCCCAAATTGGATTAATTGGACTTTGGTCAGCCTCTGAGATACAATTTTTTGATTGCGTTAAAACTTTGTGTATGTTGTTGAGTTTTTCCATAGCTTTCCGAGAAGCCATCTCATGCTCCAAATTTCATCATACTGCGATATTTAGAGTCAAAGTTTGAAAACACTATTTACAATCTGCCCAAATTGCGGTAAATGCTCTCATTTATTGTCGAAATCTGCCCATAATTAATGAAAATACATAAACTTCAAAAATTCATCTAGAGTTAAGATTTCCCTTTTTTTTTTTTTTTTTTTTTTTTTTTTTTTTTCACATGTAGAGAAGATAGTAAGGCATGATCTAATCGTTTGGATTTTCAATCCGACAAAATTTTACATAACTTTAATCAATCCTTGAAATTGGGCCTTAGTATTTGAATTTCAACATACCTTCATGTGAAAGATGAAGCATATTAAAATGAGGCACTTACATCCAAGATCATTCTCACCCAAGAAGCACTTATTGCAATTCTTGGGTTGATGGGATGAGCATTAAGAATATACATTTGTACATCCAATGAGGTGCAACAAAGCTACCTACACTATTGTTAGAAACGTTACTTCCGTACCATTACACTACTTGTCACACGTCACCATAGTATTACAACATTAATCCTTAAAAAACATAATATACCTGAAAGTGTAGTAATTTCCTTGCAAATAAAGAGACATTATTAAAATTTGTACAAATGATGCGTGTAAGAAAGAACAAAGAGCCATTGATTGCAATGGCAACCAATATTGAACACTAATATTCATAGTGTTGACAAATGGTATGGTGGTTGATTTCTGAAAAATAACACTAATCTTTATATAACACTAAGTAACAAATCTTGTGTACTTATAGTACTTAAAAGGAGAGGCACCACAAGCCTTGGCTTGGTGGTTAGGGGTTAGGCCCCCAATGAGGAGGTCGTGGGTACTATTCCCCATGCCGGCGTGGTGCTCACCACTATAGTCCACCCAACTATTGTGGGTAGTCTTGTCCGGTGGCGATCGGGATATTAGGATTACGAACGGACACTTCATTCACACGGGCCCCTTAGAAAGGGACCAGAGTTTCTATCTATCTACTTGGTTCAAGCTTGTGAAGGCAATTAATAAATTCTTTGATCAAAATTAGAAAGTTATAGTGGTTATATATCGATTACTGCTAGCAACATTCAAGAAACAATTTATTGTAGTTATTGTGAGATGAGAATGTCATCATAGGTTTAGTGAACAAAGCTTAAATGACTATATTTTTCAAAGACAACCTTTAATTTCACTACCAAAGAATTGAAGGTTTTATGATCATCGAAATTATATTAACTATGACCAAATAGCGTCATATATGTCATATATGTCAGGAGCGACTAAGAGTAAATGACTGAAAATAAGGCTATTAATAATCATGTTTTGACGATTCGTAGACATGCCACATGCTATGACTCATTGTAATGACATGTGACTACCAACCGTCAATACATGATTGATTATCAGTAGCCATATTCTCATCAATCATTTACTCTTGGTCGCTTTGGACATACACATTGTTATTTAGTCATACTCACTACGACTCCCATAGTCATAAAACATCTCTAGTAGTGTTTCAAATAGTGAGCCCAATACATCATAATGTTATAACTTAACCCCTAAACGTTTCGATCCATTGGGCCCGCTGGAGTAGGGTCCAAAAACGTAAAAAATGTCAAGGTCAGTAAAATAATGTGAGGGCAGTAAATCTAAAATCCAACCGTAGGATCTTGATCTCCATTGTCTAAAGATTGCATGGGCAAATATTTGTGCCATTTGGAGTTGGGATGGGGCTTGATCCACTTGATTGAAGGCGAAAAAAGGGAGCCCGAAATGGAGGGGCAGTCACTAATTTTGGACTTTGGAGTGAAAAGTCGTATTACAAATTGCCCCGAAAGCAAAAATGGCAACTACAAATGGGTGAGGAATCAAGTAAAGAAGCTAATCCAAAAAAAAAAAACAAACATGCCTCTTTCCAATTGCACACAATCCTACTTGAAATGGAAGTCACTTGGGATTACTGTTTTTGGTGCTTGGTATTCCAAGGCTGCCCACACAAGCTCTTGTCCTCCGTGGACAAAAGATGATGTAAGGTGGGCAGGCTTTTACAAAGAAAAGAACAGAAAGATGAACTGAAAATAGCTTGCAAGGTCATAAACATCATGCCACATGTCCACCATGATAATAACAAAGCCAAGCGCATGCGGTCTGTGCTTGTCAGAAGCTCGAGGCTCTACTGCCCCATTTCAATGCCTAACTGCCCCATTTCTATGCCCAAATGGCAAAATTTCATACCGAAATAGACAAAACTCCTCTCATGACAAAAATGCAGCCCACTAAAATCGCTACTGTAAAATGTAGGAATGAGGTATAACAACGGGGGTAAGTGCACAGTAAACTACACCCATTTACCCTTGAGGGAAAAAAAACGGCGGATGAAAAACAGCGACGACGAGAAGACGGGAAGAGTTTCAACATCCCCTGCTTCATCCAGAATGTCGATTTTCGACATTCGGCCCGCTTAAGGGTTAACAACATTTAAAGACATTTTGATAGTAAACAGAACGCATCGAACTTCACGATCTCCCAGAACTATGATACAACGACTATCACCGACTCTATCAAAACACCGCTTCAAATTATAATATCTCAATTCCTTCACCGTAGTAAACTACAATAGATATCACTGGTAACAACTGCTGATTCAAAGGCTGGATCACATTGATTATTTTGATAAGTAAGAACAGAAGACCGAAAGTTAAAAAAATGTGTCAACGCTTATACCAATTCTGGTCCGTTGCATCACTAGTGCTGCTATTCTTGCAAAACTATCCAAAGAGAAGAATATACTAGCATATCTCACCTAATTCCCACCCAGTATAAGAACCGATCAGACGATAGCTTCAATTGCCACTTGCCGTCTCGACTCCTCAAGCGAGTCTGGTTCTGGACCGTACACACACTTGAAGGTGGTGCGCAGGGTTTCTCCGATCATGGCTCGGATGGCGCTCGTAGCGCTGTTGGCGTTCTGCGCGCTCTTCCAGTTGACAGCGGCCGCGCTGCCCAATTGTTCCTACCCAGCCATCTTCGCCTTCGGAGACTCTCTCACCGACACCGGAAACTCCATCGCTGCGTTCCCCGAACTGTTCAAGGAAGCTGAGTTGGACCCCATGGGCCAGGAGTTTCCCATGCACGCAGCTGATCGCTACACGGACGGAAAATTGCTGCTCGACTTTCTTGGTACGTGGTTGAAATGTTGTACATTTACATAATATGTTCATTAGATTTCGGAAAATATGGTGGCAACGCTGCACCGGACGTCCGGAGTGAGTGTGAAAGTGTATATGTTAGATTTGGTAATGTCTTGGTTGACAATCTCGTCGGTGGGATAGAGTTTGATTGAATTCCGTGGTGTTGTGTGGACAGCTTTCGGAGTGAGGAGACGACCCATCTACCCGTTTCTGAGGAGTGTTGGAGCCCCCCTCAACTTCGGTACCAACTTCGCTGCTTACGGTGGGTCAGCACGGCCCGTGAAGGTCTGGAAGAAGGGGTCGGGATTCAACTCCCCCTTCTCTCTGGATGTGCAGCTGGAGTGGATGCACCGGTACGAGATCCGTGTGTGGTTTTATGAGAATCCCACGTTCAACCCACCATCGAGAGCATTCGTCCAGGGACTCCCGACGCTGGCTTCCTTCAGCGACTCGCTGTTCTTGGTGTACGCCGGATACCAGGACTACTTCTTCAGTCTGTACGAGCAGAAGCTGACGATCAAGCAGACACACTTGATCGTTGACGATGTGGTCAAGGCCATCACCACGCACATCAAGGTACTTGGACAGTCACCGCCGAGTATGTGAAGCTTGCTTGGGAAGGAATGCATTGACGTGGGTTGTGTGGTAGTTGTGAATGAGTGGATCTAACTTGTTGATGGATGATGACGATGGCAGGGTATGTTCAAGCCGTACTTGTACATTCCTCCGGATTTTCCGTCGTTGTACCTGCCCACGCCCCGGGAAGTGTTGGTGGTGAACATGCCTCCTCTGGGTTGCATCCCCGCGCTGCTGACCCAGTTCGCCGGCAAGGGCAAGAAACTGCACTACGACAAGTACGGATGCATCACGGAGCTGAACGACATCAGCAAGGCGCACAACTGGAAGCTGAACGAGGCGGTGAAGAAGCTTCGGAGCGCGTACCCGTCGAAGAAGATCGTACTGGCGGACAACTACGCCGTGTACTACGACATTTTGGCGAACCCGTCGAAGTACGGCGTGACGGATCCTCTGAAGGCATGCTGCGGCAAGGGAGGGCCGTACAACTTCAACAAGAAGGTGACGTGCGGGCACGCCGGTATAGTGGAGGGCAAGTTCGTGAACTTGACGATGACGCTGCCGGTGCAGCCGTGCAAGAACTTGTCGGCGGTTCTGAGCTGGGACGGAATCCACATGTCGAACACGTTCAACAAGGCGGCAGCCACGGCTTTCTTGACGGGACAGCACGTGACCCCGGCCGGCGGTCTGAAGTGCTCGCCCGACTTCTTCTTCTTCCCCTTCCGCTCTTAGAGGATGTGTGCTTTCGAGCGCGCCGTAGCGTAGAGACTGATCCAACATTCGACATTTGACATGATTTTTATGATTATTTACATTTGGGCATAAGTGATGGGAGGCCGTCGCGAAATTACTGCAATTTTGGGGGCTTGTGGATTTACAACCATTCACATGAAAACTTCTGAATTATTTACAGACAGTTCGATTCAGAAACTCTTTTTATAGTGCTTCATTCAGCGTCGTTTCCTTGTTGTCAAAGAACATTTAGTTGTGGCGTATAATTTCTTGTGCTCTTGGATTGTAACTATTAGAATTGTGAAAGTTAAGGCCCATGTCATCTAGTCTCGAATGGACTGTCCGGATTGGTTTGTAAAATCTACCTCTGTAATTGATGGAACATTTTTCAGAATTGATACTCATCCCTATTAGTCTTGTAAAGCATTCATACACACGGAATTTCATGTGCACGGAATACTCCATAGGAATGAACCGTATGAAAATTTGACCTTCATCTCGAAACTTAGTGTATTCCATAGTTTCTTGCAATGTCAAGTTTAGAGTCATGGGTTAACTGATGAGCTGAATAATTCTTAAAGGTGGCCTTCCTGCAAATAATGTCAGAATCACAATATCAGATCATCCATTCTCTTAATGTACTACGATCTTTTGCTCGTTTGATATTGACTCAGTTTTATTATTGAACCACAAGGACTGCATGTCTTTGAACCTAAATGGTGTAGATTGTGCCATATTCAATCTTGAAGATTCTTTGAGCCTCCTAACTTCACAGCAGTAAGTTGTTTTATATTGTGAAAGGTAGTTTATCAACAAGAAATGCCTCAGTGTAAATACTTACACCTTTGAACAGAAGCTCTATTCATGCCGGTCTCAAATAAAGTGAACTTTTTAGTTTTTGGAGTGACGTTTTGGCACCAATTGCCTTCAATATTCAATCATGTTATAGATTGAAAGGAAAACATGCAATATAAGTCTTAGTATGGGTTTTCTTCACACGCATATAAATTCATATGGTTCATATAGGGACACATAATTCAAAACGGTATCCTTGAGTCAAAACTCAATCCCTAGTCATGTTGCAAGAGTCTCAAGGTGTTGGAAATTGAGGAGGTAGGATTTGATATAAAATATTATTATATTAATGAAAATGTATTCTTCTATAATGATATAGAAGACGAGTTAGCAGTGACATTCCATAATGGAAAAGTCACACCTTTTCATTGTACTGTATACTACATACTATTTGTATAATACTTCCTACACTCCCACTAGTATATTGTACGAATGAAAGTTAACGTGTTTTAAAACCATTCATCTGCGTTCATCCATGTAAAACGGTCTTCTTTCGTTGGCCAGGTTAGGGTTCTCTTCCTTCCCGCCAAGGCGGGAGGCTGAGTTTATTTGCAGAGGCGGCTGTCAACGTAGTAGAGGTGCAGCTGCTGCTCTACGTCGGCGTCGAAGCTGTGTTGCAGTTGTGTGCTTCGAGGTTCCAGATCGTGAGAGTAGTATAGTTGTTGGTGAAGCGGCCCTGCTCGCGAGGAGATTGGAGATGCTATTGTTGTTCAACAAGATCGCATATGCTTGATTGAGTAAGTAGATTGAGATCGCTGCTCGGGACGAGCTTGCTTCCGAGCTGGAGATGAGGTCGGTGAGTGAGGCGGTGGAGAAGGGCCAGTAGGCAAGCGCTTTGTTGAGAAGGTCGACGCTGTTAGAGTTCCATCCAATGACAGAAGATCAACGCTTTGATTTTGCTTTCATGTCAGCTTGTAAAGGTATGTTCCTTTCCTCCTTTTATTTGCGTTTGCATTTTGTTTAATTGTTGTTGTAGATCACTCCTGATCTTCTCTGTCTTTGAGGTTCTTTATGGTCATATTCGTTACATTGAGACAATATGTGCACTTTGAGACTTTGAGCATACTTTGGGTCTGTTGGTTTATCCTTGGGCCGGGGATAAAACTCGAATGCAACCTTTGGGCACTAGAGGTATTCATGTATATTGACATGTAAAAGCCTCAAATTATAAAAAGGATTTAATATTGAACATGTTACGGTTTTTCTTCATCCCCGGATCAGATATGAGACTCCAAAACGTCTCAATGTAACAAATATTGCCTTCTTTGTATCATTTGTAATTCTTGAAGTTGATACTTATAGATCTGTTTGTTGTTTGTTTTTCATTTGTTGAAAAACTTGTAGGGAACAAAGGAGTTGCCTTTACAAATGAGTTGAACTTCAGATTTGTAACAGTATAAGCTATATTTTTGTGTTAACTTTCTTTACATGTTCTTATCTTTTCATTGTGACAAGTTGTTTTTGCTTGAATTGTATGATGTTGAGATGGTTTTGACATATTATACATGTTGTATAAGTAATTTCTCCCTCTCAAATCCATCTCAGGTTGCTTTCTTCTCCCCCATAATTGAGAGTTTGTAAAAACTATATTTGTTTGTTGTGTGGGTGTTGGTGGGTGGCACATTCCAAGGTTTTTCATACATTCATAGTGTTTGTTTTTATTCAAGGACTTTGTGAATATATCAGCAGTCATGTGTGTTGTTGGAATGTATTTTAGTTGTATTTGTTGTAATAAAACTTGCTAACGTATATAGTGATATTGTGTATCAATATGTTTAGATCTAGAGTGAAATTTGGGATTATGGGTAAGTGCCATAGGACTTTGTGAGTCTGATTATATTATTGTTGGTTTTTGTTGTGGAAACCCAAGTTCATTGAGTAGTTTCCTGAACCATATTGCTTCAGTAGTGGCTTTTGCTAGGGCCATGTATTCAGATTCAATAGATGATAGTGCTACTGACCTTTGTTTCTTGCTGCCCTTGGATATGACACCTCCAACAAGTATATAGCAATAACCAGATGTGGATCTGCGAGTATCTTTACAGCTAGCCCAATCTGCATTTAGATAACCATGGAGTATGCCACCATTTGGTAATTTTCTGTAACATATTCCATAGGGTAAAGTGTCATATATGTATCTCAATATCCTTTTAAGTGTTTGAATATGAGTTTCTGCTAAAATTGTCAAGTATTGGGCCAAGCTACTTATTGCGTATGCACATTCAGGTCTAGTGTTGACTATAGCGTGCATTAAACTTCCAATTACTTGGGGATAAAGAATTTCGTCTTCTTGTGATTGAGTTGGAGTTTCTTTGGATAAATGAATACCTGATTGCATTGGTGTGGCTAAGGGGTTTGAATTTATCATGTCATATTCTTCAAATTTGCTTGTTAAATATTTTTGTTGATGTATGAAAGTCCAGCCTTCATTCCTATTTCTTATAATAGAACTTCCAAGAGTATAGTGGAGTTCTCCCTCGTATGTCATATCAAATTCCATGTTTAAAATGTTTTTAATATGCTCTATTAGTGATATTGTATTGCTTACTAGTATGCAATCTTCTACATTTACTGTTAGTATGATAAAATTTTGTTTAGATTGTTTTTGAATATAGATGCTTGCATCAGATTCTAATCTTTGAAATTTGTGGTGTATGAGGTATTGATCTAATTGTTGATACCAAGCTCTAGAAAATTGCTTCAGTCCATATAGGGATCTCTAAAGTTTACACACTTGGTGTGGAGAAGATGTTGGCAAACCTTCAGGTATTGTTATATAAATATCTTCTTCAATATGTCCATTTAGAAAGGAGTCTTTAAATCTAATTGATGTATTTCTAAGTTGAATCGAGTTGCAAGAGCTAGTAGTACCTTAATAGAATTCAATTTTACTAGTGGAGAAAATGTTTCTGTATAGTCTATGCCTTGAATTTGAGTAAAGCCACGTGCTACTAGCCTTGCTTTGTACTTGTCCAAGGTCCCATCAGCTTTTGTCTCAATTTTAAAAACCCGTTTAGAAGTTATAGGTTTTCTATATGGTGGTAATGTTGTAATTTTCCAAGTTTGATTTTTATGTAATGAATCAAATTGAGCCTTGATGGCTGCCTCCCATTGTTTAGAATCTGACCTTGATAATGCTTCTTGCATTGTTTTTGGAGGTTCCATTGATAAAGAAACAATATTAGCTTGATGTGTTCTTGGATTTGATTTCCTTGTCGATGGATGCCCAGCAATTGACTCAAGTAATCGCCTTGTAGGTTTGATTTGTCTTGTAGGGAGAGCCAAGGAACTTGGAGGAGCGTACTTGATGAAGAACCAGAAGTTATATTTTCTTCAAAAGGTAAATCAACAGTTAAATCTTGATCTTTGTTACTTGGTGTTCTATTGGGGTCTGATGGAAAAGAAGATGAAGAGCCTGGTGGACTGAAGAAAGTTTGTTGTATTGAACTTACAGGTTCTTCAGTTGGTGGAGGCTGCTAAACTTGTTGCAAAACAGGACGCTGCTGAAATAATTGATTTTGAGGTAATTGTTCATCATTACCGTTTTGTGTTCGTTGATGCTGAAATAAATGAGCAGTGATTAAAATTTCTGTATCAGTGTTTTCATGAAGAAAATGTTGTAAACTGAATAGTTCATTAAAAATCACAACTCTAGAAATAATTAACTTGTTATTGTGAATATTCAGCAGACCATAAGCCTTTATTTCTTCACTATAGCCTAAAAATATAGCTTCAAAAGAATGAAAGTCTAACTTTCGTCTTTGCTCTTTTGAAATAAAGACATGTGTTGGACAACCAAAAATCTTGAGGCAAGATAAATTTGGTTGTCTACCATACCATAACTCATAAGGAGTTTTGTTTGCAGGTATGGCCTTGGTAGGACTTCGATTTTGAAGGTAATTGGCTGTGCGAAGTACTTCTCCCCAGAATCTTTTTGGCAATTTAGCATAAGATAACATAGAAAGTACTGCTCCTAATAATATTCGATTTTTTCTTCCTGACACACCATTTTGTTGTGGTGTGTAAGCTGCAGTCATTTCATGTTTGATGCCTTGGGATTGACGGAAGGCATTCAATTCAGGAGAAAGGTATTCTGCACCTTGATCACTACGTAAAATCTTTATATTTTGATGAGTTTGTTTCTCAACATAGTTCTTATAAAGTTGAAATTTGTTGAATGCTTCGTATTTGTGTTTCATTAGATATACATGACAAAATCTAGTGAGGTAATCTATAAAAGTTATAAAGTAAAGATAACATATGTGTGTGTGTAGGTACTTGCATTAGTCCACATATGTTTGAGTGGATTAATTCCAATGGTTGTGTAGCATGTCTAGCTCCCTTTTTAGGGAATTTGGCTTTATGTTGTTTTCCTTCTATATTAGATTGACATAAAGTAATTTGTTTTTCCATCAAAAGGGTGTAATCCTTTTGAAATATTTTGAATTTGACCAAGCCTTTACTGATTTATGTGGCCTAAGCGCAAATGCCATAAATGAGCTGAATTTAGTGAAGTTGTTCCCGGATTGGCTATGACAGTATTGTTTGATAGAATTGTTTGGCCTAACTCATATAAATTCGGATTAAGCTTGCATGTTGCTATTTTTTCTCCTAACTTGTTAATAAGGATGGAATGTCCATCTTTGATATGAATTTCTCCACTTGCTTGATCAAATTGTTTGGCTGAAAACAAATTCTTTGCTAAGCTAGGTATGTATAATACATCAGGTATGTACTTAACTTCTCCATTGCTCAATTGTTCATTGACATCTCCATGTTCTTTAATAAGGTAGGATGTGGAGTCATCCCCTAAGTAAACTACTTGGTCATCTTGATGCTTTGTGTAGTTTATAAATCCTTCTAGTTGATGACACATATTTTGAGTTGCCCCCGAATCCACATACCATGTGGAATTCATGTGTTCTTGATTTGTAGAAGCTACCACATAGAGTTTATTGTCTGTTGTGGCAAGACTAGTTTGCCTTGTACTTCTTGCTTTTTCTGCAGCAATTCTAGCTCTGCAGTCTTTAATGTGGTGCCCAGGTTTCTTGCAATAAAAACACTTCTTTTCAGCTACAAGTGTCTTCTTTCGAAAGGTGTGTAGCTACAACCCTCACCTTTTAAATCTGAATTTTTCTTAAAATTCTTGTTAAAGAATGGTTTCTTACTTTTGTTGAAATTTTTCTTTCCAACGTAAAATGCTGAATTATTTTCAAAGGTAGAACTTATATCTTTAATAAAAGTCTCTTCTTGAATTAAATCAGTGATTAAGGTTTGCAAAGTTAACCCAACTTGCCTACGCAAGGATCGAATGAAGGATCGATAAGATTGAGGACTCCTCATTAACATGATGACAACCTCATCATCTTGAAGTGGTGATCGAGCTGCCTAAGCTGCTCTAAATAAGCTCTGAAGGTATGAATGTGTTTTACAACACTTGTGTTTTCCTAAATTTTTAATGTGAGCAATTTGTCTGTAAAGTGCATTTTAGTTACTATGTCTTGTGACTCAAAGATGCTTGTTAATTCTAACCAAGCTGCATGAGATGTTTGGGAGGACTGTATATGAGAAACAATTGAATTCTCAATGCAGTTATTAATTATGGTTAATGCCATTGCATCCTGTTCCTTCCACAAATTGATGCTTTCTGCACCTGTGAGAGGCAATTCGGCAGCTCCAACAGCTATTTCTTCTGGTGTGGGTGCCCGACTGGTAAGTGTTCTGTTCCGCCTACCAAAGACCATAATTTTTCTGCTTTAAAAATGAGAGTCAATCTATGTTTCCATACGTTGAAATATGAGCCATTTAATTTTGTAACATGGCTGATATCAATTTTATGTGTTGTCATTCTTCAAAATGATTTGTAGATTATTGAATTATTTGCTCTTCATTATGCATTTGTAATGATAATCTTGGAACTAACATATCCATGAAATCAAAAAAGTCTTGATTAGATATTGGTTGAACATGATTGTTTGCAATTGAAGGTGGAGGATTTTCAACATCAAATTCCAAGTTTAACATGCAATTAAGCAGTTATGCACTTGGCCAAGTGCGCTAATTGGCACTCAATAACAACAAGATTTTGAACGGAAATGTTTTTTGGAAGGAAAAAAATCCCAAAAATCCCTATTTTTTCTTTGCTATATTTTTGTGACAACATCATGGAATATTGGTTTCTCAATGTGTACATAAGTGAATAATTTTCACTAATTCCGTAAGATTGTGCATAATGTGCATGCACTAAACTTGAACTAATGAAAAATACTATTGATTAATAATAAATCTTTTGCCAAATCATGTTTTATTGCTTTGAGAACATTGCCAAATTATCATGTTCAAACATTGACAACATTTGTTTTATTACTTTGTGCACCACATGCAAACTTCCATGTTGTACATATACATATGGCTCTATATATACTATTTTTGGCATTCATAAAACAAATATACTTTATAAGAGATATAAGGCCAACATGTACTATTCAACGAGAAAATATGGAGCATCTCGCTCTATATTATATGCAAATCTATACAAACAATTCATAACCATACATAAAAAACTAATAACAGTAAAGACCATAATCAAACTATTAATGGTACTACTATAATCAAACGTGTATAATATCATAACCAAACTTTTGATACCTAATTCAAATATATCAATCAAACATAACAATCCTATCATTAAACCATCTGTGCTTCTCCCAATCCTTGTCAATTGTAGAATTTGTTGTGGTGGTGCAAGCCGTGGCAACCTGAATATCATTGAAACACAATATCATCATGGTCAATATTAATATAGTCTAACATAGTAATTTTTACTTGTTCAAACTTAAAAATAACCTCATGTGAAAGATGTTCAATAGTTAAAAAATCTCGAATACAATGGTCTATGTCTCGGTAAATTCTATTACTTTTGTGGTATGTTCAAATTTTATTTGAACTTTCTAAAATGACTTCATGTGAATCATGTTAATTGCAAAATCTCTAAACTAATATATTTATTATATCTTGCTAAAGTCTAGAACAATTTTTAATTTTAAGTTATTTTAAAAAATCAGCAATAGTTGCACAATCTTCAAACTGAATTTATACTTATTATGTCTCGCAAAAAAATACAATTCTTTTTAATTTCTTGATTTTCTACTTTTTAAATTTATCGATTGTTTAATTTTTTAAGCTAGGGGTAGTTGATTTCCTTCAAGGGGTGTGCGTGCACACATTCCTTGTGGAGAAGGAGAAAAATTTAAAAAAATTTAAGAAAATAATCTTTAAAAAAAAAATTAAGAAAAAATGGCTGATTTCCTCCAGGGGGGTGCGTACGCAGGGGTCGCACACCCCTGGAGCATTCCCTGGAAGAAGAAGAAAAGAAAAAGAACTTTTCCCTTAGCGCTTCCAGCAGAATCTGAAACAACGATGCAAGCTGGCTGAGAATGATGGAGAATAACGCGAACAACAAAAAGACACGAAACCGGTGACTGATCGTTGTCAGCTGGTTCCGGATCTTCATGTGCTCCTTCAAGATCGTGGCAACATCTCCAATCTCTTCCAGAAGCTTGTAGTATCCTCGGAGACGAAGCACTTGCAGCGAGCACATGAGTAGGAAGAGCACACATATGAAGAGGAACACCAAGTTCGTACAACCACGAGAGGACCGCATTAATCTGAGAGAATGGCGTTGATGTGAGGTACATTCACAATGGATCGTGTGACGTAGTAGTACCACCATGCTCGGTGGCCGATTTCCATTGTAAAGGTCGGGAGCGACATCCATGCCAGGATATGAAACGCACTTCGAGCTTTGTTTGGAATCTGTTTGCACCTCGGGAGACTCTCGGACAATTTTGTCAAGCGAAGCGTCTTGCGCAGCGTGAGGTGTGGAGGATGTGGGAGAGGGAGAGGAAGGAGATCGCTGCGAGGATGCTCTCGACATCCGCACCACTTTTCCCTTTCCTCTGTTTCGTCGCGCCGCCGTCACACAAACACTAAACAAAGTTTTGTTTTTTTTTTTTTTTTTTTTTTTGTTTGTTTTCTTCTCCAGGGAATGCTCCAGGGGTGTGCTCACCATCCTCTTCTTCCTTCCTTCCTTCCCTTCCTTCCTTTTTTTTTTTTTTTTTTTTTTTTTTTTTTCTCCCGCCTCCAAGGAATGCTTCAGGGGTGTGTATGCACGCCCCTTGGAGGAAATTAGCCATCCGTTTTTGAAAAAAAATTAACAACTTTTTTAAAAATTAATCGTTTTTTATAGAACTCTTTTTATAATTATATATATTTTTTAATTTTTTTAATTTTTTAATTTTTTTGGTTTGTTTGCTGCCTCCAAGGAATATTTCAGGGGTGTACATATGGACAACCCTTGAAGGAAATCAACCAACCTTGTATTTGAAACCTTTTAAATATTTTTTAAAACCTTTTAAATATTTTTTAAAACCTTTTAAATATTTTTTATTCTTAAATATTTTTTTGCTACCTCCAAGGAATCCTCCAAATGTAACAAAAAAATGAATTTAAAATAAAGTGTTTAGTTGAGGAATGTCTCATCAAAGGTGTTTGTATTGCTGCATGAAAACAATTTTGTTGTATCTTAAGTTTTTTTTGAAAAATT
Source organism: Bryum argenteum (assembly GCA_037043015.1). Classification (NCBI taxonomy): domain Eukaryota; kingdom Viridiplantae; phylum Streptophyta; class Bryopsida; order Bryales; family Bryaceae; genus Bryum; species Bryum argenteum. Next base: position 29,561,727 of record CM073323.1, read on the forward strand.
TCTAATATTAAACATTCAAAACTTTTGGATGATTTTAATAGAAGACTTTTTAATCTAGAGGTTACTGTTTCACTACTATTTGAGTTTTTGTTGTATGTTGTGAACCAAAAAGAGTCATGACTGGCACTAGTTGGAGGAGAAATCACAATGTATTTGGAATACAGGTTCCAAGCAACATTTGCATTATCCAATCTGCGAAGGTTCACATATTAGAATATATTGTAATGCAAACCGAAGCTATTGACGATGACCGGTTGTAAGTAGCATTAAATACTAGTATGTAATCCGAGTGCTTTGTGTATGCTAGGTGTTTCTAGATGTATATATGTACTAGATAGTACAAGATCGCGCGAAGATGATTTGTAGACAAGTTGTTGCGATGGACATATGGATTCAATTTCATTGTACGGTCAGACTGTATAATATGGAATATATTTTTATCAAATGTCCATTGATGCCTAGTTTTGTAAACAATTTGGTGCTTACGTCATTCTGCTAACCAGAACTATATAAACTACAATCTACACAAAACTTGTGCAGCATATAATATACATTTCAAATATCCTTGGACAAAGATAATCATATTATTAATAGGAATTTATAACAAAAATACGTTGGCATTGCCATTAAAAGACTTCTTATATTACCACTTTTGACAATATGCAATATTTTTACATAACAACTTTTTTATAAAAAAATTTAAGTTGAAAAATAAAAAAAAACATTTTTGCACACAATGACCATCGTAGTACCTCAAGTGCACTTTTAAATGGCCAAGTGCATAATTGCTTAATTGCGTGTTGTTTGTGTTTGTTCCATCTTCTACTTCATCTACTGTTTTAGATTCCTTTTATAAGAAATCATCTAGTATCTGACACATCGTGTCAAAGTATTTAGTTATGAAGAAAGGATCGCTCTGCATGATACCATGTTTGAAATTCAGGAGGTAGGATTTGATGTAAAAGATTATTATATTAATGAAAATATATTCTTCTATAATGATATAGAAGAAGATTTAGTAGTGACATTCCATAATGAAAAAGTCACACCTTTTCATTGTACTGTATACATACTATTTGTATAATACTTCCTACACAAGGAACAGTGCACAACCCAAAATAGATGATTACTTTTAAGGACTTCTACTCCTCTTCACGTGCATGTGTACCAGCTCTACAACCTCCCAACTGCAAATGCAGAAGCAACCCTTATTTCAGAAACAACAATTGCACCACTAGCTTAGTAGACAAACATTTAACTTATTGTACTCGGCTCTCCAAACAAGGGAGACTACAAACTATGGTTCTGTTGATCACCAACTTTTTCTATTATCCATCTAGGACATAGCTGTCATTACCACCAAGATCCTATCCAACGGTTCAAATACTTCATACCAGAGATATGTTTTGTCAAACAATGTAATATGGTATTATGATGGTTTTTAAGCATTCAAAATTTTTAGTTTCTGATTGCACAATCCTCAAGCTCATGTGCATGACTAAACTTCAATGTATCACAAAGTCTGTCGTAAGAAGGAAGAGAGCTCGTCACAAGGTTTGTATCGCCCTCCACACAATCACCATCCTTATTACAGAACAAAGGCCGCTGTAACCATGGCAATGATCATGCTGGTCGACTTTGATCTTTAGACAACGATGACAACAACCATCAAGTAGTGCTTCTTACCACTACCAGCCTTCTTCAAACACCAACTGATTGATCTTCAAGTCAACCTCCTACCAATCAATTACAACACCGTTACAAGATGATCGTCTTATATACAACCTTGATGAGTCTTCGAATGTGTTGATACATCGTATTTGGTTGTTAGTGTCAAACCCTTCCAGGCTTGAACTTCAATAGATCTAACAAAACCCCCACCTCCATGTTCTCTCGTAATATGAACCAATATCATGTTGATCATGAGTTCTTGATAAACCCTTTGATCTAATTAACTCCTAAAGTGGACTCAAGCCATATTGTGGTCGTTTGGGGTTGAGTTTTAGCTTACTATTTTTAGCTTCCATAGAGTTGAAACTTTATGCAGGTTGTAGAATTTTTTCATACATTACCGAAGAGTCATTTCACGCTTCAAAACTCCTTATAACTTAGGAGATAATCACGGTTGAAGTTTGAAAACACTATTTGAAATCTGCTCAAATTGCGGTGTATGCTCCTTTATTCTCGAGATCTGCCCAAAACTAATTAATTTGCTGAAACTTCAAAACTTCACCAAAAATTGAGATTTTACTTTTATTTAAAAGTTTTGTCTTTTGTACATGTAAATAAGATTTTGACCCTTAACTGAGCTCATTATTGAAAATTGACATTTGGGATGACTACAACAACTTTGAAGAGCCATAACTTCTTCATTCGATAGTCTGTTTTGCATAAAAACACATGTTGCGTCCCAAATAAAGTCTAGTTTTTGTACTAGAAATTGCAGACGCATAGAATGAATTACGAATAAATGAGATGCATTTTAGTGAAGGCCGCTCTCGCTTTTCAGTTTTCGAACATGGGGCATGTTTTGCCATTGAGAGGCAATTATAGGAAATCAAATAGATGTTTTCATGATTGATTACATAATCAATCATGATCTTAAGATGAAGAGTAACAACTTTCTTGTAAGGAGATTTTAGATCCAAATACTTTTGGTATTGGATTTGCAACAACAGTTTTATCTAGAAAAGAAAGTTTGGACTATTTTTCCTTTAAGTTGTGGACTATGATATATACTTAGTCCAAACTTTATATACAACAATATTATCAGTTTTTACTTCATCGGAACACTACTTTTGAGGATTGGTGGGTTCTCACATATCATTCAAAGAAGCCAATTCATGCATCAAACTCTTTCAGATTTTTGGACTTTTTACAGAAATCCGCTAAGTAGCCCCAGTTTGGACCCCAGTTGGTCTCGAGTCTGTCCTTTCGTGCCTTGTTTTTAGTTATCCGCTCAGTAGAACAGACTCGGGACCAACTGCACCAAACTGCGACCTGATGTAAATTAGGGACCAAATCACTCGGTCTTCCGCGCATCATGTTGTCGACTGGCACCAAGTTTGGGGACCAAACTCAGAAAACCATCAAAATCATGCAAATTTGAGTCTAGTCCCCGGTTCGATCTTTGGTGTTCAGTTTGACGTTTGGTCCCCAGTCCGACCAAACGTGGGTGTTTTGGTCCCTAGTCCGTCGTACTTAGCGGATTTCTCTTTTGGCTTTCAAATTTTGAAAACAATATTCAGGCATGCTGAACTCTACATTCTCAAAATGTGCCCAAAATTATGTAAAACCCATAAACATTGAGCATTCACCAAAAGTTTAGATCTTACTTTTTTTGCAAGTCTTCTTTTTTAGCATGTAGATGAAATACCAAGGCATGATCTCACTATTTGGATGTCCAACCCTGTAATTCTTCTCATGCCGATTTTATTGTTAACCCTTAATCCGGCCGAATGTTGGAAATCAACATTATGGATGATTGTAGCAACTTTGAACAATCATAACTTCCTCAGTTAAAGTTTGTATTAGATTTAATTACTTGGGTTGGGTCCCAAATCAAGTCTAGTTTGTGTGATAAAATTTTCAAATCCATAAATTGAAGTATGAATAAATGGCATGTATTTTGGTGAAGGTAGCTCTTGTTCTTGAGTTTTCAAACATGGGGCATGTTTTATGGGAAATCAATAAGATGTTTTTATGAATTGTTTTTATAGAATCATAATCTTGAGATGAAGGCTAAAAAAATTTGGTTGAAAGAGTTCTAATCCAAATATTTTTGGCATTGGATGTGCAACAATGTTTCTATCTTGAAAAAAGTGAGTAAATGGATGAATTTCAAGGAGCTATATATCCTTCGTCCATTGTTGGATTTTGACTTTATTTTGTGGGATGGATTCTAATTTTAGTTGTAGAAACCTTGAATAAATCAAATATATATTGAAGGTAAGGCATAGATTTGAGTGCAAAGGGTTAGGTTTTGGACTAATTTTCCTTTGTTATTTTTTTTAGTGAATATCACCGTTGCAAGGTCATTATTAGCACAAAGAGATATTCTCATGGATTCTTTTTGTTCAAGGGTGTTATTGTTACAAAAGTAACGACATCTTTGCAGTTGGAGATTTTTTGATTGCAACAAGTATATTGGTAGCGTTTTCACTTCAAAGTGAAATTGCCGAGATTTTGCGATGCTTTTTGAGTACTAATATAATATGATTTTGCAATGAGGTCTCATGACTCCGAATCTCACCCACATGATGTACAATATGTCTACTCCAAGATTGTCATGTTAAGATCTATCTAACTTACCTTCGTTTCCATTTGTGACACTTTTTCTAAGAATGTGTTCTATTTTCTACCAATGAGTCAAACTATTTGGGGGTTAAAGACCTATTTATGTATTTGAATTTGAGCATACCTCCATGTGAAAAACCAAGCTTTTCTTTAGGTTTTACAAGTCCTATGAGGGTGAAAATCATGTAAAGATGTACCCAACTCACTTAGGAACAAGAAATTGAAAAGACTCATGTCATATTTTCTTTTATTAGAAACTGGTTTTTTTGGCTTCCAAAATACCTCAACCCCCTTTGCAACAATGAGTTTATTTATTTATTTATTTATTTATGTATTTATGTACGTCAAAAGTTATCAACTTGAAAATTTGCAACGTGCATTGAAAGTGGGCAATTTTGAAGGATTTTGGCAGTTTTGAGGCCACTTTTTTTGTAGGGGTTAACCGGAAACCTCAATATCAACCTCATTGGTATAAAAAATTAAAATTGAATTCGACCACATTGTGGTCAATTTGCTTGGAAAAGATAATTAGGATGATTTTGCATAAATTAAAACTTTGACTCAATATAACTCAAAATCCATATTGTAAAATTTGATAAAAATAGGTGGATAAACTAATTTCGCAGTTATATGGAAATTCCTATAATTCGAATTTCCAAAATTGAACTAAAAAAAGAATTAGTTCACGGATATCAGATATGGCAGTCTTGGTCACTGTGGAGCTTCTCCTTTAGGAGGTTAACCGCATTCATTTGAGCCCTCAAACTAATATGGTACTTCTCGATTTCCTTCCACCCATGTCTTTTTGCTTCCAGTCATTTGGATATCTGACATTTCCCCTCATCAGCGCTTTCTCTCCCAATCACAGCTTCGCACATCCAAACATTCACTCTACTCTAGATCGTTTCATAATTCTCTGCATTTCCACAACCACTTCCAAGCAAGTCAAGTCCAGGGGGATTCCCCAATTCTGCTTCACAGCCGCACTCCCACATGTATTGTGAGCACTTCAAGTCATCAGTCTTCAACCATCCTTAAATAGCCGTTGACATTGAGGACTAGACACAACTAGCCCGCTGACTTCCGAATCAGTTGACTTGTTCGGATGAAACGAGACCGCGGCAAGTCGCTTACCACACAGAGCATGCTTATTCCTGGAAATGGCCCCTGCTCACATGTCCACAAGCGACATGTGCACGAAATTATTAAACAATCAGTCAAGTGGTGGGTGGCACATTGTTCTCTGTAAAGGGATTGTAATTTTGGAGGCAATTCCTGCAGAATGGATAAATCCAAGCCAAACGATCTGTTCATCACGACCTCCAGCCTTTGCCAATAAAAGAGTTCATCGGACCTCCCTGATGCCACGGCGGCACTGGTTTGGTTTCACCCGCGGTTAAAAACTAATATGGTCACCAGTCAGTCTCAAACGCAAGAATGGCAGTCCTGAACTGCGGACGGAAGTGAATCTGATGAGAATCAAGTCTCAAAAATAGTCCTGAAGTTCCGTACTGGCAGCCCGACTGGGGGAATAGTACCCAGTGTGGCCAAGGTATGGACTGTAACCATTTGATCCACATTCATGAACGTTGCAAATTTATTCTGCAGGAAGGAATGTCAACATCCAAGTGGAAATTACCAAGAGCAATTCCCACGGATGTCCTCGACAGGACAACCTGATTCAACAATTTATCAAACCTTTTACATGTCTAAAAAAATAGAATGAAAATAAGAGAGAAGCTGGATTAGGTTGACTAGTTCGATAAGTAAGATCTGAAGAGGGAAAATCAATATGCACGTGAATTTACTGGTACTAGTTCTTCTCCTGCACACACTACCATATCATGCAAAACTATCTCAAGAAAACGACAAAGTAATAAGTCCTTCATTCCACCGATTCCCACCCAGTATAAGAACCGATCAGACGATCGCTTCAATTGCCACTTCCCGTCTCGACTCCTCAAGCGAGTCTGGTTCTCGGCCGTACACACACTTGAAGGTGCTGGCAGGGTTTCTCCGATCATGGCTCGGATGGCGCTCGTAGCGCTGTTGGCGTTCTGCGCGCTCTTCCAGTTGACAGCGGCCGCGCTGCCCAATTGTTCCTACCCAGCCATCTTCGCCTTCGGAGACTCTCTCACCGACACCGGAAACTCCATCGCTGCGTTCCCCGAACTGTTCAAGGAAGCTGAGTTGGACCCCATGGGCCAGGAGTTTCCCATGCACGCAGCTGATCGCTACACGGACGGAAAATTGCTGCTCGACTTTCTTGGTACGTGGTTGAAATGTTGTACATTTACATAATATGTTCATTAGATTTCGGAAAATATGGTGGCAACGCTGCACCGGACGTCCGGAGTGAGTGTGAAAGTGTATATGTTAGATTTGGTAATGTCTTGGTTGACAATCTCGTCGGTGGGATAGAGTTTGATTGAATTCCGTGGTGTTGTGTGGACAGCTTTCGGAGTGAGGAGACGACCCATCTACCCGTTTCTGAGGAGTGTTGGAGCCCCCCTCAACTTCGGTACCAACTTCGCTGCTTACGGTGGGTCAGCACGGCCCGTGAAGGTCTGGAAGAAGGGGTCGGGATTCAACTCCCCCTTCTCTCTGGATGTGCAGCTGGAGTGGATGCACCGGTACGAGATCCGTGTGTGGTTTTATGAGAATCCCACGTTCAACCCACCATCGAGAGCATTCGTCCAGGGACTCCCGACGCTGGCTTCCTTCAGCGACTCGCTGTTCTTGGTGTACGCCGGATACCAGGACTACTTCTTCAGTCTGTACGAGCAGAAGCTGACGATCAAGCAGACACACTTGATCGTTGACGATGTGGTCAAGGCCATCACCACGCACATCAAGGTACTTGGACAGTCACCGCCGAGTATGTGAAGCTTGCTTGGGAAGGAATGCATTGACGTGGGTTGTGTGGTAGTTGTGAATGAGTGGATCTAACTTGTTGATGGATGATGACGATGGCAGGGTATGTTCAAGCCGTACTTGTACATTCCTCCGGATTTTCCGTCGTTGTACCTGCCCACGCCCCGGGAAGTGTTGGTGGTGAACATGCCTCCTCTGGGTTGCATCCCCGCGCTGCTGACCCAGTTCGCCGGCAAGGGCAAGAAACTGCACTACGACAAGTACGGATGCATCACGGAGCTGAACGACATCAGCAAGGCGCACAACTGGAAGCTGAACGAGGCGGTGAAGAAGCTTCGGAGCGCGTACCCGTCGAAGAAGATCGTACTGGCGGACAACTACGCCGTGTACTACGACATTTTGGCGAACCCGTCGAAGTACGGCGTGACGGATCCTCTGAAGGCATGCTGCGGCAAGGGAGGGCCGTACAACTTCAACAAGAAGGTGACGTGCGGGCACGCCGGTATAGTGGAGGGCAAGTTCGTGAACTTGACGATGACGCTGCCGGTGCAGCCGTGCAAGAACTTGTCGGCGGTTCTGAGCTGGGACGGAATCCACATGTCGAACACGTTCAACAAGGCGGCAGCCACGGCTTTCTTGACGGGACAGCACGTGACCCCGGCCGGCGGTCTGAAGTGCTCGCCCGACTTCTTCTTCTTCCCCTTCCGCTCTTAGAGGATGTGTGCTTTCGAGCGCGCCGTAGCGTAGAGACTGATCCAACATTCGACATTTGACATGATTTTTATGATTATTTACATTTGGGCATAAGTGATGGGAAGCCTTCGCAAATCCTATCCGATTTTGAAATACCAAAGGTTTTTCAACCATTCACACGGAAACTTCTGACAAATTACTGATTTTCATATGCATGTTTGATTCACGAACTATATGTACACTTCTTCATGACCTTTGATTCCCCTTCTTCCTTGCTTTCAAGTTGTTAGTCATTGGAACAGAATTCTACTAACTTGTGAGTCGTAACTTCGATAATTTTATAATCTGTAATGTGTGCATATTGCTCATCATTACGATGGTAATGTTGCCCACGGGAGGCATATATTGTATCAGGATACTTGTTGCCGTGGGCATAGGCATTGTCGGTGTTACAGTGGCACTGTCGAAACGGGTGTCAACCGTATATAACTTCGGTTTGTTAATAGATCATTTTGCTTGAACCTTCTGGTTCCATTCCGTAACATCACTGGAGAGGAAATGCAACTCTCATACCAAACCAGTTAAGCTTACGTTCGACGTTTAGCTCTTCAATGGCATTCGCGAAATTGCGGGCGATCTTCTGGAAAGGGTGAGGGTCTTGTTGTATAAAGGGCCGGGATCGAGGGAATTTTTGCAGCTGGACGACACCGAGAAGAGACATTGGCGGTGGCGAACTTGCATGGGGCAAGCGCTGCAAAGCCAATTCGAGTCATCATGCCTCGACTGTAAATGCCGATACTAGTCGATTGAGCATACCTTCCAAGAAGATTTCAAACTCTTAATAGTTGAAATTTGAATTTAGAGACCCCCTAATGGTGTCAGAGGGTCCTCTCGAATGCTGCCAAGTGCCCAGCCAGATCAATGAAAAAGGCTTACGAATTTACAATCCTAAGAACGTGGAAGGTTTAGCTTGATCGTATTAAGTTACGTTACATACTGCCTGGTTCGTCGAGGAAGTGGCATTTGAATCGATCATCTGACCTGCTCTTACAGTTGTGTGGAGTACGGTGGTAGTAAGCACTATCCAGTCCTTCTGATTTGATCTCTTTGCACGATACGGATGTGAGTGCAGTAGAAGGACCATGATTAGCATGTAATTCATGCGCACGTTTTGTTGATTTTCGCTGTTCTTCGTTTTCTTGATAATTTAGTCAACGTGGTCAACGTGTTCTCTTTTCGTATGGAAGCACCCATAAAGTTGTTCTTTTGAGTATATCCGCACGTGGTGCGCTGGTACCTCTTGCTTCAAGTAGTTACCACTTGAATATTGACTTTCAAGCTTTTAGATCAAATATGCATTTTTATGGATGTGAAAGAAGTGGTAACAAATTCAGGGAGGTCCTATGAACTTTGTTATTGGCAAAGATTGCAGGTCTTCATGTTCAAAGTACCCATTGTGCAGGACTGGCCTCCAATATCAGGATCACTGTACAGAAAACATCTATCATAATCCACCACTTGACTTGTTGTACAATAATTTGTTGCACACGTGAGTTGTGCGAATGTGAGCCTGTGGCAATTCCAAGAATAAGCATGCCTTGCGTAATTAGCGCCTTGCCGCAGTCTCGTACAATAGAATGCATGAGTTGACTTTAAACCTTTACGGAGTGAAGCCGATAACGGGTCGTTTGGACTCTGGTCAGCCTCGCACTTACGAAATATAGACAGTTACGAAATATAGACAGTGTGAAGTTGGAACAATTCAAGATTGTAGAGTTTTCTTCTACCTTTACCGAAGTCATTTCATGCTTCTAAATTTCTCATACTTTAGGAGGTATTTACAATCAAAGTTTGAAGACACTATTTGAAAACTGCCCGAAACTGCGCGAATCACGGTATATGCTCATTCATTCTCAAAATCTCCCAAAATCAATTAAAACGGAGAAACTTTGGTAATCTAACATAAATTAAGATTCGATTTTTTTATGAGTTTTGTTTTTCAACATGTAGAAGAGGTTCCAAGGATCTTACCGTTCGAGTTCCCAATTCAACAATTCTTCACATGCCTTTTTTTATTGTCAAAACCGGCCTTTGTACATTTGAATTTCACCATAGTGTAGACATGCCTTATGAACAAGCCTTCGAAGAGACTCACTCCAACAAGAAAAATTGAAATTGGTTTTCTTGCCTCACAAAACATCTTGATCCCTTGTTGCAACAAGGGTGAAAAAACCCTTTTTTCAACTTTGAATGTTATGATCTTACAAACTCTGAGCAATCTAAAACTGAGATTTCGTATATATGTATATATACAAGTTAGCTACAAGATCATAATTACGATTATATACTTCAAAATTTGTCAAAGATTGAAAATTTGCATGTTGTATAAAAAGAGGGCAATTTTGAGGGTTTTTGGCAGTTTTGAGACTACTCTCTTTTAGGGTTAAGGCTGAGGGACGTTGTCATAAAACTTTGGTGGGAAAGACTTTGGGTCACACTCAACAACTCAATGATGAATGATGGAGAGAAGAGAAGCCATTGAAATTGTGTCATTGACTATAGAAGAGCAGCTTGGTAAGAATCGTTGTTGGATTGTAAGAATCTTGAATTTTAGAAAGAGGGAAGACTTATTCTAGATCTCCAAATTTACTTGAGGGAATTAGTATCATAATAATAACCTTGCTACTTGGGAAGCCAAGTGGCCTTTTTGAAAATTCATAAACTTGATAGATATTATTATATAATTTTTTGTTTTTGTAGTGACTCTAAGTACTAACTTTTTGTTGACTAACATCTCATCTTGGCCTAGACTTAGATTGAGCTTTAATGCTAAACAACATCAAAGTATAGTCCTTGTACTTCTATTTTTTGCAATGATGAAACCCTATACGTGTGACAAAAACTAAGGTTAAATGGTTGCAGGAATTCGAGAATCATGGCTAAGTATTATGTATACATGAGTAAAAACGTTTTCTTGACCTAAGGTTTGAACATTTTGTGTATTGAAATATGTCACAATAATGACAAAGTTGAAATTTGAGGAACCATAACTTGTTGATTCTAAGTCTATCATTGAATAAATTTGTTGAGGCAAGATTCTCAAGGAAGTCTACTTTTTTTGGTAAAATTGCTAATAGGCCCAAAATAATATATGTTTATGGCATACATCTTTGCAGAGGGGAACTTATATTTTAGAGTTGTGAAACATAGGGCATATTTTACCACTCTAAATTGATTATTTTAAGGAATAATTAAAATATTAAATAATTACAAAGTTCCACGTCAAGGTTAGATAGGTGAATATAACAAGTGTTGCATTGGTTTGTTATGAACCGTTGACTGCTTGTCTTAGTATATGTGAAGCGGTGGCCTTGCGCATCGAGTGGAACTCCCTCCGTAGAAATCATTGTATAAAGAAACCACGTAAAGGACGTGCTTGATATTATAAAATGTACCATTTTAGAGGCATAGATAGATATGTTTTTAAAATAGCACGTTTCAAGAATGCCGGCCAAAATGGCACTCTGCCATTATAATGGAATTGAGGATCATGTCACGGCTTTGCCAAAATGGTATATGAAATAACTCTATTTTAATAGAATATTCATAACATCATTATTATAGTATAGGTGTTTTTTACCAAGATTCTTTAGTTGGTAACACAAAACTCTCTAAAAAAGAAGAGCATTGTGAGTCATAGGTCTAGGACCTCAATTCCATTAAAATGGCATTATTCCTTATTAAAGGACAAATATTTGCCTTTGAACGGCCATTGAGAAATATTGCCTCTCATTGAGGTATTTCTACACTTCAAATTTATTGCCCTTTAACATCATTTAATGGTCAAAAAACCATACAAATGTGTATTATTATGGAGTTTTAGGTGATTACAGTAAATCAAATAATATTACGGTGGACGCGTATGATGTTAAAAAACGTGCCATTTTACACATATAAACGTTTGTGAACTACAATGACACGTTTTGGAACGCCCGCTGGTAGGAGGCCGATTCGGCTTCCATTCAACAACATGAATTTGATAGGAGGCCAATTGCAGTTGATGGAAGGCCTCACCCTATGCACACATGACCAAAAAGGTCGGATTGGCCACCAAATGAAGTAGACATGTACTAGTACAAATGATTGCAAGACTTCGAAGTTTCAAACATAGAAAAAAAATATGGAATACTCAACACTAAATTGTTGGCTTGATGATGTAGCAATCGGGTCGCTTCAACCCTAATCTTTGCAGGCGCACTTGCAAAGGCCGATTGGAGTTGATAGAAGGCCGATTTGCCTTCTGTCCGCACACCTCCTGATGATGGGAGGCCTTACTCTTACCTTGTGCATAACAACAAAAACAACTGACTTAGCTTTGGTCTGTCTTAGATTGCAGTGCACACATGCAAAGGCTAATTGGCTCATAGGAGGCCGATTCATACATGCAGCTACTCGTGGGAGGCCTTAGTCTAACCTTGTGCACACACAACTAAAAAGGCGAATGGGAGGCTTTAGTCTTACCTTGTGTATATACAACTAAAAGGGCGAATTCAGCTTTGGTCTATCATGGATTGCCTCCAAACCCTACCATAGCTCCAAGTGAATGAGACTAATGGGAGGCCAATTCTGCTTTGGTCCATCTTGTGTACTTCCAAGCATACTTACTCTATGCACATACAACTTACATAAGGTTGATTCTGCATTGGTCTACCTTGGATCGCCTCCAAGCCCTACTGTAACTCTAATCACGTGTAAAGTCCTAATAGGAGGCCAATTCCACTTTGGTTCACCTTGTTTTGTTTCCAAGCCTTCCCCTTAACCCTTAAGCACCCACGGTGTCGTTTTTCGACATTTTGGATGTGAGGCTCCGTCTTTGGTGCACAACCCCGCTTTCATCCCATCGATTTTTCATCCGCCGTTTATTTTGCTCAACTCCTCGGTGGGTTTACTTTACTCCCTCCTTGGATAAATAGTAAAAACCTTGATCCTCAATTTGTGAGAGTGGGCGAAAGAGATTTTTCATGAAAGTTTTGGTGGTGTGATATTCACCCCTTTTTTGCATGGATCTTGAAATCCATACCTCCAAATGGCATGCAACTTAGGGGTCATACTAATTGCCATGCTCCAAAGAAGATCCTACGGTTGGATTTTCCATTTTCATCTTTTATTTGTTTTTACGCAGTTTTGAAAAAATCAGCATTATTACCAATTGTTAGGAGCTTTACCCCCCTTTGGGCGTTTAGGGGTTAACTTGCGCGCATACAACTAAGGCGGAATTGCGGCCGAGCCGAAAATGGGAGCTGACCATGGTAGTGAAGTAAACATGTGCGCAAACCTTCTATCTTACTAAAGATTTAATTCTAGAATCATTGTTTGATTTTTTTTTTTTTTTTTTTTTTTTTTTTAAATTTTTTTTTTATATGATTTTCATCTATTACCATTAATGTGAAAGCAATCTTGTAATGTAACTATTACACTTTATCGGGAATTATAATATACATAATATGATTCCTTAAATGCACGTTTCACCGAACAGTACCATTCGTGGAATTCCATTTGCCACCGATCATACTTCATATCATCACCCAATCATCACCAAAATCTCATTTTGAGCTACGACCCCACCTGGAACTTCACACTCCCCAAGCCTGCATTTGCTGCTTTGAGCTGATTTGCCCAATTGTCGACTGATTAGGGCTCCTCCTGTCTAAGCTTAGCTTACTACTTGTGGAGAGAATTTCAAGCTTTTGGGATGGGCGTTTGATCGAGAGTGAGAATGGAGGAGGCTCGCTGCCACCGGATTACGGTCGTTGCCACTGCTGCCGTCTGTATTGCCGCTGGAGCAGTAGTTTACACTTATCACCGCCAGAAGAAGAAGCAGCAGCAGCAGCAGCAGCAGCAGCTGCTTCTGACATGGGATTATAAACCTCAGAAAAGATTCAAGCGTTTGTTGGCTGATAATTCTGATTCCCCGTTTCAGCATTTCCCGTCTCCTGTGACCGGTTCGTTTTCTCTATAAGCTTTGAATCTTAGCGTGATCGTGTGCTTTTTTTACCACAAGCTTGAGTGGTTTAGGGTTTAGATGCAGTATCAAAGCAAAAGCAGGCTCTTTGGTAATCAAAGCTTTTAATACAGATCGTAATTGTTATTTAATCTTTTGTTCGCTTTGATACTTTTTTATTGAATCTGATGCCGGGGCCATGCTTTCTCTACTTTTAGACTTCTAAGTGGTAGCATAAAAAGCAGACCTTAGCACATTCTTTGTTCAGAAGAACGACATGGATGCTATGTAGTGTTAATTCGCAGATTTTTTCTCTGTTGATTAGGACTGAAAGATGGACATCCCTACGAAGATGTGCTCCGGGCCCTTGCTGAGGATCCGAGGCCGTCGTTATCTGAGTACTATGCTGACAATGTGAGGCCGCCTGGCATGGAGGGGCCATGCGTTTGGGTGCAAACGAGGAGCGAGCTGGAGGCACTTGTTGAGGTGCTCAAGGAGGAGAAGCGAATCGGAGTGGACATTGAGCATCACCATGTGCGCTCCTTTCGTGGCTTCACATCTCTTGTTCAGGTAATCATAGAGTGCACGTGACTCGACTCACTTTTCGACAATCAATCTTAATGGCGTTTGAATTTTTTTCGTAACGTAGTTTGATTAATTTTTAGCCCATAGTATGGACTTCTCAGTTTTGGTTTGGGCACTTGGGAGTTAGGATTGAGAACGTTACTTTGCTGGTCCTTCCATGCTTTGGATAGAAAGGAGTTCGTGATAGCCTTGCCGTAGCTGACGAGGGATATGAGTGTTTCTCCTGGAATGAAACAGATCTCGACTTATTCGACCGACTTTCTAGTCGATGCTATTGCCTTGCACGATGATATGCACCTTCTTCACCCTATATTTGCCGATCCTGCTATTTTGAAGGTGAGGTGATTATGTTGTGTCGAGCTTAATGACAATTAAGTTCTCTCGTTTTTATCATACCATTTGAATGGCACATGTGGAATTTCAAAAACTGGACAGCATGAGATTTATAACTTTCAGGCATCATTCAAGAGCTTGCGCTTGCGAATCGATGTTTTTTAATTTTCTCCCGACTACTCGAAGTACAGGATGTTCTCTTTGGTAATTTACATTCATTTTGCTAGAGTCTCAAATGAAGCTCAGAACCAGTTGTATTTGGCAATTGCCCCAAAACTGGGGAAATGATTCTGCTCTGTTACTCGTTTGGCTTACGATGGCGCAGGGAACTGACAGGTAATTCATGGTGCGGACAGTGATAGTCTCTGGTTGCAGAGAGATTTCCATATTTATATTGTCAACTTGTTCGACACTGCTCGTGTAAGTGTTCCACTACTCATGAATGATAGGCAATTTATGTACATCCATTGCCGTTAGGGCGTGTGCCTCGATTTTAGAATGAAGCCCCTGGCTATATTCCAAGTGTTTGGTACGCGAGGTTGGCAACTTCTGAGACAAGTATGTGTTGCGCAGGCTTGCGATATTCTAGGAAAGCCTCAAAGATCCTTGGCGTATTTATTGCAGTTGTATTGTGGTGTGTCAACCAATAAGATTTACCAGGTACGCTCAATCTTTCGCCATTACATCAACACATTAATCTGCAAGCGTCGTGTAAATACTGCTTTTTTTAGATTTGGAGTTTTTCCTGAGACGAACAAGCACCGGATGATCAGAGATCAGATTGGAGAGTGCGGCCATTGCCGGCGGAAATGGAGCAGTATGCTCGTACTGATGCGCATTACCTACTCTACATCTCTCAACGCATGCAAACGGACCTAATCCAAGCTTGTAAGACCTTGTCCTCATCAGAAACGTTTTCAGTAGTACATGAACAGTACCCATGACCACGAGTATTTGAGGACGGTAGTTGTCTGTTGTATAATAAAAGAAAGAGAAGTTTGTTGGTGAATGTATGGTTATGTATATCCTACAATTGGTGCCTCCTTTGCAGCAACGAGTGACGAAAATGACCTTTTATTGGAGGTTCTACGTCGTTCAAATACATTATGTTTGCAACTCTACGAGAAAGAAGGAGCTGCAGCCTCATCAGCCTCAGCGGTGGCATCGTTATTGAGTAGAATATATAATAATTCGAGTTCCGCAATACGAAGCGAGGTTGGCAGCACTCCTTTTCGATGCAATAAATGATTGCTCTGCTTATTATCATCTTCTCAAGATGTTGAAACGTCTTCGTGGGCTTTCTTGTACAGGAGGATTCCTTTTTACGGAGGTTGGTCCAAGTACTTGTCGAATGGAGGGATACATTGGTGAGCGTTAATTTGAAGTTCAGATTTTCATTGTTAGTCACTTTCTTCTCTGAAGTTACAGAGGTCCCATATGGGAACTCTGTGTCATAACTGAGCACCAAAGTGGTATGTATGTAGGCACGCGCAGAGGATGAGAGTTTGCGTTCTGTGATGTCCGATGCAGCTTTACTTGCATTGGCTAAAGAGAGACCTCTTACTGAGGAATCAATTCTCAGTACAATCAGGGCCGCAGATGAATCGTTACAAGCATCAGAGGCAGCAGTGCCTGGATTGCCTCCCCTTCCATCGCCATCTCCAGTTATCCAGCAGCATATTGCTAGTCTTTGTGATATATTGTGGGACTTCGGCGAAGACTCCAAAGAATATGTGTGGCCTTGGAGGTCCAGCACAAATGGAAGTAATTCCGTTTATAGAAGACTTGTCAATGCGCTCGGCATTCCTCCCGGATGGATCTTTCGAGGTTCTAAGAATGGTGATGCGCTCATCACCGACAGAAATGAGAAGTTTATTGGAGGTAAGGGAGCGGAGAGCTGGGTGCGCAAATCTATTCCTAAGAAGTGGCGACTCGGTGATGCTGAGAAGGCACGCGCGTCATTTGTCAAGAAGTTTGCTTGCAAAGCACCAGTTTATCACAATTGTCGGATATATACGGGTGATGGCCGCCTACTTTGCTTCTGTGACCGCAAAAAACTAGAATGGTGAGTTGATTCATTCCCTTGTACTGTGCTGCAGTTCATTCATGGTATTGGTTTCATTGAACATGGACTTGATAGAGTGATCGTTTGGTTCAGGTACATAAGACGGGGTTTGGCAGAAGACATGCACGAGGAACCGCCAGCAATACGACTGCTATTTGAACCCAAAGGCGGACCTGAAGATGATAACAATGAGTATTATGTATCGCGCAAAAGTAACCGCTGTGTGAGTTGTGGGGAAAGTAGTCACTATCTTCGGTACCGGATTATTCCTTCGTGTTATCGTCAACACTTTCCAGAGCATCTAAAGAGTCACCGGTCGCATGATATAGTGCTTCTTTGTGTGGACTGCCACGAAGTTGCGCATCAGGCTGCTGAGAAACACAAGCGGGAAATCGCTGTCCAGTTTGGTGTTCCTCTCTTCGCCCATCGGGTTGTGGATTCCGGTAACGAAGCTGCCGGTGAATCCGAAGTGTCTTTCGTGGCGGAAGGAGATTCAGCAGGTGTCTCGCCATTGCAACTTCGAGCTGCTGCAATGGCACTCACTCGTCATGGGCCTATGATGCCTGAAGAACGCCGGAAGCAGCTGGAAGAGGTATATGCTTCAACCGAAATCTTAAGTATGTGCAAGCAGAATACAAGAATGTATCCTGATATCGCATGACAGTCATTTCGTTGGCCACGCATGCAATACTCTTTATTGACCCTGGTGATATGAAGTTTTACTTCAGCTCCCTCAGGGTTTCTCTTCCCCGACATGATCATTTTCGAATCACCAATTTTTGTGTTCAGCTAAACATCAAGAAATTGCGTTGTGGCTTCTGTCTCTGCAGGTCCTAAAAACATATTATGGAGGCAGGGATATCACCCCAGAGGATTTGAAAGCAGCTCTTCTGGTTGGAATGGGCCCACGTGAGCACCGCCGCATGAAAAAGACGAGAATTTATAAGCAATTTAAACGTAGAACCGTAGACCTTAATACTGATGTCGAAGTAGTAAACTTGGGGCAGATATCAGATGGCGACACTGCGCAGATCGTCTCGGATCTCAGAACTTGTGATGTTCATGAGGGAGGGGATGACACCGCTCGTCCGCACTCCGAGGTGGACCAGGCCGAGAAATCCGAAGCTGACCAAGCACAGGTGAACAACGGACCCTCCGACGACCAGATCGCTGACATCTCAGGGAGTGACGAGGATACCAAAGGTTCAGTTGTTGCAGTTGTTGCACACCCATGCAGGTCTTCCAGGAGGTCGAGCACCAAGGAGTCTCTCCTCGGCCATGGTCCTCACGGCAAGCAGGTGGTGGATATGATCATTGAGAAGGAAGGGGATGACGGCATACGTCAGTTCTGTCAGTTATGGAGAGCAGTATTTGTGGACGCTCTGCAACCAAAATACCTTCCACCTGGATGGGACGTTACTCACAGGTTTGCATTTTCTGTTCGTAACACTCGTTCCTCTACGTTGTATCGATGGTCATCGTTAATCCTAAGTGTCCTTGCATTTGTTCGGTAACCCTTCAACGCCAAACGACCATAAACAGGACGTCAGGACTTCATACGAGTAGTCGAGCTAACAACAGCAAAAAAGAGGTTACACCAATCAATCTTAGAAGTAAAGGAAAAGTGCATCTATTGAGACCATTGCCAAACCAATCGGTGCAGTTATCATCTTAAAGTGCATTGCCGAATCAATTGGTGCAACATCAAGTTAAAGTGGATCCCGGGAATTAGACTCGGGTAGATATTTCTGTGCTGAAATGAACCCACAATGTAGGCGTCATCTTACGTGATCTAGCATTGGAGTAGATTTTTTTGGTCAGAGCATCGGGGTCAAGTGGTTGACGTGATTGCGTGTGCTAGCAGTGGGCGTCGAGAATTTGGCGAGTTTAGCGTATACAACCCGGAGAAGCAAGCTGAGCTGCAGCAGCAGGAGTCTTAGGACGAGACTGCAAGCAATCTAGTCACCCGTAATTGTACTGTGCTATAATTA
Source organism: Bryum argenteum (assembly GCA_037043015.1). Taxonomy (NCBI): domain Eukaryota; kingdom Viridiplantae; phylum Streptophyta; class Bryopsida; order Bryales; family Bryaceae; genus Bryum; species Bryum argenteum. Next base: position 29,580,565 of record CM073323.1, read on the forward strand.
TCACATTACATGGTGAGCCTTTTGTTTTACAGTGGCTTCTCTGTATGTCAGTTTATAGGTTATGCCCTTGAACCTCCATTTTATTTGAAGTGATGATGATATGCTACAGCTGTTTTGGCTTTGGCAGTGCCAGAACCTGTGGCTGCTTCTAGAGTGGAGAAGACTGAAGGATCAATATTGAACTTTTGTCATGTGAGCATGCTTGGCGTGTGAGCTTATTCACTATGTGAGTATATTTTCTATGTGAGCATATCGTAGAAAATAGGTCTGTTGCACATATAATTCATGCCAACCCAAAGAGAGATACGGAGGTTTTCATTCTCTAGTTTGAATTTTAAAACTTAGAATGTAGTTGGACTAGGTTCTATTTATTTGAGAATACCACAATCATAGAATGCAAAATAGACTAGGTTCACAATATCCTTTAAAATATTCTGAAGAGCGAACCTAAAGTGCTTGGGATGTAAGATGATGTAAATCACTTCTCGATCTTATTATATTCAAGAAGTATTATGAATGTTAAATGTCATTGAGGATGACAAAGTGTAGTATTTGAATCTACATGTAGAGTATAACCCCTATACGTCCCTAGTGTCGAAAAGTGACGTTTGGATGAAAGGCAATAACTTTCAAGAGCCATAACTTCTTCATGAGGACCCTCCCTTATGATCTTCACGACGAAAGGGATGATCCTTAACTTCATCTTTATTTTTGGAATATATTTACAATATAGTCTTGTTTGAGTGGTAAAAACCTTGACTGGATTGAAGCTATATTGATGATAAGGCATGGAATTGAGTGCAAGGGGTTTAGTTTTGGACTATTTTTTGTTGTAAAATGTTTGGCAGTTTTCACCATTGCAAGGCTACTATTTGAGCCAAGATATTTTTTTGATGTATTACTTTGGTACAATAGAGTTTTTGAAATGAAGATGAACTACTTTCTAGTTGGTGATATTTTTATTGCAAATTTCATGACGGTAGTATTTTCACTTTGAAGTGAAAATGATAGTTTTTGTAGCGTGTTATGGGCACTTAAACGCAATCTATGAGTTCTCATGAGTGAAGTTTTGGTCCACATGATCTACAACAAGTATATTACAAGTTCGTACAGTTGAGATGTGCATAGCTCATGTTTATTTCTACCTATAATAGTATGGTCCGCGGCGTTGCTATTGATATATTGTTTATAGTTAGGTCATTTTGTAATTTATGGTGATTTGGGGACCATAAATACTTCCAATTCAATATCTTGGGACTTGTCAACCTATTTTGCAGTACAATCTTTTTTTACAACTTTACAAAAAACCAGCTTCTAATGACACCTCATGCACCCTAACTTGATTGGCGGTTCCCAAGATCATAATGTCACTTGCAAAACAAAACGAAACATAACAAACTAGGGTTGAGGTACCTAAAACCACCAGCACCCCCATATCCAACACATAGACCTCCCCAAAATTGTCACTTGTAATGTCAAAATTCCGTGAATTGTGGATCTGGTGCTTGATTTAAGGTCACAAGCGCAGTGGTCAACCATCTCTTGAGTTTTCAATGTGGGAGGCGGCTGAAATGGTTTTGGGTGCAAGGGATATTGAAAAAAGTGCTTGTCAGTAAGTGGAAGTAGGAAAAAAAAGAGTGTGGTTTCCCCATTTAGGTGCCACGGTGTGTGGTTGGTGTTTGCACAATTTAATGCATGCGGCAGTCATGCTTTCACGTTCTAATGAGGGCACATTCCAGACTCCTCCATGACTAAAATGCATACATTCCATGACAAAAAATTAATCATTGCTATCAATATAAAGAACATTCAAGCGTGGTTTTTCTTTCACAAGAGAGGGGTGCTGTGTACTAAGGTAGCTGAAGAGAGAGGACTGTACTTTGGCAAATTTACGCAACTTGATTATGCAACATGTCTCTTTGTGGATCTAGCTACTGATGAGGGATTCTTCTACTCTGAAGATGAAGATTACCAAGACCCAAATTGTGAGTTGGGTAGTGGAGATGAGTTTCCGGACGAAGGCCGTTCAAGTAGCAGCGATGACGAGGGAGATCGCAACACCCGGCCCGATGGATTACTGACTCCCCTGCAACTGGGAGCGAGGATCGACGCAATCGACGCCCAAGAGAGTGTCGCGGTGCGTGGACTCAAGCGGCGAGGTGGCATCCAATGTAGCATTCCCGCTTGGAAGTGGTCCAAGAAGCATCGGGGGAGAGCTGCGCAAAGACAACCAAAGCCGGCAACACAGAATCAAACTTGTAAGTGCAAGTAGAGCTATCTCATACACAGAGCCTTGTATTTTGCATAAGACTGCTTACTTAGGACTTAATCACATAAGCATCAGAGAGTAAAAGGTTGAAGTACGTATAAGAGAAAGAGCCTTTTTGACATCATTGTTTCTTCCGGCAACACACCCAAAAAACTCACCCAAAAAAACTCCTACCTTCTTAATTTGTGCTGGTCTATCCAATATCGTCGCTTCTTGCACTTTGTGATGAATGTATTTAATTCAACGTCCAACTATCAGCAATTGTCTTACAAAAAAATTGAAGTACAAATAAAAAATATGAATCATGTGAGCAATACATGTGCTTGATTTGTGTTAGAGTTTCAAAATGAAGCTGGAGGAACAAGGATAAGATAATTTGATGAAGAGCGACTATTGTAGCTATTCCATTGAGATCTTGAAATCTTCACATTCTAATTTTCAGTATCAAGATTTCAATACAGTAGTACCTGTCTAAACTAATACTCTTGGGACCATTAGATTAGGGAGGTTATTAGTTAATGGAGGTCGGATGTACTACTTGCTGATGTATTAATACTGCTTGCTGGGACCATTAGATTAGGGAGGTTATTAGTTTACACAGTATTAGTTTAGAGAGGTTCTACTGTATAGGGTAGACAATTCTGAAAAAAATAATTTAATACAAATTGATAAAGTAGGCACTTACCTCACATTCACAAATGTTGCTGTTGGTACGCCTAAGAGAGCTTCAAAGCTTGGGAGCACCTCCTCCATGACTCTTGTTTACATTGTGACCATGTGAGTGATTATAGAAGCATTGATGGCCACCCAATAATCATTGTTTGATTTCCTTTGCTGGATTGGGTTTTTTTTTCTACAGATGAGGCCTGCACCCTACCGTCCCACATCACAACGCCCACCACTAGCCAACGATGTGCATGGAGGGGAACCTGCATGGCGCCAAGGGAGTAGAGCCACTGTGGCTGGTATCAACCTATTCACCAATCCTGCTCGCAACGGAGTAAGGCTGCAGCCCCTCCATGATCCTGGAACGCCCATTTGTAACGAACCTGCCAACCAATCACAGCCAACTTCGGAGGGCATGAACACTAGGACGGGAGAAGTTGAAATTCATAGAGAGGTGCGATGTCCAAGAACAAGGCGACATAGACAGCTCAAGAATGGAAATTGGACGGACGAACAGTTGAGACGTGCCATGGCAGCAGTTGACGATGGAAAATCCATGAAGAAGGCAGCTGAAGAAAACGACATACCTTATTCATCATTTCGCGATTATTGCTATGGTAAGACTCGAAGCCGAAGGCGCGGTGTTGAAGGTGTTCTCACGCCTTGAGAAGAAAACCAAATTGTCAATTTTCTTATAAAGATGTGTGACATGGGTTTTGGCTTGTCTCCTAGTGCACTTAGAATGAAAGTTTATGAGATCACAAAACATAGATGCATGCCTTTCAAGGACGGGATTCCAGGTGCCGGTTGGATGAGATGGTTTCGACACCGCCACCCGGAACTCACTCTTAGAGCGGCTCAAGGGCTGGAGAGTGCAAGGGCCCGTGCACTATGCCCTCAGAATGTGCAATCGTTGTACGCAAATTTAGAACGCCTATATAACCTGCACAATTACCCACCCGAGCGCATTTGGGGCGTGACGAGTCCGGAGCCCAAGCAGGTAATGTACAAGCTATAATCCCTCTTATTAAGCATTAGTCTCTCTTAGAAATCAGCCTTCTACCTTTAATGTATGCATGCAAATACTACATGTGATCATTACATTCCATATACATCTAGCAATTTCTTGAATTCAAATGAGCATGTTGGTGAAGTTTAGAGACTTATTGGAAGTTTAGAGACTTCTTTGGAATGTCATGTTGTAGGTAAAAGCGGCGGCGGAATGGTGATAGCAAAAGCGGTGCAAAGCGTGTGCAATCTATAGTACCAAATCAAAGAGAGTGGTCACAAGTACTAGTGTGTGTAAACGCTGCGGGTCGATCAATCCCATCATTCTATATTTTTAGAGGACGACGCTTTCGGCAAAATTACATCGTACATTGTGAAGAGGGGGCAACAATGGCAATGCAACCACGAGCATGGATGACGTCTTACCTTTTAGCGCTTGGATATCGCATTTCATAGCGTCAATTAGGCGTCATAGTGTTATATCTCCAAAAGAACGCCATCTATTAATCCTAGATGGGCATAACTCACACATTACGTTAGAAGTGGCAAGACTAGCTAAGAATGTTGGACTTGATCTAATTAGCCTTCCATCTCACACTTCACATGCGCTACAACCGCTAGATGTGTCGTGTTCAAACCATTCAAGCAATACTTTAGAGAATACAGGGACTACTGGAGCTCACGTAATATAGGTCAAGCTGCGACAAAAGAAGTTTTAGCCCAATGGGTCTCATTAGGCTTGAGAAAAGCACTATCTGTTTCAAACATACGCAGTGGATTTCGAGGCACTGGGATTTTCCCTCTAAATCCTCACGCAGTGGACTCTCTCTTAACTCCATCAGAAGTGTACCGGCCGGTTGAAGGAGGTGACTCTACTGAGCCAGCAAACACTCACCAAGCAGAATCTACAGAGGAACCACATGGACATGAGAGGGTGGAAGAAGATCAGGAAGGGAGGCAAGAAGATGAAGGGGATGCACAACAGACACATCTAAGTGGAAGCAACAACCCTCCCAACAATTGTGACATTGCTGCAGACTTCAACCGGGAACCTGATGCAGCAACGGAGCATTACTTTGTTACTGTGGATCCCTCTGACGAAGCTGTGGACGACGAGGTAGCCACACTTGATCCAGAAGTGGATCCTCAATCAATCACTCAATTCTTGCAACTGCCATCGTTTACCCCAAGAGCAAGTTCACGCCATAGAGACCCAATCGTTGATTTCGCAAAATCTGTAATATTGACAAGTTCTGAGTATGAAGAAGCTGCAATTGGACTCATCAACGCTAGAGAAGAAGCTGCAAAAGAAAAAGAAAGACAAAAACAAGAGCGTGAGGAATCCAAGAAAAGGAAAGCAGCTGAGAGAGAGGAGGCCAATGCCCGAAAAGCGGCGTCGCGAGAAGAAAGCCAGCGCTTGAAGGAACAGAAGGCCGCTGCAAAGGCTGAAGCTCAGGCACGTAGAGCAGCCAACAAGGAGGAAGCAGCACGGGCCAAAGCCCAACGAGCCTATGAACTGGCATAGGCAAGAGCGGAGAAGGCTTCTGAGAAGACCCGCAGAGCCGTAGCAAGGACCACTCCTCATGCAAGCAGGGCTTCAGAGAGCGTGCCTGTACACCAAAACGTGGAAGAAGGGCTTCGGGCTCAAGAGCCGTGGACAGGAGAGTCTTCTGCCCAAGGTGCCGCCTTTATACTTCACACTCCTTCATTGCAGTTCTCCAACTTCGTTCCACAGATGCATGCCCCTCCTTACCACCCCCCTCTCCTTCCGCAAGCTCCCCCTGCACAGTTTTTCTTCCCGTCACCTGCACATCCTACAAGGCCCATGACACAAATTATAAACCCATTCCAAGTTTCAGCAATTCCAGGAAGCCATCCCTGGAACACATCGACACAATGAGAAGACAGTTCAAAGGTATTCCTTATCCTATCCCCTGACTAATCTCTCATTTTAAATGGAGTCAGTTAGAACCCTCCGAGAAGATGCAAAACCCTGAAATTAAAAATCATTTCTGATATATTTTGTGCAACAAGTCTTTAGACTGAAACCAAGCTCTCATGTGATCTACCAAGAGATTACTGTACCTGCACACCGCGATCGCTACATGGAACCTCCTGGCGTGCGAGTGGTACCAAACGAAGGCTGGTTTCAAAATAAACTCAATGAGATTGGAAGACAAAGTGGTGCACAAACTTTCCTGAAATGCAGGCAATACAATGAGGTTGCGGCGAGAATGGTGGCAAGACAGAGAGCCTGTCGAGCAAGAAGCAAGGGAGGGAGGTCATCATGCAACTTCGAACAGAGGAAGCCGGCGATCCGTATAGTTCACGTCTGCACGCAACTTACTCACATATTCTCCGGTTGTTAAGAAGGCGCTCATCAAAAGATAGTCCGAGATGTACGTGAGGAAGCGAGACTCATCCAAGATTTCATGGCCTCGGGTGCAAAGCAAGAAAGACAGTTGATGGAACCTACGCAGCGAGCTCCGGAGACTCTTTCCCCCGCAGCGAGGCTCTGCCGACTCCTTCTCTCGGCGATGGCGATGGCTCCTTTCAAGCTCCAAGGACGTTGAAGGGCAAAGACACGGGGTGTCCGATGGTGCGATTTGGTAATACGACACGGATGGCTTTCGCATGTGCCATCAATCCAACACGGTGAGGTGAGGCACGAGACAAGTAGACGCCGACTAATGTTTATGACGTTCAAAGAACACGTATTTATTGTACAGATTTGGTTTCATTCCACGGGAACGTAGTCGAGATTTGGGTCTTAAAAACTTGCACGAAAGTGCGGCGATCAACCGTGAATGCGGGGTTTTGACGAGGATGGCCGCAGTGCTCGCAGGTGGCGGTACTCTACTCTGCAGCAATGTCCCGGTCGGAAGAGGTGTAAGGGATCTGTAGCCCGGTGAAGGTGGAGGCCACGGGTGGTGAGGGAGGCCCGCCCGCTTGCCCCGCCTTTCGTGTTTCGTCCCGGCCTTCTTCAATCCGTGTGCTGCGCGCGACGCCACTCCCGATTCCTCATTGTTGTCGCATTTCCCTCGGTCGGAGCTCTTCTCTCGCCCTTCTCGCACTTGGGTTTCCTCCCATTTCACGGGCCGCCGTCGCATTATGGTCCCGCAGGCTTTGGACATGCGCTCCCTCTTTGCCGCGTTTCACCGCCGCCTATGACGCTCCTCAGGTTCAAATCTTCCAACTCCACGGAATGACACGGCGCCGGTCATACCCAACCCATCCGAGGGTTCCAGTGATACTCGCGTGTGTGCTCGAAAACAGTGATCGGAGGTAGAAGATCATGGCCCTCTTGTGTTGGTCGATCTTGCACGAGCTGACAACCAGCAAATGTCTAATATGACCACCGCATTACATCCACCGGCCCCTGAAATGTTAAACGATGCCGCAGTGTACGGATCAGACACCGTGTCAGCAGCAGACACCGTTCCTACAAGATTTTACTTCAACGAAGGATCAAACAGCACTGACAGCCACCTTCTAAGATACGAACCACGAAACCCGACAAGAAAGTGTGAGCATGACTGCAGTTACCGTTATTTGCAGGGACCGTCGGCAGGAGCGGTTCCTCATCGTCGGTATTCCGTGAGCAGGACTTACCGGCTGCTGAAGCTAATCAGCATTGCCAAGTCGCATTCTCTCGTCGCGATGGAGCAACGGTCTCACTCTGAGGCCAAGCTGCAGTTCTCTGCGGAATCAGCGGCGCCAGGCTCAACAGGAGCTTTTTCTTCTCCTCGTCGCGGCGATGGCGCTCAAACGGAAGGGCTCCGGCAGAGCCGTTGCAACGCAGGAAGAGCGCGGGAAAGGACGGATAAGCGCGCGGGAAAGGACGGATGAGTGCGCGGGAAAGGATCGCTGAGCGAACGAGACAGAGAGTGGACCGCGCCGGAAAATGCCGATGACCACACGAGACAGGGAATGGAGCGCGCAGGACTGCGACACCGTCAATGACTCTGCCAGCGCAGCGACACGCACTTCATAGGATGACCCCACACAGGATTTCGTCATATCAAACTTTTTATTTGAATGATTGAGTTCGCGGTTTAAGGTCACTGGAATCCACTGATTTCCGTGACTTGAGGAGCAAGAGATAGTTCTGCACTGGGTGGTCATAGGAAAGCCTACAGAGCTGGTTTAGGTCACCAAGTACTTTTGCCTTTGAAAATTAGTAGCTATTTATGTATTGGGCAAAAAAAATTGAAAAAATTTGCATTCTGTGAGAAAACTTCTTTTCTACACGTGAAAAATACTCCCCACAAATAAACCTGAAAAAAAAGGCTCATTTTCCTTAAGTTGGTGGTTTTAGGTACCTCAACCCTAGTTGTCTTACATAATAGATCACTTTTTTCAAAAATCAGCTTTTGGCTAAAAATACCTCAAGGACATGTAGGTGATTGTTTCCAAAATTGGAGTTAGAATGTACTATTTTGACAAATTTCTCATCATTACCAAATAACTCAAAATTGGTTCCTACATTCATCTTAAAGAATATGTACCTTCTCTTCCATGCTCCATAGGGAAACTCATGCAAAATATTATTCTCTTTTAATTAGATCTTCTCATAGATAACAAAAATAACTCATCAAACATTGAATGTAGACATTAAGTATTATAAAGTTCAATTATAAGATCAACTTGATGATGGAAATAAAGCCAATGAGTGAAAAATATCTTTGCAAATCATAGAGACGCAAAGAAGTTAATGTGTACATAATAAATACAACTAACACATGAAAAATCAAATAATCAATATACTAACTAATTGTATTTCAAGGCATACTAAAGGCATCTTAATATATATTTGAAAGGGATAATATCAACCTATTAAGTGTTTGGAAAAGATAAAATTACAGTTGGAACATAAAAGCAATCTTAAGGAAATGAAGGAAGAAGGAGAAAAAGGAAATGAAGGAAGAAGAAGATGAAAAAGGAAACGAAGCACGAGGTAGATAAAGAGAATGAAGTAAGAAGTGGGTAAGGGAATAAGATGACGAACTAGGAAAAGGAAGGAGGAAGTACATGAAGTGGGAAGCAAAGGAAGCGAATCAAGCCAATGAAATGTATGAAGCAAATGAAGCAAGAAGCAGTAGGAGGAAGCAGATGATGTATAAAGTGGATGAAGGACGAAGCAAATGAAGTGGGAAACAGATGAAGGACAAATTAGATGAGGCTAGAAGTAGATGAAGAGGGAAGTAGATGAAGAGGGAAGTAGATGAAGAGGGAAGTAGATGAAGAGGGAAGTAGATGAAGTGGGGAAGCGAAAAAAAAAGTAAGCAAATGAAGTGGATGACGCAAATGAAACTAAGGTAGACTGTCCTAAAAGCGCCACCTTAAGAGATCTGACCTATTTTTGGCACTACTAAATTCAAAATAAAATTATGACCACAATCGAAATAGGTTTTCGGGAGGATTGCAAAAATTTGCAACATGTAATTCGCATTTGTGAAATTTATACAAAATTCCAAAGTGTTGAGTAAGATTTGACCCAAATGCGTTATATACAAATGAGGTACATCTGTATTTTCACAATCTACAAATGAGGTACAGATCGCTTTTGAATCCCTGCGGCCCTGCGGCCGCCCCTCCGTCAGCGGCCCTGCGACCTCCCCTTCGTCAGCGGCTCCCCGACTGCCGCTCAGCCGCTGCGGCCAAGCAGCCTTATTCCCCGCGTCATGGAATCAGCCGCTCCAAGTTCCCCTCAGGATAATCCTGAGCTCTATATTGTGCAAACTCGGTGGTCCTTCGTGAACAAGGAAGAGAATTTGTTAACCAGGCTGCAGAACATCAATTTGTGCTTCCACTTTGAAGTTGAGCAGCAGGTGAATGGACCCTTTCTGAATTTCTTTCAGGTTGGCCAATATTGTCATCGGTCCACCGATTTCTTAGGACCTGCAAAAGTGGATCAGATTCTTGTCTTTCAAAGCTTACGAACTCTAGATGATGGTGTGTAGGAGTGGTCCGAGGTGTGGGATGGCAACGAGCAGGTGCTATTGCCAATCTGGGGGCCTACAATGCCGTAGGATTACCTGTTGCTTTCATCTCCGTCTTCGTTTTCAAGTTTGATACAAGGGTGAGCTCCATTAATATCTTCCTCATCAACTTAAAGAATTCCATCAGTTTCAAAGAAGACGAAAATTGATGTGTGATATTGCAGGGATTGTGGCTGGGCATAGGTTGTGGGCTTACGACACAAATTGTTGCTCTCATCTCCATCATTCTGTGGCCAAGCTGGGATCGTCTGGTGGGTGCTAGCTTCTTCTAGAACTGCAAAGTTCAATCTTGCTAGCAGATTCCGGTGAAGGTATTTAACGCAAATTGGCATTCTCTATACAGTTTGCCCTAATAACTGGAAGAAGTTCACAGATTCATCGTTTCGCCTAAGGAACGATCTGTCCTTGCTATCTTATAAATTCGTTGGATATGAAGAACGCCGATATGAAGTTAGCCACAAGAATCATTGGTGTACCTGTTTATCCTAGTCAGTTCGCATTGTAACAACGCTGAGTGTGAGCATCTGCGCAGAAAACAAGCCTATGAACAAGATAGCACATAATTACAATTAAGGTTTTTCCTTATCCATCACAGTAACAAACATACTATTCATGATTGTACGTTCGAATCTCATAACACCGCGAACGTGATGTAAAATGTCTTGCGAAAGCGTCAAAATGGTACAGGTATTTCATGTTTGAGCATTGAGTGTTGGGTGAAGAAGCTTACTTGACGACCCAGATCGAAGTGAAAAGCGATAACCAAAGCAGTTGGAATGCCTATGACGTAGAATGTGCACAAGTTAACATATGCTCCTATTTCCTGCCGCCCATATAAATCATGTCTTATCATTTAAATGATAGTTTGTATGGCCGCTGACGAAGGGGAGGCCGCAGGGCCGGTAACAGGCAGCTGACGGGCCGCAGACGGAGGGGAGGCAGCGGGGCCGCTGACGGGCCGCGGACGGGCAACCTCGTGGGCGGGCAGCGGAGGCGTAAGTCCTCCACTGTCCCGACCTTAGAGGCGAGGACTGCCCTCCCATAGAGGCAATCCAAAGGAGGGGAATTTGAAATGGGAACATGGTTGAAAACACATGATTGAATAGATTTGTGGGGAACGCAAGACCCCTCTCTAGGCTACCCTTCCTCGAATAGGCATTCACCCCAACATCGCGCCCGAGCTTGTGCAGATGGTTCGCACTGTTTCCGTTAACTCGGTCCAGTCACCGATGTATCATGACTTTTGATATGTAATCATTGTAATCCAGCTGTTTTCCTGACGCATATTGTAACGAGGATTTCAAGTTGTGGATCACTGATGTTACAACAGGTATGCCGGATTTAAATTTTCCGTTTCCAGGCTCGTAGTTTATGGTCTGTTCCGCAAAAATGCCTTCGCACACTGAATATGGTCGGATGCAGACTCAATGTAGCCACCATTCTGGTTGCTACACTTCTTTCTCTACCTCTCGCTTGCCATTCTTGTAAATTTGGTCAAGCGAGTTGGATTGCCTATACGACTTCTTCCGCCGAAAAAATAATACTTTGATTGTCGCTGAATTGGACGAAGCTACGATGAACAATATTGACAAATACCCTGTCAGTAATTCAACGACTTCTGCAGTGTCCTTGTGATAATTACAGTGGATAATGTACGGGACGACAGCCGACTACATAACCTGAAAAACTTTAAATCTATGGTACAGGATCGTGTGTTTTTTTTCTTTTCTTGAAAGCCCTGAGCGATTGATAGGCTTTTTAGTAAGGTGAAGCGCCTTTCACTTTTGCCATCCTCTCAGCCTTGGATTGCCTGCAGTGAAGACCAACAAGTTCAACTTACGGCAAGCACGAAGTCCTAATTTTCACACTATGACATATTTACGAAGCCGCTTCATACGTAAAACTCAACTCGAATCATTCAAAGTAATATTTTGTGCAGTGGAACCTATCGATAATCAAATTAACCATAAAAAAAGAGACGAAGTCCACCTGTTAAACGTGCTGGACTAGGTGCTAGACATGAAGAAAATCCAAAGATTTGGTGTTGATTTGCATTACCCACGGATGCAAGCTTTGAACTGTCGACCTCGTCTCAAGTCGATCTCCCCTTCCTCGAGCTGCGTCCACAACATGTCGTCAATCATGACATTCAGCATTCAACAACTTTGCGAAGTTGCTCCTTCCACTTTTCAGTCAAATACCACGATAACACAAAATCTCCATGATCGTATCGCAGACTAAGAAGCAAAATACAACAAATCTAGTACAGAGGAAAGAACTGCACATGCCAAGAGTACAAACTCAGAACTTTACGACGGAGAACGATCATGGGATGAACTTTCATGTTTTGCAAGAGGCTAAAGTAAGACCCACGAAAAAATTGTTCGATAATTATGTGCAATGTTGCGTCAAAAACAGGCTGCCCCCACCCCTCCCCCCCCCCACAACGAATTGAGCACGTAATAGTCCTAATACAACAGAGCGCCATAATTGCTTAACCTGGATAAGACCCTAATAACCTGAACCAAGATTGAAAAAATTTCTTTCCTTGAATTTCAATGGACGAAGCATTAGCAGGAAGAGGATGCTCACAGGATCAGGGCCGTAGACCGATTCGTAACAGGAAGAGGAAACGCAAGATAGGGCACAATTCTCCTTGTCAATCGGTGAGGCTCTGCAAGCATCACCCCAAAGTCCACTGCCGCAAGCACAAAGACCATCAAAACACACCAACATCGCTTTCCTAGAGCACAAAAATTTGGCGGTTTGCGGACAACTGACTACGAAGTTCGATGTGGACACAAGCATCGGGCACCTGGTGCTGCGGAGAATCTCGTACCTGTCAATGTCTTGATAGCATTGCACCTTCCGTTCTGCTATATCGCGATCCTGCAGCCACCTCAACAGCAGCCCTCAGAAACCGCGTCCAACAACACCACTCTTGAAACCTTGAAAAACCTAAACCTAACCCTTGAACCCGATTTGCCGAATATCGTATTCACTGTTCTGATTAGCTCACAACAATGAGTGAGATTCGCTAACTACAAGTTAGCAAAGTCTTCACACTCGCAGTAGCCGATTGCGGTTCGGGCAAACCACGTAGTCTACCCAAAACTTGATTCCACTGCGCCACTCGCGGTTCAAGCAGATAGTTTCAAAGAGCATGTTGCTAACAAGAAGTACTAACCGAGGTGCGCGGACTCTGAACCGCATCCACGGCCGCATCTACGCAGCTCAAGCAGAGCGCCAACAGCACCACGATCCGCAAAGACGCCATACCTACTCTTAAAAGCGCATTACAGCAACAATAACTACCATATACGAGTCACGACACGATACCCTTCCACCACCGCCGGGTATAGGGTTTATCCACCCACCTCGGCCGCCTCCGCTTTGCGCGTCACAATTGCTTCGGAAATGCAAGCCAATTTCTCTGGAAGAGCCAATTCGCGTCGATTTGGATGCTCGCAGGGTTTAAGCGTGGGTTTTTAGGGGCCTGCAGGGTTGGGCATGGCGACTGTTGGTGTCACAACGCGGATGAAGTGGCAGTGCTGTTTGAGCCTTTGATACTTCGAAGAATCTGCACAAAGTACAGCTTCTTTAGGGTGCAATGGATTTTTGTGTGCGAATGCGAGTGAATTCGGCGTGCTGTCTCGCGAGTAGCGTTGGTTCAACCAAGAGCGTGCGCCCTTCAGTGTCGTCGTTGCATCTCAAGCAGTTCGCGCGTGTGGGGAGAATTTCCACATTGTGCGTAGATTCTAAGGCGATTCACAACCGTGGCTTCAATTTTAGAGCAACTGGACCTGTGCAGAATTGCGACGGGGGAAGCGGAGGAGGAGGCGACAATGGTAATACTGGCGGCGGCGGCGGTGGCGGAGATGGTGATTCATCTCCAGAACCTCGTGGAAATCACAATGTGCTCGCCATTGCTCTTGCGGGGGTCGCTCTCTTCCTGCTGCAACAACATCAAGCAGCTCTCGCTCTCTCTGGTGGGGATTCTCGCGGGGGAATTTGGGAGGTGAAAGGCGGCCGGTGGAAGTACCTGGTGCCTCACCCCGAGCGAGACGAGTATGTGGTTTCGGCCGTGAAGAACAGCGAAGAAGAAGCACTTGCGTACGAAAAAGAGCTGACGGGCGAATCAGAACAACAACAGCAACAGCAACGCCATATCCAGCAGGGAGTGGAGAGCATTGTCACACGCTTTGTAGAGCTTGGAAAACAGCTGCTGCTTCCTGATGGTTACCCTCGAAGCGTGACGGACGATTACATGGAGTACACATTGTGGCGCATGGGTCAAGTCATTGCCAGCCAGATTAATGGCGTTCTCACCACTCAGGTCCCATTGCAATTACCCAACTTCCATGTCTGATTCAATGGTGGAAATGGAGGATTCACAGTGCTTTTGGTTGTTTTCATTGGAACCGTGACGTAAGAGCTGTGTCCGTAAAACGTCATCTTGAACTCTGATTGCTTGAAATGTATATGTTACAACTCAGTCCTCGGTTGGGTTGCAGTTGCTGGATGTTTGAGGGAGTGTTATTGGCTTGTCCAGGCTTTGCTGTATGCGGTGGGGTTGGGGAAGGGCGCAATTCCAACAGCAGCTGCAGTGAACTGGGTGCTGAGGGATGGCATCGGGTATATGAGCAAGATAGTGCTGTCCAAATATGGCCGGCATTTCGATGTGCATCCTAAAGGATGGAGACTGGTGTCGGACGTGATCGAGAATGCGTCCTACGGCCTAGAGCTTCTCACACCTACTTTCCCCCATCTCTTTGTGTACCTGGCAGCAGCTGCAGGTGCTGGTCGCTCTGCTGCGGGCATGATTCAGGTATGCAATCCCTCGAAGTCGGAAATATACTCAATTTAAGGCTCGCTTTACACCTGGATGAGGCTTTTTAATGGTATCCTGATCCATGTAAGTGCATGGCACAGGCTGCAACCAAGAGTTGTTTCAATGCCGGCATGGCAGCTAATCGGAATTTCGCTGAGGTACGTGAGGATCATCCTGAAAACGCAGGGAGGTCGATACAGATAGAGAAGTATGAACAATCATACGTTTGCTTCCCTTATTATAGCAAACAGTCGAGAGCTTTTGCGTCGACATGGCAATGATGTTTTGAGGTGTTCACACAGGTGATAGCCAAGGGAGAGGCTCAAGGAATGGTGAGCAAGTCGATCGGAATTGCTCTTGGGATCGCAGTGTCTGCCTATGTTGGCAGCACGGGTCCACTCCTTGTCTCAACGTTTCTTGGAATGACAACCCTTCACATGTTTTGCAATCTCAAGTCATATCAGGCGGTGCAGTTGCGATCTCTGAATCCATACCGTGCAAGTAAGCAGTCCCACACCTAAAATAGCAGGCCTGCTTTATCTGAATGCCCGTGTTATTTACATATGTTTGTCAATATCAATTTATCTGGTTGCTGAAAGGGAGTTTTATTGATTATACCTCAAATGATGATGCGATGGAATCTGGAGTTATGGACAGATGTTGAACGTGTTTGCTAACTTCTGGGATTTCTGGAATCAGGTCTGGTGCTTTCAGAGTATTTTCGAAGCGGTAACGTCGTGTCTTTAAGGGAAGTCAACGGGGAAGAACCGATATTTCCAAAACTTCCATTCCTCAACGTCAGACTGCGAGGATCGAAGGTAAGATGTTCAACAATAGAGGTGGTTTGATATCATACAGTTACATTTTCCTGACGCGTTGATTTGTGTTAACAGGGAGAAGGAAATATGTTGTCAGAGGAATCAAAAGCTGTTGCCTGCTCCATAGAAGACCACCTTGAGTTGGGGGCGACATTTGGTGCTGCAGTCAAAACTCGTGAAGAAGTTGATGCTTTACTCGACATTTATAGCAGTGAACGCTATCTCTTGGCTCAGCATGACGACCGCCTTCTGGTATGTCGTCTATGTATATGTCGCCATTTTCATGCTTTTTGAGGAAATATATCAACAAATATTGTAGTTGATGTCAGAAAATGTTAGGATGCTTGTAAGGTAAGTACACCTGTTTGCAGCTTTCTCTTTGAATTTTCATTGCTAGGATGAAGATTTCTTTATTTATTCATACTCTGGCTATCTATGCATGGTAAGATTCGTAGGATTTGTCTATGAAATGCTAACAAGAGTGGCCAGAAATCAGGGCGGACGATTGGAACTGTTTTTTGATGTGATTTTATGAGCTGCTTTCAAGTTACATGTTCTGCTATTTTTGTTGCAGTCAGGCGTGTGGCTTTCCGAATGTTTGAAACTGTTTATGGCTTCGTTGTGCAGGTTGTGTTGAAGGAGGGTGCTACACCTCGGGACATGCTGCGAGCCATGATGCAAGCGATATACCTCAATCACTTGGAGGGGACCGGGTTTACGTCCAAACGTGACCTTGTGCATGACTCTAGAAGTGGTGGGGTGCTTCGAGTTTCGCACGCCTTCATGACTCAGCAGTTCGAACAGATAAAGCAAGACCTTGGAGCTGCTGGATGGATATGCGAGGGTCTCATCGCTCGACCTGCACCCAACCGCCTTCTGGAGAGCGTGCAAGCTACCCCCACACTGGCTGCTTCATGATTTGTGCCCATGCATTTTTTTTGCGGATGATTTTGTATTCAAAGCTGAGCAGAAGCTGCTCCAATCTTGTATGTACACAAGAATATACTCCGTCTTTTGGGGTGACTGCATTAGGGAGGCACCCCAATCCGGAATGGTTTCGATCGATTTGGTCATGTCTGTCAACCAGACGAGCATTGTATTTCGAGGTAGGATTTGTTTTTCATTCACATGCTATGTTTTGGTCCATCCAATTTTATGAGAAAGCCTGATTGCCTACGTTGAGAGCATCGTTCCAAACTTGTGTACTATCGGCTGGAGTACCGGCTACGAACTTTACTACTGAAGTTCATGATGGTTCGATGACAAGGTCTGTGTGGATATGGAGATCACAACAGCCTATACGAAGTAAGTACTTTGTTGGCTGAACAAAACTATGGTTTATGATTTTGCTGAAACTGCTGATGCTTTACCAACTGGAGAGATTTGATCGTTGCGCAAAGACGAAATAAGGGTCAAACGGTAGTCTTCACTTCGCCTTCGTTACCGAGTGCGGCATCTGAAAAGGCTTCACCGGCTTCAGCTGTGTTTGTTCAAATTCGCTGGGCGGTTTTTCCTTAGCATCTGCTTCGAGATCTGCTGCAATTACGTTCGTAGGCTTAGGACGATCGGCCTCAGCCCGTTTTCTTCTCTCTGCTGCCTCTTGACGCTTTTGCGCCCACTGCAATTTGTCATCAAGGACACATCAAAAGTACGTACAAACCCGAAGTCCTCATAACCTGGTAAAGTATCCCGTATACTTATCTGATTATGAAAGCGTAGTAACCTGATGTGATTATGAAAGCGTAGTAACCTGATGAGGTCGAATGAAAGTCCTAGCCGGGGCTGCTTCTGTTGCTGGAGCTCGTTGAGTAGTGGCCACCTCAAGCTTCGGTTTCACTTGAGCTCGTTGAGTAGTGGCCACCTCAAGCTTCGGTTTCACTTGAGCTCGTTGAAAAGTAGCCACCATAAGCTTCGGGTTCACTTGACCTCGTTGAATAGTGGCCACCTCAAGCTTCGGTTTCACTTCTATTGTTGCAGCAGGAGGGCGGATCTTGGAATCCGCCCATTTGTGAGTAGCCTTCGTCTTTTGTTCCATTTTCCCACGAGCCAGCTTACGAGTACCAGACTTGGCTTCGCATTTTCTGGTCCATATCCCCATGTTTTGTCTCCGGCACTCCTGCCATGCCCCCCCAACACTGAAGCATTCAGCAAATGTCCACTGCACTCCTGCAATCATTCCATTATTGACTGGAGTATTAATCTCTACCGGTTTGGGTAGAGATCAATGCAATACAAAAGTAAAGCCATGTACCTTTTCTTGAGCCAACAATTCTGCAATAGTTGATCCGTCGCCCAGAAATATACTGTCTCTTGCTTTCCTGCTTAATCAATCCAAGCATGTACCTGTTCAAATTCATCTTGTACCTGGAATAGTTCTCGGTCACTACTGAAACCACGTTTGCTCATGACAGAGATAGCTAAGGCTCGTGCGGAGGAGCTGGCCATACCTGCTGGATTTCAGGTCTGTGCCTTTTCGCTTGAGCGAAGATTGATTCGGTTGTGGGGATTGTCGTTGCACCAAATTCTGGAACTCTTTGAACTCGTTGATAGGATCACGCAGAAGCTCGCGATTGCAACAGAAACAGCTCCAGTCGCTGTTGTTGACAACGGAAGCCAAGTGCTTGGGACCGTAGTTGCGTATTATGCAGGATTCGCAGAAGGACTTGTCACAATGATCGCACATAACAATCCTTCCCCCTTGGCCGCACCAACGGCATTGCTCTTCCGAACAATCCTTTGCGTCCTACAAGTGCGAGTGGCAACACTTACATCCATGCTGAAACACATTTGACCAATGTGCACTAGATCCACCTTTTGACACGAGTTAGAAAGGAGACTGTTACTTACCTTTGTATAGGGGCTGCTGAAGAGGAAATTATAGCAGCGGGTACAAACGCCAACTCCAAGATCAGGATGCTCATGAATCTGCGTCAACGAAAACAGCTGCTTCCCGCAGGTGGTACAGTCGAAACTTCTTCGAGCAGGCTTTGAAGCACCACCGGTGCTGTCGATTTCTCTGAAGGGCGTAGCAGATATATCACCAGCCTTGGCGCTGTATCTCTCGAACCATGTTGCATCCTTACCATCCTGAGAAAACGTTAAGACCGGAGAAGTCAAGGTGACCATATTTGAAGGAGTATTCAACGCATACAAGGACTTGAGCAGAATGATTCTGATTTCACCTTTGAATTCAAGACTACAGCAGCCCTCTCATCGTCGTCTTCTTGGCTACTGGATGGACCTCTTGTTCCTGCACCCAATGCCTCGCTGAGCTCTTCCTGACTCGGTTTTGCTTCGTATTCCGACAACGATGAAAAGTCTCCACTATCATGTTCCTCAGATGCTTCCGTTGAAGGTCCGTCAAGTTCTTCGTTGCTACTGTCATCCCTCCTCAAGGTCATATTAGGCCAGAATTTCTTTTTCTGCCTCCATCTTTCTGCACCGCTCAATGATTTTCTCGGCGGCATGTTGGTGCGAAAGCTCTTACGAAGATACCACACTTGTTACCAGCATTCTGGGAGGGAAAACCACATCAAAGGAGACCGCGAGTGTGTTCCTGTTCAAGTCATGTCTAATATTGTGGCAGTTTTGGTGAGATCGGAGCTGAAGCTCTTGAGCAGAATTCGTGTCCCAGAAACCTCGCATGCTCACAATTATTGCGCCGTGAAGCAAGGACTAGAATTCTGTACAAGAAACGAGCGTGGTGTATTTATGGCTGGTCCCCAAGTTGTCAGATCGGATGAGCATCATGCGTTATTGTACACTCGAAAACTTGCGTAACGGACATTAATTTAAATGAATGACGGGACAGCTTAGTGCAGGAGCTTCGCAATTGAGGATCTCAGTGCCGAGCAGCGTGCGATTCTCATAGATTGTCAAAATCAACAGTACTCAACATTGCAGCGACATCTTGAACGGAGTACCTACAAGCTCCTAATTAATGAAGTCTAGTTCTGGCTCCCATTACTTCAACAGAATGGGCAAGCCTGACTCAGTACAATTCACGCCACATACTCGCTTGATGAGTCTACCGGTAGATTGCTAAATTGTTTTCAGCTCTGATCGGCACCACATGTCAGCTGTATTGAAGTTACAGAGGAATTATGTGAAGGCGCTCTTAGCGAAAGTAAAGTTAGCGCTCCCTTTTTCTAGTTCAAATCAGTCCGAGAGTTTGCTTCACTTACCAGTTTGAGCTGCGCCGCACCAGTTTGAGCTGCGCCGCACCAGTTTGGGTTGCTGCTTGTAGCGCAAGGTGCTTGGAAGCAGAATTTCTGCAACGAAGTATCATGGTTGCTCAAGAGAATGAAGAGGGTGGGCATTTACGACCAGCTTGTGTGGAATGCACGCACCGATGCAATGCGCTCCATGGAGACCGAGACCTGGAAGAGGAGAAATTCGATCCAGATCGAAGCTGGCCCCATTTCAGAAGGAAGGTGACCAAGATGGCCTTGCATACTTCGGACCAATCTGCCCTTGTAAGCTGCAATCCTACCTTGTTGTTATAAAATTGAAGACTCATAGTTGATAACAACCACTTCAGAGAGCACCTATTGAATCACCTTAAAGAACTGGAAATTTCGCATTTGCTGATCGAATTATGCAATAGATTCAAACAAGAGCAACTCTTCGTCCTCCTTCGACGACGTGGTCATGCCACCTAAAGTCGTTTGCAGAGACACGGCGTGTACAATCTGGCACACCTCTGTCTTCCAGTTTGATGTGAGTGGATTTCTGATGTGTCGAATATTGACTTGTTGCTGTTGTAGTGCATTCCCGTGAATTTCATGGAGGAGTATCCGAACGCAATCCGGACCGGCAAGTCTATAACACTGGAGGGGCCGAGTGGAAACAGATGGAAACTAGGAGCCACACAGAGGTCCGTTCTGCACTCCGGCTGGCGAGCGTTTGCGCATGACCATCACCTTAAAGAACATGACCAGCTTACCTTCCGCCTCACCAAGCCTTCCTACTTCGTGGTAGACATCTGCGACAGCCGTGGCGACGTCAGAAAGACTGCCAGAAAGGCGACCGTGACCGGAAAGTATTCCACTGCAGCAGCATCTCGTGCTACTGCACCCCTGCTGCCGAAGGATCACTCCAGAAAACGGAAGAGCATGGTCGAGTCCAGTGGGGAGCGGTGGAAGACAGCTCCTGCTAAGAGAACAATCGATTTCAACGAGCCTATGAGTGGCGGTGGTGCCAGGCTGCGATTCTCAGAGATAACAAAACGGTGGGAGAACCAAGAATCTGAGAAGGAGGATAGCCCGGGCGATAGCCGAGAGAAGCGTGTGATTACCATCGATCTCGACAGTGAAGATGACAAGGCACCAGAAAAATCCTACAAAATTGCTAGAATAATCGAGTCCATGCAAGAGGAGGAAGAACTTATCATGCCTAAGTCGAAGCCTCCTGCACCCCGAGTCATTGCCAAGGTCGGCGAAGAATATAATTTAAGTGATGATGAAGACGATACTGTGGATGACCCTGTTGATGGAAAAGAGAAGCAAAGCTTCCCCAAAAATGACCCTGAGGATGACCCTGTTGATGAAGAAGAGAAGCAGAGCTTCCCCAACAATGACCCTGTGGATGACCCTGTTGATGAAGAAGAGAAGCAGAGCTTTCTCAACAATGAACCTGTGGATGACCCTGTTGATGGAGAAGAGAAGCAGAGTTTCCCCAATAGTGATCCTCTCCGGCAATTCACGACAATTTTCAACACGAAGTATCTGCAAGATACAACGGAGGACATGGTTGACAGTCGTATGCTCAACGGTGAAAAGGGAACTGAAATAGAGTCTGCGACGGCCCCGTCACCAGATGCTCAGATAATGAAGTCTAACGAGGACATATGTATGGTGAAAGACGAGGGAGCAGACGATGAGACACACCTCACCGACCACTCGCAGACTGACCAAACTTCTGAAGATTCTACTACTCTAGCTATTGTGCCTGAAAAGAAAGAACTGCAAGCTTACAGCTCACAGCAAGACATTCCAAAAGAAGTAGAGGGAGAATTTGGCACTGTGGCTGAGAATGCCGAGGTGGCGCAGGCAGTGGATGGAAGTGTGCCCCTGAAGGAGAAGCAGATGCTGAGCGGAGGAGAACCAACACTTGAAAATCCTGTCGAATTTCCCGTGACCAACACCGGGGATGGGGGTGAGACAGACAGCATGCAACATGCAGACGACCTTGACACCATGACACAGAAGGAGAATGAGGAGCTACCTCTTGCGAAATCAAACAAGGCAGATTGCATCGTGGGCCTCGTCTCAGCTTCCGAGGCACAAATTGACTTGCATGTGACCGAGACAGACCCAGGAACACCAAAACAAGATCAGGGCCTGCTTTCATCACGTGACGCTGAAAATGCGAAGCCTAAAGAAGCAGTACTTCCTGTAATCGTCCCAATCCCAGAACTCTCAACTCCTGAGGACGAGATAAACAGCAGTGACAACAGCAAGAACAGCATCCATGTCGGAGTTGCAGAACCCTTAAGCAAGACTAGCACCAATACTTGTGTGCTGGGGTCGAAACGTTGCATTGTGACACAAGGAGAGCGAGCGAAAGCACTGAAGGCAGCTGTAACACGGGCCCGAAAGATCCAAAACCCTAATTTCGTTGCCGTCATGAAGAGCTCCCATGTCTACACCGACTTCATCATGGTAACGACTGATACAACCATTGCTCGGGTTTACTGCATCACGAATGGTGTTGAATTCTCATTCATTTAGAGGAGTTCCTTTTTGTGGTAGTACATTACTTGAGAAAGATGAAAGCGTTTGATGTACAAATGTTGGTTGGCGAATGTAGGACATACCCGCCGAGTTCGCGAAGCAGTCGAATCTGCCAACTAAAGACGTGAAAGTGACGTTGGTTTGTGATGAAGTACCAACAAATATCAAGGCCAAATGGTTGGGATCAAAAGATCAACTCGATTCCAAAGGTTGGATGAATTTTTCACGCAGCCACTGTCTAGAAGAAGGTGATGTCTGTGTGTTCGAGTGCCTCAACACGTCTGCTAGCTTCCGCCTCGGGGTTTACATCGTCCGTGTGGTCAAACTCAGGAGGCCCATTGAGCTGGACTACACCCGCCATTACAAAGTTCTCAAGGAGGTCAATGCTGCTGATTGATGAACGCCTCATAACCATCGCCACATTGTAAAGAGGTTAACCTGCGGCCGAATTTAGAACTTCAACTCCATTCGTGAACTGATAAGAAACGATACCTTGAGTTGATTGATACATAGCGTAAGGTTTTTTTGGGTCACGTCAATGCGTGCTTTTTGATCATCGACTCTCGAAATATATGCTCATTGTTGCACTACGTTAGCGAGCTTCGTGATGCTGAGTATGACATTCGAATTAATCCCATCGGTTGCTAAGACAGGTCTAGGGGTATGGTTACGGTAGGCGGTTTAGGGTTGACGATCACTTGCACACGTCGAATAAGCATCCCAAAAATCGTACCTTGGCGATTTGTGAAACCCTAAACTGCTCACATCCTGGACACCGACACTTCACCACCAGGGATCATGGATGCCCGACACACCCTTCAATTGGAACAATACTTCCAACTGGATATACTTGAGCAGATGCGATCCATGCGGGTAGAGATGCGACTGACCAGGACCCCGGAGCTGGTGCGTTGCTAAAACGCTCATGCAGCAAATACAGACAGATGATAGACATGTTAGCTAGATGTTGACAGACATGATAGCTACTATCCTGGTAGTTCCGGACCGAAGGTAACACGGCACCTGCATCTACTGTAATATGCTACTACTGAAACAGAATAATTCTCAAGATCCCAAACATGACGCGTCTAGTATCTGAGTCATCGCGTTCCAGTCCCACCGACTGTCGACAAATTCATTTTCTTCGCACGTTTCGTCGACTTCTTGTCCAAAGCGACCACTGTGGAGTACAGTTTCCAGAACGTGCCTATACAACAACTTGAGAAAATGTGTGGGCCACCCTCACTGACACTGATACACTACTGTCAGAGAGCCTGATTTTTTTCTCATTCGCTGGAAAAGTCGGCAATATTCTGATGCCAATCTGGAAGGAGTTAACTCAGGGTGTTGGCTGGCATGGGTTTTCCTGAAAGAAACCTTTGACAGCCTCCACGCGTCAGCTGCTTTGAATATGCATACAATCAATCGTACGTAATTGCATCTCGGACTCACCGAATGTGAAACAGAGCGGCCATTAACATACTTGCACCGCCGGCGTGCCTGCGATGAGTCTTTCTAATAAGTGAGTGAACGCATTATATTCCAAACGAAGGACCTGATCTTTGTTAGTTTGTCGTCAGAAACATCGTCTGTACGTGAGCGAGGCGCGCCCACCGCGTGCCTAACTCTCCCTGCTCCTATCAACTCGCCACAATCGGCCATACAATTCTGCGACCGGCAACATGTTCCGCTTGCAGCCAGCAATATCGAGTTGGGTACGCGGTAAGATTTCAACGTGGTTCACAGCACAATCAAAATTTTCGCAGCTCCGGTGTACGAATAGTTGATCCTCTGACACCAGCGTACTACACTTGACCTCTGCATCTCTTTGGGTTGCAGCAAGGGACGGCGATAAATTTACATGTTTGTGAGATTTGCCGCAGCTTGTGTAGAGGAGTAGTTCGTGATTATATATCACGTACTGGACATGGATGAACCTTTTTGAGCCACTCTGAGAATAAGAAAGATTAGGTCAGTAGCTGCTGCTATTCTCTGAGCTAGGAATTTGATTGTGATGTGTTTAAAGTAAACAGAAGTTTTGTGGGTGTGTACAGATGGCGTGCAAGCAAGCCATGGGATGTGAACGGCAGCAAGAGTTCTTAAGAGTGTAGAGCGATCAAGGTGAAGCTTACGATGCAGATGAGTGGTGGAAAGATGCACGAAGTCTATGGCGCTGCAGATGTCAAGCGGCGCGGAATTTACACGTACGAGGCACCATGGACCATCTACGGCATGAACTGGAGCGTGCGAGCGGACAACAAATTTCGTCTCGCCGTTGGCAGCTTCATTGAAGAATATCGAAACAGGGTAAGTGAGCTCATCCATTGCAGTTTTAGGGTTTGGAGAAACTGACCACACCACTCAAGGCATCACTGGGATCATCACTGAGATCGTGTCTGCGCGAGTGGTGTGTGATCGCTACTGATTGGAGCAATTCAATTTCGAACCGAGTTTCTGTACGATGATTTGGAGGGAGAAACTTATTTGACGAAAAGGAACTTGAGTGTGATACATGGGTGCCGTAAGACTGACTTGAGGTCTACCTGCAGGTGGAGATTGTGCAACTGGATGACGACTCCGGGAAGTTTATCGCCGACCCAAAGCTGGCGTTCGATCACCCGTACCCAGCTACGAAGATCATGTTCATTCCTGACAAGGAAAGTGAGAAACCCGACCTGATGGCCACGACGGGGGACAACTTGCGCATATGGCAGATCCACGACGACAAAGTGGAGCTCAAGAGCGTGCTCAACAATCGGCAGAACAGCGGGTACTGCTCGCCCCTTACCTCCTTCGACTGGAACGAGTCCGACCTCCGCAGGCTGGGCACCAGCAGCATCGACACGACGTGCACCATCTGGGACATCGAAACGGGCCTTGTGGACACGCAGCTAATCGCGCATGACAAAGAGGTTCACGACATCGCCTGGGGCGGGGTGGGTGTGTTCGCCTCCGTTTCGGCCGACGGCTCTGTGCGTGTGTTTGATCTGCGAGACAAGCAGCACTCCACCATCATCTACGAGAGCCCCCAGCCTGAGACGCCGCTGCTGCGGCTCGGGTGGAACAAACAGGACCCACGCTTCATGGCCACCATTCTCATGGACTTGGCCAAAGTGGTGATCCTGGACATCAGGCACCCGACTATGCCGGTCGCGGAGCTCCAGCGCCACCAGGCTTGTGTCAATGCCATCGCCTGGGCTCCCCACAGCGCTTGCCACATCTGTTCAGCCGGCGACGATTCTCAGGTATGCGATACAGCGCCCTCCTAATATGAATGGAAATATCTTCTTTCCAGGGCAATGAAGGCAGCTCGTCAGAAATAGCATGCTGGCTCAAACCTTCAAGCTTGAATGTTGTCTGGACCATACTGTTTCAAGCACAGGATCATCGAATGTGTGGAATTGAATTGCAGGCTCTGATATGGGATATGTCAGCGAAGCCGGTGGACGGGGGGTTGGATCCGATTCTGGCATACACGGCAGGAGGAGAAGTGAACCAGCTCCAGTGGTCCGCCTCCCATTCCGACTGGGTGGCCATCGCTTTCGCAAACAAGCTTCAGGTTCTCCGAGTCTAGCTGCCTGCTTTCCTCGAGCAAAGTACATGGGATCATCTTCAGGGAAGGCCGAATGCTCCCTCTACGGCCGCTACACGTTTGCTGAGCTTTACATTTTACACCCGTTACTTTGCTTGGCTTTACATTTCACTCCCCGTGAGTTGATGGGATTATAAGTTTTGGGAGATTGCATGTATTTCTGAAATTTCATTATGTACAATAGGCAAGTATTATACTGGATAGTATCATACATTGGTACCTGATACCTTGTTATGTGTGCTCGACGTTTCTTTTTACGAAACCCCATCATCTCAGTACTAAAACTTAACTTTCACTTCGACATCATATCTGCAGCATCTGCAATAGTATGTTAATGGTGAAAACTCTCGGTCCTTGTCTATGCAACGGAGATCCTTACGTTGGATTGTCAGTAGTGACAGATTAATTTTTGGCATGGCATGGGATCTTCATGAAAATGAAACCTTGATTTCATTACTTAGTGTACATGATAGTTTATTCGAGTGTGTTATTTCAACTTATAACCTTCCTGTTCCAAGGTTACGAGTATCTCATACGACTGGCCGTTAGTTTAAAAGTTTGTCAATTGCATTCATTTCTTGTTGATTGGTCTTGTTATGATCAATCTATTTTATTTATTTGGTGATGAGTCAAGCGTTCGGTTTTTTAACCTCGAAAGTCTCCAAGGCCCTGCCTTATTGCAAGCTGACAAAGACGCTGACACGTAACTCATACATGATCATGTACAGTACACCGAATCTTAGACTAAATTACGTTGACAATTGGAAAAAAAAAAAGTGTTCTCTCTTGTTGTAAAAGAGAAAGCAATGTTTTGGAACCTAAATAGACCATCTTCTTAAGTAACTTATTGTAGTTCATTTATATCAGATTTTGAGTTATGGGGCCCATAGATTTAGAGAGCCCAAGTTACATGATTTCATCATTTGTGCTCAAGAGTGGAAGTGCTACTAACAATCTCAACGCAATCAAATATTTCCAGCTGTATTTATTTTTACCTTATCTCACTAACCTTCATTCCCATAATAATCATAATAATTTCCATTGCATAAATAACTAAGCCTTGCAATGGTGAATACTGCTCCAAAATCTACAAAGGAGAAAGTTCCCAAAACTAGACTCCTTTGTAGTAAATGAATATCATATCTTCACCACAACTTTGATAGAGCAGAAATTGCTACCACAAAAGCTGAGACTCAAATTGGAAATCAAGAAGTTATAGTTTTTGGTAACTCCCTTGTTGGAGCAATTAACCCCTGAAGCTCCTGGAGACTCAAAATGGGTTTTTGGGGTTTTGGGCAGCTTCAATGAAGGGGTTAAATGTAATGTTTTTGCCTAAGGTTTTATTAGGTGCTCTTTATGTTGCGACGTGCATGTGGTGAAATTTGCAAAGTCAAATTTCAATTCTTAAGTCTCATAGGACAATCCTCAAGTTGCAAGCCGAAATGGGGCAGCTCCAAAAAGTAACTTTTTTAAAACTTTTTTTTTCAAAAATATGTTCATTACTAGATCACTAATTGAGTTCTAAGTGACTGAAGTCAAAAGTTTACCAAATCTACAAAGGCAGCCTCCAGAATTCTCAAAATCAATCTTCACAATCAATGCCCAAAAAAACTCAAGAGCCAAACTTCAAATAGTAGGATCTTTCAAATGGTAAACATCCAACAGTCAATTTTAAAACAAATAACTAAAGATAGTCTTAGGTATAAGATCTTACGATCAAAAGTTTGAAAAAAAGAAAATAAATAAATTGTTCGCACCTACACGATTGTATAGAAGAATAAAGTCTATGTTTTGGGGTGTCAAGCTCCCAAAAAACACCAAGGAGCTTTAGGGAATACAAAAAATTGTAACTTACAATACAAACACGTCGAAGTATTGGTGAGATACTAGTCATACCATTGATTTGACCAAAATTCAGCTTGAGCGACCAGGTCCTCATGCGATTATAAGTTGCTGGGGAAGTCAACTATGATATTTTGATAAGCCCTCGAGAAGGTTGTCGTTTAATGTCCTATGTGGGGCCGTAAGTGTTAGCTGACATTGACTATCTCCCAAAATCTCATGAACACCTTCTCTAATGCGCGTCGCGAAGCACGCCGGAAAATACGGAAAAGAGAGGTATGGGAGGGGTCCAGTTGGAGGGGTAACATTGACTATGGAAGTAGAAGTGTAGGTCCGAAGGCAAGGTGATGGCGTTAGGGATAAGAGCGAGGCGTCCGGAATTGATTTTGAGTGTGCAAATACTCTAGAAGACCCAGTGTTTCTTAGATTTGTAGTCTTGCAAATCGAAGTCGAAGTCAGGCGACGACTACATAAGTTATATTTCTTTTTAAAACCATGTGATAGTTTGGTTTATTTTAAAATATAGAAACATCATTGCAAATCATGTAGCGTACGTTACATGCGAGTTCGACATCCTACTGTGCAATAATTGATTCTTTTTTGAGATTTTCAATCCAACAATTCAATTTTTGTACCAATTTCAATTCTTTTTACTTAGTACCACTATCGTTTTTTCTAAAATTATAAATTTCCCGATTTTTAGCAATTTCGATCTTAAATTTATTTTTGTCAAAGTGGCCTATGACATGCAGTACCAAGAGTATTTGGATCACAAATCTTTTAGCTGGAAAGTTGTTGGAATACATATAAATAAGATACTCATGTTTAAAGAAACCATGAAAAAAACACTTGATTTTACACAATTGGCTTATAATTATAAAACATGTCCCATACTTGAGAACTCTTATTCTTTGTAAAAAAATTACTAAAATGCTTGTCATGATTGCGCATATGAGCAATTCAACTGGTTGGAAGAAAAGCGATAGAGTTGGGCCGGTAGAGAGTGGGACACCTAACCTAGCCCTTCCAAGCAATGGACTCCAAAACCCTACAAAAATAAGATAACAACCATGCATACCCTTGAACTAAACATACAATCTCACACAATCACCAACAACACAAGGATTGCAATAAAAATCTCAAACAATGCAAGGAGGAGGATTACAACCGGCGTCCAACCGGCAGCTGGACCCCTCACCACTAAAATAGCCGTTACTTCTTTGTCTTCGCTTCTCTTGGAGCAATCTAGGACTCTCTGAAAAGCTACATTGAAGATGCATCTGAATCCAGAAGCTCATCTTTTGGTTCTACCTAAATCTTGAGATATGAGGCTCCAAAGTTGTGTTCTCTAACTGTCCTCCACAGTAGACATATCGCTACTATAGTGGCCGCCATTCCTCCGTCATTGATTAATTGGAGATGAACCTAGACTTTTTACAAAACCAGCTTGAAGGCACACCTTTCTAGCAGATCTTGCTCCAAGAATTGTCTCTCAACAGTAGCGATCCTCGTCCAAAGTCAGCAGTCTTGAGTCGCGCCGTCCGCCGCAAGCCGTAGAAGTCTTCTCACAAGAATTGTCATATCTCCCTTCTAGTCGCTCTTATGACTACAAGCTTTCGCTCGTTGGAGAGGCCACCTTGAAGAGGCTCTTTCCCTCCAAAGGGTACTCTTGGATCTACCTCCAGTTCAACGCCGTAGCTCTCCAAAGTTGGCAGCCAACTCCTACGGTTAAAACTCCAACTCTTCTATAATCTACCCAACCTACCCACACTCGCACCCACATACAACAAATCCACACATCCTACTTGCATATTTACTTCATGTTAGATCACCCAACCCAATTCTCCATAGCTACAATCTAAAAAGCATCTAAGCTCACACACACACACACTTGAGAGAAGACAAAAAAAAACTTTTTAACCCTAGCAAAAGGAGAGAGAAGTCAAAAGAAATGAGAGCGTAAAGAAAAGAGGAGGGGAGAGGGGGACCTATGAGAGAAGAGCTTTCTTCTCTCATTTCCCTTCTTACCTTTAGCTTCTTCATGTTCTAATCTTTACACACATCTATTATTCAGTTTCTAACTCTTCTACTTCTTAATATCTAACACTCTCAATTACCAACAATTCCGTCGCAAATTCTCACACTCAATAACAATAATGCATCTAGATTGCCACAATCACAATTTAGCTAACCTTTGCCATCACTTCTTGTCTAGCTTCTTCAATTCTCAACTTACTACACTAAACATACAAGCATTTCAACCATTCTAACTATATGTATTTTGCATGTAAAAATCCTATAACTAATATGTGAGCCATTCAGATGGCTCACATCGTACCATTTCAAATGAATGTATATTCTTCAAACTCGACTTGATCCAACTAAAAATATATCATCATAAACAATTCCCTAGTGAAGAAATCATGGTGTTGCTGTCACTCTTCAAGGTTTTAGCTTGTCATCCAAAATGTCGATTCTTGACATTTTGCGCGTATAGGGTTAATTATAGGGTGACGATAATCAATCTTACACATTTTATGGATGGTATCAAGTTAAAATTCTGAATAGTGTTCAAGCATTAGAGCTATAAGTTCAAGAACGGTAACAAAGTCTAATAGTGGTGCTACTAAAAAGTGCAAAGTTAGAGGAATTCCAACAAAGTCGCTAATAGGTGGCTTGGTACTTTGAAGGGAGGGGTCGTTTTCCTTTCCTATGAAACTAGCTACCTAACGTGCCTCAATTGGCGGCTTGCTAAAGAAGCCCTTGAGCCTTCAAAGATAGCGTCTCTCTAAGGGACGTTTATATGGGGACTCTAGGCAAGGATGGGGCCGAAGGAGGGCAAAAATTCTCTCAATGGGATTGCTCCAATTCTTGTATTTAAAAAAATAAACCAATCACAATGAGAGGATTTTTGCTCTTCATCAGCCTTATGTACAGCTTGACTCCCTATGTAAAGCATCCCTAAGCTATGTTGATTGTCTAGCCAGCCACCCAACCCAACTTTCACTCGAAGACATATTTTTTAATTATATTCACCTTTTAGGGTTTCACCCTAACTTTTAGGAAAACTTCAGAAATTTTGAGAAGGGGTGTATATTTAAAGGACTACTAAATATAACAATCCTTGTTGTTTGACTACATTTAGCATGCTTGGGATGCTTGTAGGGGGTGTATGAATTGAATGTATGGCGGGGCCTTAAGGTCCCAAGTATAAGCAACATCAACTTCAAAATTGTATTGCACATGTTCATAAATTTAATGAGAAGAAATCTCTATGGTTTCAAATACATTCTAACAAGGAGATTCTCAAAGAAAAATTCTAAACCCTTCAAATAGTGATGACGAGAAGACATTTACTAAATCCCAAAATTTCTCGCGATACCTGGGGTCTCACCAAAA
Organism: Bryum argenteum; assembly: GCA_037043015.1. NCBI lineage: Eukaryota > Viridiplantae > Streptophyta > Bryopsida > Bryales > Bryaceae > Bryum > Bryum argenteum. The sequence goes on from CM073323.1 coordinate 29,611,726, forward strand.
GGTTCATATCACCAATTGCTTTGAGTGAACCCACCTCAACAAGGCTTGCCTACCAAGCCGAGATTGCCTACAGGTCGTCCCACCTTGGCCGTTCTTTGGTCAGGGGGCGCTTGTAAAGAGAATGCTATCAGCATTTATTGGGCCCCCATAAGCCAATGGGATTTTTTTTTTTCTTCTAAATCCCTCGAATTTTTTATTTGGAACCCCCAACGACCTTTCTAATAATTTTGAATTCAAAAATGGGGCCTGGGCCCTCTAAGTACTCTAGAAGCCTACTCCTTGGTATTTTAAACCTATACATTAAAAATTTAGGGGATCTTTACTCCTCCCCTCCCTTACCCCGGGAAACGTTTTTGCTCCCCGAGAAACGCTAGTAGCCCCCCGAGATACGCTCGTAGCTCCTGGAGAAATGCTCATAGCACTGATTTACAGTGATCCTTGGTGAGGGGCCTTGCGCCTCCGTACCCATCCATACTCGTTGCTCGGTTTTAAAATGAAAGTTGCTACTTTTTATAATTTGAGAGGTCCTTTCTAATTTGTTGGAAATTATAATTTTGCAACTGAGGTTTGCAACTCCAGTTACCTTTGCCAGATGTTCCTTGGTGCCCTGGGTGACATCAATAATTAGACTTAGGGGCAAAATCAGCCCCAAATGTTTTTTTAACCAATTGTGGCAAGGCTGGCCGGTGGTGACCCAGGCCGGTGATGAGGCTGGCAGGGAGTGCCGGGGAAGGGACCGTGGAGCACCCAAACGAGTCGTCAGCGTCCACGCCTGCGGGGCTGTGGAGCTTTTGAGAAGAAATATCGTGGTCGTCTCGTTTTTGGAAGGAGAGTTGTTGGCGACTCCGAAGGGCTTGGTCCTTCGCTTCTAAGTTGTCGAGCTTTTGAGGTCATCTTGGAAAAGCGGGGGACGACACGGGTGTGGACGGAGCGTGCGCAGCGGGCGAAATTAGGGTTTCTCTGTGAAACTTGATTCCTGAAGCGATTACGTGCGAGGAGGAGTTTACGTCTACTCGATTTCACGAATCGACCTGATAGAGAGTTCAGATGCTTAAAATCTGCCCTCGGAGGCAGAAATTCGCGATTTCTTCTGGCCACTGCTCTTAACCTGGTCTGCTGCTAGGGAGCCCACTATCGACAAGCCAAGCAGCCCTTTTGGAGGAGAGTCGGCGGAGGAGCTCGGGTCAGCTGATCGAGGGTCGAAGGCACGTGAGCAGTCATGTGGGATTCGATGCTTGGAAAGGGTTTCAAAGCCCAGAAATGTAAGACATTGCTGAGGCTTGCGATGGCTCGCATCAAACTTCTTCGAAATAAGAGAGAAATTCAGGTTAAGCAGATGCGCAAAGAGATATCTCAACTGCTCACTAGCGGCCAGGAGCCGAGTGCTAGGATTCGCGTCGAGCATATCATCCGGGAGCAGAACATTTTGGCAGCATATGACATACTGGAGTTATTTTGTGAACTAGTGGCTGTTCGACTCCCTATAATTGAGTCACAAAAGAGCTGCCCTTTAGATCTGAAAGAGGCGATTTCAAGTTTGATATTTGCCTCTCCACGCTGTGCCGATTTGCCCGAACTTCTACAAATTCGCCAGCTTTTCGCTGCGAAGTATGGGAAAGAGTTTGCGGCAGCTGCTGCAGAGCTGCGTCCTGATTGTGGAGTAAATCGTAGGATTATTGAGAAGCTTTCAGTATGTACACCTTCTGGAGAGGTGAAACTGAAGTTGATGAAGGAGATCGCCGTTGAGCATGATGTGGATTGGGATCCGACAAATAGTGAGGCGGAGCTGTTGAAGTCTCACGAAGATTTGCTTGATGGACCAAGTCATTTCCTCGAAGCAAATGAGCTGTTGTCATCCCAATTAGATAGTTCACGAGCCTCTGATGCTGCAAGTAATGTTCCTATCGTAAATATGTCCGAGATGCCTGCAACCTTGGATGAACCATCCTCGTCTGCTAAACCATATGATGACGAGAGGAGGCATAATGTCCCGTTTAGGAATATCCCTCCTCCTACGATGTATGAAGTTTCTTCGGCTGTGAAATCCAGTCCCTCTCATACACCTATTACGACTCGGAAGGTAGGCACTGTTCCAAGAGAAGACGCTTCCTCTGATGGTGACACAGACAATTATGTTCCGAAACCACGAGGCGAGTACTCGGATGCGGCGTCTGCTGCGCAAGCGGCTCAGGAGTTGGCGACCCGTGCATTGGCAGCAGCTCGGGCCGCAACTGACTTGGCCAGAAAACAAAGTGGTCATTACAGCTCCAAGGTGCAACCTGAGAAGTCTGACTTGATTCCCCCAGCGGAACGAAACAGTCATTACAGTTCCAAGGTGCAACCTGAGAAATCTGACTTGAACCCCCCAGCGGAACGAAGTGGTCATTACAGGTCCAAGGTGCAACCTGAGAAATCCGACGTGATTCCCCCAGCAGAGGAAGAAGAAGAAAGTGCGACGGATCTGGACTCAAGTGGCGATGAAAGACAGGGGAATTTGCCCGTGCGTAGACAACATCTTCCAGAGGCCAGGTATCCTGCTGCACCAGTAAATCTCAGTGATAGTGATAGCGATACGGCTGAATATGATGTGCCTCGTGGCCGGGGTCCTGGCGGGTCTAAACAGGCGAGGCCCAGGTCTGCCGTAAAGAGGTTGCAGAAGCCCCCGTCGCAGGCAACTAAGCTCGATTATCAGAAAGCAGATACAGCCAACAAGCCCTCATTTGACAGCGATGACGACGGTGAGGGGTCAGTATTATTTAGAGCTGGAAAGCAAGAGCGTAATGATGAATCAAATAGCAGAAAAGGAGGTGGACTGAAGTGGATCTCCAAAGACGACCGCGTGCCCAGAGACGAATCGGGTGAGTACGAGACTTCTGATGCCAACAGAGACGAGACCAAACTCCGGTATGGCTACTTTAATCATGATTCATCAAGACCAGATGATCCTTATTCTGCGTATGACCCATTTAAGCATCACGCTTCCAAGTTGAGTACAGGGAGCCGTGAAGGTTCTCCACTCTTCGACGATGAAAACTCTGTTGGAAAATACCGTAAGTCTTCGCGGCCTGTGAGTTCACCGGGGACATCTCACTTTGACGATGAAGATCCGCATAATTCTTCGCTTTTCTCAGGTACTCGAAAGTACGGTGCGGATGATGTTTCCTATCACAGAGACCCTTCTCCCAAGGCATTTGACGAGGATGATTTGGATTCACGCTTGGAGGCACTGAAGCTGCCTTATCGTCGGTAGTCTGAATGTAAAGGTCCGATTTAATCCCTTTTGAGTGTAGGATGTTATTACTGAAGCAAATGACCATATGCTCTGCAAACCTGCATACTTTGTGAGGTATGCAATATGTGGCTTTGTGTTGATCTCAAGTTGAGCAGGCTTGTTATTGCTCTTTGTGGAAATAAAAAGATACTGATGCACTTTGTACAGGCTATTTTATACTTCGTGTAAATTTCAATCTGTACAGGCTTCTCGATTTTCAACATCGCTCCTTGTTTACTCGTCCCCAGGATTATGCGTCAGAGTGCTGCGTTTACTTAGTCCGTATACTCATAGTGCATTACAGTAATAATGTTGATTAGTGCAATCTCATGCATTAACGATGAACCACGTCGTCATTAGTGTATGACCACCATGTTATATCCGGTTGAATTCTGTAGAGAAACACACAATCTGTTGCAATCAAAACCTCTCATCTGTCTCTCCTCTAATCCTATTGTGGATTCACATATTTGAGGTACAATCAATCCCACTTATCTGCCTCATCTCTCGTAACCTAAATTTACGTAATCGGGGTATTATTCAACTTCAAGTTTGAGTTTCAGAAGGGCGTTATCAGTGATCAGGTGCACCAAGCTCCAAGTTTGGATTGCAAATTTAGGGTACAGACCAGAAGGAAATTAAATTTCGACTTTGCATCAAGTCACAAATTTGTTGATTCAACTTTGATTTGATTGTGAGGAACGATGGATCAGCTCATGGAATAAGCAAGACCGGTAAGGTGGGCTTGGAGACTGAGGCAGACGAGCCAATTCCGTCGGCATATTTTAGTCTCCCAGAGCATGTACTCCAAGACCTAACAAACTCCCTTCACGTTCTTCCACATGAGCACGAGGTGCCTACCACCGTGGAGACGCTGGTGCAGGTTGACTTTTATTCGCAAGCCTGGAGCTCTTGCCTTTCATCTCTTCTTTATCCTGAAAATGCAAATTCATTGTACCTCATCGTTCAAACTTTGTTCAATTATTTGAAACAAATAGATGCTGCAATAATCATTATAAGAAAACCATCGAATTTTAAACGTCTTAAGATTTGAGTAGATCACTAACTTTTAAGATGTCTTGTTGTCTTGCAAAATGTCTTGTAAGATGGGAAGATATCTTGCCGTTTTGAAGATGTCTTCAAGTAAGAGTGCGGGATGACTTGAAGACATTCAAAATACGTGGATGTTCTATAAGCTGTCTATTAAGACAGCGCGTTAGACATGAAACTGCCACATTGGCAAGAAATTCCGGTTTCACCAAGTAAAAAATTCTGAAAGTTATCGGTATGGGGGTAGAAAGTTAGATTAAAATATCAAAATATTAATTTTATAATATTAATCTTATATATTAATTTTAGATTTTTTCATTGGTCCAAAATATTTAAATAAAATCAAAAAATTATTAAATATTTATTATTAAACATTAAAATATTGGAATATTATTATTCAATTATTATTTAATTAGTAAAATAATTTAGTTAGAAAATATAGTCATTTAAATATATACGGCAATTTTTGCATATTTATGAACAAAATTATATGTGGATATTTCATTAATTTCATAGTTTACAGCTGTTTATCTACATGGTAAACAAAAGTCCACATCAGACAAGAGTACATGTCATACAATGTCTATGCAGTGTCTTCGTAGACATTTAAATAAATATCTTATAAAACATCTTAAAAACATTGTGTTATTAAATAATTTTCATCAGTGAATGAATAGAAGTGGCTAGGGTTTGCTGCTGCCGCCATAGTTAGGTCATAAGACTTTTAAGTAGAAGTAGGGGCCACACAAAGCTCATTTTTGCCTTCATTTTTTGAAGGAGTTAGTGTTTAGAGTGTAGAGGCTGGAATTTGCTTCTTCATCTAGTTAGGGTTTGCTGTCGCCGCCATAGTTAGGTCATGAGACCTTTAAGTGGAAGTAGAGGTTGGACAAAGCTCATTTCTGCCTTAGTTTTTGTAAGGAATTAGTGTTTGAAGTGTAGAGGATCTCAAAATTGTTTCCATTCATTTTAAAATTATTGTTAAGTACAATAAGAGAATAGTAGTTGTAGAGAGAGCCATGAAACTTGAGAGCTACTAGATTTCAAAAGCATCATGTACAAGAAACCCTAGGACTTGTAGTATTTGATTTGTTGTGGAAGAAACCCTAAAACTTGTTAGGGAAGAAACTCTATGACTTACAATATCTGCTTTGTTGTGGAAAGAATTTTGAAGCTTGATTAGTTGTGGTTGATAATCTGAAAATTTCATCAAATGTCTATGATGATGTCTCCAAGGATGTCTTAGAGCATGTTTATGAAGATGTCTAAAAGGATTTCTAATTGTGTTGATTGAATTCTGCTTTGTAAGGTGGAATATGAGGGTCGAGGTCCCTGTACGGTGGTAAGGAGAGCTTAAAGTACACATGAACATAGAAGAAGTATGCCAAAGTGAGTGAGTTGCTGTTTTTTCACAACTTCGGAGAGGCGGCAAAACACGATCTGAGGCCGCAAACAGATGTCTGCATGGATGTTTACGACGTTGTCTTCAAGGATGTCTTCAACGATGTCTTTTAGGATGTTTTCAAGGATGTCTTCAAGGATGTCTTAAAGGATGTCTGCCTGAACGTTTAAGCAGAAGTTCGCAAGAATGTTTAACTGTGTCGATATGAAAACTATATCAACCTAGGTAGTGCAATTAAATGGAACTAAATCACAATTTTTTGCCTTTACAAACCCCTTGTTTAAATGCAGTCGATATTGACTTATTGAACATGTGCAGTGGCAGGACATGCACAGGAACGTAGAGGTATCGACCACAAGCAATAGTAGTAGAGGGACATTGTGAAGGGACATTGTCTTCAAAGACATTCTATAAAACATTTTGTGAAATATCACAAAAAACACCTCCAAAACATCCTCGCAAACATCTTCAAAACATCATATAATACATCTTATATAACATCTCTAAGACCACTGAAAACATCCTATACACATTATGCAAAGCATCATTTAAGACATCGTGCAATATGAAAAGTAATCACTACGATGTCTAAGTAGACGACTCCGACGACGTGCTTAGACTACTAAACACATCACCGCAGACATTGTAAAATGTCTCATAAGACATTGTAAAAGGTCTCATTAGACATCCTTATATGCCTCGTAAGACATCTTTAGATGTCTTTTAATGTCTTTTATGACCATTATTTCAATATAAAAGCAGTCAAAACTATGCTGACGTGGCATGCCACGTCAGATTTTCCCGGATCCACATTGGATTCTGCCGCCTCCACGTCACAATTTAATTGACCACGGAAAACTCCACATCAGGATGAAATTCATCGTCATGTGGCACTGCCCGTCCACATGGCGCTGATGTGTTCTTCACGTGACCGACTTCTTACCCTCTTGAGTTTACCTTGACACGTCATATTTTCCAAGACATCTTCCTATATTTCAAATGTCTTCTTAATGTCTTCTTAAACACTAACCCATCTTTTAGTCTAAAAGTCATTTTTAAGACGTTTAATTGACTTTAGATGTCTTATTTAAGACATTTAAATTTTGATGGTTTTCTTATAGTGAATGAAGATGACAAATCATGTCAAATGAAAACTTTCTCACTGAAAGTCAACAAGTAAATATTTTAGTTTTTCGTAATCCATATTTATCTAAAGTGTTCGTTTGTTTGTTTGTTCATTTGTTTCAGTTTTGTGACGGCGGTGGGATCTTAGGCACTACTAATGAAACTGCTGTAGGAATATTTGTAGGGGTGCAAAAAATAATTGGACATGGCACCCAAAGTGCGACTTGCAAGATACTAAATTTTCAGGTATTTATTGTCCCAAAAAATAGAAGAAATTTTGAAATATAACTCAATTTCACATGCTGCAAAAAAACCACAGAAACCCAACCTCGCAAAAATCATTAGAAGCCCTAGGAAAATTCTAAAATAGAAAGAGGGGTTAGCAAGCACAAAAACCTGTTTTTTAAGGAGAGTAACAAGAAGGGGGACACAGATGGGGACTAAGAGGGGGCAAGATCAAAGTATTTATGTGGGTGCAGCAATATGGAGGGCCATGTTAGTTCACAATGATTGCCAATAGAGTGTTGTATTTGACCTTTAGTGTTTTAGAACTATTACAATTTAAACATTTAGCGCTGTGGTTACACTATTTGACATTATGTATTGCAGTGCATGTGGTTTCCTGGAAGGGTCTGAAATATTGAAAAATGGCAAACAAGCCTCCAACTTGCGGCGTGAGGGGCGCGAGTGAAGTCACTCTCATTGTGAACTCTTTGTAAATACCACCGTACCACCGACCGGCCACTTTGCGCCCACAACCCGGTTTGGACCAGTTGCCGATGTGAGCCAAGTCCAAAAAGAAAACCCTGCTATCTCAGCGCTGGAATGTTGACAGAATTTTGAGGTGCCATAGAGTAGCTTATCGCCCAACCAGACACAAATTTCTTTTAGCAAGAAATTCGAACATTGCCATTTCAGAGTCTGCATTGCAGTCGTTTGGTGTGGGATCGGCGATGGTGGATTTTAGAGTAGCGCGGTATTTGTGGACCCTCGCTGTGTTGTTGTGTGCCATCCAAGCTTCCGCAATCAAGCCAGCGAAGGAGACGAGAATTGTCGCGTTTGCGCTCGGCTCCTTTTGGCAAGGCGAGGTCGTGTTCGGGTGTTTTCCAGGAGTAGTGAGAACGAGGGCGGGGTATGCGGGCAGCTCCAAAGAGAAACGCGATTTCTATTGCGTCGACGACCATGCCAAATCGGTGGAGGTCGAGTACGACCCCAACATCATCTCGTTTCATCATCTGGTAGAAATCTTCTGGCTCAATCACGATCCTTTGCAGGTTTTTAGGCAAGGCCCTAATGTCGGCCCGCAGTACCGGTCCATCATCTTCACTAAAAATGACAAAGAAAGGGAACTCGCCAGCGCAAGCAAAGCCATCCAGCAGCAAAAATCGGTGCATCTAGTCCTGACGGAGATTCTGAAATTGGAGGCGTTCTATCCTGCGGAAGCGGAGGATCAAAAGTTTGAGCTGCGCAGGAAACCGCAATTATTGAAGCTTCTGGGGGAGATGTCGGATGAAGAGCTCTTGATCTCCGTCTTGGCTACGAAGCTAAATGGTTACGCTGCTGGTTTGTGTTCACCAAACATGAAGAAGCTGCTGGATACGAAGGTGCACCCTCTCGTGCAAACTCGGCCTACTCTTGAACATGTCATCCGCTTTTAGGGTTGCGAAGGTGTACAGTGTAAAATTTAGGCTCTAATCTGCTAATTTTGAATCCTACAGATATTATCAAAGCTGTGAATGATCACTGCAATTATCTAATCATTCACGGTCCTACTTTAGGGTTTACTTAGGGTTTAGTATGTCTAATAAGAGCCACCATTTCGTTTTGTGAGGAATTCTCTTTGAAGATTCAAGTCAGCTATGGGCGTGTAAGTGTACTTTACCCATCACTTCGTTTGCTGTGGTTTATACATTTCGTGCTTCATGTGAACAAGTTGCCCAAGACGAGGCTGATTGTGTTTAAACAAGATGTTTACGGAGACAAAGTGATTAATATCCTCGATGATCAGTGGACTGTTTGTAGCCTAAAGGTCTCGGATGCAGGTGTGGGCTTCAAGCCTTCAAGGTACCGGAGGTCTGTTTCCATATTGCATACGACCCATGTTAATCTTTGAGCAATACTGACTCGTTAGTAATCTTACATTCTACTAAATTTTAGGAGAGGGGATCTTTTACGTAATTCTGTTTGCAGTTATAGATGGTGTTGGTGCACTCGTACCGTCACGTTGTTGGCGTATAGGTCCATTTGGTGGGCAACCTCTTCAGTGTGCCCAACATGCAGTTACTGAAGTATTAATGCATTATGCATGATTGTGCCAGCACCCCAGGTTCTCGCTATCAGTTCTATATGCTAAGATCACTATGTCTTCAGGGTCTAATCCATTGTACAGCTTGTTCTCTTATTTGAGGAGGTATAGTTATACATGTGAGCATAGCCATAGAGCCATTGCTGGGGACTGAGAGACAACGTCGGGTGTTGACAAATCTCGGTAAGCGCCTCAAAGGGATCTACATCTCGATCTTGAGTCGAGGTACTTCATCCTTGGTGCCCTAGGCTTATAATCGGCAAAGGGCTCAAAAGCCGCGAAAGGTAATACATCACCGCACAATTTGAAGTTTTCTCTTTCATGATGTTCGATTTGGTTTGATCCTTACTTTCTGTATATAAGTATATTTTCGTCATTTGTGGTCAAGCGCTGTCGAATGACATGCACCGGAGTAGCACCCCGGTAGTTGCCGACTGTGTCGGTGGTCCGTTGTTGTCGGGTCGTGTCGGTCGTCGGTTCGAGTCTCATATATGTCGTCGATTCGAGTCTCACATCTGTCGTCGGTGTTGGTCTGTTGGTCCGTGCTAGGGTCGGTCCGTCAGTACTTGGGTCGGTCCGTCAGGGCTTGGGTCGGTCCTGTCTGTGCTTGGGTCGGTCCGTTTGTGCTAGGGTGAGTATGCGCTTGGGGGTGCTACATGGGTATGTTCTTGGCTCGGTATATGCTTGGGTGCTACATGGATATGTGTTCGGGTCGGTATGTGCTTCGGTTGGTATGTGTTCGGGTCGGTATGTACTTCGGTTGGTATGTACTTGAGACAATATGTACTTGGAGTGCTGCATGCGTTGTTGTTCTGTGCTTGGGGTGATGCTTGGGTTGGTATGTGCTTGGGGTGATGCTTGGGTTGGTATGTGCTTGGGTTAATGCTTGGGTTGGTATGTGCTTGTATTATGTCTCTTTCGTATAATGATGAGAATCAGTAAGTAACACCATATCATTTAGGGATAATATGAAAAGATTTTTTTTTTTTTTTTTTTTTTTTTTTTTTTTTTTTTTTGGAGTCAATGGATTTCAGTTGCTCACAAGTCTTGTTTATTGGTTGGGATTTGTATTGTAATAAGGTTCCATAATATTTGTGAGTTGGAGCCACCATCCTTCTCATTAACCCCAAAAGTCGAAAGCCCCTAAGATTGCCAAAACTCCTTAATGCAAAATGAAAATTTTCAACTTTCAATGTATTCACAAGTATATAACCGTAAGATCTTACACCTAATTTGTTCAAGTATGTGTGTACCAAAGCTTAGTCCAGATTCCTTATCAATTGTGAGGTCAATGCATTCCAAGTTGAGAGAAGAGTTTTTTGTCTTGTTGGAAATGGGTTTGAAGTTTTTTGAGAGTTCAAAAAACTAATTTTAAGAGTACATTTGAACTATAGCTCTTCATATTCTTCTTCCGTGAGTTAGGAACATGTCTATACACTTTTTACCCTCATTCGACTTATAAGACCTAAAAATCCTTGAATTGGTATTTTGAAATTCAACTTTAAAGGTGTAAGGGGGGTTAGGTTGTAAAGACAAGCATAAACCACAAATATATCATATAAAGCTTAATACACTGTCTACAGAAATAACTTTGCTTCTTCTAACTCACAGTTGCTTTCACTTTAGTCCGTGAGGTAACTATATGTACAGTACACACTTCACTTCCTATTTCTAACATAGCTTCTGCTTCAACTAAAAGTTAGTGATTGAACAACCAAGCTAACTCTTGAGCCTTGGCCCCATCACATATGCCTCCTTCTCCTCCCGTGACACTAATCATTCCAAGCACCAAAAGAGCCAAAATCTAGTACGAGACGCTCACAAGCATCCAATGCCATTATTGTCTCCGGTAAGTGTTGCAATGGTTCCCGAGTGGGCTCGGGCCAACCAAATTATTTACCAAACAATGGCCATCCGCGACCTTCACGACAATGCTGCAATATCTGATCAACCGCATACTTACCATTAATAGTCATTGCCAAAGTAGAAGGATCTGCAGGAATCAAAAATCATACTAGATTCAATGGTTAGTTGGGACAGCAATGGATCCTCCCCGGCTTTTTGGACCAAGCTCACATGAGAAACTTGATGAATGGTCGGCGGCGAATCCAGGCGAACTGTATGGGTACCAATACGGGCAAGCACTCGGTACGAAAGGACAATCCAATTCAATTTCTTGATTGGATGTGTGGTCGTTACATGCTTCATCCTCAACCACACGCGATCTCCTACATGAAATTCGTGTCCAACTCAACGTCGTGCATTGGAGTGACGCTCTTGAGTCTCTTTTGCAATGGCCATGGCTACATCGTATAGTTCCTAGAATTGTGCAAGTTCCTTCTTCACCTTAGATTCTTTGAGAACACTGTTGCCAACATGCCATGTGTTCGAGTAGAAGATGCGGATGATGAATTGCAGAAAGACGTAGAGAAATTTACGATAAGAAAGAGGAGGGCAAACCGACTATGAAGACTGCAAAGCTAGATTTGAGGCCTTCACGTCTGCTTAGTAAGGTTGATAATGGAATCTATTCTTTTCACCCTTGTCTTACAGAATACATCTTGAGATTAGCTTCTTTTATATTCTGAGAACGAGTATTTGACAAGATAGAAGCGATTCGTGCAATTGTGGCGTGCCTAGCTTTTTACGTTACGTATTTCTACTACTAGTTCCAGTTGCTTAACTTATCATTTTCAACATGCAAGTTACCAAAAAAATTGTTTATTAGTCTAAAGCATTTGCAGAGCTCTTTGTTTGCAATGGCTTGTAATACAAGTTTCCATCATTGCCATTAGAAAAATTGTTGGAAACTCGAGAGCTCGTTGATGAAGTTGCTTCACTTGCTTCTGTGTGTTCTACTTTCTACGGCTTATGAATAGGTAGCTAAAAGAATACGATAGGAGCTATATGGATTCAAGAATGAATACAAAGTTTGCAACATGGAGGGTCACAAAGAATCAAATGACGAGAAAAATATAGGCTGTGGAAAACAAGGACAAAGAAATGGTGGAGGATAGTTGTCACGGACGTGCTATACCGGGTGTCATCTGCACCATGAGTTAATTGTGATATACTTCTTTTGCAAGTACTTTCCGAATAATGTTTATCTAGTATACTTTGTAAGTTTAAGTGTATGGAAGATTATAAAACCTTAGTTGTTAAAAGTTCCAATTATATGTAGAAAGCTTTCGCCGCACCATCCTAGATTCTAGAAGCCCCTTAAGCTTTCGGAAGATCCTATGGTGGCTTCCAGGGTCTTGTCCCAAAAGCTTCTTAGATTCAGAAAACTTCCACTTCGCCATCCTAGATTCCGGAAGCTGCCAAAACCTCTAGAAGGTTTTATGGCTGCTTCCAGGATCAAACCCTAGAAACTTCCTCTAGCCTAGTATATATAAAGAGCTGAAGGATGTTGTCCTTACTCTTTTCAACACCAGTTGTACCTACTTCTCTAGTTATCAATACCAATTTCTTTTGTCTTGTTTTAAGTATCAACCTCAGTCTTGTGTGAGGAATCTCCTCCTTTTTAGTCTATCTTAGTTTTCTTTCAAGGTCTCCCCTCAATCTTCTGTCGGGTCTTGTCTTTGAATTGCCGTCCACAACAATGCTGTAACTTTACAATGCCAATGCTAAGTTATGGCAACCTGAGGCCACTAACATTGAACTCACATTCAAAGGCATCACGGATGGTATCAGCAACATTCTTACGGCAGATTCCAACAATGCTATCATGGTAGTTGTGATATCTGAGCCAATTGCTCTAGAGATGTCTTTTCTGTCTTTAAGCTCTAAGCAATCCGAGGTTGGTACAAAGACTTTAACTTTTGCTGCTGGTTAAGGGTTTTCATCTCCTAATTTTGCTACTCATGATTTTAGAAGAGCTGATGTGTTGGCCGAGATAATTCCGACTAACAACTGTGTTTAGGACTTAAAGGGTTATTGGTGAGATATAGAGCCACAATCATGCTCTTGGCATAGTGTTTATAACTATGCTACGGTGGTAGACCATTTTCTCGGTTTATTTTGGACAGTGATTCAAATGCAAGTTGGGCATGTTGAGACCCCAAATATTCTCTAATGTATTGTTGCGCCCACTCATTGTGCCCTCCCTCTATTTTTCTCTTTCTCATCATTCCCTTCCTTCCATTCGTCTCTCTACTTGTTCTTGCCTCCATGACTATCAATGTACCCATCAATGTCCCTATTCTCGTCCCCGTTCTCTTCCCATTCTTATCCTCATTCCTCTCTCTATCTCATTTAAGGCCACTCTTTTTTTTAAAACTTTTTATCTTAACCTCTAAGAGCCTAATCAACCATTTTATGGTTGACCCCGAATTTTGAGGAGCTATACCCGGATTAAAAATTTTAAAAAATGGATTTTTTTTAACAATCCAGAAGTTTGGTGAGTTGAAAACCACATCCAATCTACAAAACCTCGTTTGAATTCATAGATTGTTCAAAACAAGCCTTCAAACACAAACAGGGCAAGGTTTTCTTAGTGTAAGAAAACTTACTATTTGGGAAACTAATAAGGTTCCTCATAGGTAACTTGTAGCCTCTCTCCATTTTATTATATGATAAGTGAGTTTAGCCAATCATATCAATTTCCAATTACTAATAATAGAAAATACATTCTATATAGATTTTCAAAGTTTTACTCTTTTAAAATAATTATAAAACAAATATTACATACTTTAGAAACTTTAATTGTATAGGTCTAATTTAGTGTTTAAGGTCTTATTCTATCTTTGGAGAGCTACATCATAAGGGTAATAAAATCCATATTTTATAGCACATCTAGGTTTTTCTTCAAACCCCTCTGGCCTTTAAGAATTAATAGTGGATCTTACCTATAGATTTGTGAGTGATTTGGAATGTGATTAAAGTTGACTAATTTTTATTCTACTTATGGGGTTGTCTATTTTTTTTTTTTTTTTTTTTTTCATCTAATGTTTAAAAAAATCTATATCTTATATTCTTGCTTCTTCTTTTTTTTTTTTTTTTTTTTTTTCTTTTTTTTTTTTTTTTAATTTTTATTTTTATGAGACCATACATACTTAAAAATTCTATAAGTGACAATAGAGACGTGCAATGTGCAGTCTTTCACAAAGTAATAAATGTAACTAGGCAATAAAAAAATTGGAGTGCATGTAGTAGAGTGGAGCCATTGTAATTTTCACTCACATGTACATAATAGCTTCTCCATATAAAAGTACCATGTACTTAGTTGTTGCAAACATTATATGGTGTCACTATAGGGCACCATTTTTTAGAAACACTTATAGTTCCAACTTCAAATATTCATATCTCATTGCACCGGAAGAGTCCAAAAATGATGATTCCACTTGCTCTTTCTACTAATTTCTCTCATGCACGAAAATTGCATCCACTTGTTACATCCAAATAGATTTACTGTGCTGAAAATTGAGCCATTATTGAGCGCCTTACTATAGTCATCCGTGAGTCGTAACCGCTGTAACTCTCCACTTCCTTTCAGAAACGGGAAAATTCAATGAACCATAATAATAGGCACCTGGGACGGTCATTTCCGGACAAATGGAGTCCTTCTTTCATAAATTGATTTATCGTTTTTATCGAATGGACTATGAGAGTCCTGGTTCATACTCCAGAGGCCAAGGTTCACCATTTTCAAGGCTCAAATCACAATGAAAGTCAAGATGGGTACGGCACCATATTGCGGTGATTGTCATGTCTAGTTTGGCTTTACAGTATCCAAGCCAGCCCAGGGAGATGGGGAGCGAGTAACTCAGAAGGCTGGGTGTTGTTACAGATGCTTACAATTGGGTGAAAAAGTCGGAGCGTAGGGTATCCTGCCAAATGCGAATCTGGTGGTTTGGTGAGTGATGTTGCCCGCAAGAGACTGATGACCATCTTATCAGGGTCGAAGCACCCTAGAGAATGTTGTTATCCTAGAGAGACATGCAGTGTAAAATCTCTTCTCGCGATGATACCTAGAGTGGTCACATGCAATGAACTGAACAACCCTTAGTGCCATTACCCTGGTGGATTGTAGTACGTGGAGGAGAGTAGTGTTGCTGGTAGATTAGTTGCAAGATCTGATAGAACCTTCCTGCAGTGCTTGTTAAGTGATGGAGCGGAGCTTTAGCGAGCGACATCCTTCCGCTCATTCACTTGGCCACAAAAACGCGTGCAGTACACCTAGAACGTCGCTTGTGACGTCCGGTCTGCACATGCTTGCTCCGATCCTTACTCGCCGTCTTAATCGATACCGTGCATACGACCAGCTTTCAACAAAATGGCCATTCCGCCTGTTCGCCACCTCCGTCTGAGCGCAGTACGGGCAGGAGCAAACCTCGGGCCTTCCGGACGCCAGCCTCGGGCCTTCTGGAATCCAGATGCGGACATCAATCCTGTCAGTGCAATCCCGCAAAGCTTGCTGTCGCGGCATTGATTTCTATCGTGTACGTACAGAAGCTGAAATGTCGATATGCTTAGTCGATTCATGGCATGTTCCCTAGAGGTGCTTCTGTCTCTCGAGAGAATTCCTAAAGAAAAATTGGAACCATTTTATTGCACCTAATCAACCCCGCAAAACCGAAGCCTCTCCAAGCTGCATTCAATCATTCCAATCTTTCTATTACAATCCTGCACTTGTTAGTTACTTAGTTAGGAGAATATGAATTTTTTTCCTGATGATCAAACTTGCTCAAGCTCCCTGGCTGCTGTTATCCTTGGGGAATGCATTTTTGTTCTTGTGTCTATTCCTGTATACATTACAATATTTCGAATGTTTCAAGTCCTCCGATTGTTAAAATTTCGAAGCGACATGTACAGTACATCAAGCAGCGTGATGTCTGTTCCAGAGTGCTTTGTTGAGTTTGTTCTATCCTTTTTATTTTTATATCTTGACCGCGAGTAAAAGTAAATTCCACTGCAGAAACTGTATAACAGACCCTCCTCGGACAATCTCTAGGGCAGATAGGTTCCTTAACCCTTAATCGTCACCGGTGACCAAACTAGTCACCAAGGTCATTGTTTTTGCTTTTCGGGTCCAATACAGTGGGAGGGTGCAGATCTTGTCCAAAGGCACCCCTATTCTTTTGTTTTTCTGAATCCAATGCTCCTTCCCAATCGCCTTCTTGAGGTTTGTGTGATCCGCGCGAAATTGTAGGGGCCACGTGATCCCATGGTCAATGCTCTTTGACTTGGCCTTTCTTTTTATTTTTTTGACGATTTTTTTTCAAAATAATAAAAAATCTTGATCTTTATCCCTATACCATGCTCTTTGATGTTAATTTTCAGAAAAATGACCCAAGGGGGGAAAAACCAAAAAAGCAACATGATATTTCTCACTCATGATCAGCAACCAAAACAATTTTTTCTCAACGGTGTCATTTTTTGAGATTTTACCCGATGTGATCGATCTTTTTTGCATTGGTCAAATCACCAAGTTACCTTGATAACCACCGTTTCCGTTTCTCAAAATTGTTTTACCTTCACTGCAGAAATAAGGCTAGAAGACAATGAGGTTGCATTTCTCTCCAATTTGTGGAAAACAAGGATGTCAATTAAGGGTTAAGAAGCTGAAACAAAGAAGAACAACTTCAAACCTATTGTGAGGCTGGTGCAGAACTGTGGATAGAGTGTAAATTTCACCTATATGGTACTAGCTCTTGGCAACGGTTTCTAAAGAATTTATTACATTCCAAGATCAATGACGCAATGGCTTGGTTTTGGAAAAAGAAGTCAAGTGCTTAAACAACTAGGACTCGTAAGTGATAAAGCTCTAGCAACTCAAAACCAAAGACTAAGTTGCAGTTTTAACAAACTATAGATTACTTTGTTTCCTTTAAGGCATCTCCACCCTTGCGCTCTAAACGACCTCAAGACAGAATAAATCACCAGCAAGACCAAGTGTGGTTTTAAATCCCACCGCACAAATGTACCAAACAAGGATTTATGTCAAGCCCGGGGAGGCAACTCACTTATTATGGGCAAGGTTGTGCGGCATAATAAGTCAATTTAGACTTGTTATTCCATTTATAATAACGTATAATATGCTTCTTATGACGGAATCAAAACTTTTAATATATAGAATCTTATTATGCTTTATCATAACTTTCTATACAATCCTCAATTCCGTTAAATTGGCATTATGCCGCTAAAATGGCACACCTCAACTTTCTGAACTGTAGTTCAATAACCATGTGATGTAACAGAATTTGAAGGTGATATTATGGAAAATGAGTGACAATGTACATGTAGGAGTGATATTACCAAAAAAATCATGATATTACATAATACACCATTCCATGTGAGCACTAATGTAAGATTTGGTGTGACAAAATGGCACATGGCATAGTGCCATTTTAACG
Source organism: Bryum argenteum (assembly GCA_037043015.1). Taxonomy (NCBI): domain Eukaryota; kingdom Viridiplantae; phylum Streptophyta; class Bryopsida; order Bryales; family Bryaceae; genus Bryum; species Bryum argenteum. Next base: position 29,629,230 of record CM073323.1, read on the forward strand.
GAATTGAGGTTCACAATAAAACTTTTAACAACTAAACAAAGTGTTGCACTTAAATACAACATAGAAATTCAAAGTGTACATATATAAGAACCTTATTGTGCAATTATTATGCCCTTATTGTAAAATTTATTTTATTCTATTTATAATATAATTTATAATATGTCTTAAAATATAAGGACCTTCTTGTCCTTACACCCGTGCTTAATAAATTATCTTATTTTACACTTATTATATGTCATATCTTATTATAAATTAACAATTTTGAAACACACAATACATATTCTGAAAGCTCTCATGTCTACTTTCTTATGAACTATATATCATCATAATCATAAGTGATTAAATCATAATATTTTGTAACATAAGACATAATAAATCTTCTTATAACAACTTGGAGTTGCCTCCCCAGGGTGTCAAGCTCTTCAATCTTTACTTCTGGTCTCCAATTCTTTGTGGTCGCTTTACTAAACTTGAAATGTGGGCTTTTCACAATACTCCATGATTTTTTGCATTCTTGGTTGATGTTGGAGATCACGTTTTCACTGTTCCAGTTTGTGACATCCTTCAGATAGCACTACACCTTCATGAGTAGTGCGAAAGTCGACGAGCCAGGAGCCGTTTTCAAGAGCAAGACGGCGAAAATCGGAGCAAGGGTGGGGCTGTGAGCAGTGAGCCAGTGACCGGTGCACCAAATATGATGCGTGAGACCGAGAGTGAAGATGCCCTCATGATTGGTATGATATACAACACACTGATATTTTCAGCTCCACCCCAATTATAGTCCGGGAATTGGGAAACATTACATGAATCCAGCCTCGTGCAAACACACTTCTATCATGATTGGACCATAAATTTGCAAACAGCTAGATTCCGTTTCCCTTATCCCTCACAAGCCATCATTATTTTCAAGCTCCCCTCAGTCTGTTCAAAAACTAATTTAACCCTTAAACGGCCCTGTCAGCCCCTCGGGCTGTTTTCCTGCAGAATCTTCTCTGTAGCTCATTTGATTCTTCACTTTTTGCTTATATTTTTATATCATTGTGGTCACCTTCTTATGATGCATCCACATAGTAAAATTTCACAATCCAAATCACAATTTGTATGAGAGATATGTGATTTGAAAGGATTGTGGTAGGTAGGTTGGGGTTGCACAAAACCTTGTAGGAGGTTGCAAGCTCATCATTGATTGGTTCATTCATGATGCCCAAGTTCAAAAAGTGCACTATTCATGATGCCCAAGTCCAAAAGATGCTGAGATCCAATTTCGGGCTGCCCATTGGGGAGTGGAAGGCCATTTAAGGGTTAAGCTGCCCTCTGAAAACATTCATCCGGATCGATACAATCGTAGTCGTAAAAGTAATTAGCATGATTTATTACCTGTAGAAGTGTAGATGTGATTATATTGTGAACAGATGAATGATGAGGACTGTTTAACCCTTAAACGCCGAAGATGACCCGACGGGTCATGTTCCAACAGAATCTCCTCTGTAGCTCTGAATGTACTCAACTTTTCACTTATATTTTGATATCAAACCTTCCTGTGATGCATTCAAGAAGTGAAATTTTAGAATTCAAATCACAATTTGTATGAGTGATTTTGTGCTTTGAAAGGATTGTGGTAGGTAGGTTGGGGTTGTACATAACCTTCCTGTCACAGTTAACCTGAGCCTTCATGAAGACTTTCTGAATTCCAAGTGACCAACTACAATTTCAGGGGCAATCCACACGGGCGGCAACGGCAACCAGCTGCGTTGTGCGATTGGCTGACGCTGTTGATGGTTTGCCACACGGTGGGCAGACCCCGAGCGGCAACTCTAACGTGGTCTGGCATAGAGTGCTTCCAAAACTTCCAGGCGCTCGACGCTGGAAGCCCGAGTTTGGCGGGCGCTATCACCAATGGCTGCCTCCCCCGCCCTTTTGAATCCCAGCCGCGGCGCGACTTCCCTCCTGCGACGTGCAGCGCGACCTCGGTCATGGTTGTCATATCAGACAAATTACTATTCATTTCATGTCCTACAGGACGAGTTACTATTCATCACATGTACTTTGAAGGTACATTTGATAAATGGTAACTCGTCCTATAGGACATGAAATGAATAGTATTTTGTCTAATATGACAACCATGACCTCGGTGCTTGCGGCTGCCTCTCCCGCCCGTGTGCCGCCCGTCTGGTAACTCGGGGGAGCAGGCAGGTGAGCTAGCTTCCAGCTCTACTCTATCCCTAGCCTTTGCAACCTCTGCCGCTGCCCCCCGTGTGGATTGCCCCGCGGTGCACTCATGTTTAGGTGCACTCATATTCAAAATCCATGATGCATTGATTAATCATGTACCGAGTTCGTTATTGGAGGGGACAATCGCTTTGTCTGATAGTGAGCACTGAAAAGGCGAGGCCACTAATTTAAGGACCTACTTAGATCAAGCAAACTTGGAAAAGTCCAGCATGTAATGCCCCGCCGGGCAAGGCAACTTGTTGCCTTGGTTTAGTGTGTATTAGTTCAATTATTATTACACTAACTAGTTGGTGAAAAAAAAAAAAAAAAAAAAAAAAAAAAAAAAAAACCTAGAGCATTTCTCGGAGCCCCCATCAGCCAATGGAATTATTTCTTCAAAATCCTTGGAATTTTCCATTTGGACCCCCGACGACCGTTTTCAATAACTTTGAATTAAAATTTGAGGCCTGCGACCCCAAATTGCTCTTAGAGGCCTACTCCTTGGCATTTTACGCCTATACATCAAAAAATTAGGGGCTCTCTATCCATCCCCTCCCTTGCCCCCCCAAAAATGCTCATAACACTGAAATACGGTGAACCTAGCAGAACCGTTTGGATAGAAGGCTTCCTCTTCCAATATGAGCTCGTTTTCCTACATAACTCACATTCAAATTGTAAAAATTTAAACGTACAATCTTGTAGTTTCAACAAACAATCATATAACATAACATTCATAATAAAAATGTCAATAAAAAAATCAATCAAAACTAAAACACATGATGCAATTCTTTATGCAAAAAGTGAAGTAATTATCTATCTACATTAAAATCAAAGCCATGAGTTACAAAATCAAGCTAGAAACTAGAATGTATAATCACGATGGCTCAAGGTTGTCAGACAAGGCACGCAGACCGCCCGTCCGCCCACCCACTTGCCTGGCTTATCCGATTGAGTTCTTGCCCGCCCGATGTGGTCAAAGGGTTATTGACTTTTAGTTGAGGTAAAAAAAATGACCATCTCGCAAGGGTTAACCACGTGGCTGCCATGTAAGCGCAACATGGGATTGATGGCAGGGCGGGTATCAATGAGAGGGGCAGGTTTCTCCAAGGCACAACGGATTTTTCTATAGTAGGGCGAGTACCTCTAATGCAAAGCAGATTTTTCAGATGAAGGGGGGGTATTTCAAGTGCAGGGAGGTTCCCTAGCGGTTGGGCGGGTGCGGCGGGGCCGGTACAGCGGTACGGCCGTACGGGTGCGGCTAGGCGGGTGTCTTGGGGGAGAGGGGAGGAGAGGAGACAAACTCACACAAACACTCTTTTCTCTTCTCCACCCTTTTTCATGAGCTTGAATTTGTTTTGAAGTAACAAGGCCTACGATTTAGCAAGTGCAAATCCAAACATTCTCCCATGATATCTGAGAAATCAAAATCTTGGTTTTGGTGGAAGAATGTTTGGATTTGTCTACTCTAAAAATACCCAATCCTTCTTCAAAGAACAAAAAGGGCGGAGGAGATGTGGAAAGCCTTGGCGAATCTCTAGCCAAGGCTCTTGAGAGGGTAAGGGCAGATGCCATGGTGAAAGGTGGGTCCCCCATTGCATGACGGCTTTTCCTTGAAAAGGCGGATTTCTTAGGGCGGGTGCCCTAGAAGGCAGGGCATGAGCCCCGGGCAAGGCGGTTTACCATGAAAGGGTAGGTTTTCATCGCGAGCTCCCCATGGGAGGGCGGGTCTTTCATAAAGAAGGAAGGGGGGGAGAGCCAAGGAGAGGGGGATTCAAATCTTCCCACTTTCAATTCCTCCTCTTATTTAAAATTTAAGCTATCACACTCCAATTCCTCCTTCTTATTCAAACTTTGTGCTACCACATTCCAAATTCCCAATTATCCATGTTATTAAAAATTAAAGCTACCACACCCAAAACCCCCCCCCCTCCATCTTATTCAAATTTGGAATACAAAAGCTTACGAAAGCAGCTTAAGGATGATTTGAAAAAAAATTCCATCCCTCCCAATCTCCCATCCTTAGAAAACACATCGGACCGTAATTGCATCCAAATGTAGCCCCAATTTTTGTTTCTTGCATAATCTTGAAACAAGAAGGAGAATTTAAATGTAGCTCACGTTGAGAAATTGACAAAATAATCTGGAGTAATAATGCTAATTTGAACTTAGTTCACACTACCAAATTATGACAATAATTTGAAATTGTAAATACGTAGTTGATAAATAATATAGTATTTATATGTAGTATTTGTTGTCAAACCATCTATCTTTATATGCTTTAGTTCTACGTGTATTTAAAAAATTTGAATACTTGTGTATTTCAAGCATATCAAATTTTTGTATAAACCCAAAGAATTTATATATTTATAATTTTTTATTAAGAAGTAACCATAGTCCATAAAAATTTAGAGATTATCAGTTTTAAATATTCAGATCTATATGGTAATCATAACTTTTTGCACAAATGATGACATATGGATGCGATTCTCTTATGATTTTATTTTTTTTATAATTCCATCATTTTTATAGGGTTTTAATTAGCTTCTGCAAGTGTTAATCACCCCATCCTTCCAATTATCTATTCATTTCCTAATTTTCAAACTTTCAATGGTTCTGAATACTTGCAAGTAAAATCTAGCCCACATGTCCGTATTCCCTATGAAATTTTTGATGATTCCATTATTTTCACATGGTCCTTATTAGCTAATGGAATATTTTAAATTATTTTTTCTCCCCTCTTTTCTATTTTGCATTTTTGCTCCGGTCACTTCAGCCACTTCTAAGAAAATTGGGAAAAATAGCTCCGATTTTTAAAATTTCTTTTTAGACGCTTCCGTCATCTTTTAAGGGTCTTCAATAGCTAGTCTGAATGTAACAAACATATTTTTATTATTTACTTAAACTTACTTTAGAAGCGCTCCCCAATTTGATAAGTCTAATTAAACTTAAGTATTTCTTGATATCACTTCCATTTCTTCCTTGCTTAAAAACACATACCATATTTTCTATTAGGTACTAATTACTTGGAAAAAACTCAAAATCCATTTCAGTCCCCTTCTTTCCCATAGAAATGCACTCACCATGTCATTCAAATCTCTACGTTCTAATTCTCCCAAAATTTTCTTTTTAAAATGGTGGATTTTTTAAATTTTTCTTACTAAGATTATTTCCACATGTGGCTTTCATAAGGTAGGAAATACACAAAGATATTTTTGCTCCGGTTTTTTACAATTCTTCATGCATCGACCCCTATTTTAAATTTGTTCATAATTCGGAGTATAGTAGTTCAAATTTTGAATAATAGGGGGAATTGGAATGTGGTAGCACAAATTTGAATAAGAGGGGCAATTGAAAGTGGGAAGATTTGGATTCCACCCTCTCCTAGAATCCCCCCCCCCCTCTTCTCTACCTATTCCGTAAGGGACCCGCCCTACCATGAGGAAGTGAGGAACCCATCCTACCCCTACCTCTCAGCACACCTACCGTGCCTTTCAGAACACTTGCACTGCCCCCCAGGGCACTCGCCTCGCTCCACCCCCCTCCCCGACACACGCCCTAGGGATGCTGCTCTTTCACGCGGAACTTGCCCTACTGTGGGGGACACCCCCTTCACCATGACACCAGCTCTTACCCTTTCAAGCGCCTTGACAAGGCTTTCCTCATCTCCTCCAAACTTCTCTTTTTTTGAAGAAGGACCGGGTATTTTTGGAATGGACAAATCCAAATATTTTTTGATTTCCTGGATATATTGGGAGAATGCTTGGATTTGCACTTGCTAAATCGAAGGCCTTCTTATTATAAAAGAAATCGAAGTTTATGAAAAAGAGAGAGGGAGAGAAGGTAGAGTTTTGTGCACTCTCCTCTCTTCTCCTCCCTTCTCTCCCAAGACACCTACCTAGCCGCACCCGCCCCCTACACCGGCCCCGTAGCACCCGCCCTACCCAACCGCTTATAAACCCCCCGCCCCTCTAGAAACTTCTCTGCCTCTCTAAGAACCTGCCTTGCATTTTTGACACTCGCCCGGACACCACCCCCACACGCCCTCTCCTCTAGTTTCCATCCCCACGCCACGGTGGACTGACACGTCACATCCTACATGGTTTTGTATTGTAAAATGTTTTGCCCACGAAAAATTACGTGCCCTTTCCATTAAGTAGGGCAGGCACGCCTGCTTGCTTCATACAACTTCTCCACCCGGTATGTCCGCCTGATCACCTCAAGTCCTCAACACGCTCGACGTGACAACCCTTCGATGATTACTTAAACTAAAATGTATAATCATAAAGACTACCATTTTCCTTGATATACATTTCCACCTCTCTCAAACATAGACATGATTAATTTCCTCATAGTATCAGGTTCCTCAATGCTATAGTACCAAATTTCTTATAATTTCTCCCACAAATCCTTCTTGTCAGAATTTTACTCGGACATTCTCGTACGTATGATGATCTATTTCATCCCAAAGGTTATCTATAGGATTCAAGTGACGAGATTAAAGCGGATGCTAAATTAGTAAAAACTTATCATGTGCTAACAATGATCAATCTATAACATACTTAGAAGTGTGTTTGGGATTGTCATTGCTATGAAAATAACATTTTGCTTTCCTAATCAATGCATGTATATAGTATTCATTCCTTTGTTCAAAACGAAGGTTGTCAACTCCCTCCCAAGCAGGGATGTCAATATGGACGTCTTTTGAGTTTTTTTGGTCGGACGTCCGTCCGGGGGGGTAAAATGGAATTACTACGACAACAGTAAAAATTTCAACCATTAGATCTTCTTGGAGCTCGCATCTAAGCCGTTCAAATCTGATCTTCTTTAGAGCGACCGAGAAAATTCGCTCCGACCGGCGCCCGGTCGAGGCGACCGAAGGTCGTGGTGACCATGAGATTTGATTCGGAGATCCACAACCGTCAGATCGATAACGGTCGACCGATCGGTCGGCGGTCGACCGGTCGGACGGGCGGTCGACGGATCGGTCGATCGGTCGATCGGTCGGACGGGCGGTTGTTGTTGATCGGATCGGTCGGTCGGTCGACCGGTCGGACGGCGGTTGACGGATCGGTCGGCGGTTGACCGATTGGTCGGCGGTCGACCGGTCGGACGGACCGACCGGAATTTAAGGGGGAAAAATTTTAAAAAAAAAATTTAAAAATCTAAATTTAGAATCCGGTCGCTCCGTCCGATCGGTCGGGCCGACCGATCGGACGGATCGACCGGATTCTAAATTTAGATTTTATTTTTATTTTTTTTTTTTTTTTTTTTTTTTTTTTAAAAATTTCCCCGGACGGCGTGGGCGTCCGAAGCCGCCTTGGTGGGGAGCTAAGGATGGCGGCCACTCCTCTTAACCCTAACCCTATTCTAATTTATTTCAACAACCATTTTGAATTTCTTAACAACTCCCTCCCTAAAGTTTTTCAAGATCCAGATTACACTATTTGGGGTTCCCGCCCAAATAAGATTCTCCTTGCTTTGAGCATTACGATCTCACTAATGGAAAAGAATCAACGGTTTAAATTTTACAAGTGACTAAAAACTCAAGTAAACTTTAAAATCCTACGGTTGGATCCAGGGATGTCACAGCGTCCGGACGTCCGGACGTCCGGCAGGGGTCCGGGGACCGTCCGTGACTTAGAAAATCTGGTCGTTTTACAAGGGTAAATGACCAACGGGTGCGTTCATTGGTCGAACCACCCCGTCGGCCGTCCCGACCTCTCCGTCGCCCGACCGACCCGGTCGGTCGCTGAGCGAGAGCGGCCCGCCGTCGGCACACGGCGACCGGCCGTCGGTCGGCCGTCGGTCCCGGCGACCGCCGCGTCGGTCCGGCCGTCGGCCCGGCGACCGGCCGTCGGTCCGGCGACCGCCTCGCATCTCCGCGGCCCGCCCTCGCATCTGCGACCGCTTAACGGCGGATGGCCCTTTTGAGCATCCAACGGTTTCAATTTCAAATTGCAACGGTCATATTCGGAGTTGGATGGTATATAAGAGAAGACACATTGAGTCTCATTTCACTTCCGAATTTTGAACACTTTCCAAGAGCTATGAGCCACATAATTCATTTTATGTGTACATTGCTTGGTAGGTATTGAGTTTGGAAGTGAGGATTTCGTAAGGAACTCTTGCCAATTTTTTTTTCCCGTCACGGTCCCACCATTACTTAAGACTTTGAGGCGTCCTATTTATCAAAATGGGCCCTGCTCCACATGAGCCTTGGTTTAGAGACATCGAGAAGGAAGGCAAAGCGTCTGGCTCCTTCCTACAGTGCTCACTATGTCGTGTAATTGTTTCAAGAAGAAGAGTCGGAATTTGAGTCATTATGGGTACGAGAAGATTCCCGGACATAGGGATTCGAGTTCGCCCTTTCGAAGTCGCCTAGGGAAATTAGGCGAGTTATTTTTAAGATGTCGTGGGAGTTCCCTCCATATAACGGAGAATTGGAACTATTTCTCGGTGAATGTTCTCTCACTCCATCCACGGACGTTCAGTGCTTCAAAACATGACATTCCCGAAACCCCTAGGAGTGACTCTTGTGTAGGGTCCTCGCTAGGCACCCCCATGAATTCAACAAAATTTTTGGTAGGGTCAACCTCGCTTCTTCCATGCATATGAGGGGAATAAGGGATACTCGCCCGATGTTTGGATCTATGAAGCAAACGAAGCAATCTTCAATTGAAGCTACTTTTGCGAAGCGGATAGGCGGGAGTTGGATAAACTCGGGCGAAATTTTTTTTACGAAGCAAATATACCATTTCTCAGATAGCCGCAATGATGCGTTCAAAGTCTGCGCCGATGATGAAGGCTGCGGGATTTCGAAAATCCTATGCTCCACCATCCTACCATGACATTCGGACAAGGTTGTTAGGAGAAGTAAAGACGGAGTTACAAAAGAAACTAGATAGTAGACTCTCCGAGAGCCTTCGGAAGTTTGGAGGAACTTTGACTATGGATGGATGGTCATCTCGTGACTAGTCGCCCTTTGGTAAATGCGATGCTCGTGACTCAAGGCGGAGAGCTTTTTCTTGGTCTTTGTCGATACATCGCCAAGAAAAAAAACGGTGTGTACATGTCAACTCTCATGTTGAAGTACATAGAAGAAGTTGGACCGAGAGAACATTGTTCAAGTATGCATGAGACAATGCTTCAGTAATGCTCAATGCCTCAAGAATAGTCCTTGAGAAATATCCGCACATTTTCATGCAAGGGTGTGCGACACATGCAATGGACTTGTTGTTGGAGGATTGGGGAAAAGGCTGGATGGATGGCGAATACTTTGGTCATGGCGAAGAAAATGGTCAAGTTTATCAAGAGGCGACAAATGCCCCTAGTAGTGTGTTTCGTAAACACGAGGCGAAATCGACCTCCCGATGCCCGGGAAAACAAGATTTGCTAGTCAATTCATAATGATAGATCGCTTGTTGGAGGTCAAGGAATCATTGGAGCAAGTTGTTGTCGACCCTATGTTCTGACCTATGCCTCGAAGAAGACGGTATCTCGCTAGAGATAAGCTTATATTCTCACGTAAGGTCAAGAAGGTGGTGTTGAGCGATGAGTTTTGGAAGCAATGCAAAAGACTACGGGATATGGTTGCCCCGTGGTGTACGCTCCGAGAGAATTCGACGGCAAGGCTCCTAGTACGGGCAAGGCATGGCATATTATGCGTGATCTTGAGAGACATGTCCATACTTTGCACGCACCGCCCATCTCATTGGAACCACTTGAGGTGGCCACCGCAAAAGAGGAGTTTTACCATCGGAAACGGCTCATGACAACGGATTTACATGTGTGGGCCGCACTTTTAAATCCTTATTTACTACACGACCAAGAGTTAGGCGACGATCCCGATCTTACAATCGCTTGCAAGCGTGTTTTACAAAAATTATGTCCCGCGGAGGATTACGCAGGCGTAGTGAGTGAATTTCTTGCGTTTTGAGTAAGGGGTCCACCATTCCATGACATGTTGGAGCCTAATACTCAAAAACTAGCTCCACATGCATGGTGGGAGTTTGAAGGTGCTTGTGCTAAGCTCCTCTCTCCAATTGCAAAGCGAATACTAGCACGAGCACCGTGTCCTCGTCTACCATGAACGCAACTGGAGTAGCTACTCTTATGTTCACGACAAGAAACGGAATCGGTTACTACCGGGCAGAGCTGATGACTTGGTCTACATATATTCCAACTCGAAATTGCTCGCGAATGATAAGTTGAGTGATGATGGGCGGTGGTATAGAGAGAACTTGGATTTAGAGGAAGACCAAGTACATGAGAATGATGAGGAAGCTGTCGAGGACGAATCAGAGTCTGATGACAATGATGTTTTTGAATTTGGCAATGAAGATGATGATATGACTTTCTTCCCCGCTTCAAATGATGAAAATGCTCCAAATGTTCATGATGGTAATGGTGATTTTATCGCTCATGGTCTTTCAGCGGATGATCTAGATGATGAGCAGCCGTTAGCCCGGTTAATGACACAAGGCGGCATGGACAAATCAAATAACGTCCTACCTGTTATCGCTACTGGTTTACGGTTGGAAAAGGAGGCGATAGATGCGAAGACCATTGCGTGCAACACAATTGCGGGCACTATGAGCTCTGATCCGGTCGCGGAGAATATTGCATCCGGTAGTAAGGATCAAGTATCTGATCAATATGCTACTCCCCGCGCTTTATTTCAACCCTCTACTACAAGGGTTACGACAACCTTGGAGAAATCGTCTAAGGGTTTAGTATCCCTTTCAAGAGCCAAATATGGGAGCATCTCTAGTGACTACGATGTACCGTTGGGCGTATTTAAAGAATGCCAATGTTCTTCAGATCGCCACGGGATTACAAAGACATGCTTGGCTCTTCCAAGTCGCATAAACGGAAATCGCAATGTGATTCCAATTGTTCCGCCTAAAAAACGAAGATCCTGTTAATCTCCCGAATTTGATACTTGGCATAAGTATGGGAATATACAATGTCCAGGAGAATAAACCCAAGATCAAAGAGGAGGTTCCAAGCGATTATGAATATGATCCTACGGGATCCAGTGGAGTGAAGTGAAGGGAGATAGCGATTATGAGCAATCCTCCGGTCCCGATGAGTAGTTGAATTTGGCATCTTTATGTAGTATAGGTTCATAGGACTTATACTTATTATAGAAATTGTAGTTATAGTTTATTGTAGTACTTTATTGTTATACTCCAAATGCATTTGGAGATTCTATTGTCTACATGATCGCATTTAATGTTTTGAAAAATATTACATACATTTTTACATACTTGTAAATACGATAGTCTTCACTCTCAATTGTCTCAAGCATACAAAAGAAATGCACATTAAATCAAAAAGATTGTAACCCTTTACTTCAAAAATAAGGCCCCATGGATCAATGGTGGCATTTGCATCATTTTTAAAACAACAACCATACAATCTAAAAAAAAAGCATATATATATATATATATATATATATATATATATATATATATATATATATATATATATATATATATATATAGTTATATATGTGGAACTTAAGGTCCAACATCCGTTCTAACTTCAAATCAAGATCCATCCGATTGGCCAACTGAGCTACACATGACCTACATCACTGCGAGTACGCGGTCTTTGACTTGGACGGGCAATTCGACCGCCCTCTTCATACTCTCGATCCATCCACCGCGATTTCGCCTCTCATACCGCTTGCCAACTATCCTCCCCATCGTCGCCCGATTGCCTCTTCCGCTTTTTGCTCGGATCCACTTGTTTGTTACGTAAGATTTCCATGGCCTTCTCAATCTTTGCAATGACATCCCGTACAACACCTTCAAACTCATCCAATAATAGAAGTTGTGTGTCTTTTGGGTTTAAAAGACATTCTCTCCAAAATGTAATGGCGTCATCGATACGCGTATCAAACTTCTTCACCGCATCCCAATAAGAGACCTCCACATCTTCAAAAGAATTTTCCGGTATCGAAACCGAATATTGCGGCCTCCTCCAATTTCGCGAGTACGTGAGCTCTTCCAATTGGAGTATGATCGTACTTCTTGTACTCTTCACCAAAGCCTTGTTGAATCGGTTATTTCGTGCCACGAACCATCTTCTCCTTTTCCACTTTCTTTGGAGGAAATCGAAAGAAACGGTTGTGTTCGATGCTCAATGCCCCCGAAATTACGACAAAACAACTCTCGTTGCTCATCACCTTCAATATTCCTCGCCCTGATCTCTATTTCGTAATCTCGTGTCATCCAAAATAACTGATCATGATCCCCACCAAATTGAATGGCTAGTTGGTGTTTTGATTCGGATGTACTCCAGGTAAGAGCATTTCCCAATCGAGTAGTTTAGAAATTTCTTGGGTATTGATCCAATGGAAGATTCCATCGGTTGAACTCGTCTTGCTGGTGGTATAAGATCTTGAATGCCCATCATCTCGTAGAATCTCGTGCTAAATGGGGAGCGACATCTTTGGACATAACGATTTAGTCATCGCATATCGGCATATGCAAGTAACATGAAAGTTATGGCCACATTGGCCTAACGTGTATGCGCCCTCCGGACCAAAATTATGTAGGCACACCGCACATTTGTCTTTAAGTATTGCGGGAGGAGGGTCGCATGTGTTGATTACAATGCGTGACTCTTGTAGGTGCGATGAGAATCTACTATACGGCGCCCATCCTTCCTCTATCTCCATAGTCCAATCAACATCATTGTTTCGTCCCATCTTAGAGTAGTTTGTACGCTCCATCATCTCTTCAATATCCCCCAAAAAGTGACCTCTATGGGGTCATATCGCTTTTTCGATCCGTTCTTAACGAACTTCTCCAATGAAGCATCTACAACTTCACGTGATTCCTTTGATGTAGATGCAATCGATTTCAGATCTTCTTTTGCTCTCGAAACCAAGCTCCTCTTATCTTGAAGTCGATGAACCCATCCCAACCATGGTAGTATGCGTAGGTGAAGGTGGATTGTCGCCTCGTAGAATCTACCGTTTTGAAGGTTTTCCGTAATGCCTCCAATTCGCCGATCGCCTCATCTCTCTCTTTACTTGTAGCCTCCAACTTCATTGAGCATGCTTTTGCTTCCTCCTCCAATTTCGCAATCGTAACATCTCTCTCCTTCTTGATCTTTGCGAACTCCATCGCCCACGCTCGTTGTCGCTCAATCTGTGCATCATCTATCTCCTTTTGTGATATTAACTTCAATTCCCCCCGAATTTCATCATCGTCATCATCGTCTATTTCGATAATGGTTTTTCCCTTATCTTCTTTACCATCCTCTTCACTAACCTCTTTGAGAGGAGATAAATCCCACGATATACGTCTTTTCGTCTCTTCTTCACCATCCTCTTTACCACCCCCATCAATTTGTGAAAGAAAAAGACTATCAGAAGTCCCGATAATGGTCTTCCCCTTATCTTTATTACCATCCTTTTCACCATCCTCTTTACCATCGTCTTTACCACCCGCATCACATTCTGGAACAACATGACTACATGAAGCCCCCTGAGTGTCATTCTCTGATGGAACATAGGCGAATTGGTCATCCGCCCATGCTTCTACCGCATCCTTTTGGCGGATTGCTTCTTGGTACTTCGCCTCATACTTGCTAGCAGGACCTTGGCCAAACAACCGCAATTCCCTGTAGAACTCGTCTAGGAGACGTTGCGTAATTTCTTTGTTGTTTCTCCTGTTTCACAATGATTAGCTCGAGTCTTCACTCGGTCCTTCAGTAGAGGTTGAAACCGATCTACGAGTACCTCAAAATTGTTGGCAGCTAGTAGAATGTTGGGCATGACACCTGCAAAAGTATGAGCCAGCCCCACAAATCTTGGAGCCATATCCGCAAGTATTTTTGACCCCATCTTCAAGTTGTACCCTAGATTAGTTATCTGTTCACCCGTAGTCTCGTGCCAATGATTCCCTTCCAAACCTTCCTCTTTATCTACCTCATTGCACCAATCTGCCAAACTTTTTGTTTTTTTCATCCACTCATCCAATGTGTTATCCGGTACTTCATAAGTCATATACCTCTCGAACATTGGCGCCGCACCGAATCGAGATCCATGTCATCCATGGGAGAAGTTGGTGTGCCGGTTTCCGTGGTTCACTTGGCCCCCGCCTCCTCGGTGTTGGTACGGGTTTCACGAGGTTCTTCAACTACGTTTGCACCTTCGAGCCTATCGCTTATAGTTGGTTCTACGATTGGGGCATCCGTAGCAACCATATTCCTTCCATCCCTCGATGTGTCCAGGTTGTTGGAGGAGATTCCTTCTCCGCCGTATCATGAGTTTTCCTCCTCAATCATCGCAATAAGGCCTTTGTAGAATTTGATTCGGATCAAACCTATCGGGATATCCTTTTGATTTCTCCCGATTCGAAGAGGATATGCACTACTCGCCGTGAATGTGCTCCAGTTCACCTTGCGCTTCAATATGAGCTCAAAGATACACCATGCTCAAGAGCGTATATGAAAAATAACCCTTGCTCTTGGGACGAGTTCCAAACAATGCCACCCAAACTTCTTCAGCACGATGAAGGAAGTGATCATCCTTGCATGTTTGAGGGTTGCAAGTAAAATTATTGGTATTAACTTTGTGACATTCTCGAGGCCAAAGTTTCCCAATGTGATACATCTTCACATATTTCTTGCACGTCGCCATTCTCCAGTATTCCTCCGGTTCATTGGCCCAACCGCTCTCAGCTTTGATGGCCTCATTATCCAAGATATCGTAGTGCAACTCATGTCTCGCTCCTTTTGGTTTCACTCTCTTTGACGGTGTCTCATGTAAAACCAACTCAGTCCCCACCAATCCTGCGTTTGTGGTTTCTGTCGCAGGTGACCTCAAGGTTTGTTCCAGTACCAGCCTCCATGTTCGTGTTATCAATATCCGTCGCCATGAAGAGTAGGGAGTATTTAAAATACCCCCAAAATATCCCAAGTATGCAAAAATTCGATGCAGCAGCCGCAAGTATCACGCTGACTTCCCCCCGCCACCACAAATGCAGCACACGAGAAGCTAATGCCCACGGTTGCAGCTCAGTTGAGATGGATGAATACAAGGAGAAGTGAGGGGAAATGAGGCCCCAAAGGCCTCTTATCCCCCCTCCCTCCCAACCCTAGAGACCGGCCGCCCGGACGGTCGCTCGCCAATCACGGCCGCGGCCGATGTTGGCGGCGGTCCGGCCCGCCGATCGATCGTGGCGGTCGTTGGCCGCCGGCCGGTCGTTGCCGACCGGGGGCTGCCGACCAGTCGCTGCCGACCGATGTGGCCGGCCGATCGTGGCCGCTCGATGCCGGCCGCTCGATGCCGGCCGACCGATGCCGGCCGACCAATGCCGGTCGACCAACGCGGCCGACCGATGTGGGCGGCCGCTGCGGTTTTTTTTAAAATTTTTTTTTCAATTTTTTTTAATATAAAAATTAGGAAATTTTATTTATATATATATATATATTTATTTATTTATTTATTTAAAATTCAGAGATCTTACATAGCATAGGATCCTTTTTTATTTCGCAAAGTTTTTTGTTATTTGATTCTCAGTGATTATTACACACTGAAATAAGGAATCCTATGTTGATTTCTGAAATGCAATATATTATTTCTCTCGGATACATCTTAACCCTTAAAAATCCACAATGTTTCGGGAGCTTGAAATCCCAACACTGACCACTATGTACTATTTGGGGTACGTCCAATATTTTTGGAAATTATTGATAATTTCATCCGTAGGATCTTGAAGTAGACTACCATTGATAGTACCGTGATTATTTTTAACCGTTGGATCATCACTAGATGTGAGATCATAACGTTTAAAGTTGACTGGAATTTTTTTTTTCCTTCACTGTAAACGCCGAATCGGTGGCCGTGGTCGTTTAGGGGTTAACTCTAAATTTTAAGTTCATAACCATTTTCAGTGGACTCTTTAAAGTGTAAATCTTCACAAATTAATAGATGTTTCAAACATAAGGCATTCATTTGGTTTCGAATCAATATCTTTCTTCTTTATTTTCCTTTTGTAATTTAATTGACCATTGGCTTCATGAATCAAACTTTTAACCACATGACCTACAACAGTAACTCTATTCCAATATTGCATGGTTGAGAATGTCAATTGGAGTATCCTAATCTTAATGTAGGACACTTATTTTGGAACTCATCCTAAAGAGTTATTCATACATCCTAAACCATAAACCACAAATCCTATCCACGAGTGATTTTATCCACTAGATACTCTAAATGAAGAAGAGATGCCTATTTAAAATTTTATATTTTCAAAACAATCAATCGAAGAAAGAGTTATATGACTTATATCGGGAATTACTAGAAATTGTGAAGATTATTTTTGTAATCTTTCAACAGTACCCTTGTGAAATAGACAAACATTTTGACTTGGGTCACTTTGGAACTGAAGTAGTAAATTGTTCATGAACATATTTCCAAAAAAGAATTTCAAACAAAGACTAAATTTAACTGCCCTTAATGGACTTCAAACGTAAAAATTATAGATGTACGTTGTAAATTTGGAATTTGGATATGCAAATTTTACCACATGCACTTTGCGGTGTAAGGACCACCTAGTCAAAATTTAATAAAAAATTATTACTTTTGACCTCTTCATATAAGCTGCCCGAAATAGGAAACCTCCACTTTGGTGTCCATGGATCTTTAGGGGTTAAGAAGGAATATTTTAACAATAATAAATTAAGGTGTACAATCAAAAGCATGGTCTTTAACTAATAATAAGAATTGACCCCTTTGCCTTTGCTTTCCTTAAAAACAAGGGCATGAACTCTCAATGCCTTCACAAATGAGAAAATTGACCACACTATATTGATTGTTAAATGTTTACTTCGATTCGAGCCAATTGGGCACAACAACTCAAAAAGTGAGTGTATTGGCGTGAAGATTTGCTCGCCTTAACTCCCCTTCAAGAAAGTCCATTACTATGGATATATTTAAAGCCAAGAGTATCTTTGTCATAAAACATTCTCGCGTGGGACAAAAAGATATTCCCGACATTCTCTTGTCAGAAAATTCCCTGTCCATATTTAGACGCCACGTGGAGCATAAAGACTAAATATAGTAGTTTTGAAAATGCAGGTATGCAAGGCGAGGAAGTGATCGAAGTTGTGCAAACGGGGAGTTTGGGGAGAGGCAAGAGGAGGAGGGGGAAGGGGGGACACGGAAGGACCCACCGACCGGTCGCCCGGGGGACGTGGTCGGTCCCCACGCCGGTCGGCGGTCGTCGCCGATCGCCGGTCGCCGGGCCGGTCGTCGCGGGACGCGGGCCGTCGCGGACGCGGGCCGGTCGCCGGGAGTCGTCGCTGACGACGCGGGCGGTCGTCGCACGCCCGCCCGATGGCGGCCAACTGAAATGGGGCCAAAGTACAGTTTTTTTTTTTTTTTTTTTTTTAAATTCCTTAAATACATAACTAAAAAAAGATAAAATTGCATAGGATCCTTTTTTTATTTCTCAAAGATTTCTGTTACTCGATTTTCAGTAATTACTACACAATGAAAAAGGAATCCTATGTTGATTTCCGAAATGCTAAGTATTCTTTTTTCACGGATACATTTGAACTTTAAATTTTAAGTTCATAACCATTTCGAGTGAGCTCCATAAAAGTATAGATCTTCACGAATTCAAAAATGTTTCGTACAAACACTACTTCAGTACTCATACGTTATGATCTATGAGGCTGTATGAATTAAACTCTAAGCCACATGACCTACAATAGTAACTCTATTCCAATTTTGGTTTAAAATAGGCTATGAGATTGAAGACTCTGGAATCATAATTCGTATGTTGATGTTTAATATAGTACCTATATATTCTTTGCAATAAATTTGTGATTTATTCCATGTCAATAACATCTTCAATCAAAATGATAAATACAAAATAGATTATTTTGCACACATTAACTATGCGATGTAGAGAAGTGCAACTTGTATCCATGTAAAATATAATTGAGAACTACACCATACATACAATAATCCATTATTTTACATCCACACACAATTGTGTTTTGCAAAGCTTTGCAACACAAAAACTAGGATTAAAATGAAATGTACCCCAAATCCTCAAGACCGTAAACCCTAAACCCTAAACCCTAAACCCTATACCCTAAACCCTATACCCTAGAGGCCTACATAGTAATTCATACATCTTTAACCAAGAACTTAAAGTTTATCCTCAAGAGAATGTATCCATTACATACAAGAAATGAAGAAGTGATGGCTCTTCAAAATATTCTATTCCTAAATCAATCAATCATAGTATACGAATAATCAATTTGATATAACATCTAATCCTAGTACTAATGTACTATACTTGTACAATATCAAATATGCTTAAAAATTTAGGAGTTGATGCCATTATTGCCATATGTTAAACACTTAGAGGGTGGGATATTTTTTAAAATTTATTGGTCTCCCTATTTCTTTCTCTTATTTTATGATTGCAAAAATAGTAACAATGAAAACTTATTTCAATTACCTTGGTAAGAGGGAAATAAGTAACTATTCAAATCCATACAATAAGAATAATGCTACAATTAATCATATGTACTAGATTATATATATTCTCCTAGGTTAGTTGAAGGTTGTCAAACAAAAAATAGCGAATAATAGAATTAGTTGTTTATGCACCATATTTTTTATAATAAGTATTACTAATTAGAATACACAACGACGGAATAATTTCCAAATACCCATCAATTAATATAGACCATACATTGTGGAAATGTTAAGGCCCAAATAGAAAGTCTAAATATTGACAAACTCAAGAAGACCAAAGTTATGAAAAGTAAATGCTCACACATGATCACCTACATTTCATATATACTTGATCTCTCCAATGTGAGACATCAATATATTCTCACCAAGGACTAGGTAAATTTTTGGAATGTAATTAGAGGGGATTTAGGGCCACCTCGTGGTACACAAGACAGGGCAAGTCATGAATGGGGGCCAAGAAATGACAAAATCTCCTAGTGAGAATGGATAAATTTTTCTATTTCCTATCCGTGAAAAATAGTAACCCACTCCTTTCTCACACCAAGTATATAGATTCCCTCAATTTTCCTTAAGTGTACGAGAATAGGTGGTTTCACTACAAAGGGGCTATGTCCAATATTTTTGGATATACTTTATAATTTCAACCATAGGATCTTGAGTAAACTACCATATGTAGTAGTGTGAAATCTTCAACCGTTGGATCATCACTACATGCGAGATCATTACATTTGAAATTGAATATGAAACATTTTTTGGCCGTGACGATAAAAGACGAAATGGTGGCCATGATTGTGAAGGTGTTAGGAAGAATAATTCCGTAAAAACAAAAATAAAAAATAAATGTGTACCAAAAAAAAACATGGACTTTAGTTAATAATAAGAATTGGCCCCATGGCCTTGGCTACCCTTCTAGACATGGGCTTCAACTCCAAAGGACTTCATGACTCGGAAAATTGGCCACACTAAATTGGTTGTTCAATTAAAGCTAATTGTTCAATTAAAACTAATTGGACAACATAACTCAAAAAGTGCGTGAATTGGCTTGGAGATTTGTTGGCCTTCCCTCCTCTTGCAAAGAGTCCCTTATTATAGGTTTATTTAAAGCCGATAGTATCTTTGTCATAAAACATTCCCGTTTATGACTAAAAGACATTCCCGACATTCCCTTATCAGAACATTCCCTGTCCTTATTTAGACGCCACGTGGACCAAAGAGGCTAAATATGGAACTTTTGAAAATGCAGGCATGCAAGGCGAGGAAGTGTTCGAAATTGTGCAAACAAGGAGTTTTTGGGTGAGGGAAGAGGAGGAGGGGGAAGGGGAGACGTGGAAGGATCGACCGACCGGTCGCCCGGGGGTCGGGGTCGGTCGCCGGCCCGGTCTTCGGTCGCCGGTCTCCAGCCCGGTCGCCGGTCGCCGGCCCGGTCGGGTGGCCGGATGCCGGTCGCCAGGACGGTCGGCCGGCCGATCCGCCGCCGGTCGGCCGGGATCGGGCGCCCCCGTCGCCGTCGGCCGCGCCATCGACGCCCCGATCGACCGATCGGAAGTGCGACCCGATCGGTCGTCACGGCGCCGTCGCCGGCCGGATCGCTGATTGTTGCCTGCCGCCCGGGATCGGACGGCCAAGGCTACCGGCCAATGGCGTCCGATCCGGTCGGCATAAATAGAAGGGGAGGGGCTCATTGTCCCTCACTGCGAGTGAAGCAAGTATGCGTTGCGGCTTTTTTTAAAGCCGCATCGATTGCGATTACTCGAGTCCGCGTGGGTCACCCACGCCTCACCGTGCATACTTGTCGCCGCTGGAAATGGCGCCAAAGTTTTCACGTTCGGGGGCGAGGCCAAGTCTCCACGACCAAAGGGCGACCCTCCAAAAATGGATTGGGAAGCATGGAGTGACCCAAATCGTGTTGCGAGCCGGGTTGGCGAGAGGAGAGGGCGGACATTTGGAATTGCACCATGTGCAAGAAGTACGTGAAGATGTACCACATCATGAAGTTATGGCGCGGCGCGACGAAGAGAAATATGGTCCTCGTCGTGAAGGCCCGGTGAAGAGTTGCAAGAGCGACCATTTTGCGCACGAGATATCACGAAGTCACAATTGCGAGTTGGAATCAAGAACACAAGGCCGTAATTGATGTTGTATTCTACCATGGCCATGGTGTGGTGAAATAGTCCCGCACAAGGACATTGATCTGGACCAACGTGATAGGTTTGAACGTGCATTTATTGGATCGCAAAGAACCGATTCATTCCCACAAATTGGATGGGACCAAGCGATTGTTATACTACGATTCGTAACGTTGGTGATATGGATGCCCAACTTCAACAACATGGAACTCCAAGGGCATATGGGGGCACTCAAAGAAGACTCAAACCATGACGATCGTCAAGCACCGAGATCCTTTGGCGCGGGAAGTGAGGGGTATTACCATGGAAACCACCAATTCGGTACTCCGGTGAGTTATATGCCACCTCATCAGCAAAACACGTACGGAGCCGAACGCGAGTACGGTAGAGGTGGATCTAGTTCAAACTACCCATCTCCAATGTATACAGGAGGTACACATGGTTTAGGAGGTGAGCAGGGTAGCGGATCCAATGCTCAATGCAACTCAAGCCCAACTCATCCTATAAACCCATACAATCGTGGGAACCAATACGGTACAACATTCGTGTACCGACCGGACCGACCGGACCGACCGACCGGACCGACCGAGCGACCGAGCGACCGGTCGGTGTCTTGCGCTCCTCTCTTCCTCTCCCACTCACCAACACTCCCTCATCTCTCCACTTCTCCCTTCTTCTTCCTCCTCTTGCTTGCATTTAAGAATTGTCTATTTTTAGGTACCTGACATTGTACCTACAATCTAAATCAGGGCATTAATCCACATGCCGATTTTGTCAGGGGAATGTCGGGAAGATCTTCTTTTCATAGAAGGGAATGTTTTACTCAAAAGATCTTATGGGCTTGGACACACATGAAAAATAGAACTTATTATAAATAACCCCTCATTGTTCATATGAATCTTAACTATCCATGAATCACTTGGAATTCTTTAGGGGTACAATGTCATGCTTTGATAGAATTTGCAATATATTCACATTGACTTATGATAATGAAAAATATTATAGTTACTAACCATTTACGGATCTAAGTATCTAAGCAAATTTTATTTGAATCCAAATGGGTGGTTGTTTATTTAACCCCTAAAGGCTAGGGGGGGGGGGTTGAAGGAAAAATAAATGTGTTAAGAAATGTGAGTTTTCTAACTCTTGTAAACTTTCTTCCCAAAGACAATATAAAAACCTTAATTCTAAGATTAATTTGTTGTAGTTGAAATCCTCATAACAATTAATAATTCTCTTGTAATAGATTAAAGACACCTAAACTCTCAATAGCAAAATAAAATTCTCATTTCTATTCTTAGTACTTATTTATTTGTATGGTTTTCTTAAGTTTTATCTTACATGATAAAGGCCAATACTTATCTATGAAGATACTATTAGTCTCCTTTTATAATAAGTTATTCAATATTAAGCAAACCTTGTCATGTTTGTGATTAAAGGGGTTGGTGTGAAAAATACATGATGCCAAACTAGGTAGTACATACCATAAGTAGTATGAAGTAGGTAATATCTTCCGGACCATGATAATAAGATTAAATGAATCATCAATCAATTCACAAAATTAACTTAAGTATGGTTAAATTTTAGATAAAATAAAGAGATCTTAATCCCTAGATATCCTTGATGCGAAATTGCCGAAATTCTTCATGCTTGTAAAGCCTCATTTGAAGCAATGTTTAGAAAGATCCAACTTACCGTAGGATCTTAAAGTTAACTTGAATTTTTAGTGACTTGTAAAATTTAAACCGTCGATTCTTTTCCATTAGTGAGATCGTAATGCTCAAAGCAAGGAGAATCTTATTTGAGCGGGAACCCCAAATAGTGTAATCTGGGTCTTGAAAAACTTTAGGGGGGTGGGGGGAGTTTCAAGAAATTCAAAATGGTTGTTGAAATAAATTGGAATAGGGTTAGGGTTAAGAGGAGTGGCCGCCATCCTTAGCTCCCCACCAGCGGCCGGACGCCCACGCCGTCCGGGAAGAAAAAAAAAAAAAATCTAAATTTAGAATCCGGTCGCTCCGTCCGATCGGTCGGCCCGACCGACCGGACGGAGCGACTGGATTCTAAATTTAGATTTTTTTAAAATTTTTTAATTTATTATTATTATTATTTTTTTTTTTTTTTTTCTCGGTCGGGCGACCACCGACCGATCGACGGATGGCTTGCTCTACCGGTCGCCCGGTTTGGGCGGTCGGCGGGCGGGCTTGCCGGGCCAAAGACCGGTCGCCCCGCCCAAAGACCGGTCGCCCGGGCCGATGACCGGTCGCCCGGGCCGAAGATCGGTCGCCCCTTTTACCTTAGGTAAATAGTCCAAAATCTCTAAGTCACGGACGCTCCCATAACCCCCTGCGGACGTCCACCGGACGTCCGGACGCTGTGACATCCCTGCTCCCAAGTCATCCACGATGCATCCCCAAATCATAATACTTTTACCACCACATTTAGTAGTAGGGTGCACATGCGGATCTTAAAGATACTCTCTTCTCCTCCTGTAGCGATTCTGCCTCCCATCATAGCTAGATAAATTGACTGATCTGACAAAACCACACAATTCCATTTCATCTAACTTCCATGGCTACAGTACTTCTTTGCTTATGCATATTGACGTGCTTTGTGTTGTTTTGACAATATGTGCGTGATGAATTGGGCACACATGATTACACATCATGAACTGCTATCCTTGCAAGGAGTGTTGTCTTGTGCGACAATATCGAACGCCACATGTGCAAACACAACAATCAGACAAACATTCCCTCTGAGAGGAGGCAAAGGATATCAAAGAGGCAAATGTTTTTCTTTTTACTATGCATTTCTTAATATGATCGGACATTCTAGTCAAACTCGACCCTAGACGAGCATGTCGAACACAACAATTTAGTCAGATATTACGAAAAGTGTGTCATGTAAAAAACTTGCTTGCAAGCGACTCAATGTCAATTCTGGTACGCTTTCTAGTCTAGAAGTGGCTCGTTCTTTATAATTAGGTGAAATATCCGCACCTACCCATTGAAGTTGACAAGTGCTACTACTAAATCAAGATTGTCATTCCTGTCCAAGGCTCCAAGCAGTTCTGCTGACCACGGTATTACTATATGTGCAATTCTCCAGTTGGTACTGATGATGAGTCAAAACGTATCATTCAGGGTCGGACTATTTATACCTGTAGGTAGTAAGAGTGCAGTTCTCGACACGATCAGGACATTATTTCATGTGAGAACGACCCTGGGACCAGTTGTATTCACACTTAGAGCATGATTGACCAGAACACTGCGACGAGTATGCCTGTCCAGCAGTCGACACTATAAGTCATATTTCAATGCAGATGGAGTTCTGAAGCTCGTTGTGGTTGGATGGTACCACAATTTGCATCGCATGTTGCAAGTGGTCGGGATCAGAACGGCAGGCAGCTGATGATTGTTGCAAGACTGGCAGCGCTTTTCAGACAGACATTCAACTGTGGTGCAGAGAGAATTTAAAGTGCACGTGATTAGAGCAATCATCTGAGTGGTGAATGTTTAAACAATTTCATCACTCGCTGCAGCCTCAGCTCAAAGGGTACCTTGTTTCTGAGCTGACGAGGAGCCAGATTCCTTGAGTGACTCGTGATTTGAGGTTCTGTACGTGGGGCCGACGAACGTGACCCTCCCTGCCTTTGATGCATTATTGACTCTCAGCCCTTGAGTCCTGTCGGTGCAGGATCGGACGTCCAGCAAGCTTCAATCACCACAAATGAATTAATATTCCAGAAAGTGCATGATTGTGTTCAAATGTCAGGGGATACGCTACTCCTGTCTTTTCCACCTCTAATGATTCTTCTACCTTAGAATATTACAGCATATTGCCACTTGCATATTTTACTCAGTACAAAGTGCTTCCGCCACTTCCACGCGCGGGCAAACACCATCCTGTCAGCGTATCGTATCCTGACGACGATGTAAGCCACCACCCAGACATTACGGACGTTACTCACGAACGGTGACCATTTCAGCCTTTCTCTTCTTTAATTAAATAATGATCTTGAGACCCTCCTGAATGTGCAGTGGAGTCAACCTTTGCCTACGTACATCGTCTACCATTCAGAGCAAGCTGCAATCATGTTATACACCTGTTTCTGGCACTCGATCAGCTATAATTCATCCTTGTAGTAGTTGTGTATTCACCTCTGTCTGTAGTTGTGCATGGCCTTGAATATTCTACTGTACTTGCCTCATCACCAACAATCGTAAAGACAACCTCAATCATTTCTACACCAGCAAGTTCATTCATAGACATTCAGGCAGCCGGGCTTTGAAAGATGCATGAATTAGAACTCGTAGTGTCCAATTCTTATTTTAAGTCCCTAACACATACTATACAACTCGGGACGAGACTGTATACTTCTTGGTTTGTCGACGAGGTCGTGTTGTTGAAAAACTCAAGGAGGATAAATACAACTCAGTTCTTCAGGTACGATATTTTGAACTCAAAATCCAGCGTTTCAGGATTGAAACTTGAAACGTCAGTGACATATAAAATGATCTATAACCCCATATTCGTTTAATTGGGACTATTCCACATATTTGGGACTAAATTTTTCTTGAAAAATGGAGTACTAGAGTTGAAAAATGTGAATCTCTCAGTGTTTATGAAGTACTATGTGGATTTCTTTCTTTATTATTAGAGAGGACTAAACAAGAACACTATAATATTGTAGTGGAGGCAATGCAAGGCGTTTTGGATTTGGTAATATTGGGAACCATGTGTGAGTGAGTAGAAGTATTTTGTGCCTATCAGGTAGTCATCAATAACAATAGTAAAGTTCAGCATCAAATCGAAGTGAATGGGTGAGTTGAAGTTGAAGAGTTGAGCCGGATGATGAGCAATTTAGATCAAATGTTAGTGATTCTTGTCCATGATTGGGATGCAAGCGGGTATAAACTCGTATGCATTCTGCATCAACAGAATTTTGAGAACTAAAAGTGCAATTTTTGGAAAGCACGTGCAACATGAAATTCTATGTGGATCTTATAGTGTCTAGACTGATAAGCAGCAGTTACCACCAATGTATTCATACAATGTTTACAACAAGAATGTGTACTTGAATATGTGCGTTCAATTTAGTCTTGTATGTGAAAAACATTGAGGGACCCAAAGTTGTGCTTGTGCATACATGTCAGGACAACTCAATAATTAAATAAATTCTTTGGAATGCAACATAGAACACATACTTTGGCTAGGGATATGTTAATAATTTATGAATGAGGTACTAAGACAAATGAATCCCAACCTAGTCAGTCTTAACTACACGGATCTTTTCACATATTGTTTGCTTTCCAACTATGTAATCATAACTTGACATCTTTAGAATATTTCCACATACTAAACCGTGCTGAATCTGCTTAGAATTGAGGTTGAACGTCAGTTGATTACATGGATTTACATGACAACACTAAATACACTCGTTCGTTTCTAATCACCCCATTATGAACAAAATAAAATTTTTTTTCACCATGGTCCATGTTGCTTGATCATGTTTCTTACCTTTGTGTTCCATTACAACTTGGACTTTGGCTCGTATGAATTGCATGCATAACTTTTCACTAGCATAAATTGCACTAATAGTATGCAATATGCGATTATCCGAATTCAAACTTATAAATTTGTAACACTTACATCATTTTCGCTAAGAAACATAATCTATGCATCACTTATGTAGTTATGTATGGATCATGTACATTTCGCACAATGACTTCTTCAATAATGACTGGCAGTTGGCTGTAGGCATGGATAAAGTTGAGATTCTGAAATGATCTCAATCCTCCTACACTTAGAATCATTTGTGGATTTTGTGTACAATACCTAATATTTACCTTTTTCAAGTTAGTGTATCTTAAAAATTAGATACAATCGGATTGATGTAGAACACTGATATTATGGAATGTTGTAACTTAAAATTAAATACAACTCCCGCAGGGATACATGGAACAATACAGTGCCCTTGGTTCCTACTCTAATGCCTACTCTAAATAATGTACTCCAAAAGAATGCCTACTCTGCTACAATAGGATTTGTGCACTATATACTTCTAATGTGTTCCATATAAAAATAGCTAATTTGCATCTAGAAAATGTATGGATTTAATATCAATTCTAAAATCTAAATGCGGTCATAAATTCAATAAATATCCTAAAATTGTATAACTAATTCTAATTAATAGGGTGTTGCTCTGAATACTTTACGACTGAAATTTCACAGAAATGGACTACGTACTACATCTACTAACTATGTATTCAAATACATATTCTACAACATCATAATAAATTAAATGATTTCCTTATTGCTAATTTATCCTCGGGCACAGAAACCCGGTTCAGAAGATATTCTTCACTACCATACTTATTGCTGATACAATAATACATAATTTTTGTTGTTATTGTTGCAGACATTATTGTCTTCATAAATGAATCTTTTGTGTACGTACATGCTTCATGTAATTGTTGACTACAATCCGACTATCTCTACAATGACGACTTCATGTCTGAAATGTACGTATTGACGTTGCGCTTTCGTTGTTTATGCATTATCCAAATGTTGGGATTGGGTTCTACACGCTGCATTTATGCAATCAACAGCCATGCAATCTAAGTTACACATGTTGTAATAAAGTGGAAAACACATGCATACTATCCACAATCAAGGTTGAAGATGAGAACAAACAAGAATCACTAGTATCAATCCTCCATACCTTGACATGATGATTGCGCTCATCCAGACTGGGTCTATGGCTCTGAGCATTGCAAATGCATGAATCAAAAACTTCGTAAAGTCCGAATTCTTTTTATAACTATGAGAATTATACTTCCATGTTAACAATTAGACAATCCTTGAAGTAGTCAAGAATTGTCCTAAGAGTATTTAATACAATCCATCGCTTTTTAAAATTTTCTCAAAATTGCTTGAGTAGCTGGCACACTAATCGGGTAGTAAAATGTGTACTGTAACTTTCAGAATGCTAGTAATAGCTCATATCACCATATTCGTTTAATAGGCCCGAATTTCTGCAAGATTGAGACTCTCTAAAATCTATAACTACCAATTAAACAAATATGGTGATAATTGCTCCATGGAATCGTCTCCCATGGTCGTCTACCAATTTTAGTGTATGTCTTGATTTGTAAAGGGTTGTGTGAGAGCCCGTAGTAGCTCTCTTGTTTCGTTATTGTTTATTTGTTACCTTTATGAATGTAGTCTTAACAAGCAATGCCTTTGTAAGGTAATTTGATGAAATTTGAGTTAATTAAGTTGTGAATAGAATATGCATGTTAGAAGATGGTTGTTGCAAGGCCTTAAATAGGACGTTTGGTACTAATTTAAGCTTTAGGTTAGATTTAGTATGGAAGGATTAGAGAAGGGAAGATCCTCCCTAGTGAATCCTCAAATTAAGAATATGGTTAGTTGCTTAATTTAGGATTGAGTGTTTTATAATGGGCCTTGCGCAATTAGCTTTTAATGTTCACGTTTGTGTTTATGGCTTGATTGTCTTGTTTTTGTTCACTTAACTTTGTGATGGTAGTTGTGAGTTACATCCATTTGTGAAGGTTCTTCAAGATGGAACGTCGTGGAGGAGCACCATTTATCCATAGAGGCATGTTGAATATTAAATTGCTCGGAGTTACTAAGGATAACAAGAGTTGATTAGAATATATGGCCAGGGTTGGACCAATAGAGTCTTATCGTATATGGAGAGGGCTCGTCCACAAGAGCCTTATCGTATGTAGAGAGAGAAAGTCCTCTAGTGGTCTATCGTTTGTAGAGTGATCTTGATTATTCAAACCTTATCTTTGTTGTAGCACCTAGTGCCTTCACTTGGATATATAAATAAGTGTTTGGAATAAGTACGTATCTCATTCAAGCCATCTTTTGCTCTACTACTTGTAAGCGTTAAGTGTGTTGTATTCTCTCTCTCCCTCTATTGAATCTCAATAAGGCCTAGTTAGGGCTTGAGCCTTAGTTGGGGCTAGGGTGAGCCGCCTCTTTGGCGGCTCTTATTTTGTACTTAATAGCTTATTTCCAAGCTATCTCAACCACTCAATCTAGTTAGAGTAGGAGACAGAAGGTCATAGGCCTCCTTCTCCTCCATCTTGTTTGTCTCATCAATCTCTTGTTTGTCTACCTCTTTTTCTTTGTAATGCTTAGTTAGAGGAGGAGTAGACAAGTAGGTGCACCTCCTTCTCAATTTTGTTTCTCTTTATCTCTTCTTGAATTGCTTAGTTGTTGGTAAAAGAAGGAGACTGTGGGCCTCTTCTATCAATTCTCTCAATCCCCATTAAATACCTCTCAGTTTTCTCCGCCTCAGTTCCTTAGTTTTTGTTCAAATACTTCAAGATTTGAGATGATAGTAGATCTCTTCAGTAGCTTTCTATCGGTAGATAGCATGTCAAATTCAGAATTGTAGAGAGGGAAAAATTGGCTCCCAAAGTCGAGGCATTGGAAGAGTTCTCACCCCGGCAATGAACAAATCAGCGGTATTCAAATGACAATCAGTCACAGAGTTTTTGTTCAATGCTTTTGAGATTTCTAGGTTAGGTAGAGCTCTAAGAGAGTTTTTCAGAAGTATATGGCATGCTGCCATCCGATTGTTAAAAAGGGAAAAATCGGCTCCCAAAGTCGGGGTGTTGAAAACGGTTTTCCCCCGGCAGTGGCGAAAAAGAGCCACAGTAAAATGGCAATCAGTCCTGGGTTTTTAACCTTATGCTTTTGAGATTTTAGGGGTACATGCTAAATGAAGTTAGCTTTCTAAAAAGTTATGACACGCCCCATTATTTTGGGGTTACGACAAAGAAATGGTGATCAAAAGACTAAAGGTCACTTCCAAGGCCTCCGGCCGGTAATTGTTTACTTCTTCTTTTCTTTCTCCCTCATTCTCTTCATTTCTCCTCTTCTCTCTTCTTCTTTCCTTCATGTAATCTTGTTTTTTAATCCCCTTGTGACCAATTGCCACCTCCTTGGTGGTTTTTTGGCTCACAGGTTGTGTGAGCTGACCATTGATGTCAATTGTCGAACACTGACGACAAGAATACTAAATACTAAACTCAAGTGACTCAAACACGTATGCATTTCCAAACACTGCCCCCATTTTAAACGATTTGTCAAATGAATTCTTCAGTTGGATATGGCTGATAGTTATGTGCATTGAAGAAATGGCAGCATCAAGTGTAGTGGTCTTTACATTGATGACTAGTTATCGAACTAGGCAGCATCGTAAGCACAACGGTTATTAGTACCATGGTAAATGTTCGGCCCAAGTCCTAGAGGGAGCCAGTGGGCAATTGCCCACCGGGCCACCGGCATCAACACCAGTGTATGGCAATGCAAGGAGACATAGTTTTTGTGCTCTAAATTCTATAACGTACATTATAGCAACAATTTAGGTATTCGACAGATCAGTCAGAAACTGACGGTTGGTGTAGGAATTTAGAGATTATGCGAGGTAGACCATATACAATACAAAGGGCGGGAACTATGGAGACTAATGGAGCTGCAAGATTGTAAGATTGTAGCCATGGAACATGTACATTCAATTGTTGTAATATTATATTCTTTTATTATACTAATTGCATGTGATACTCAGCAATATTTGGTGGCTATTATGACCATAATTCTAAATGTAGTTTGTTGATACTTGAATGATTGTATAATAGGAAGCCGAGGAGTTTTAGCAGTTGAGTTGTACATCAGACGTGAAATGAATATATGCAGGAAATTCAATCAGATTCAGATGATGCTGATGTCGCGTACAATATTGGAAAGAAAGAGAGGCCAATCCTCAATTGCAGAGGAATGAGTAGAGACAATTAGTGTAAAAAACAAGTGTCCCTTGTTGACAACACATGATTGGTGGTGACCTCAGCGTATGTAGATTGTAGAGTTTGCTAAGGAGTGGCAATCTATTGACGGTCGAACGGAACTTGGAAAGGAGTATGTCGGAGTTGTCGTATGTGAATTTGTACATATGCAAAAAATATTGAAACCTCGTACACTTCAACGTTGGCCTACAAAATCTGTACTTTTTGAAGGAGTTAGTCTATGCGAGCACGAGCAAAATTACAATCATGGTGTGGAAGCACAAGCAGCTCGCCTAGGCGATCGTCAGGGGAGTCGTCAGTATTTCTCTCTTCGTCATGCCTCACATCCACCATTAAAGAAGCGAAAAGATCTTCTAGTTGAGAAAAAGTCAATCGCTGAAACATTGAACACTTCATGCTGCAAGCGGAAATGCGTAGCTCAATTTAGGCCATGCCTTATAGAGACATTGCATTAATACGAGTTGCACCACTCAGACACAAAATCAAAAGATAGTATTAAATTGGCTATCCATAGAAACTTTCACTATATTCGAGACACATCTAAGAAAGTATATGGGCACAATTAAGCTAAGGGTGTCCAAAAAAGTTGTTCCAAGTACAATTTCACCTCATGCAAGTGTGTCAAACATGTCCATCTTCTAAATAAAGTCAAGTATGAGAACACCAAATGTGGTTTCAATTTACAGCACTTATAGCCTACCAAAAAAATAATAAATAAATAAATAAATCATTTGAATTGAAGAATATTAAGAGTTTTTATTAGGTATTTTAGTTGAAAAAGTAAGTTTGTGTCCTAGTTACACAAAATCCTAATAAACAATCATTCGATACATGAAATGATCACATTTTGATACCATTTTTGAATATGACTTACATGTACTTGTGCATTATATAAAATACCAGTTAGTTTGACAAATAAAAAATTTAAAATTTTTGCACCATGATGCTTGCAAATCCCACCAATATGCAATTTACTGTGGAGGGTTCAATGATCCAAAAATAAAAAAATTGACTAATTTTTTTTCTTAGGAACGTGCATCTTGATCCCAATTACATAATTATACGATGTTTTAAAATGATTTTGTACTCTTTGTAATTGATAAAAATGGAAAAAAATGATGAACTTTGGATGTTTCAACCAAAAATCACCTAATTAGTCTTGACAAAAAGTGATACCCATACCTTGGCCGTGCCCATGTGTTGTTGAAGGGAAGGTAATCTGCATGTGTCCATGGCGTATGATTTATGGTGTGTTGAAGACAGATTTTCATAGGTATCGTGCGTACGTTGTGACTGGGCGACGTGCTCAACACCATGGACAGGCAGGTAGACAAAAGACTTCAACTAGCACCGCTCAAGCAGTGGAGACAATGTCAGTGATATTGTCAACAACGGCTGATTCTATGCTACATAGGACACGTACAAAAACAAGTGGTGTATCGAAGGATGAGGAGGTGGTGCAGAAAATTCTTCCGGCGGGTATGAAGTGGAAGAATATGTTGGAAGAAGTAAACAATGTACGCTATCATCACATAAATATTGTTCTATCATAACACTGAAGAGAACTTCGTATAAGAAACCGTAGCCAATAGAATAAGTCACGGCCTCACGGGGACAAAAATTATCATTTGATACAATGGTAATGTGTTCCAGGTACAAAAACAATGTGGTGAAAAAGCCATATCCCAATCGAGTTGCACTAAGATCCAAAAAGGACACTTTTCGGAGTACCAAATTAAGCGCCAAGGTGATAATTTTGCCTCATGTGGAAGGTGTAATGAACTCACTGCTTTACGTAACGTGCACGCGTATGGTACCCCCGGGTACAAGCATGCAAACCAACTTCTCCAGTTTCATCTTTGAGAGCAAGAAGCCTCTCGCGCACACTACTACTTTAGTTGTGCTTTAGCTTGCTATCGTCCCGCACAAGTGTTGTGTATCATGCACGACAAAGTTGACCATTCAAAAATAGCTTCTGAGCCATGCTTTGTAGCGAAGAACAAAGCGGTGGACGGACTTATAAAGCTTCCAGTCTCTATGACAGGAATGTTGGCGCATGGACACGAGGACAAAAAATATGCACACTATGCGTTAGACTTGTATTCCGCTGATAGAAATCAGACAATTTGATCGATTGCGAGGCTACTTTGCAATCTTGAAAAATGAAAGTCCCCCCAAGTCGGCAAATCTAGAGTATTTATTTTTTGGAGCAGGTACAACGGATTTATACGAAGCAATACTTTCTCATTCAGAGCAATGTACTGCTCTTTACTATTGAAGCCTTTAGTGTATGCACCTTCGATCCGGTCATTACCTCCCATCTTGCATGTGCAGCTAGGAAATTGTTGGAATGACAACAAAAGTTGACATATCAAATGATTTTGGTCACTACTGGTTGGCAAAGGCATTTTTGAGGAAATGCAAGTATCGTTTTTATTGGTTAGAGATACTCATGATGATGTTGATGCTTCATTTGGACGCTAGAGTATGAAACTACGGGAGATTCATGATTTATTATCCGACAATTCCACTACTGATGAAATCGTACATGGATATTATCATGGACTGTTTATACCTGCCCTCATCGAAGAAGTTCTAGTTTTTAAATCCTTCATTGATGGATTTATAAGCGATGACGACCTCATCGGACATTCCAAAGGCCGACAATTTCGGTTTTACAGGGATGGTAGTGGATGGCCTCTAATGCAATATAAATTGCGTTGTACAGTACCCACTAAGAAGTTTACATTCAGAGCAAGAAGAGATAACATACCCCCAAATTTCAAATGATCACCATGTTTGTAAATTCTATCCAAATTGCAAATTATGAAGTGTGAGAGTAAGGTAGTGAATTTTTCTTTGCCAATGCATGAAAAATCTCTATAAAAAGTGTAAATTGATTTGATAACTTTAGTATCTTTTAACTTACTTTTAGTATCTACCTTTAGATGTTATGAAGATCATTTCATGGTGAGGTTTGTTGGGAATAAGAGTATAAATATCTCTCGAGCAACCTCTTTTGATGCCCTTTACATATATGTGGCTTACATTCACAAATATTGAGGTGAGTTAGTGTGAGAGACCTTGATGTTGTCTCTTATTGAAAAAGTTGCATACACATTCTAACGTGCAGTGATTGCTCGTGATCTTTTCTTACACATGAGGCTTGGATTAGCACGAAAGCAATTAGTTTTAATAGCGTTGGCTACATTTCAAGCACTTTGGTGGTAGTGTCATGGAATTTGGTTATTCGAGGTGGTAGTTATGATCACTTGAAGTTGCTTATGTTTACCGTGACATTTACTTAGAGTACAAAAGTTCAATGTTGGGCTTCATGGGGGGTACAATTCAATCTTTTTTTCTAAAAAAGAGTTGCGGATATAGAAAGTGTATGGAAATAGCATTCTTTAGAGATGGTTGAAGGTTTTCATTGTTTCATGCCTCAGCAATAGTAGCTTCAATAAGAGCTAAGGATAAATAGTAGATAATATGTTAAAAAGCTGTATATTAAGATAGAATTTCTAGTTTTTATTGGAATTTCTTCAAATGATGATATAGAATACTACATCATCTTTCCGATACAATTTGTAGTTGGTAATTTGGATTATTTTTGTGAACATGGGAATTGTTTGAAGATTGGGGCATGATCTCTTCTTTCATTCCTGAACGTAAACTTGTTGGTGGGTACTGTACCAATGAGAAGTGGCGCCCTACAGAAGGTATCAAGTTATGAAAAGCGGACGATGAAGGAAAGCCCAAATTGCCTCTTGGTACTCCACGTGCAGAGTTACCTCGTTTCATGAGGGGGCAAGACAGCATTGTGAGAGGCATTAACGGCTTTATACAACATTGGAAAACCGTTGGTGATGCCGATATATGGGGAGAATATAGTAGAAAACATGCGCGCACCTTGTGCAGTACTGGAGTCTCGTGAATAAAACACTTGAAGAACATAAAATGGAAGCCGTGGATGTACTCTGCATGGGATTTTGGCCTAAAATTAGACAATCATTTGATGTTCAAACATTGTACAATGCAGATGGTGAGCTGCGCAATGAATTTGCAGTGGATGATCATTATATTGGACCAATAAGTCTGCGACCAAAACCATCATACGCGTAGCTCGAGACTGTCGCGTTGGATATCTTTTGCTTGTACGTGCAGCAGTAGATAGCGATGCACATTTGGCTAGCAGAAGCTCGTGCAGACTCCATACTGACATTTGGTGATGTGAATGAAAAGATGATAAAAGTGGAGTGACCGTACAAGCCTTGTGTATGACGAGGAAAAGAGTTAACTCCCTATGAAGATTGGGACACAAGTGTAAATTTCAAATGGGAAGTTGATGTGACATATGAAGAACAGATGACAAGTGTGATTTCTATTTTAACAGCGTGAAAGGCCAAACGAGCAAAAGGAGCAACGACCGTGACCATTCCAAAACGTCATGTTCTTTGACATACTATAGCTAGAATAGCTCATAGCATTCGAGCATCTACAAATGCTCCCAAAGTAGGTAGCTCATCGGACAGTGAATAGGCTTCTACGAGTTTGCAAACTCTAGTACGTGTAGACGAAGTTGCAATTGTTTTATAACAACTTGCTATGACTTTACAAGGAAGATTTGAATTTTTATCCACATCTTTACGTATAACCCCTGGAATTCCGTTAAAATGTCACTATGCCATGTGCCATTTTGTCACACTAGATCTTACATTTGTACTCACATAAAATGGTAGATTCTGTAATATCACATTTTTTTGTAACATCACTTCTTTATATACATCGTCACTCATTATCCCTAATATCACCTTAAAATTCTGTTATATCACATGGTTTCTGAACTACAATCCAGAAAGTTGAGGTGTGCCATTTTACCAGAATAATGCCATTTTAACGGAATTGGGGTTGTATTCAATGTAGTTATTATGAAAATACCCTCATTGATACGACTATGTCTATACGCCTAATAACTAAAATCGAGATTAACACTTAGAATGTAGTAGAAACATTAATGATACATGAATTTATCTTATAATAGGCATTGTAAGCGATGATTACAGTGGTACATTGCCGAATTATTCTTTGGGCCGTACAATGTGATCGATTGTGGTTATTGCAATAATATTATACCATGCTTGGTACAATGATAGATGGAAGTAAAATCGCACAGTACATTGATTTTTTAATGTGACATTGGTTATTAACTTATTATCATAGATCTAATTTTTAATGATTGTTGGAACTTAATGTGATCTATGTGGATTATTAGAATTAAGATAGGGGAGGCACAAAAAAAACCAATGGAGTAACCCATAATTGCTCTAACATCTTGTATTCATCTTGTCATAGTTAGTATAGGTGGGACAAATGATACTTACAAGAGAGCCATGGTATATCATGAAAAGCACAATTACGCAATACGCATACAAATTTATCACAACAATTACAGCATGTACCCCGTTGCAAGAAGAATTTTAAAAAAGCAAGAGCTAAGAACTTCTACTTATATATGATTGCTCCTAGGTTCTACTTTAATAATTCTCATTGAAGACCTCCAATTACTACCAAGAAATTCTCACATTCTAAGAATTGCATGCATATTAGGAAAGGCAACCATATGAATATCATTTTTTCTAAGATAAGCCTAAACTTAACAATTATATAACTTTACATTATATTTACCTAAGCATTGTATGTATTTGTATTATCTAGTTGAGGTGAATATAGGTCCATACATTGCAGTTCTATGACTTCTATCCAAGTGTAAAAATGCTCCATGTGCACCATGAGTGTATAAAAAAATTCAAGCCCTATAACTTCTAGTAAGTTATATGAATATGACACAATTATAGATTACTTAAGTACAGAACATTTTGTGTAACACTTTGTTGTCTTCAAGCAATGTAAAGACATGAGTTTCCCAGCTCCCATCCCTTGTAACGTAGTAAACCGCAACCAATTATAGTATTACACCTTCAACATATTTGTAGCATGACTGTCGATTTGCACTCTTCTTCAATTTCTTTTTACCATCATGAGTCTTAATTTGCAATAGAAGTGAAGAGCATGGTTGGGCGTTTCGACATTAGAGTTCTTTCCATACTTACCAGTATCAGAAAATGATATAACAAACTAAAAGTAAGGAATTGTCAACCATCCCTGCCTCCCTAACTTCCGTACACCTCCGTAAGTCTATCTACAAATCGATACAAATCGATACAAGCATGGACCTTAAATCCAAGAATTTCTACTTGTGGAAGCCTAAAAACCTTCAATTACATGCAACCAGAATAGTCCCAAATATGTGGAATAGTCCCAATTAAACGATTATGGGGTTCTATCCTTCAAGATGATCATTTGAACTCACGCTTAAACACGTAATTTGTTATATTGGTATTATTCACTGCTTTTGAGAAATGTGGGTTTAGCTCGAGTCGAGCTAAATGTACCCACACAATACATTTGGCTCAACTCAAGCTCAATTGTCATCAATTTGATAATCTGAATATTCCCATTATAACAAATTACATGTTCTTACTAAAAACACAACTGCTCCAATTAGGTCTGAGCTCGGGTTTGCTTATAAGCACAATTACTTTAAGTAAGTTTGACTATAGATTGAAGTAAAATGACATACACATGTAGCATTCATTTTATTTCAATTTATAGGCAAATCTACTCAAAGAAGACCAAACTTGTTTCTAAGTGCACGTCTGGGTGCTTAGAATTACAGGCACTGTAACTCAAGATCGTGAAGTCACAAAGTTGGCGCTCTGAACGCCAATTACACTGATAGAAACATAAGAATCAAGTATATATATATCTGCTAGATACTAGCGGGCTGCGAGTCACGAACTGCTTCGTCGGATCAAAGCTGTTGGACCCCTTCTCTCGAGCGGCTCCTAAGTTATACAACTCCAAGTTTGTGAGGCTGGTAGAATTGCAAATAGGTTGGCATCATGTCCGTCGGTGAGTTACTGAACTAGCTCCGAGAATGAGGCATTGATAATCGCCCGGGGTCAAGCCAACTTCAGTCCTTTTTATTTCTTTTATCGGACCAGAGGTCCTAAATCAACTGCAGAAACCTCTGTGCGCTGAAACAAAATGGAGAGGAAGATGAGAAAAAAAGAAGAGAGCTCTAAGTAAGGAACTTAGAGGAGGATGAGTGAGATACCGCTCAAGAGCAAGATCTACTCTACTAGTAACTCCGACTTCGATTCAAGCGCATGCATGCTTCTGTATTGTATACGGCACATTCACGTACTCTGCAATTATGGTGTGCACGGCAGTGGAGCCGCTCACTAAATCCAATCCATGTTCCAAATGTCAGGCCCTGTTTTAGCCTTTTTTCCGCGAACTGCGTAATGAAAAGAAAGTGGATTTTCCCCCTATCGCTTGCGTCTTTTCCTTCCCGCCTGCATCTTTCCTTTCCGATGCACTTGAGCGCGTCTATCGTCCAAGAACACTTTCGGTAACCGATACCTCGAACCTCTTGGTAACCGATACCTCGGACCTCTTGGTAACCGATACCTCCAACCTCTTCGCACCGATACCTCCAACCTCTTCGCACCGATACCTCCAACCTCTTCAGA
This sequence comes from Bryum argenteum, assembly GCA_037043015.1. Lineage (NCBI taxonomy): Eukaryota > Viridiplantae > Streptophyta > Bryopsida > Bryales > Bryaceae > Bryum > Bryum argenteum. The sequence continues at coordinate 29,667,520 of CM073323.1, forward strand.
ACCGATACCTCCAACCTCTTTGTAACCGATACCTCAAACCTCTTCAGAATCGATACCTCCAACCTCTCTCGCACACCGCATTGGCGAAACGGCGATCTTTTCGGGAGGGCTAGGTGCGGCCAATGCTTTGACGTTAAGAAAGACCCACGCCGCAACCTACAATCCCTAATCCACTCGCATAGTCACACAGATTAGTTTTTTGGGCGGAGTGTATCGCAAGAAGTCCAACCCCGCCCGACTTCGATGGATGCGTGGCGATGCCGTTTCAAGTAGATGCGCGCGACGCCATTTTGGTTGTCTTTCACGGTGAACCACGAGGAGAGCCGGGTGACATCGAGAGTGTGGAGATCGAGGCTCAACAAGAGGGAGTCTTTTGAGCCGGCTAAGACAATGAGGACGCCAACTTGATGTTGATCAACGGCAGACATTCAAGCGGTCCTTCCTCCATCAAGGTCACCGCCAAGCTAAACAGACACAGCCGTTGTGGTAGAAGGACGCGATTCATGAGGGATTCGAGCCCCGCAAGGTATACGAGAGGAAGGTGCAATTCAAGAACTAGCGTGGAATCTTCACGAAGTACACAACAACTTGTAGTCTCGACAAAGGTAGATTTTTGAGTGCGAGCTTTTCTCACAGAGAGTGCTATCGTCCAGAGTTTGGCCGATAGCATGGGGTCTCGGACAGAGGCAATTCTACGAATTTTTGGAAATTTAAGTAGCTCGAAGCTCTTAGAATGTGTGGAGTACGACTCGAACATGCTTAGTTGGGTAACACTGATGGTCTGTGTGTTTGGATTGTGTGAACTGTAGCAATTGTCTAATTTGATTTGTCCTTTGGACATCTTGTGAGTCTTGTTGACATGTGTACAAGTATGCCTTATCCTAGAACGATGGACATGAAATTCACTTGATAATCAATAAGCAAGTTATTCGTAAATCACCCTAAGAGGCGAAGGCGTTGCATGTATCCATTATTACAACATAAAGTCTTAGGTGAGAGGCGTAAATAAGAATGCCACAAAACATCTCTCTTACCGCACTATCAGCCATAAATCGAGTAAATCGAGTATCGTTGATAGAAAATCCAAATAGTCGAGCCCTACACTTTACTTGGAATTTTTGGGAGATCCAAAACAACTTCAAACTTAGCTCACTATTTCAAAGTACACATTCTTGTGCATTTGTACATTCTTTCAAGGTAACCAATTGTACATTTCTATTGCTTCTATGTGTGATCGACGGTGAAGCTCAAAAATTCGTAGAATTGCCTCTGTCCGAGACCCCACGCTATCGGCCAAACTCCGAGTCCGGACGATAGACTTGCTCTATCCGAGACCCCATGCTATCGGCCAAACTCCGGACGATAGCACTCTCTCATGGAAAAGCTCGCACTCAAAAATCTACCTTTGTCGAGACTACAAGTTGTTGTGTACTTCGTGAAGATTCCACGCTAGTTCTTGAATTGCACCTTCCTCTCGTATACCTTGCGGGGCTCGAATCCCTCGTGAATCGCGTCCTTCTACCACAACGGTGTCTGTTTAGCTTGGCGGTGACTTGATGGAGGAAGGACCTTGAATGTCTGCTTTGTTGATCAACATCAAGTTGGCGTCCTGTTGTGTTGTCTTAGCCGCTCAAAAGACTCCATCGTTGAGCGTGATCTCCACACTCGATGTCACCCGCTCTCCTACGTGGTTCACCGTGAAAGACAACCAAAATGGCGGCGTCGCCGCGCATCTACTTGAAACGGCATCGCCACGCATCCATCAAGTCGGGCGGGGTTGGACTTGCTGCGTACACTCCGCCCAAAACTAATCTGTGACGACTATGCGAGTGGATTAGGGATTGTAGGTTGCGGCGTGGGTCTTTCTTAACGTCAAGCATTGGCCGCACCCAGCCCTCCCTCGAAAGATCGCCGTTTCGCCAATGCGGTGTGCACGAAGGTTGGAGGTATCGGTTACGAAGAGGTTTGAGGTATCGGTTACAAAGAGGTTGGAGGTATCGGTTACGAAGAGGTTGGAGGTATCGGGTACGAAGAGGTTGGAGGTATCGGGTACGAAGAGGTTGGAGGTATCGGTTACCAAGAGGTCCGAGGTATCGGTTACCAAGAGGTTCGAGGTATCGGTTACCGAAAGTGTTCTTGGACGATAGACGCGCTCAAGTGCATCGGAAAGGAAAGATGCAGGCGGGAAGGAAAAGACGCAAGCGATAGGGGGAAAATCCACTTTCTTTTCATTACGCAGTTCGCGGAAAAAAGGCTAAAACAGGGCCTGACATTTGGAACATGGATTGGATTTAGTGAGCGGCGGCAGTGGAGATGCGGAGGCCCTGTCAACGCGGATAGATGTCTAAAAGGACGGATCTAAATCTGGGATAATCGTTCATACCTATAAAAATAGCTGCGAAGTTACCTTGGAAGCAGCCTGCATGGCGCCAGCTAATAAAACAAAGCGGCCTAATATTAGTGTTGAAGTCTAAAGGTGTGGTTTATCGAATCACGCGCAAAGTGAGTTCACACATGCCGGTTGTGCAAGTGATATATTACCGGATGCTTCCAGGTGGGGTAATTCACGCTCAGTCACGTTACGGATTGCCTCTTGAGACTAACAAAGGGACCATAAGGCAGAAAACCCACGCTTAGCTGAATCTCCACGCACCAACCCTCATCATTGTTTTGCCATCACGCGATGGAGCTGCTGGAGATTGATGATGTCCCGACATGCACCGTCTTTCGGCTCCGACACTCGGGGTTCATCGGAACTTGCAGTTACTCACTTTTGGGAAATATACTGGCCCGATGCCGCGTTAAAGAATTGCGAACCACTCGATCGCCGCCAAGGGCCGAGGATGGTGCAATCGCTTCAGTTTTGATTGAGTCATGATCATCAATCGCTGATCGTTGTAGTTTCCATCTCAGACCGGTTCGTACCCGTTTCTCGATATATATTCAGCCGCCTTCGTCTGTATGCACTCGCACTCGTTGTATGCATTCGTAGTAACAGACCAGAATCTTAAGCGTTGGAGATCGAGCTTGTCAGTTACAGTTATTTGTGATCTCATTTCTGCAGTATGACCCAACGTGTTATTATTTCGAAAGTGGACAAAGGTTGACTCGCGCAGACTGCAGATTCATCATGAAAATTTTCGAGTTTCAATTCAAGTTCAACTTCGAAATTCAACTCGAGTTTCAATTAAAGTTCAACTTTATTTAGTTGCAAATGCATGTTCATAAGTACATTGCATAATTGTCTAGTTTTCCATATTGAACTTATTTCAATCTCACGATTATTCATGACAATCAATTCATAAATTTTTTGAGAAACTAGACGATTATGCGATGCACTTAATAACATTGATTTGTAACTCAATAGTCCATGAGTTTCAATGTTTCAATTGTACGTAAGTTCATTACAGTCATGATGTTGTCTATCAATGTACAACGATAGTACGGAGATTGAGCTTATAATGTGTTACTACTAGCATTGAGTTTTCTCGTGGTCGCTTCGAGCATGTGTCAGTTAACAAATAACAGCCGGATTTCTACTTCGACTTATCATCTTCTCGCAATTTGCATAGTCAAGCTGTAGTTCTTGTATTTAGATTGATCGACGGTTTACTGCACCACTATTACTTGTCCGTTATACTAGTGTAGGCTGTGCGACAGCATGAATTGACAACAGCTACTTTGTCATAAGAGAGCACCGTGTTCAAGTGCACGTACTGCTGTCCTGATAGATGTATAAGTACTCGTCAGTGCCATTGCAGGACTATCCCCGCCGATGTATCTGCTATACATTGAATGTTAACAGCGTCCGCAATTACTTGAAGTGAGGTACGTTCATAAGGTCATCAAAGTGAAAGTGCCTTACTCCTGACGCAGATGTGTGTTTAAGTTCCAGTACTAAGATAACGCTCGGGTAATGATAGTCTTTGGCAACATCATTTCCACCCGGGAGTATGATGCAACTAATAAGTTGCACGAGACGACTCGTCTTGGAAATTATCATTATTTCGACCCGACAATGGACGTGGAACATAATGCAACTAACATATTGCACGAGTCGACTCAGAGAGGCGCTAAAGAAAGTTATCTGCTGGCAACAAAACCTAAAGGTATCAAGGTATATATCTGCCAGCACAACGGTTTACACGACAATAGACTGGGTTTCAGTAAAGTTGCCATTTAGAGAATGAAGACTCCGATTGGTACTCTGTTAGAGTAGCAACGTAACCGCATCTTCACATTAATACGCCAGGTGTGTCTGTGTCAATGTGGACGTCAATGGAACTACAGAAGGAGACGTGGCTCCATCAAACCACGAAGGTGACACTTATCCAGAATCATAAGATTCGGTGAGTCCTAGTATCAAGGTCCTTCAGTGAATGAGCTAGTAAGTCCCTTTTCGGGAGAAATTTGAGAAAATCAGAATTTGGTTCTGTGGTATACAATAGATCCCAGAAAGACCGAACTTGTGCAGCTTCACCTAACGGCTAACTTCTGAATGACACAGTTAGTCGGTTAGCATTGAGTAAGACAGCCCTAATCAGCACAAGCACTGCTGGCAGGTGAAGGCGAGTCATCGTATTCTGCACGGTGGTCCAAACAGCAAGTGACTCCCACTTCGGGGTAATTGATGGATCAATGAAACAAGCGCGGTGGTCCATACAGCAAGACCCACCGAGGTCGATTCTCTACCCCTTGACTATGATGCAGACCTTCGTCTATCGCACTACGAGGAGTGAAACAGATGAAGAATCTGCATCATAGACTAAAGGAAGAGAATGCTTTAACAGTGACGCACAGACACAAGCGGCTGAATGGCAATTGCAAGAGCAGCATGCCGAACTGTTGATGATCAGCCGGGAGTCCGGGACAGACGAAGTGTGAGGTGCGTGGAGTGTAAGCAGGGACGGCACTACCACATGTGGGAGGGGAGAAGAAGGAACAAAGACACGGATACGAAAGGAGAAGACGCAGCAATTTAAAGAAGGTTTGACAAGGCTGGGAGGACGGTAGGAACAGAAGGTACCAGGCAGCGAGGCAAGATTTTTGAGGTAGGTGGTGGAAGGCGGTAGCGATTATTAGTATTCATGATTGATATGCGATCTGCATATTTTTAATTTGCGACAAAAGGGCAGGGGCAGTTCTGGAGCCTGGGATCCCTATTTTCTCGGATTGCAGCATGTGGGATACTGTACAGCACCTCCAGATGGTTTACGATTTCAGAATTGAGGGACAGTATTCCTATCAAATTCGAACATTGCTTGTGCACTCAAAAATGATCCGATTTCAAAACCGCAGTGAAAACTACTATACTTTCAATATGATTGTACACATTCATCAATGGAAAGACTATTAATACATGATTTTAAATACTTTAAATACTATCCTCAAACAAGTGTTTCCATTCTTTGCTTCAATTTCAATGTTCATTACATCTTTCAAATTTTTAATAAGCTTACAAGTTTGTAAGTTTGTAATCTGTATACTAAAACTCATTCTCAATGCATTGATTTGTATCACTTCCACTGCATGCTACAATATGGTGCGAGTTCCAAATGGTCTTGATAATTAAAGAATTTCTATTAGAGCTTGTAGAAGCCCTCACACACCTTTAATGCAATGTCGTACTAGATAGGAAAGGGTGGTGCATGAGAAATTGAGTAATGTCTCTCATGCATCTCATACTAAGCTCAAATATGTATACCATTCTTGCACATTTCAAGGGATTACTTATCAATCTACTGTAAATGCTATGCAACATTGTTTTTTTTTAAATGCTCCACACCACAACACAAGAGGAAGAGATACAGATCACGCATCAAAAATGAGCTATAGTATCTAGAGAACAAACTTGCAAGCTAGAATGAACATTTATATCAAAGCAAAGAACGGTAACACTTGTTAGTGGATCTAGTGTATAAAAGCATTTGAAATCGTGTATTTCCAGCAATTTTCTTTTCATTGATGGATGTGTACAATTGAATAGAAGATGTAGTAGTAGTCATTGTGATTGCACAACACTTTACGGTTTCGAAATTGGATCGTTTTTGAGTGTTCAAAGTCGATAGGAAAACTGTCCCTCAGTGCTGACTTCTCAAATCATCTGTCCAGAGGGTACTGTAGTGGGCCTCCTTCCGGTAGCTCAGGTAGTGATTGCATGGATTTGATGAATCTGCAGTGGGGGTAGCCATTTAATGGCTTCCTCTCCTGGTAAATCCGTCCGCGTGTCACCCTCCACTTGCCTTGTTACCCCGCGTGTCAGATTACGATCTTGCAAATCTTTTGTTGTTTCTGTTGGCCTCAAGTTGCCCAGCCCTCGCTCAAAACAGAAACTTCGATTTGGATGCTTGCGTTCTCTCGTACCCAAGAGGTAAATTCTCTGTTTCTCTGAACCTGAGTTCTTTCCATTACTGTGATCAGGTTCAGCTCATTGGAGCTTCCAATCATCGCCAGGATAGACACTTCGGGACTATTAGCCAGTCTAGTCACATGGAATAATGTGCACAACGTTTCACCAAGTTGCTTTGTGCACAAGGGGGAGAGTGGGAGCCTCGTAACTGCATCGTGCCTCGTGAACTGAAGGGGGTGATTGGTAATGCATCACAAAAGAGGCTCCGGTATTTCGCTTGCAAAATGCAAATGGACAAGAGAACAAGAAGATGAGAAAAGAGGACAATTTTGGTAAAGATGTTAAAGCGGACACAAGGTGAGCACTCACCCCTGTGAGAAGCACAGTTTATAATCTTTTTCTCACTGATAACAGTTTGTGGGAAGTACATGAGTGACTCTTCTCAATAGGCTCCTCCTTCTCATAGTAGATCTTGCACCCTTGGAAGTAGACTAGATTCGTTGCTACTCATACTTGAGATTGAGATTCTTCAAATGAATCACATAAAGCCATATATTGATAAGTAAAGCTACGTTTGGCAACCTAATAATAAAATATCATGATAATTACATGACCTCCATTTTCACTCGTTTTTGTGGTCTGCACATATCATGACTATCATGAGAATATATAGAGTCCTTTGGGAGACAAACAAATATAAATAGTTGTTCAATGAGAAAGAGCAGGGAAAGGCAAGGTTTGAGATATTGAGGTTGAGATTCCTATCTTTAATTTCTATCTAATATCATGATTTTGCCAATATCTTGATTTCCGATGGAATATCATGATATTCATGTAGCTGCCAAACTCACCCTAATTTGTGAAGATTAAACCTTTCGATCTTCAATCTTAGACTTTTTTAGATCCAATATTCCATAGTCCTTTTCAAATGAATCACTTGGGTTGGATCCCAAATCAAGTCTAATTTATGCACATGGTAAAAATTGCAGCCCTATACATGACATGCATTTCAAACATGAGGCATTCATTATCATTGTAAACCAAACATGTTAAATTCAATTTAATCCTTTACAGAAGAATTTTACATAAGGATGTTCTTAAATTTTAATAACTTTGTAGTTGGAAGATTTTTAATTTCAATTACCTGATATTGGATTTGCAATGATGTTTCTTTATTAAAAAACTGAAGAAAAAAAATGGTTCGTGAGGAGCTATCTCTCTTTAGTCCACCATTAGATTTCAATTTTTTTTTTTGTTGGGTTAGATTCCAATTTGGATCTAGTCGTGTAGTAAAAATCTTGTCCTCATTCAACATGTGAGGTAATCATGACTCTCATTTTCGTGCAAGGCGCCCACTTTTGGACATTTTTTCTTTTTGAAATTTTGAGGTAGGTTCACGAATTCTCTTGACATTTTGTCCCCGATGTTGTTCCATTCGTACAAGATCAAATGCGTTGTCCCTGCATTAGATGACTATAATGCCATTCATCGCAATCGGATGCTAGGTTGACTTTCACGGGGTTTCAGCAGTGGTTGTTAATCCATGTGTTATCTCATTCTTCCTTGGTGATATCGATTCTTCTTCGACGTGACTTGATGGTTGAAAGGATCCTCGTGTCGAGGTTGATCATCCAACATCACAGGAGAGAGTTGAGGAGCCCCGGCGTCTTGAAACAATTTATCTAGTTCATCTTCCTCTGCTTCGAGGAAAGGAGGAACACGTAATTCGTTATAATGGTAACATTCATTGATTTTGAGAAATTGGGGTTTAGCTCGAGTCGAGCTAAATGTACCTACAGAGTACATTTGGCTCAACTCAAGCTCAATTGTCATCGATTTGATAATTTGAATATTCCCATTATAACAAATTACGTATTGAGAGTCTATAGTGACTCTGTGATGTCGGTTACTTTGAGGTTTGTCATTTCGATTGGAGGCATGGAAGAAGAATCGACCTCACCACACGCTAGTTTGACTCACTCTCGCTTGGTTATTGACCTCGTCAAAGTGTGTTGGTTGCTAAACGGTAGCGATGTCCTTGAGCCCCAAGGCGTATCGAAGTCCATTGCGCTTGATATGCTTTGGTGAATCAGATCTTGGTGAATTTGGAAAATAGAATTGTTTGGTCTGCACATCACGTTACTATATGCATGTGGCGCTTCTCCACAAGGAGGTGGACCTGTAAACATTGGAAAGGGCTGGACACAAGGTTGATTCTTCTTTAGTGAGCCGGTCTAGCCGTCATCATGTGGAGACAAGGTCAAGGCTTTTTGACGCGTTGGCCCATGATGTTGGGAGTGTAAGAGTTGTAAAAATTTCTTCATGTCAGAGTGCGTGAGGTGTGTAAAGAGATTCAACCCGTCCTCCATGTCCTCCTATTATTTATGAGGGGGTGGAGCCTTCAACCTCAAAATTGTGACAATTGGAGTCTTTTAATTGAAGGCCAAGCATACGTGTGCATTTGCCCATATAGGTGGAAGACTGGCCGGATGAGAGCCGACGATCTCGATAATGCGAGGATCCAAAATGGCCGTTGTTGTGATAGAGAGGCCGCTTGCGGTCTAACAAGTAGTCTTGGCGCATTAGAGGTGGGAGAGAGAAAGAGGGGAGCTTCCAGGGAGAGGGTAGCTCATGCTTGACGAGGCGTGTCGTGCGGGAGATGGAGTGTGGGGCACCATTGTGGTGATGGGCTTGTAAGAGGGGTCGGGCGGAAGCGGAAAGACTATGTAGCAGCCGCAGCCGTTGCGGGGTTGCGCAATGGACTGCCACTTTACGACAGAAAGTAAGGATTTGGTTGTTACTAAGCGGCTGCTCCGACTATTAGAAAAAGTTGGGGCCTCGATAAGTAGAGGAGGGGAGTGAGCCCTTAGAGGTTGTTAATCGGAGGAGGAGAGACTCATCATGTTGTTGTTGTTGTTGTCTGCAAGTGCGTCTACCACCACATTGAGGGCGTGAGGACCAACCTCTATTCTTATGTCTCCAATTTTCTTTCCAGTCGCAACTTGGAATCCCTCTTTATCTATGGAAAACGTCGGGACATCTGAGGTCTCTGTCATAATGGTATCTTGTGTGACTGATTTGCATATCAATGGTCGCTGTTGATTTAGAACAGCGGCGTCCCTCCCTAAATTCTAAGCACGTGTGGAGGAGTTGCCTTGGCTGGAGTCAATTCTCCTACCAACTAGGAAGTCCTCTTCGAAGTGGGTTGTGATCAAACATTTAGAGCACCGAACTATCTTTTCATCATATTCAATGATACCTTAGCGTTATGGCTGAGGATACCTTTAGTTTCAATCATCGCAACCTATCGGGGATCAAGATCCAGAGCGATGAAGAATCTGGGATGTGATTATGAAGAATTATTCGAGTTCCCTTTGGAGAACTAGTCTAATTGCCGTGACAGCTTGATTGGTGATGCGAGTAAATCCCAACCCCAGCGTGTTTATGGTTACCCAGATTACCGGATAAGCACGAGAAGTCCTTGCGAGTTGTGGGGATTGAAGGCAAGTTTCTGCGGATAGAGTAGAATTTTGTTTCCTTCACATTAGAGAAGTCCCAGATCTAATGCGCGACTAAGTTCTTCACGAGTAGGAAAATGAACGTAGTGGTAGTTGTCGCGAGCTTCCTTATGACGAGTAATGGTGTCCGCATTGCAAGTTCCCCTTTCCATTGGCAATATTTGTTGATTATACCACCGCCCCAAAACCTTGCAATGGTGACATATTGTTCACGTTTTGTGACCACGTGATCCAACTGTTCTCTGGGAGCGGCATGAATGACAATGGTCTTGCGGATTTGTGAGTCCATCCCTGCGTTAGGGCTAGTGGCGCCTACGACCGATGTTGTCGCAGCTGTTGTATGGAAGAATGAGCTGCAGATGGTGTCTGCATCGTTTGAGTCGCACTAACGTAGCTTTGGAGCAACGTTGTGGCCATCCTATCGTTAGATCTTAGAGCGGTGTCACTTTTGTCTCTACATTCTTTCACGACATCTACTCGAGTTTCAAAAAGCCGTATACTTGTCACCTGTCACATGAGTCAGATTTCTGGGCCGATAGCCCGGGATGGTCACTACCGCTTAGAAGCTGAGGTAGGAGCAATTCTGACACTAATCCGCAAAACTAAGGATAATATATTCTAAGCTCCTAAGTTCTTAGCAATTAATATAGAACAAATTTCTACTAAAAGAGTTCCTAAGTTAGTTCACCACGTGTATAAATAGGCGATTTCAGCTACGAGAGTGAATTTCTCAAAGTGGAGGCTATTGGAAGTCAAAAGCAGACTCTGTCAAGGGATGAGCACCTTGAAAACATCTCCATCGAACGCATGTTTTGCACATGAAAGCCTTCACTTCTATAAACCATTGCTTGTCCCCAAGCTTCGACGATGAGAGCTACAAGAAGCTTACAACTCAAATTAGGGTTTCCGGCGCCTCCCCTTCTCTTGTGCGCACCATCGAGCTCCCCCACCCCAAGGGTGGCTAGTTTTTGCTCCACTCGACTATGTGTGTGTTACGTCAAATTTTTGGAGGCCTCAATACCAAGAATACACCGGCCACTTAATTGGGTCACCATTGCAGATGCTCTTTCACCACAAGAAGCAAACAAAGAGAACATGTTCGTACTAACCACACAAATAGATTCCTTCATTTTGTTTGGCTCGGCATAGACTCCGGTTGGGGTTCCAACTTCCAAAGTTTATTTGGCACAGCAATCAAAAATGCTACGACACCGAACAGGTGTACTCAGCAATGAGCATCACTGTACAAATGGCACCTCACTGTTCCTAGCTTACCTACACTAATTTCAGTATTCTTAGAGATCAGCTTTCTCAGTATTAGCCCCTCGGGATGGGAGTTGCAGTGAAAGAGATTTTGTGGGACCTCCATCAACGGCTTGCCCCTTCCAGTCCACCCTCTACAAATACTTTATAGAGAAACTTCAACATATTTAGAGACCGGTGTGAATAGAGTGTTTGTTCGACCTATCCTCGGTTGTATGCCTGGAGGTCATTGTACCAATGGCGAGACTACTAAGTTTCTCCGTCTCAAAAGAATACCTTGAATCTTTTACAATAATACTTCATTAAAATACACCAGACTTGACATTACTACACACTCACAAAGTGTCTGGGCAACATAATTAGAACTAACCTTAAAAGAGCCAAATTAAGCAAATCACCATATGTCTTTAAGATGGAGGGAGTAACCTTCTACTTCTCACTTATTAACCCCTAAAGGTGAGTGAGGCCCAAATCGAGTAATTCTGACTTAGGCAGTCTCTGGCATACTACTTTTTGATCACATGAAGTTGGAACGTTTTGCTTGTTGTAGGGTTTTTCCATACCTTTGGGAAAAGTCATCTCATGCTTCAAGATTCCTTACACATTACGAGATATTTGTAGTCAAAGTTTGAAGACCCTATTCAAAATCAGCCCATAATCGCCCAAACCGCAGTATATGCTCATTTTATTCTCAACATTTGCCCAAAATTGATAAAAAAAAAAGGAGAAACTTCAAAAATTCACCAAGAATTGAGATTTTACTCATTTCAAATTTTGTTTTTTGTGCATGTAGAAAAGGTAGTAATATGAAAGTTAACCTCTTCATTTAGGCTGCCCAAATTAGCAAAAGACCATTTTGGGCTTCAAGGAACTCTAGAGGTTAAATTATTAGCATGGTCCATAAGAGGATCGATTAAGCCTTTCTGGATTGAATCCCTGTCCAGAATAATCTGTGACGATGAACCTCACTCAAACTTTTTGCTTTGCTTTTCCTTGAACTAACGACACCAGCCACTCAGAACTTTTTTGAGTTGTTTTTCCTTGAACCAATAACCTCAGTTACTCAGAACTTTTTGTGAGTTGTTGTTTTCGTAGACCAATAACCTCACTCACAACTTGTGAGAGCACCACTTTGAGAGCCCTTTCCGGGCGAACCACTTTGGAAGCCTTGAGATTGCAAAAGGCAGAAAAATCAGATGATAATGCTGGAAAAGGAAGTAGCACGCCTTTACGCCGGGGGGCGGGGGTCCCAGTACACTGCCCACCAACAAGTCTACTTTCAGAACTTAACCCTTAAACGCCCAAGCAAGCCCGAGGGGCTTGATTAGAATCTCCTCCGTAGCTCTCACTGTACTCAACTTTTCACTTATATTTTGATGTCAAACTGGTCACCATCTTATGATGCATTCAAAAAGTGAATTCTTACAATTCAAATCACAATTTGTATGAAGGATTTTGTGCTTTGAAAAGATTGTGGTATGTAGGTTGGGGTGGTACATAACCTTGTAGGAGGTTGCAAGCTCATCATTGGTTGGTCCATTCATGATGCCCAAGTTCAAAAAGTGCACTATTCATGATGCCCAAGTTCAAAAGATGCTGTGATCCAATTTTGGGCTGCCCATTTTAGACCCCATGGGCATTTAAGGGTTAAACAAGAGAGCATGCTGCAATCTTCAAACATGTGCCATTTTCACAAAATAATCTAAATTGTATTGGAGAGAGGTTTAGGGTTTAGGATTTAGGATTTAGGATTTAGGATTTAGGATTTAGGATTTAGGATTTAGGATTTAGGATTTAGGATTTAGGATTTAGGATTTAGGATTTTATTCAGATGGTATAAAATTATGATAATGTAGTATTTTATACCATCATCTGAAGAAAATCCAATAAAAACCAGAAATTCTATTTTAATATACAACTTTTTAACATATTATCTATTGTTTACCCTTAGCTCTTATTACGAGCCACTTTTGCTCAGGCATCACACATTAGAAAACTTCAACCATTCCAAAAGCAAGCTATTTCAATACACTTTCTGTATATGCAACTACTTTTAGGAAAAACAGAGTTGTACCTCCCAAGAAGCCCCCTATTGAACTTTTGTACTCTAAGTAAATGTCACGATAAACAAGAGCAACTTCAAATGATCATAACTACTACGTCAAACAACCAAATTCCATGAAGCTACCACCAAGGTTCTTGAAATGTAGCAAATGTTATCAAAACTGTCTCTTTCATGCTAATCCTAGCCTCCTGTGGAAGAAAAGTTCATGAGAGATCATTGCACTTTAAAATGTGTATGTTACCTTTTCAATAAAAGACAACATCAACGTTTCTTACACCAACTCAACTTAACATTTGTGTGTAAGGCATATATATGTATATGTAAAGAGCATCAAACGAGGTTTCTAAATAGATATTAATACTCTCTTCCTCAACAAATGTTACCATGTACTAGTCTTCATAGTTGCTCAAGGTAGTTATTAAAAAGTAAGTTAAAAGACACTAAAGTTATCAAATAATTTTTTTATTTTTTGAGAGATTTTTCATGTATTGGTAAAGAAATATGCACTACCCTTTCTTTCATACTTCATAATTTGCAATCTGGACAGATTTTACAAACATGGTGGCCATTTGAAAGTTGAAGATATGTTATCTCTTCTTGTTCTGGACGTAATCTTGTTAGTGGGTAGTGGAAAATTAGCATTGAAGACATGAATTGGCACAGTCTTGAGATGAGTATGAAGGACACATGGGATGTAAAATTTGGATTTGAAAGAGAAGTTAAAAGATAAGGAATTTTGTGTGAGAAGTTTATGAACACTAATTTAATACTGTGAGCGTCATGTGAGAGTCAAACGTTCGTGCTCACCCTTGACATGCAAAACAAAAAGCAAAACAAAATTGAGGAACACAAGGCGAGAGAAAGGCAGGAAGGCCAAGTGTGAAATGGCAAGTTTCCAAGACCGAAAGACGGAGGTGAGATCAGGTGGAGGGAAGGGGTGGGGGGGCAGGAGCTTTGGTGGAGGGCGTGCATTGGAGAGAAGGGAGGCAGGCGAGCGGACATGAAGAGGTCTCGGAATGATGGAATCCCTTCACAGCCGAACAGGCCCATGTGCACGGCTTCCGTGCGATCCACACTCGCTTGTCCTCTTCTGGTGTAGGTTCCACGTCCGCTGCCTGCCCTTGCTGCATGCACACCCCCCCCCCCCTCCTCCCTTTTCTCTCGCACAAATCCACTGCACAACAGTCATTGTACTGTACTGTACTACACTTGAACCACAGCACCCATTCCAACATGCTAGACTATGACGCAACCCCTGCATGTTCACTCTATACTGCTTCCTCACATACTACAGTGTATCACCAGCTGCGTGGACGATCTCGAGCATGCAGATAGAAATAAATAATGAAGGTGCAGTAAGTGCCGAGTATGACAATTTTATCAACTGACCGAGTTAAATTTTACATAGAGTCCTACTTGGAACCTGCCAAAAGAGTCAACCCAGCAATGAGTGCACAACCAGACCCTCAGACGTGATATTTCACTGTATTGCGATGATTGTGCCACTGAAGGTTAAGTGATCGGATACGGACGACGGCTTGAACCCTTTTTTTGATGTCAAATTCCAGCTCTTGGAAGACCCCACATTTGTGATAGTCGATATGAACAAGGAGCTGATGTGATGTCCCTTTTGTAACCATGAGCGCAGTCATGTCATCTGTTTACACAAAGGGCTCGTATGATGCTCCATTCTTAACAGGATTGATTTCATTGCACATTTCCTCTTGCTCTGAAGCAGTCAACAACTCGCACAACCACTTTGCTTTGATGATGTGCTTCAACAGGTGTGAGAAAAAGTAACGCTCTTGGAATTATGCAGGAAATGACATTGAGAAATGTAAACCTACAATTTGTTTTGCGAGAAGACCTGCTCAACCTGAGGTCGTTTCGTGCAGTTTGACACATTCTGCTTCAGATGAACAGGCATGAAGAAACCTTCAAAAAGTAAGCTACTAAAAGCTGCCTGCACATGTACCTGATTAATAGAACCATACATGACAAACAAGGCATGATCATCCACCTTGGCACTGTAATCTGGTTTGCATTATCACTTTCTTGATAACTATTGCAGTCCTGCTACATTGGGGGACGGAAAGTTCAGCTGAAGACATGTTCTAACACTAGTTTCTGGAGTGCAGAATGTGCTTACCCAAAGCTCATCCCCAATCTACAAAAGCGACCGGAGGATGGCCTCCTTCGGGAGGAGGGCGAAGAGAAAGTGGCAGATCCTTCATCAGAACGTTCGCCAGAGCTGCCTCAGGTCCACGCAATGCTCCTAGCACAAAATAGCTTGCATCACTGTGAGCTTTCAAGTTACACATAAGATCACACTTTACTTACTACTTTTAACATTCTTCAGAGAAGCTGCATTCACTAATTCTAAACAACCTGGTGAAAGATAGGCTTGCCCTAATGAGGATTGCTCAAGTCCAGAAGGTATCAAACCTTCCGATCGCAGGTTCATAAAAGAATATACAAATTTACAAGTTCAACAAAGTTAGGTTTGTCACATGGTGTTTGATAAAAGATTATGACCAAATCCCTAAATGCAGAAAGGAACACACGAAGTGCAGGATTTCTACACTCACCCGAAGGTGCAGAGTGTACTGGTGGAGGAGGAGCCGGAAACTGGACTGGATGCTCAAACCGGCATCCACTTCCGTATTGACATGTTCCCTGCCCATGACAAACTAGTTTTCATCAATTTCAGATTGTGATTCAAATTAAGGATCAGTCACTTTCGTATCATCGATGGTGGGAGCTTACCGTACGCAAGAAGTAAGTGCAGGGTAGTCGGCTGCTGTCTTGAGCTTCCGGTTCTGCACATTCCCAATGGATCGATTTCAGAGACCATGTACCGGGACAAAAAAGAGAAGAATAGAAATACTGCTCAGTGAGCGCACCTCGAAATGAATCAAACCATTGCTTCTTGGCTCGCTGGTGCGAAATTCCCTCCAAGTGCCGTCTGCGCGACTTTGGCGTATCATAAAACTGCTTGTCGCAGTAGTCGCAGTAATACTTGTGCGCAGGCATCACTATACCTTAATCAAACCTTAAACCCTAACCCTACTCGCCAAGTCTCTTTAACACCCAATCTGCTTCAGATACAATCGAGATCAGGCACACAAAATTCCAGGCACACATCAAGTCGAGGCGGCCGTGGTGGACTTCAAGCAGGGTACTGCTCTTCGAGTATGTACTCATTCATCGACGATGTTGAGACTGTCAACTGTCATGTACATTTCCATTCCATATTGAAGTGCTTCATCAGGAGGCTATGGAGGTGCATCGGCTCAAATAGGAGCGGACGCTTTCCTTCGGCATCATCAGGGCAGACATAGGGGTTTAACAATGCCGGAAACTGAACCCTGAAATAGTGCCTGACCTAACTTTCTGCTACTTTTTGAGCTTCACGTCTTGTAGTCGTGATAACGATTGATTTAATGCAGGGTGGCAGAGGATGATCGCCATGGAGACTCTCGTCATATTCGACTTCGACTGGAGCTTGATCGACTGCAACAGCGACACATGGGTGGTTGAGAAGCTGGGCGTCATGGAACGCCTGAAGTCCCTCCGCGGCACTCTTCCGTGGACGCAGCTCATGGTAAACAATGCCAATTCGCTATCGTCTCCGTTTCTTCTTCATACTTTGGAATCTTGTGGCCGAATTCTGAGCTCCGTGCACATGTAGGACAGGATGATGACGGAGCTTCACAACGACGGGCGGACACTTGACGACATCGACCAGTGCTTGCGCATGGCTCCGATTGAGCCAGAGATGGTGACGAGTGTCAAACTTGCGGCAGAGCTCGGGTGATTCTCGCGCCCGTGAGTAGATGTTCTTTCCGCCCTCCATTATTCTGCTCGCTCTTCGTTGTCCATGGGTTCAAGAATGTGTTCAATCTTAGGGTTTTGGTGCTTTTCAGGTGCGAGCTTCAGATTGTGAGCGATGCGAATTCGCACTTCATCAAGGAAATTCTGGACTGTCATGACCTGCAGCAGTATTTCTCTCAAGTACACACCAACCCTGCGCACGCTGATGAGAATGGCGCGCTGCGTGTTCTCCCTTTCCATCCTCAAGCCACACCCCATTGTTGCAAGCTCTGTCCTCCCAATATGTGCAAGGTATCCGCTTGGAATTCGTCGTGCAGCTTTCTTAAAGATCAGAACATCCTGCAGCAATTGTGAGATATTACTCTCTACTGTACATGGCAAGCAAAAGACAAGACTCATAGAATGCAATCTGCAACAGTTCACATCGTTGTGAGCCTCTATTCAACTGAACGTGTAGAAGGAAACACGTTGCTCCACTCCTGTGCATCATTTGTTTATGATTATTTGCACTTTGGGTTTGTGTTTCTGCAGGGGTCAATTTTGGACAGCATAAGGCACAGATCAGCACATTGTGTGAAGAGGCGTGTGATCTACATCGGGGATGGGAGTGGCGATTATTGTCCTTCTTTAAGATTGATGGAAGGAGACCTTGTTCTAGCAAGGCAGGGGTAAGCACTTGCTTTCCTGAGCTTAATCTATGTTGTCTTCGACAAAATCGCCTCTCATGTTCGTCAAGTTCGCTGTAAGTATGACATGGCCCATGTCTGAAATTTGGAGATTGCTTATCAGTGCGGCTTTTTTCTAATTTCTTGTGCAGGTTTCCACTTTTAAAACGCTTGACAACGAACAGGGACTTGGTAAAAGCGACTGTGCATGAGTGGACTTCAGCGAGGGATATTGAGAGGTTGTTTAGGGAGCTCCTTCAGGCACAACAATTGTGAAGTTTCCGAGATGGAGTTGAAGAATCGGATGGGATGGATGACCGGCAGTAGTCCATTATTTGTCCTCAGCATTCTTATACTTGACTCATTGTCAAACTGTTGTTTTCCATAGTTGATTGTTGTGATAGATCAGATGTTCAACGCTTATCGAGAAAAGCCTTGAAAAAGAGCATTCTGCACAGGGTCTTGTGACTGATGATACCCATGAATTCAAATCTTTTGGGCGATAAGCAGACTAGAAGCACCTGAAAATTATCCGCACCATGATACGACCGTCGTTGTGAAGCTCAGTTTTTATCCGCACAGCATCCTGTTTCGTGTGTTAAAATTCACTTGCTCTTTGTCGTTTAGGCAGAGTTTCCGTGAAGTCAGATGATAGATAGATAGAAACTCCGGTCCCTTTCTAAAGGGCCGGCGTGAATGAAGTGTTCGTTCGTAATGCCAATATCCCGATGGTCACCGGACAAGGGGAAATTGGAACAATACTACTTCCCCTCTCGAGGGTGGACACTATAACTACACTAGTTTTTAGCCTAGTTACTAATGCCTTAAAGATACTTGACATAGTATCCCCCCAAAGGGCTTTGAGGTACCCATACAATAGGGTCCAAATACCCCCCACAATAGTTGGGTGAACTATAGTGGTGAGCACCATGCCGGCATGGGGAATAGAACCCACGACCTCCTCATTGAGGGCCTAAGCTCTAACCACCAAGCCAAGGCTTGTGGTGCCTTTCTGGGAAGTCATATATAAGGTCTTGACCTATCCACTGGTATGTCATTTCCTTTGTTCACGACCTAGCATCTGCTATGTAGATTTTCTTTGTTCATGAATCATCCAAGCAAACATGCTCAATAACCATACATCTAAGATTGGCTAGCTCATTGGGAGGGACCAAGGGAATCAATTTTAGAAAGTGTGCAAAGTTTACAAGGTAATGAACCAATTGGAAACATAATCTTATAAGTATTCTTAGTTTTTAATGAATTTCAAAAATCATAATCTTAGAATTATTCTTGGTTTCTAATGAATTTAAAAAAGTGAAAATCACAGGTGTACTCGGATCGAACACCTGAAGGGCGGTTCACACCTAGGGGTTTCAAACCTCATGGAATTGAAATTGAAACAACCCGAATGCATTTACGTATAAAAAGGTGACAAGAGTTGGGAAATTGGTTCGGTTGGGAGTTTGGTAGGTTGATGTTTGCTCGGAGGGGAGGTAGCAATTACTCTATTTTAAATTTACACGTTGATTTTCATGTTTGCACTTTGGTTGGCTATTATTTTGCCTTCTTTCCTAGAGTGTCAAGGTTTGTAGGTGTGGATTCGTTGTTTGCGGCAATCTCTCGCAATGGATGATATCACAAATGTTGTCGCTTTTCTTTCTTCTAGTGTGGTATTACTTCTAAATGTCTTTGGTAATCGCCTCCCCAAGCTCCATCATTCTACTATTGTCTGCCACCATAACGACCCCCGTCCGCCCCTTCAGATCATTCTGCGACTCCCGTCCGCCCCTTCCGACCATTGTCCAACTTTCGTCAAACCGGTAATTATTCAAAATTGTTCGGTTCATTTGCTATTGTTTGCTAGTTCTTTACGTACCTTAACGTAGTTATATACCTCCCAAATACTCAAAATTTTGAATATAGAAGCAATTTTCTGTTCTAAGCAAGTTGCGTAGATTGTTGACTGTTTGGTCTTGTTTGGTTCCCGTAATGTAATGTTGGAGAGTGATATTGCTATATGATACCTAAAAAGTTAAAGTTTTTGTATGATATTACTGGTGAACGCCAAGATTATGTTGAGATCGACGGCTGAAGTCAGAGGTATGGCTCGTTTACACATCTTGCTGTCGGCAGCAAGCAGCCCCAAATTTAGTTTGAGTCAAGGTTCCAAATTTCGCGCCTAGTAGGTCGCCTAGCAGGCCGGAACAGCCATCTTCAACCAGCAGGCACAGCAGGCAAGACCATTTTTCCACCTCCTACACAATACAGACCCACAAGGATTGAATGTCATTGTACAGCAGGTCAGCAGGATGTGG
Organism: Bryum argenteum; assembly: GCA_037043015.1. NCBI lineage: Eukaryota > Viridiplantae > Streptophyta > Bryopsida > Bryales > Bryaceae > Bryum > Bryum argenteum. The sequence goes on from CM073323.1 coordinate 29,687,532, forward strand.
GAACGGAATTGCAGCTCGTGCCGGGTGCTTGCCACTGCTGGCCGGAAGTGTAAACGAGCCAGGACTAGATAGGAGATAGGAGGTCCAGTGGTGGCTGCTACGGCGTGTGCACCACCTTGAGTACAGGACGGGTAACTTGGAGACAAAGAAACTGCAAAGTCATGACTGCTGAGATCTAGGGAAAGTGATTAAAGTGTGCAGGGGCACAGGGTACAGTACAGTAGTACACTATTATAAAGTATTGGGGCTTGTGTGGAAGATAAGAATCGTCTTTTCTTTGCTGCTGCGCTTCAATGCGAGGAAGGCAGCATCCACGCTCGCTCCACGACATGGCTTCCCCCCGGCATACAAACGTGCCCCCATTTGCTTCAAAGCCGCATGGTTATGCCGGACCTCTGTCCTCTCACAAGTTCACTATCATCGAATGTCAAACCCTGCATCAACAAGTCAATCACTTCTAGCTGTGCTTTTGCGCCTGCTCACTCCTCATTCATCCTCTTGCTTCATCCGCTCAACCACTTGCATGTTACATGTGCTCAAAAGCAGTCAATTCTACAGGTACGAAGTGTTGTTTTATAAGGGAGTAAGTGTTCATACCTGTTGTAATCTTGTAGGTAGTAGGTAACTTACCTTCAGTATGGTTCACTTTTCTCTTGACTCAGACACCATGTAGTAGGTTACTTCAGTGTAAGCCTCGTCAGTTTAAAATAGTTATGGTAAGAACACCTATTGTAGTGAATTTGAGGTATTTGCTGTATTTGGAGTTGATGAGTGGCTCATTATTTTTGATGATAAGCAATAAGAGACGACGAAATTTCCCTATTTTTGTGATAGTTTTGAGCACTTCCAAAGTTGAGAAGTGATCAATATAGTAGTTCTATAATCATGCACCCTACTCAATGTATGCATGGGGTACATCAAGGGCAATCAAATCTTCAAATAAGGAAGAATCCATGTTGCGCGCTTATTGGAGGGTATAGGTTCCTATAACATATTAAAGTGATGGTGTCTTCATCCACATGTCACCTTTCTAGGTGGTGTATTTGTTTTGACAATGGTAGCACAAGGCACAATAATTGTTTTGCACAATACTTTCTCCAAACCCTTAAAGTAAACAAGCATCAAAATTACCAACGTGTCACAAAACTCCCCTCTTCAATATCGACAAAACTGACAAAATTTCAAGTATGTAAACCTAAGATCTGGTACCTAACTTGTATGTGTACATGTGTATCGAATCTTAGATTCAATTACTAACTGATTGTGAGATCATATTGTTCAAAGTTCTAGTTTTTTTTTTTTTTTTTTTTTTTTTTTTTTTAACAAGGGTATGCGGTATTGTAAGGGTCATATTCAAAAATCAATATAAAGTAAGTTTCTTCACATTCTTATTCCTATGTAAGTTGGGAGTATATATATGCAATCTTTATCCTCATAGGACCTATAAAACATACAAAAATGCTTGATTATTCACATTGAAGTATGTTGAGGGTCCCTTTATACTATAATCCCAGAGCCATGAGCAAGAAAATCAAAATCATATTCATGGTCATGGCTCTTGGTATAGAGTTGTGACCATGATAAATCAAAAATGGGCTTTTGAGTGACTTGGTCACTCCTCAGGTGTAAAGTGAATTTGGACCAAGATAACTTTAAGCTCAAGTTTCTAATTTAAATCCTCATTATTCTCTTTCACCCTCTCCTTTTTCCTCCTTTCTCTTTATATAATCGAACACTAGCCAAATCAATGATCATTGAGTCTCATAGTCTCCTTGATTGTAATTGAGTGAAAGCATTTGCATTGAAGGTCATTTTCATCTTCATTGAAGGTCGCTATACAATATGGATCATGAAAATTGTCCATGGACTTTTGACATTTGTGATTGGAGAGTAAAGAGCTCTTGGTCCCATTTGGCTTTACACTACCTTGAAACAGAGGAGAATGACCACTAACTTTGAGGTCTCCAAAGTATGCTAAATTTTGCATTGTGGATAATGTTTTCATGGTCTCTTTGATTATAGTTGAGTCAAAGTAAATACCTCGACTCAACTACAATCAACAATACCATGAGGCTCAAAAATCATTGATTGGCTAGTGTTCAATAATTTAAAAAGAAAGGAGGAAAAAGGAGAGGGTAAGAGAGAATAATGAGGATTTAAATTAGAAAATTGAGCTTAAACTTCTCTCCTTCCAAATCCACTTTACATTACAAGAGTGACCAAGCCATGGTCACGGCTCATGGCCAAGAAGAGTAATTATAATTTTTCTTGGTCATGGCTCTTGGTCCATAGGGTAAAGGGACCCTCAACTATGATCAATGAGGCCGTGAAAATATTATCCACAATGGAAAATTTAGCATAATTTGGGGACCTCAAAGTTAGTGGTCATTCTCCTTTTTTCAAGGTAGTATAAAGCCAAACTGGACCAAGAGCACTTCACTTTCTAATCACAAATTTTAGAAGGCCGTGGTCATGTTCATGACCCTGAAATGACAGTCCCTGACTGTAAAAATACAACATGGAAAATTTCTTGGATTTGAAATCCGAACGGTGAGATCATGCTTTTAGAAGTTCCCTCACGACAGGCCCGACATGTCTTGAGTGCCCTCGTTTACCTGTTGCAACTTGCAAGGGCAAAAAGGAATAGAAAAGGTCCAGTACTGTAGGCACTAGGCAGCAGCAACTGACCAAGATCCGCTCCAATCCACACAGTCGCCGCGTCTTGCGCCCTGCTTGCATACCCTGCGAGACCCGGACAGAACCAGGACGAAGATCCAGTACCCGGGAGATTCGTCCACCACTGCTTTCGCTGCTTTCAATGCACAGGAACGGCGATGGCGGGACCTCGCTGATCCCTCCGTCCTTCGCTTCACAATTCTCATCTGCCCTTGCGGAGTTGAGGGACCCGCAACGCCTACTAATTTTGGCCTGTTTTACACTCCCCTGATTTGCCTTTGCCCCATTGCTAGATTCGCTTCGCGTTTCCTTTCCCGAGACGCATAGTCGCCTTGCCGAGGTACTGCAACTCTTTTACATCCTCCATTGCATCCGCCAAGTTAGCTCTAGTCGGATACCGTCGGCATCACTCAAGTGCTCGCCATCCTTACATTCTCTATGTCGCAGTTGCTGAGTGGGAAGGGACCAACGTGCTGAGTTGATTCAATTCAACGTCTGTAAGTTGAGAGTTGCATGTGACATCCGTGATAATTGGAACGTTAGCCTGGCCATGCTCCATTGCTCTGCCATTCTTTTGTGTGGTGCCAGCCTAGTTTGCCAGGAAGCAGTAAGCCCATGCAGATTCGCAAGTCTAAATTGAGCGGCTCCGAGCTCGATGAGATTTGAGAATGATTCCATGGCCGGCCGGCACAGATTGACTTGCCTGGCTTGTTTTAGCGCACTTGTGCTCGCATTGAGCTAGTCATCCGAGGTTCTGTTTCATCTTGTGGGAGTGAGACGAACCAGCCGTTTGTGAGCCTGCCCAAAAGATTAGTTTGATCGGGAGAGCTGGTGTGGGAAGCTTGTTGTTTTGGGTTAGGGTTGCAGGTGTAGCGAGATGGGTCAGTGTTATGGCCGAGAGGCGGCCACCAGCGACGAGAGCGACTCTTGGAAGAACACGGCCGGCAAGAGACGGTCCACGGGCGGCATCTACTCTTTGCACAGCAATTGCATCTCCAACGGCACAAAGAACACGTTGTCGTTCATCCGGCACCAGCGCGGCAAGCTCTACATCGTGCGCCGCTGCATCACCATGCTGCTCCTTTGGCACAAGCACTCCATCAAGTGATCATCACCACGGACTGCACAACCCGTAGCTCTGTCGAACTTGGTGCACCCTCTGGAACTTCGTCGGCATTTCCCTGCTTTCCTGCAACAATGTGCTACCGACCAAGTGAATGCAGCGTAGTGCATGTGTGTTCCTGTCCTGTACATAGCCTGAAATTCGACGACATTTAGAAACCTGGAAAATCCGTAAAAACAGGATTTGCTTGATTATGTATTTGCTCTGCTCCGCCCTTGATGGGGGTGTGTAGTAGTCTTTTGGCAGGGGACGAGTGCTGCTCAGGTGACACCACTCCCTCAAATGTACACAGCTGCTGGGGTGTCTTCTGAGCAGCACTCTACCCTTTGACAGCACCAGGAGGAAGCATCAGCGAATAGTTGAAAGTAACAGTGCTGATGAATTCGAATTTTTTTTCAACGGAGCAGAGTCTCGGAGGATTGGAGTAGTCCTCCATCTTTTGTTGCATTGTGAGTTACTCTTCCTGTAGAAATTCCTGCTGTTTGGTGCGGAATTGCCCTTAGCACAAAATGATCGTCAAGGATCTGTAAATTAATGTACACGATTTTATATTGCCAATCTGACAGATTTTGAATCATTACAGTGAGGGCACAGATCTTTTTGAACCAAGTGTGTTTGTTCCAGAACAGAAGATGGAATTGATTGGAGGAGTTCCTCTCTCTTTGTGAAGTATGCGGACCCCAGTGCGTTTCTGCATGAGTGTCTGCATTAACTTTATGTCTATATTGCATCTGACTTTCAGAATGTGAGATTCAGTATCAATGGCATGGCCTCCTCCGCGTACGCATCCCTTGAGAATCTGCATTGTTTATGCTTTACAGCCCCAAATGTTGTGCATAATATTTGTCACGTTGTAAACAAATAAGCGGGTACCTCCGTAACCGGTTAGTCTTCAGAAATTCCTGCTTAAGTGCGTAAGCATACCACAGAATTATGAAAACTTTTGTCTTTTCTTCTTACTACTACTTCAGAAAGTGTTGCGTCCCAAGTCCGTTAACACTGCAGCTGCAGAAACCTTTCTGGCGTGTTATTCAAGAAATACCTGAATTGAAGTTTTGATTTGCTACTGGTTTCCTCGACACTCTTTTGAAGGAACTATGACACATGTTCAGGGTGTGTTCAAGAATGTTGTGCATGCCCATGTCGTCATTGCCATGTGGCTTGAATATGCCTAATCATTACATGCTGGGCTGAAAAGTGTAAGTGCAGAGATAGTGTGGTCCATATTGTGCTAGGCCCAAGAGTCAATCTTGTTGACAGATTGATCGGCAATCGCACAACATTCCCAACCATCTCACTAAACTCCTGTCAACAACATTCTGTACTGAGACTGTTCTGTGAACATCAGATTTTATTGGTGGGGGCAAACCATTACATTAGATTGCATTTATATTACACTAAGAGCATCCTTGTCCATGCGTAGCAAACGTTCACGGGAATTGTCGATGGCGTGAGCACTTTGGCTAACGGGAGGGCGTGAGCACTTTGTCTAACGGGAGAATTTTGTCGAGCCTCCGCCCCAACGCTTTGCCTTGCAAGCTAGCGGAAGTGTTTGGCTTCTCTTTGCTTTCATTGAATCGCTAAACTTGCTCTTGCCCCTTTCTTGTTTTTCTTGTTTTTCGCACCTCCATGGCCTTAGATGACTTTGCAAAGTGATGAAGCATGAGTAAAGGAAGTCACTGCAAGCAGAAGAAATTTGCCCAAATTGTGAGCTGTTTGATGAGACCTGGTACAATAGCGTGAGCATTGGGGCCTGAAATTTGAGTTGAGCACCTCAAGTATCGTTTGCGTAAGCAGTGGTGAGTGGCATAAGGGATGCTCTAATGATTTGGTCTTGGAAGTGTCGGATGTTAACCCCTAAAGATCCAAGAAAGCCGAAATGGCTTTTTGGGATTTCCGCAGGGAAAAATTTCAGCCAACTTTGACCATTATAATCTCAAAATTGGAGAAAAATTAACGGTTCAAATTTATTGTTTGAGTAAAGGGTCAAGTTAGCTTCAAGATCCTACGGTTGGATCTTCTAATTAATGCTTAGATTGAGTTTCTTTGGGCCTGAAGTAGAAGAAAGTTCTTTTTGATGATTTAGACAATTTTGTATCAAGGATCTTTAGGGGTTAAACAATTAGATCCCTTCCTTCCTCAAACTATACTCAATTGTCATATCAGGGACGCTTTACACCGGGAGTCGAGGGCAAGAAATCACCAAGCCAATTCTCCCACATTTTAACCCTAATTGGCTCAATGGACTACTTGGAGTACACATGAAACAATCAATCAAGTGAGGACCAATTCTCCGCTATGTGCCTTTGGGGCAGATGGAAAAACAAGGCCATGAGGCCAATTTGTATTATTAGTTACATTCCATGCTTTTCATTGTTCACAATATTTCAATGCAATTTTGTAATGAAATCAAGAAATGACCTCTACGCCATCAATTGGCCTTCCATTCTTGTATCTCCCAACTTGTGGAGTGCGGGCTGTGTCTTAACTTGTCATGTACCCATTATAATATAATTTAAGGAAATTGGCCTTGACTCCCCATGTAAAGCCCTTAGGGTCAATTTTAAGAAATAGACCACTCACTAGCAAGAGTTTTACCATGAATTGGCCTCATCAATGGCTTGATCCCTTGTGGAAAGCGGCCTCAAATACATTTTGTTATTGAGCAAGTGGGCGAACCTAAACCATCATGAACATTATCAAAAGAGCTGCATGGGAGGTCAAACGACTAGCTTCTATCAAGTAGGTGAGGTTGAAGTAGTACTACAATCGTAAAAGTATCTAGTATTCCACAAAGTTGTCATGATCACTGCAAAGTTCCGTGTAAGATTTGCTCATACTCAAGTCAATGCATCTGTCACTAACTTGATTCCCTATTTCCTTCATGTGAGAGATGATGCAAAAATGAACTGGTGAAAAGGTGGATATGGGTCCGTTGTTCAAAAAACAAGAACGGTGGAACCGCGAGGCTCTGTCCTCTATAATAATAATTCACAAAAATTAATAAATCAAATCAAATATTAAAAGCAATCACAATTGTTTAGTAAATGATTGACTTCTATCAAATGATAACTAAGTCATTTCTATAATGCTTAGGATTCGTTTTCTCAAATATTCAATTTTTTTTTGAAGAGGAATGTAACACATAAATTTTGGTTCTCACAAAGAGAGGAGATTTTACTAAACCTTTTGCATTTAAAGTGTTCCTAATCAAGATCAAATCCCAATTTTGAAATAAATAACAATTTATTGAATAATTAAAATTTAGTATTCCTCTTTTACCCAAATTGTATTCAACTTTTTCATTAAAAAATATGATTGACAATGGTTCACTTTGAAATTTTGATAGAAAATTCAACAATGGATTACTGTGCGTCATGTAGGAAAAATTAAAAATAATCTTAAATTTTTGTTGAAAATATATTGATTTATTATTGTTATCATCTTATGAACCTTTGCTTTTATGTTGCTTTGAATACCTTCAAGTTCCTTTATCAATATATTTTCAATTAAAACATATGCAATAATATCTTATTTGTAAGTGCCATGGTTATTTTTTAAGTTCGTGCAAACAACAGACTTGGTTCCTTAAAAAAGATGATTCATAGAGTTTTGTAGTTGAACTTAAAATATTTAGCTCCAGGAATAAAAATATAAATATAAATGTTAAAAAAAAATTAAAATAAATGCACAACACTAGTTTACCAAAATCATATACAAATCAATAAAATTTGTAGTGGGAGAAGCATTTAGATACAAGCATTTAGCAAAAGCATTTAGGTATAGACGTTGAGCAAAAGCGTTTAAGTAAAAGCCTTTAGAAAAAGCGTTCGGGTAGAGGCGTTTAGCAAAAGCGTTTAGATTATGCGTTTAGCAAAAGCGTTCATCTGCAGATGAAAATAGCGTTCATCCGCAGATGAAGAAAATGGTATGCGTTCATCCGCAGATGAAGGAAATGATATGCGTTCATCCGCAGATGAAGAAAATGGTATGCATTCATCCGCAAATGAAGAAAATGGTATGCGTTCATCCGCAAATGAAGAAAATGATATGCGTTCATCCGTAGATGAAGAAAATGATATGCGTTCATCCACAAATGAAGAAAATGATATGCGTTCATCCGCAGATGAAGAAATTGTAATCATGAGCAGTAGTGACATATTTGTGAACCTACAAAACCCACTTTGCAAGAACGTCATTTTCTTATTGAAGCAGATGACAATCTACCTATGACTTAAGATGTGCAATTCAATGTTAAAAAGTGTCAATTCATGTGACCTTAGAACTTTTAAGAAATCATAGTCACAAAGGTCTCGAAGACTCGAACTCGTTTCAGATCTCAAACAATAGTTGCGTATGTTGTGTTACGGAAAAGAGTGTTTGCCTACCTAAACTCTGAAATCCAAAAGAGACTGCTGGCCAAGTGTTCGTAGAGGAGCCCGGAAAATTGCCGCTGCCGTCCCACAAATCTCCATCTCCTTCTTGCGGTATGTTATGAACGCAACGTGCAGAATCACATTGTTCGCAATCGCATTTCGATTGTTTTTCACGCTAATTTCAACTTCTTTTCCACCTCGACACGCCTTTTCCCACTCATCCAACATGGATTCCACACTGCTCACTATTGCTTCTACTAATCCCTGCAAGTAACTCAAGTATCTAAACAATTGACTCTATTGCAGAAAGCTTTGATTGTAACCTGCCGACCGACTCAAAAAGCAATCTTAATTATAAAAAAGAGGACTCAATACTACAATATCATGTTGCAAGAATTGGTACCGCACAAGTGGTTAGAAGGGAAAATTGAGGTAAGTTTATCATTACAAATTCCAATAAATTCTGAACATGTACGTACCGCGCGCCTCATTAAGGCCGCATGTTGAAGCTGGCCCACAATGCGACTCCCAGTGTTGGCTTACTCTCAAGACAGTGCCTAGGAACCATCTCCGTCACGTACTCCCCCGACAAGCCATGGTACTACACAAGGTAATCTTCCACGGACATCCAAATGATGCTTCTCCTTGCCGAGCACGAGAACCAGTTTCGTAAATCCGAGCCTTGTTAGTCTTCTTCAGATATCAACCTCTTTGTCAGCAACAATTCGTGATCATGATCGTAAATCTATTAGCTGTCAGAGACTCGACGAATCATGATATAGGCTTCGGTGATAAGGTTTTTATGGACCTCATGTGCCTTACAGCTTATGGCTTTTAGGGGCCTCATGGGCCATATAGCTTATACCTTCATATGGATTAGGTACTAGGGGAATTTATGAGAGAGGTTAGACAACTAGTAGGGCCTTATAGAGAATTTACAAAGTTGTACAATGACCGTATGTATGGCGAGGAAAAATATATGCTTTTTAAACAAAAGCATTGTACGTTTGTAACTTCACACTGTCAATACCTTAAATGATTTCAATACTTGGCCCTTGAAACTACCCGCTTTCACTGTAGGCCAAGACTTTTCACTTTTTTTGATAATTGTAAGCAAAAAAAATAGTACCTAAAATTTTACATGAATATATATACTAAATCTCAATCAAAGATTCCTTAGCATTTGTGAGATTAAGTCATCATAATGATCAATGTTTACATTCATGCGATATATAAACCTAAAGTAAAGCTTAATTCTTTACATGGGAGTAAGCTAAAATTCAAATACAAAGGCGTATGTTTTACAGTTAAAAAACCGGTAATATGACCCCCCTCACATGAGGGGGCCCCTAAAACCATTGACAAGCGCCTAAAACCACTAACAGGACCCCCCCTCACATGAGGGGGCCCCTATATCCACTGACAGGACCCCCCTCACATGAGGGGGCCCCTAAAACCACGGACAGGACCCCCCCTCACATGAGAGGTCCCTAAAACCACGAACAAGACCCCCTCACATAAGGGGGTCTGTCAGTGGTTTTAGGGGCCCCCTCATGTGAGAGGGGGGGGGGGTCTGTTATTAGGGCCCGTTTGTGATTTTAGGACCAGTTTGGGGTTTTAGGGGCCCCCTCATGTGGGGGGGTCTGTTAATGGATTTAGGGCCTGATTGTGGTTTTAGGGCTTGTTTGTGGTTTTAGGGCTTGTTTGTGGTTTTAAGGGCCCCCTCATGTGAGGGGGGGTCTAGATTTTAGGGGCCACAGCTCGCACTTTGATGCTTTCTAGAAGAAGAAATAAAAAAATAAAAAAAATAAAAAAATAAAAAAAACAAATAAAAGAATCCGAGCATCACACACACTAAGTACATGACCAATTGTGGCAGTGTCTTAGTAAAAAACTTGAACTAGATGCTTGTAACCCTAATTGCTAAGATTACTAAGAAGTGTTACCCGTACGACTCCTCAAAGCTGAGGCTGGTAGCACTCCGAATGTAGGTCTCATGAATTGCATCCTCGTGAATCTTCTAGAGCCTCTGTAGGAATTTTTGAAGAACTAAGCTCTACAATTTGAAAAGGAGGAAAGACCAGAGCATGCAGGGGCTCAAACCTTAAGCGAACGGCTCCCATCCGCTTCTCATCCAAGTCTCATCGAAGTCTCATCCACTTTCCATCTAATTTATGACAGTGTGAAAGGGGTTTGAGATAGGTCATTGGACTTTTGGTTGAGTTGATGGGGGAAGTCTTTACATAGTCTCTGCCTAAGAGGACAGAGACAACAAAGAAGAAAAGGAAGGTGGATAGGGGTCCCCGCATTGACTCCAGAGCCCATCAATTTTGGATCTTCAGGTACGTCTATGGTATGGTGCTCTATAATGGCTCAATTTTCAGCACGAGAAATCTACAGGGATGTCACCAGTACAAGCAATTTTCGTGCATGGGAAAAACTAGTAGAAGAATAGAGCAAGTGGAATCATCATTTTTGGACTCTTCTACAATGAGTTATGAATTTTTGAAGTTGAAAGTATAGGTGTTCCTAAAATGGTGTCCTAAAAAGATACCCTATAATGTCTGCATTGAGTACATGATACTATTGCGTGGGGAATCTATTATGTACCTCTGACTCAAGATTACTAGGGCTCCATTTTTCGGCACTGCGCCATTTTTGGCACTGCTACTCTGATTTTGCCTTATTCGAACGGCACAATTCCTAGCCTACAGGCTTGATGAGTAGTATCATATTTTGAATACTTTTTGCAAAAAATTCGACTCGCTTCACAAGTTCTATCAACTTTTGACACGTACGTTTGGCACAACCAACATGGCTCTTCAAGCTTTATGTTTTTTGAAAAGCGTTTTTGTATCCCTTTCACTATTCAAGACGTATTTGACATCATCCAACTAGTACTATTTCATTTTTAACCCTTAAACGCACAAAGGGGTCTTGAACCTATTCATTTGCATAGTGTCATAGATATAAATGAAGGTTATATAGATCTCAACCATTATTACAATCTTGTAGCATACTTGTTGTAGGCCATGTGGATCAAATTTGAAGTCATGAGGCCTCATAGATTGCAAATTTGTAACATAATAATCACATCAACTTTTAAATTTTAATCCATTAATAAAAACTTAGATTCCCACAATACAACCCAAACCAGGTTTTGGGATCTTTCCAAGATGTGCAAAGAGTCGTATCGGTGATTGTGGTTGTTTAGGGGTTAACACTTGATATCAAAATTTCTATTTCTTATCAAATTTGGAATCCTCAATGGTAGTAAATAATAATTGGCTTGTCCATTATTAACCTTAGTAGTTCCAAGGCCTCAGATTTGTACTCTACCCTTAAGTACAATGTCCTTATTTGATGCATAGTTCAGATTTTCATTGTATGACGCATTTTGATGATTGTCCGTACGATCTAGTATATGTACACCAAATTCTCAACTCAAACCCTTTACAATTCGTGAGATTATGATGTCACAATGTTATACAATAAGTAATATCTCTTGTTTGTTTAGTCCCGGCGCCATGTAGAACTAAATGTGTCTACCAATATTTAGTCCAAGGCTAATTTCAACATGCATATTTCTTATTTGGTTAAGGTACATGTACATACATATACCACGGTAAGGGTATTATGAAGGAGTTGGGAACATGTTGGATATAGACTTTTGTTGATTGTGCCACAAATGACGGTAGGACTTCACAAGAACACAACAAATAGTGGGAAAATGAGGGTGAGGTGACCGGCTATAACTAGGTTTAGGGCATTGTAGAATTTTGGCGCTGCTCGAGCCTTGAATGACGCTCTTGTTGTAAACCCACGGCAAAGTAAGTCACTAAGTAAGCCATTGTGGGCGGAAGCTCCTATGTGGATATGCACGCACGATCGGATGAATTCCCCCTTCATGACATCGGTTGCTCCTTTGAAGATACAAACCATTTTCCATTTCCACAAGACAATTTAAATGGTTGCAAAATGCATTTGACCTCATTTTTTGCTAGCACTCACATTGCATGACCATCTACAACATTTCCAGAAAAACACTTTATAATATGCTAGGTTTTTTTGGGAGTAAGAGTTGAAATATTCAACTCCCAACAAGAAGTATCGACCGATCAGATGTCAATCCAACTTTGACGAGGATAATAATAAAATCCGCATGGTCATTTTTCGGGTAAGCGTTCGTAGCAGCTACCAAGGAGGATGGAGGAGGGGTAATGAGCCCCCTAATTTTTTGATGTATAGACATTAAATGCCAAGGAGTAGGCTTCCAAGGGTAACTTGGGGTCGCAGACCTTAAATTTGATAGACATTAAATGCCAAGGAGTAGGCTTCCAAGGGTAACTTGGGGTCGCAGACCTTAAATTTGAATTCATAATTATCAAAAACGGCCTTGGGAGGTCCCCACGGATTCTAGGATGCCTCCTTGGTAGCTGCCACGAACCATTGCCCTCATTTTTCCTCAAATTTTCAACATACATTTATACCCTAATCACAATCTAACTTCAGCGGTTAGATCTACTCGATTGCATTTTTCTCTAGACCACGTCATTTTAATTACACCATGGCCTACCTTCTCTTGACAAGGAGGGGGCGCTCAGGGGTTAGGAACCGCTTTGGGGGCCAAGAAGCCACTTCCAGAAGTAAGGTTGATTGGAAGCTCTTTAAATTCTCGTTTGTGGGTGAGTTAGCACGATCTATGATCTTTGAAGGAATTTTATAAGCAAGCATAAATCACAAAATTTAGAAAACTTCAGAAGAACAAGGTGATCACGAAACCAACACAACAGAATAGAACGTTGCTCACGCATATGTTTCGTTTTATTGAGCTGAAAAATGAAGCTCCTCATTGTGAATATGCAGTGAGACTGAATCAGTGCAGTCTGTATGTACTGCTTAGATAAACTTGTCAACAACGTAAACAAAGTTCAAACATCATTCAAGTGTACTTCCATTAGAGAGATCATATCGTTGTGCATCATGTATAATGAAGATTTAAACGGAGAGTCTTAGTCAGTACCATGAAGAATTGCAAAGGACGCAAAGGAGTCAGAAGTAACTGGCTTTCGAAGTAACACACTTACTGTTTGAAGAACCGCACGTCTGGGCCTTATGATTGAGATCATTCAACGTCCCGCACAGGTGGTTGGATCACAAGTACGACACTCGGACAACAAAGTCTCAACCTCTGTTATTAACTGTACTGTGATTTGTACTAACCATCGATCAATTCAGACCCTAGCAAGCTGCTTTTTGTTCAAAAACAAGCCAGCATCAAGTGCAACTTGTCTGTATCTTTTCATTGCAAACGAAGCACATCGATGCAATCTCGATCTCCAATGGAAGTACACTTGACTGACGATCAAGCAAAGTTACGTAGTTGACAAGATTCCTTTTAGCATACAGTTATTCGGTCGACCTGCTTTCTTCTCTCGTTTTGGTTGCTTGACGATCATCATCAGTGTCACGATAATGGTGAAAAGCAATCCCTAGCATCGGTGCAAGCTGGCTATGGCCGGAAACGGCGAAAATGGTATTGCCGTAGCAGCTGGTGAGAAATCAAACTAGTTCGTAGTACATTCGGAGGACCAGGAGGCAGTGCTTTCAGAGGTGCATCTCGAGAGTCTATCGGTACTCGCTTGTACTAACAGACCCAGCAGTAGTACATGGCCTTGTACTGCCATGCTGGTCGTCGCAGAACAGCACCTTGTGCACCGCTGCTAAATCCACTTACAGTCGATTGACCTCGACTCTTCAGCCGCTGTGCACGAGAATGCAAGCTTGCACGCACAGTTCTGATAGTACTTAGACGCGCTATAAGTAGCGCCACGGCCGATGACCGCTACTAAATGCGAGGCATGATGGCGCAGCAGGTTAGGATGAGGCTGCTGGTGGCCGCGTCGATGGTCTTGGGATTGGCGCTCCTGGTGGAGAGTCATGGCGGAGCTGCAGATGAAGCGGTGATCGATGGGCCGGCGCCCAGCTTGCGTGCCAAGGGCCTGATCCTGGTGAAAGTGTATTGCCTGATCATCGTCTTCTTCGCGACGCTTTTTGCCGGAATCTCACCCTACTTCTTCCGATGGAACAGTACGTTTCTGGTGCTGGGCACGCAGTTCGCCGGCGGCATATTTCTTGCCACGGCGTTGTTGCATTTCCTTTCGGACGCGCACAACTCATTCCAGGACCTCACAACCAAGCAGTACGCGTTCGCCGAGATGCTGGCGGTGGCGGGCTACTTGATCACCATGTTCGGCGACCTTGTCATCCAGTGGGTTGTGCTCCGCTCGTCCAAGTTCTCGGATGAAGAAAAAGGCGCCGCAAAATTAGGTTATCTCGTCACCCTCCTTCCCATTTAGCTTTGCCGCTCAACACTTCAATTTTGGATCGAACTATCAGAACTGTAAACTTCCAAAATTTGGCGTGATGCTCGCATTCGTTTGTAAAGTTCCAGAATCAGTTCAACTGTAAAGATCGAAACTGTTGACTGTGTGGTCTGTGAAGGTGATCTTAAATACTAGGCATACAGTCATGCAGGCTGATGTGTAGAGTTGATGCTTGTGTTGTTGCAGGAACAGGAGCAGCCGAGGATCGAGCTTTGGGCACGGTGAGACCATACAACCCTAGCTAGCTAGTCATGTGTCAAAAGCTAAACGAATGAAGTCAATGAATGTATTGTGTTGCGTGCATGCTGATATGGTGTAAAATGGCAGAGTAATGGCGCGGGGCCCGTGGTGAATGAAACGCTGGTGCACCGAACGTCGTATGGAGATGCCATTCTGCTCATTCTGGCGCTCTGTTTCCACTCCGTCTTCGAGGGCATCGCCATCGGCATTGCCCGTAAGTCTCTTTCTTCCATTGCATAGTTTCAGTCACCGCATAATACAGCAGTCAAGTTTTGCACACATTGTTTGATCTTAAGGTCGATTATACTTATTCATGTTTCGACGTTTTTGGCGCCTGATATCTCGATGACAAAGTAGTAATCAGTATGTTCCCCAATCTAAGTACTGAGCTTAAATACTTCATTCTTCCGCACGTACGTATCAAATTGTTTGTAGTACTCTCATGGGCAGGTGGGGGGGAGGGGGACAAATCATGTGAGACGTTTTGGGTGAATAGTATGCCAGATCACAGTTGTTGTACCTTGAGGTTTGTGTAGTATGAAATTACATGGATATGTTTCAATTGCCTATGTTATCAAAGGTAGAGATAATAATCATTGAAAGAGGAACTGTTATTACATGAATGCTAAAATGCATGTTAGTCTTTTGTTCTTTTTACTCCATCTAGTTTGTTTCATTGCCGTTTCGGAGGATAGTTTAGCTCATTGCTCTGATCATTATGCCGTACGGCGAAACATGATAGGTTTAATTCATAATATGCAAATTGAATTTTTTCTGTAACTCAACGATCTGTACGTGTGTCAAAAGTGCTTGAAGAATTTGTCAGTCACATATTTTCTTTTTTCTCATTCATGGAGTGTCATCAGTCACAACTAATTCTCTTTCCTAGGAAAAACAGTTGCTATAAACATACATGTGTCTAAATACCAGACAATGTTGAAACTCACCCAATTAAACTTGGCATTCTTCACTGTCGATTTCGATCTGGATCCATGTTCCATCATAATATGATTGAATAGATGATTGATTGTTGACCTTCCAAGATCTGCACAAGCATGTATATGTACCTCTCACCACGTGCATTGTTATCGAAGGATGAAGGTATGCAAGTTGTCTGATATGAAGGTATGTGTATGCAGAGACGAAAGCGGATTCATGGAAGGCCTTGTGGACAATATCACTGCATAAGATCTTCGCCGCTATAGCCATGGGAATAGCCCTCTTGCGCATGCTACCGAACAGACCGTTTCTGTCGTGCTTCTCGTACGCATTCGCGTTCGCCATCTCGACGCCCATCGGTGTGGCCATTGGCATCATCATCGATTCGACGACAGAAGGGAGAGCTGCAGATTGGACATATGCCATAGCCATGGGTCTGGCCACCGGAATCTTCATTTACGTTGCCATCAATCATCTGCTGGCCAAGGGCTACATCCCAACTACGAGAGTGGCTGCCAGTTCGCCGTTCCACAAATACTTGGCTGTTCTCTTGGGATGTGCCACCATCTGTGTCGTCATGATCTGGGATGCTTGATCGATCACTTAGCTTGCTCTTGTACAAATTGCAGTTTCTCATTCAATATCGCTGACCAGTGCAAGACTGTCGTTCGGTTACAAGCAGTTTTAGCAAACAGAATGAGCAGATTAGGAGATCACAATGGCTTCCCTTCTTGGAGTCGCATGCCGGCCGTTCTTGTCGGTGGTGAAATCAAGAACAATAATTAGGAGTGGGGGTTTGCAGCATCGTCCTTGTAAATTAGACTTGATGTTTCATAAAATCTCATCTTGAAACTACTCCTGTCCAAGTGTGTAGAATGTCAACTGTGGATGACTTTTTGAACTCACGAATTTGTGTGGTTTGAGGCCAAAATTATTCCAGTTGATATCGCCTTGCAAAAGAAAATGATATATTTGAAGTCTTGTGATAGCAGTGTAAGGTTGGCGTGGGCAATGATGAGCTTCATGTATAAGTTGCTTCTAGTGTCAATTCTCACGTTAACCCTTAAACACCCAAGCAAGCCTGAGGGGCTTGATTCCAACAGAATCTTCCTTGTAGCTCTCACTGTACTCAACTTTTCACTTATATTCTGATGTCAAACTGGCGCATTTCAAGTTGGGGTATCCCCAAAAGGACAAAAAAAGTCTCGGAAAGGAGTGGAAAGGAGTACTAAAAGGAGTGGAAAGGAGTACTAAAAGGAGTGGAATGGAGTACTAAAAACTATGCACTAAAAATTATTGTATTTTTGGAAATTTGAAGCATATGAGCACCTAGATATAGTAGTTTTTGTATGGTAATGTCAAAAAAAATCAATTAAAATGGAATTTTAACATGCATTTTGGATTGTGGAAATTCATCATGTAAATTGCACTTTCAAAAATTCCTAGTAATACACTTGTTTGCACTACACACTTGCAAATGATAAAAATATGTCCCCTGAACATTCTATCACCCTTACCTCAAGTTTCATAGTCATGGCGTAAAATAAACTTGTCCGGATGAGTCCTTTTTACCCTTTTTTAAAAACTGGACAGTTCCGGATATCTTATTAAAAGGACTTATCCGGAAAGGAAGATGGTCAACAAAAATTTGTACGTTTGGATATAAGTAAACTACACTAATATGCGTACCTTATTTTCATAATAGAGCTACCAAAAATTTGCATGAAGGTGATCTTATAGGGGTCTAAGAAGAGAGGGGTGGGGGAAAATATAAGTGGGACAATCCTTTTGGACACCCCAACAAGACTATTTTACAATTCAAATCACAATTTGTATGAATGATTTTGTGCTTTGAAAGGATTGTGGTAGGTAGGCTGGGGTTGTACATAACCTTGTAGGAGGTTGCAAACTCATCATTGATTGGATCATTCATGATGCCCAAGTGCAAAAAGTGCACTATTCATGATGCCCAAGTCCAAAAGATGTTTTAATCCAATTTTGGGCTGCCCGTTTTAGACCCCATGGGCGTTTAAGGGTTAAACCTTAAATGCCCAAGCAAGCCCGAAGGGCTTGATTCCAACATAATCTTCCTTGTAGCTTTCACTGTACCCAACTTTTCACTTATATTTTAATGTCAAACTGGTCACCTTCTTAAGATGCATTCAAAAAGTAATATTCTACAATTTAAATCACAATTTGTATGAATGATTTTGAGCTTTGAAAGGATTGTGGTAGGTAGGCTGGGGTTGTACGGTCGGGTACAGAAATAATTCAAACTGCATTTTAAGGCAGTTTTTGAAAAAACTTTAGAATGTGCCTGTATACTCAAAAATTATTGGAATTGCAATCCGTAAAAGGCATTGGAACCACATCGGAGTGTTTTATATTATCATTGCAAAAAATTGCTTTTTTTTTTTTGTAAAATTGTTCAAAGAACTACAACTCTACATGTTCCATCCACAATTGACCACTATCACTTTGTGCTTCAATTACGATGTTCATTTTCACTTGCAAAATTGATATGAGTGCTATAAGTTGTTCTTTAGATACTTGAGCCCATGCTTATTGAATCATTGATATGTTCCTTGTTTGTTTCTTGGGTAGGAGGAATGTCTTAGAATGTGCTTGTGACTATTCAATTTTTCTCAAGACTTTGTGAAGCTATTCACACCACTAGAAATGTCCTACAAGGACTTAAAGGATGGTTTGATAAAGTTAGGGTGATTACTTTCATAAGCTCATTGCCAAACTCGAACTCATTTAGCATTCTCGCGGAGTTTAAATCAAAGTTCAATTTCCCACCTTAAGTGTTGATTGGAAACTTATCACAAAACTACTCTAACTCAAAAGTTTAGAGGGAGCAAGTATTTTTGAACATTCAACAATGAGCTCAAGTATCTAAAGAACAACTTATGGCACTCATATCAATTTTGCAAGTGAAAATGAACATCGTAATTGAAGCACAAAGTGCCAGTGGTCAATTGTGGATGGAACATGTAGAGTTGTAGTTCTTTGAACAATTTTACAAAAAAGAAGCAAAAAACACTCCGATGTGGTTCCAATGCCTTTTACGGATTGCAATTCCGATCATTTTTGAGTATCCAGGCACATTTCAAAGTTTTTTCAAAAACTGCCTTCAAATGCAGTTTGAATTATTTCTGTACCCGACTGTACATAACCTTGTAGGAGGTTGCAAGCTCATCGTTGATTGGTCCATTCATGATGCCCAAGTCAAAAAGATGTTGTGATCCAATTCTGGGCTGCCCGTTTTAGACCCCATGGGCGTTCAAGGGTTAATGTTCATTCAGACCATGTTTTCGAAATTTGACAATCTTTTATCTTATTATGACTTATAACCTTGATTTTGAAGCTTATTACCTTAGTCTTGTGAAAATTGTGCCATTTTGACATATAGTGATGATTGTAAAGGATGTTACGTGTAGTAATGATGTTACATTTGGTGTGTTCTTTTTTCATTACAACTTTATATCAAATTGGCAGTATTTTTCTATGTATTATGTCATACATTTTTATTTTGTAAGTTGTTGAGCCATGTGGAACTGATCAAGTTGCAAAGATGGGTTACAAGTGACGCAAATGTTAAGTGTATACATGAATCTCACAAGAAGAATCGTAAATTGCAGTAAATTGTATAGTTGAATCACTAGCAGGATATGGCCAAGTAATGACATCTAAGATGACAATTTTTTTGTCATTTCAGACGTTCTATGTTTGAAATGACTTGGGCCTTGGGATGTCACAGTGGACGCCTCATAAGAGACAACTTTGTCATTTTGAACTCATTTTCATTGCATGGTTATCTGCATACACTTGTTTTTTACACGTTCTTCTTTTTTACATATTGGAATTTTTAAACGGTAAATTTATAACTCAACTCAAAGTTGCAGATTTAAGTAGCATCTTCTTTTGCAAGTTTTGCATGTTTGGACTTTTTTGCAAGAAATGCCGTATATGTACATTTACAAATCTATGAGATAGTTACATACATATATTCAACAAATGCCCCTATTCACAATACACCAAAAAAAAATTGAATTTGCCATGAATTGTAAATTTCCTCTGCCTTTTTGAGTTTGAAGTTTGTTCCTACATGTATCACATAAAAAAAAGTAACAATTTTCTCTTTGAATGTTCATGAATAAGACATTTAGCCTGCGCACATGGGCCATATGGCCTAGGCAATTTGCTTGGGCTTGTAGGCTGGAGGGACCCCACCCTCCAATTAAAAGGGGGCAACTGGCAGCCTTGAGAGATGCTTTTCTTTCACTTTTGGGCTGGTTAAGGTAAAACCCCGGGGCTTCTGAAACCATCTTTTCTCCCCACTGGAAGCTTCAGAGAGTCTCCGCACTCTGATTGGTTGAGCGAATTAGAGAGAGGTAAACAAATTGGAGTCGCACGTGAAAAGCGGACTCTCCCGTTTGCCTGGGTTTGAACAAACGCATAGAGGTCGGAGCCGCATACACGGTTTCCAACGGAGCCGTTTGCCTCATGTGCGCAGGCTAATTGTCAAACATGTTTTTTTGAAAGACCATGCAAATGGATCAAACTTGAATTTTTTTTTACAAAACGCATTACATAAATGGAAAAAAACTACAAAAACCCTACAATTATAATTAACTACAACTGTAATAAACTAGATTTTATAGTCTATGAAATTTGTGCTTTTCTAAAACATTTGTCTCTTGTGCCGACAAAGCATCAACCCTCCCATCCTCCATTCAAATAAGAAACACAACTTTTTTGATAACTTTGTGTGCATTGATGTGTGAAAAGTTGAGAAGATAACTTGCCCCAAAATACTTCTTGCTTGTCTATATTACCAATCTTGTATAAATATTATTCAAGAATAATAACTATTTTTTCCACTAGATATTAACAATTC
This sequence comes from Bryum argenteum, assembly GCA_037043015.1. NCBI lineage: Eukaryota > Viridiplantae > Streptophyta > Bryopsida > Bryales > Bryaceae > Bryum > Bryum argenteum. The sequence continues at coordinate 29,708,175 of CM073323.1, forward strand.
CATAAACTACATTTTATTGGTAAATGGTAATGGTCTAAGATTACAATATCTTAGAGTATTTAAATTTTCACTTTTTGATATATTAAAAAAATATTTGAAACCTCCATGTTGGCTTGGCTACACATGTACTCGGAACTACCTATGTTTGAGTATCCACCATTTTGGTGTTTATTTTTAGTTTATTTACCTAAAATGTCCATGCCGGCTTAGAGTACACAAGTAATGGGAACCCTAGGGCTATGTTTGAGTATTCAGCATTTCAGTGTTTGATGTATAAAATATTACTCTGAAACATCCATGGTAATGATATTAACAACATTAGATATATGCAAAGAGTTTCAAAAACATATATCCTACCAAAATACAATTCAAAACATATATCCTACCTAACACCTTCACCAATCACTTCTCTTGTTCCTTCAAAATGACAAAATAGGAAATCCTTATTAGCATATTCATATTAACCCTTAACCCCTAAAGTTCCAAGAAAGCCGAAATGGCTTTTTGGGGTTTCCGCAGGAAAAAAAGTCAGCCAACTTTGACCATTATAATCTCAAAATCGGGAAAAAATTAACGGTTCAAATTTGACATATGAGTATAGGGTCAAGTTCACTTCAAGATCCTACGGTTGGATCTTCTAATTAATGCTTAGATTGAGTTTTTGTCGGGCCTGAAGTAGAAGAGGGTCCTTTGTGATAATTTAGACAATTTTGTATCAAGGATCTTTAGGGGTTAAACGTCGGGCTATACGGATTTGGGCAGCCCAATATTGGATCACAGCATCTTTTGGACTTGGGCATCATGAATAGTGCACTTTTCGAACTTGGGCATCATGAATGATCCAATCAATGATGAGCTTGCAACCTCCTACAAGTATTGTACAACCCCAACCTACCTACTACAATCCTTTCAAAGCACAAAATCACTCATACAAATTGTGATTTGAATTCTAAAATTTCACTTTTTGAATTCATCAGAAGAAGGTGACGAGTTTGACATCAAAATATAAGTGAAAAGTTGAGTGCATTGAGAGCTACAGAGAAGATTCTATTGGAAAAGGACCCCTCGGGTCACCTTAGACGTTTAAGGGTTAACATACTAAGCCCTCGACTGAAGGACAAAAGCTTGATGCGAGGTAGCCAGCCCAATCTGATGTTTTCTTTTGACATTCAAGAACTTGCACTGATAAAGCATGCCATCCTTCACTCCCAAAAAGTGCACAAACCTGTTCAAAGGGATCTGCTTAAAGTTGGCAAGCGAGCTGGTCACGGAGCCTCTCGTGGGGTATATAATCCCTACCCCAAATAAAAATTGGGGTATATTTGCCCCCTAATTTTTTAATGGTTGATGTCACCCATTGTTCCATGGGGTACCCCCGAGGGTAAATTTTAAAAATTTTTAAAAAAAACACAAAAGGCCATTCCAAATTGCAAAAAACAGGAAAAATGGATTTTCTGGCCGGACAGGGGATCGGGCGGGCAGGTAGGGTCGAGGGGCTCCGAGACCAGCTCGCTGGCCAGCTTTAAGCTCACCCTGTTCAAAGGAAGCAGGATACATCAGATTCACAATCGATGCAAGAGATAGCAAATCGTCTCTCCATCAAGGAAAGAGAAGGAATCATCACATCTGATTACCTTATTGAATTCACTGGCTTTTAAAAAAATTCAAAGTCTTCGATGATGATGTTCAATATTATATCTACTTTTGTTACACTGTATTACCCATCACAACACCCTCATTTCAACCCCTTCTCTCAGCCTATACTACTATGCAATCGTATGTGAGGATAATCACATTCTCTTAGTTACATGCTCAAGAACTAATTGCTGGATTTTAATTTCAAAACAGAGACAGAGCATTCCGGAAAATGCAATCGAGCATGGTAGCTTTTAATTGCGGAAGCTTACCTTTCGTTACTGTTTGATCGTTGAGCAGCTTGCGGAAGAAATATGTGATATACGATGACAAAATCTGCCGTGACAAAATCTGCATCTCAAAATTTTGGTTCTCTTTCATCGACATTCAGGGTTATGAGAGTGAGTACTCGAACTGCCGAAGCTAGAGAATCGTCAGGATGCGTATCGATCCCTGCAGTGCACGATTCCACTGGCATTCTCACTTCTCTTAGGGCTTTGGATTCAACCTCTGCCACCTTTCTTGAAGCATTTCCTCAGTCGCAGCCCAGGGCTTCAGATTCAACTTTTTCAAGCGGTTCTTCAGTAGAAGGTAAGCTTCTAGCGATAAGTTACTGATTGGACATGGCTTGCAAACCAACAGAATGAAAAACCTGTGATATATTTGGTGATAACAAACATACCAGCAATGAATGGAGTCCATATTCTTGATTAAATTCATTCCTAAACAGTGTCACAATTGGCTCCACTAATATCTTCGTGTGCAAACAAGCCCTAATATCGCTGAGAAACAATTACATAAGATACAAAACCTACAATAAACTAGAATAGTTGACTTAGGAGGCCTCTACCTCAACCATGTGACTCCCTCCTCCCAGATGAAGGAGGATCATTCCACGCTACCTCGAGAGGAGGCAAGACTGGCGAATGAAAAAGAGGCGGACATCGAGGGAAGAGCCTTCATCCCTGCAATGCTGCCACAACGGCCACGAGGCATTCCTGAGCAACCAGTCTCGTCCACTTGCAAGAAGGAAGAGGTTCTCTCTTAACCCTGGAACGTCGGAGCGGCCATTTTATGTCCGATGAACAGAACATTTTCACTGTAACCTATTATTGCGGGATGAATTTCATTCATGATTTTTGTAATTGGATTTATGAATGATAATAGCATATCATGGAATTCATTTGAGGTCATTTAAGGTATTTCCTAAGATCACATGTGGTATGAAAGTTGAAAGAATGGTTAAAAACAAGTCACCACACAGTGCATTTCTGCAACTTTTTCCTACTTTTATTAAGTCTCAAATTTAGGCAACTAAATGATCTCTTTTGAGTTCAAGCTCAATTCATAAAATGAATCTTACCAAGTCTTGTTTCTACTCCAAGTTAGAATTTCAAGAAATTCCTAATATCTAGTGATTTACTGACACCTTAAGTTTACATGCCTATAGGGTCTCTTTCTCAATTTTCAAATATAGCATGACACGAAACCATGGATTACACCATGCTATTCTTCACTACAATGTCCCCTTATTCCAAAAATTTCAGATTTTTTGAAAGTGATTTGTATTTGATATGAATTATTTTTGGTTTTTCTTTGAAAATTCACTTGAATTTCAAATCTTCCCAAAAAAATCTGAAATTTTTACAGCATATGAAAAGCATGTGATCACATCTACGAAAAATAAAATAAAATATTTTACTTTCAGGTAAAGTGGCGAAATGGAGGATTCAGAGTAAGACATATCAAAGTTCAGGCCACGGTTATGGGCTCCGACGTTCTAGGGTTAAGTTGCAAACTTTGATGCCATGCCTCTGACTCTCTTTTCTTGTCCGATGCCAGTAGAGGTCAACCGACATGGAAATTGGAGATCACATGAAAAGCATTTTCATGCTTTGTTGACTGGGTTGTGCTGAATTATTCTTCATGTCCTATGCAGGCCTGAATATCCGTATACAGATTGTTCTGCTTCGCAGTTAAACACTTCCAGACAATATTACAAATTGTTCTTTACAAATTGAATCAACTCATAAATAAACTCTTACATCCAAGATGTCGTGTTCGTTACATCGACTAAATCAAATTCCACGTAACACATCCTCAAAATCATTGGATGAATATATTCAGGAAATGTAGGCAGTAGAAATTTACTTGATTGTACAAAGTGGTGATTGATGTAAAAACTAGTATTGTAATACAGCACAAACAGTTGAATGGTCTCTTCTTTTCGATTCTACCAGCATTGATACCACAGGACCAATTGGTTCCATAATTCAATTTATTTCCTCACCGTCAAAAGATTCGTAAAAGATTACGCCCACTTCTGCACTTCTTAACTTGTCGGTATTTCTAAACTGTTTCGGCCAAATACGTGCCTTGAAACTTATGGCAGTAACAGAGCTATTCGCGTTTTAAAATGTAATCTTCAATGGCGTGTGAAGCACGTTGCTTTTCAAACTCTGGAATTGTGGAGGATATTAGGTGACAGCAATACGAGAGCGACGACCTCCGTGCCACTGCAAAGACCTTCACACACACGTGTGAGCAACCACGAGGTGTAGGGAGGGGAGTATTGGTAGTTTTTTCTCTTTTTTGAAAGAATGAATTAACCCCTAAATAATGCTTTGTGAGCCAAAAAAACCAATTTCAGGAGTAAATTTGAATTTGGCTCTTCAAATCCTTGTTTCTAAGGGAGTTAGGATTACGTCTACCCAACCTTCAACCTTATTGGATCTATGCCACCTATAGAAATGCTTGATTATTCACATGGAGGTATGTGGAAATGCAAATACAAAGGCTGGTATTTGATAATAAAAAAGGCATATGAAAACTTCTTTGATTAGAAGTCCAAACGGTGAGAATATTATGCCTTGCTACCTCTTCTACATGTATAATAAACAAAACTTGAGAAAAAGTAAAATCTCAACTTTTGGTGAGTTTTTGAAGTTACTGCGATCTAATTGATTTTGGGCAGATTTTGAGAATAAATCAGCATATACCACACAGTTTGAGCAATTTTGGGCAGATTTTAAATAGTGTTCTCAAACTTTGACCATGAATATCTCATGAAGTATGAGGAAACTTTAAGCTCAAAATGACTATTCGGAAAGATATGGAAAATTACTATAAAGCGCAAAAGTTTCAACTTCATACAATCTATATTTAGTAACTGAGAGCCAAAGCAGAGTCAAATCGACTAGCTAGCGACTAGTTAGGGTCAATTTTGACATTAGAGGTTAATAATGTTGGGAGTGTGAAGGTTTTGAAGTCATACTGCGAATGGTTGCTAAGCTGGAGATTCTCGAATCGAAACGTTGAGACGTACAAGTCCTGCACGGCTGCTCAGTGCTGTCCTCAATCGAGTCCGCGCTGCCGGGAGTCGGTGAGCCAAGACGTTACATAAAGCTCGGCGATGGTGTCTGCCCGACCATATCGTCCGTAAGTCGGCTGGAAGTCGAACCGTGTTGCCTGCTGTTCCTTGTTCGTATATATGCATACCAGTGGCTGGAACCCAAAACACTTTATCCGAGATTGTGCGTAACCTGTTACTTTCATTCCTCAGTTGATTGTTCTCGTTGACATGAAAGCCTCACTCCAACTTACAGAGTAATTCCTGCTCGTATATTTTTGACAGCTCACCGTGGAACTTCTAATGGTGATTGCTGAAGTGGTCCTTCTGTTTTTGAGTTCAGCAGTCTGCGTCCTAGGTAGACCGCCACCGAGTGAAGTATACGAGATGGATAGTCTGGAAGAAAGTTCTGTGACAGTTCCGTTTCGACGTTTTCTGAGAGGCAAGGGCGGCGGAGGAGGCAGGAGCAGAGGAGGAGGAGGAGGAGCTGGAAACTTGACCACGAAAGAGATTATCATCCTCGTCTGTTCGATAGTGGGCTTCATTCTCTTAATTATAGCTATCAAGATTTGGTATGTCCGCAAGTTGAAGAAGAACCCCGACTGGAGGTTCGTTGATTGCTTCAGGCGCAGAAAGCCCGACGCCGTCAAATCTGCTACTGTCGAAAAGCCAGCCACTGATGACGAGAAGAGGTTCGTCTTGGTGAAGTGATCTCTGTCTGTTCTATTCCTTAACAATGGGCTCGATCGAGCTTCAGTCTTGAGAACGGGGCAGCTTGGAACTTCTACCTTCGTCAGAATGGACTGCGCACTCAAAACTTGCCTGGCTTCAAGGACGACCTTGACATCGGTACGTGGTTCGATGTAATGGTCCAGGCTTTGTGCAGAGCTTCAGGAGGATATTACTGGATTGTCCACAGTCCTCTAGGACAGGTGTACTGTAGCATTCTTCACAAATGTGTAGAAATGTATAATTACATATGCACAATTTAGTTGCATGTAGCAGTTTCGTGAACCATCAGATTTTAGACAATCCGATGTAAATGGGCGTGTTCTCCTATTTGCAACGATCAGTTTTTAAGAAGTAAGAAATAATGTGGGTGAGATGCAACTTCTGTTTGTATCTCAAGGAGAAATTATACTTTAATGTGATTTGAATTATAGAATCCTAAGTCGACCTTTCCTGAGCTTAGTTCTCTTGATTTTATACAAGCAATGTATGTTCCCCCATTATATCTACAATCTCAAAGCTTGTTGGGTCATATGTTGACTTTGTTGGATCGTACACATGCAAGAAATGTTTAACAAAATAGAGGATTTAAATTATGACCAAAATAAATGTATGTTACAACCATCACCAAAAACTAGGTTTTGCAGAAAGTGTATTCTTAATTACGTGTATTCTTAATTACGTGCTTGATTCTACTGCTTCAAACTATCAACTGCTATGCTTAACTCCTAAAGTGCTTGGCTCCAGAATATACACTCATTTAGGACGATCATAAAAGTCTTGATTTCTAATAGAGAAACTTCTCTGATGTCAAAATTTGACATTTTGGATGGCAAATCAAAATTACACTCAATCTTATTTTCATGGTAGAAACATTATTCCAATCCAAAATCATATAGAGTTAAGTCATGTACTTTAGTACAAAGGAGTTTACCAAGCTAGACTATTTTGGGCAATTTGCACAACTTCAAGACTATTAGTGAGTCAAGATGATTCTTGAGTGAAACTCTTTTTGTACATGAAGTTTTTTGAGATAAAGGTGAAGAACCTCTTAGTTGGTACTATGTTGATTGCAACAAATTTGTTGGTAGCATTCCCACTTTGAACTGATAACAAGCACCTAATTTCACCACCCCAAAATTGATAGAATAAAACCTGCTAACGGGATCTTTGAAGCAATGACTTTGAATTGTTGACACTCCATTTAGAATCAAAAAGAAAACCTAAATTTCAATTGCTCGAGAAGTCTTGTCGTAAACAACACGCTCTGCTTTGAAGACGTGTATCCTGCAGAAGAATCCGAAGCTGCTCTAAAAGGAAGGGAACAATAGGGACCGACATTGTCGGTAATTCTAAGGAGGACCCGTCGCCCACCTTGATGGGGCCCGGCCTCCCCACATTGGCACACATGCGCGCTGCCAATACAGCACAGTCTGCGCATAGTTAGGATTATTGTTGCAACAATCATGCGTGCTCGCTTTCCTTTCCACAGTTTGCCAACCTCTTGCAACTTGTCTGCTGTCGGCGAACTAGTCTTTCCTCTTTGCAAGTTTATCGTCTTGTCAGCTGTGCATACAATCATGGCCGTAGCGCGGAGCTGGATCTATCCACAGCTTGTATCAAGTTCGTTCTATGCCTAGGAAGTGGTTACACGACCTGCCATAGCTGAGACCCAGTGCTCCACATTCTTTTTCGCATGCAACATGAACTTCCCACAGTTGTTCTTTGCAGTCGCTGTTCGTATCTGGGTGTTGCAGTCAGCGTCCTTGGCCGTCCTGATCAACCGCCATTGTTACCGCAACAGAGTTCTTTCTGTTTTCTCTCTCTAATTAAGCCCGACTTCATTCATGCAGGAACGACGCATCTGAAGGGCTCTCGATGCGGAGGCTCCTATTTCGGAGCTGTCTCAGGGGGCGGAAGAGGAGGAGGCCGCGGCGGCAGAAGCTTGAGCAGGAATATTGTACGACCGCCGGCGCCATTGTTTTGCTTGCTGCTTTGCTCTTAACCCTTAAAGGTCCCTTGGGGATAGTATGCACGCTGTCGTATAATTAGGATATGCTACCAACAAGAAACTCTAAATTGGAATCGTAATAGCTCACTAGAACTGCATTAATTCAAATGTCAACTTCTTCTTTGAACTCAAACCCATTAAAGGTGTGCATTCACTCCAAATACAACCAAAATACACCGTATTCTACTGGTCGCCACGGCACGCTCAGACCTTTAGGGGTTAATATGCTACATGCAAGAATAAAACTGCTACTTTCCGCAACTTTCTTATTTTTTTAGTACCGAGTTTGTATAATGCTAGAACTCAGCTCTCTCACCTCTCAAGCTTTGACGCTGGCTGCGCAATAAGTGAAGGGATGGAAACATGTCATTATTTGTCGGAGGAAACTGTAGTCGATCAGGTGCATGTCAGCTAGCTCTTGAATTGTAACGTACCAAAGTTGTGTATAATACAGTTGGGACATAAGAATTGCGGATTCCAATGTGCCTATATACGTCGTAATGAGCTATGGATACTCCAATAGACTGATTGCAGTACACCAATAATGTTGATTAGTGTTGTGTTTTTTTAAGATTTAAAATTGCTATAACTTTTGCTATAACTCCCGACATAATTTTTACCAAGAATAGTGTATAAAGCAATATAGAGGGTAAAAATATTGGTCAACAATAAAAACTTATAACATATATATATGTAAATTAGTGTACCTAACACTAATCAACATTATCAATGTACTGCAAAGCAATTTGGATGAATGCACATCCAAGCATGGTGTAGTGACATGTAACTGTTGGGGGTAAATACAGTGTGTCTCTACTGAGGGTAACATGTCACTTGAGGGTCCATGCCACCACTGCCTTGCGAGCTGTATGAAGGATAATGCACTTTTTCAATGAGAAAATTGCCTTCAGTGGTAGGTCTGCAGTCCGGGAAATTCATTTTCTGAGAAGTCTTATTTGTCTGCAGAGTAACCCACGTAGAGAGGCAGTTGGTAGAGAAGTCTTCCAACATGTGGGCAGATTTGATAAATTGAGGTTTTTGATAATGTCTTTACGTTGACTTGTACTCATACATACTTGCACTAATAATGTCTCTTGTTTTAAAAAATGTTCCAACTCAATAATTTGCCCACTAATAAAATCAATTATATAAGGCACGTGATTTGTTTTGATTTGTTTTACTTTGTTTGTGGCATTATGATCTTGGGAACTAGGAGTTGGATACAAATGCATGAGGTGCCATTGGAGGCGGGTTTGTTTGTAGGAGTGTGGGCAACGATCAAATTGCAAATTGAAATGACGAATCCAAATATATTTGGATTTCCAAGTAATTATGGCCCCTAGAATCACCAAAAATTATAAGAAATGACCTAATCCTAGATCTAGCAGAAAAAACAAGAGGGCATGGCAAAAGTATTGAAATGAAAACTAGATGGGTATGGCAAAAGTATTTAAGTGGGCATGGTGAAAATATTCAAGTGGGTGTGGCAACGCCACCAGGGCATACTAGTTAAGATTCAGAAGACCATCTGGTTAAGAGTAAGAATTTTGCTAACACCGAGAAATATCCTACATTTCGTGAGCATTAGGACAGCCCTTGCAATGATGTATCTCATATCTGATAAAAGGCTATAAAGAATGATCAGCATTTAAGCTTTTCTGCTCATGTGTGCACATCAAGAAATAAGATATAATATTGTAATAAAAACTAACTATTGTAATCTCATCCTGAATGTCAAAATCAAGTGAAAGAAAACCAAAAGCACTGGAAAACACTTTACATGGGCCAGATCTTTGAAACATAAACGCATCATAACCAGAACGTGGAGTTCAACACAGAGAAGTGAATATTCTTTCGGGAGAGGCACACAAGAGTTAGATAGAATTGAGAATTTTTGCCCCGAAATCGTGAAAGTCATCCAAAGGCCAGCTCTAGTATTCTCAGCATTTCGGACTCATGCACCATAGACGTTGTGTTTTACTCCTTCACGGCTGCCCGACTTTGCATCTGTATTGAATAAAGAACGCAAATCGGACCCAACTAAGGTGAGCAATTGCACGTCGCATAAATCCAACAGCATCCGATTCTACCGGGTACTAGAATGCAGCTAACAAAGAACACGCCGGTTGATATAGATGGAATTGTACGATAACGGCCAAACCCGTTCGATTGGCAGCGGATACAATTAAAATATGCAGGAAACGAGTGCAAGTGCTATTTGGTCAAGAAACTAGCGTGTCAATGTACACATCATGCGAAAAAGTATTCTGTAACCACAACGATACTCCCGTTCACTGCTATCTCTTTTACTGCACAAACTTCCAATTCATAACGATCTTGTTGCAGGCACCTGATGTCCCACTACCAAGAGGATCGTCAGGTTGCAAAAGAGCAAGAATGAGCAAATTCATGCAAAGAAGACCATCGGTTTCAAACGAAGCGCATTAAGACCGAGATTATCAACTCGTGGTTCCAAGCAAAAAGATAAGTGCAAATTGAGGCTCAAAAGTGGCTTGAAATCAATCAATGCTTTTCATTGAAATTCAGGAACTTCGGCATTCACCAAGACATACAGAATGCAAATAAGCAGCCCGGGAAAATGAGACCCCTTAACTCTGATTTCACAAACCTAAATTCACTCTCCTTTCTTCCTGAAAGAGCACCCCTCTGTCAAGCGGGCTCTTCCACCGGTGGGCTGGCACAAGACAGTAGCACAGCTGCCGCACATCACCACAGTCTGCGAGTGACTGAACACGGTGGTACTGCAACACAACATCAAATCTCGTAAGAGTAAGACCTAAAACACTCAAAACACAATCAATAAAAACCATCGAAATGAATACAACGAGGAATAAGAAGTTTCTTACATGCTGAAGCATCCCTGGCACTTAACATCCTGCATCAAAAAAAGAAAGGAGGAAACACTGAGAAGTCAAATCCGGAACAGTAATGCATGGTAGAAACATAAACGACTTCCATTCCAAAAAAAACCTAACTTTGTATCGAAGCTTATTGAACATGTACCATGAAAAAGGAGTTAGGCGACTGCACAAGTCTCTTGAGCTTGTGCTTCCTCTTCTCCAGCTCCGCTGGGGGGTGCAACAGGTCGATATCGTTGGAGAGCACCTGCAAAAGCAGCAATATAAGTCAGCGAGCCTAAAACCCTAATTGCGTTACCGACTGTAACGAGGAAAATGTTTCAAGGGAAATGATAGTGGGAGAAGGGGAGGCGCACCATGATGAAGGACGAGGAGCGTGCGAGAAGATGGAGTAATGGGGGTTGCGGTGCGAGCCTCTTCTCCGACGACAGAGAGAGAGCGTGCGCAAAGAGGAAGAGGAAAGCTGTGGAGGCTCCGACTATACCCTAACCCCTCCCTCAATCGGGGTTTCGTCCACACTTCGTCCTCGTTCGTCGACGTCTTCTTTCTTCGTCGTATTTCGTTCGTTCGTTGTGCTTGGAGTGTACGACAACTTTAGGGTTGAATGAGACCCCTCACCTCTCTCTCCCTAGGATAACTTTGGAATAATAGTAACCTTAACCCCTAAATGGTTTGACTCATTTGTAGTAAAATGAACACATCCTCAAAAGCATTGTCATAGGTGGAGGTAAAAGTGTGTTATCCAAATCTCAACCGTACAATCTTGTCGTAGACATATTGAACATCATGTGGGTCAAATTTTGAGTCATGAGGCTTCATAGATTGCGAGATCATAATGTATTAATACTCAAAAATAATCACATAATTTCATCATTTTCACTTTAAAGTGAAAATGCTACCATTAGACTTATTGCAATGAAAAAGTCACCAATTAGAATGTTGTTCACCTTCATCTCAGTAGCATCCTTGAACAAAAAAAAACCATGAGAAAAATTTCTTTGTGCAAATTATGGCCCTGCAATGGTGAAAACTGCCCTAAATTTTACAAAGGAAAAAATGTCTAAAACTAGGCTGCTGTCACTGAAATGCATGCCATTAATTCATACTTCATTGTATGGGTCTGAGATTTTCATTACATAAACTAGACTTGATTTGGGACCCAACCCAAGTGATTTCGTCCAAAACGGAGTCCGGATGAAGAAGTTATGGCTCTCCAAAGTTGGTGTCATCCAAAATGTCGTTTTTCGACATTCGGCCCGCTTAAGGGTTAACTCTCCCCTTATTGGACGTCAACAAATATGTACAAATTTCCATTGTCTGATCCTTAAATATTCATTTATATACTTATTTGATTATACATATGTTAAAATAAGTTACTTAATTTTTTGAAAATATACTTGTTATGTGACTTGTAAACTATTTGACATAGTTTAAGGTGGATACACACCAAGGGATATAAGAGGGGATCTTGTTCCTCTTGCACCTTAGTTCCTTCCATTAGTGAATCGGCCAAGAGCTAGATAGATAGATAGATAGATAGAAACTCCGGTCCCTTTCTAAGGGGCCGGCGTGAATGAAGTGTTCGTTCGTAATGCTAATATCCCGATGGCCACCGGACAAGGGGAAATTGGAACAATACTACTTCCCCCTCTCGAGGGTGGACACTATAACTACGCAAGTTTCTAGCCTAGTTACTAGTGCCTTGAGGATACTTGACATAGTATCCCCCCAAAGGACTTTGAGGTACCCATACAACAAGGTCCAAGGACCCCCCACAATAATTGGGTGGACTATAGTGGTGAGCACCACGCCGGCATGGGGAATGGAACCCACGACCTCCTCAATGGGGGCCATGAGCCCCAACCACCAAGCCAAGGCTTGTGGTGCCTGGCCAAGAGCTACAATGAGAACACGCAATTAAGCAATTATGCACCCGGCTATTTAAAAGTGCACTTCGGTACTACGATGGCTATTGCTTGCAAAAATGGAATTTTTTATTTTTAAACTTGATTTTTTCTGGAAAAAAAGGTGTTTTGCAAAGAATATTGTGTATTGTCAGAAGTGGTAATATAAAAAGACTTCTAATGGCATTGTGAACATATTTTTGGTATAAATCCATGTGAATAATACAAATATTTTTGTCCAGGGATATTTGAAATGCTTAGTATATGCTACAAATTGTGTAGATTATAGTTAATATATTTTTGGTGAGCAAAATGACGCGAGCACCAAACTGTTAATAAAAGTAGGCACCAAATTGTTCCAATGGACATTTAATAAAAATATACTCTATATTGTGCTTTGTATATATGTGGTAGAAAAGTATCTAAATACATGATTCTAAACGTATACCAAGTTATGTATATAAGCGATAATACAACTAAATTCAACCCATATGTCCATCGCAACAACACGTCTCGAAAATAATCCTTGCAATCTTGTACTATCTAGTACGTATATACACTTAGAAACACCATGTGTACACAAAACACATGGACTACGTACTAATATCTAATGCGGCTTGCAACCGGTCATCGTCGATAGCTTGGGTTTGCATTGCGATATATTCTAATATGTGGGCCTTCGCAGATTGGATAATGCAAATGTTGCTTGGAAACTGCACTCCAAAGACATTGCGGTTTCTCCCGACTATGGCGGACATGATTCTTTTCGGTTCGTCCGCCCTTGAAAAAAATACATGCCTCTTTCTCTATCCAATCGTGATTCTCCCGGATGGCTCCCACAATGAATCCAAACGGTTTGCATACCGTTGTAAAGAGGATCTCGGTCCGTCAACAACTCCCCTCGTATGATTGGCCAATACCAACAAACTTTCATCTTGATTTTATTCCGGCCTTTTCCGTCTTCAATCACCTTCCCTAAATAAAATGGAACACCCTCGTCTACTTCTGCACGATCAACACTGAGGGCTACAAATTGTCCAGAAAGGATATCGGATTGAGGATCAGGTGGGGAAAAAGATCGTCGAGACTTTCCGATACCGCTCTTTCTTGGTTCCATCAAAGATGTGACTACGAGCCGTTCTTTGTGCCTCTACGACCGCTTGGTTAGGTGGCCTCTCTCTTCGATGACCAAAGTATCCTCTAGCCTCAGAATTTGGAAGCATCGCCACTATTTGGTCCACAATAGTAATCTCGTGGTTTGATTCATTTCGATCGTCAATAACATCTATTGATGCATCTACAGTAGGTGATGTCTCTAATACCTACGAAGGCCAAAGTCAGTGAAGAACTATGCTCGTTGCTACGATCTTTGCTTGGAAATTCGGCTAGGTATAGTTTCAAATGTTTGGCCTCTCTTTTAGCTTCACCATTTTTTTCCGGATGTTGGAATCTTTGAATGCACCTTTCTTTGTATGCAATAAAGTCATCCAATGCCTTCAACTCCCTTTCATCAGCTGCAAACACCTTTGCAAACGATGGTCGTTCTTCTTTATTTGGTAGCGATTGCAACGTCTTTGTCCCTAACTCAGGTCCCCATTTATCCTTGCTATAATGTTTGTGTTGTACTCGAACCTTACCGACCCCCTCTCGATTGTCCATATAGAATCGCATGTAGTGCGGAAAGGTTATGCCAACCAAAAAGTCCCCACCGTCGATAAGTGAGGGGTTATGAAGGACTTCGGCCCCACACATTTTCTAAGAGTGGGCGCGCTAACAAACGCCTCTGTTATGGATGTACCTTGTTCTATTAGACTAAGCATTTCTTTCAATAAGTCGATGTCCGACCTCTTCAACACATTAGATATACAACTAAAGCGTTGGTCGATATCTTCGTGTGTATGGCCCACTATAAAGAAAGAGAGCTCCACCTCTTGAAAAAAACCCAATCCCACCAATGAAACACATAGAGCAAACATGTAAATGTTTTTATTCTCTCGTGTGCGAGTTATCCATTTTTGATACGTAATGTTGTTGGCAAAAAGCGTTTTCTCCTCTTCACATCTCCTATCACGCGCAACAATGTCTCACCACCTGGTTGCTATCGTATTTTGTGTGCGCGCAAACCACACATCGCAATATAAACCAATCCCATGCACGAGGCTCCACACAAATGGGTCTTCACAAACCGATACTCGATGTTCTTCACGGTTTTGACGATTCTCGGTACCATGGTAGTGTTTTGATCCACGCCATCAACGATGATGCACATGTACAACTCGGCCGATATAGCACGACCTCTTAAATATCCAATAATCCCTCCGTTCCTCCATCCGAATACGCAGATGCATCATAAACAACTCTTTTATTTTGATCCGAGCATCCGCATTCGTGGTTCCCTCCATGGCACATTTATACTCCCAAAGAGGTGATAACACTTTGAAAACCTCGAGAATGGGGGTACGCGGACATGAGGATATCCGATGCGCCACATCCTCCGAACGAGCTAATTGAAATGGTTTCTCCGTTACAAACTCTCTTCACCTCCTCGTTCACGTAATTGAATGTATCGGACTTCCGAGTATTCATGGGCGGGAGGAGAATAAGAGGCACCACTGCCGTTGTCATCATCCGAAAAATTGAACGATGAGGTTGAGGACAACCACTTCGTCCACAAATGATTTAAATGAGGCCTGCGCGTGACATTCTAGTGTTCTCCCGGGCGGGTTTGAAAAGGTCATTCGCAGTGAATCGCCGCCACTCTTCCATATATTAAACACTCCTTCTTGATTGTTTAAACCGTCTTTGTGAATATCCAACGCCCAGAAAGATATAACAAGCATTGCAAACTTGTTTGCCATCTAACTTTGTGACAAATTTATCTCGTTGGAAACGTTCCGTCCGTGTATAAAAAAAAGCGGCATTTTTGTCTCATCCAAGTCTTGAATTGCATAAGTAGAAGCCCACGCATTATAACGCATGTCCAATAGATACCGTTCTTGAATGTCTCTCAAACAATTTTGTTTGCATCCTCCTCGCCCTATTGCCTTTTGACGCTTAGAAGAGATACCTTTGTAGATATACCTTCTGCAGAAGATGTCTCCCTGGAATCTCTCGCTTCTTCTATTTTCGCATAGAATATGGACGTCGGGCCGCTCCGACATTGAATAAGCCCATCTACATGGGGCAAATCTCGGATGTTGGAAGAGACTTTGAGAGAATGGAGAGTTCTCATCTACGGGGTTTGAAGCTATACTATTTGGCTTGCCGAGACCTATCGGTGGATCGGTGTGTTGAAGTTGTCGTGGAAATCAAATTCTTGCGCCAACCTCCGTGCGGTGGCGTTTGAGACCCATTCAATACGTCCTCGCCATTTTGAATGGTGGGTTCCACGGCTTATCTTGACGTAGATAAGACTTGTGCCAACGGATGATCAATCCAACACACATTCCAAGACGCTCTCCCACAATCTCTCCGGTCAACGCAATGATCGTCTACCCTACCCTAGTGATGCGTCGCCACCTCGGACGGGAATAACTTCGATCCACGCAATGCGCGCGGTTTCAAATGTATACCCCTAGTTGCCAAGCCGACAACTTCTTCTTCTTTTCGATAACAATTCAAATGTCCTTCCCAATTGAGATGAAATGACGCGAGTAATACCATCTCCGGTCCCCGCCAGACGTTTCGTCAGATAATCGCGCTCCCACTGAACCGTTTGGATTAATGACATCGCTTCGTATTGGGTGTTTTGATGTACTAAAGGGATTTGGAAATTGGGAATTACATCCATTGTCGTTGTTGAACTAATAGGAACCTATACATTGCAAAAATGTGAAAATATGTGTGTAAGCGATAGAAAATATCATTCATTCAAACGAACATATATTCTAGGACATAAATTTTTGCTTCCAAACATGATTGTTAATGTTGGTTACTAAGTTCGTAATGATATTGTATGTAATTGTTAAGATTGTTTAAAGTTGTTAAATTACTTAGGATTATCTTGTGTACTTTATTTATATATAAATTAACGGTTTATCTACCTCTACAAACCTGTGTTGGATAAAATAATACAATGCTAAGTTTTGATTACATGGAAATAACAATAATCATGTTTGATACCTTGTCCAAGACTATGTTACACCTTAGGAATTGGATTGTTTGCGTTTCATAATACATTGCTAAAAATCGTTGATTGAAATAAAAAAAGACAATGACAACATGAAATGGCGTCAATTTACTTTGTACCTATGGCAATTTCTATTATAAATCCTACATCATGCTTTGAGCGTGCATAAAACCACAAAGATGGTGGTATTGTTTAGGATAAAGGAATAATTATTGCAATGACAATGATTATAGAAAGTTACAACTTACTTATAGGTTCAATTAAATTTGCAAGAAAAATAATATTTGCAATATTCATTGTATGATCTATTATCATAGCGATGGATAGAATTATCATGTGTTCTTGTATGAATGCAATATATTATTGTTTGGAAAATATGGTAATTTTAAACTTTAACTTTAACTTCTACTACATTATAAAATTGAAAGTTGAATAAAACTTGCAATCAATGATTCAATTGCACTCAAGTAGGAACAAAGTTTTATAGAAGAACAAAAAATATTAAATCAAATTGGAACTAAATTATTCCCACCTCAATGAGTTAGCTTTATAGGGCTTAGAACCAAGTGGTGTTCACACCACATGTCCATTCTTAGACATGCTCTTTAATAGATGTAAAATATATAGACCTGGAAACATACAACAAATAAACCGAAATTTAGCAATGCAAACACTTGTGCGTTAGAGATTATTCAACTAGTAACTTACATTTTGAGTCATCTTGGAATTTGAAAGAAAAAAAAAAATAAATAAATTTAATTTTCAGTCAATTTTAAGAATTAAAAAAATGATTCACAACATACAACAAAATTTCAAGAATTTAGTGAAACAATAACTTGTAGATTACATTATTTAGCCTTCTACTAAAATCATTCAATTGTTTTCATAATTATAGAAAGTTTTTTAAAAAACTTAACATACAACAAAATTGCTATAATACAGCAATAAAAATACCTTTGATTAGACATCCCTCAACTAAAAAATGACATTATTTCATTAAAAAAAAGAAAAAAGGAAAAAAAAGAAAAAGAAAAAAAAGAGAGGAGGTGGTAGAGGTGTTCGCCCGGGCACCCCCTGGCCCCTGCTCGTGTTTTTGAAGGTCGATGTTGCCGTTTCTTCCTCCTCCGCTTTTGCTCGTGTTTCTGCAGGTTGCTATTGTCTTTTCTTCCTCCTCTGCTCTTGCTCGTGTTTCTAAAAGACGCTGCTAGGACGATCTGTAGAGCACTAGGAGAGTTTCATGACTTGTTGCAACCAAAAATCTTTTTGCCGATTCTCCTTGCCGCTTCTTCTGCATCATAGAATCGGCCGCTTCTGCTTTATCATAGAATCATTTAACTTCTTCTTTCATCAGAATCATTGCTTGCTCTAGTACCGAATCATTCTTCTTTGTTGTACCAGGATCGCCTTCTTTGTTGCTACCGAATCGATGCTTGCTACTTGCTGATCTTGTTGCTATCCTCATTGCTATCATTGGTGTTGTTGCTACTGTTGCGGCGTGCATTTTGGGTTCTTGTTCGCTCTTGTGCAGGTACGCTACTATTCAAGTTGTCCACTTTGTACTCGATATGTTAAAATCTTTGTCTTCCTCCCTTCATCCTCTTTGTGGTCTTTGTTGCAGCCATGCAGCCGCCACCAAAATCCTAATCTTAAAACCTTAAACCCTAAAAAAATTTAAAAATCTTTTAAAAATAAAAATAATAATAAAATTATCAGAGATTGCAAGGGGTGTGCGCGCGCACACCCCTTGAAACAATCAACCAAGTGAACTCCAATAAACATCCCATTTACTATATTAAAGCCATTTCAAACGTCTGATACCCGCCTATGAGGGATACCCGCCCATATTGATACCCGTCATACATTATAGTTACTTGCTTAAGAACAAGAAAAATGAAAACATTTAGCAACACATGATAGTAAAAATATTAATGTAGATATTGTAGAACTAACATCTTTCACATACAGTCGTTTGAGACTAAAGAATATTACCTTCTTTTACGATTCCAAATTTCTAAAATTGTCTTCACTGTAAAAAGAGCATTTTAACTTGATCAAACGTGTTCACACATTTTGGTCAAGGAAAGAAAAAAATACTATTTTCTACATAAAACCTATAGATCTTCATTTAAATTTTTTTTTAGCGAAAATTTTATGTGATAAATAAATTCTTATCAATCATTTTGGATTTTCATTCTAAAGCATGTTGAGTTCACAAAAGATTAAAATGTGGCATAAAATTTTGTCAAATAATTTCAATCTCGATCCTTTGTATATTTGTTTTGAATATGCTACACACCTTTTCCATGTCTAGAAATTGGTTTTAAGGTAACCAATATGATCATACCAATCATGATTTTAAAAAGTTAGACCTTGTATAGTGAATTTTTTTAAGCCAAGTGAAATTAAAGTGTGCTAGACCACTAAATACAATTAAGCAAATGAATTATTCTTATGATTTCAAATGCTATAATATTTTAATCCTTCCGATGCATAGTAGCCTAAAAAATTTGGTGGCTTTATATCAATGTTTATTTTAAGATTCTAGGATTAGAAGTCTTAAATTTCACTCTAAAACTAGATTTTGAAGCCACTTTTTGATAGTAATGATTTGAAGTGTTTCTTGAAGAATAATGGCCTAGGCTTTTCGGGGCTAAAGAGTCGTCAATCATAAAACAACTTCCACATGGAGTCATATTAGAATCAAAACAAACAAAATGGCCTATGTTTGTCTATATTCACACATGAACCATGTGGTCGGATGGTGAATTTTGGTATAAGTTATCAATATTTTATTGAATAGAAATCAAAACAATTGTCAAATAGACTCTAAATTACACCATATTAACCATTATGATATTGTGTTCCAATGATGATCGAGGTTGCCATGCCTCGCAACGTCGGAACCAATCGCAAAATCGACAAGACATGGGAGAAGCGGATGGTGGATTGTAGAAGAGGACCCTCAAAGCCTTATTTGTGGATGACGCACCAACCTTTTAAAATAAGGGACCGACGTCGGCGTTAAGCAAAGCGTTTTGGCGAGATTCAAGCAATTACTACCCGCCCATCGTCCCGACATGATATATGTGATGTGTCACGATCTTTGATGAAGCAATGCGCGGAAGAGACTCTCTGTCGAGGCGGCTTCTTCTTGCATCCATTCCAGAATCTTTGCTTGCAAGTTAAGGTCCGTGAAATTTCTCAATACCTTGCAGAAATTTTGGCTAAATATCGCTCTGCGAGACGCATGGCGAGGCGGGAGCATATGTCACATTGTCTAGGGTTATCACGGGAGGATGTGGCGCGCGCAATGGTTCTTATGGATGCCCATATTAAGACGAAGCATTACTAGAGGCGGATCCAACACATGCAACATCACAAGGTCCACTTGGTGAACAGGAAGAGACGGATCCAATTCACCGTAGTTATGTTATTGGAAGTGAGTTGGATTACCAGCCACTTCAGCCAGATTGCTAATCGTGTCGTCGTCAGCGATCGCGACTATCGAGCCTTTGTAGGAAGTGTTCCTCTATGTGGAAGAGGACGTCCTTCAAAGCGGCCACGACGTGAGAGCGCGACATAGCATGTCGGTTCGGTGGACGATCGTCGAATGTGGCTACAAGTGGTGCGAGGTCAGCGGACGAGGATCGGCGCGTGGTAGGGGTAGTGGGTCTACAACCATGAGGGTTTCATTTCGGCGTGGAGCATCTGCTTACATATGTCGAGTTCTTGGCTGAATGTATCGGCGGTGGAGGACGAGTTTCAAGAAAAATATCGGACCAGGACGAAGAGGATTGATCGGAACCGAGGATGGCGTTGGAGGCCTCAACGTCAAGTAAGTTCCTAGCACCGCGTCTCTTGAAGCGCGAAATTGCGAAAGGATCGCTATGGGGGACATTGTATTCGAGGTGAAGATCGACAAGATTATCCAAGTGGAGAGTCCTTTGACAAACCATCGGATACTCTGCAAAGAGAGTTAGAGAGGTTTATGACTTTATGAGACATCCAGGAGAACAAGACTTTGTGTGAGCAAGTTGGTTCTTCGTCCGATCAAGACATTGTGGATGTCACTCTGCGGCGATGGTGTGGTTCGGCGAGAAGAGGTGTCATTCCCCTCGAAAAGAAAGCACAACGAGAGTTCCAACGCATATTTGATACACACGGATTAGCGTCTATTCACGGTACAACACACTCTCGATTGTGTTGGCTTGAGAGAGGATCATTTTGGGAGCAGTGGATGGACAACACATAGTTGCAGCCTGCAATTTTGCGAAGGAAGAGGTTGCCCAACACAAACTCTCACATGCTGAGTTTGTTAACATCTTTGAAATGCGGGAGGCAACATTTGTCGTATACGATGATCCGCATTGTACCTAGCGAAGTCCGCGGGTCAACAAGAAGGAATGGAATAGGACAAAATATTCCACCATGGATGAGGACTTGAGAAAGCTACGCGAGATTTGGGAGTTGTATGGGAAGCCTGATAGCTTGGTTCGTGCAGACGATGAACGCAGGGCTAAAGCTCTAGTGTGTGCGGCTAATGCAGTGCAGAAGAACCTTGTTGAGGGCAACAAAGGTATAACAATCAAGAGGTTGCGAAGCGGATCGTGACTTGACCATTCATGCGTGGAATCCTCGGCGCGAGTGTTCTGAAGCTATCCTTCAAGTGTGCAAGGACTACGAAGATGGCTATCTCTTTTATAGCGAGGAAGAGGAGAAGAAGTGGAAGGCGTTTGCAGACAACAACAACCTAGATCCCTCTTGTGGATGACGGGAGCGTCGGAGCGAATGACCGTGAATTGGTTGAGGCCGCTCAATGTGGTTCCACGATCCGCTTATCTACGGCTAGTCAAGTCTTGTGCGGCTAAGCCGGTGGGGAGGACAACCATGAGACCTCGACAATCATATTACTTTCACGCCATCGAGGATGCGTCTAGGGATCCCCGTACTATTGCGAGTGCGATTGACCGGATCGTGAGACAAGAAGCGGTCGCTAATATCACTCGTTGGTTAATGGTGTCCAACAAAAAGTCTTCTCACCTAATTCCATGGAAGAGTTCTTCCACATATCTCAGACGGAATTATTTTCCCGGGGGCAAGGAAGCAAATTGATGCATTTGGCAAGGACTTGGCCAAAAGACACAAAAGCCGCATGGGCTAAACCTACACGAGAGAAGGTGTCAAGTTGGCGAGACATAAGTGAACTTATTCCCACCTCCATGAGGTTCACTATCGGGACATTGCAACAAGAACGCATGGAGAAGTGGAAGCATCGCGAGATGAAGGTGGTGCCGCTACCGTCGCATGGAAGTGGGTGTTCAAGTTCGAAGGCCAACTCGGACCAGTCGCGGATCATCTTATGGTTCGAGCAGGAAGGATTATTTCATCACGATGTCGTGATTGACACAATCGTCTTGTGGGTTGTTGATTGTCGGCGTGGTGGGGAAGGCGTGGAGAGCGGTCCCAGGAAGAAGAAGCGATTCACCAAAGTTATTGCACAATTGTCGGCGTGGATGACGGGCGTTGAAACGATGGAGCAAGTATTCTCTTTATTACCACCGGCCGTGTTCTTAATGCCGAGTTGTTCGCGAAGCTCAAACTTCCGAGGGTGGCACTCAACGACATGGATGTTGGGCATTTGGCGCAAACTCGGTTGATCAGTATATGCCCTCAACTTTCTGGCGGGGTGGTCGATTCTGACAAGCGGTGGAACCATTTGGAGGTGTTGTTGTTCATATGCAACACCCTGTTGATACTTCCCCCAACCAGAATTATGTTTCTGGGGACCGTCCACTACCACTTGTATTTCACGATCAATGGAGTGAGACACATCAACCGTCGGAGGGTGATAGACTCGAGCGATCGCCATCCGAGCTCTCTAGACTGGTGGATGCGTATTTGCCAATTGGTTGGGGTTTGGCTGCGTATAACATTACAACGGCCATTCCGACAATCCTTCATGGAGGTTTCCATGGATCGGAGATCATTGTCATTGACGATAGCCTGGAAAGGCTAAACTTCTTGTATACAAAGTTGTTTGACAACTTCCAAGGACAATTTCAGATCCTCGAGAGACGGGTGCAACAAGGAGCAGCGTTGGCATTTCGAGGGTGAAGATCCGATGAACATAGGTTCGAGAGGAAGGCGGGTAGTGACGAGGACGAGCTTGGAGATGAAGCGGATACTTCTATTCCAAAGACCATACACATTGGCAAATGTACGACGGTAGCGTGAGTATGGCGAGATGTACCTCGCGCGATCATAACTCATGTGACGACGGGCTTCATTCGTCAGTGGAACCTAATGGCTTTGAGGAAGGATCGGAGATACGAGAGGTGGTTCTAGATACTCCAATTTAAACGAGACCAATGGTGCCATCCATTCCACAATCTACGGAATCAGCGGACACCATAGCTTTCAACGAGGCCTTTGCACCAATGATGACATTTAGAGACGACTTCTACTATAACACCGATGGCATAAGGTACACTCGCCACGGTGAGCCGGGCGATTCACGCACGAGGAGTCTGCGTCCGTGATCTTCAAGATTCTATTGATCCCCGGTGTCATTTGGCGCGATGGATCGTATGGTACATGAGGCCTATGAAAGCGATCAGGTAGGACAATGGAGGAGGATGATTAGAGCATCAGAGATTTATAAGTAGCAAGTCAATATGATGTTTAGGTGGCATGTTAGGTTTGATTGATATGTTTGAGTAAAGTATGAGATGTTTGGTTATAGTATTATGCATGTTATATTATAGTATTTACTATCAGTTTCTAAAGTACGTTTACGAATTTTATGTATGGATTTTCATATAATATAGAGCGAGATGCTACATATTTTCTCGTTGAATAGCACATGTTGGCCTTTTATCTCTTATAAAGTATGTCTATTGTATAAATGCCAAAAATAGTATATAAATGTCATATAGCAATGTACAACGTAGAAGTTCATAATCAAATTTGCATTGAATCTAAAAAGAAACACTATAGGAAGTTCAAGGACAAAATTGAATCTTTGAAATTCTTTAAATTTCAATTTTTGCACTCCAAGACGTGACGTTGTCCTTCATATTGATCCATTGGGATTTGTATTCCAAAAATTTATATGGTACACAAAATAATAAAATAGATGTTGGCAATATTTGAATATAATAATTTGGTAGTATTTACAAAGCAATAAAACATGATTTAGCAACAAATTTGTTATTAAAAAAATACTATTTCTCGTTAGTTTAAGTTTAGTGCCTCCACATTTAATTTTTTTTTTTTTTTGTGTGGAATTTTTGTTGTTTTTTTTTCATTTTGGAGGAAAATGTTGTTGTTTTGACATGCCATTGAGTGCACTTGGCAAAGTGCATAATTGCTTAATTGCGTGTTTGAGATTGTTCTCCTTAGACTTTGTTTTGTTATAATGGTTGTGCAAAGGTCATATTTTCCTAACTAATGAATATGGGAGGGGACCAATGCCCTTCTCATCACCCTCTTTAACCCTCTTATTCAACCCTAGAATTCCACTAATATGATGATAGAATAGATGCATTAATTCTTCTAGTATATCTCATACCTACAAGTTTTTGAAACATGACATGCTTAGTAGATAATCTCCATTCAAGAATTTACTCAACTACCTAACCTCCTCCTCTTCTAGTCCTTGGTCATCTCTCTGTTAAGAGAGAGTTGGATGAATGTAATCATCCTGGTAGCAGATCCACCAAGGATTATGGCGGCTAGTGCCTCCTGCCAAAATGGCATGTACCTTATCCTCACTTACTGATAAAAACGCTGGCTTCTCATGAAGTTGGCCCTCTCTTTTTCTCTATCAATTTTACTCAATCATGCTTTACTCTCGCAACACGTTATCAGCACGCTCTTCTTCGAGCTTTTCCTCTTCATCGATCGCGTAGGTTAGAATAGAACCGTAGGCAGAAAGCGGAAGAGAGAAGGCTGACTGAGCGCTCAAAAGTTGAACCAGAAGCTGAACCGATCAGGTCCAGCAGCAAATTCGGCCAGCCAGCAGTACCGGCCTTGCAGACACCCAGTGCGTAGTGCGTTTCTTCAGTCAGAAAGGTGTCCGGCGAACAAGAAAGGCTGTGAGAATTTTCTTGTGTTTGAGGACTGAGGGAAATGGCAGCTAGTGCTCGTGAATGTCCTTGTTGAAAAAGCTGGAACGGAGTTTAAGGTCCTCTCCCAACATCGATTGGGTCCCACTCAACCCCGCCACCGTCTGCTTGCCTACTTGACTCGTGAGCCCCTACGACTCTTTCATTTATTCTTTGTGTCGCTCAGGACTCTTCCAAAACTCTTCTCTCCTGGCTTGCATTCTGTGAGTGGAGCCCCAGAGTCAGGTGTGCTCCAGTCTTGCAGCCTGGCCACACGTGCCCCTCCTTCCTCTCTCTTTTCAGGTCAAGCAACATCAAACAACGGTTATGTCGTCGATTGCGAAACCAATGAAGGAGTCACGCACCGCACCGTTGATCTTTGATCAGTTGGAGGAAGATGGCACAAACTACACCGACTGGAACTTCAACATACGCGCGACGCTGGCTGCAGATGAGATCGACCCGGCACTGAACCTGCACCCACAAGAAGAAATACCAACATCGCATCGTTGGCAAGCAATGATGATCATGCGCAGGCACATGGCGCCAGCGCTCCGCATGCAGTATATTGCCGAAGAAAACCCCGCCAGACTCTGGGCGGACCTTGAAGCGCGTTTCAAACATGAAGAAACAATTTTTCTCCCGCGCGCTCAGGCCGATTGGAGTGCACTGCGAGTTCTCGACTTTCCGAACTTCTCGACATACGACTCTGAGCTTCACCGCATCACTGCCCAGCTCAAGCTTTGCGGCATCACGATCACGGACGCCGAGCTGATCAATAAGACACTAAACTCTTTTCCTCCCGCATGTGCTATTTTATCTATGCAATACCGAAACATGAAATTCACGCGTTACTCGGAGCTTATGAAGTATCTCGCGGGTTGAGAAGAACAAAGACAACAAATTCTCCTCCAAAATGCGAGAGAAACAACCGGCTCGTGAAATTCACTCTACTGAGAAGACATCAGCTACCACCAGAACTACAACCACGCCAACCTCGGCATCAAAAGCCAGCAATTCGGGACGCGAAACTCACACTTGAAGCACCCACGCGACCCCGAAAGGCGGTTACGTGAAGCCGAAAAACCATTGGAGCAAGCCTTACAAGAACACGCGCTATTCACCGGTCGAAATAACGGAACCTCAAGCAATCCTCCCGCACGTCAAGTCAAGGGGAACCGCCACAAATGTGGTAGACCGGGGGCATTACGCCCGGGAGTGCAGAGCATCCGAATACATTGTAAATATGTACAAGGAGCTCCAAGCACTCAAAGGTTCGAAAAGAGAGGCTCACACGTTAGATGCCCCCTCTTTATCGAACCTCGATCCAGAGAACTACATGGTGGGTTCCGGATCCACTACCGTTGAGGCCAACATTGCCTTACTCGATAGTGCATCCACCCACACCATACTCCAAAACCAAGCATTCTTTGAGTTCAAAACTCAGAATGAGCCTTGGCAAACTTGTGATTTAATCACAATCGCAGGGAAACAAAGTTTCCGCTTCCGTGAGAGCCGGGCACACATAGTGTTACCCGGGGGAGCCCCCCTCATCTGCGAACGAGCAATGTATGCTCCTGGCGCCCCCCGTAGCCTGATCAGCTACAGGAACCTAAGGGCCAGTAATATTCACATCTCCACAGCCCATGGGAAGGGAGGAGAAGTGTTGGAATTGTGGAGCGGGCATAGCCTGTTGGCCACAGCACGAGCGGGTGCTAGCGGTCTTTATGAGCTCCCAATTCGAGGAGGAGTTCTCATTCCTTGCAACTCGAGCCCCAGCACTCCCAAGGGCAATGGACAGGCCTCATTCCTCACGACAGTCAGAAGGGCGGATCTCTGGCACCATCGATTGGGACATCCTGGCACAACGATGATGAGGAGGATGATACCAATCCTCAGCGGCCACGAGTTGAGCACCCGAGACGCGGAGCACACCTCGGAGTGTCAAGCATGCGCCCAAGGCAAGCTTATTCGGCAGCCTGCAAAGTGGAAGCTTCCGAACGAGATGCCAACACCCCTCTTCCGCCTCCAAGGCGATTGGTGCGGCCCCATCTCCCCTGAATCAGGTCAGTTCAAATACTTCTTTGTGTTAGCTGATGCGTCGGGGAGACATACGGAAGTATCACTTCTCACCACCCGAAACATGGTATTCCCCAAAACCTTAGCCATGCTCATTAGATACAAAAACCACTACCCAGAATTCCCTATATGTCATCTTAGAATGGACAACGCTTCAGAATTCAAATCCCATGCATTTGAGGATTTCTGTGTAGCTTCAGGGATCGAGCTTTCTTATTCTGTGCCATATGAGCATGCACAGAATGGCCTTGCAGAAGCTGTAATCAAGAAAATTCAGTTGATAGTTCGACCATTGCTATTTCATGCCAACCTCCCCTCCCAGTTTTGGGGACATGCGGTGCTACATGCTGCAACTCTCCTAAAACTGAGACCGACTCTTCTACATACTCAAACCCCGTTAGAACTAGCATCAGGAAGAACACCTCACATAGCTCACCTCAGAACATTTGGTTGCGAGGTCTGGGTACCAGTCTCGGAACCAAAACAAAGGACTATGGAACCTCATCGAGTCAAAGGTGTATACTTAGGATTCGACCCTCCGAGTATTATACGATATAAACTTCCCAACCGGGATGATGTATACAAAGCTAGATTTCAGAATTGCAAGTTCGTAGAATCTCGCTTCCCCGAAACTCAGAGCCCCAACAAACCTGTTGTTACACTAAACTTTCGTGATTCAGAAACCCTTACTCTTAATCCAGATCCTAGAACCGCACTCACAGATAGTGAATGCCAGAAACTCCTTAATCTTCAGCAGCTAGCCGAAAAGATTCCGGACGGATTCCACTCTGGCCCCAGAATCATACGCAGTCCAGTACCTGGCTCAGGGAACCCCATTCCGGTAGCAATTCCAAGTAAGAAACGCAAATCCCGAACTACTCTC
Organism: Bryum argenteum; assembly: GCA_037043015.1. Lineage (NCBI taxonomy): Eukaryota > Viridiplantae > Streptophyta > Bryopsida > Bryales > Bryaceae > Bryum > Bryum argenteum. The sequence goes on from CM073323.1 coordinate 29,735,878, forward strand.
CTAGCTGACCAGTCTTTCGAGATCAATAGCCCATCATGGGACGATCCCGAAGCTTTTGTGTCTACTCTATTCAATATTGATTCTGATTCTCAGACTCTAGAACAGGCAAAGAAACGAGTAGATTGGCCTCAGTGGCACGAAGCTTTACAGGCAGAATATAGCTTGTTACGAAAACGCAAAGTTTTTGGAGAATTGGTCCACAATCTTAGCTCACCGCCTATTGGACACAAAATTCTGTTTACTAGGAAAAGGGATGAACAAGGAAAAATCCTACGCTATAAAATTTGCCTTGTAGCCCAGGGATATGCTCAGAAACCCGGGATAGATTTTGAGCAAACATACTCTCCCGTGATGGATAGTACATCCTTTCGCTACTTGCTTAGCTTGGCAACTCAGCATGCACTAGAAACCAGACTAATGGATGTAGTAACAGCGTATCTATACGGAAACTTAGATACCGAGCTGTACATAAAACCTCCCCCAGACTTCTTGCCTCCTTCACGCCCACCTCCAGCTGGGAAATTTTCTGGATTGCGTATCCGAAAAGCACTATACGGACTTAGCGCGGGCGGGGAAGAGCATGGTATCACCATCTCAAAACCTACCTTATGGCTCATGGTTTTTCAAATCACCCTGCCTTGCCTTGTGTCTTTGTACTAAAAGAAGCCACTGAATTTGTCATCCTTGCTGTATATGTTGATGACTTGAATTCAATTGGCACCCCGGAGTTATCCAGAAAAGTCGAATCGATATTGACAAAACAGTTTGAAATGAAACTACTAGGACGCACAACCTTTTGCCTTGGCCTCCAGATCAAACATTGTGCAGATGGAAGTTTGCTACTTCACCAACAAACGTACACCAAGAAGCTCCTCCGCACCTTCAACATGGAGACTGCCAATGCGCTCACTGCGCCCATGATCGGGAAGTCCAAGAGCGAGGACGACCCCTACCGCCCAGCCGAAGAGAATGAGGAGGAGATTGAGAAGCGCCAATACCTCGCAGCAGTCACTAGTAGAAAACAGCGTTTTATCACGCGTTATCAGTGACGTATACCCACACTATACCGAATTAGTGTAGTAATCACATCGAATTAAACGTGACGTAGCGTTAAACTGTTTAACGTAAATCCCTCAAAAATGACGCTGTGAAAACGCTCCGCGTCAAAGAAGATTTTGGTGAAACGCGGTTTAACGTGCGTACGTCAAAAATAATGGCGTCGCGTTAGATTAAACGCCAGGGCCCTTGATGGACGGTAACTTTTTGTACTCCTTTTTTACCAGAAGGTAGAAAAGTTTTGGCTAAAAGTAGAAAGGCTCCACGTCAGCGCATTTTTTTAACGTAGACGACGTTTCTTTTAACGTGTACTACATTTAATTGTGTTAAAAGAAACGTGAGAATATTGATGACGTTAAATATGTGCGCTGACGTGGATTTCATCGTGTCTTCCTTTGCTGACGTGGAGCTTAAGATTTGACCGGTCAAACCAAATTTGAGAGACTAGGGGGGCTGTCAATATTGACGCACACGTTCCGGTTGACGGGTAATGCGTATCTTGTCACAGGTAATGCGTTAAAATAAACATAAGACAGAAGATGACGTAGAATATGTGCACTGACGTGGAATGCCTTGTAGATTAAATGGCTGATGTGGAGCCTAGTATCTGACCGGTCAACCCATCTTTGAAAGTATAAGGGTGCTGTCAACATTGACGCATGTATTTCTTGTGACGGGTAGTGCGTTTCAGATGACGCTACATCACATTTCAGATGACGCTACATCACGTTTCAGATGACGCTACATCACGTTTCAGATGACGCTACATCACGTTTGAGATGACGGCTAGGGTTTGTTGTCGTGGCGGCTAGGGTTTGCTGTTGAGGCGGCTAGGGTTTGTTGCCGTCTTTAGGTCATTGTACTTTTAGGGAAGTTATAACACCAGAGGCTCATTCTTGCTTCCATTTCTACACATTTTGTGTTAGATTTCTTGAGTTTTAGAGATTAGTATGTTAGATTGTTAGAGAATGAGGTGTAGAGGTGTTGAGATTTGTTGTTATTCTCTTCTTTCTTTGCCATTCTTAAGTTGTTGAAGGCTTTGAAGTGTTACATTTTCTTGATTTAGTTGGATTTTGAGTGATTCTTGCATTTGATTCTTGTTGATTTGTTGTTTTTATCTCATTGTTGCCTTCATCATGTGGGTTGCGCAGCTTAAGAAGAATCCAACGTGATTTGGACGGGATGTTTGCACCACGTGCCTCCTCTACACAACTAGCTTATTTCCAATGAGTAAACAAACATAATTTTTCTAGATTGTAATACCAGTAGTCTTTTAGTATTCCATTTCTTGCAACTGAAATTGTATTAGCATTATTTCCTTTGCAATTTTTTAATTTTTATGTTCTAGCATACCTCTTCATGTGCAAAGTGAAGTGTTGTTCATCATATGTGTTTTTTTGAACGTTTAATCGCGTTTAATCGCGTTTCATTTGACGCTTCAGCTGCGTTTTGCATGACGTTAGCTCATGTTAAAATGTATGTTTTAATGCGTTTAATTAAACGTTGCATAAACGTTAAACCATATTCAATCATGTGAACATTGACTCTATATCGTGCTAAACTGAATGTTACGTTCTGTTTCATTGAACGTTGCATAACGTCAAACCGCGTTTCATCGTGTTTCAAGTAACGCTTCCTTCGTATTTCACATGACGCTATAACATGTTTCACATAACGCGTGCATGTCATACGCACTGTCATAGCTACATCTAAATTTTGTCTCCAAAAACGCACTGAAATACATTGCACGTTAAAATAAACGTCTAAACACGTTACAATAAACGTCCAAGTACGTTACAATAAACGTTCACACACGTTACAATAAACGTGTTAAACGCATTTCCAAAACACGCCACACTGCGTTTACTTAAACGTTGGATCCAGGAGCATGCCACGTGTCACCATCTCAATAATTGAAAATCCAAATGCCATGTCAGAATCACATGCCACATAAGCAAATTTTCCATCCATCCAAAGGACGGAGACTTGTCCACGTGTTATCTGATGTGGAATTGGAAATATCCACCTAAGCACTTATGTGGAATTAAGATAAGCAGGAAATTCCCACGTGGCAGAAAAGTTACTCCCCCAATTTACTCACCCTAGGTAACTTCATTCTGTCACTTTTGACGTCTTTAAACACACGCGTTAAACTGTTTAACGTAATTTAATGCGTCGCGTTAAATTGAAAAGTAGTTGGTGACAGAAGCATCATTTTTCCGCGTCAAAAAAATTCGCGTTAAACAGCGTTAAAAACCGCGTTAAACCGCGTCATATTAGACGCTGCTCTGTACTAGTGAGTTGGAGCGCTACTCTACTTAGCCACCAACACCCGCCCCGACATCAGCTTTGCAGTTAGTGTACTGGCACGCCACAGCCAAAGACATGCCACACGCCACTGGCAAGGTATCAAACATCTCATGCGGTACCTACGTGGCACCGAGGACCTCGGCCTTCACTTCAAGCCGGGCCACAATGAGATCATTGGCTACGCCGACGCTGGTTACAAGACCGATCCCACTTCCGGTAAGTCCCAAACCGGATGGATTTTTCTGAAGAATGGAGCCCCGATCTCATGGCGATCGTCCAAGCAAACAACAACCGCTACATCAACGAATCATGCCGAACTACTCGCGTTCCATGAGGCAGCAAGGGAGTCTGTGTGGTTGCGGACCATGCAATCTGCAATCGGTGACATGACCGGCCTTCCCACCGCCACGAAGCTCACACTCATTTTCGAGGACAACGTCGCCTGCATCGAACAAGTCTCATCCGGATTCATCAAGTCCGACAGGGTTAAGCATATCAGCCCCCAGTTGTTTGGCTACACCCAGGAACTCACAAGCACAGGCCAGATCGAAATACGAAAAGTTGCCTCAGCGGAGAACATCGCGGATCTCCTCACAAAGGCACTTCCACCTTCGCAGCATCGCAAGCTCATACAACTGGCAGGCATGTGTAGCTCATCCGAACTGTAAGCTCCGAGGGCGTCATCACTCTTTTCTCCACTGGAGTTTTTAACGAGGATGACACCCTCGAGGAGGAGTGTTAAGAGAGAGTTGGATGAATGTAATCATCCTGGTAGCAGATCCACCGAGGATTATGGCGGCTAGTGCCGCCTGCCAAAATGGCATGTACCTTATCCTCACTTACTGATAAAAACGCTGGCTTCTCATAAAGCTGGCCCTCTCTTTTTCTCTATCAATTTTACTCAATCATGCTTTACTCTCGCAACACTCTCCATCACTTGATCTCACCCTTCCCTCTTTCAATCATTTATGGGGTAGATCCCATTATTTATATGATTACTAGAATTATATATCTTGGAATATGGAAAACGAACTATAATAAAAGGTGATGTGATTTGGATGATGGCTAGATTTGAGCTCACTAAGTCTAACAGTTTCATGGTAATGATGACAAATTCTTCTTGGTGGCTATGTGTGTATAATTTAAAATTTAAAATTGATGTGTGATTAGAGGAATCAGCCAGTTGTTAAGGCTTAACTACCCTACGATAGTCAAAAAAATTGCACAATCTAACCGATATTTTTGAAACAATTTTTTCGTTAACAATACAAATCTTCACTAAAATTTTCATATCACACTAAGTACTACACATTCAAGGTTTTATGACTATGGGAGTCATATTAACTATAAGAGTCATGTAGACTATGACTGAATAGCATCATATATGTCCGGAGCAACTAAGAGTAAATGACTAAAAATATGATTTTCGATTGTCATGTTTTGACGATTTGTAGTGACATGTGATTACAATCAATCAAAACATGTGATATGTGAAACTGTCAAAACATGACTACTAGTAATCATATTTTCAATCCTTTACTCTTAACCCTTAAACGTCATATGCTTTCCTGATACCACACCCAAAATCTCTTTTAAACTCCATTTTTAGCACTATTCTATTTTCAATTTGCTTGAGCTCTATTCTAAGTAAGTATAGATCTCTTTAAGGTGCTCAGTTTGGAATTCTAAAAATTCCATTCGGTATAATGGAGTGTAAGTTATGAGCAAGATTCTCTCAAAAAAAAACCCAACTCCTCGGGCTGGGTCTGACGTTTAACAGTTAATCGCCTCCGATCATATATGACGCTATTTGATCATAGTCAATATAACTTCCATAGTCATAAAACCTTAAATCATAGTATCACAACCCATAATGTAGGCTCAAAACTAGAAATTTTTCACAAATGTTCAAAATCCACTTTTACAACCATTGGATTGGCAAAATCCATTGCCTCCATAAAATTAAATCTTATGCACCTTACCTTGTAATTTCGCTCAGAGTAAAGTAAATGAGATATGAAACAAGCGAAAAAAAGAACAATTGAAAATCTCTTATAACCCCATACTCATTATATTTGAAGCATTTCTATCTCCCAAATTAAAACAAGACAACGGATGAAGCGAAAAACAACATTTAGAGGGGTTTCACCTCAGACATATATACTTTGAGTTTACTAATTTCCATTATATTGGGAGGTGATATGAGACCTCTTGAATCGTAGAAAGTATGTTTATCTTCAAAAAAAATTCAAACATACATATATTTGATACGATATATGTGAAAATAAACATACCAACAAAGGATAATTTTTTTTCAATTAATAATAATGATGGAATCAACTTAAACAATCATCTTCTTATACAAAATAAATATATTGAATATGGATAGTAAATCGTACAAAAATACAATACTCTATATACTAATTTTCAAAGTAATATATATGTCAATACCAAGTATAAGTACATATGTAAAAATGGAGTCACAATAGGTCCACAAAATGAAAGACCCCATCTCTTATGAAAAGATTCGATAAAGAGCAGGCTCAAGTGTTAAACATTAAAATTCTCAAATTTCTCACCTTTTCAACTAATGTACGCTAGGACCATTGCACACCATTGCTAGGTCTCTCTCCAAGGACTAGTGATACCCAAAACTTCTAAAACTCTTCCCAATCAACACACTGGTTGATCAGAACTTGTTATATTACTTCCAACCCTAAAGGCACCACAATCCTTGGCTTGGTGGTTAGGGCTTAGGCCCCAATGAGGAGGTCGTGGGTTCTATCCCCCATGCCGGCGTGGTGTTCACCACTATAGTCCACCCAACTATTGTGGGAGGTCCTTGGACCTTGTTGTATGCATACCTCAAAGACCTTTGGGAGGATACTATGTCAAGTATCTTTAAAGCACTAGTAACTAGGCTAGAAACTAGCGTAGTTATAGTATCCACCCTCGAGAGGGGGAAGTAGTATTGTTCTAATATCCCTTGTCCGGTGGCCATCAAGATTATCAGCATTACAAACGGACACTTCATTCACGCCGGCCCCTTAGAAAGGACCGGAGTAGGAAATCGGCTGGCTGGAAGACGATGTAGGAGAGCTGTACGTTAAAGAAGGAGACTGAAGGCATTATTACTTTGAACTCAACCATAATGCAAACGAAAGATGCACCCATCAAGAGAGGCTTGCTCTTGGACGGCCTTGTCATACGGCCTTGTAAGACGCCCTGGGATACATGACTATGATTTTAATGGCCAGTCCATAACCGGTGCTCGATTCCATCCGAATCTAATTCCAGAATCCTAATTCAGCATCGAACATGGCTTGACATGCCTCAATTTAAGAAACGCTTCGACTTGGCTGAAACTTTGAAGAGCCATTCTGTTAACTTAGAAACACGATGTGATATCATAGAAGTGAGATAGTGCGATATTAAAGAGGTTGGGTAGCGTGATGTTACAAACGCCAAATGTGTTGATCAGAGTTTGTATTTTGATGCGTAAATACGTTTTATGAATACGTTGATATGCATGTGTGCTTTGTCCAGAACAAATCAACTTTGAGAGGGTTACTAAGTGCTTCTTCTATCTCAATGTTCAACGTATTGACTATCAAGGCTGAAAATCATGCTGAAAAGTAGAGGATATTCGGGCTTCAAGTTGTCAACATATATATGATATTTAAATAATTACAGTTATGAGAATATACTGCTAGGAAGAAAATGACGTCAAGGATTCTGCATTGTGAAGCCTACAACTTAGAAGATCAACCCTGTTTAGGTTCTTGAATGATTAATATCAAGTAGAATATTATTAAAGAAGATGACACGATATCCATTTTTTATAGCACGATATCAGAGATCAGAAAAATATGGAGCACAATGTGACGTTACGAAGGAACTGAACCTGAGGAATGTGAGGTCACTGGCTTTCGAGGTCCTTTTGCAGTTGAGAAGCTCATGTATAAATGTGACGGAATGAGTTCACCAATTCTCATTCCAAGGACCTGCAAGCATGAAGTTGCGACTGACATTGGTCTGCTACAAGTGATCAAGCTGTGGCTCTTCGACCGTGCAGAATCATCACTCGGGCCTCGGAAAGTCTCCTACTTACAATCACAATCATTTCGCGTGTACGTTGTGGACTCAACATGGCTGCTGTAGATGTACCAGCTCGGTAAGGATCCTGTTCATGTCATGGGCGATTTCAAAAGTTGCAAAAGAGGTTGGGGCTCGTGAATGATTTCAAAATGGGTGTTCGTTTTCCTCGATAGTTACTGGTCACGCATTTCTTAGTTCATATGTGTCGTTGAATCACTGGTTTCAATGGCAAGACTGGTTCACTTTTCAGCACGAAATGTTAAAATTACATATGAAAGGATGCGATACTGCCATTTTTATCATAACCGAAGCTTCTCGCTCCAAATGGCACATGTTATAGAGCCAAGGTTATGATAATTGAGGTGTAAGATTGTATGCTTGATTAGCTGGTATACAAAATTGGTTGAGAGCATACATGTGTATGTATCACCAGAGCATGAATGCTTTCGAAGCACTCTAGTTGCTAAGTGCAGCGATAATTGTGCTCACGTACAGGTGGTGGACACGAGAGACGGTGGCAGTGGTGACAGGAGGTAATACGGGCATCGGGTTGGCCATTGTGCGCAAGCTGGCACAGGAAGCAGGAGTCACCGTGGTGCTGGCAGCGCGTGATGAGGGGCGCGGATTGATGGCCACTCAACAATTGCACAAGGACGGCTTGCTCAACGTTGTGTTCCGAAAGCTGGACATTTCCAAGCCCCAGTCCGTTACGGACTTTGCTGCCTGGATCAAGCAAACCTTCGGCGGACTCGATATCCTCGTATGTTGACCCTTCCCATCAAGATCACTGCAAATTTGTCATTCATTCTTGGCATTTCATTTCTGCGGACGCGGTTGTCAAACTGAGCAGTCTTGTGCTCATGTGGTTTACCGAAACGTCTAATGAATCTTGTAATGGTCACTCGATCGGTCTCATTGTACAATGTGCCCAGGTCAACAACGCTGCGGTACTGCATCTGGATAACGCATACGAGCACGCAGTGGAGTGTATCGACACCAACTACCACGGGACCAAAAACTGCACAGAGACACTTCTTCCTCTCTTGAAAGCCTCACCAGCTGGAGCTCGCATAGTGAACGTCAGTTCCAGATTGGCTTGGATCGATATGGTACGTTTGTGTTCGATAACATTTCCCTGCATCCTCTTCTTTTCAGTCATCCCCTCTCCTGCAGTTCAGTTGCGAATTCGAATCATGTGAATGGCTAAGTTGATATGTGGATGTTTCTGACGGATGGCAGTGCATCACCGATAAGGGCCTGCGAGACAAGCTCATCGATTCCACTACATTCGACCAGGACACGATCGACGGGTTGGCTGAGGATTACAAAAGAGCGTGCAAGGCAGGCGACGAGAGCGCAACAGCCGGCTATGGCCACGCGTACAGTTTCTCCAAAGTTCTGGGCAATGCATACACGCGCTTGCTGGCACAAAGACTTGCGTCCCAGCCCCCTCACGGTAGCACGGTCTACGTGAACAGTGTGGATCCAGGAGTGGTAGATACGGGAATGTGGGCAAAGTATCGGGCCACCGTGGACGACGCCGCAATTGAAGAGCTGCGACGTGAGGGGCATTGCGGCCCTCGCCCCAAGACAACCATGGAAGGTGCCGACAGCCCCGTTTGGATGGCGCTGTTTCCTCCTGGTGGCCCCTCTGGAAAGTTTTGGAGTGATCGGAGGGAATTCAGCTACGTCTATGGTGAAGCATAGAATTGGCCAGAAGCCTCTCGAGGCTTAACAGAATCAAGATTGCCAAGTCTGCTTGGACTCGCTTTCGCTTCGGGCTCATGTAACTCCAAACAATGTATACGAATCGTATACAAATAATAAACATATATGAATTATGCTTGGCTTCTCATGGGCTACTTTCACCATCTGCAATTTACAAACGAAACAGAAACTGTATTGATAACGAAACAGAAAACGAGTCCAACCATGATTCGAGAAATTTTGAAGTCGAATTATGAAGCGGAAATGGTCAGTGGAGGTGAAAATTGCACCAAAAGGGACTCCCGACCTTGCAAGACCCAACCCAAGGAGGACAGGAGTCCGACAAGCAAGGGACATGACAGGTAAGTTAGAGTGTCAATGGTGTAATGTAAAGGGTTACACACGGATCTGAGGGGGAAATGAAAAATTGCAGTCAAGGGTGGAGGGCGGAGGCCAACGACCCACACTGACCCACATTATATGGTCGAAGTATCCATAACCACCAACATAAGAAAATTCGCCCATTTGTAGCTGGTCTATTTATAATGGGTAATTTTTTTTGGGTGGCAAGATACTTTTTAGGAAGGTTTGCAATTTTTTTATATTTTTTTGTAAAACACACGAATTAATACAAATTTTCAAACAGTAAAGTACTGCAAGACCCGTAATCAATCTATAGGGTATGCAAAAACCACCTTAGCTGGTACAAATTTCCATTCATGATTCGACCCAAAACCACCAGCTTTTTGATTGTTTTGATTGGTCAGTTTGAATTGAGTGTTCTGACAATGCTAGTTCAGGCTAGGTGCGGTTATTGGGAGACCTACATGTTGATAGTGGGGGTGCTAGTGGTTTAGGTACTTCTACCATAATTTCCTCCTCAGTACATGATCCGTCGTTGAGCAGTACTGTTCCCAACGTTTCCAATTGAAAAATTTGTGTTTCCTCCGATCATGTAACTGTGCAAGCATAATTACAAAATGTAATCGGGCTTGCATCCTTACATACCTCTAGCGAGTATTTTATCAATATTATCGGACTTCATTTCAAATGGCTTAATTTCGCAAGCACTCCTTGACGACTCGGTTGCAAATGATTGGATTGGAGGATTTGATTGCAAATGTAGGCAAATCCGGGTAGCATCAAATGCAAATTGTTTTATATTGTTAAGAGAATCATTATGATTGTGAGTAATTCCAAACACACGCAATTCTGCTTGTGAGTAAGCTAGTGTGCAAGGGCAACTCTTATAAGGAGGTTGATAAGATACGGTGTGATTCATCAACTTATTAGGGGCTACTTGATTTCTCTATTTAGTGTACTTAGTTTAATTTAATGAGCATTTAACTTCTTACCAATTTCTAACCAATGCTTTTTGCCAAATTCATCAAAAGTTGAAGAAGCTAGCTGGAGGTCACAACACCACTTGTAGAACCTACCTCTTCTCAGAGTAGGCTCGTCACTTCAGACTCGACTTCTTACCGAAAGCTACAGTATAACTAAGTAACTTTTTAAGTAACTCAACTCCACCAATACCCACTCACTCTTCTCTGTCTGTCTCCATGTTGCTGATTTTTGTCTATCTATCTCTCTCGGTTCATCAACTTCGCATACCCCCTACCTCTCCACCGTTTTTCTCTCCTTGCCCTATTTCCCCGTTGTTCCTTTGGACCCAGGTATGTGTCAGCCTTTGTCTCTTGCACCCCCTACCCCCCTTTTCTTTCTAAAATTGTACCAAATTAGGGTTCTAGGTACGAGTATTAGTACTTCTCATTTCTTGTGTGAGTATTCATGACAATTTTTGCTCTTGTTTTTTGAGTTTTTGTAGCCATCGATTTTTCTTGTTTGGGTCTGGTTTGGTTTGTTAGGCTTCACAATTGAGTACCATTTTTGATAATTGTAAATTTTTATTTATCTTAACTTTGTTGTTCATCAACACCCAATATTCGAGTCAAGGAGTTGGGCTTACCCCTATTTTTACCAATATTTCACAGTTGAGTCAATCCGGCTTTTGCAAATTGTATTCAAAATGAACACTAGGATATTATTTAGTATGTAAGAAGGTAAATACCACTTCAAGTACTTCAATAGCCCTATTAGAGCTTGAAAAATGAGAGCTCAAAGTTTAGGACCCAACACATGCTTTTTGTTATACTATTAAACACCAAATATTTATTTCAATATTGAATGGTCATTTGTAAATGTATGAGTGTAACTTGGGAAGAATGCACATCACCACTATCGTGAAAAGACATGACCATTGCTGTATCTCTAGTCACTTCACGGCACGAACTTCTTTTTAATAGATGTATCTCAAAAACCTTTACTCAATTGAAGAGCCGTAAACTGTTACCATCCTCCTAGATACCTATTTGGTCACCTTTGGCACAAAGGGGCCCATGACCATCAAAGGTGGCAAGCCTCCAAAGCCCTTCTACATGGCTTGGTTCCCACCCAACTCCCACTTGAACATATTGTTTACTTCAATTAATTGGATGATTTAAGGCCGCCTTCTGGGAAAAACTTCAAACCTTTTGAATTTTTGGACTTCAATTAAGAGTAAAATATAGCAAGGAAACTTAGGGAAACCATGGTAAAAGGGTGTGAATTTAAAGCGTTGCTCAAATTATCAACCCCTTCTCTTTGACTAAAGGTTATTAGTTGAGCCTTGACTTATGATATGTTCGTACGTAAATAAATAAATAAAATAAAATGGAAACTCAATGGACATTGTCCGTTACATCTTATTTGGTGAAACAAGAATCATCAACATTTGGGAACAGGTGCAATAGGTATCATTTAAGTTTCAGTTCCACTAAAAGAATGTAATCTGCTCATAACTACTGCAAATGAAAAATGACGTATTAAACCTAATTGTGGGAAGCGTGAGGAAAAAGAGCATGAGATGGGCAACGGAGATGTCCTAGACTTACCCACTCTAATTACGACCGGCTCTCCGTGCGTTTGTGTAGCATCATGTCGAACTCCAGCGGAATCTGCAAGGTTGATATTCCCGAGAGGAGCCTCCGACTGTTGTGGCTGTAAACGGAACCCCACAATTCCTTGCATTCCTTGCATTGCTTGCCTCCCACACATCACATCACAACTGGAGTCCCGCACTCCAAACCCCAAACTCTCACTCTGCTGCACTTGAATCAACTAATGGCCGCACCCACCTAGCCAACTCTTCTCATTCCCTTGCCAATGCACCTTCACGAGTCACGGTGCGATTCCACAAGCCCCGTCACTTGTTGGCGTTTCACTGATTTTTCAGAGGCTTTCACTATATTTTCATTAGATTAATACTATTGTGACGATAACAATCCATGCAATCACTGAGATTCCCATTCTGTTACGCAATGCGCTCTTAGTCTGTCTAGAGGTAGACAGGCTATGTGTTTGAATCCTACCGTCTGGATCGATCGTAAGTTAGCTTCTTCGTCTCTCTGTTCAGAAGCTTGTCGCATCGAATGTGTTGGGTTAGGGTTTTTCTTCCCTGCATGAAGCATCCGATCAAAGACTATCTTCGCAAGCCAGTTTGGGATCAATTGCTTAGTCAATGGTCGGATTGCAGTTACGTGTACGCTTGGTGAGGAAGATTGATCTTGGGGTTAGCCTTGATTGGTATCTGGGTGTGATGGTTCTTCGAGCTATGTGCACTTCGACGGTCTAAAGGGGTTGGCGTGCTCCTTTGTGTAGGATTTGAGAAGGCCGTGTTGGTGTGGATTGATATGAGATTGCAGTAGTGTAGTAGCCAGAAGCCTGTTGGGGAGCGAGGTCGTTGACGATCATGGAGAGCACAGCCGAACTGGTGTCTTTTCCTCTTCTCAAGCAATGGATTGATTACATCTACAGGCCGTGCACTATCCCATGGCGATTTCCTTCTGACAAACCGCACCAGGCTACTCCCATCGAGATTCAATGGATCGAGCTATTTCGGAAGTCGATTCCGAGTTTTAAGTGAGTTGTGCCTCTAATATTGTTGTGAATTCTGCACCGGAAATCGGCTTGTATTGTCTGCTACGTTGCAGTACATGAGTGAGTTGGAAGTGTTTTCCTTTCCTGCGGATCCAATCTCAAATATTTCTTCTTTTCAGAAAGCAAGCGGAGCAGGACACGACTGTGACAGATGCTCCAGTCAAAGCTGCCAAGTTTGCTCTAAGGTTTGCTCTTGGACTTCCATTTGGTGTTTTGAAGCATATCGTATGATTCGGTCTGTGAACACAGCACTTTGTTTTAGTTTTCTCCTCGAAGAATCAGAGATCAACAGAGGTCCTAATATCATAGGAGGATGTAGTCTGTTGTCTTACTCTTGGGGTCATTTTCCGGAAGAAGGTGCTCTTCATGCTGTCCGCGTGCCCTATTTAATATTTCGGTTTGTTTCAGTTATGGGGAAATCTTAGATGACTTCTTGGCCGACCCTGAGGCGCATGGTGGACCTCCCGATTGTATCGTAAGTACGTCCACATTTGATTGTCATTGCGTTTATTGTGAATTGATTTGATTGATCTGATTGGTTTTGTAGTATCGTAAGGGTTTAAGTTAGCAATAAGTTAGTTAAGTTAGGATAATGTAGTCGAAAAACGTTAGTGTGACTTCTAGTGAAGGATAGTACTCTTTCTAAAATTCATCAATATCATCCCAAGGGAGTTCATTTCGTTTACCTTTCCAGTGAGAGTGGACTCAAAGCCAGGGCAACTTCCTTGGTTTGTGTTTTCTTCAGCTTGTGCTTTTTCAATGATTACGATATTGGTGAGAATTCATCCTTATGAGTTTGAGTTGTAACGGTTGGTTTGTGCAATTTTGTGACAGCTTCTTACCAGGCTCCGTGATGTGTGCCTCCGGGAAGTAGGTTTCTATGACATATTTAGGAGAATCAAGGTAGCTCCCAGATTAATACACTCTGTTTGTTCACTTGCTCTCGTATCATATGCTTCTGATTACTTGATCTTTGATACAGCGGATGTTGATGCATGTCTTGTGAAATGCTCTTTGCTACTTGTAGGATGAGGAGAATGCAAAGGCCGTAGCCTTGTTGCCGGGAGTAATTGCCACGGCAGATGCAGTTGAGGATTTTGGAACTCGTGTGGAGCATCTAATCAAGGGTGTGCTCTCTGGGAACATATTTGATCTAGGAGCTGCACAGGTACTCTCTCCTTACGTATGTGTGAACGTGTGCTTTACGAGAGGGATCTGCATCTGCATTTGTGGCTCACTTCACACCAAAAGGTTTTTTATCACTAGCAAAACTATTCCTTTGGAAGATACTTATGTTGTGGGTGGCATTGGGTGGTTGGGAAAAGCTAGCGGAGATGTTCGAGTCTGCCGGTTCAAACTTTCAGGACAGTTTCGAGAAATTGCTTCCTCGCCCATGGGTCTTAGATGACCTAGATGCTTTCAAGCTAAAATGGATTCGTAAGCCTTGGAAGAAGGTACTTCCACATGCTTAATTCGGGTATAGTCGTTAATCAGTGGATTCGGAATAGGCTTGCTTGAACTCAACCCTGATCAACCTTGGAGTGCTATCCTAGCTGTGAACAAACGTTATGCTTGATAAGGTCGGAATGCAACCATAGACTAGTATTTCTGATAGGACCGATATCTAGGAGTCTTAACTAATGCATGTCTTCGTGTACCTCAACAGGCAGTGATTTTTGTGGACAATTCAGGATCCGACGTGGTTCTGGGCGTCTTACCACTTGCCCGGGAGCTTCTTCGACGAGGTACAAAGGTTAGTTACACGCCGCAACCTTTAGTATGCAAATGAGCGATTGGTGGCAGTTATAGTACACTTCCTTGTGCAGTTTCCCCATATATACCAGTCGAATGGAACGAGTACATAAACGACAGATGAAGAGCAACAGTCCCATTGGCAGGCCAGCTGCAGTGCGTTTCACAGTCTGCTTTTTTTGCAGGTTGTGCTGGCTGCTAATGACATGCCATCCATCAACGACATCACTTATGAGGAGCTCGTGCAAGTTATCTCGAAGGTACTTCAATTTTTGTTATTTAACTTAGTGTCCATGTCTCAAATGTCCCTTCACCTGTACCTGTGTGCATTTTTGTTTTCTCAAAATATGACTATGTGTTTCAACAACGACACTATTGAATGTCGTTGGTGGAGCCTGCATCGTCTCTATACAATGTCATCGACGAATTTATGACAAATGCAGATTAAGACCATTTCACCGGAAGGAAAGGAGTCATTTCAAGGCGTGGATGCGCAGCATCTCATGGTCTTGAATTCGGGAAGTGACTTACCGGTGAGTGTGCCTAAGTACCAACTGAGCACTAGTCTGTGTATATCTTAACCGTGACATGCTCATGTAGATCTATCCAATATCCAGTTCCAGCTAAGAGAGAATGTGTTGACCAGGTTCTTGATTTATCTCACATCTCGCCGGAGCTAGCATATGCTGCAGAAGACGCGGACTTGGTTGTGATGGAAGGAATGGTACGAAATCTTGTCTTCCTAATACTTTGATTCTTTCATTGGAGCCTTGATCATGACATGTACGGTTCCTGAAGCCGCATGTGTAATGTTCTATATCTGCATATTTTAAAAAGACGTTAAAGGGTGTATCACAGAACATGGTCAATGCTTTGCATGTCAAGATGATCAATGAGGGGATTCTAGACTGTAAGCAAGATCAAAACCTCACTTGAAATCTTGCCTTTCAGGGACGCGGCATTGAGACGAATTTATATGCTCAATTCAAATGTGACTCGCTGAACATCGGAATGGTACATGACTTACCTTTTCTAGTACCAATTTGCCGTTTCAAATCAGGTGTTTCCTCGTGTTTATGACTGACAGTCCGCTGATTTTTAATTATCATCAGGTGAAGCACAAAGAAGTTGCTGACTTTCTTGGTGGGCGGCTCTACGATTGTGTCGTGAAGTTTACTGAAGCCATCCCTTAGAGCTTTTCTTGAGCTGGAGCCGCGGCTTGAAGCACACGGGACATTCTCCTGTATTATTTCTGTCTAGCTCTAGGTAGTGGGCACTTTCATGTGTCATAAGATCACTATTGATTCCTATGCCGAGGGGCCAACTGCACATGCTCTATTTGTTTCATATACATGTATATGTAATTTGGAGTTGAGGTTGTTGAGTCCAGCCTTGTTTAGTATCTTCCAAGTTTCGTTGTGCACTTGGTCATTGCTCGTGCAATGCTACAGTGTGAAGATCCTTCGTCATTCGGTTTCTTTAAACTTGTGGCAAATGCTACAATCATCTTTACTAATCGGCAGATATAAGTCGTTTTAAGGACTTGTTCACATTCATCGACGAGGCAACGTAGAAACTTTAGACACTCTGTGTCACCCTTTTTGCTATCCAAATTTAAATCCAATGATGGAGGCAAGATGTGAGAAGCACTAAGTAGGGAGTGTGAGCGGGAGGGAGGAAGTGGAAGCACCAGGAAGAGGACAGGAAGAGGAAGTGAAAGCGACAGTCAAGATATGGTATGTTTGTGTTCGATAACATTTCCTGCATCCTCTTCTTTTCAGTCATCCCCTCTCCTGCAGATCAGTTGCGAATTCGAATCATGTGAATGGCTAAGTTGACATGAGGATGTTTCTGACGGATGGCAGTGCATCACCGATAAGGGCCTGCGAGACAAGCTCATCGATTCCACTACATTCGACCAGGACACGATCGACGGGTTGGCTGAGAATTACAAGAAAGCGTGCAAGGCAGGCGATGAGAGCGCAACAGCCGGCTATGGCCACGCGTACAGTTTCTCCAAAGTTCTGGGCAATGCATACACGCGCTTGCTGGCTCAAAGACTTGCGGCCCAGCCCCCTCACGGTAGCACGGTCTACGTGAACAGTGTGGATCCTGGAGTGGTGGACACTGGAATGTGGGCAAAGTACCGGGCCACCGTGGACGACGCCGCAATTGAAGAGCTGCGACGTGAGGGGCATTGCGGCCCTCGCCCCAAGACAACCATGGAAGGTGCCGACAGCCCCGTTTGGATGGCGTTGTTTCCTCCTGGTGGCCCATCTGGAAAGTTTTGGAGTGATCGGAGGGAATTCAGCTACGTCTATGGTGAAGCGTCGAATTGGCCAGAAGCCTCTCGAAGCTTAACAGAATCAAGATTGCCAAGTTGGCTTGGACTCGCTTTCGCTTCGGGCTCATGTAACTCCAAACAATGTATACGAATCGTATACAAATAATAAACACACATGATTTATGCTTGGCTTTTCTTGACAGCTACGTACTTCTCGGTCTCCTGTACAGCCTCATGGGCTACTTTCACCATCTGCAATTTACAAACGAAACAGAAACTGTATTGATAACAAAACAGAAAACGAGCCCAACCATGATTCGAGAAATTTTGAAGTCGAATTATGAAGCGGAAATGGTCAGTGGAAGCGACATCATGACAACGTGTGCACTAGCATTCCTCGTATTGCACATTGCTGGCAAAATGGGTGCCCATATCTGCGAATCACGTAAAACTGTGAAACTTAGCTTCCGATGACGTTCGTAGAAGTATTTTGAGTGGCTCTAAGTCTTACCTTATTCTGCAAGGAAGGGCTCACACACGACCTTGTTCACGGCTTATTCAATGACTAGCGTCAGGCCCAATGCTCGCACATTCATGAGTGAAAAATGCATGATTCGATTGTCATACTGAAATGAACGAAATGAATATGTACGATTGTCAGACTACGGTGAACTAATGAATTTAACAGTTGACATATATATACTGAGTGAGGTGAAATAACAAAATTGATTCAATTTCACAGACTGAGATAAACTAGAATATTTCGTGTGGCATACTGAGATGAACAAACTGAATGAGGTGCAGAAACTAAGTAACCTCGCCGACAGTCGGATCCTCATCAAGGCTCTTCATGCCTGTCTGGAATCCAGAGAAAAGCTTGTTGGCTTTAGCTCAAACATCAATCTCCTCGCGGAAGAAGCGATGTGGTATGGGTTGCCTTTCCTTTATGAATTTATTTAATGACAAAGGTTGTGGCAACAACACTAAATATAATAAAGGGGAGGCTCACCAAAAGGGACTCTCGGCCTTGGAGGACCCAACCCAAGGAGGATAGGAGCTCGACAAGCAGGGGACATGACAGGTAGCGAGTCAATGGCGGAATGAAAACGATTACACATTGATCTGAGGGGGAACTGAAAAATTACGGTGGAGGGCGGAGCCCAACGCCCCCATTCTATAATTTGTCATTTCCCCCTCAAATCAGTCCATAATCCGTCGTTAAGCAGTATTGTTCCCAGCGTTTCCAATTGAAAAATCTGTGTTCCCTTGTGATCATGTAAATGTGCAAGCATAATTACAACATGTAATCGTGTTTGCACACTTACATGCCTAATTTCACAGCATTGCTTAACAATTGAGTTGACAGTGATTGGAGGGGCAAGTGTGAGCAGATTTGAGTAGCAGTAAATGCGAAATTGTTTTGTATTGTTCACAGAATCATCATGCGAGTAATTCCAAACACAAGTCATTCTCCTAGGAAGTAAGCGCGTGAGCAAGGGCAACTCTCATAAGGAAGTCAGTAAGATACCGTGTGATTCATCAACTAATTAGTTCGTGGCTACTTAATTTCTCTATTTAGTGTAGTCAGTTTAATTTTATCACCATCTAACTTCTTACCAATTTCTAATCAATGATTTTTGCCAAATCCAACAAAGGTGTAGAGGCTACCTGGAGGTTATAACTCCCTAGTGGGACTACTACCTCCTCTCAAAGTAGACACTATCCTAATTCCTACGTAGCCACTAGTGCCTTAGAAATACCGGACTTGATAACGGGGTCCAAAAACCCTCACCATAATTGGGTGGACTATTATGGTGAGCATCACGCCGACATAGGGGAATAGAACCCACAACCTCCTTATGAGGACTCATGAGCCCTAACCACCAAGCCAGGCTTGTGGCGCCTCCTAGCCACATACATGTACTCCACAAAAAATAACTCAAGAAGCTACCTCATGACTTCCTTGTTTAAGATAAATGGCACCTTCGCCGAAATAAGAACTTACAAAAGTATGTGCGAAGAGCCTAGTACAATGTTCATACTACTACTTTGAATCATTGCTTTGTGCAATGAAAACGTCAAATATAATTCAAGGGCATCTCCAATCCTCTCATGATAAACAGGAACAACAAACCAACTTTGGCGCGCAAAACTTTTGTCGCTTGAAATCTTGGTTAGATTAGGAGATACCATACTCCAAAAATTCAAAGTTAAAGACCTTTTTACTAGTCCTGTAGGAAACCGGTGTCCCACGGCTTATGACCCATCATCTCAAATATTTGGACCCCCCAAAAAATAATCCCATTGACATGCTTGTTTTCTTGTGTCCATTGGCGATGCCCCCAAACACTTACTTGTAAATATCCATAGCTTCGCAACAATTGAATAATGTTACATGATGTAGCATCCCAGGTGGCGCAGTAAGTGGGCAGCCCCCAATAATGGCACTTTCTGGTGCAATGAAGGAAGGTAGGCGAGAGCACACGGATGAGCATCAGCATGGATGGATGAATCCAATCCAGAAGTGACGCAGCCCTAGAGTGGCCAGCAGGCAAAGGAACAACGCGCTAGTGGAGAGCGACTTGCAGAGGAGAGGACCGTGTCTGTTGCTGCCCTGGCTTGGCCTCCGTGGAGTGGGATTTTCAACCACCACCACAGATTCATAGCCTCGTTCAGACTCCACTTCTTATCGAAAGCTACAGTAAGTAACTCCACCAACACCCACTCTTCTCTGTCTGTCTCCGTCTTGCTGATTTCTGTCTGTCTGTCTCTCTCGGTTCATCACCTTCGCAAACCCCCTACCTCCCCACCACCGCTTTTCTCTCCTTGCCCTGTTCCCCCTCTGTCCCTATTCTTCCTTCGGACCCAGGTATGTGTCAGCCTTTGTCTCTTGCGCCCCCCACCCCCCTTTTTTCTTTCTAAAATTGTACCAGATTAGGGTTCTAGGTACGAGTATTTGTATTTCTCATTTCTTGTGAGTATTCATGACAATTTTTGCTGTTTTTGTAGCCGTCGATTTTTCTTGTTTCGGTCTGGAGGGACCCAGTATGAGTATCCATGAGAATTTTCGTGTTCTTTTGTAGCCATCGATGTTTCGTTGTGTCGGGCTCCGTGGGTTTGGCGGGTGCTGGTTGTTTGTTTTATGCCGATTAGGGTTGGAAGTATATGAGGGTCTGCACGATTAGCAATTTCTGGCCTTGTTGTAGGGCTGATTTGATATGCGTATTTGTGTTTCTTGGTAATTCTTTCAGATTTTGAAGTTTTTTGACATGGTGATCGTGTATTAAATGTAATTTGATCCATCGTACAGAAGTTGCAACTTCGGTAAAGAATCTGGTGTCGTACTTTTAGTTGTTGTCTGTTCTAATTTTGCCTTTGTTGCATGATTCGACACTCTTTTGTTTGAATCAACTTGATGTGTCGATGTTGTGCCATTGAGGGGCTTTTCCTTGAAGAGATCTATTAAATAGTGGCAGGGTAAGAACATGAGAAGTACTAAGTTTGTGTGTCAAAGTTTGGATACAAATCACATAGGACTTCCTCTTTATGCATCAAGATACGCCTTGCTTACAGAGCTATGTGGTCTAAGGTCACATATTTGATGATGCGATAATGAATCCAAGTGGAGTATATCAGCTTCCTGGTTGTAGCAACATGCCAAGGAATTTATTACTGCCCCATACAGTACCTTGAAATGTGACGATTGTTGATTCGTGTGCGAAGTGGTCCAAAGTTTGTGTTTGGTGTGATCATATACTGGGATGATTTCAATACCTTATTTATTGGGATGATTTCAAGTCTCCTTGATCTTATCATGACTTGTCATGACATAATTTGGGTGGGTAGGGAATTGGGGAACAGCGTCACATCACGGATTCTTATTCAACTGCCTACCTTGACACGATTTTTTGAGCAAGAGGATAGCACCTACGGCAACAGGCGAGGCTCTCAATTTTTTTTGGCGGCGGAGGTGTATGTGGATGTACTGATAGCATCTCAGTTTGTAAAGTTAATATTTCAGGAGTAGTATTGCTTTGTTGGGGCTTGCTCAGAGTGTAGGGTTCGCATTCGCTTAGTGCAATAAACGAGGATTGAATTTGTGTTAGCGACCATGGCCACAGTGACATCGGATGAATCGTGTTATGACGAGGTTGTGAGCCATTCAGAGAATGCAGAGAGGTCCATTGGCTCTCTTTCGGATGAACTGTGGTTACGTGTGTTGAGGCTGGGAGTAGATGGCGGATCTTTAGATCATAAGGATCTGTGTTCGTTGTCGTGTGTGAGTCACCGGCTCTCCCGTCTCTCATCGGCCGACTCGATCTGGCAACGGGCATTTCACCGTAAGTTTGCACCACCAGCAGATGGACTTGCCAGTAGTAGTGGGTCAAAGCATCTTGGCTCGTCACGACTGGCACCGACACCATCGTCGAAGAAGCGGAAACACAACACCTCACAGCATGGGAGTCGTCACAGGTCTCTTAGAAGCCGACAGGTTGTTGTACAGTCTTGAATGAATTTGTGCAACTCCAATCCAAGGACTGAGCGATTGTATTCTATGTCCAAATGGACCGACCTCAGACAGACAGACAGAGAGTGAGAGTACCTTGCCTTCTCTCTCACAGTTTTCCTAGTGTACAAATCCAGGTAGTACTAGGTAGTACCTGATTGCGGTTTGCCGGCTCATCAACAGCTTCATCCACCTCTCTGGTCGAAGGATTGAGACCATTATGACATTGCAGGGAGCATCGCTTTAGGTGGAGGTTTAGAAGGACTAGCAGGGTTGCACCTTCCCTGCGAACAGTGAGTGATTTTTCTCCGGCATTTCTATGGCTCTTGTATATAGAGATACCGTTGGTTTGTTTAATGGATGAAGCTTTTTCCTATCCTTGCTCTTTCTGAGTGATTATGTGTTCATGATGAGACTCCTCTTTAGATATGTCTTAGGATTCAGACGACGCTGATGAATCTCGCAGCTTTTAAAGCCACTTTCATTCTTTTTAATAATGTTTGCTGATCGGTTTCATGAGATTGGTAATATTATTCTTGGTCAACACACTGTGCCCACACTGGACACGCAAGAGAATGTTTGCGCTGTAGATGCTCTTACCGCTGCACTGGTTCCTTGTTCCCTGCTTTTGTTCTGGATATGCAGGTTAGTCTTGCAGTCGTGCATTCAACATCCCCTGCAAACACAAAGAATGAGAAACTTCCACTGCAGAAAGTAGAATTACAGGGGAACACTTCTGCCAGATCTGGCGAAGGTGGACCTAGGCCTAAGTTAGTGGTTAGTCAACAAGAGTCAGATATCTGAGAATAAAACTACAACTACACACATCTTCCTCACTACACTAAATTTGATAATTAGTGATAGATACACTAATTCACATAAACATGTTGTAAGTTTTTACTGATGTTCAATAATTTTACCCACTATATTGGCCAAGATGGGGGTCCTTGTATAGTATCAGAATCAATGCTCTTGGTAATTTTTTTAAAACAAAAGTAAAAACTTATAGCATTTTCAAATCTTATAATAATCTAACACTAATTATCAAATTTAGTGTAGTGACTATAAGCTTCCAAATGGGATGACTAGTCTCCTATTTTGCTAGAATTTTGTTGAGGCACCAATTCTCTTGAAATTGCAAAAGCAATCCTTCGTCTTGCTTGGAGCTCTTTCACTTGGTCAAAGTTTTCCTCCAAACAAGTCTTCCATAATCTATTATACTCCTCAAGACGGCTGCCAACTTTTCCTTACTCCATCTTTCTCCATTAAAGTTAACATCATTTCTCTCTTTTCGTAAAGTCCACAACACCCACTCTCTAAGCGATAGCCAAAGTGTGCTCGCCGATAAAAAGTGATTCGTTATGCAATGCGCAAAGATATATTGCTTCCAGTTGGAATTGATGGCCCATTGCCCCCGGGAGTTCCCTAGCGCTTAATCATGCTTTGAGCTATTAAGACGTGCAAGTAAAGTGGCACACCACTTCCATGCAATTTGGGCTACTCTGATCCTCGTCATGTAACCCTGGTACTCAAACTGAGTTCTGAAGATCGATGAAGACAATAAGGCTCTAGACTTTGACTCTAGAGCTTTAAGTATCCACTTAACAAGGAGAGCGTGGGTGGCGTCTTCCAAGTTAATAAGATCGAGACTCCCCCCTGATTCCTAGGTTGATAACATTGTAATTTGCTCACTCTAATTCTAGCTCTTTGCATGGTCCCTCTATTGAGATAATTTATGATAAGGCCTTGAATTCTAATGATGTCATGCTTAGACCCTTTCCAAATTGAGAGGAAGAAAAGAGGTGTTGAAAGAAGCATGCTCTTAGCAATGACTCTCTTTCTGATTTGGTTGAGCTTAGAGGCACACCAAAATTCCAATTTCATGGAAGTGCGGTCATATAGGAATTTACCTATTTCTTTGGAGTCTAAGCTCATTCGGAAGGGAGCCCCTAGAAATTTGCTATCTTCATCTTCCGTGGCCGAAGCGATGCCAAGATTGTTGGTCCAAGGCGGTCTTTATTACTAGCCGTGTTGCAAGAAAGTATTCAACATTTGAATACGTGAGCGGATTGGGTCCTCTTCCCCATGAAGAGAAGAAGAGGTATTTAATTTGTTGGCGTTCTCCTTCAAGGAGGGAAATCCCCTTCATGTGCCCCTAACGAAGTCTCTACTTTAACCATGGTGTTGAGAGCCTGTGCGACTACGATGAAAAGATAGGGTGCTAGCTCTATGAAAAATGCTTAATTATGAAAAGAAACTCATTAGGGAATCCCATAGCCTCGATAATTTTGGATATGCACCCTCATTCTACAATATTGTAGGCCTTAGAAAAATCTAGCTAAAGAAAGAGCAAGGGTTGACTCGATTGTTCAACCCATGTCATAGTCTCATGAGTTAAAAGGAGGTTGTCTAGAATAAATCTGAGAGGCAATAAAGCGGATTGCTCTAGGCTAATGACATCTGTATGAACTGGCTCACGAACCGAGTAAATTGGTTCGGAAGGTGGTTCGTGCGCCTCTCCTCGAATGGCCCCTTCGTTTTCTACTGTCTGAGTTGTCAATGTCTCGTAAACAATTTGCCTTTCCTCCGTGTACACCTCTTCGAATTCTCCAAAGCTTTGCAATCTTTGAAGAGATGCGCCATTTGACAAGCTATACTGACACCTAAGTGGAAGATTGTCGTAGTCTACTTTGATGTGCACGGTTGAGATCGTGGCCGAAATATTAACATCTATTGTTGTGGTGAAAGGTTGGCCTAAGATGACATTAATGTACAACTTTTTTGATCTAGCAAGTGAATGTTCAAATGATGCCTACCAACAACCCTTTCTAAGCCCTTTCCAAGTGTTGCGCATTTCGACCTTCAGGCAACCTTGCTTCCCAAGCACTTTGGAATATCCTTGCTCACTAGGGCTTTCCACTCGCGCACACCAACTGATCTCGTCATATCGAGAACTTAGCTTCTCTCACATTGATCTCGGTGATCAATACTAGCTTAATATTCTTAATTCAAAAAGTGAACACCATGAACTTCTCGATCTCAATCGCCCCTAGATCTAGATCCAAGTTAGGTAAAATATACTCCCAAAAAAGTGGATCCACAATTTTGAGTTGATATCTCTTTTCCGACCTGAATCGATGTGTAGATCAATCGGTGAGCGACCACGTCAACCTGGATTCTATTGATCCACAACACTCCTTGAAGACGATGTGTGCCTCCAACGCCACAATCTTCCGCTACGCCCTTTCATCCAAAGTACAGAGCTTTATTGCCTCCCCTCTTCTACTTACTTCAACCATGCACACAAATCATTAGGGTGGGTTTACACTAGAGCTAGGGCCATTTGAATCCATCCCATGTGGCATGCAAAAAGTGACTCAAGTTTATTTACTATCCTCACATGGCCTCCAAGGAACCCACCATTTGGGAGGCTTGGGACCATATGAGTTTCTTTTATCTGCTCATAGAAAACTACTAGGCTGTGAAACAAACATCTTGAAATAATTATCATTGACCCACACTCCCAGTGTAAACTCCTTGAGGCTAGCCTTATCTCCTACACCAATGAAGGAGCTTTATTTCAATGGCCCCAACTCAAAAGTCAGCCTCCACTCCTTGTGTAAACAGGCCCAGGCCCACGTTGTTTGTATAAAGATTTGGAAGTGAGCGCTCGTAATGGTATCATATGCACGTTAGATCTCCGAATGTCAATCAGTCAGATAGTACTTGACTGCGGTTCCTCAGTCAAGTCAATCGAACAGGTCTATCAATGGTGTATCATGTTTCGGTTTTCGCAGGTGAGGCCTAAACATTTCTATTAACCCCTAACTCTCCTTGTTGCAAAACGGTCTAAGTCACAAAATTTGACGTTCTCTTAGATTAAGCTCAAAAAATCTCAATCCAAGCATTATTTAAAAGATTCAACCGTAAGATCTCAAATTTCACTTGACATTCTTCTCACATACCAAATTTGAACCGTTCATTCTTCCTCATTTGTGAGATTATAATGGTCAAAGTTGGCTGAGTTTTTCTCCTACGGGAACCTCCAAAACCCATTTCGGGTTTTAAGGAGAGTTAGGGGTTAAAATGTTAGAGTTTCAGAAGGAATCTCAGCAAGAGTATGTTTTCTAGAACAGAAACGACTTAAATTACAACTTTAAGCTACCTTTCATTCCAATCGAACAAAATCATGAAGTAGTCTGAGCAGCTACTACTCTCAACCCTTAAACACCCATGGGATTTAAAACGGGCAGCCCAAAATTGGATCACAGCATCTTTTGGACTTGGGCATCATGAATAGTGCACTTTTTGAACTTGGGCATCATGAATGGACCAATCAATGATGAGCTTGCAACCTCCTACAAGGTTATGTACAACCCAAACCTACCTACCACAATCCTTTCAAAGCACAAAATCATTCATACAAATCGTAATTTGAATTGTAAAATTTCACTTTTTGAATGCATCATAAGAAGGTGACCAAGTTTGACATCAAAATATAAGTGAAAAGTTGAGTACAATGAGAGCTACAGGGAAGGTTCTATTGGAATCAAGCCCCTCGGGCTTGCTTGGGCGTTTAAGGGTTAAATAGTCCGGAACGGACTCGCTTGTCATATTTTAGACATGATTGCTTTTGCCATTAAAAGATCACTTACATACTAACATATTGACGTAACAATCTCAAAGTACAAGAAACAATCATAAACCACTTCTTTTTATTTCCATAGCGCACCAAGTTGGTACAATGTGGCACTTGGAAGCGAACAATAGATACGAATTGAGCATGCATCTTGTTACTAATCTGAAGACTAGACTGTAAACTGTCCTGAAAGTCAAGGTACAAATTATGGTTATCAGAATATCCCGGCTTTGTTCCAAGAATCTTTCACATACATACAAATTTTTCATGCTTGTGAGAGAAATCCGCTAAAGTAGTCCTAGTTTGGACTCCATTTCGTTCTCAGTCCGTCGTTTTGTGCCTTGTTTTCCGATATCGGCTAAGTAGAATGGACTGGGGACCAAATGCACCAAACTCGGGACTAAATGTAAACTAGGGACCTTCACACACATATGAACAACAATTGTGTTCCTTCGGTCTTCCGTGCATCACCAAGTTGATTTGGGGACCAAACCATCAAGATCATGCATTTTTGAATTTGGACCCAATTCAATCTTAGAGTAAAACTTTGGTGCCTAGTTTGACGTTTGGTCCCCACTCTGACAAAAACTGGTGTTTTGGTCCCTAGTCTGTCGTACTTAGCGGATCTCTCTCTGAAGTCTTTGAAATATTCTAATCATGGGTATGTACAAGGAGAAAAAATAATAATTGTAACTACGTATAAATCTAGTCAGTACGTAGCTGAAATCTGAAAATACAGGACTATTACTGTACTCGGTTAACCATGGTACAAATGCATATATGATCAGCACGTTAAACAATTGTACCCATATTGAGAGGGTAGATCTTTCGGTTCAAAATGCAATCATGGGGTCCACATTAAAGTGTACCCATATTTGAAAATTAGGTGGGTACAGTACTACTACAGTATATATATATATAACCATTCCTTACCATTGACTGGGTCGCTTGGAGTTTGTACTTGGAAATTTATTTGGGGCCCCTTGAATTAAGCCGGGACTTCTAGGGCACCGTGCCATTCTCAATTGTTTTAATTCCCATGAATGAAAAGATCAGTGGATATCATGCACCCAATTCATCAATGCATCAAATTACAACTCTTCTATAGTGATAGCCAAAATGGACTAATTGGTTGAGTATATTAGTCTTCTATTACACTTCATTTTTTTATTTATTTTTTATTTTTTATTATTTTAACAATCAATGAGGTAGGCATGATTTTGTTCCAATTGGGGCAAAAGGTTTGGGGGCATACTTGTCGACTTCATGGAGAAAGTTGGAGTTATTATTACTTGAGTAAATTAAAGCAATGAAGTTGAGTTTGTAGAGAAAAGAGAAGGGAGTGTGCTTGTGGGGCTGCAGGGATTTGGTTCCATTATTATTTAGTATTTGGACTGTTTGTGTGTATCTATGATGATCTTTTTGCAACAGCCAATGCTGTGGCTTGCACATTTTTGTGGAGGGTTGGAAGGGCAGATGGTACCACCCCCTTCCCACATTCAAACTAAAAAGCATATTCTAAAGTTCTAGCAACCAACATAAGTTTTATATCACTACACTAAATAGGTAGATTAGTGTAAGATACACTAATTTATATAAACGGGTTATAAGTTTTTACTGTCATTCAATATTTTTACACTCTACATCTGTCAAGATGGGGATCCTTTCAGAGTATTGGAATCAATACTCTTCTTAATTTTTTTTATGAAAAGTAAAAACTTACAACATTTTTAACTCTTCTAAAAATCTAACACTAATCTACCTATCCAGTGTAGTTGGAATAGTGTAGAGTGGAGTACATTTTAGGAAGTAATTGACACTCTTTTGGATGGCATTACAAGATTTGTATTGAATATGTCTAAATAAATATTTGTGCATTGCAAAGGATTTGGCTATTTTTCCAACATTTGAATGTGGTTGTGAGTTGGGAAGCTCAACAAGCCCTATAATTTCAAAGACTCTTGGAGGACCTTTTTGGTGCTTTAGGAGTTCATTTGGTTTACATGTGTAAAAAAAAGAATTTCAAACCTATTTTAAGGCTAGTGTGAATAAAAATTTTGTTTGACTTATTTTTGGATGTATGCTCCGAGGTCAGGATACCAACGGTGAAAGTTCTAACCTCCCTCATGGTAGATTCTACACTAGTTCCTAGCTAATACTTATACATGTACATTGTGTACATGTATAATATAAACCAAGTATTAAATTCAGATTTCTAACCATTTATACTATTGGAATGTTTGAAAATTGACAAGGAAATTCTCTCCTTATTATAAAATGGATAAGAAATGCTTTGCAAACCAAATAATCCATTTCCACAAGTCATGTAACTTGAGACTCCAAATTCTTGTTGGTGGATGATTTGGATGTATTTACATGATTATTACCCTCATAGACATACTATAGTTTGAGAAAAGTTTAATTTATAGTGTGGGGAGTGTTGATTCATAGATTTTTGGTAGTATGACTCCGTTCCAATCAAAAATAAGATTGGCAAATGACATGCCTTATTTACCCTTTTACATGTAGAATGCATTAACCTCAAAAAGGAAGATCTCAAAATTTGCTAAACCTTGAAGTTCCTACCAACTATTAATTTTAGGGCAAATTTTTAGAAAAGGCAAAGGCCTCGTGCACAATGCACATGTGTGCATGTAAATATGCACATTTCTTTCCTCTATAATGCCACACTTTTGTAATGTCAATGATAGATACATAACAACTCTAATTCTAAAATGAGCTTTTAACCTCTAAATCTCCTTGGTGTTTTGTAGGAGCTTGAAACCTCATAACTAGAATTTTCTACCTCTATGCATTCTTGAGGGTGTGGACTAGTTATTTTTTCTCTTTTTTTTAAACTTCTGACTTTTTCCCTCTTTTTTCTATCACTATTCTTATTTACTTCTCCAAAAATTGATTGATAGATGTTTATTACTTGAGAGATTGTAACATCCAAAGTTTGTCTCCCAAGTTTTATTGGACATTGTGAAGATTGGT
Source organism: Bryum argenteum (assembly GCA_037043015.1). NCBI lineage: Eukaryota > Viridiplantae > Streptophyta > Bryopsida > Bryales > Bryaceae > Bryum > Bryum argenteum. Next base: position 29,765,206 of record CM073323.1, read on the forward strand.
TCTGAAATTTTTGGAGGCTGCCTTTGTAGATTTGGTAAATATTTTGACTTGGGTCACTTTAACCCTTAAACGCCCAAGCATGTCCCTCGGGCTTGCTTTTTAGTGTATTTTCAGCGGGGCTGGGCGTTTAAGGGTTAAGTAGTGATTCTAGTAATGAAGATATTACAAGATAAAATAAATAAATTAATAAAATTGAGTTGACCCATTTCAGCTTGCAGCCCACACCAAGCTCTACTAAGGAGTACCATTTGTAGATTGCATTGTGTCCAATTGTATCTATTGATATGATAATCTCAAGAAAAAATTGTGCATTTAGGGTCCATTTACACTTTGACATATGTGTTGTTTACACATGCTGCTAAGCCTGCTGGAATTATCTATTCCTAGTTTGGAAACGCGACTCCGAAAGAGGTGGCTGGCAAGTCGCCGAGCTTATGGGAGCAGTTGCCTGCACGCGGCAGGCCCAGCAGGCACATAAGGCAAGACCATTTTCCCACCTCTTACACAATACAGACCCGCAAGGATTGAATCTCATTGGACAGCAGGTCAGCAGGATGTGGAAACGGAATTGCAGCTGGTGTCGGGTGCCTGCCACTGCTGGCCGAAAGTGTAAACAACACAATAGTGAATTTCTGGTGACTATCACACTCTCCTTGCCCCTCTTGAAAATTCAATGGTAGGCACTTCAAGGGTCCCCGAGGAACACCAATACTCAAAGCTCATTAGTGCATTGAAATAACCAATGAGAAAAATATACTCTAGTTTCTCTTTGAAGGCTCATAATATAGAAATCATACACCCAAATGAAGAGTTGTAAATGGCATTTAATAACCCAACTCCAATCGCCCCCAAATTTGTTTTTGATCTACAAGAGGTTAAAAAAGAAACATGAGTTGGGAAATTTAGCATCCCTTTGAAATATTAACATCTAAATCACTTTTTGTATGCCCAATCAACAACACCATGACAAAACTCATACGTTTTGTAATTCTCCCAAAAGTTGAGCTCAATTCTCCCTAAAAGTCAAATTAAGAAAATGCAATTTTGCAGGTGGCCAAAATAGGGCATCAAACTTGGCAAGATTCATCAAGAAATGATATCATTCCTTACTCTTAAATTTAGTTGGTCCCTCTTATTTCAATCATCGAAAACACTCTAAGAGCATCGTCATTGCACCATTTTCAAATGCTCTCGTCAAAGGCCGTTCTACAAGAGTAAAATGGGACGCAATTTCAATATCTCTTTTGTCGTAGGGACGTTGCCCTAATGAGGTGTGGTGTTAAACGGAATGTATGTGTAATTTTGAAACAAGTAATATCATGTCCACATGACTGTCTAAAAACAAGGACCCCATTAATTACCATACTCAAAATCCACAATGTCTGCAATGAACAAACATAACAAAAGCCAAAATTATAATATAATGAGAAGGTGGAGTTCACCAATTGTAAATCTTACCATACACATCGAGGCCTTGAACGGTTGCCGCTCCCCTCATGAACTATCGCCAAGAGCAAGTTCACTCCTTAATAATAAAGCTCCAAGAGCTTTGAATCATTATTTTTTAAAAGAAAACTAGTAAGGTCCCCGTCTCGACGGAGAAGCTCTTTATATGGTACTTTTAAAAAAGTATCATGTGCCTACCATTCTCGCAAACAGTATTATGTTTGTTATTATTATATATGCCCATGTTTTATTCATCTTTTATTATTTATTTATTTTATTATTATTTTTACATAATCCAAAGAACATAATAGAAGGTAGATAGGTAGGTTGGTAGGTTGGTACGTTGGTGGGTAGGAAGGATCGCCGAGTTCTGTTTATATGTAGAAAAGAAGACAAATCTCACATTATATGTTCCTTACATGCGAAACCCAAGAGATAATACAAAGGTTGAAATAATATCCACAACATAAGAGAAAATTGTGGGGTAAGCGTTCGTAGCAACTACCAAGGAGGATGGAGGAGGGGTAATGAGCCCCCTAATTTTATGATGTAGATACATTAAAGGCCAAGGAGTAGGCTTCCGAGGGTAACTTGAGGTTGCAGACCTCAAATTTGAATTCAAAATTATCAAAAACGGCCTTGGGAGGTCCCCACGGATTCTAGGGTGCCTCCTTGGTAGCTGCCACAAACCATTGCCCAAAAGTGTGCATGTTGAGAGAACACTGATAGAAGCTTTGACTGCCCAGTGAAGGTACACTTGAACCGTGAGTGTTACATTGGGCGGATCTTATCGAGATTCCTTGGAGGTGGCTTTTACTGCTCCTACAAACCAATCCAATTCGAAGTTGGTGAAGGGGAAATGCTTAACCCCTAAAGGTCCAGGAAAGCGAAAACTGCTTTTTGGAGTCCAAAATTTGGCCAACGTTGACCATTATAATCTCACAAATGAAGAAGAATCAACGGTTCAATTTTGGCAAGTGAGTGGAAGGTTAAGTTAACTTCAAGATCCTACGGTTGGATCTTCCAAATAATTCTTAGATTGAGAGTTTTTAGGCCTGAAGTAAGGGAATGTCCATTTTTACAATTTTGCATCAAGAACCTTTAGGGGTTAACATATGCAATTCCAGTGTAAGTTAGTACTTCCTCCCAGAAGCTGTCGTTGGATGCAACTGGCTTCAACATCATCAGGACTCTTATTTTATTTTTTCTTTTAAAATTTCTTGCTCGGAAAACAACTGGCTACCAACTCTCCACAATCATCTCTTAAACGTCTGCTTCAAATCCTGCCAAAAATCTCAACTGAATTTGGCCATTTTGAATATATTTTAGGGTGGAGCGGAATGACCCTTGCTACCCAGTCTTGCCATTTGGCGTATGCTTTTATTTGACACTCATATTCTCTCATTAAAGGGCTCAAAAGCATTCACATGCTTCACCCTTGCACGCCATTTGTTATCCATGGCTAAAGATACTAGAGTACGAGAATATTCTTGTATGTATATTTGATTCTCTTTCTGTATGGAGATTATATTTTGTGTATCTAATATAATTATGAGATTTTAAGAATGTTAAGAAAAATATATGTATGTGGAAGATTTTTAACACACGTACAACTTATTCTCGTAGCAGAGGTCATAGGGTCGTGATAAAGGTTTATATTCTATAACCCCTAAGTGTCCAGAAACTTCAAAATCAACATTTTGGATGACTCTGAAGACCCATTACATCTAGGTGATGATTTTTTTATTGCAAATTTATGTTGGTAGTAAAGTGAAAATGATAGTTTTTGTAGTCTCTTTCGTGCACTAAAACGTAACAATCCCGCAATTTATAAGGTCCCATGAGGCAAAGTTTTGGTCCACATGATCTGCAACAATTTTATTACAAGTTTGTATGGTTAAGATTTGAATAGCTTATCTTTATTTTCATCTATGTGAGTTTCTGAAAGTGAGTTTTTGGTTAAAAATACTCCAAGGACGTATACGGGTTAACCCTAGAACGTCGGAGCCCATAACCGTGGCCTGAACTTTGATATGTCTTACTCTGAATCCTCCATTTCGCCACTTTACCTGAAAGTAAAATATTTTATTTTATTTTTCGTAGATGTGATCACATGCTTTTCATATGCTGTAAAAATTTCAGATTTTTTTGGGAAGATTTGAAATTCAAGTGAATTTTCAAAGAAAAACCAAAAATAATTCATATCAAATACAAATCACTTTCAAAAAATCTGAAATTTTTGGAATAAGGGGACATTGTAGTGAAGAATAGCATGGTGTAATCCATGGTTTCGTGTCATGCTATATTTGAAAATTGAGAAAGAGACCCTATAGGCATGTAAACTTAAGGTGTCAGTAAATCACTAGATATTAGGAATTTCTTGAAATTCTAACTTGGAGTAGAAACAAGACTTGGTAAGATTCATTTTATGAATTGAGCTTGAACTCAAAAGAGATCATTTAGTTGCCTAAATTTGAGACTTAATAAAAGTAGGAAAAAGTTGCAGAAATGCACTGTGTGGTGACTTGTTTTTAACCATTCTTTCAACTTTCATACCACATGTGATCTTAGGAAATACCTTAAATGACCTCAAATGAATTCCATGATATGCTATTATCATTCATAAATCCAATTACAAAAATCATGAATGAAATTCATCCCGCAATAATAGGTTACAGTGAAAATGTTCTGTTCATCGGACTTAAAATGGCCGCTCCGACGTTCCAGGGTTAAGATGAACTTGTAGAAATTTGTAGTTGGAATCTTTTTGATCTTGATAAGTTTTGACACTGGATTTATAGCAATGTTATTATACCAAAAAGATTGAAAAACTCATGTTGTTTAAGGAGTTGTTCCTGCTTCATTTACCGTTGGAATTTAACATTATTTATTAAATTAAGTTTCAATTTTATATAGGTTTTTCGGTAAGAACCCTAAAGCCATCCAAGATTTGAGGAGGACATAGCATATATTTAAGTGCAAGGGGTCTTGTTTTGGACTTTTTTCCTTCATAGATTTTGAAGGTAGTTTTGACTATTGCAAACCTATTGTCTGAGCCAAAAAGTATTTTTGATGAATTTTTTTGGTACAAAGGTGTTGTTGAGAAGAAATATAGTTGTTACGAGGAGTCTAGGACCATCCCTAGTGTAGTAGCAAGGGGATCACCTATATATAGCAAGGAAACATGAGTTTGTAAGATTTAGCCCCTTCTCAAGTCTACACCCTTTTTCTACAAGCGAGCAACATTTATCTCAATTGATATATACAACCCTCATTTGATATTAATGTGACACTAACATAGATAGAATGTGAATGCCACATTAGTAACTAATGAGATTCTTGATTGATAATTCAATCATGAGATCATGACCAATGTCATATTCAATACAATAGTCTACAAATTGATATTATTACTATCCTCTAATTCAATTTTTTTTATTGTTAACCCCTAAAGATCCACGGCCACCAAAGTGGAGGTTTCCTATTTCGGGCAGCTTAGATGAAGAGGTAAAAAGTAATATTTTTTCCTAAATTTTTTATTGGGTGCTCCTTATACCGCTAAGTGCATGTGGTAAAATTTGCAAATCTAAAATCCAATTTTAGAACCTTCATCTAGAAATTTTAGGTTTGAAGTCCAAAGAGGGCAGTTTAAATTTAGTCTTTTTTTGAATTTTTTTTTGGAAATGTGTTCATGAACAGAGCACTACTTGAGTTCCAAAGTGACCCAAGTCAAAAAGTTTGTCAATTTCACAAGGGCAGCCCTCAAAAATTACAAAAACAATATTCACAATTTCTAGTAATTTCTGAATTAACTCTTATAAAATTTGTCAAAATTTAAGGTTTTGAAATTTTTCCATTTTTTTTTTTTCTTAAATTTCACAAACTCATTAAGGCACCTACTCGCCGTTGGGATCTTTAATTAAGCCAAATATATCAAATGAAATGCATGTTTTACTATATCGTTGTTTTTAGACCTTCTTTTACGAAATAATTTGCATGAAGGTCACAAAAATGGAATGAGTTTCCAAAATTTTGCATGAGCGTATCCAACTTGATTACCCATATGAAAAAAAATATGGGAATTATGTTTGGGGTAACAATCTTCAATTTTGTCTTTGCTCCATGGAAACAATGTCTCACAAGCAATGCCCAAAGAAAGTTTTGCACCAACTTTGAATGTTATGATCTCACAAATGATAAAGATCCAACAATTGAAATTTCACATGGTAGTAGTGATAGTAGGTAGGTTTGAGATCTTACGGTTGAAAGTACAGATAAACAAAAACATTTTTGACCATGTCTCAATTCGAACAAGGTGGTAGAAAATCGCAGTTTTTGGTTTTGGAAGTCCAAAAAACGCTTGGATTTTTAGGGGTTAATGTAGCGTGATGTGCTACCGTCTACATTACATCATTGGATGATGCGTCATTTATCCCCAATCCGTACTTTGACGACTCCTATTTTTATAAGTCATCTCCTTCATATAATATGCCATTAACCATAATTTGCTATAAGCGGCAAGCAATTTAGCACGTTAATTCATAGGTAGCAAGGTTAGGAAACCGACTACTTGACTACCTTTGGGGACACCGACTACCTCACTACCTCAATGAACACTAACTATCCCACTACCTCTATGGAGTAGAGGGCCAGCTCTTTGATAGGTTGTTAAATTTGGTTGATTTGGTTGACATGTTGCTGCATAGTGACCTTCACTATGCAGCAACATTAATTAATTAGTTTGAAGCTTTTTATTTGCCACGTGGACCCCCTTGAGGGGATGCCACATGGACCTAATGGGTGATATCACATAATATTTTCATTTTGATCCATAAGTGAGCCCCCAACCCTAGCCCTCTTGTATGTTCTCATGAATGCAAGCAGTTACAAACAATATGGGATAAAGTACAGAGCCCTGAGACCCCTGCTCCCAAGAACCCGCCTTTGGACCCTCTTCTCCGCATTTTCCGGCATGAAATGCGATCCGCATTTCAGGAGCATAAGTGAGATTTTGGGGATAGTTAAATTTTGGCGTGTCAAATAACTAATCCACGAGGGTGAAATTCACCCTCTTTGAGGCAAATTTAGGGGATCCCATCTGTTTACCATGAATTTTTTAAAAAATACAAAAGTGAGCGCTTGCAATATCCTGTTAAAACATACTCATCTGCCTTTAAAAAAAGGAACCCTCAGGCTAAAAATTCAAATTCCCAGTAAAAGGTAAAAAAATAACGGCAGTCAAAATTTAAATTCTGAGGATCAGAATCGAAATAATCTTGGGGATATTGAAGAGTAAAGTGCGAGAACTTTTGGATGAACAATGCGGTAAGGATGAAAAGAGGAGACGGAGTTCTGAAGGATGGGCACTCAGAGAGTGAGAAACATTTGGATGAACGACAGGGTGATGGATGAAGTTCATCTGGAGCAGTAGTCGGGGTAGGACGTTGCGTGTGTGGCATGGGGAGTGGAGGGAGAAGCATACCGGTTTGTCAGGATAGAGGAATCATGGTGCCGGGTCGCGCCATGGCAGCCAGCCCAGGCAGGCCTGCTTCCGCACTCGCAGCCAGCCCAGGCAGGCCTGCTTCCGCACTCGCAGCCAGCCAGCCATCCACAGCCAGACCAGACAATTATAAACAAGCCGCAGCAGCACCCACATTAGAGTAACTTGCGGAGGCTGGCGACCCGATGGGCAAGGGAAAGGGAAAGCATCGGGCGCTCACCTGGTCTGGTCCTGGTCTGGTCAGAGCGCGGGGACGACGAAGAGAGCCCTGAACGCAAGGAAGCCTCGCCAGAGCAGGCACTGCCACGTTGAGGCAACCCCAGGACCCCACAAGGAGGACCGTGCGATGTAAGTTGCAGCTTTTTCTTTCAAGGCATTGTCAGTCGTCACAAGCACACCAACACCACTCCTGTAATCGTCGGATTCATGCCACTCCTTATTGTATTCTAGTGTGGTATCATAGTCGAGTAGTGTGTATTCATCAGCGCAGGACCGTACCATATGATTCCTTCGTTCTCTCTCGCATCATCCCTCCCTTCCTCTGCGATTTATTTCCATCAATCCACACGACAGCCTGGATGCCAAGCTTTTGGCAAAGTGTTTGACAGAAACTGGTGGCTGCAATTGCTGGTCCACCTCTTTCTTTCTTTCTTTCTTTCTCTCCATGCTCGCCCTTTCCCCCTCTCTCCTCCCTCCCTCCCCGTCGCTTGCTTGCGCATCTTTCTCTCTCTCGTAGCAATCGTTTCCAGGTATGAACTTTAGGGTTCTTTAATCGCTTCCAAGCTTGAGTGTAGGGTTCCTCAGCTTGAGTGTCACTTAAGCTTACGCCATAGCCATGTCTCGATAGCCATTTGAGTAAAAAAAGCTGAGATTTGGGATATTCTGAGGTGTGGAGTGTGAAGAAATTAAAAACTGGTGAGGGTGTAATGAGTGGGAGCGACGAATGCATTAGCTTTGGCGTAGGGGTGACGGTCGGAGTGTATTGTCACTGCAAGCAATCAGTCTAAGAATGGGGTTTGCGTCCATCTCTCGGTCATGCTACTGACTTGTGTTGTGGTTTTGGTCAGACCTGCATTATGACAGCTCAAGTGAATGGAGGTGGTGTGGACACGAATTAGGGTAGGAGGGTGAATGTGGAGACAATTGGTTATGGCGATACAGGGACTAGTAGCAGCAGCAGCAGCAACAGCAGCAGAGAATATATTGATAAGGGATGTGTTGCGCTCTCTGTCCTAGCGCAACTTGGAGTAGTCCACAATGATCAGGCTTTCTTCAATATGGAACTTGCCCCAGGAACGGCAAGGGCTGTATCAGCCCTTGGATCCCGAAATGGAGCAATTGCCGCACCCGAGCCGCAACCTCACTGTTTCGCGTGTGGTCATCATGGTGAGATTTCTGCACAGTTTGAGTAGATGATTGTGTTGTAATGGATTGAGAGTGATCATTGACGGGTTTGATTGTGGATCAGATAACTGTGGCCGTCTTGGTGGGGCTTCTTACAATAAGCACCTGGTACTTCACGCACAGTTACCCGAAGAGTGCGGTAGCAAGTCTCTCGCAATCGCTCCGTCTCGAAATTCTGGAAAATACGTCGGAGCTTCTGGATGAAATCTTTTCTATGAACACTTATGGATCCATGGCGATTGCAAATTTGATGGAGAAGAACTTCTTGGGAGATGACTTCAGCAAAGATAACTTCAACAGAGTATGTGCATACTCTTGGGAGTATTGAGACTTCGTTCATTGAAGGTGGTTGGACAGGGTTTTTCTTAATGTGGAATTTTATTCTTCATTGTGCAGATCCGTGATGCTTCGTGGGCAGTTTTTAAGGCTCTTCCAGTGGTGACTTCACTTGGGGTGACTGCTGTCAATGGGCTTACAGCAGTCTACAACCGCGGCTTCAAGGATGAAATTGAAGGTTTCAGAGGCAATTTCTGTTTATATTCGAATGACACCAATGGTGCGCCGATTTATTACAAGGAGTATGTGTCGGAGGCCACTGGTACTCCAGTTGGACCGCCATTGATTCTAGAGTTTCCGAATGCTCTTCAGGACACGCCTTGGTTTCAGAAAGCAATCTCCTATCCTATCAACAATCTCACTTGGACCATCGGTCGGAGCTTGATTAGTAAGTGACCAGCAAATTTTCTTTTAGGGTTGTGTGGCCAATGAGACATAGAAGACATTGTTGCTTTTTCTGTTTGGGGTAAACGGACAGTGGTCAGTGAATTGATATCTGTAGTGTAAGAATACGAGCGAGTTTATAATTTGAACCCAATCAGGATTAGCTGCGACACCTGAGTAATAACAACCTGGTTGCAGGTGGACAAGCATTCGTGCAGTGTGGAATCTCCAAACAGGCAAGGGCTACGAATGAAGTGGCACTTGTTCACTCATCACTTAGTGCTATCGCCATCAACAGTTTCATTTCGTCTCTGGAGTTAAAAGGTGCGTTAAATGCGTATTCTAAACACTGAATTGAAGAAGATGACCGTTAGGTTATCAATCTCGTTGGGTCTTCAGTTTGTTAATCTCACCTCATTTTCAATGCGAATGTTCCTTCTCGATATTTGTCACCTGGTACTAAACATAGCAGCCAGCTTACATGTAGACTTGCAACCGTGTGTATAACTGAGTCTTTGGCATTGTGGCAGGGGGGAGCGTCTTTATTGCCGATGAGCAGGGAACGCTGTTATTCTCATCGGAGCCAACAGTGTGCGTATTGAGCAACAAAAGCGAGTGTGAGAATACTCCACTAGATCGAAACTCGGTCTTGAACGACGGGAAAACGTTTCTTCAGAACCGGGTTGGATTGGCCAACTTGGTCATGAGCGAAACACACGTGTCCGACGTAATCTTGAAGGGAAAACGATACTCAGTGGACAGTTGGCCTTACACGTTCAAGACTGTGAAGCTATCTGTGGTGGTCATGATCCCCAGGCACAGTTTCTGGGGCCCGATGGACTATTACACCCGCATAACGTGGATATCTTTACCCCTTCTTTCCATCGGTGTTGTCTTCATTGGCTGTAGTCTCATCTATCTCTTGGTGGAGCAAGTACAAGCGGAAGAGAAACTGAGAGCCGAGATTCTCAGGCAGTCTGAGGCTAAGAATCGTGCCGAAGCAAGCCGAGACGCTAAAACCAATTTCCTCTCAAGCATGAGGTGAGTGATTGCTCCCGTAATTCACCCTTTTCATGTCTATGTAAGCGATGAAGTGAGGAAAAATTATCCATTGGCATTCTGTGAGCGAAGGATTTGCTGCTGAGACTTGTGGCATCTGTTGACAATCTGGAATTGTGGTGCTTCTGGACAGTCATGAGCTGAGAACGCCGATGGCATGCATCATAGGCCTCTTAGATATGCTTCTAATGGAGAACCTTACTGTCGAACATGAGGGGAGTATTCGACAAATTCACCGTTGTGCCACATCTTTGGTTTCATTGCTCAACTCCGCTCTGGACATTGCAAAGGTTTGCGGATATTTATCCCCTGGCTCTCAATTTTTGATTCGATTCTGCCAAGGTTTTTAAGAGGATATTGTTGCTGTAGTAGTAATTTTGTACACATGTTGGAGCTATATTTGGTCTCTGCATGCGCAGAGTGAGTACCTAAGGGCTTCCTTGATGAATTAATGTGGTTTTTGGATGTTGCTCAGGTTGAATCAGGGAAGTTGGTCCTGGAAAAAGCAGAGTTCAATCTGGAAGCAGAGCTCACTGCGCTTATCGACGTTTTTTCTGTGCAATGTGACAACAAGAATCTTCTAATTTCTCTTGATTTGGCAGGTTGGTACGATTTATCGATTACGGATTATCAGGATTTTCATAGCTCGACTTGACGATTATCTGCATTAGTATCTGGCTTTAATCGAGAGTCCTTGTTAGAGCACGTTTGATTATGCTTAATTACAGAACATTTGTACACAAGTTCCGCTATGTGCCCCTTAAATCCAAGTGGTCCCGTTGTTTATTGCTCAGATGATGTACCGAAGAGAGTGATAGGTGATTCAGCACGAGTTATGCAAGTGTTCACAAACCTTGTAGGGAACAGCCTCAAATTCACTTCCAAAGGTCGTATAATGGTGAGAGGTCGAATTGCCAATCCAGAAATGGACGTGTCCGGAAGGACGCACCAACGAAGTTTCAGCCCATTTTCACTCGAAAGATACACGGAGGCTAGTAGTGTTCCGGACGCTGTAGTCTTGGTGTTCGAGGTTGATGACACCGGTCCGGGGATTGAACCAGGTTAGGACTTTTTTCAGGCTTCATTCTTCGTATTCTTGAAGCTCCAGTGATCAGTTTGTGGGTACTTCATCTTCAAATCTAGCCTCTAGTTTTTGGCACATGTATTAGCAGTAGATTTTTTTTTGTAGAAAAATGAGCTATTCTTAGCATTTCAGTCATCGCTAACATCGTCAGTGTGTGTTCGTTGCTGCAGCTCTACGTGAGAAGGTCTTCGAGAACTTCGTGCAAGGAAACGCCAGTACAACTCGCACGTATGACACAGTGCCTACAACTTGAAAGTCTTTGTACGAATGCGTAGTCGTTCAATATCACCAGTGTCTGGATTATGCCCATAATCGAACTTGTGTTTCTTTCCTTGCATTATGCATCCTTGAGTAGCTTGAATGAATAGTGAGTGAGTCACATGTATTTCGTTTGTAAAGGAGATGGTTGAATTCTTGCGATTAGAAATGAAAGAAAGGAGGGAATTGTGGTATGAACACGGAGAAAGAGACATGATGTGAAGTGAGTTCCATAGTTGACAATCGGGTGTGATGTTCAGGCATGGTGGGACAGGTCTGGGGCTGGGAATTGTGCGGTCGTTGGTGCAGCTCATGGGCGGAAGCATACGCATCGTGGAGAAGAGTGGGCCTGGAGCCGTGTTCCAATTTTCCATCTGCTTTCAGCGGGCAACGTCCTGCGAGACCATTCCTTTTAGCTTGCCTCCGTCGTACCAGGGCACGGAGATCATCGTGGGCATCCCCGACACTGACTGCCGAGTGGTGGCATGCGAGTGGATTGCCACGCTGGGTTTAAACGTTCATCAAGTGGAATCCTGGGAGCAGATCCTCTTGTACATGCGAGCTCTCAACGGGGGCTCGAATCTAGGCAAACGAACTGGCTTCTTTGAGAATCTGTTATCAGACAGCCCCGAATCCGAACCCCCGAGGCGCCCTTCCTGGTCCCACCGGTATGAGTTTTGGAGAAGTTGGAAGGACAGCAACGAGAGGCCGTCTACTGGAAAGATCCGGCAGCTGATGGTGCTCGACACCAGCCTGTTACCCAGCGATGTGAAGGCCGAGCACTTGGAAGAGTACCTGCAGGAGTCGGGGTTCTTAACGAGCTCCCCGACGAGGTGCCTGGATGGGTTGGGAGTGAGCAGCAAGCTGCAGGACCTGAATGACAAACAGCGTCGCGAGCTGCAGGGGGACCTGTCCGTGGTGTGGGTCTGTGCATCCAACGTGCACGAGCCCATCAAAGCGGCGCTTCGCTCCATCCGAAACTCCTTCATTGTGAGAAGGCCTCTGCATACAGCTCGCCTGAAGGAGATTTTTCATCTGGTGTCCAGGGAAGGGGCCATCTTGCCGCTCCCGGAGGTGCAGCGCCCTACGGAGCTTCTGGCAGCCAACATCATCAATTATGCAAAACAGCAGGAGTGGCACGATCCGTATGCTTGTGATACGGACGTGTCGCTCGCTCAAGATCATTCCTCACGTCGGCCAGTTCCCTCTGCAGGAGGAAGGAATGTGAGACACAGGCCCACAGCTACCAAGTCGTTTCCCACCGAGGAAATATCGTATTCTGAGATGGATACTTCCCAGAGCTGTACCACCAGTCCTGGCGTAAAGGCCAGCATTGGTCGGCGGAGCTCCCAAACCCTTGGACTTGCCCAGCTGAATGGCAGAACCTTGAAAACTGGGAATGGGTACAATAACGCTCCCAAGCCTTTGGAGAAGCTGGAAATTCTCGTGGCGGAGGATACGCCGCTGCTCCGCAAGTTGGCCGTAGCTATGTTGAGACGACTGGGCGCCGTCACATTCGAGGCTTCAAATGGACAGGAAGTGCTGGACGCTGTCATGGCACGCGTGCAGAATGGTCAAGCCCCCTTTCACTGCATTCTGATGGACTGCCAGGTTGGTTGTCACATACACTCCTTTCACAGTTTGTCCCTCACAGTCTCAATGTCGTTTGTTTCATTGGCTCTTAGAAATATTAACCAACGACTGCCCCATCTATTCGTTGAGTTGAAACCAGAAGTGAATTTTGAGTATTGACTTTCTGTCGTCTAAAAAGAACTACGTTAGTAAGTTGTCAGTCCCCTGCGAAGCTAACCATATCTTCAAAAAATGAGATACAACAACGTGAAAGCAATAACCAACAACTCCGTCCTGCAGATGCCTGTGATGGACGGCTATGAATCGTGCAAGGCAGTGCGGGAATTCGAGAAGAGCCAAACTTGCAGAACGGCCATCGTGGCGTTGACAGCGAACGCCATGGCTAGTGATGAGGTCAAGTGTTTAAATGCAGGAATGGACGCTTTCCTCACCAAACCGATCGATCAAGAGTACATGGTGCAGATCATCCTTCGAACTGTGACGTCCACACAGCCTGCCAACCACAGTTCCATTACCCTGAACACCAGTGGTTCTGATACCACTCTTGACAGCGCCTTGTCGAATGAGTCCCTGCAGGAATCACTAGGGTCGTAAGACAAGGACCCTGGAATGACCCCCACATCAGAACCAGCTCCGGCTGACGACGATGACGACGACGACGGACTCGATGTGATGGCTTCGCCCAGTGATAGTTGTTTTACACCTGAGGGCTCATCAATGGATGATGAATTCAACCTGGCCATCCGTGCCGTGCTTGTCAAGATCTTAATGCACAGATGCATGCTCATGCCACCATCGAGCTCCTCAAGCAGCCTCTGCTTCACTGCGTGATCCAGAACAAGAGAATGAATGAATGAGTGCAAATCAGAGGTACTTCCGAATGACTTCGTGCTTTCTTTTTCCCTGTTCTAGCCGAGCATTGTCACGGGCTTGAAAGAGTTGGATCTTCTCGTAGTCCCGAAAGGGTGTCGCTGCTGCTTTTCATAGTTCCTTATAATTGTTGCCGCTAGGAATGGTTAGTGAAATGTTCCTGGCGATCGATAGGTTACACACACCTGGCACTTAAGTCAATCAATCACGAGGGGACTGTATTTTATCCCCACATGTATTTTAAGCTACATGCACCAGAAGGTGCCCTATTTTTGCTACCATAAGGAGACCCTGCAGCCCTCCCCAGTAGCTCTTATTAGTTGAATAGTACACATCTATCAAGGTGTACTTGGATTTGCGTTTCTAGGATGCCTTCTATTTTTTATTGTTACCAGTTCAGCATTCAGATTGAATAATCACATCAATGACCTACCAAAGCATCTCCGCTTTGTTCTTGTTTACCCCCTGTGAGAGTTACCAACTCCTTGCAATTGCCTGCCCTTGCTTGAGGCTGCTTATGCTCACTACGTTCAAACTGTGTTCGTGGTCACTCGTTAGAGGAACCTTTTTGAAGTTGGAATTCTTGAGAAGGTATGTGTGACTAAGGAGCTTTCATGTGTCTTCGGATTAGAGATTTAATTAGGGTTGCAAGGCTTGCAAGGCTTGCCAATTTTTATGATGTACATATGTACAAGGGTGCTTGTATTTTATGATTAATTATGAAGGAATCCCTTCCCTTACCATTGTAAAGTGTTGTTCACCTTCAAATGATGGTTGTTGACATTTTCCATTGGAAAATGACCCTTTTCACTTACATCATCAAATTTGGAAGTGGCTTTTCGGCCATCTGACATTACTTGATGAAGCATATTCGAAAGAAAAAGAGAAAGGTTGAGTAAGCATATTCGAAAGAAAAAGGTTGAGTAGACATCAGACAGGGGGTGTAACCAGACAATCCTTAATCAAAAGAATTGAAGGATGAGTGGGGGTAGAACAACGAGTCATGTAAAAACAATCAGATGGAGAACTACACTAAATAGGTAGATTAGTGTTAGATACACTAATTCATATAAATATGTTATAAGTTTTTACTATTGGTCAAAAAATTTACCCTCTACATTGCTGAAGATGGGGATCCTTCCATGGTATTGGAATCAATACTCTTGGTAATTTATTTTATCAAAAGTAAAAACTTATAGCATTTTCAAATTTTATAAAAATCTAACACTAATCTACCTATTTAGTGTACCTGAATGCGCTCGTACTGTAATATAAAATTCTAACATGGTCTCAAAGAGTCTGCTTGAACCAACCTCTCATACTACACCTCTCATAAAAGTGATATTACACTATTCAAACTTCAAAACTTTACACGTAATCAATTCCAGATACACTGATCTGATGTGACGATATATACAAATATCGCTAACATTGTTAACACATAATGAAACTTCAGAAAGTCAACCCATGTCCAGTACTGAACGGAAAACATGGACTTCTCGTCCTGGACAGGACTTCTAGACTTCTCGTCCTGGACAGGACTTCTAGACTTCTCGTCTTGAACGGGAGTTCTAGACTGCTCGTCCTGGACGGGAGTTCTGGACTTCAAGCGATGACCGGTTCTTGGGTGGCCATCAAAATCATAACTCTTTATAGGTCGTATGACAAGGCCGCCCAAGGTCAAGCCCTTCTTCAAGGACGAGCTCGTCTGAATCATGGTCGAGCTCAAAGTAATATCTCCTTCTCCTTCTTCGACGTCGAATTTTCCCACGTCGAATTCCATCCAAACATTTTCCAGAGGAAATATTACTTGTGGCTCTGGCTCAGCACCTTCCTTGTACCGACAGGGCCTCATCAGGTAGCACCTGCACCTCGTAATGCCCTCTGTGTCCTTTCTCTCTGACTTCTTTGAGAAGGTGAACTCTACAGGATCGCCATCCCAACCATCTGCAAAATTTTCCAGTCTTGCTCTCCAGGAAACTGTGTAAGCCCCTGGACGCGGCGAGCACACCAGCTCACCTTTCACTTCGAACCAACTCACCTCTCTCAGCATCGCAATCTTCGTCTTGGACCTGCAATTCGATGAATGCCACTGTAAAGGTCCTCGAAGCATACTTTTTTATATAAAAGTAGCTTGATGTATCAAAGAAGCATACAGATCTTGTGTCCTACTCAGGAAGGAGAATTCTCTTGATAGCAGCATGCATACTGCTGGGAACGGGAGTGTAAAACTCAGCTGTACTTACTCGGTTTCTTTACTTCCCATCATATACCAATGCTCCGGAACCTCACCCAAGTAAATTTTCAGCTCTTCCGCCGAGAGATGAAAACACTCCCGTTCCCCATCATAGCTTTTTACGGGTGGAGTCGACTCCATGTTGAAAAGTTCTCCAGGGACACCGCCACAATTTTCTATTCGTGAAATCTTTTCCCTGAAGATTGGTACCTGGCATTCAGAATGTATGTGAAAACTTTACAATTGGACACTTAAGTGTAGGTCTCTAATTTGATCTGAACTGGAGCCAATGAAATTCTAGGTGATGAAAGAAAGCAGATTACAGCGGATGATCTCCAACATATCAATCATAGATGGACTTGGTGGCATAAGTGTAACATGATCGAGCGACTAAGTATGTGATCGAACGTCACCGACCTACAGATAGGAAGTCGAGCTCAGTATCGGTAATCTCAAATCATCAAAAGGCATCGGTAGCAAAGATCCACTGCTTTGAGTGGAGTCTAGCTCATATTGGAATACAGTGCTTAGATATCTCGATAAGTTGGAACTCCAGCTACTACCCCTGATGAAAATGATGGAATCTGTACAAGTGAGGGGTTATCAATTGTGGTGTTCATATGAGAATCAAGCACAGACCGGGTGTGCAACAGACTTGAGCAGATGCTTACACACAAGATACTTCCCGATAGCTTGAGTAGCGAATTCTCCTCAGCTGATACCACCGTTTTGCACCAATTTCTTCAGCGATGGGAGTGTGCCACTGGCATGTTGCACAGACAGAGAACTGCAGGCACGGAGGACGGAGGGGCACGAGAGAATGGTGAGCATGGATGAGGAATGAAAAGGGCATTTGATGGTTGAGCAGACGAGGCATGTGTTGACGCAGTCCATCACTGAGGTGGCTTGGCTAACATCAGCAGCTTGTTCGATGTTTAACAGGTGCAATATATGATTCATTTGATAGCTTGAATCATATATTGCAGAATAACTCATCCACTCCCGGGAATAACTATGTTTGTTTTTAATGTATCGAGACAAGTTGTACAGGTCAAACTTTGAAATGTTATCAAAGCAGTGCATGCTTATCATGCCGAGACGTTTTATGTACAAGAACTCGTAAAAAGGAAGGAATATGAACGAACAAATAGATGATAATTATTGTATCGATCAACTACTTCTTCAGCCTAAGACAATTGATAATATCATTTGCATACTGAAAGTAGGAAAACAAGATTTGAACAATGTTGATTGTGAAGAGTTTGAGAACTGGTACTCTTGGTTTGATTTTGAAATAGGACATCTCTACTCTATATATATATATATATATATATATATATATATATATATATATATATATATATATATATATATATATATATATATATATATATAGCATCTCTTTGAATTTACACCCTTTTCCAACAGAGTGGCATTCCCAACAGCCTTGCTAGGAGTAGCTAAATGTAACGAGGGGATAGGGTTTGCTAAATATAGCACCCTTTTGAATCCACACCATTTCCAAGCGAAATGACTTTGTTATATTTCGCTTTCCATCATACTTTGACAAAAATTCAAAAGTATTTGTAGTTCAAAAGATTTAAGGTTTTCCAGAAGATGAATGATATCTCCCAAAGGTCAAGTCATCTTGAAGTAAACGACGCGTTTGAGTGGAAGTTGAATGGGTGGCAAGTGCATGTGGCGGGCCACTATATTTGGCGGGTCCAAAACGTTTCTCTCGTGGGCATACACATTCAATACACCATATGTGAGACTTCGCTCATATTACAGATGACAAGTGACGATTTAACCTCTATACTATACTATGGGGAACATAGTATAACTCGAATCTGATTGTTTAATATTCAGTGATAAAAATGATTGTGAACACAAATATCGCTAACATTGTAAACAGAGAGTGAAGCTTGAGAAAGTCAACCCATGTCCAATTCTGGATGAGGAACATGAACGTCTTGAAGAGAGAGCGAGCAACGGGTATGGGGTCATCAAAATTATGCTCACTGGCGGGAGGGGGGAGCAACGTTGTTGGGGTCTTTGACAAGGCCGTCCAAGCACAAGGCAGACTTGATGGAAGACTTGGTGTGGGTCATGGTCGAGCTCACAGTAATGTTTCTTTCTCCTTTTTCCACGGCGAACTCTCCTACGTCGTATTCCAGCCAGCCATTTTCAACAGCGGCTCTGGCCCCACACCTTTCTTATATCGCGAGGACCTCGTAATGGTAGGTCTCTGTGCCCTTTCGTTCTGATTTATTTGAGCAGGTGAATTCTACAGGATAGTTATCCCAGCCTTGTTTGTGATCGGCCAGCCTTGCCCCCTCCAGTAGACAGTGTAAACATTGGATACTAGCTGAGGTCGATCGATCTGATCTGGATGTTGAGGTCGAACGAACAGAACTGCCGCTAATCTAAGGAAGCAGATCATAGCGATTGATCTCAATCATATTAATCATAGACTGACCTGGTGGTATAAGTGTTGATCATGATCGAACATCACAGGCCTTCAGAGATCAAGGAGAACGAAACTAGACAGCTCAGTAATGATTTGTGAAGCCAATGTCCACTACGATACTTTAAATAACTCCGAGGTTCAAAGCTGCAAGTGGTGCTAAAGTATCCCAACAAGATGGAACTATCCATCTTCAGCTACTATCTCATCACTCCAGATGACTTTCTAAACCCTTCCATTCATCCTGTTGTCAACTTTGTCTTCGAATCTTGAGCATAGCACCATACAGTGTAAGAGCCATCACTACGAACGAGAAATTGCACTACCATAAGTTAGTGTGGGTTTTGAAGGTACATAGTAGTCCTGAGGATCTCGGAAATGATTCACTCAATTACTGTACATGTATGCAACATCGGGTTTACGCCAGCGCCTCGAGAGCCAAATCCGGTTGTATCAGCCGCAGTTGAGCACCACGAGCACACTCAGGAACCCTCAACGACCTCGCTTGTGAGACAATAACATCACTGTGAATAGATGTAATGAAAGATTTGAGCACCCTACAATCACTCTTAATGTACCTCCTGTGTACGTATAAGTAGGGTGTTCGATTATATGTTAACCTATATTGGTCACTTCTAAAATTTGTCATAATGAGTACTTATAAATATTGTAAAAATAGGGAAACTTTGTCTTTTCTATTTGCTAATCACTGAAAAGTAGGAAGTCACTCAATCCACCATTCCAAGTTTAGTGAAATGCTTAAATGCACAAAAATAGGTGTTCATACCGTTGTAAGGAGGGCGGTGTAGAAGTTGAGGACAATCCAAATAAAATATATTGTATTTACTTGATGTACTTGCCCATTTTGTACCCAGTTTAGTGTACTTTTGCCCCCGGGTCAATGGCGACTAGGTCCCAATAAGGGTTCACTAGACTAAATCACTTAGAACACGTAATTCGTTATAATGGTAACATTTACTCATTTTGAATAATGGGCATTTAGCTCGAGTTGAGCTAAATGTACCCACAGAGTACATTTGACTCAACTTAAGCTCAATTGTCATCGGTTTGATAATTTGAATATTCCCATTATAACGAATTACGTGTTTTGGAGGTTCATTTACGGCTTCGAAGTCCAATTTTTCATGTATTCTTAGTGAACATTTTAGGAACACCTCAAATTTTACATTTAACTTACTTAGAGAAGTTACTTAGTGAATGTAGTCTTTTACTTATTTTGCCCATGCACAAAAGTTGCCTACATTGTTAACTTCTAAAAATTCCAGGGTTTCTTGGACCTTTTAAACAAGAAAATGTGATTTACTATAACCTAGTTGAAATAGATGCCTAGTCATATAGTTTTTTTGTACTTTTAACCGTCGATTTCAAACCTACTTTATGTCACAAACACCATGTAAAATTTTTAGCCGTTGGATCTCTACCATTTGTGAACTTGTAACGTTCAAAAGTCATGCAAGTTTTTTTGTAGGACATGATTTGGGAGGCATAGTCTACTTTGTGCAAAAGAGGACTTGATGATTGTTACCTAAAAATATTTTGCTCATTTTATATTTTATGTAGATAACTATGTTGAGTATGCTCATACAAAGTTTCAGAGACTCATTACGCTAATCAAACCTCCATGCAAAATTTTGTCTTGTAGTAGGTATAAATATGACAATTCAATGAACCAATCTCATGTATCATGTTCATTGCATTAACTTTAGGAGAAATTGAACAATGACTAGGGTGATTCGTAGGTTTTTTGGATTTAAATGAAGTATTTTTTAAAATCTGCAAATCTCATGTTTTGAAATTTTGTGAAAATTAAGAAAAGTAAATTACAAAAGACTATGAAGCTTAGCCTTGTATATTTTGAAGCTTGCCCTTGTGAAATTAGTAAAAATTTCAACATAGGTCTCACTTGGGAATAAAGCAATTTCCTAAAGAAAATTCAAAATATTTTAGCCATTAAAGAGATTTTTTCTGCATGATATGGGCTTGGAGATTATAATTAGAATTTGACTTTGCAAGTTTTCTTAGATTCACCTTGTTGTATAGGTGTACTTTTAGTTGCAAATAATAAAGGACATGACCTCTTTACTTAAATATTCAAGGTGAGGGTTATATTTTCCTACATGTATCATGAACTAGAATAATAATTGTGACACTTATTTGTCCTAATCAAATTGATGATGAAAATGAGACATCTTGTCGTGGGGCAAGTGCTCATAGGGTTAGCAGAAATCACTTCTTTGTTATGGGAGTTTTAATTTGTGTCAAGTATGTTTTCCGTTGGAGAAAAAGAAACAACACTTATTTGTTACGGGTTTTCAAAATAATCACTTCTTTATTTCAGGTTCTTCACTTTATGTCGAAATGTTCACTTCCACTTCCGTCTTGGAATTGTATGAGGTTACATGATTT
Source organism: Bryum argenteum (assembly GCA_037043015.1). Lineage (NCBI taxonomy): Eukaryota > Viridiplantae > Streptophyta > Bryopsida > Bryales > Bryaceae > Bryum > Bryum argenteum. Next base: position 29,786,270 of record CM073323.1, read on the forward strand.
ATCTCTTATAGTTGTATGACTTGCCTCTATATTGCTCATACAGAAGGATTTGTGACGGCTGTACTATATTCTTTGTGATGGTAAGCAAGAGTAATACTGGAGGAGCCTCAAGCTTTCACCATTCACGACGAACCTTCTCCGTCACAAGAGCTTTCAGTTTCCCAACATTCCCTCTGGCTGCTTGGGAAAGTGTTAGAATGGAATTTATGGATATCGTGGACAGGCCTTCATCATCACAAACACCTTTCAGTTTCCCCAAATTTCGGCTGGCTGATTGGGAAAGTCGAAGAAAGGAAGAGGAAATTGTGGGTTACACTACCGTGATTTTCATCAGTGTAAGATACCTCTTGGCGATACATCACCTACCTTGTCATCATTCCTTCCACGTTAAGGAAACAATAAGATCTCTAAAGCACACGAAAAGATGAAAAGACCTTTGCGTGCCGCATTATACGTAGCGTTTTCTGCAGTTTCTCCCTCCAAAAAATTTCAAATCCAAATCAAGACGTAAATACTGCTATTAAACAGGAACTCGCACACCAAAATACTATCCTGAATCATACGATAACCAGTACAAATAATATGATATTTCAGGTCAATTCAAACGAAATTCACAATCTGATGTCTGCTCTTCTCGGATACAAGCAAACAAAACATATCGAAATGAACAAATCATTCCAGGATGAGATCCACATTCTTATCAGAGCAAACATCTAAAAAGGTACACACGAAACAGGATGTAATCAGGCAAGCGAACATATTGCTTGATGAAGTTGGAAATTGTCATAACTGTTCGAACTTGCGGACACTATTCCCTTCCAAATGTATCATAAACACACATAACGGGACGTACATATGTATTCACTACAATTAGTGACATACAGTATGCATTCTATGCAAGTGAGAGCTACTTTAAAAGCTGGCCTGTACAAAGGTGAATATTTCTTTGAATTGATATTATCATGCAAGAAGTCTCGAACGATGGTTGCGTACTTCCTTATAATTTCTTCTTGTGGATCTTGCTCTGCTGTCTCTGTTTTTCGATGGTTGCGAATAGACTGCCATCATACATACCACGAACCTGCTCCCTCGAGACAAAGCCACCCTGATCCTTGAGCAGCAGGTACGTGATGCCCCACTCCAACTTCTCCGCAGTCCAGCCAAATGGATCCACAGCGTTCTTATTTGCGCTTGTCAGGGCATACAGCTCATCAAAATGTAACTTGTTCTTATCGGTCTTAGCGTACTTCGAGAAGAGCTCCTCGAACTTCATTGGTACAAACCTGCCATGGATGCAAACATATCGTTACTACAATCACCAACTCCTCAAAGGAGACGGTTCTCAGCAGGTGCACCCTACATACGTCCATGGTGTGTAGAGGTAATACCTGCCCTCGGTGTCATAAACTTCAGTATCACTTCCATGCTTCGCTTTATGGATATTCTTGAGATAAATTGGAAAAAGCGGCGACGGGATCCAACCCTGTAAAAAAAAAAAAAAATTAAACGTAAAACAAAATGTCAGACGAATCCACAAATTGATGTCTCACAATGAAAAACGTCGCAATGCAAATAAGCTTCCTAAGGGTACATTTCATATCTACCATGCAGGCTACAGGAGCAGCTCGTCGAAAAAACTTACAGGCAAGGTCGCGTAACTGAAAGCTCCATTGATAATGACCATACCAAGGAAACTGATGAAGATGTTGAACCCGATAGCCCGGAATCCTGCAAACGGGAAACACTCGAATCAATGCAGAGCAGACACAGCACTTCCATGTGTAAACAGTAAAAGAAGAATCTAAACTTGCAGAGCTCATCATAATCAATAACGACTGCAACAAGCACAGTCTCAAATGACGTACCTAGGTAAGTTTCCCACGGGTAGATAATGCCATCGCCGTTACGGTCAAAGAAGGCGCAATGCTGCTGAAGGACAGAGTAGCCTTGGTTATCGTGGCCAACGGTTCCACTCGGATGGTCTGCGTCTACAGCCTCCAAGGCGCGAGGCACATCTGCATGACAACAACATCGTTTCAGCGACTGCCAAACAACTGAGCATGCAGCACAACGAAGTTGCAAATGATGCGGAGCGTACGAGGCAGTTCGATGCCGATGTCTTGGGCGGGGACGAGGCGCTGGTAGGTGACAGGGGCCTTGGGGGCGACGGTCTGAATGGCGGGGTTGCCTTCGCCCGTGTCGGTCGCCATAGCGGCAAATGGAGCAGCCAAGGAAAGATTAATGACAGCGGGGGGTAAAAGACGGAGAGTAAAGTTGAGGCGAGGGGATTGAAATGGGGAAGCGCTGCTGCAGCTAGATGATCGAAGAGGGAAGAGCAATGAGCGGGAATAAATATGAGAACGGCAAGCGCAGAGACAGACGGAGGGGAGTGTGGCAGCCATGCGACTTCTTGCTCGTCGGCCGTTCGTTGTCAAGGGACCACCTACGCCTCCCCGCTTACGCCATTTGGCGCCGTGTCACGTGTTTGAAGCATAGCAGCTGCCTTCTCAAGCCAAGTCACCCCCCCCCCCCCTCTTCGATAATAGCACTCTTCCATGCATGATCATGGGGTCATGGCTCTTTAGAAAGTACCCTCCCTAAGATACTGTACACTGTCCCATTCTCTCCAAGTCTCCACCAGTCCACCCTAGGAATGTTCTTCCTTGTCCTTTTGGCTTTCCATGATACTAGAGATACGCTTGTGAGATAAAGATTTCACATAACAATTCTTGCTACGCACGATTTCATTTTCTTTTTTATTCTTTTATTTCCCTTTTTCTTATTTTTTTAAAACAAAGTCATGCTTTAAATTTTTACTCTTTTTAAAAGATTTATGAGAGTTTGCATCAAAAGGTAGGAGATTTCATAGTATGGGGTCAAACACGCAACCTCGAAATTACGAAACTAAAGTATAATTGAAATAATGTAACTAAAGTATGATTGCAAAGAGGGCAATGGATAGGCTTACATCATGCGAATAAGGTGCTCACATAGCAATTGGGCATTTTGTGTGAGAATATGGGAACAGTTATTTGGATCCCCCCAAGACCATTCCTGGAGATCTTAAATTGAAACATGGGGTATGTTGTCCCCCGAACTTGAAAACTTAGGGCCGCTAAACACTATGGATCATGAAGATTGACCACAGCCTTCTAAAACTTGTGACTGAAGAGTAATGTGTTGTTGGTCTCATTTACCTTTACACTACCTTGAAAAAGGGAGAATGACCACTAACTTTGAGGTCCCCAAAGTGTGCCAACTTTTCCACGATAAATAATGTTTTTGTTTTCATGGTCTCCTTGATTATAGTTCACTCGAAGCAAATGCCTCTACTCAATTTCAATCAAGGAGACCATGAGGCTCAAAAATCATTGATTGGCTAGTGTTTAATCTTTCATGAGGAAAGGGATTGGAAAAATGTGAGAGGTAATGTTCATTTTTGTTTGAATCGGAAGGAATTTCTATTGATATGAACATTGTGAAACATTTTTATTCTATGCAATGAGAGTCTGCTATAGCATTCTTGAATCGTTAGCCAACCTAGTGTTGCGGTGTAGATAACTTGTATCTTCAAAAAATAAATTGAGGTTCAAGGTTGAGATTTCTTGTACTAGAGACTTAAATGCATATTGAAGAACACAAGCTCTAAAAGTGTTGTGACTTATTTGCAAATTTGTAGGAATAAACAAAAATCATGGTATTTCTTAAAGTTACAAGTGAAATGTGGATTTTGTTTCATGAAGAAATTACAACCCCATTTTTGATGTTTTCTTTACATATATATATATATATATATATATATATAGTTACAGAGTTCTTTGCTGATAATAATGACCATGAATGTACATTTATGACATTTGTGATAATAATAACTTCCTTGTTTAGAGACCAAAGATTATTCTTAGTGTATGACATGAATTTCTTAAAATCATGAAATCTTCATCTTGGTAAAATTCTCCAACAATTTTCATGGATTGTATCTCCTTCTCTAAGTGTGTCTAGACTTTGAGTTTTCATGTTTCATTGTAAGTGAGTATGATTAGAGTATGTACAATGCTTGCTAGTATGGATCTAAAATCTTATCTCATATTCATGAAGAGAGCGTTATAATATTCTAAGAACCACTACATTGGTAATACCAATATAAAGTTCACAACTCAACATAACATGTGAGATGAATCTTTTAGTGTTAGTATTGACTCTTTTATGTAGACAAAGTTTTTGTGATGACTAGACCTTTGTTGACTCATGAAGCAACCTTAATAATGTAGTCAATTGTGTTTTAACACTTGCATTCTCATTTTAGCAATTTCACTTCAAAAAACAAGTTTTTCGATCTATGAGTTTTTTATTTCAATGTATTTGACATATGATTGCATTCCTCTCTGCATACTTGTGTTCAACGGACACAGAGAAAATAGAAGGGGATACTAAAATTAATTTGAAAAACCCTAAAAGTATGTGTTAAAACAACTTAGTACTAATTAGAAATTATGGGAAGGTTCTCTTGAAGTTTAGAGGTAGACATGGAGCTAGTCTCTCTCATAGCTATTGATTTGTTGGTCATCTCCCCATGTCTCCCCCTCTATCCGTGCACATGCTTCCGTAGCTCATTGTTGCAAGGTAAGGTATTAAGCCTCCCCCTCTATCCGTGCACATGCTTCCGTAGCTCATTGTTGCAAGGTAAGGTATTAAGCAACTTAATTCCAATTTTAAGCACGCTTCAGTTCACCTTTGTCGATGAGGGCATGTTCACCAACATCTTTTTACATGTCTAAAAAAGTCACTATTCAAAAAACTAATTTCCCATGCGTCTATAGTCCAACTTTATGGTGAGCCTCTAATGGAGATTGTTTTTGTGTAATGGAGATTTGTAGCGAGCCTTTATACTTCTATTAAAAGCATCGAGAATGCAGTTGCTATAACATGATATGTATGCAATCCTCCCAAACTTCAAACCCCCTCCTCAACGCACACCAAGAATTAAGAAGTTACAGATGAGTGACTTACTTGCATGCAATTTAACTCAGATTACACTGTCCGAGTCAACGGTGAAGGAAAAAATGGTTGCCTCCTAGGTCGTCGACTTGATTACGTACTAGAGAGTGGGCCGGGGGAGGCACATTCCGGCTCTCAGCGCGGCCACAGGGGAGCCGGGTAGGGTGACCCTTTGGCCGAGCTGGGAGCTGGAATATGCCTCCCCGGCCCACTCTCTGGCGTTAAGGGAGGGGGGGGGCGTATTCTGACCTTACAGTATTCTGGTATTAGTTGCAGAATTTGCCCCTACGGCAGATTCAGCATCCAAATTGTACCAATTTCTGGCAGAATGCGCCCCCCTCCCTTAACGGTCGGCAGACCATCTTGCGATTCTCGAGCATCATGAGAGTTCGAACTCAGCACTGTAAGCACTATAAGCTGTGAAGCATTTCTTGAAATCAGACTCCATATCAGCCTTACCAATGCTACTATATATAGGTAAGCGACTGAATACTTTGGATTTGCGTAACATGTCCATGGATACATCCCATTTCCAGAATAAGTCTCACATGACGTTGTGTCGTTATGCACCTCCAAATCTGTGCAAGTGAAAAACTTGAAACTTTTCTTGCTTTGACAATCAAAGACAGTATGAGCTTGCTTCGACAATGAAAGTCAGTATGAGCTTGCTCGACAACCATAGCCAATAGAAGCCAGTCAAAGCGAGCCAACCCGCCGACCGTTGAATCTAGCCAGGAGAAGCTTTAAAACCTAGTCACCCGCTTGCTCCTCAAACATCCACCACAGTCCATTCTCAAAACCTCGAAGCTTGGTGTGACTCATTGGCGATGGTTTCTGCCTAATTAATCTTCAAGTGCGCTAGGCTTCTGCTTGACTTCTCTCTCTCCGCCTTCTTTGGTTGATCTGGAAGTTAGGGCAAGTCGAGCTCAATTGCAAATCGGCAAACCTCCATCCAGAGCAATAAGTTCAGCAATGGAAGTCCAACGTGACCTGTCATTGCTCGATGACTCCCGATCGAAGAATGCCCTCAATCGTCAGCGTTGTGTATGCGAACGGATGGCAGCCCATGAGCCGCTTGTATGCAAATCGGAAAGCCAGAAGCCTCTTTTGATCGTTGAATGAATTTTATCATTTTGTTTTCGGCAATGCGGTTCCAAGCACATTCCGCTTTTGGCAGCAGGAAACCGGCTAAGGATCGCCACGACGGACGGATCCGTATTCTTTCATTGTTGTAGGAGATACACTGAGCGTTGGAGATGAAAGGATTGGTCACTCTTTGGATCGAAGTTCAACTGAATTGACTATTGTAATGAAGCAGAACTGCACTGTAGTAATATACAAAGGCGAACGAAAGATTGGAGCCTTTACATGGCCAACGTAATTATTTATTAGTTACCCGTAATTACCCGGAAAAAAAAAAAAAAAAAAAAAAAAAAAAAACTTAAAAAATAAATTGAGTCAATTTGAAAAGACTATAAAACTCTCTATCTAGAGCTCGTTCATTTGGTTTCTTTACTTAGTCCCTAGACTCGCTTCTTTTCAAATCCATGCAAATTGCTTGGCCAGCTAATTCTCAACTCCCTCAAATTACTGAGCCAACATATTCTCAACTCATTGCAAATTTCTCGGCCAACTCGCTCATTCTCTCAAAACTGCATTTATTGTTGTGCACTAAAATGCGTCACCACGCAAATCAATATTTATATTGAATGCTATTTTCCCAATTTCTAGTGCTATTATATTGTTCTTTTACTCCTCTTTTGATGCTATAATAGATGGAGGCACTCACACCTGAGCCTATATTGCACTTAGTGTCTTGCCCATGCTTGGCTTCTCTTCAAACGTATATCATGTACAATTATGCTTCTTAAACATGATTACTGTTGGAATAAGAGGGTTTTAGAGTTTGATAAAAATTGGAATTGGAGAGTTTTAGAGTTTGATAAATACGTGAACCGGTTGTCTACCATAACTACCACTTTACAAACAAAAATGTAATGACTTCAAAAATCAAATTGCAACTTGCAATCTAATTGGACTCTCAAGAAAGATGTGATGATTTCTATTGATCAAAGCAAGGTGTAAACAATGCAACAAAGTGTGTCTTGAAAATCAAACTTCAATCTATATACTCTCAAGAAAGTTGTGATGATTTTTATATATGATTGAAGCAAGATGTGAACATTACAGAAAGTGGATTTTAGAAATTTGAACTTCAATCTTTATTATTAAGAGAATTGCAATGTCAATGAACATATTAAGAAGATGGGTTGGGCAACAACTTGGTAGGAGATGGGTTGGGCAACAACTTGGTAGGTTGAACATGCTAGTGCTACGCCAGGTGGCCAACAACAACAACTTGATAGGTTGAACATGCTACCTGATATACCTAATATATACATGATATATATATATATATATATATATATATATATCCGATAGGTTGAATTGCAATGTCGATGAACATATTAAGAAGATAGGTTGGGCAACAACTTGGTAGGAGATGGGTTGGGCACAACTTAGTAGGTTGAACATGCTAGTACTACGCCATGTGGGCAACAACAAGAACTTGATAGATTGAACATGCTAGTGTTGCGCCAGGTAGGCAACAACAACAACTTGATAGGTTGAACGTGCTAGTGTTACGCCAAGAACTACAACTTCTAGTCATATGCTACATTAATTATCAATCTTCATTTGTATGCTCAGTGTGATAGGTCAAACTATTGGGACTTGGTTTATATCAATGGATCCCCATTTGTATGCATAGTGTGGGAGGTGAAACAATTGGGTATTGAGTTTTGATTGTTGAAACCAACGATGGAAGCCCAATGGTTTGGTAGTTCGAAGGGTCGCCAATGTAATCTATTATTAGTTTTGGATTGAGTCAATGTCAATTTCAAAACGGTAGTTGACACATTTCCTACATCTCAAAACACTCGATAACTAAAAATACAAAGGATTTCTTGCGAATGCTGACCTTGAGTATGAAACTTTCCTCTCTACATTATGACTACCAACTTTCCCAAAAATCAATTCTATTCGTACACGAATCAAATTCTTCAAGCTTGAGTAAAAATGCTTACAAGGTTAGCTCAGAACACACGGGAAACCAAAACCTTGGTAAAGTTGAAGGAATTCTGCAGTAGCGTACTTGACATCCCTGACAGGAGATTGCGTTACAGAGTGACGGTGCATGAGGCAATGGCATGCACAAACAGCAAATCCTTTCACACGCCATCTGTCTGCTGTTAATGCTACCCCCTAATTCTCAAACTCACTATAGTAACTCTAATTAGGGAGGGGGGTAACTTAGTAAGAACTACCACGCTTACTGGAGTTACCATTTTAACTGCGGTTGAGCGATGAGTTGCCAAGCAATTACCAGAAAGGCAACCATGTAGTGCACCAATGAGAAAGCCCCATTTTGGCTGGTGACGTCATTGACCGTGACGCCCAAGACCGCGCCCCCTCTTCGAATTCGCTCTCCGGCGAAGATCAATCTTGTTGGAAATTGCAGATCAGGGCTTGGAGGGTTTGGGATTTGAGGGATGAGCTCCGACGGCGGCTTTGCTTTGTCAAGGAGGGAATTGCAGTATCCGCGGCTTCGGATTGAAGTTCTGGATCTTATGATCGTTCCCGCCTCTTTTCGGGTGCAGGGGAGTCTTGGAGCTTTCTGAGGGGGATTGTGGAGGCGAGGGGAATTTTGATCCACTGGAGGCCTAATTCTAAGGTCTAACCCTCGCTATGGCGCTCCTCTCGCTGGTTCTTGTTGCATTGTTGTCTTTTTCCCAATCTACGGGCGGGGAGGCCGCCAAAGAGCTCGTGACCTACGGTAGTGTGATCAAGCTCCAACACGAACGCACCAAGGCGCGTTTGCACTCGCATGACGTGCCGTACGGTTCTGGCAGCGGCCAGCAATCTGTGACGGCCTTCCCCGGCGTCGAGGACGGCAATAGCTACTGGAGGGTGGAGGTTGTAGACGACGATCGCGATCAAGGCGACGTCATACCGAATGGCGCCATTGTCCGCCTCCAGCACGTGCGGACACAAAAGTGGCTGCACAGCGAGCAAATGCATCGATCTCCTCTTTCTGGCAACCTGGAGGTCAGTGCTTGCGGTGTAGGTGACGCGGAGACCGGCAGCGGCGATCACTGGAAGTTGGAGATTCAGACCTCGGAGCCGGAGTGGGCTGTAGATCAGAAAGTGCGGCTTCGCCATGTGGACACTGGTAGCTATCTCCACAGTCACAAGAAGATGTACGATCAGTTAAATCAGCAAGAAGTTTGTGGCGTGATGAAGAAGAACGCCGATAATATTTGGTCTGCTGCGGAGGGCATTTACTTCCGGCCGAGAAGTACTAGCGTACAATGATCGGCCTCTGAAAAGGACATAGCTCAATTGCAGGTTTGCAGATTTTGTAACATTGCTCACAGGTAGAGGATTAGGGTTTTACATTTCTTTAGAGCTGACTATAGACAAAGGAGAGCAAATTGTTTGTCGATTGTATGGCACTAGTCTCATCAGCTCAATTTTTCCAATGCACTTCTGCAGAATGAATAAGAATTGCTGTCGCAAGATTAGCGAAGCCTTGGCTCTATTCAGACACAAAAGGGATTAGTTGGGGCAGCTTATAATAAGCGCAGAAAGTATTTTTCAGAACCAATATTATCCTTCATGCAAGGCGTCAGAGTTACCATGATCAACCTGACTGCCAGTTCCGAATAACAGAAGTTCCACAAATGCTTCATCCCACTGAAGCAGAAACTACCCGATCATTCCAATGTCTGGAGTGTGCGCTTCCCTACATTGTATTCTGTTTGTCAATAACTCTTTCTGGTTGGATAGTGCTCAGTAATGCAGTTGTCCATGTTTCGATAGCTTCTTTACCACCTGAAGAAGAGAAGGAAGTGAACTTGATGTAGTTGCTATAACTGTATGAAGTAATGAACACTGCGATTGGACTATTCTTCAGAGACTGGTGGCCATCCACGCTTTTGCTAATGAACTCACGAAGAACACCCTACATCGGGATTCTTTAATTTCTGTTCTCAGTAGAGAGTAGATTTGGACATGGATGACCCTGTATGAGTTGGACTTGCCTGCCGATCTTATTTGAACCTCATGCCATAGCTTCTGCTCAGTGCGGAATTATCTTGATTGGGGGAGTTGTTCGACATCGAGCGTAATACGAAAACGATCTGATGTAGGAGCCAATATCAAGTGCTGTATCAGAATATTATCAGATGAATACTGGGCATTACAGGGTGGGCATTTTTCAACCATGGCCTGGAAGTGTATTCATGAAGAACATATCTTAACCATTGAACGCCGAAGGTACAGGGTGGGCATTTTTCAACCATGGCCTGGAAGTGTATTCATGAAGAACATATCTTAACCATTGAACGCCGAAGGTGACCCGAGGGGTCATATTCCAACAGAATCTCCTTTGTAGCTCTCAATGTACTCAACTTTTCACTTATATTTTGATGTCAAACTGGTCACCTTCTTGTGATGCATTCAAAAGTGAAATTTTAGAATTCAAATCACAATTTGTATGAGTGATTTTGTGTTTTGAAACGATTGTGGTAGGTAGGTTGGAGTTTTACATGACCTTGTAGGAGGTTGCAAGCTCATCATTGATTGGATCATTCATGATGCCCAAGTTCAAAAGATGCTCTGATCCAATTTTGGGCTGCCCCATTCAGGCACCTTCGGCATTTAAGGGTTAATCCGCAGAACACCAAGGCATGATATCTTAATCCGCAAGATACCCAGGCATGTTTCTATTTTGTTTTCTTCTTAACCCCTAAATCTCCTTGTTGCAAAACCGTCTAAGTCACAAAATTTGACCTTCCTTCATATTAAGCTCAAAAAATCTTAATCTAAGAATTATTTTGAATATTCAGCCGTAAGATCTCAAAGTTCACTTGACATTCTTCCCACATACCAAATTTGAACCGTTCATTCTTCCTCATTTGTGAGATTATAATGGTCAAAGTTGGCTGAGTTTTTCTCCTGCGGAAACCTCCAAAACCCGTTTTGGGTTTTAAGGAGAGTTAGGGGTTAAGTTTAGAGCATGTCCAGCCCGCACCGTGGGCCGGCAAAGAACACTTATTATTACAATCTGCTCACAAGCAAATGTGACTGGTGAGAGGCCTTTTCCTCTGACATGTTTCGTGACCTAGGATGGGGGTGCTACGTCCGACCGAGCGGTGCCTGTAGGGTTTTCGTGTAGTCAAGCGGCCCGAACTGACGCACATGGCTGGGCATGCTCTTAGGTTGGCAAAATTGTTGTAGAGTTGTATCGTTGAAATCTTGAAACTTCTCGTACAAAAGTAAATACTTGGTCATACATCACCAACTGTTTTACCCTATGTAACAATGATGTGGTGCAAATAATAATGGTAAATGGTGAATGACTTGGTGAGAAAAAAATAAAATAAAAAAATAAAAAATTCATTGTTTTTGAAATTGGGCACTCTTGGGCACTTCCTCCGACGTTCTCATAGACCATTCACGCCACTTGTTAATATGAGCTTCTATTACTATTTTTGGTATACCTTGAGCTTCAAAGTTTTATTTTTGGTTGCCAAGTAGTCTACTATGCATTCTAATTTTGAGATACTCTTTGGTTTAGAAAAACATCAACTTGAACAATGAAGTACTAAATTTTACACTAGAACCTATATTCTTGAATCTTTTTAATCGAATCAGAAATCATGAAGATGACATATCAATCTCTCTTCTTGAGAGCTTCCAAAATCAATGTAAATACACAATGATTTATCAACATCCTCAAAAGTTGTTAGAATCTATAGAATGATGACCTCCGGGCATACATCTAAGGATAGGTCGAACGAACACCCTATCCACGTCGACCTCTAAATAGGTTAAAGTTTCTCTTCTTCTTTGCTAAGATCTATTAACCCTAGAACGTCGGAGCCCATAACCGTGGCCTGAACTTTGATATGCCTTACTCTGAATCCTCCATTTCGCCACTTTACCTGAAAGTAAAATATTTTATTTTATTTTTCGTAGATGTGATCACATGCTTTTCATATGCTGTAAAAATTTCAGATTTTTTTGGGAAGATTTGAAATTCAAGTGAATTTTCAAAGAAAAACCAAAAATAATTCATATCAAATACAAATCACTTTCAAAAAATCTGAAATTTTTGGAATAAGGGGACATTGTAGTGAAGAATAGCATGGTGTAATCCATGGTTTCGTGTCATGCTATATTTGAAAATTGAGAAAGAGACCCTATAGGCATGTAAACTTAAGGTGTCAGTAAATCACTAGATATTAGGAATTTCTTGAAATTCTAACTTGGAGTAGAAACAAGACTTGGTAAGATTCATTTTATGAATTGAGCTTGAACTCAAAAGAGATCATTTAGTTGCCTAAATTTGAGACTTAATAAAAGTAGGAAAAAGTTGCAGAAATGCACTGTGTGGTGATTTGTTTTTAACCATTCTTTCAACTTTCATACCACATGTGATCTTAGGAAATACCTTAAATGACCTCAAATGAATTCCATGATATGCTATTATCATTCATAAATCCAATTACAAAAATCATGAATGAAATTCATCCCGCAATAATAGGTTACAGTGAGAAATGTTCTGTTCATCGGACATAAAATGGCCGCTTCGACGTTCCAGGGTTAATTCTCACAATCATTTCAAGGTGAACTTACTCTTGCTATCCTTTCTCTCAAGGTTTAAGAACTCTTCACATACTCGGTGCTCCTAGAGGCTATAAAGTCAAAGTTTCAGCTGAAAGGTAAAAGTAAAAGCACAGAGAGGTAGAAACCCAATGAACCCTTGGACACGTGTGGAACAGAGCACTACGACATGTGCACAGCTGCTTGCACCTTGTGATCACCTTCATCGATTCCTGCACTCGCACGCTCCGGTCGATTCCTCCGATCACCACCTCAGTCCTGTACGATCCGCCTCTCTCGACCGTTTCCGGCAAGCTTTTGATCGCTCGACCTCGTTCTGATTCCAACTCGAAATCCTCTGTTGCGAGCTGGGATTTTGAGAAGCTCCGGGAATTAGGGTTTGGGGGCAGGATGAAAGTGCCCTCGAGGGCGGCATTGCAGTCGCTGGTGAGGCAATGTGGCGCTCTGTCTGCGCCGGTGGTGCAGCATCCCAGGAATTCTCGCGCGCTACATGCGGGTGAAGTCGGCGTGGCGAAATCAGGGTTGCTGAATGAGCCACGGAAGTTGATTCAACGGACTTTGCCGGTCTCTTGGGGGCGTCAATTGCAGCCGGAGCGTAGGTTTCTAGGAATTGGCGATGGAGACGAGGATATTGGATTGTCGAAACATTTCGAGCAGGATCGTGTTATCGGGTAATGACTTCTCCAACTTTTTGTTTCGCTATTAAACACAAGACAAGATTTCTGCTAGTATGTTCATGTTCTGATATTTGGCTTTTCAGAGGGTTAATCGCGTTACTGTGTTTCATAGTACTGCTGAATTTTAGGTTCGACATATCAATTCTAGCCTGATGAGAATGATGATACTCCTATTTATGCCTGACCATGATGAGAGTATAATTATTTTTTACTCATTTCTGGTTTAGAGTTCATTTATTTTGACAGTAAGCAACGATTTGGACGTGTGCTGTTGTTAGTTAGGGATAATTAGCTCTGCTTTTTACTTCCTCGAGATCTTCTAGCAATTGAAGCATCTGTTCAATCTCGCAATGAACATAAGTCGTGAAAGTGCATCCGTGCGGTGAACAGAGTACTGCTGCATTTTTTTAAGACATTAATTGGTGAGAAGTTGCTGAGCTAAACCACCAATTTGTTCTTCAACTGCTTAATTACGGTAAAGGTAGGCTACTGGTTGTACTTCGTGATGCCTGATGCATCTCTAGTTTAGGATGTTGAAGCGCACTGCAACACTGCTCGGCTTATAAAGGATCAGCTGTGCAGGTATACACCGGAGCAGGTATATGACGTGGTGGCAGCAGTTGATTTGTATGAAGATTTCGTACCCTGGTGTCAAAAGTCAAGAGTGTTATGGCGTACCGACGAAAAAATGGACGCCGAGCTAGAGATTGGATTCAAGCTTTTTGTTGAGAGATATACCTCTCATGTTACGCTCAAGCCTCCCGCCCTCATCAAGGTGCCCACATTCCCTAATCATGTCTAATTTTCTAATGCATTTGTGTAGCCACCTTGATTTAGCTAAACTTCTTGCGTTTGGCAATTGCAGACGACAGTTTCTCAGAGTTCTCTATTCGACTTTCTAAATAATGAATGGCATTTCAAGCCGGGCCCTACTCCAGACTCCTGCCATCTTTTTTTCGTGGTCGATTTCCGGTTCAAATCACCACTATATCGAAGGGTATGTTGTCTGTTTCTTTTGACGAAATGACAATTCTTTTCTTCATTATTATCGCGAGCACTTAAAGAGACTGATCAAAGTCTGCTCATGCAGGTGGCTAATCTGTTTTTTAACGAAGTGCAAGCTCAGCTTGTCGGGTCTTTTGAAGAACGATGTCAAGCTGTGTATGGTCCCAGCATGGAGACCGTTATGAGGTAGCAGAATTACAAATAGCTCAAGTTTACAGTGAATAAGTATCGGTGCTTTCACTGAATACGATGAGAGCCAATTCTTCCAGTTAGCTCCTAGCACGTGTTTATGCCTTCTGCATGCATATCGCATGAAGTTGTAAGGACGGCCAATTGTTAGACTACTTTTTCCAATTGACACTATCCATTTTTTATTCTGCTTCTTAAAATCTGAAAGTTCACGCTCTATATCTTTTCTGTGAGCACCTAAGTTGGAAACGTATAGATCCATGTGTTGAACATGGAATCAGGTACTTCAAGAAATTGTTTCAGATATTCAGACGATTAAAAGTAGGAATGAGTTTCGATGGCACCATTGCGAATTCATATTACCATCTTTCAGTGCAAAGGGCATGGAGAATTTGATCTCAAAGAGAACTAAGATATCGTTTCTGTGTTGATCGCGTTATTCTTGCACGCTGAATGGAAATTGTTGACTGGAAAACTGCAGGACCAGACATGATTGACCATTTTGTTCAGGCTGCAATCGAGCATTTCATGTTCACTTGCAAGGAATATCATCGTCACAAGCAGTTTGAACGTTGAACGTCTTTGAACGTTGAATAATGTAGAAGTCAATTTGTGCAAGGGTGGAATATTAGTAACACCATATTTGTTTAATTGGGAATTTCTGCGAGATTGGGACTCTCTAAAATCTATAACTACCATAGATTTTGTGGAAAAATCTACACGAGTTGTAGATTCTAGTGAGTCCCAATCTTGTAGAAATTCCCAATTATAGGAATATGGTGATTAGTACTTTTGGACCTTGGAAGTCAAAAATAACAGACAATCTTAGGAGTTAAGAGTAGGATAGTACTGTGATGCGAAGTCTCTTAAGCAACAATAACAATTATTGAATGCAAAATGTTAATTCATACCTGCGCATCACTTTTGGTCTTTTGCGATGTAACTTTTGAAACAATATGGAAATGTCTAAATGGTGAAAAGTACTCTAACATGCAGATAACTCATCATTATAATTAGTCTATTGCACCAAATAAGAAATACCATTTGACAAATTCACTCTAAATACTCCCTATGTATGAGAGGGTTTGCTTGGTATGCAGTTTTCTTTCAAAACAAGTTCAAATAGTGCACTTTATTGGGCCCTTTGACTACCTCTATACAATTTATGAAGTTCTTTGATCATTACGTTACATTACTATTCTACTCATTTTATTTCTATGCTCATCATTCACAATTTGAAAAAAGCAAATATGAACTTTCAATGCCAACCAACAAGTGTTTTGCCCTTAAAAGCTCATTATTCAGAATTAAATTACCTTGCGCTTCCCATTGATGAAAACAACATGTTTTGATGCTTGAGCAACTTCTCTACTCATTGCACCTCTGATTATGATCAATTGAGCTTTAGGCGGGAAGATTTGATCAATCAAATTTTGCCCAACCTTTCATGTGTCAAAAATTTATGATTACTAGAGCAAATGAAACCATGTATCCTCGCAATGATCTTGGTGAAAGCTACCCTTCTAAGATAGCTACACTAAGGCTTTTAATTATGAAGATTCACCTTAACCCCTACACAACCGTGCCATTTTCTAATCAGAAAACTTAGTTTTTTCAAAGCTTCATAATTGTGGATCTCAAACGTACAATCTTATAATACACTTAGAGTAGGTCATGTGGGTTGAATTAAACAATGTAAAAAGTGAAAAAATGGATGAAGTTTGAGGAGCTATATCTCCTTCATCCACCATTACATTTCAACTTTATATTTTGGGATGGATTCCAATTAGAGTCTAGCTTCAAGCTTGATTAACCCTTTCATGACCAATCAACCAAATATGGTCGCTCAAGTGTGGTTATTCCATGATTGAGTAGAATCTGTGTAGAAATAGCAAAATTTTAGAGAACAACGCTGGAAGAGGAGTATGTGCTGGATCTACTATACAAAACAACGATGCATTTGGACTCGTAGTCCGCCTGGTAGAGCTGTCTATACATGGTGATGAGTATGCGATACGGTAGCTGGTCTAGAAAGAAGTGAGAAAGATTCAGGAAATACGGCTGTCAAGAACACATGACACCAATTCTAAGGGTCCCTTGGGAGCATGGGAACATGGGGGGTACTACTCAATTGGCTCCGTCGACAAAAGAAGAGTTGATTTTTTTTGGCAACCCAAAATCGTCTATCAAAGCGTATACGTTTGTACAACCTCAAATCTTCCCCTAAAAGAATCAACCACATGTTGTTTGCACACTGATTCTACGTCAAGGCTCGGCGTCTGATGAATGTGACCATGTCTGATTTTTCAATCTGGCCATATTTGCTACTATATCCCATGTATTTCTCGTACGCTACCGTATACAAAGAACTGGGTTTTTGGTCTCTTTTCACAATTTCGGTTTCATAAATGCTCGAAATGCAACGCTCATGGTGTTGTTGGATAGATCTTCAAACTCTCTACAATATTGACCAGACACATGTGTTTTGCCCAAATCTGGATATTCTGGTCTCTAATTCTAGTAAAAAGCTTCAAGGTCATGTATACGCTATGTACTACACTTGACTCGGAACATCATAATACTCTAGTTCATACGGTAGATCTGACCCATGTTTGGCCACTAGCATGTATATGAAGTTCACTACACATTTATATGGCCGGATCTTAATTTTGACCCTTCATTTGTTCGATGCACTCCAAAATACATGCAGAAACCTCAAAAAAACCTCGACTTCCAAAACAGGAGTGGTCATGAAAGGGTTAAAGATGCTTTGATGAGAAGGCATATGTTAGGATGCAAGAGGTGTAGTTTTGAACTACTTATACTTTGTAATTTTTTTTGGCACTTTTCACCATTGCAAGGCTACTACAGGAGCCAACGAATTTTTTTGATGAATTTTTCGGATACAAGTGTATTATTTAGATGAAGGCAAACAACTTTCTAGTAAGTGATTTTTTTAATGCATTTCGTTAATTGGTAGATTTTCCACTCTAAAGTGAAAATGATGAAATCTTAGAGTTTGTTTTTAGAACACAAGTGTTATGATCTGCCAATCTATGAGGGTTTATAACTTAAAACTTGGTCCACACAATTTACAACAAGTCTACTATAAGTTTGTACGGTTAAGATCTAAATACTTTACCATTATTTTCATCTATGACACTTTTTTTGAATATGTGTTTTTGGGTTAAAATTAGGCAAGGATGCTTAGGGGTTAAAGTGTCATCAAGTATGTAATCATGAGTATATTTATCAATCAAGTGGAACACTCATATTCACTTAAAGGCATAAAAATTGTGTTTTACTTACAACATTTTATTATTATAAATCAAGCCATTAATTCGAAATCATTCAAAATGCAATTTTTTAATTCTTCTCAATGTAAAATTTCTGTAAGATGAAGAGGTTTGTGGGCTCTATGCCAGCGTGAATGCTACTACCATAAACCACCCATAAAAACCCTTTGGAGGGATACCATGTTCGGTTATTGTAATGCAAATTATAAAATCTGTTGTTTCTAGAGGCAGAGTTTTTGCAATGGTCCAAGATGTATATGTCAGATAGATAGAAACTTTGGTCCCAATCTAAAGGGCCACCATGAATGAAATGTCCGTTCATAATGCTAATAACTAAACCCACTAAACCGATGTATATGTCAATGTTTAATATATCAACATTTTAAAACAAAAAAATCGCTGTAAAAGTTGGTGTACAACTGGAAAAGGTGCTTGGTTCGCACGGTTGCACCAACAAAAGGGGTAACTGGACACACCGGTGACCAAGCTGGCAACGTGTTGGCAGCCGGTTGCTGTATCCTTGCGAGCGAGCGCCCGGCCCTTCCTTGTGCGCAGAGCTGAGCATAGCTCCGAACCGCACTGATTTCGACCAGCTCCTCGGATCTGACAAGCGCCCCTTTGCATCGATCGGCGCTGCTGCTGCATTTCGAGGTATGGGTCGCATCAATCGTTTTCTTTCACGAGCATCTCTGCCCATTCTGTGCCCGTATAGCGCTTCTTAGGTCGGCGAATGATCCTTCCACTTCCGATTTGCAGTAACAGGAGTTTCCCTCTCGTGGATGCTTAGGATTAGATTCCAATTCGATTTTGGGGTTTGGGGATCTGCGGTGGGTTAGCCCTTAGGATTGCCATTTGGCATCGTGATGGTGTATGGATTTTCTCTTGATTGAAATTCTAGGTCTTAGTGGAGTGGTATGTCCGAAACATATTTTTCTGTTGGATTACCGACTGTGATTGCTCGGTTAGGTCGTTGTTCGCCTATGGCATTTGCAGAGATTCTCATTTAGGGTAGAAAGTATCAAACTTTGGAAGGCTCTATCAACATATTCTTTGGTGGCATGGGCCTCAATGATCCGAGTTCATTTTTCTTTATCTTGATGTGAGATAATTGACATGGGGAGCGATTGACAGGATTGATTTTAGGTTCAGTAGAGCTCTCATCAAATCCTTGTGTACATTGCAAAAGGGATGATCGTGGTTGTAGTAGACGTGTGGCTCTAGATTGTCACAGGTTGTAAGGACATGATTTGAGAATGTGCTGCGTCTCAAGCTAGAACCTGGAAGTAGGCGGACGTAAGTCCAGCATGGGATCTGGACAGCTGAGGAGTATCGCACAGTTGTCTTTAAACTATCGTTTGTGGGATGAGGGACGTAGTATTCTGGTGCAGTTTTTCATCTGACGTTGAATTGCTCGTGATTGGGCAGCTTCTGTTGGGAGCTCTTCAACGCATTCTAAAATGGTCGCCAGCGACAATGGCTACGAGTGTCAGCCACTACTCGGTATGCTTCGTGGACTGATTGCGTTGTGTTTTGCTTGACGCTCCTCTTTGCTTTGAATATAACACGAGGTTATTTGACAGTTTATTCAGGCTAGGTGTTTGGATTTCTACACCCTAGATTGCAGCGCTTTCTCTGTTGACACACTTTATCTTGGTATTGTATAGAAAGTGCTATAGTGTGGAACTACGTAGTTTGATACAAGGAAGTAGAGCTTGTGGAGGCTTTAACAAGCAGCGCATTGTTCTGCAGAGTACCGAACCGTGTCAGGTGTGGCAGGTCCTCTGGTGATTCTCGAGAAAGTGAAGGTTCGTAGTTGTGCAGCCCTTAGCTCTTCCATAGAGACGCATAATATGGTTGAGAGTGACGGATGTTGTTGGATGTGACAGGGCCCCAAGTACCAAGAGATTGTGAACCTCCGTTTGGGGGATGGCACACGCCGAAGAGGCCAGGTCCTGGAAGTGGACGGTGACCGCGCCGTTGTGCAGGTCCGTGGCAGTCCTTTAATTCTTGCTATGAAGGAGGGCCTCCAGTTCGTCATATCCACTGTTGTTATGCTCATCCTCAGCGCCTGACAAGAGTGTGCATATTGGTTGCAGGTTTTCGAAGGAACGTCGGGAATTGACAACAAGCACACCACCATTGAGTTCACTGGAGAGGTGATTTTTATTATCCTGTTTCTTTTGGCATTGCTTATTACTGTCTTCGGCATTGCAACTCTCGTTGCAGAACGCTTGTGCTGCATATGAGAAGATACGCTGCTTGCTTGCTCATGTTGTCGGTGTCCAACATTCTTGCATTTTCTGAAAGATTAGGTTGACTAAAGGGTGTTGGGCCTTGCTTCTCACCTTTCCCTGTGATGATTTAGGTGCTGAAAACACCAGTGTCTTTGGATATGCTGGGACGTATCTTCAATGGATCTGGGAAACCAATTGACAACGGGCCTCCGATTCTGGCAGAAGCTTATCTCGACATTTCAGGTGCTTGCATTGGGCCCAGTTTGTGTCGCTGTTTGGCATATTCTTCAGTTGTAAGGGTATCTTCGTGACATGGAATTGTGAGAGCTTACTCGCTCTGGAATGACGCCAGGTGCTTCGATCAACCCCAGTGAGCGAACGTACCCGGAGGAGATGATCCAGACAGGAATATCCACAATCGACGTGATGAACTCCATTGCGCGAGGGCAGAAGATTCCTTTGTTTTCCGCTGCTGGTCTTCCCCACAATGAGATCGCTGCGCAGATCTGTCGGCAAGCAGGGCTTGTTCAGCGGTTGGAGAAGGAGAAGAATCTCCTGGAGGTAAGAAGACTGGCCTATATGAACTGGGGATCATGGTGGTGTATTTCTTTTCGTCTGTAAGCGAATGTCAAGATAGTTTCCAGTTGCCCTGAATCTCGTAAAGTCTCAGCGGATCGTTTTCATTGCAAGGGTATGGTTACGATCTTGGAACGTGACACTTGTCTCACGATGCCGTGATGAATAACTCGTGGGTTCCCCTGGCGACGCCCTATCCAAGGCATCTTTCTGAAGTATGAGTGGGTGTGACTGACAGGATGAGCCTGGAGAGGACAACTTCTGTATCGTGTTCGCAGCCATGGGAGTGAACATGGAAACAGCAACCTTCTTCAAACGTGATTTTGAGGAGAATGGGTCTATGGAGAGAGTGACGCTTTTCCTGAATCTGGTACTTCGCAAATTCCTGTGGTTGATTGTCTGTAGCGTGAAGTGATGTTGTCCCTGACTTGGCTGTAGGTGGAGTGGATGGAGATGTACGCGTGCCATCTTTGGTTGTAATCGTTTGTTGGGCTTGCAGGCCAACGATCCAACAATTGAACGTATCATCACTCCTCGTATTGCACTCACGACCGCTGAGTATTACGCTTATGAGTGTGGAAAGCACGTGCTGGTGATTCTGACCGATATGAGTTCTTATGCTGACGCGTTGCGTGAGGTACACTCCCGTCTCTTCACTTTCTTTGAGCGGTGCGGTTGCTACTGTGTCATTGATGACTGGTTGAAATCTGGTATCATCGGCACTCCAGTTGCGTCGATATGCCAGCATGGTGTAGGATTTGGCGGACTACTCATCAGTCGTGAGTGCTCGGATGTTGCGTGTGCGGGAGTAACGCTGTCCCTTAATGGCTCTTTTCGTGGTGGACAGGTTTCTGCTGCTCGTGAAGAGGTGCCAGGGCGTCGTGGATATCCTGGTTACATGTATACCGATCTTGCTACGATCTACGAACGTGCGGGACGAATTGAGGGCCGCAAAGGATCTATCACGCAGATTCCTATTCTGACTATGCCCAATGATGGTGAGCGCGCTCCCCGTGTATCACCGCGTGACCTTGTAGTTTAGTAAAGAATAAGTTCTGTGGCCGCTCTTACATCTGAAGTTGTATGGTGGAGTGTTCGGGGTCATGTCTGCTTGAGTTGCGTGAGATTGATTCGTGTGACATATGGTGCAGATATTACCCATCCTATTCCCGATCTGACTGGGTACATCACAGAGGGTCAAATCTACGTAGATCGGCAGCTGCAGAACAGACAGGTAATAGCTTTTGCAGTGCTCGGTGTTGGGTAGTAAATCAGGCGAACGTGAACATTCGTTTTGTGAATTGACACTCGCTATGGTACTTTATGCTGCAGATCTACCCACCTATCAATGTTCTGCCATCTCTGTCACGGTTGATGAAGGTACGAGCCTTGATGATATGCCTATGTTGTTGTGGCGAGCTCTCTGTCAGGGCTCTGAGTGCATAGTCGCGAGTATCCTTAGTTTGTGCTGAAAGAAGGTTGAGCAGAGAGCTTTTCACTTCCGGACCATGCTGAAATTGGAGTGTCGTAAGTGTGAGAGTAGCTCTTGCAGAAGCGGGGTGTCGCTGACGGTTTTTGTGGCTGGTTTTTGTGGTGCAGAGTGCCATCGGACAGGGAATGACTCGCAAGGATCATTCGGAAGTCTCCAACCAGGTCCGTATTATCAACTCTATCGTTCGTCCGATCTACTCTGTTCGTACTCGGATCATGCAGATTAAAGCCTGGTTGTCTTGGACGGTTATAGCTTTGATATAGTCAGGGAGAAATTCGGATCCGGGTCGTGTGTGATGTTGGCAACGAGGTGAGCTTTGGAGCACGAGCTTAGGTTTAACATGTTCCTGGATTGCAGTTGTACGCCAACTATGCTATCGGAAAGGATGTCCAGGCCATGAAGGCTGTGGTGGGAGAGGAGGCCTTGTCTTCCGAAGATCTGGTATGTGGAGGCACCACTAACGGGTTGAAGTGGTTTGAACTTGTGGTTGGTTCCTGCTGCTCTATTCGTGTATGATTGATGATGAGCGTTTTTTTTTGCAGTTGTATTTGGAGTTTCTGGACAAGTTTGAGCGGAAGTTCGTCGCCCAAGGCCCCTACGACACTCGCGACATCTTCCAGTCGTTGGATCTTGCGTGGTCGTTGCTTCGCATTTTCCCTCGGGAGTTGCTGCGTCGTATTCCAGCCAAGACTCTGGATGAATTTTACAGCCGGAACACGGACCATTAGTGGGTGTGGGCGGTTGGAGGTGTGGTTCTTTTGTAGGTAATATATTTCTTTTGTGGTGACTGGCTTATTTTAATGTATCATTGTTGGATCACAGAGTTGCTAGTCATGCCAATAAACTGAGCGCTGTCTGCTGTACATGATACCGACTTTCCTGGTCCTTTTTCGATTCGGGCATTCGATTCGAAGAGGGTCGCAATTACGGCTATCTGAATGATTGATCGTTACTACGGTATCTCTTATGACACTAAGCTGCAGCCAGTCATCCCGTCATTCAGTAAATGAGAGAATTTGATGCCAGATTGGGCGGCGGCACTCTTTGGGGGTAATTCTCGTGGAATTGGGCATGTCGTTTATAGAAGTAAGCGTCGCAGGAGCTGGTCGAGTTGCTGATTTATAGGATTTTCGAGGTTCGGTGTGGTTTCCTTTTCATCTGTTTCGTGAGGTTGGGAGCTCTTTAAGCTAGAATTTGTTGAGTTGTGATTGCGCTTTGCAAGGGTCTGGAAGTCTTCGTTAGGATCATCTCACAATCTAAGTTGAGATACAAATACAAAGAAGATGCTTAAAGAGTTCCGTGTATCAGATCATCAACAACTGTTGATATAATTTTAGCTCGCAATTTATGTATCCTTTGGAAGTGGGTTGTAATTGCCTAATATCTGCGTGAGTGTGATTTGAACTATGTTTAGCTCAATATTTGAGAATCTGTAGGAACTAGAAACTGGTTAAACCAAAGGCAGAAGTTTGAAAACTGGAGCACAACATTTAGTAACAGGGAAGAAGATTTGTCTAAAAATATCTGGAATCTGAGTTACTTGGAGTCAAAGCATCACTTACAATCTGCTGTACGTGAGCAAAGTTTTCTAATACTCTTCAATACTACAGTTACCTTCAAAACTGTCCCAATGTCTGTACAGGTAACCTTTGAAAAATATAATGTAGGTAAGAGAAATTCATGGAATGGAATGTAGTAATTAATTGAAATAGTACTAATTGTTTCAACAAAATTGAAGTGCTCAATGAGAAAGGAAAAAACCTAAAGCTACCTTGTATATTGGTACACTTTTGAAGGTCCAACATAGAAATTCCTCACCACTTTGCCCATTTTCCTTAAGATTTTAATACGACTGCTATTCGTCTGGGCATTGATTCTACAAGTCTCTTGCAATCATCAACAGCGATAAAAGAGAAGGTTTCCTCTACACGTCACCATAATCCAAGTATTCCTTTTGGTGATGTGTCATATCGGTTTATTCTCCTTTCCAAAATTGCCCATAGACTTTCTGTAGGATTCAAATCTGGAGACTAAGGACAGGCCAAAATAAGACACCAAAAGGTTGCCTACAAACCCATTGTTTCATACTATTACTGCTATGTACAGGTGATTATCCTGTTGAAATATGATTTTAAATGCGAATAGTACCATACAGATGCTCCTCGAAGATTTTTTGATAACCATGATGATTGAGGCAACCTTCAATTCTACAATCATCTATACACATACATCCCCATATCATCACAGAACCACCACCATACTTAACACTCCGCTCTAAAAGTTCATGTGGATCACAAACCCAACACCAAACTCTCCCACTAGAAGAATGTATGTTGATTCTAGACTCATCCGAGAACACGAGACTCTAATCATCAATAATCCAGTGCTCATACTTTCTAGCAAATTCTAAATGAGCCCTAATATTGTTGATTGACAAATGTGGTTTCTTTTCTTTCACATGCGATTGCAAACCTGCTCTACAAAGTCCACAACGTAGGGTAACTTCACTAACTTGTACTCCAAAAACTTCTTGCAGTAGTTTAGTAGCTTCTCTTGGAGTAGACACCTTCCCTCTAGTTACACTAGTCACACAAGACTGCTCCAATGCACTTGTCAACTTGCATGGTTTACCTCCAACTGAATGCTTTATATTCAAAAAATGCTCTTGACAAAGCTTGTGTACAATTGATTTACCAACATGCAAAGACTTTGCTATCTCTCTCACACTACAACCATTTTGAAGCAAAGAGAGTACATCTTGTTGCTCCTCATAGGACAATGATCTCACGATTTTCACTTGTAAAGCTAAATACAATATATTTATAATGCAAGAAGAACACATATACACAACAATACACAAACCAAGCAATTCACAATGCAAGTACACTTCACTTGCTATCCACACAAGATTCACTCATGTATACTTTCAAAACTGTCTCAATGACGAGGAAATATCTAAAACTTCTTTACATGCATATGCATGTAAAGATACGTGGTAAGACTTGCTCCTTGAGTACCTTAATGATAATTGAGTGTAGCTAAATTGATAATTGATGTCATGTCACTCTAGCATGCAATCATTGTTTGGTGACTCCGCAAACTTCCATATATTAGAAACATCGTGATAGTTTTGAAGAATCACAAAAGAGTTAAATGCAATGACATCTGCACTAATTCTACTTTGGGTTTCACATTCAAGAGGAGTATACGATTCTAGTCTCTTAAATATTTCCACTCTGATTGTTGAAGACCAAAGCATTACACAACTTATACTAGAACGGTCAATAATGGTGCGGTACCAATAATGGAGCTTTATTAATTTAGACTTAAAGGTACATAATAGCATCCCCATGCAACTATACCATGTACTCAATGCAAACATCATGTAGTGTCACCTTAAGACACCATTTTAGAGACATCTATATTTCTAACTTCAGAAAATCATATCTCATTGTAGAAGAGTCCAAAAATGATGATTCCACTTGCTTAAGCTTTCTACTAATTCCCCCCATGAATGAAAATTGATTGCATTGGTAATGTCCCTATAGATTTCGCGTGCTGAAATTTGTGCCATTCTTGGCCACCTTACTATAGAAGTTATCAGGTAATAGACACTCCCTCTTTGCTCTTCACCATTGATTCGAGGTTGTAACTCAAGGCATGGTATTTAAATGGCAAGCAACAAATCATCATGACTAAATGTTGATAAAACCTCTCGTTAGCTAGAAGGGATACTGAAGACGAGGAAGAGAAATAAGATTTACAAATAAAATGACCAATTGAAATCTAAGCCTCGCACACCAATATAGAGTAACAGTGTCATCTCTCATATAATTGAAAAGAGGTTAGTTGTAAATGTCCAAAAATAACACTGCATGCGACACCATCTCTCTGAAATTGGAGATTGCTTCTTATGCCATTGGGTGCATTTGTTTAGCAAAGAAGGTTTAAAGCTTGTGAATAGGTGGAAAGAGGAACTTATTGCAAAGAGTACATTCCGACGTCCCTTCATCAAACTCATTCTTTCGCTTCATCTCAATCTCGTTCAAACAACCACAAATCAAAAGTCGAGAGCTTACTCACTAAATTTTGGGCTGGAATCCCCGGCAACCTCATCAACTACTGCTCCACCACCGTCTTCCTAATTTTTGTTTAGTTACTTCGATTCGCTAGGCGATGAACCAAGAAATAGAACTTACGAAATGGAGAATGTATTGCTTGCCTCGGAAGCTATCAAGTGTTTTACAGAGAGCAATCAGGATCTGCATTTGAAACTTCAGAAAAAAACCGGAACTGGCCGTCTCTGGAGGGATCCACATACAAGTGGATCAATTGGACTGCAATACGTCGCAAGGGAACTCGTACATCACTCCTACTGTAGGCATAAAAGCCCCGACAATACAAATGCAATGTTCAGTCAGACATTCAATAAGACATACTTGCCCCTTGCAACCATTTTGAAAAAATCGACCAGTCACAATGTAGAATCTGGGCATCAACACAACACGACTCTTCATGTAGAGCCTCGGATTTTGAAGCTTTTTCATCATTTCTTTCATTCCCTCTGGATTTTCGGTGTTTCAATCTGCAATTCGTAATCTTTCAAAGAAAGATTCGTCGCATAAATTGGCGAGACCGGCCGGCAGGCCGTTTTTGGGGACTGAATATTCTTGGCCCACTCAGCATTCTCTTGCCAGCGAGGCCACAGCCATTTAATTCCGAAATTGGGGGCAACAGTATCCGTCCACGCTGTGGGTTTTCAAATCGGGAACCAAGCGCGACACCGAGGGGAGCGGACGCTTCGCACTGCGGAACAGCGTGCGGAACGGGGCGACCGACTGAGTTTCCTCCTCCGCCCTAATTAGAATTCGCCGTGAATCTTTAGTTGCTTCCGAGATTTGCCGGCTCGATGCAAGCTCGGATTCAATACTACCGCACACTTGTATAGTATTTCGATCGGGTAGAACAATAGAGTGTACAAAAATTTCTTCCCTGCAGTGGACTGATGAATGTGAGGAGTAATGGCGAATACAATTGAGGGCTACTTGTATAGCTTCGGGCCCAGTCGACAAGGGGGAGTCTATTGCATTCTGACATTCTGTGTTTTGTCCGGTCGTCACTTCTCGCAGTCCCGTAATAAAGGCGATCTGGTTCGTCACCTTCTCATTTTATTATTGATTGATATACCGGTCTAAAATTCGAACTCTTCTGTGAGGTTATTCAGCTCCTAGGAGAGAAGGCATCGTTACTAGGCGTGCGGTTTCTACCGTTATCGGACTAGTCATGAAATGTTAGGCTAGGAGCTTGAGTCTGAGATCTGCCTTGGTACATTGAAATGATTGGAACTGGACACTGAGCTACTTCCGATGCGAGGTCCTATAGCCACGGAGTGTTGTGAGCACTGGTATCAATGTTAGAATATAATGCTAGATTATTCTTTTCACTTCGGATTAGTTTTCGTTAAATGTGTGTCTAGATTATACATAAAATTTGCATGCCAAGGCGTTTTAGCTTAATGATACTTACAGCTCTCGGACACATTTTAATCATTGAACTTGGTATCTGTCAACTAAGCTGGTGATTGTTATCGAAACGATGTAAGAGTGTACTTATTGATGGAATATACGCATTTATAATCTCTTGATCCAATGGAACTAGATATTGCTTACTGGTCGGGCACCGATTTTACTTCTCTGACGAATCCCATGAAGCTCTAGTTCGTCTTTGTTATCTAACTGTTTGTAATTGATTGCGGCTTTTGGTGATCAGGTTTCATTAAAATCAGGCATACTTGACGTGGATGATCGTATTGAGGACACAGGCAGACAGGTCGTAAACGGCAAGGTAATGCCATCCGCGTTCATTGATGAATTTGTACTAGGTTCAATAGTCCCACCGCAATTGCAGAAGTTGAGCGTATGGGTTCATTAGCTATAAGTTTTGAGCATTTTGCCTCAGGAACTACGTGGCATCATGTCCAATGGTACTTCAGAGTAATCTCATTCTTTTTACAATCATGACTGCACGATGTAGGATCTATTCGTATCATGTAGCTTGTAGCAATCATGTAGCTTGTAGCAATCATGGACTAAAAAGGATACCTGCCATTGTTGCAGATCCTATACACGCTACGCCTCTACAATGTAGCCAGTGCTAAGAAGGAAGTTTTGGTAAGTCCAAAAAAGTGATCTAATCTGCGAGTGAGTTTTCAATTTCCTCTATAGTTTATAATTTGACGAAGGCATTTACTCTTCTTCATCAGTGAGGATGAGAATGCAGGAATTGACGGGAGCATCCATTTTCAGAGAAGAAATTTACGTAAATTAATTTGAAGTTGCTGACATGCTTCGTTACCTAATTGCATCCTTGCACATCAGGTTGGTGCCGTGAGTAGTGAAGAGATAGCGGAGTGGCTAAAGGCCTTCACTTCCTCGCTTGGACAGGTTTGTCTAAAATTCACTACCAACCAGTAGAAGTAGTTGATTACTTCTTCTCGTTTTTCACCACTTTTTCTGAGGTGTGTATCTCTTTCGAGCTGATTTCCCCATTAGCCATCATAACCCATATTCACGCTGCACTTGCAGCCACTGGAATCTGCCCCAACTGAACCATGGACTCCCACTACTGGTGTCAGACTATTGTAAGATCCAACCCTCCTGTTAGTAGTAAAGTCAATCAAGTTGGTCCTGGCAGTGTGTCCGGATCATCAGTATGTATTCCCCTCTTGAACTTGGTCATTCTTTAGCTCTAAACAGTTGAGAGTGAAGATGGATGCCAATTTTTGCATGTTGAGATTTTGCGTTTTAGAATTAGTTTCACTTGTGAAGACCCATTAATGTAGTACACTGTAATTGCGTGAGTAAAGTGTGGGCGACTCAAGCCCTGCAAATTCGCCAAGGCAGCAACTGGAGTCACCAATGTTTCCACGGCAAAGAGAGAAATCTTTCACCAGCTTAACAACCATAGGCCATGGTCAGTACATCCCTTATTTGTTCCCGATCTACTTACGGCGCTTCGCTTCCGAAAAGCAGGGTTTACATCTCATTGTATGGACTTTCGCAGAATCTCCAAAATTTGAGAGGGTCGGCTCTCTTGCTTCAACAGATCGCCAGTCATCTGATACTGGGCAGTCATCAAAGTGGAAGCTAGTGCGTTGTGAAAATGGTAAACCTTGTTTCTTTATCATTACAGATGACATCTATGGAAATACATGCTTTTTTTCTTGAAATTATGACCTGGTAGAACTACTAAACATACCCGTCTGGTGTAACCAGCACGTCCTTTCAATTCGTATCAACTATGTTGAAATTCTTGAAGGTTGCAGGGTTGAGATTTTGTGTTTGTCATGCAGGATTGAGGTTCTTCCAGGAAGCAGGAGATTTTCCTTTCGTGTACAAGGTGTGTTAGATCACCAGATTGTGACTATTGTGTCTTGATTTCATCGGTGTTTCTTAACATTCGTTCGTGCACCAAACACTTAGTAAGCTCGGTTTCCAGCAATATTTGCAGCCGAGAAGCTGATCATTCATTGAGTTTGATTCTTCTTGTGTAGCTACCAGTAATGAAGGCAGTTGGAGTGGTGAAGGCTCCTGCTGATCAAATTTTTAATCTTATCATGGACTACGGACCAGAACGTCAACAGTAAGTAATGATAGACCAAATGTAGACCAACATCGTTTGTTATCAATTGTTTATAGTAGTCTGTTGCTATTCTGTTGTCTCATGGTCAAAAGATGTTTATCATGGATGCCAGAGTATTCCCATTGTGTTCTTTCGAGGGGTAATTTCAATGGAACTGACGATGTCACTTGGTTGGACCTATCATGCGAATTAGATGGGATCATACGTTTGAGTCTGCAAGTGTAATCGAAGTAATTGACGGCCATTCGGATATCATTTACATACGCCTTCAGCAAGATTGGGGGTAAGTATGCGTCCGTAAGCTCTCCCTTTAATGTCAATGATGTCTAAAATGCACTTTTGAGGACACGGGTGATTTTCACATTTATCAAGAGCGAACCTTATATCAACTTATATCGTTTGAATTATAGATATTCTCATGCGTTCGTGCCATTATATTCTACTCTCTGTCTCTGAGCCGCTCTTGAGGAATATTTAACAATGCATGCATGGTTTCCAGGATCCTACGTCCGAGAGATCTTTGTTTAGCTCGTTACTGGAAGCGAGAAGAGAGTGGTGCATATTGTGTCTTTTATAGATCAGTCCTCAAGAAGCCCTTGGAAGCGGGTTACGTTCGAGCGTATATTCACAGTAAGTCTTAACTTCTTCCAGTGAGCAGCATTACTTGCAGTTAAGACTGAGTTACGAAGGAAGTTGCAATTTCTGAAACTATATCGCAGAACTAGCTGATTGTTTGCCGAAGAGAATGTATCATGTGGGCAGCATTAGAATTAAAACATCCTTTTGTTATGTACCACTAAGCATGAGCCTAATCTGGCACTTATCGTTTGCCATTGGATATCAGGTGGCGGCTACATAGTTACTCCTTTGAAGACAAGTGGTAGCGGAAAGCCGCGTACTTTAGTGGAGTCTGTTTTGGAAATGGACGCTGCAGGCTGGTCTTCCTTATTAGGGGCTGGATTCTCTGGGTACCCTACTCACCTTAGGGACTCTCTTCTGGCCGTTGTCGCGGGTGAGTCTCAAAACCTCTTATTGTAATTTTTTGGAGGCTGCAAATTTCATGAACTGAGATTTTCGTACAATTATGGGTACAAACCTGTGTACAAACCTACCATGCTGCTTATTAATTTGGGCAGGCATACGGGAGCATGTTGCTGCACAAAGATTCAATTCCCGAGTCACTATCATCAAACGGCATATTATAGAAGAGTATTCAGATTCTCTGCAAGCAGCCACGCATGACCTTTCAGAAGCTGCTGTCAGTGTTGCCCCATTTCTCAGCACAAGCGGTGACATTGAAGAGTTTTTTGATGCTATCACGGACCAGTTCTCTGACAGCTCTGAGGTAGGGCTTTCATTCTCATCTTCAGGCATGCGTTGTAGGCAAGATTCACATCTATTTGTTGGATGCATTGGTGGACTCTGAAGTTCAAAAATGTGATATATTTTTCTAAGTCACTGCAATTTTTAATCAACAGAGTGTACAGAGTGTGCCTGAGCCAGTCTTGCCTTCCCCTGAGCTTCACAAACCACCTAGGATCAAAGTTCGATCAGGTATCATGTCTATTCATTTGCAAAATAAGTTAGGCGTGTTGCTTTGTCATGGGATTAATTGTCAGCTAGTGGGACAACATTGTTCATTCGCACGGCAGCAGATTCTCTATGTCCATGTATGATGTGAAACCCGTCTTTTCATCGATATTTCTCGTATGGCATGATTATATAGTCACCATGGTCAAAGCTACATTCAAGGATTATCGATTCCTCGTTGAGTGACGTCCTTACTAAATGTTGGTCGCAGACCGTGGGGCATTTGACTTGTCCAAGTTCAGAGGCACTGTCGAGAGGGGGCCTTTAAAAGGTGGAAAGCATTCTTTTGCTGAGCCTGATAGCAGTACCTTCCTTCTCAAGGGGGTGAATTCTCTAGTGACAGGATCCAGAGTGAGTCCCTTTCCCCCAGAGCATCGTATGCACTTAAAGCATAAAACAAACAATTTACAGGCTCTGTAAGCAGTTTCTGATTATTGTGATGCACCAAGGCTTTATGCCTCGGTAGCAGAAAGTCACTCTGATTGAAGACCATGTATAATTTTTAACTGTACTCTAAGAACAAGATGACGCTGGTGATCATGAAATAGGTGATCTGTTGTCCTGAGCCCGTCAATGGCATTTGTCCATGATTACTGTTATTCAATATTTTACTGAGGGGAAGACCCCACCTCTCTATGTAGTTTCTCATTCATTATGAAGCCACCATATTTGTTGAGAAATATCATCTTTTGTTTGATGAACAGGAACCTGCAGGCAAATCTTTCTGCAAATTGGTAGGTATGGACTGGTTCAAGAGTAAAGACAGAATGGATCATATAGCTGGAAGACCTCGAAGCCATGTGCAGGTGTGTTTGGGTGACTGAGATAAGTTGTCAGTACAGAATCAAATGATGAATTAATCCATACCCTATCATAGTAAGCGACACTTAGGCATTTGAAAGATTTGCTGCTGCTTTCAATAATCTGAGCTCATGGTAGTGTCAATCTTCGTTCTGCAGAGGGCGTGCTCAAATGAGGGTTTGTTTTTCTTCGTTATCAACCTACAGGTACACCAACGATCTCCGCCCACTAGACCACTGTTGCTTTAGATTTACGATTTAACTTTTTGAGCTGCATCAAGTAGTAAAGGATTCATTTCTTGCATTAATGAAGTCGACGTCCTGGATAAAGTTGCGTCCTCGAAAAGCACATCTTTTTATCCGTCGCATCATATTGAGGATGCGCACAGGATTACTTTGATCTTTTTGTTATCAGCATCATTACTCTAGAATTCATGTATACTACTGTGGTTATTTTCTCCAGCCCTAGAACGTTTTTAATGACACGATTTGTAGCACGTACTCGTGCACTTTCTGCAACTGTTCATTGTGGTTGCTGAACTTACACCGTCTTTTGTGTACAGATTCCTCACACTATGAATTACAGTTTGGTCTTTTATTTTGTCACTGAAGAAGAGATTACAGAGGGCTCCCTTCTTCACAGATTCATATCTGGAGATGATACATTCCGAAATAGTAGGTTCTCTCTTATACCGGCCATACCTGAGGTAGGTGTACCATAGGTTATCCTGCATAGACCTTCATCGTCACTTCTGTCGCGCCTTTTCATTCACACGATCTGCTCAACATACTGGACGCTTACTGACACCGCTTACTAATTAATGCATTTGTGAGTTGCTCGATTGCTTTTCCGTGTGTCGAGTTATAATGTGGAAGGATCGTTTCGGTAATGACAGGGTTCGTGGATAGTTAAGCAAGCTGTTGGAACAAAAGCTGTACCCTTATGTCAAATTGTGGAAGCCCAGTATCATGTCGGATTCAACTACATGGAGGTAGCGTAATCATCTTCTCATTACTGATTGTTTCGTCCCAGCCTTCTTCTGCTTGCTGAATCGATACTGACGACAAGTTTGTGGAATCTGCAGATAGACCTTAATCTCGGATCCTCTGGTGTTGTCCGCGGAGTTCTGAGCTTGGTTTTTGGTTACATATCTGCTCTTGTAGTAGACCTGGCTTTCTTCGTCAGGGTATGTCGTCACTTCCTCTAGCTGCATTCAGTTTGAAGCTTTTAATATCTGAATCTCCAGATGACGCACACCTGCTTGTCTTTCTTCTACTTTTCAGCCTTGGGTCTGTTCCAGAATCGCATAACATTATAGTCCGAATGTGGTCGAAATGCGTCAGATCACATCATTGGAATCACGAGTATTCAATCCCTCGCCGAAGAATGGTTCAGTACTAATTCGTCGACTAAGCTGAAATGTTCGTTTATTGGCTTTCAGGGAGAGACTGCCGACGAGTTACCTGAGCGGCTTATTGGTGTGGGACGTATGTCACATATAC
Organism: Bryum argenteum; assembly: GCA_037043015.1. Lineage (NCBI taxonomy): Eukaryota > Viridiplantae > Streptophyta > Bryopsida > Bryales > Bryaceae > Bryum > Bryum argenteum. Next base: position 29,819,960 of record CM073323.1, read on the forward strand.
AAATGGACAAGGCTGTCGAGCTTCCTGCATCCTAGAGGCATTTAAGATAAATTGCGTATATCTCTTCTTGCTGGTAGTGCACCAGAAGAGGACATGGTCTTGCTGGTGGTACTGCATGAGAATGTCCTCTTACAGTAGTGGATTCATGCAAGAGCTCGACCTCTATAAAGGTCATGTATTCAATCGGTCGTCTAACCTTCCACTTCTGTGACCCAAATAGTTCACCAGATCAAGCGGGATGCAATCGTAGTACAGAATGGAGGTAGACCCAACAGAGCAATCTTTCGCTGGTCTAATTCATGCCGGGCTGGTCTCGAACGTGCTTCTATGCACTCTGTTTCCGGTGGTCATTTCTCTCATTCGCGAGTAGCCTTTCTCGACTGATGTCGTTTTGAATTTTTGTACCAGTCTGGATTTACAATCACGCGAGGTTTTCTGCTAGTGCATTTACCAGCTTCAAGGCCGCGCACCATTCTCAACATGTTCACCCCTTTATTGCAGTTAGTAATATTACCGAGTTTTGTATTGATTCTGGCACTCACTGGGATGAACACCTTAATGTCCCGTAGGATGTGCTCAAACAGTAAAAGATTAAGATTGCAACGCTGAGATTCACTTTCTTTTTGTTTCAATTGTATCACAATTGGCTTGTTTATACATTCCAGCAGTGAATGTGGTCGGAACAAAACTAGTCTTGTGGAGAAAGTTTGATGGTTGTGAGAGGCTTTATCGCAAGCACTCGTTTGTGCAGAGGACGTAAGCCAAGACAGCAAGATAAGGTTGTTTCTGCTAAGCATTCTGCTTGTGATCTTCAATGGTTGATAACCATATTAGAAAGAATAAGCATTTTGGTTGTATGTCACTTATCAACATTCACAAAAATTGCTCAACAGTCTCCTCCCTCGTTAGTAAGGGAGAGTATTCAGAAATGGAGCTGTACCAATAATGGAGCACTAGGCTTTTTGGGCTTCTTTACCAAGAGGTACATAATAGCCTTACAATTTAATAGTATCATGAATTCATCCAAACCTAATAGGGTATCAAATAAGGAACGATCATTTTAGGAACGAATGTGAGTCCACCTTCAAAATTTCATAGCATTTCAAAAATGATGAATCGCCTTTCACCATCTCTCCACTTACTTCCCCCACGCCTGAAAATTGCTTTCAATGTTATCTTTCAATGAAATTTATGAGTACTCTCCCTTAATGACTCTCTTCCGAACTGTTATACAGAATGTGAAATTAGATTCGATGACATTCTCAAGATTGCTAAGATACTACAACATGAACAGTGAATTTGTTATTAGAGACACTGAACAAGTACAAAAATGAGAAAGAACACCGTGTCACACGTGTTGGAAGAAAATGTAGCATTTTATACCCAAGCTCTCAAATGTCCTTGAGCGCATTTGTGGGTGTATAAAAAACATTGACAGTAATAGCCGCTTCGAGGTTAACCAGTACCAGCATTGTGCTTCAACATATGATACCAAGAAAATTAGCAATGCTGCATAGAATACCAGCGGCATCCATGAGAAGGATGTCTTCATTATTAAATGAACCACAATTCTCACATGAATAAATCTAACTAAGGATATCACCATTTCCAAATCTAACTTAGTTACTTCATACACCCTACACCAGCCAACAAATCAGTTCTATGACCAATTCATACCATCTTGTTGAACGAGATATTCACTTAGCTCAAGCCTCTTCTAAATTTCGAAAAAAATCTAAGGGCGTCAACGGACTTTCTGGAGTGAATGTCACAACTGAATCCAATCCAAAGGATCGAGTGCTTCTCCATTCTTACGAACTGCACAAGCAGAAGAGTAAATTGAACTGAGCTCATCAATCCTACTCACAAACCAGAACTCACAACAAGAGTACCTCATTGCAAGCTGTCAGAAGGAACAACAAGCAGAGATACTCAACGTTTCAGGTATATCAAGTTCTACATGTTCAAGTTTAGGAATGCCCACCTTCAAAGTGCAGGTGTGGACCTGTAGCGCGCCCAGTTGCACCCACACCTGCTACTTGCTGCCCCTTCACAACTTGCTGTGAGAAACCCAAGCAAAACACCAAGTCAGTTCGAGTGCTAACACAGAACATCAGAAGTACACATTGAAGTCAACAATGATGAAAAAACTGCTGGCTTCCACTCAAACCTGGGAAGGCTCAGGAGATTCGTACCTGCCCGACTTGGGAATGAATGGCGCAGCAATGTCCATATCTTGTTACGAATCCTCCTTCATGTTGGATAGTTACCAGATATCCATAACTGCAAGGCATCAGAGAATAGGTTCTCAATAATCGAGTCATCTGACACGTATGAGGCAATACAGTCAATGAGGGTTGAAAAGCATGATGGTTTCATTGATAACTCACCCGCCATTCCAGCCTGCAAAAGTTACCGTGCCTTTGTCAGCTGCCAAGATTGGAGTTCCCGTTTCGGCCGCAACGTCAACGCCCTTGAAAAAGTTCCCAAAATTCGCACACATCAGACTGATTATAGCATAACGCGTAGCTGAGTGTTACTATGAACGATAGTGGCATAACATGAAGGTAGTTGGGAGCTACTCATTGGACGATAGTGGCATTTTACATCTAAAAATAACAAGTGAATATTACAGTCCTGACAACTCTCATCAATGAGGGATACACGACCTGTGCAAGATATAGAAACTAAGGACCGTTGGACATGTGTGCAGATGAAATACACATGAATTTGATGGACTATACTGGGCGATCTTACCTCGTGGAAAGCACCCCAACGCCAGCCATATGTACTGCTCACAAAACTGCATGTTTACCCCAACGTGACTTCTCATGAGCTACTTTCCAAGCACAAAACGATCGACAATAACAATACCGACAACCACTGGAGACAAGGATAGCCGTCCAGATGAAGAGTTATTCAACAAGACCACGAACAAGTTCAGAGCTCGGCTTTATCATTGATAAACCGTACAATAACGACGAAGCAGAATTGATAGTAAGTCGACGTTGTCATACCCCTCTGTGACAGGACAACCGAACCGCATCCACTTGTCTTGCGAGCGCTGAAAACCTTTTCGTTTCTTTTTCCACCTCCCTGATGCAACAAAACACGATCAATCATCCAATCCAAATTATATTCGATTAATCACACAGTAGTATGATACAAGAAGCGAGGTGCAGGATAATGATGTCCATGTATGTTTAATTATTAAATGTTTTGATGAAATTCACGTAAACTAGCAGAGCGTAACTAACAATTTAACCCTTGGAAAGGAAGAGCAACGCCACTTCCCAGGTTGACACTTTGAGCCAAGCTGGTAATGTCGAAAAGGTAACATACCTTCAAGTTTCAGATTCCCGGTACTAAGCTGATGTTTGAGGGTCTGCTCTGGCTCTGGACCGCCAAATCCCGGACGTTCTTGCACACCTGCACGCTGTCTTGAAAACAGCACCCGATTGGTTCGTCGTCGACCTGACCGAATCTCTGGAAGCTCTTTGAATGATGGACCTGGAACAAACCGAGGAGGATACTTGATTTGTGCTCTCAAAAGCGTAATGCTTACATGGTAGAAGTTGAACAACTCTCTAGCGTTTGTGGCCAAAAGGAGTACCTGGTGACAAGGCCAGTACGTCGCCCGCAAAAATATTCTCGTTCCGCAAGCTGTTCAACCTTTGCAGCTCTTCTGGACTAAGCCTGTGGAGATGTTTGTCAAGCAAAAGTCAAGACGAAAGACAATACCACTTGCTACAAGTTGAGATCAACGACTGCCAACTTCACATCATCAACTCTTCTATAGAATCAGAGATGGCTAGAATTACACATTTCAAATCACATCCTGTCTGGCAAGAAGGCCGGTAGTTCTGGTAATCACCCGTGTCCAGAGGCAATGTCAGCCAAGGTATCTCCATATTGGACGCGAACAGTTTCTAGAGGGGGAATTGGATGTACTTTCTGCACCCTTCGTGACCGAGGGCATGCACTCATCACAGGCTTCAAAGACTTGAGAGGTTGTTGACAATGTCCAGAAACACTGTAGATCGATTCATTTCTTTCTTTCACAGTAGCCTTTCGACCAAGCACTGCTTTGCGCCGATCTATCTTCAAAACACTGACAGAGATACCAACACACAGAGACATAAGATACAACTTCTCCACGTTTTCAGTGATAAGCGCCGAGAGTTGATTATGCACAGAACTTATCACACAGACAATGAAGATAAGTCGACGTTGTGGCACTACTTGGTTAAGCCACTCAAAATCTACACACGTAATGGGCTAAATTATCAATGTGCACATCGGGGTCTTGTCTCACAAACCTGCCAGAGTAGATGACATCCTCGTCTAAGTTGTTGAGTTCCTTCAACGCCTTCACTGAGGTTCCATACTTCTCTGCCAGCCGTGCAAGCGACTCGCCGTCGCCCACTGTGTGCTCCCGATAGTTACTACACACGATTCGTCCTAAAAGAACTAGTGTTTTACTAAGACTCCAGATCTCAGGTCTCTTCAAAATCGACGGAATGGCCCTACTTGTTGCAAGCTCTCTGTGCACGGAGCTTGTTTTTACTCTCGAAACAGTCGTGCGACTCGTTGACGGGGAGGGATATCGACTGGTATCGCGAGGTATTGAAATCCGACTGCCCACTCGTAGACTATCTGGGTTCCTCAGACTAGGATTTGCACTCAAAAGAGTCCTGTCAAACAAGCCCCCGTGAAAACTTCACAACTTTTAGAACTGCAAACTTAAAAGTTGAAATAGCAACATATTCTGTGATACAGACCACCTGCGTCAAGAAAGTTGCAATAGTTGTACATGCTAACATTCTCGTACAAATGCCAATATTAACTTTCGAACGAGCTGCTACCAAATCTTCTCAAATCTAACGAACGGCAACATCAGAATCTAACGCTGACTACAGTACTATTGTAAAAGCCTCTTTGCTGCTAGATGACCCAGCAAACGACAGAACCACATCAGTTATATTTACAGATTCTCAGGTCTTCGGTGTTCTGATGAGATCGAGAGGAAATTCTGATGAAAGATCAAAAGCGCAATTAGCTTTCTAGTTTCACCGATTGCGACAAAAGACACGACTATTGAAGTGCAATCGTAAGGTGCGGTGGTTAACCTTAAGTCGACATTATGACGTCTTCCAATATCATATAGCCAATCGCCTCGTTGAACAATGTGCTCGGTACACGAACCGACAGCAGTAGCAGAAGTCATAGTTGTCGAACTCAAGACCTCAAAGTTTTCGCTCAACCGGCTCCGCGTCCCAATTGTGGGCCTGGAAACCACTGGCGATCCATGACTATGTAATTCTACTGCTATCTGCAATAGCTATCTGACAAAATTACGATATGTAGGAATCTAATGAATGCAGAAGTAACCAACATGAATAAGCACAAAACAAGAATATCGAGTAGACTACAATCACTTTGCAAGCACTTGAATGGCAACGTAATACTGGCCTTGCGAAGGTCACAAGTACGTTGATCAAGAGGAGAATAACAGCAGATACGCTACCAGAAAAAGAGAGCTTGAATATGAAACAAGGTGCAGCTGTTCAATTCAAAAAGCACAATGGACAATTGCTGTCGAATACTCTAACATTCAGAACCGCGTAATTCCCATTCTTTCTGCTGTGAAACAATCAAGTTACGAAATACACAAACCTGTTCATTTTCAACTCCAGCAAGCTTGGGAGAGAACCACTTGAACATCATCTTCTCGCATACTCTCTTGAGTAAGCTCGTCGACTATTCATCGGAATCGACTATTCGACTACAACAACCACAGCATCGCACGATTAGATAGCTGTCACAACTCAACTGTGCCGGCCGACGATACACAACTTTGCCAAGACAAGATTCTACCCGCTTCGAGCCCGGGACAATCCCCGACATTGCAATGCTGCTCTTAATACAGAGCCAGAGAATCAATACAGAAGCTCCGAGAGAGGAATCGATTCAACAATCCATTTCTCCCCGAAACTTGATCATCTACATCTCCATCAATCTCACCGCAACTCAATAGTATCGCGAAAGAGCAGATGAGGGATGACCCTATCGATCCACAAATGGCAATGTAGAAACGACATGGTTGATAAAGATGACGAAAAACGGCAATGAAGACAATGTGGAAACAAATTAGTACCGAATTTGAGGTTCAGAGCGCTCAAGTCGGCATGTCGCACCAGCGCCTCGCGATCACAATGATCTAATGTCACTCCCCAAAATTAGGGTTGAGATGCTCGCAACTTTAAATCCAAAGCCTCATTCAAAGTTCGAGCCCATGAGATGCACTCATCACTAATGATTTGCTTCTGAGGCTTTCATACCCGCTCACTAAACGCAATACCCGCATTCTGAGCGAAACGCCCGCTTGCTGAGTGCAATACCCGCCACTTAACGAAATACCCGCCACTTAACGCAATACCCTCTCAGTCAACGAAATATCCGATCGCTCAATGCAATACCTGCTCAATATCCGCTTCCTGCTCGCTAGTTGGAATGGAGGTCCGGGCTTCGGCTTCAGTATTGGAAGGTCGGCTCATATCTTGGATAATAAGCAGGCATCAATAATTCCTTCTCATCTTCTAAGTTCGAGCAAGAGAGATAGGAACTCCTGTCCCTTTCGAAAGGGCCAGCGTGAATGAAGTGTCCGTTTGTAATGCTAATAATCCGATGCCCATTAGAGAAGGGGAAATTAATCGGAGCAATCAAGTAGCTTCTCGTCTGAATCTACACTTACAATACGCTTACAGATTAGAGAGTTCACCCTTTTAATGATTGGATCTAAATACTTTCAGAGCCTTCGTATTGAATGATTGATGCCCTCTGTTGAGGAGTTAATTTGAGTATGCTAGTAATATATGGTATGCACACCTATATGCGGGCACCTACCTAAAGGCGTGCACCCAAGATTCTTTCTTTCATGAAGATCTAACCTCCCCTGCATGTACCTCATGCGGACATAATTAGGGTGTCCGCTTTTAGGCTACTGCTTTTAAAAATTGTATTCAATTATGTGTGTTTTTTTAAAACCACAAAAATAGGGAAAGTGAGTCTATTCCTCATCCCTGAGAAATAGTAACCCACTCATTTCTCTTTCCAAGTATATAGATTTCCTCAATTTTCCTTAAGTGCACGATAATAGGTGTACATACCATAAAGTACCACTGTAGACTAAAACAACGATCAACATCACTTTTTTATCAAAAATAAAAATTGAAAATCATTTACAAGAATTTGAAGTCGAAAAGATTATATTTTCTTCACTTTTTAGTCTGTGTACAAGTATGGTCACAATAAAGTGTGAGGTTTAACCCCTAAACGTGCCGAATGTCGAAAAACGACATTGTGGATGAAGGGCAGAGACTTTGAAGAGCCATAATTTCTTCATCTGGAATTTGTTTTGGATGAAATTACTTGCCTTGTGTCCCATATCAATTCTAGTTTCTTTCAAGGGCATTATTGAGATGAAAGTAAACATCTTCGTAGTTGGTGGGTTTCATTGCAATAAGTCTATTACTTCAAACTGAAAATGCTAAGATTTTGATATGTTTCTTGAGTACTATTATGTTACTATTTTGCAATCTATGACGCCCCATGACTCCAAATTTGTACTACATGATGTACAATATGTCTACTACAAGATTGAATAACTTACCTTTGTTTCCATTAATGACACTTCTTTGAAGAATGTGTTTGTTTTTGTACAAATAAGTCAAACCATTTAGGGGTTAAACTTCAGCCTTTAGTCAAGCCTCCTTTGCTCAAGTTTTACACCATGATGTGGAATAAAAGGGAATAAACCCTAATTTACTCAACTTTTACACCATGAATCTAGAAAATGATGGGGATTCTAGGGAATTATCCCCTAGAGTCATATTACGCTTGCATTTGACTATTGATCATGCAACCCATGACTAAAAACAAATTTGGCACTACACATGCGTACACTTGGCCAAACCAAGCCTTGATTGACCCACCTTTTTACCAGGTCGGCACAACGGCAGGATCCGAACCCGTGATTTGGTGTCCACCAGTTTTGAATGGTTGGTTTTTAAGTTATATGGTACCGTATCACCACACAAGTAATGTAGCCGTTGACCGCGTGAATCTTCCATGTTCCAAAACTTGCCCAAGTTTTCCTCACGTTTTTCTAATATAAGCATCTCCACTTTAACTGTACTTTAGTACGATTTGCACAGAAGCTTTGTGTCGCTCTGACTATTATTGACTTTACCACTAAAGTCGACTCAGGTCGTTTGGGGTTTTTATTCTACTATGTTTAGCTTACATGAAGTTGAAATCTTTTGCAAAGTAGAAAGTTTTTTCATAGCTTTTCAAACAGTCATTTCACGTTTTAAAATTCCTCATACATTAGGAGATATTCATGGTCACAATTTGCATACACTACCGTATTTAAAATCTGCCCAAAACTGCAATTTATGATCATTTATTCTCAAAATCCGCCCAGAATCAAGTAAATCGTGGAAACTTACCAAAAGTTAACATTTTTTCAAGTTTTGTTTTTTGACAAAATGAAATTAAGGTTTCGAGGCATGATCTCACCCGTTGGATTTCCAATCCATTGTTTCTTACACGGCGTTTTTAATGTCAAAGACCAACCTATGTTAGTAGTTGATATTTGACATACCTCCATGTGAATATTCAAGCGTTTATGTAAGTTCTATAGGTCGCATGAGAGTAAAATTTACCTGGACACGTTCCTAACGCACCTAGGAACAAGGATGTGAAGAGCCACAAGTCAAATTTTCTACCAAAATTGGTTCTTTTGGCCCTCAAAAAAACTAGTTGCCCTTTTGACAATTAGAGGGAAAATCATTTTATTCAACTTTAAAACCTCCACCTTGAATAAGAAGTGGGTAGTGTTCGCTAGTTCTCAGACTTTGTGGCAATTTGAGGCCCAATCGACTTTGGGAGTTTTTCACAATTCAAGCCACATTATATCGTGCAAATGGGGAACTGACTTCCTTAACCCTTAAACGTCAGACCCAGCCCGAGGGGCTGGGTTTTTTTTGGAGAGAATCTTGCTCATAACTTACACTCCATTATACCAAATGGAATTTTCAAAATTCCAAATTGAGCACCTTAAAGAGATCTATACTTTCTTAGAATAGAGCTCAAGCAAATTAAAAATAGAATAATGCTAAAAATGGAGTTTAAAAGAGATTTTGGGTGTGGTATCAGGACAACATATGACGTTTAAGGGTTAACTTATCGTTCGTGTGGTTGGGTGCATGGGTCCTCATCTGTGGGGCAATGATTCATGATAACTACCCTAGAATCCGTGGAGACCCCCTCAACCCATCTTTTTTTGATAATTTTGAATTCAGAAATGAGATCTACGGCCCCAGATTACTCCAGAGGCATACCCCATCCTCCTCTCCTTGGTAGCTGCTTCGAACGCTTACCCTCTTCAGTCGACGACGAAAGCATGCAGAAGTACTGCTAAGAATCCGGGGTAAGACGAACATCAGACCGACCTGACGACTGGCTCCTGAGCTCCTGCTGTCCTGAGCTCCTGGCATTAAAGTTCGACAATCGGCATTCAATTGCATCCAGGACAGGACCGTGATCCTACTCTTCGATAAACACTTGGACTTTCAAGATAGCCACGGAGTAACTTGGGCGACTTTGAATGCACTCATGCACTTTCAGAACTGGAAATCAGAATGAGACAATGAGTGACCCTGGATCACTCAGTCATATTGGCAACGCTGAAGTCAGTTCTGTGTCTGGAATGGACAGGCCTGTGACCACGTAGTCAAAGATCAAAATTTTCTTCGACTCTGTTCCAAACGTGCAATCATGTAAGAGTTTCGAGATTAGTTCGCAAGTTCTTCTACAAATCATATACTTCATACTCCTGTGAAGAACACGAAACATATGTTTATATCAATCAGTGTCAAAATTTGTCTTAGTATATCTCACTTTGACTTCTCATATCATGTGTTCAAAACTTAATTTTGGATTGATTAAACCCAGTTTGACTACGAGAATTACTTGAAGCAATCACCACACTGTATAGAGGTCGGTTGTGATACTATAGAGGTATGTGGGTGACATTATAGAGATTTAATGTGTTTGGAAATGCGAGTACAATTCTGTAGTCTTGATGGATGCACTTTTCTGGACTATGTAGGCAGTAGTCACCATCTTCTGGTCAGCCTTGTACGAATTTACAGTTTGGGCAGTATCATCCTAAAACCGTCCCAGAGAATGAGTCCTAGGGTTGGGTGATAGAAGGGAGGGTGTGATATTATAGAGGTGTGACTTCCGGAAGCCGCTCACAGGGTGGGCCACTCTCGGCGAAGGCACCTGCTCCGGGAGCTGTCCCCGAGCCAGGACACAAGCTCCGTCGTCCGAGAAAGGAGGGGGCTGGATTTGCAAGGAAAGCCGTTGGAAGTCGTGGAGCTTTCCATGAGCTGGGTACCAACTAAACATACTTGGCCGTTGGTTGCCAATGTGCACATGTCTTCCACTCCCCTCGCACTAAAACCTGCAACTTCCATGCCCTTCTCAGCAAACTCTCTCGCAAGCCTCCACCTTTGCTTCACGGTGTCCCGCCATTATTGCTAGATTGTTGCTTTCGTGCCTCTCGTCAAGCCTATCACACTCATTGTTCCCGCCTCTCCCTTTTGCTGTACATGAATAATGTTCAGCTTTTCTCCTAGTGCTTTGATCACACCGCTGTTGCAAACGTCACTCCTGCGTAGGTACCCTGCGTGAAGGGTAATTGTTGTGTATATTCTGTCTGTTCGAGGATGACATTTTGATTTGTATCAGATTGATCGGGGTGGTCAGCAGAGAGTTGTAGCGTTACAATGCCGTGGGCATGGTGCCTAGGAATGAAACTCCAGCAGCTTGTGGTCGCAGTAGTGTTTTGTGTGCTGTACTGCTCCTCGGTCGCAGGTGAGTCTCTTCACTCATTGCCATTGATTGCATGCTAGCTTCCCTACATGTGCTGATTCTGACGTGCTAATGGCTGCAGAGGCGCATTCGATAGGCGCGGTGTACGGGCGCAATGGCGACAATATTCCGAGCGCTAGCGAAGCCGCCGCGCTCATGCAATCGAACTCGATCACGCGCGTCCGAATCTATGATCACGACAAGAACGTGCTGCAAGCGTTCGCGAACACGCAAATACGCGTGATCATCGCTGTCACGAACGATGAGATTCCGGCTCTCGCATCCGGAACCTCGAGCTCGGACGCGTGGGTGCATGCTAACATCAGCCCATACATCACCACTACTAACATCAACGCCATAGCCGTGGGCAATGAAGTCCTCACCACGGACTCCCAACTCGCCTCCCAGCTCGTACCCGCCATGCGGAACCTGCAATCCTCGCTTAGCTCGAAGGGGTTCAATTCCGTGAAAGTCTCGGCCCCTCACGGACTGGGCATCCTAGAGCTTTCGTACCCACCTTCAGCCGGTGTCTTCTTCGAGAGCTTGGGAAATGTGCTGCAGCCGTTACTGGACTTTCTGGAATCCTCGGGCTCCTTCTTTATGTTTAACGTGTATCCTTACTACCTGTACTTGAACGGCGCGAACAGCATTAGCTTGGATTACGCGCTTTTCAATGCGGGCACGCCCGTGGTGGACTCCAAGACGGGGTTGCAGTACCTGAGTTTGTACGACGCGCAAGTAGACGCGCTCGTGTCCGCGATGACGAAGATGAATCATAGTAGTCTTGACATTGTCGTGACGGAGACCGGGTGGCCGTCCGAGGGCGACGATACCGCTGCAAGTTACCAGAACGCCAGAGCGTTCAATCAGCGTCTAGTGCAGAGGACGATGAACAGCTCGGGGACACCGTTGCGACCTGGGGCAGAAATCCCCGCGTACATCGTCTCGCTCTACGATGAGAATCTCCGTCCTACCCCGCCCGCATCGAATCGGCATTGGGGCTTGTTCAACATCGACGGAAGCAGCAAATACGATTTCGAGTACCTTACTGGATCCACCACTGGTGGAGGTGGAGGGGGCGGTGGTGGAGGTGGTGGAGGTGGCGGAGGAGGAAGCCCTTCACCTCCTCTCACCCCTCCACCCCCGAGTGGTGTGAGGACATGGTGCGTTGCAAAGGCTGGAGCTTCCAACAGCAGCCTGCAACAGGTCAGAAATCAGTCCCCCTTCCCTCATATGATGGTCTTTTTTTTGAGATTCCAGCAACTTTCTTCTTTGCAAAACCATCGCCACAGGAATACTGAGAATTGAAGTTGTCATGTAGGGTGTGGATTGGGCGTGTGGAGCCGGGAAGGCGATGTGCAAACCGATAGAGCCCGGGGGCAGCTGCTACCTTCCCAACACAATGGTGTCGCATGCTTCTTACGTCTTTAACATCCACTACCATTTCTTTCAAACAGACCGAAGGTCATGCATGTTCGGTGGCGACGCTGAGCTCACCACTGTCGATCCTAGTGAGTGCCTGCACTGTCCCTTTCAGCTTCGGGCAATGCTATGAGCAATGATCAGCAAAAGTACATGAATTTTTTTTCCTCTATGTGCGGGTGGTTTAAGATACTGAAAGTGTGCTATATCTGCAGGTTATGGATCATGCATTTATGTAGCAAGGTACTTTGACCCCCCATCCCGATTCTAATTCTGCCAAATTGCATTAATTCGTCGAGATACATGATTTGAAGGAAGGAAAAAAACAATCGTGTTTTGTACTCTGAGAAAAGTGGCACCCTGCTATTTCTGCTTGAATTTAGTCTTATGAGGTTTGTGTGTGTGGGTGCAGTGCCGCCTCAATGAGGATGGTGTCATCATGGACAAACCTGCTTTTATTCTTCACGACGACCGCACTGTTGCTCATGTGTAGTCTGTGACGAGATCCCGTTTTACATGTATGAGATGGACATGGCGTCTAACCTCCGGTTGGCGTCAGGACAACCTTTGTGTACAGTACAACTAGATTGATGAGCGCTCCCTCCGAGGTGGGAGGCCGAGAGTGGTCATCTCGTAGCTCAAAAATCACAGTTTTGACCTATATCAATTGAATACATTTAGTGGTATTCGCGATGTTCGTTGTATACGAGGTTGAGAGACTGGAACCTCCTAAACTTGAACGTATACATGAATGTTTCATTTGTGTACATGTATGTTTTGTAGGGTTTGGGGACAGGGCTGGGTGTAGCAATTTTCAGGGGTCTTGCACCTCGCACATGTATTACAGTTAACAAGTCACTCTATATTTTAGTGGAATTGGCACCCTACTCAGTTGTGCAGTTGTACCTACCACCTTGTATGCAAGCAGGCCCTTTCAAGATTCCATCTTAGGCAACGACACTTAAATCACATAATTGATTCAATGAAGAGCTTTGAACATCAATCCAGCACAGCGAGATTGAATTTGAAACATCGTACCAACGACAATGGTGCATGCGAGTGACCACAAGACCTGTCCATACTCTTCTCAGAAGAAGCTGTCAGCAGTCAGATCAACAGCAGTGTCCACTTGCAACCAGGTTCCCGACTGTAGCAATAACAACTACTCAACAGTCACATAGTAGTAAGAAAATTCACCAATTCAATCACAAGGAGGCTTTCAGTGCTTGTGTAGAAATGTGAAAAGTCATCGCTGGATAATGCCAATCATGAAAATCACTTCAGTTGCGAAACCACTCAAAAAAGCACATGCTCTGTGGGAACCACATCTCTTGGAAAATTCAACTTGGATAGAGTAGCAGAATGTCATCCTTACAACGGTCCTGTCATCCTTAAGACGGTCGTCTGCTTCACATCCTCCAAATCCTTTTGGGCAATATCAATTTGCTCAATCGTGAAATTATGGTTTGTGTATATGCAACAATCTGCAGCAATCTTCATAGCTTTCTTGGCTGCCGATTCCCACACAAACAGTAACATAACAGGTTTCAGAATATGCTGTTAATCAAACATGATCAATATCCAGAAATACGCAATTGACGCGAGTCCTACACTCACCAATCGCTTCAGCATCCCAGTCAGGCAAGTCGATAAGAGCCCTCGCAGCTGCTGAGGCATATGATCCTCCAGAGCCAATACCTGGAACAAGGCAACTTGGAAGTCTCAGTAACTTTAGCATCAGAAATCCTTATCATGACTATCTTGATACCACGAAACATGAAAGAGAGAGCAACTCAATTTCTTGAATCATACCTATAACACCATCATAAGGCTCTAATACATCTCCATTCCCAGTGATTGTCAATGAGATATCAGCATCCGAAACGACCATAACAGCCTGCAGCCAAACCCACTCAAAGCATGTGATTGAGCAGCCTCACACCTCCACGAAAACACACCTCCGTTCCTAAAAAGCTCGAGAAAAAGGCATACATCAAGGCGCCTGAGAAACTTGTCCGTGCGCCAAGCTTTGGCGAGCTCCACTGCAGCTCTTGTCAGCTGCCATCGGATTCCCCCAGATCAAATAAATCAATGGTCCAGTTTCACCATCACTGGCACAGTTGGAGCAACAAAGCAGACCTGAAGGATTTAGGAACAGCAAACAATATAACAGAAGGAACATGACGATCAAGGCGATATGTCCTTCGCTATCCTCGTACCTGACCTGCAACCAACAGCAGCGAAATAGCATTCAGGACCAGAATCTCCTGACTCACGGAACTCCAAAAACTCAACTTCAATGCGTGTGATAAGTTTGTGTCTATCTGATAAAGTGTAGTGAGCTTGAGCCTAGGCTGACAGATGTGTATAAAACCAAGAAACAGGTAGGAAAGAATACCAGAGTGTTCTTCGAGTTTAGACTCCAATCTTTCAAATAAAGTAAACGAGTCAGCAGTGCCGCCTACAAAACAAGCCCCTCTCCCCATGAGCAAACACCAGCTCAATGCCCTCGTTACAGATATTGAGAACTTTGAACAACGATAGAATGATATAAACTTCAAGGACAACGCCAATATCCTAAAATCTTGTGGCCATTGTATTTTAATGAATCGAAAAAGACAGCTGCGGGAGTGAGGTGGACAAATTCCACTCACACTCCATAACAACTGACCTGCAAATCCTCCAATAACGTTCGCTCCGAGCCTCCGGACTTTCCGGACGTTGGGCTTGATGATTTCATTGCCAAGAGTGACTTGACCATCTCCAATTATGATGACCTTTTTGCCCTTTCGCACACATAATATGGTGGTGCCAAGCATATCATTGCCTTTCGAATGAGAATGTCTCAAGCTGGAGGCACCATTGACAACTTAGAAATTGCTGTTCAGGATAACTATTACTCAATGAAGGACTTATGAGGATCCCTCGATTAACATGCGATCTACTAGAGGGGATGGCACAAGCCATACATCCTTAGCACTTCTTTCAGTAGGTGCCAATACTGTGTAAGTCTAATCTTTCTGGTCTTCAGTTTTCCAACATTAAGATTGACTGACATTAATTTCCCGCTGCTTTAAAAAAATCATCACAGCAACTGAAAATCAGTAGCGAGAGGCTTCCCCGAGTATTACAAGCTCAACCCTAGTTTGACCACTCTCTGCGATACACGATGCAATGCATCTATTACCTAGGAACTGCTGTCACGATACTCTACGGCAAGCTTCAATAATTTCCTGAACACCGATTCATCAATCCAGTAACACAAGAGCACTGACCTGTGGTTCAGCGCTGGAAGAATCCCATCCCAATCTCTCACACTCGTGCTTTGCACAGACCGTCCTGCAATTAAGAGGCCAATGGATCATCGGAAAGAGGAAAATGATGAATTAGTTCCTCCAAACCCTAATTCATAGATTGTGCAACTTCGCGAAGTACATCGAAGAAGGTCCACACTTGTACAATTCTAGAGACAATTCATTGAGTAATGAGAAGCAGAGTTGTACTTCCAAGTGTGGCGAGATGAGAATTTCGGAACAGACGGGCGGCCATGATCTTGGAGTTGCTACAAGTGTCGTGTCGAGGGGAAGAATGACGAGATCAAGCTTACGAAGTTGCAGCTGCGAGCGATATCAGGCAAAGCGGAGCACCCCCAACTCGCACAGCCTAGGAAAATACCATGCTATAAAAATACGAGCTTGATGCCCATTGAGAAATACTGATGTTCACCAAGAGTAGAGTAAGGTTCCCAATAATGGCTCAATTTTCAGCACAAAATCTATTGCTAAGTTGACCATGCTATCAATTTTCACGGATGGGGAAAGTAAGTGGAAAGATAGAGCAAGTGGAATCATCAGTTCTGGACTTTTTTACATTAAGTTATGAATTTCTGAAAATAGACTTATAGGTGATTTTCTAGAATGGTGCCCTAAAATGGCACCCTTTAATGTTTGCTCTTGATGTATAGTTTTATTGGATTGGGAAGTTTTTATGTACCTTTGAGTGAAAATTAGAGTATGTTCACTATTGAACATGATTCATTATAGAGCGCTCTACCTTAGAGAGATTAAAGTTGCATGGGAAGGGGGAGTTTCTGAGCTTCGTTGTGTCCATAATCGCCACATGTCTTCTTTCATGTCCCAAGATATAGTAAAAAAAATCAAAATTCTAATATATTGAATCCATCACCATTGAGCTTGCTTCAAGCTTCAGAGTATCATAACTTACAATTTGTGTAACCAAATGAAAAAGTGTTAGATTGGAAACTTGTGTATTCTATATTTCCCCAAAGCAAGCTCATACCTTTGACGGCACATGAACTTTTGAACCAACTATAAGCAAGTTTAACCCAATTGTCCATTTTATGAACAACTTTACGTTATTTATATTTCTTTGTTTGCTCATTAGTCGAATAGAATATAGTTGTAAATAGCAATTTGCCTCAATTTCCCAAAGAACTTTTGAATTAAAGGCCTACTCCAAATTTGAGAAAGTGAAATTTGACTAAAAGGCTGTTGTTTTTGGGTTTTGAGAGGAAATATATTTGAATTATAGACTTCATTCTTTGCCTTTCAAGAGTCTTTATTATCTGATTGGTGGCATCACCCAATTGGCCTTGAAGATGTATCCAACGTCCTCCTACTATCAACCCCTCTTGATTCATTACTCCCTACCAAATCTTCTCAAGCATGGCAAGGCATTTAATTTGAGTCTTGAATTTGAACTAACATTGCAACTTCGATATAATCAACAACCAAAATTCCATGGTTTGCACCGCATGATCTCAATTTCACCAATTACTTAGTAATGTTAAAGATTTTCAGTTGGTTGACAAAAAACAAAATTTTTAAAAAAATAAAAAAAATCAATCAATCAATCAAGTGTACAGAAAGAACATGTATATTTGCCATCAAAATATTTTTTGAAAAGAAGGGCATGTATCTATCTAAAGCCACACAGTGAAGATTTAGCCTATTAGATTTAGCCAATTTACCTCTAAAAGCCTAGTTAACTATTTTATAATTGATTGGGAATTTCAAATGCGTGCCTTGCCAAAAGAACAAAGAGTTCAAGTTGTTTTATAATACACTAGGAATTTGGTGAGTTTAGATTAGTTGGTAATTCACATAACCTCATTTGGCCTTGTACTTAGTTTTTGTATAATTGTGTAGACCTAAACAAGGCAAGATCTTTTTTCAAGGGCGAATTGAGGGTGATATTCCTAAACCAACCGGATTGCAATGATTAATAAACGATGAGCAAAAACTTGAAGTTTCCAAATTCAACTTATTCGTAGACTGCCAAGGACAATAAGGGGTCACCCGTGACTCCCTTGGTCAATCCCAATAATCACAGTCAAAAAGAAATTATTCTATTTCTAGTGATGGATTTGTCAAAGAAGATGGTACTTCTGAATTGTCCCCTTTTAGTGCAATAAGTGTTAAGTCAATAATAAAATAAAGGGTCCCTTGAAGCGATCATTTCAAACCTCTCCAAATCAATATCATGTTTTCGATTGTATTTGTAAGTGTTGGAATTTTCAATACCTTCTCTTGTTAAAAGGAACATTGTGCATGGGGAGTCAAGCTATATACATGGCCGAAAGTGTAAAAATCCTCTCAATTTGATTGGTTCTTTTGATGTAGTTTGAAATATGGGCGGATTCATGTTAAGAGGATTTTCACTTTCGGCCTTATGTATACCTTGACTCCTTATGTAAAGCATTCTGAAGCCTCACATATGAATATATAGATCTCGAATACTTGTTGTTCATCAAATGCATGAATTTCCCAATCTATGTGAAAATCATATTTGTAACACTTTGCATACTCGTACTCTACAACTTTCTACATTTACAAATTTGTAATTTTTATTAATTTTTTAGAGATCTATATATTAAGTTGTTGATTTTGTTGGAGATTTGGAGCTTATTCTAAGGCCTTTAGGTTGAATGTGATACTCCATGAACAACAAACTTCTCTTCTATAATATATATATACACACATATATACATATAATTTTATTTTCGATATATATATTTTGCAGTCATAGATTACCATTTGAGACTTTTGAGCACTTGCATGCAATGGTTATCTTTTATCATGTACTGTTTTTTATTTAAGAGTAGGGATGAAGATGCTTTTAAGCAATACCCGAAATCTTCTCTTTTCTTTTATGTGAGTAAACAAGACTCAAGAAATCGTTTGCAGTAGAAGCTCTTTTAGTTACTCCTCACTTAGGCACCACAAGCCTTGGCTTGGTGGTTAGGCTTAGGCCCCCAATGAGGAGGTCGTGGGTTCTATTCTCCATGCCGGCGTGGTGCTCACCATTATAGTCCACCCAACTATTGTGGGAGGTCCTTGGACCTTGTTGTATGGGTACCTCAAAGCCCTTTGGGGGGATACTATGTCAAGTATCTTCAAGGCACTAGTAACTAGGTTAGAAACTAGCGTAGTTATAGTGTCCACCCTCGAGAGAGGGAAGTAGTATTGTTCTAATTTCCCCTTGTCCGGTGGCCATCGGGATATTAGCATTACGAACGGACACTTCATTCACACTGGCCCCTTACAAAGGACTGGAGTCTCTGTCTATCTTACCCCTCACTTATGCTATTTGCAAGACCATATTGACAAAAAATACATGTAACAAAGAGATTTCTTTGTGCGGTTCTTTAGTGTAGGAAGGGCTGCTAAGGCACGAGAGGCCTTGGCTCAGTGGTTGGGGCTCATGGCACCCAATGAGGAGGTTGTGGGTTCTATTACCCATGCTGGCGTGGTGCTCACCACCATAGTCCACTCAACTATGGTGGAGGTCTTTGGACCTTGTTGTATGGGTACCTCAAAGCACTTTAGGGGGGGGGGTACTACATCAAGTTTCTTCAAGACACTAGTAGCTAGTCAAAAAGAAACGTATTTATAGTGTCCACCCTCGAGAGGGGAAGTAATATTGTTCCAATTTTTCCCTTGTCCGGTGGGCATCCGATTATTAGCATTACAAACGAACACTTCATTCACGCCGACCACTTAGAAAGGTACCGGAGTTTCTATCTATCTGAAGAGTCGCTAATTCAGTTCAATTTAATCATTGACCAGATTCAGCTCTTGGTATGGGTTAGGCTTGTGACTATAGTTGCATGAGCATGGACCACTAAATGTCCCCATCACAATGAAGCCATGTCATCAAACATGCGAGTGACGTGGCCTACGTGATGTCCACGTCACCCCATTTTGAAAAACCCTAAAGCCCTGCTTGACTCATCATCTTCGTCGTGGTGTTCTGCTACGTCGGGGCGATTTGGCGCATTTCTAGGGTTCCGTTAGTTTCGTGCGCACCTTACCCCGACGTGCTGACCACTAACCAAACTTAACTTACTCCGACACACAAGCCATCACTTCACTCGCTACCATTACTCGCTTGAAGCGAACTACTGATCGCACTCCTTGTCCACTCCTCTTGCTCGCAGTTGAAGCGGCAATTGAGCTTTCTCCCCTTTCTCTGTGCACCTCGTTCTCACCACCGCTTCCGAGATTGCGTTGCGAAAGAGAGACAGTGATTGGGAGCATCGAGGAGATCTCATGGAGACTCTGCAGTCGCATTTGTCGAAAGTGCGCATTCCAGAGGGATCCAATCGGATTTACAAGCAAGAATGCTGTGTCTCATTTTCTACCCCGGTGAGGACTCACTTCTCTTGGCCAATTCCGACGAAAATTCGTCTCTCTTAGGAATCAGGGGTTTAATGTGCACCGCTGAGAGGAAATTCAGTATTCCAGGGGGCTAATTATGATTGAGTTTTGGAGCTTGGAAGGCAGTTTAGGGTTGGAGCTTCATCATAGCATCCTTGCGAACGACCAGACTTTCATTGCGCGAGATGACTGCCATTTTTATTTATAATTACGCCCAATTTACTTGTCGTTGCCGTCATTTTTTCCGTCGGAGTTAGCGTTGGCTGGATTCATAGTTCTCACGAATCGAGGATTCAATTTAGCGGAAGATTGATCGCTGTTGAAGATATCGGCTTTAGTAATAGTCACGGCCATTTTGGTAGCAATTGGATGTCATTATCGAGTACCGACAGAGAACTTTAGTAGTGAAGCCATTTTCTGTAGTTTTTCGGGATGCCTGTGCTGTTCTCGGTCATTCAATGCTGGCTGTTGAGGTTGAGTAACTCCTAATTATGGTAGTGCCTAGTTGCGATTTGGTTCAGAAACTCATGTGGACTACTGGCCGACGTGTCATGTGTTATTATCCCTATCCGCAACTAACGATCAGTATCTGGAATGTTTGATGCAGAGGTCGGAAGGGGGTTTATTCGTCGATTTGAATTCTTTTTTGGCGTTCGGTAGGGAATACGTTATGTGGAATTTCGAAAAGACGGGTAACCCGGTTTATTTGAATATACAAGAATCGCCGAAACAAGTCAGCGAAAGTCGGCCGCACAAGAAACCTACATTGCTGGCTATCGGTATGCTCCTCAACTTTATCAAAAAGACAAAAAAGTAACCAAGTTTCGTATGTTTCGTAGATAATTAGGCGTCATGATTAGGAGCTTGTCATGCATCTGTGACGCAATGTTCGTGAATCTGAAATGTGGTGGCCAGTACCCGTTCGTCAGCTTGGATTCGTCTTTAAACTGATCATCCCCAAATTCGTTGTGTAAATATCTTACTACCTCTTAAGTCAGAAATGTACATGTGCCTTGACGGGTTCTTCGAATGACAGGAATTGAAGGGGGTTTCGATTCTAAAGAACCTGAGTATGAAGTGACGTACAGCATCGTTATATTGCCAGAATTCATCTCACTTCCGTTTCCTAGTGTGGAGCTTCCAGAGAAGGTAGATTTGGCCACTGAACATGAGGATCCTGGATAGTTTGCAATTCAGGACGCTGGTTCGCGCATCATTTGTTGCATAATTACTCACTTTAGAGCGTCTTCAAGTCTGTCTTGAGCATCTGTTGGGTAGAGGTTATATTATCGAGTCTTTGTATATCAAGTTTGACCAAGTTGCTGTGCTAAGCATCTGGTCAGCTTTCTACTTTGTAAAGTGGTCAACCTTCGCGGTGATGGGTTCAGCAAGTAACGACGTCAGTTATCTTACTTGCTCCTTTTAATGGACCATATATTTTCTGCTTATCCAGGTCAGAATGGCAGTAGATGGAGTACTTGCAGCTGTTGGTGCAGAAAGAAAAGAGCAGGTCGCCGCATGGACCGCTGATAAGAAACAAGTCAGCCCGTATGCATTGTCTTTGGAACAACTGAAAAATGGAGTGAAAGTGCCACCCACGGGTTGGAAGTGTTCTAAATGCGACAAGACAGAGAATCTATGGATGAACCTTACGGACGGTACGATTCTGTGTGGGCGTCGTAACTGGGATGGGACTGGGGGCAACAACCATGCTCTGGAACATTACGACGAGACCAAATATCCTCTGGCCGTGAAGCTTGGGACAATCACAGCTGACTTAGAAGGGGCAGGTAATATATTAATCTCCCGATTAAGGTATACCTTGTGCTATTCAATTGAAACTTCGTTCACTTGTTTTCTTTATCTCTTGTGAAGTGACTGCAGGGCACTTACCATTTTATATAGACACATTATCTGATTGTATTTGCATGTTTTGCAGACGTTTATAGTTATGCCGAGGACGATACTGTGGAGGATCCGTTATTGGCAGAGCACCTGGCGCATTTTGGTATTGATTTTTCATCTTTGAGGAAGGTATGTCTGTTTCATGTTTCTGTATCACGTCATTGTCCAGATTTCTTGAGACAAGTGGTTCTTCCTTGTAACCATCGGCGTTACTGTCGGAGTTGTAAAGTAAGTCCTGATTTATAAATCATGGTAGGACAGGAACTCCACTTGGCTAATTTAGCTGGGAGGCAAGGGGCTGCGGGCAGCAGTTGAGAGTGATTCCAGTCCTTCGAATGTAGAGAACTTTAGCATCTTGCGTATGTCTGTGTGATGACAACGTAATCCGTGTTGTGCTTGCAGACAGAAATGACAACCGCAGAACGGGAGCTGGATCAGAATACCAATTTTGATTGGAATCGAATTCAAGAGAAGGGAAAGGAACTTGAGCCTCTTTTTGGACCGGGTTTCACTGGTCTTGCCAATCTTGGTAACAGCTGCTACTTGGCGTCTGTCATGCAAGCTGTATTCTCAACAAAAGATTTTCAGAAATAGTAAGTTGTATTTGACATTGTCATTGCTATTCTCTCTCTGTCGATCATTGATTTATAATGCATAGCAGACTTCCTTCTATGTTTCCTGTACCGGGTGCTTGATTATGGGTCTGCCGTGTTGAGTCTCGAAGCTTTTAAGAGCGGAGTCCCATAGGAATTTGAAGCGCTTTTGCAGTTACTACGAGAATGTGAAACTGGATGACGCGTTCAGGCAGGCACCTGCGGATCCTACACTCGATCTTCACATGCAGCTGTAAGACTTCCGACTTGAGCTCGCTTTTGTTGAAAGAATGATTTTTCATCAATTTAATAAAGTAATAAGTACTTTTATCAATGTATCAATCAAATCTATATTAGTTCGGAGGGCTGAAGTTTGAAGGTTCGGGCGATCATTGATTTTTTTAGTCGTTCAGTTTGCAGTACTAAGAAGTGTATTGGACATTTTTGTGACCATTGATTAACAGCCTGGTTGCTTGTTGCCGGAGGATGTTGTTACCATGAGTATCATGATTAGTTTCACTTTCTTGTACAACCTGCAGATCGAAGTTAGCACATGGAATACTGTCTGGCAAGTATGCAGTTCCTTCAAATAAGGTATGCAGTATCAGTGATCATTGCGTAAGAGTTTCGAGCTAGTTACTTGTCTTCCACAGAAGTAAATGCTTAGAAGTCTTCAGAAGTTTAACACAATCGGCAAGAAAAATGCTGGATATTGTCATAGATACTCGGTTTAAGGCATATTCTTAATTTCTTTTCCACTGTCTTACTTGCTGCATCATTTTAGGCGCTCGAGAGCGAGGGAGCGGAGGAACCGAAAGGCAAAAACGTAAGTATCGATTGCAGATTATGCTGTGAAGTGCATCATGTTTCCTGTGCTGCAGATGCGATTATCAGCATTTGTGCGAGTTATCTTTGTCGCTATGGTAGTTTTGTCTCGCTGGCTTTCGATCCCATTTTGCTTCGTAGACAACCTTTTTTCGAACTTTTAGGTGCGCACTCAAGTGATGTCTTTATTTGATATGCTTGCAAAGGGGTCATGGCTTTAGATTTGTACAGATAATTAAACAGATACCTTGTTGATGCAGGCCCTCACATCTATGCTGCAGGGACAAGATGGCATTCCTCCTCGCATGTTTAAGTCTCTCATCGGCACTGGTCATCCAGAATTTGCAAGCTCCAGACAGCAGGTATTTTCTGGCTATCTGCTCCTCCCGTTGCACTATTTAGTGGTGTAATAAAACATCAGTTATCTTCGTAGTTGCAGTTGGATATTGTGAAGGAAATATCGTTTGGATTTGTGAAGAATTACGCAAGTTCTCAGTTTCCAGATTTCTGTATCTATAGATATGTTTCAAAGCTGTTCAAACTCCTTATGAATCACGCGTTGGCGTTCTTTTGTTGCTCTGTATCAGGATGCTTTAGAGTTTTTCCAACATTTTTTAGACCAAGTAGAGCGGAATCATACTGCAGCTGCTGGGGAGGACCCATCGCGGTGCTTTAAATTTTGTGTAGAAGAAAGGATCATGTGCTCTGTTACTAAGAAAGTGAAGTACACGAGAAAGACTGACAATATTCTCTCACTCAACATACCGTTGAAAGCTGCTGTTAATAAAGGTAAGTATTGGTTCGACTTGATGGTTTTTAAACTTGAAATTCTGTCCCTCAGGTTTATTCAGTTTGTTCCTGTTACATGGTGCTGAATCTTTGTCGTCATTTAACATATATTGGAATGATTTGTGTTCCGTGGTGTTTTGTTTTATGTAGATGAAGTGGCTGCATACGAGAAAAGAGTATCAGAGAGAGAGCTCGCTGGAGAGAAGTCGTGAGTCTTTTCCTGATTACAGCTTGCTTGGACTTTGCAGCCGAATAACTGTCACCTTCTTACCGTGTGATAATCGTTTCTTTTGAATTTATTGTCACTTGACTGATCAAAACGTCTTCATAGTGGTGCGATCATCTCATTTTAGAGGAACCTCAACGTGGTAGGTTTTTTATGCTCTCCTTTAGGAGGAGGCCATGTAGTAGGATCTGAAAGCTTATCTATTGCTTATCATGTTCAGATCTGACGAGGAAATAATTCGCCCCAGAGTTCCACTCGCTGCATGCTTGGAAAGTTTTTATGCTCCAGAGGAAGTGCAAGATTTTTACAGCAGCGCCATCAATGCCAGGACAACAGCATTGAAGTAAGTTTTAGGTGTTTGTTTGCGGAGGTTCTCAATGCTTGGAGACCTTCTTTGTCTGAATTGTTACATTTTTGTAACAGCTTGCTGCAAGTGTTTCGCTTGCATACAGTTTCGTTGTAAAGTCAGATTAGATCGAATATTTATTTTAGTTCATGTTACTATGGTAGTCCATACCTTCTCGGTTCGTTTGGCCCTTCAATCGGGTCAAGGATCTATATCATGTTTTGCTGCTGCTAAAAATGTGAAAATTAACTTGCTGTGGCAGGACAACAAGACTCGCTACATTCCCGGACTACCTGGTTTTACACATGAGGAAGTTTGTGTTGGCTGCGGGTTGGGTTCCGAAAAAGCTCGGTATGTATCTCAGCTCCCTGTTCCCGAAAATTTGTCCAGGTGGCCCTTAGTAACCAATTAAGCTTCGAGTGTACATCTGGAGTACTGATGAGGTTACGTTGCTGCAGACGTTTTTGTGGATGTGCCTGATGAGATTGACATCAGTGAAATGCGTAGTACTGGTATGCAGCCAGATGAAGAGCTTCTACCTGAGACCCCGGGTATGTTTCTCCTTTGTTTTTCTGTGTACTGTATGTTTGGATTCAGTTGTTTTCATCTCTGAAATCAAATTTTTCAGATCTGTCATTCAAGCTTTGTGAAGATTTGGATTGTTTTTGGGTAGATTTTCTCATCTCATGTGCAGAAAGAGACTTGTTATTTCTTACTTTTAATTGCTATTTATGGCTTGAATAGTGGAGGTGTGTGAATTTCGTACAGAAATATGCTTACCGAATTCGTTGGACTGGAATGTTTCTGAATCCGTAAAATCATTTCGTTACGCTCTTGATATGTTTAGAGGGAGTTCCAGAACAAGCCGGTCCAGCAGCAGATGAGGCCATCGTGTCCCAATTGACTGATATTGGATTTCCTCGGGTTCGCTGTGAGAAAGCGGCCATTCAAACGCTCAATACTGGAGTTGAAGAGGCTATGAACTGGCTTTTGGCTCATATGGATGATCCAGGTTTTTGATATTACCGGTTCTACATTTTTATGCAGTGGAGGTTTTGGCGATAATCAATATTGAGATGTTCCTCAATTTGTGCTCAGGGTGTTACATATAGGCTAATCTGGGGTGTCGGCATTGATAATCAGATATTGACGACCCAATTGTAGCATCCGAGAGCACAGAAGCATCAAGTGCTGCCCCTGTAAACGAGACTGACGTGGAGACACTCATATCGTTTGGATTCCAGGCTGAAATGGCACGCAAAGCACTTCGAGCAACGGTAGAGCTCATTTCGTTGCATTTGTTCACAGTAATCTTGTTACAATTTGCGGACATCTCTGTTAACATCTCTGCTCTGTGAATCAGGGAGGGAATGTGGAGAGGGCAGCCGAGTGGATCTTTAATAATCCCGAGGATACAGTAGCCATGGAGCTTGATGGGGGAACAGGCACCCATGAAACTCAACCGGAAGTTCAACTTCCAGATGGCTCAGGGAGTAAGTACCATTTCCTGAAAGATAAGACTACACATCTAGTTCAAACTCCGTTGTATATCAGCTTTAAGATATAAGTTCTGCTGCATTTTACTTTGAGATGATCTCCTCATAGAATTCCGGGTTTTTAGTACTGTATCTGAACGTTAAATATGTTCTGTGCTGCAGAATACCAGCTCTTAGCATTTGTGAGCCACATGGGCACCTCGACACAGAGTGGACATTATGTTGCGCATGTTCGGAAGGATGGTCGCTGGGTGATTTTCAACGATTGCAAGGTTGCTCTGTCAGGAGACCCACCCAAGGACATGGGATACCTGTACTTCTTTCAACGCGTTCAATCCTAAGCCATGAAGCCGTAGAAAGACATTCTTTCCTGCTAGGTGTGAGTAGGATTCTCGGGGCGCTCAAATTTTTTCACCAGTAGCTGAAACTGCCCTCTTTGAAGCAACATAGGGCAACAGGGTCATGTTTTAGAGGCGAAGTTTTTCAGGATGCTATACAGATGGGAGAACGGACATTCTTTAAAATTCTTTTAGACCGGATGATACACTTGACTGCTTCTGAGTCCATATAGGTTACAGAAGGCATCAACGATCACGTCTGTACATGAATGCCACTTACATGTAAATTGTCCCTATTGGCATCAATCATGCCTGAAACAAACGCTATGCAGACCAAGATTCTCGAGTGCTCTTTTAACAGTTTTTGTCCAGTGCGTGATCACTATTTTTAGCACCCATCCACTGGAAAAGGCATAGGGTCAAATTGTAAGGGCTTTGTATCAGCTTACATGATTGAATATATGAATGAATGAAAATCGTACAAAGATATGAGAACTTTTGTATGTGCCGATATAATATCGAAACAATCAGATGGTGTGAAACAGACTGTACATTAGTTTTGTTAATTATGTAAAACTCATTAGCAACCAAACCTTTGAATTATTATCACCATATTCCTATAATTGGGAATTTCTACAAGATTGGGACTCACTAGAATCTACAACTCGTGTAGATTTTTCCACAAAATCTATGGTAGTTATAGATTTTAGAGAGTCCCGATCTCGCAGAAATTCCCAATTAACCCCTAACTCTCCTTGTTGCAAAACGGTCTAAGCCACGAAAGCCTTTTTGACCTTCCTTTAGATTAAGCTCAAAAAATCTCACTCTAAGCATTATTTAAAAGATTCAACCATAAGATCTCAAAGTGCACTTGACATTCTTCTCACATACCAAATTTGAACCGTTCATTCTTCCTCATTTGTGAGATTATAATGGTCAAAGTTGGCTGAGTTTTCTCCTGCGGGAACCTCCAAAACCCGTTTCGGGTTTTAAGGAGAGTTAGGGGTTAAACGAATATGGTGTTTATTGCTCTATACAAACATAAATTTGGCATGAATAGGGTATTGGTTGGTTTTGATGTATTCTTAGTTAGTGGCACAAGACACGGAGTTGAATCCTTGTACCTTTCCTTGTTGCAATGTTAGTCTCTTGGAGCTTCTTGCCATGGAATGTGGGCCACATGTTACGAGTTCTTGCATCAAACTTGCAGCATAAACTTTTTATGAACTCAACTTAACATAAAATTTAGTTAAATTCTCTAAGAAAAAAATTGTAATTAACACTCACTTTATTGTAGAAAGTATGAGAATATGATAAAATGTAAAAAAGTAAAATGTTGAAAAGCCATATATTATCTTTGAACGATGTTTCTTGCTTCACTTCTGTAATTTATGTGTTGCTTAACCCCTAAACGACCATGGTGTTTTGAGAGCTCCAAACTCCAAAACTGTGATTTCATACCACCTTGTAAACTTTGGTGTATGAGAATTTTTTTCACAATTTTTTGAAATTATTAACCGTAGGATCTTAGAGATAACTATCATAAGAGATAGTGTTTAAAATTTCAACCGTTGGATCTTTGCCATTTGTAAGATCATGACATTCAAAGTTGATGCAAACTTTTTTTCAGCAGACATAGTCTACTTTGTGCAAAGGATAACGTGATGCTTAATACCTCAAACATCTTGATTATATTTTTTTCCATGTAGATAACTAAGTTGAGCATTACCATGCAAAATTTTAGACACTCATTTGGCTTTTTGAACCTTCATGCAATCTATTTACTAGAAGAAGGTAGAAATCAAGGATTCGGTAAAACATGCACCATAATTGTCGTATTTGGTTTAGGGGGAAAATGAATGGTGAGTAGGTGCCTTCATGAGTTTGTGAATTTTGAGAAAAAAGAAATTCAAAAAATTCCTAAATCTCAAATTTTAGCAAATTTCGAAAGAAAAAATTGTAATATTACAGAAACTTTGGATCTAGTTCTTGTAATTTTTTGAAGGGTGCCCTTGTAGAATTGGTAAAAGTTTTGACTTGGGTCACTTGGAAACCTAAGTATGAAATCAGTCAAGAAAAGAAATTTTTAAAAAAATCTCAAAAAAAAGTTTAAAATAAAAAGTTTTTTTCTGCCCGCCCCAAAGCCAAAAACGAAAATTTGCATTTAAAGACTCCAAAAGTGGATTTTGACTTTGCAATTTTTCCCACATACACCTTGTAGTATAGGGAACTTCTAATAAAAATCTTAGGCAAAAATATTGATTCTAACCCCTTCATCTAGGCTGCCCGAAATAGCAAAACAGCCAAATCGGAGGCCTTGGTCGTTTAGGGGTTAACTAAATTACAAGAAAATCACAACCTAGTAAACTAACCATTGTGTAAACTTGCATTGATAGGCTATTACATTTAATCGATTAAAGGGTATCTATAGTCACATATCAGCTTCGCCTGAATGCAAAATAAATACTTTATGCAAATATCTACCCTCAAATATAACTGGTATGTCCCTGCAGCGTTGCCATGCCCACTTAATTACTTAGACCATGTCCCTCTTGTTTTTTCACTAAATTTATAATTAGGTCATTCTTGTCATTTCTTGGTGATTAGGGGACCAATATTAGTGGAAAATTCAATATCTTGGGATTTGTCCACCCGATTGGCAATCTGAGTATTCCCCACAACTCTACAAAAAAACCAACTTCCTAAGACACCTCATACCCCCGATCCAACCGGCGATGTCCAAGATCATAATATCACATCCAAAACAAAACAAAACAAACTACCTACCTCACAATCCTCTTCCAACAACTCTCTATAATGGTATTATTATGATTGATTATTAATTTAATCTAAGAAGTATAAAATTACATCAACCGATCTAAAGATATCTATAATTACTTTAATTAGCTGAATAGTTTTATAGTTGTTGCCTATTTACTTAAATGTTTAATTTAAAATACTTCAACTCAGATCGGTGGGCAATGCAAATGAGGCGAGCAATTGGAAAAGGTGCATGAAACCGCGCACAAGCAAACATGTGACCGGACACCCCGGTGACCATAACGCCGACGTGTCAGTTTCCGGTCTCTGCATCCTTGAAAGCAGAGCGACCCTCCGTGCCGTGCGAGCGAGCGAGCAGTGCAGAGCAGAGCAGGAAGGCCACTTACTGATTTCCACGAGCTCGCTGCCGCTTGGATCCGAGCACGCCCTTTTGCATCGATCGGCTCTCTCCTCACCAGCTCCCTTTCAAGGTAACAATCGCCCAAAACTGTGCTTTTTTTGGAGCAAAAATCGACCGTTTCTGGTTGGGGATGGAACCCTCGATTTACCCTTCGAGCAGATTAGTGCTGTGCTGGGATCCGATTTCTGTTCACTTTTCTCCGGGATTTGCAATGTGCGGTGCTTCTGGCGATACGCGGGATCGGAATTGCGATCGTTTTTCTTTGTATGTTGATGATTCTAGGTCTTCGTGGAGTAGTATTTTCGATGCAAGCGGTGTTGTTCGGTTAGGCCTTTCTGGTGATGTCCCTTGGAAATTAAAAATCTCCGATTGAATGCTCAAGTAATGAATTTTGTTGCTGTGTTCTCTTGTCAGCTTGAGTAACTTGAGGATTTCCGATAGAGTAGAATTATTGTCCAAGTAATGTGAGGTGCCGGTGTAATTCGATTGTACGCTGACAGGGATTTCTGGAAATTAGCCCTGTTTCTGGTCAATGCTGTGTCCTTGTGGATACAACCTAAAACAAATTGTTTTGGGTTGTAAGTATACGAATAGTGGAACGTGCTGATTTTTAATCTAGAACCTGAAAGTAGTCGACAGAAGTCTTCTCGCTGTGAGTAGTGCAGGAGATTTTTGTGGAGTCCTGCACAAACGTTTGTATACTATCTCTCATGTGCTGTGGGATGTCGAATTGCAGCCTTTGTTGGAAGCTCTTGAACGCACACTACAATGGTCGCCAGCGATAATGGTTACGAGTGCCAGCCACTACTTGGTACGCTTCGTGAACTAATTGCGTAGTATCGTGCAATTACGCTCCCTCTTTTTTGTATTTCACTCAGCAATCTTTCGGAACTTTATTCGGCCCAGCTGTTTGGTACCCTTCATCTTAGGTTGTCTTTTTTGATGAACGTATCATTGGTAAGTTATCCTTGGCGATGCATAGAATAGCACCATGGTGTGGAATTTTGGAACTTACTACAAGGAGAGAAGTTCAGGAAAGTTGAGAGTGTCGTGGGTCTAACAAGCATTGCATCGTTCTGCAGAGTACCGTACTGTTTCAGGTGTGGCAGGTCCACTGGTGATTCTTGAGAAAGTGAAGGTGCGTAATTGTGCAGCCCTAGGCTCTTTCGTAGATAAGCATAACATGGTTGAGAGTGACGGATGTTATTGGATGTGACAGGGTCCCAAGTACCAAGAGATTGTGAATCTCCGATTGGGGGATGGCACACGCCGAAGAGGCCAGGTCCTGGAAGTCGACGGTGATCGCGCTGTTGTGCAGGTCTGTGGCAGTCTTTTGTTTCATGCTATGAAGGAGGGCGTGCAAGTCTTCATATCCTGTGTTCTGATGGTCATCGTAAGCACCTGACAAGAGTGTGCGCATGGGGTGCAGGTTTTCGAAGGAACGTCGGGGATCGACAATAAGCACACCACCATTGAGTTCACCGGGGAGGTAATTTAAAGCATCCTGTATCTTTGGCAATGCTATCAACGATTCCGTCCTTGGCATTGCGACTTCCGCTTGTGCTGCATATGAGATAATTCGCTGCTTGCGTGCTTATGTTGTTGTTCAACATTCTTGCATTTTCTAAAAGATTCGGTTTCCCAAAGGGTGTTGGGCCTTGCTTCTCACCTTTCCCTGTGATGATTTAGGTGCTGAAAACGCCGGTTTCGTTGGATATGCTTGGACGTATCTTCAATGGATCTGGGAAACCAATTGACAACGGGCCTCCGATCTTGGCAGAAGCTTATCTCGACATTTCAGGTGCTTGCATTGGGCCCAGTTTGTGTCGCTGTTTGGCATCGTCTTCAGTTGTAAGGGTATCTTCGTGACATGGAACTGTTAGAGCTTACTCGCTCTGGAATGACGCCAGGTGCTTCGATCAACCCCAGTGAGCGAACGTACCCGGAGGAGATGATCCAGACAGGAATTTCCACAATCGACGTGATGAACTCCATTGCGCGAGGGCAGAAGATTCCTTTGTTTTCCGCTGCTGGTCTTCCCCACAATGAGATCGCTGCGCAGATCTGTCGGCAAGCAGGGCTTGTTCAGCGGTTGGAGAAGGAGAAGAATCTCCTGGAGGTGAGAGTACTGACCAGAATGAAACGGGGATCATGGTGGTAAATCGGGGATCATGTGAGACTACGTTTGCTTTGCAGTCGATGTCAAGAAGTCTCTGATCATCATGATTTTAGTACCTGATTGGATGGGTCTGCTACATTGCCAGAAGATGGATCTTGTTGACCTAAGCAGAACGTTTGACAAGAAGCAAGAATTTCACAATGTCTAGTAGTACCTTGTGGGTTCGCCCTTGCGAAGGCTTGTGTAAGGCCGCCTTCTGAAGTTTTGAGTGGGTGTGATTGACAGGATGAACCTGGAGAGGACAACTTCTGTATCGTGTTTGCAGCCATGGGAGTGAACATGGAAACAGCTACCTTCTTCAAACGTGATTTTGAGGAGAACGGGTCCATGGAGAGAGTGACACTTTTCTTGAATCTGGTACTAGACGAGTTCCTGGTTGTTTGTGGCGTGGAGTGATGTTGTATGGGTGTAAGTAGTTCTTGTTTATTGGATAATGGAGGACTTTGCGATTGTAGTTGTAATTGTTTGTTGGGCTTGCAGGCCAACGATCCAACAATTGAACGTATCATCACTCCCCGTATTGCACTCACGACCGCTGAGTATTACGCTTATGAGTGTGGAAAGCACGTGCTGGTGATCCTGACCGACATGAGTTCTTATGCTGACGCGTTGCGTGAGGTATATTCCTGCTCTTCACGTCCCTTGAGCGGCTCGTGAGTCATTGATACCTTTTTTTGCGTTGGTATTTCTGGGACTTCGACTGAGTCCACCTACCAGTATACTGTACATAATCATCAGCAGATGTTTATAGTGGTGACTGAGGCTCATGTCCGTATGTTGCATGCGCGCGAATAACGCTGCGCCTTGATGGCTCTTATCATGGTGAACAGGTCTCTGCTGCTCGTGAAGAGGTGCCCGGGCGTCGTGGATATCCTGGTTACATGTACACCGATCTCGCTACCATTTACGAGCGTGCGGGACGAATTGAGGGTCGGAAAGGATCTATCACGCAGATTCCTATCCTAACTATGCCCAATGATGGTGAGCACACTGCCCGGTCATTACTGCGTCAACGTTGTTGTTCAGCGTAGATGTGTTCGCTTTCAGCGAAGGATATTTTCTCTGGTCGCTTCTTTGACTTCTATGGTGGACTGTTGGGGGTCTATATTGTAATGTTTGTTTGAGTTTCGTAAGGTTGATATGTGTGGCTTTGGTGCAGATATCACCCACCCTATTCCTGATCTGACTGGGTACATCACAGAGGGTCAAATTTACGTGGATAGGCAGCTTCAAAACAGACAGGTAATGGCTCAAGCTGTGCTCGGTTTTGGGTAGGAGTTGCACTTAGAAGTGATTAATCGTTTTGTAATTTGACACATGCTCTGTTTCTTGGTGATGCAGATCTACCCACCTATCAACGTTTTGCCATCTTTGTCACGGTTGATGAAGGTACGAGCCCTGATGATGTGACTGAAGTTTTGTGACAAGGACACTTACAGTGACGTTAATGGGAGCTTGGTGGCTTTTTAGTTACATCATCTCAAGTCCGCCTATAGTTTATCTTAAGAGTGGTTGTTGGATCGGATTTGGACGTCTGGTAGTACTTGTGGAGAAAATGGAGCGTTGTGGGATGAGTGGAGCTCTTGCATAGGCAGAATGTTGTTGACGGTGATGTGGCTGGTTGTGGTGGTGCAGAGTGCCATCGGCCAGGGAATGACTCGCAAGGATCATTCGGAAGTCTCCAACCAGGTCCGTACATCGACTCAATATTTTGTTTGATCTACTCCGTTCCTTGTCGGAACTGTTAGGGGCTCGAAGTCAGACTACGCAGATTTAAGCCTGGTTTTCTTGGACAACCTAGCTTTGGGAGACATTTGGATCTGGGTTGTGTGTGATGTTGGCAACGAGGTGAGCCTCGGAGCACGAGCTTAGATTTAACATGTTCCTGGATTGCAGTTGTACGCAAACTATGCCATCGGAAAGGATGTCCAGGCCATGAAGGCTGTGGTGGGAGAGGAGGCCCTGTCCTCCGAAGATCTGGTAAGTAGAGGCACAATGAACGGGCTTTAGTGGTTTTAACTTCTGGTTGCTTCCTGCTGCACTGTATTCATGTATGCCTTGATGATGAGTGTGCGATTGGTTGTAATTTGGCAGTTGTATCTGGAGTTTCTGGACAAGTTCGAGCGGAAGTTCGTTGCCCAAGGCCCCTACGACACTCGCGACATCTTCCAGTCGTTGGATCTTGCGTGGTCGTTGCTTCGCATTTTCCCTCGGGAGTTGCTGCGTCGTATTCCAGCCAAGACTCTGGATGAATTCTACAGCCGGAACACAGACCATTAGTGGCGTGTGGGCGTTGGAGGTGTGGGTTCTTTTGTAGGTAATATATTCCTTTTGTGGTGACTGGTTATTTTAATGTAATATTGTTGGATCACAGAGTTGCGGATCAGGCCAATGAACTGATCGCTGTGCTCTGGGTATGATGCCGGCGTTTCGGTTCCTTTTCAAATCTGGTGTTGAATCTGGGTTGGGTTGGGTTGGTAGTGTACTTGGAATGCGTTTCGCTGTGGTGTATTTGCAAGTACCTGCGGATCTTGTCTTGTCCGGCTTCTCTTGTTGTACGTTGTTATAAAATAGACGGTGTATACGGACTGATTGTTGTTTTTCGAAAAATTGTTATTTTTTCTTATGTTATTGTGGTGCTTTTTGACCAATTTCGTTCTCTTGCTTATTGGTTCCTTCTGTATGCAAGAGCTGTGGATTCCCATTAGATTATCTGCATTTTTGAGGCTGTAGCAGTCAGGAAGCCGCTCGATTTGACGAATGTTATGGACTGAAGATTATTTAGTTTCTCGTCTGGAACTTCAGTGTTGATGTAGTGGCTTTATCAACTCCATGTGATAGAGTGGTCTAAAATGGAGCTCTAGTAATCTTCATTCAGAGTTTCCTCATAGGATAGCACCATGTATTCACTCCAAACATTATAGGCTGTCACTTTAGGGAACTATTTCAGGAACACCTATGTAGCCAACTTCAAAATTTTTAGCTTGTTGTAGAAGAGTCCGAAAATGACGGTGCCACTTGTTCTATCTTTCTACTAATTTCCACAAGCATGAAAATTGCTTGCACTTGGAGCCTAAAGATTTCCCAAGCTGAAATTGATCCATTATTGAGTATTGAGCACCTTATTCTAGTATTTGATGTAGGTGGATGAGCTTAAATATTTCCAATAAATATTTCCAGGAGGTTGATTCGAAATTGGAGAGTTGGAATGAGAATGTTTTCCAAAGAGAGGAGTATTTTGGTGATTTGCATAGGCCTGGTTGCTTGACTATAAGATATTCATCCTTTGTTGAAGCTTTGGGTGGGAACCTTTCGATAAAATATCATTTTCATTCACTTCCGTTGATAATGCAATAGCAAATGCTACACTTAACCTTAACCCTCATACGCCCACGAGAGCCCGAGGGGTTCTTTCCAGGACTCCCGGAGACTGTAGCTTCGTTGTCTTGTAGCGGAATTGTTCTCAAGCGGTATCAAAACTGGTCAGCGTGCTTGTGCAACTAGATACCAGTAAACAACATCGAGTATTGTGTCACGGCAAGGGAGAGATTGAGATTCTTTCAAGTGTTTTGATTCCACGTGTTTCGGAAGAGCTTATTTCAAGTTTCGGAGCTGCCCGATCCATTAAGCCTTGTTTCAAACGCAATCCTCCGCCTGGCGTTTTCGAAGTCGGGTCTTCACGCAGTGATCGCCCGTTAGAAAAGTGTGAGTTGCTTGTCCTCTGGTGAGGATAGTCACAAGAACCGTTGCAAGAGGGTCCCGTAGCACAACGGCAGTTCCGTGGTCTCGTTGCACAACGACAACATGGCGTCGAAGGCTGTTGAAGTGCGTCGCAAGCGAGAAGGCCCGAGTTTTCACGAAGAGCTGCGTTTTTGGCTTTGTGAGAAGCAATTTCAACCTCCATTGATCGTCCACGAGTGCTTGAAGTTGTTGAATGGAGAGTACCTCCTTTCGCGACCTTTGCCTCGTGGTGTTGTTCTTCTTGCTACTCCTGGACCAAGGAATTTCTGTTTCCTATTCTGTAGGAACGTCGCATCGTTATTGCAGTGGAAGGAGGACTGTGCTAAAGGCAACGCACAAGGTTTCTACGACTTGCTAAATTGATTCATTAGAGAGACGTGGTGGCCGGATGAGGTCTCAGAGGCGCTCTACACGTGAGCTCGAACTTCTTGTTTGTAAATTAGAAGAATTAAGATTTTGTGCTGAAATAGAAATGCGTCAATGTTTAAAAATGGGTAGCGGGCCGGTTGCACAGGGTTTAGCATCAGAGTTGTGCTCTGACGCCCAAACTTCGGTCTTACTGACAGCTTCTCGGTTGGTATAGCCAACAACGGCAAGCGGGCGATCGATTGCTGCAGCGAATAAAAGAGTTCGAGTTTAACAAGCGAGGTCAAGGTCGGCAGTGCCTAATTGCGATCAACCCCTCGACGAAATAGTATGATAGTTCAGTTCCTCTTTCTTGTATTGAAGATTTGATAATCTTTACACTATAAGAAAATCATCGAATTTTAGATTTGGGAAGATCACTTTTAAGATGTCTTGCTGTTTTGCAAAATGTCTTATAAGATGAGAAGACATCTTGTCTTTTTGTAAATGTTTTCAACTAGGAGTGGGGGATGACTTGAAGACATCCAAAGATACATGGATGTTTTATAAGATGTTTATTAAGACATTGCGTTAAACATGAAACTGCCACGTTGGCAAGAAATTCAGGTTTCACCAAGTAAAAAACTTTGAAAGTTATTGGTACGGGAGTAGAAAGTAGCTCGGTTGTGAAAAAAACATGATAACTGGCAGCGGTTTGCATGAGGAACAAAAAAGAACTTCATCCTTTAAATACTCTTTCGTTATTTGTTCATTATAATTTTATTTTGTATAAATAAAAATAATGAAATATGAATTTCATAATATTAATCTTGTAATCTCAGATTTTTTCATTAGTTTGATTTTTATACTAATATTTAAATATTATAATTTAATTTTAGATATATATTATATGTATATTTAAGAATATTTTAATAATAAATAATAATAAAAATTTTAATAAAAGCAAAAAATAATAAAATATTTATTATTAAATATTAAAATATTAGAATATTTTTATTTAATTATTATTTAAAAACTAAAATAACTTATTTTAGTTTTTAAAATAATTTATTTTAGCAGATATAGTTATTTTAATACATACGGCAATTTTCGTATATTTAAGAACAAAATTATACGTAGATATTTCATTAATTTCATAATTTACAATTGTTTATCTACATGCTAAACAAAAGCCCACGTCGGACAAGAGTACAGTCATGTACACTTCATTTACAAATTCCTCTTTGGAGAGAGTTTTTATGAAAAGTTTGGCAATTCATTGTGAACTCAAAAATAATTGGATTTGAAATCCGTAAAGTGTGTTGGAATCACATCATAGTGTACTACAATATTGTGATAAAATACTAATTCCTCTTTGTGATATCATTAAACGTATTTCAATTACTTATACACCATCTATTATTAACTACTCCTACTTTTTGCTTTATTAAAATGTACATTTCAATTGCAAATTTGAAATAAGCTTCCAAAGTTGTTCTTGGGATATTTAGGCACATACTTGTCGTATCATTGATATACTTCTTGTTTGGTTTTGGCTTGGAGGAATTTCTTGAAAAGTCCTAATGATCAGTAAAGTTTATGCAAGCTTCAATGGTTTAGAAGCTGGTGATGAAAGCTCGAGGATGACCTCGACATGGCTCCTTGATTGATGTGCAGTTGTTAATGTGTTGATGCTAGGTTGCTACCTCTTTGTGAGCTGATTGTGTAATCGGTGAATCTGATCGCCTTGTTCTTGTTTCTATGGCACATGGAAGAACCGAAGAAGGAGTTTGGCTTCGTGGCAACGGACAAGAGGAGGATGATCGGCAGCATACCTCATCGGCTGCCTTTGACCAAAAGATGGTCATTCTGAGTGACTGGCTCAGGGAAGTCTGTCCGCCAGCGACTAGAGGTTGGCAGCCCTGGCCAAACCGTTTTAGAACAATCGGTAATTGTGGTGAGTCTACTACAAGGTAGGGAAGATACTAGCATCTCCCAGCAACACACCATGAAGAGAAAGAAAATGGGCATAGCGACAACCCCGGACTCTTCGGGTACGTCTCTCCACTCCCTTGGTGAAACTACAAGTGCCGCGGTGGATTCTCTCATGGGAAATCCTAATGCTGGTTTGGGTCGGTTTTTGCGGGTTGAGCATGGAGGTGGAGAACCTATGGATTTACTATTAGAGGCTATAGAAAATATAGATGTTTCTAATTTAGATTGTCAAACTCAAAATGGTTTTGAGTTGTTATGGGCCAATTCTTCATTTCCTACTAGAAATATTACACTATGAAGAGACAAATCCACCCCTTTGCATGTGTCCTTGTATGACCTTGGATGCCTCGAAAGATGTGTAGTTGTCTTCAAGTGTGAATTGATGGATTAACAAATCCATTAGATAGGTAGGCTCAAAACCTTGTCTGATGTGTTTTGGGGTACGTTTGTAGACGAATTCTATGACCCAATATTTACCATTGATATACTCAAAGTGTTGTTGTTTGGTCCATGGAAGACATTTTGTGCACCCAAAGCCGTGGTAAAGTTTGTAGATGTGAATGGTGAATATGGAAAGGTAAGTGAGATTCAACTTTGGGAATGTAGACTTAGAACTCCAAGTCTTTCCAACAACGACTCATCGGATTGCACATACTACCCCGGACAATCAGAATCTCCTATGTCACATGACATGGACAAATTAGAGAGTTTGACCCTAATACTAAATTCCAAGAAATGGTTCATAAAGAATTCTAATGCATCTCATGAATTAGGCTTAGGATGTAATTTGAGTTTTACCGAGTTTTCCTCCTTACCGGTCTATGAACTTTGCTTCGGGAATGTGGAATTCACCAAGTAATGAAATCCCCCCTGTTCATTGGGTAGGGGGCAATGAAGGTTTGGTTGACTCATTGATCCTATGCCAAAATCCTCTTCACTTTTATTTTGGTGAGAATTGTTAAAATGTCTAAATTATACGCCGCATCAAGCAACAAGGAAGGCAAGACACGTGGAGGACTCCGGTGGGTCTTGTTGACGGTAAAAGAGCTTTTAGCTTTCTTCGGGATACTTATGCTAATGGCCACCAAAAAATTACCGAACGTTAGATTACATTGGTCAAAGTCTTTTGATGGATTATTTCTAATCAAATGTATTGCTAAGTGCGTGAATAGAAATAGATTTGAGGACATTTTGAGATGTTTGCACCTAGTTGATATTAGAAATGTTACAATCGATAAAACTAGCCTTAGTTACAACAAGTTAGCAAAAAAGGAATGGTTAGTGAAGGAACATAATAACTTATGTTCTTTGTATTGTAACCCCGAGCAAAATGTGTGTGTAGATGAAGTAATGATCAAGTATACCAGTAAGTATGCTCCCATTTGCCAATATATGAAAGCAAAACCCACGCAATATGGTCTAAAAATGTGGTGTTTGGCTAACTGTGTGTTTAAGTTTGTGCAAAAGATAGAACTATATTGCGGGTCCAGCAATTTGTTTATCAACAATAATTTGTTCATAAATCTTTGTTTATAACTCGATGAAATTTAGAGAGTTATATCTAAATACTACCATCCCCAATTTAGTTGTATTATCAACAACACATGAGAGGTGTAGATGTTCACAATCATTTGGGGGGTTATTATTCTTTGCAAAGAAGAGATCACAAATGGTGGCATAAAATCTTCCATAGTTTAGACCAGTCGTTTTTGAATGCATACATTTTGTATAAAATGGCCATGGTAAGAAGAGACTCTACCCCCATGTCGCATTTACAATTCTATATTGAATGTGCTAACGTGTTGACCGAGATGCCTGCAGAAAAGCCAACATGTATGCCGAGGGCCACGGTTTCGAATTGTGGCATATTGCATTATACGATGGCTTAGAGTGGTCACGGGAAGCATCATCGACAAATGTGCATGGAATGTAGGAAGATTTGGCAATGGTATTGCCCCACATGCAACATTTTGGTTTGCATGGGAGAATGTTTGTGATTCATCATAGCAAATAGTGACACATAGATCATATGATTTGATTTTACATGTATAGTTTACTATAGAATGTTTTACACCATGCATTTTATTCTAACAATGTCATTTGTATTTCCCTGAACCTCAAATCAATAAAGTATACATCAATAGGAATAGATATGTGTATGGAGTCATAAGTATTCTATGGAGCAATTCTGATTCAATTAGTATGGAAACACAAACATTTTTGTGGTACAAGCTTCATGGTTAGTGTGTTCATACAATACATGCTGCACTTATAGTATATAAAAAATTTGAAGTAGGGAATAGAAATAACTACAATTTTTTTCAAATTTTACTTTTATTTTATTTTGAGATAATTCTAAATTTGAGTTGTATCATGTTAAATTTAATTACACCTTTTATTATTATTGCTTGAGTATAATGCTTAAAGAATTTAAAGTAAGGAGTAGGAATAACTTCAATTCAATTTGGACTTTACTTTTACTTCATATTAATGTGTACATTGACAAATACGGGGATTATAAATTTCCCATTTATGATTATTAACCACTTGCATACACAATTCTAGATTAAATTTACCATAATTATGTGTTTTTGATTTTGCTATTGAGTCTTGTGTACTCATTCGTGGAACCCCCTTTCACAAGCTGCTTTTCAAATGCCCGCTCTTGAGCTCCCAGTAAACTTGCATTCAATACCATGTTGCTTTGTCTGTCTCGCAGCGTTCTATACACGTGTCCGGCGTGCCCGAGTTTCTCCTCCGTTCTCCTCCAACTGCGCTTGTCAACCGGCTAATTGCGGACCCAAGCTGCGATGTTGGGGCTGGTCCGCTCCGTCTGTGCGTCGGGCCTCTTCCTATGTGGTCTCGCGCTTGCTCTGCAAGAGACTTTCCATGCGGTCTTCAACAGTGAATTACTGCCCGCTCGAAAATCATTCACTTTGGTGCTCTGGGCTGCCCGTTGGAGAAGCCTTGGGCGTTTAAGGGTTAAGAGAGGTAGAAATTTCCGTGTTGGGATTGACTAATAGTGTTGTTACATATTTTTCCTTGTTGACCTTTAGTGTTGGAGTTTGTTGATAATGTAAACTACATTAATCAACCTAGAAATTTTAGTGCACAATGGCCTATTTCACTTCTAAATATTTGGGTTAAGATAACTAAACCTAATTTTGGACAATGAACCCCTAAGAATCCAAGAGGACTAAACGGGGACTTTGCTATTTTGGGTAGTCTAGATGAATGAGTTAAAAGTGATATTTGCCTTAAATTTTTATTGGGTGTTTCCTAAATTGCAAAGCCAAATTCCATTTTTGGAGTCTTCAACGCCAATTCTTGGTTTGCGAAACAAACTGTTTTAAATTTAATTTTTTTCAAAAATAAATCCTTTAAAGATATGTTGATAACTTAATCATTAATTAAGTTCCAAAGGGCCTTAAGTAAAAAAGAGTACCCATTTTACAAGGGCAACCTTCCAAAAGTGGGGCCCATGTATTTCACTGCTACGAGCATTTTTTGGAGACTCCATCAGCCAATAGGATTTTTTATTCAAAATTTGTGCAATTCTCCATTTGGACTTCCCCGGGGCTGTTTTAGATAATTTCGAATTCAAATTTGAGGTCTGTGACCCCAATTTACCCTTGGAAGCCTATTCCTTGCCACTTAATGCCTATACATCAAAAAATTAGGGGGCTCATTACCCATCCCCTCCCTGAGCTCCGAAAAATGCTCGTGGCACTGAAATACAGTGATCCCCAAAAGTGTCAAATACAATCTTGAAATGCCCAAAAAAACTTCGGAGAAAAACATTGAATGTAATGATTTCTTAATGGTAAACATCCAACATTCAATTTTTGAAGAGTAACTCAGAATAGTCTTGGGTATAAGATCTTACGGTAGGAAGTTAAAAAGAAGGGTAAAAAAATCATTTCACATCCCTTGGAGTGTATAGAGGTAGA
The DNA here is from genome assembly GCA_037043015.1 of Bryum argenteum. Taxonomy (NCBI): domain Eukaryota; kingdom Viridiplantae; phylum Streptophyta; class Bryopsida; order Bryales; family Bryaceae; genus Bryum; species Bryum argenteum. The sequence goes on from CM073323.1 coordinate 29,861,911, forward strand.
GAATCACGGTTCAACCTTCCAAAAATACAGAAGGATCTTCATGTGTAAGCCATTCACCGCACTTGAAGTAATGGTACGCGTGGTTTATTATTTTTTAGTGATCAGCAAATAGAATTGACAATCTTTCCACATTTTTGTGATATTTCTTAGCACTTAGATAATCAAATGCACATTTTAGAATATCTTTATATAGTTGTGCATACAACAAAACACTCTACTTATGTATGCATAGGGTACATGCAAGGGTTGGCTAATCTAAGTAAGAAGTAAGAGAATCTAGAAGAAAGGCTCTCCTATTGAGCGTGGGGGGTTGAGATATAGATGTATCTATACTATGGATTTCAAGAGTTTGAGCTTGTCATCCGAAATGTCAAACTCGGACACCAAGGACGTTTTGCAATTGGTGATTCACTCTTACTTTGAAAAAACTAACTCGATTTTGGTGTAAATTACTCCTTCAAACTATTGATATCATTATATTTGTATTTGTTTACATCTCTCAATATTATCAGTCCACTTTGGATATTGACATTTGTACACAGATTAGGTTATTCTAACAATCATCAAGTTCCTCACACTCAAAGCATACCTGCAAATTCTGAAGAAGACATACAGTACATGTACAGAAGATTCTTCGAACACGAATAGAATATCCGTTTGAACTGTTCAAGATATACAGAAGATACTAAGGAGGTGTTGCCTACAGGGGCACGTCCGACTTGAACTCGACTACAATGCACCAGTTGAATCGTCACAATTGAAGCTCCGTCGATTGTACTTTCCCAGAAAGAAAGCAACCTGCTTGTCGCTAGTCGTCGATTTCTTATCTATACATCTGCTGCACCGAAACCGTATCGACAAGACTGGTAATTCAAGTGCATCGATCAGCTCAACTGATGCAGGCAACACATGAGCAAGGTGTATCTAATTGTAGAAATGCACTCTGCTACAACCCCTTTACCGAGACGATCGTACCTATTACCGAGGCATTGAGCATTTCAGCGGGAAAAGCCATCACTCATTACTATTGCGGTTGCCGGCCTTTCCTTCCCGCAAAAAAACTTTCGCTCGTTCTCGAGCCCCTCTCACCAGATTGTTTTGCTTCAACATTGAAACCGTGAATGAACCTGGATTTTTAACGAAAAATGTGGACTAATGAGATGGGTGAAACAACAGCTGTACACCAAGTGGAATTCCTGGTGGGTGTGAATGACAACTTCTACATGGCAAGAGTATCTGCAGTGGACAGACACCCTACTCCAAGAAAAGTTTGAGGTTGTCAACCTTCACATGCTTCGCCTAGCTAGGGTTAGGGTCTGCATGTTGAATTGTTTCCTACACCAATTTGCATTGCATTGACAGATCTTTTATGTTTTGCAGGATGTCTGTACACATCCAGCTCTTCAAGTACCTTGCTATGTGTTTTCGGAGCTTTTCGTATGAATTCTTTTGAGTTTACGACATCACCAAACTTCATGATTTCTCACAATTCATGTCATTCCACTCAAGTACATGTCACTAAGGTATCATGACCAGCATGGTAGCGTAGCAGCTGAAGTTGCATACTCAAACGTCTTATATCGATGGCAAATGCCATCACCATACTTTGTGAAGCAAATCACTTCTAAAGATGGCCAACATACTCTCAATATCATCTTCACAGACAGTGTTGGTCTTGAGGTAGGCACAATATAATCAATAAACTTCGTAACTTCAGTTCTCGTGGAAAGCGAAGTTCTGGAGATGTGATTGTGTAACTTGCCAACAGGGGGCAATTCTTCAGCCGGAAAGGCACGGCGGTTTCAAGAAGACTACAATGAGACGTTTGCCGGAGCAGAGGTCATTATTGAAAATCACCACTGTGATTTATATTATATTTTCGATATCCTGTTAGATTCGTTCCTTACGAAGCAGAGCTAAGTTCACACCCTCAGATGATAAATCAAAGAGGGGAATGAAGGAACGTTAAAAGAAGTCGAAGCTCCTCTGTAAGTGACCGGTACTAATCGCGGAAATGGAAATGTGCAGGCTGGCCGGCTGGGCACACAGATGCAATGGCTGGAGCAAGTGCTAAACCAAAGCACTTCAGATTGGTTAGTTCTTCATCTGTTGCTTGATTATCTCATGTAGCTATTGTCTCACAGTTTGAAGCTAATCGGCATTTCTCACATGTCTCTTTCAGAAAGATTTGTGTTGGCCACCGACCTTTGTTCTCATCTGCACATCGATCTCGCATGCTAGTTGAGGAGCGCCTGCATGAGAAACTCATGCACATGCTCCAAAAATACGAAGTGGTACCTTCATCAAGTCCCACTCTTATCCATTCTATTTGGTGAGAAATGCTTGGAATCCTGTTTGGCTGAAGTCGATAGGATGATCTTCTTTGGTGTAACTGCTTCAGTTTATGCAATTAACACTGAAACAAAGCTGAATGATTGCATGGTCCTGCGTGTTTGTATCTTATTGACCCGCCTTCACATCAGTTGTAATGCTGATAGCTGGAATCCAGAAAAGAAAGTGGTGTTTTAGAAGGATATTACGATTGATGTATAAGGTTGATATGTTGGTAATTGTTGTAACAGGATTTCAAATTCATGGATGAGCATGGAAGCCATTGTAACGATGGAAAATGTCAGCTGAATGAAGTACCTTCAGCAACTGTTGAGAAAGTCGTCATTCAACATATAAGATTGTTCATGACCATATTCATTTTTCCTAGACAATTGAGACCTTCTGCATGTAATCTCAGGCAATAACTGTTTTAAGATGATTCATATATTTTCTCAATTTTTTATAAAAGATCATCCTCCGATTGAGAATAACTTCTCATCTGTCATTAAAGAAACAATAAAGTAATCGCTGAAAGCTACGATATCCAACACTGAATTGAGAGAGTAACGAACGAGTATGGTGTTGTTGGGGTGCTTCGTTCTGATTATGAGCTTATGAATTGACAAAAATTTAGGTCTGCTCAAAGTCTGTATCTTGACACAAGCTTTGGAAGTGCCAAACAAAGTCACCGGCTGGGTCTAGAGGCAATGTCGAGCGTCCTGCTTCAAGATTACATATCAAAGTTCAACGCTGATTCCCGACGTGAGTCCGGAAAGTTCAATGCTGATTCTCGACGCGAGTTCGGAGAGTTTGCCTCAGAGCTCATCTTCAAGTCCCTGAGAGCCACTTCGGCAGCATTTTTGGTGTACATAAGGAGTTTCTCCAACTGCAGTGTTGAATCGTCGATTTGAGACATTCTGCCACCGGCACCACCTGGTCTTGGCAATGTAGAGGATGGATCAGGTACGAGTGGCGAGCCAACTTCGATCGGCGTGTCAGGTTCCGTCACTGGAGGAATCTCCAATGCAGGAGGCCTGATGGAAGTCCTCTTTGGTGCATCAGGGGCCAAGCTTTGTTGCATCTGCAAAGTAGGGGGTCGGTCTCCAAACAAGGTGGAGATTCTTTTCGGATCTGTGTCGTCATGGAGTTCCCAACATGGAGGATAATCTGCCTCGTTAAATGGTGCTGTATCTGTCAGATCTGGAGGTTCCAGTAAGATGTCTTCCAAGCCTTCCAAGCCTTCCAAACACTCTGCCACATCCAAAAGATAGTCTGGTATCTTTACTGAAGACGCTGCATTCTTTGGCGGCACGTATGGATCCCTCACTTGACTGCCAATTCTTGCTGAATCTCTTCGAATGCTTTCCAGTCCAGACTCTCTCCGTGAGAGCTGCGGAGGGCTTGTAGTGGAATTCTCTGTCGTTACAGCTGCATCGACAGGTCTTGACGCTGTGTCAGACGGGATCTGCGAATCCAAAAGCTTCATTGACAACGAGGCCAAACAATTAGAGTCGATGGCATCATGGGTGCTTGTTTTCTGGCACCCGTTTTCATCATACACCTGCCAACATCGAATGAGAATTTATCTGCAAGAACAAGGAACGGGGTTGAAGTTGTATGCTATTCGCATCACAAATTATTTTACATACACTCCTTGAACATAATCAGCTTCTGTTCTATTCTCACTGAAATCCAATGCAAAGATAAGGTTTCTGAAGCCAGATTTCAAGGCTGGTGCACAAATTACAGGTGATATTCCTTCAATTCATAAAATTTTGGTGGAGATTCAAGACTGACTATTTTTTCGATACATTAGTTAGGGTTTTGGCGGAGCTATGAAGCGGACCTCTACTTCGAAGAGAGAATTCGCCACGAGAATGAAAGAGAGCTGATCTCCAAGCTGCAGAACTTGATCGTTCACAAAAGCTTCCCAACCCTGTCCGAAGCTGAGATTGGAGCTTGGGAAAGAGCCTTCCACAGAGACTTTCCATTGTTTTTTACCGGGGCCCTCCAGGATTACATCACTGCCTATCGACTTGCCATGTTTACTCACAAACAAGGTCGGTAAGCTTAGTGTATGCATCGGCATCTCGGTAATCTTTTTCAAGAACGAGGGACTGTGAAGCACATCGGCTACACAGTCTCTTCCCGGTAATCTTTTTCAAGAACGAGGGACTGTGAAGCACATCGGCTACACAGTCTCTTCCACTCATGATGCATACAAGCGAGAGTGATCAGCTCAAAATGATCGCAGAATTGGAAAATTTTCCTGAAGAACTAAGCATGCACTTAATTTTTGAGCATTATCCGCAAGCGATTTTCATAAAAATGCAAGCTGGGGCACAAAGAGCACACGCTTTCAAGTGAAACGCCAAAGTCAATGGCCAGAAACGCCAAAGTGAAACGTCAAACGCCAATGTCTTTCATGGCGAGACAACACCAAAGTGCAACATTCCAGACCATGAAAAGCACTGACAAAACGTCATATCAGTCACGATGCGGCTACGGGGTTCACAGGCTACGTTTGTACACAATCACTGCGCGAGCGCAAGTGAAAGTTTCACACTGCACCATAGACAACGGGACAAGGACATAACTCTCTACAGAGCTCCAGAGGACGGACGACGAGTGCCAGGCTTTGGGTCCTACCCGGCTCAATCCCGTCTGGGCCTCAACCGATACCTTTTACTATGACGTTCTATCATGTTCAATCATTTCATGGGCTTCCAAACTCCTCTAAGCACTTAAATGTGGCAAAAGCTCATCTCTTCTACACCATAATAGCATACGTTTTCGTGAATATCCATTCTCCATTACCCAATCGGGGAGCCCGTAGTATCCCCAAAAGACGACATCTATCGATAAAGCTCAAAAAAAGTTTACCAAAAAGCTAACGGCCTAGGCAGCCAGGTGTTCGAATGTGCCTTGTCACCTCGCGTCGTCGCTCACTCCTCCCTCCCCAGTGCTTTGCAACGTCTTCATCCTCGCACGCAACAACCTCCTCCTCCTTGCATCACGGTCTCCTCTTTCCTCACCCTTGGCAAGAACTGGCCAACGTAAATTAGATTTGGGATTCATCCTTGTTTTAAAATGAATGATTAAATTAAGGTGTAGGACATGACACTCAATTTTTTGTGGATATTTCAATGTTTAGTTCCAACTCAATTTGTACTTATTTCACATACATGAAAGTAAACACCTCACTTGGTTAAATTTAGCATTAAAACATCCAATAATGTAAGAAGCAAATCATACTTGCTTCATCTTACTTACAGTATTGTTTCAATGTAGTTTTTGTAATGTTGTTTATAGATATCATCATTACAGTGGTGTGTATTGTATATTGCCTAATTTATGTAAAATTTTGTTTTATTAAAAATTTGGGTAGTCTTGGGCACTCTCAAAACTTCTCAAGCATGGATGTGGTCATTGCTAGGCCATACCTTTGTTACTTTTATATGCCCCTTAAGTTCCAAAGTTTTAAGTTTGGTTGCATACCTCTTGACCAATAATTCCACCAAGCATTGTAGTTTTCAAACACTTTTGGTTTACAAAGGTAATTATCAGTGATTGACTTATTAAAATATTCTCATTAGCAATCAGATTTTCAACCTTACGAAGTTTTATGCCCCATTCGTGACCTTGTTGGCTTGAAGTGTTACGCACGCTTGGTCTAAATGATTTTTGGAAATAGGATGTTCTTTAGTTGATGCCAAGAGATGTTTCACATGAAGAGTCGAGTTGTACATGAGGCCAAAAGAGGGCAAGAAATCCTCTCAATCATGTGACTGGGTCATTTCTCGAAGCTCAAAAAAATGAACTGACCACATGAAAGGATTTTTTGCCCTTTTATGGCCCTATATAATGCTTGACTCTCCATGTAAAGTGCTCCTTAGTTTGGTTGAATATTTACTTTAAATATAATATACACTTTTTTTTGCTTCTTGTCTACTTTTTTTAAATATATATATATATATATATATATATATATATATATTAAATTTTATTTATCTTATTCGTGAATTAGTATGAAGATAACTTATCCCTCTTACAACCTACTTTAGCATTCGAACACAAATTCTTTTTGGACTTTTGAGCTCCTTTAGGATACTTGAGAAATATAATCCAATAATCTTCTTGTCAGAGGGTGAATGTTGCAATTCGTTATAGGGCCAACTCACCTAAACGGCTTAAATTATTCCTTTGTGCACTACCCTCATAGTTCATTCACATCAAATGGGTGGAAATGCCATAAGTGAGAAAGCCCTATGAAAAGTTGCAACATCTACACTTGCCCAAAAGAATATAAATTATGCTTCTCAAAAAGTGTCAAAAGGTACCTCAATAGTACAAAAAAGCTATAAGATAATTATGGTTGTTATTTAGAAAGATTGATCTAAACAACCAAAAGTACAAGTGAAAATTTTCTTATACATTCAATAACCTTTACTATGGTACCACAAACTCAAGCCAGTCATGGGGCCTAAAAAGGGCAAAAATTCCTCTCATGTGATTGATATATTCAATATATTTCAAGAGATAAACCAGTCGTATAAGAGGAATTTTTTTCTCCTTCAGCCCCATGATTAGCTTGACTTTTCATATAATGCTTTTCTAAGTAGTGGCACAACCAAACTTAACAAGGGACAAAATTTTCACCGTACTACAAGTAAGATAAGATATGAAAACTTTGAAGGCTTACAAAGACCTAGCATACAACCATGAATATATTTGAATGATGTAAAGAGGATCACCATGTGTAAGTTCCTACAATGTGTAGAATAAGGTGAGAGAAAGTAAACATATTGACATGTAAAGGGTATCATAAGCAACCCTCAAAAATCTACCAAAAATATTCCAATCGTGTACAAGTATTGCTTAATCCATCAACATTTTCATTGAAGATAATGTCCTCTTATTGATCAAGGCTATTTTCATCCTTAAAATCATAGCAACTGTATACCTTGTCCAATACTACCAAAACATTTTGCAACTTTATAAAAAAATTTAATTGCCAACACTGTGCTAAATTGATATAAAAATAAGAAAACAGTGGGATATTGGAGTTCAACTCCAATATACGGGGACAGTACCCGGACGTCAACCAGGTCCGGTCCTCAACTGGTCACTCTCTGCTGTCATGCCGCATGGGAAGCAATGGCCATGCCATGGACGGTGTCTTCTCACCATCGCCGCTGACGCTGGAGCTTCGATTGTTTGTCGGAAGGATTCCGTCGGAATCATCGTCTTCGGCTCCCTGCTTTGTTCCCTTTTTGGCCTGTTTTGTGCAATAAATTTTTCTCAAATTTTCAGAACAGGTTTTGGGGGAGTTTCAGGGGGTTTGGTTCAGTTCTGGCTTTTGGTTCTGCGAAGCTCTTTGCGGGGAGTTTTGTGAAGGAGTCTGTTTTGTGACTTAGATGCTCTTTTTTGTGAAGGATAATATAAAAGGGATCGCTATCGATGTTGTTGCAGGCGAGTTATTGCAGTGGAGAGAGGGTTAGGTCAATTTAGGGTTTTCCGGTTTGCGATGGCTTGAAAGAGGTTGGTTATGGGCTTTCTGTAAAGAGCATGGTGGAGAGGTGAAAAGAAGAGGTTCGGATTGCGGTAGTTTGGAGTCAGTTGTTAGAAATTTGTCGTAGCGAGGGTTCGAAAGCAAAAAAATTGGTCAAGCTGGCGTACCAGCCGAGGCCGACGGTTCTGATGGGGGAGAATTTAGGCGTGATGCCTATGTCCCTCCAGGGTCCGCATGACATGAACCACCCGGTGGATTTGGGGTCTCTGACTCCAAGCCGGGGTCGTGCGCTTAAGAAAGAAGACCGCATTCCGCAGTGGGGATACCACGAAACTAAGGAGTTTATCTCCATTCGGGCCGAGCTGGAGAAGGACTTCACTCAGACCAAGCGGAACAAGACGTTGTGGGAGCTCATTGAGCGGAAGATGAAGGAAAAGGGGTATCGGCGGAGTGCAGATCAATGCAAGTGTAAATGGAAGAACCTTGTGAATCGCTACAAGGTATCTGTTTGTCAGCTCTTGTTGTACGGTTGATAATTTTTTCATGTCATCGCAAAAGTGTCCTCTTTTTTCAGTTTCTGCAGTGTCACTCCACTACTGTTTTTTTTTAGAATGTTAAGACAATCGATAGAACATGCAGTTAGGAATTCCTGTTAATATTCTAAAGTAATTATCATCATTGTCTCTTGATCGCCTAACTTCCAACTTCCAGGAGTAATGAAGCTCAACAGGTTTTTATTCTTATGTTTGGAGTGTTAGCACGAGCTTGTTGATCACTCATAGGTTTTCTCACCAATATCGTGTTTGTTACGCAGGGAAAGGAGACGTCTGAGCCTGATTATGAGGTCTGTTCTTGGCTTATATTCCCTTTCGTTTCATTTATTTCAAGTATATGTTCCGGCTGTTTCGATTCATCGTCTGTGGTACGAAACTGCTAAGTTTTCTGGTGTGTGAATGCTGATAACTGATTTATCGATGTGACCTCTCGCAGTTTTCGCAGGGAAAAGACCCTGCTGATCCCGAGAATGGGAGACCGTGCCCATTCTTTGACGAACTGGATGCTATATTCAAAGAGCGTGCCAAGAATTCTGAACGACTGTTAATGGAAGCGGAGCCAGGGTCTCGAGGCAAGAAAAAAGGGAAACGGGGCAAGACGAAGAGTTCGGATGAGGATAGCGATGAAGACGACGACGACGAGGAAAGTGAAGAAGACCGTGTGGTGCAAAGGAAGAAGAGGAAAAACGAGAAAGACAACAACCGGCCGAGGGTAACAGCGGAGAAGTACCGTGCCAACAGTATGCAGGAAGTGCTGGAGGATTTCTTCCAGCAGCAGCAGAGGGTGGAGGAGCAATGGCGAGAGTCTGTGGAGAGACGAGAGCAGGAGCGCCGGATGCGGGAGCAGGAGTGGCGAGATGCCATGGAGAAGCTGGAACAGGAACGGATCACCAGAGAACTCATGTGGCGAGAGCGTGAGGAGCAAAGGAGAGCTCGTGACGAGGCCCGTGCGCAGAAGAGAGATGACCTCTTTGCGGCCTTGTTAAGCAAATTGGCTCAGGACGAAGGTTATTGAGTCCCATCCTTGGCATCATCAATGCTTTTTTTTCTCAGTGATGTGAGGGTGGATCCCCATATTTTATTCAGGGAGGATGACAGTGCTGCAACTCAAGTCTACCACCTCTGTACAAGGTCATCATCATCTACAGTTTTTCAGCCAAGGGGCAATCGGAGACGTGGAACCAATGGACATATTGGAGAGAGAATATGCTCGTAACAACTCTTTATCATTTTTGCGGATTATGTCCTGTGTGGGTGGGTTTGCATCTGGGGTCCCAAGGAAAATGGCCCTGAGTAACCGATTGTAAGATTGCTTCGTCTCATTTTTTGTGCTTCTTTCTTCCTTATTTATATGTCTTTCCTGTTTCAATGTTGCATTATTAATGCGTTTGCAGTTTCAACCGGCGGAGGTTCATGTGGACCAGTGTGCATAGTCCTTAGGGATCTGGTACTGTAGTGTTTATTCCTACTGTAGTTAATCATTATAACATGATAGTGCAGGATTACCAGATTTGGTCACAGAAGTGTTGGCGGTAGAGGTGTACATAGCGTGTAGGTCTCATCCACCTCAAGCTGTTGGTCCGCACAGATTTTGCTTGTGAGTCGCATAGGAGCACCTCAATATTTTACTAATCAAGTGAAGCAATACCTGTGCCTCCATAGCTTTCTTCTTGGCTTGTTTGTGCCTGTTGTGATTTAGCGCTTTCTTCTCAAATATTCCTGTGAGATGGCAGTAAATAGCCTTGTTCTGCGGATGAGTTGTCGCGGAGAGTTTCATATGACTTAGTCCTTGAGTGATTTCTAGTTGAAGGCTCAGCCACTTCGAGATGTGGAGCCAGACCTGCAGTCAATTTTTACGAAGTCATACTGCCTCAATCCCAATTGACACTAGATACTGGATGTTTTAGCGGCATAGCAACATCTATCTTTGATTGGTGATTCAAGTTGATCAATCTTAAAACAGAAAAATTCTGCCTTCGATTGGTGATACGAGTTGATCAATCATGAATCTGCTCAAGGTGATTCTTCCCAGTCACAGTCGTCACAGTAAACGCTGGCCTGCCGCCCAGAGCATTCATTCGTCCACTTCTTGTGGAAGAAAGGATCGAAGATGCTGCACGGATCAGTTGTATGTATGCAAATGGAACTGAAGACGAGTTGTTGAATACGAGAGCAAGAGGGTGTGCTTTGTGAGGTCATTTCAGAACTTTAGTGCATGAGATTGTATCGTTCTACTTGCAGAGTTGAAGATGAATTTGTACAAACTTCACTGAAGTGGCACGGAGTTATTCAGAAGGTCTTGTATCTCATGCAATTTGATTTTGTGATGCGTCATCGAGATCTTAAGAAGCATTTGCTCACACTCATTCCAAAGAATTTTGCATGTTGTTTGAATGGTAGGATCCTATGAAGTTGGAAACCTTGCACTCGATATAAAACTTAAAAAATCTTTCCGACAACCCAAAATACCATAATGGTGTTAAGAAAGAGAAAGGCAAACACCCTTACTGGTTTTATATGTAAGTTTGACAGGATCCAAGCAATGTGATCATATTGAGCAAGTATATATTATTGAATTGGTGTGATTGACAAACTAAATTTAAAAGTCTTGGTGTTCTTTAAACGTCTTGGTTTGGTTTTCTCTTAAATTCTAAAGTGCTGATAAATAGCAAATTATAGTTGGTCTTGTCATCATCATCTAGTCATGTTTCATAGTTTCTCACTGCTACCCTATTACACGTCTTTGTACCATTACTTTCCTCAATGTCACATGCAAAACAAGCCTAAATGATTTTGCATATTTTCTTAGTACTTCAAGTACACATCATCAATGTTAATTAATTATAATAGTTCTTCTATATATTTACCCTATATAGTCAAGTTTGTTGTCCAATATCTACCTCATTTTACACAATACTTGAGACTTGGGGAACATCTACATAATATAGAGGTAACTGGTTTGTTTTTCTATAATGCATGTTGTTGGGCACATCTCCATCCCGCTATTCACATGGGCAATAAGAACCAAGTTGTGAGCATGGTTGTCTTATGCGAGGGTTGACTTATGCAACAAGCATTATAGTCACCTAGACATTCACCGTTGGGGATGTCGAATAGGGTCAACAAGATGTTTGCTTTCACAAAAGTACCCCTTGATTTACCTTCCTTCAAGCTGCATCCCCGTAGCAGCCACATTGGCTTTACAACTCAGCGATACGGTATGGTCATCGGATATGGTGATTGGACAGTGGCGACTGGAGATGTAGGTGGGGCAACGAGGGGTCCAGTGGCGACAGGAGATGTAGGTGGGGCAACAAGGGGTCCATAGATGTAGGTGGGGCAACGAGGGGTCCACCTCGGCCGATTAGGATTCCAAGTAGGGTGACAAACGTGAGGGCTAGGACACCAAGGTTCACCTTCCTCGTCATTATTAAATCTTTGGCACATATGTTAAGAGCTTTTACCTCAATCTCAAAATTTAAAACTCTCAACTTGTTTTGTCTCGTTTGTCTCGTCTCATCTTTGAACTCGACAGCCGTAAAAGACGTCAAACACGACAAGTTCAACAAACATTGGGGAAAGTGTAACATGTAAGACATTGTCAACCGTTAATTGCCAATGGTGAAAATTTTGTAACAATTTTATAACGGAAATTTTCAAGTGAAACTTGAGAATTTTCTTGATTGTTTGGAACCAATCAAGGATACCCATCTCACAATACTTTCCTATTTGCCTCATTTCACATCGTTCATCCCAATCGTAAGGCCATGCCATTACATATATACGCATGGGGGGATTGACAAGAACATTCTTACGCCACTCTTTGTATCAAGCCTTAATATTTACTCAATGTTCCAAGTTGCATGTAATTAAGATTCTCTTGCCTTTTATATCTAACAAATGTTTTGTCATCTATTTCAAGAAGTGTAAATTCAACTCCAAAATGACCTAGTCTACTTTTAATAAAAAGAAACACCTTTAAAAGAAAGTGGATGGAAATGAAGGTAAGTTATCAAGATCTCAACCTTACAATCTTGTAATTGACTTAGTGTATGTCATGCGGGTCAAACTTTGAGTCATAGGACCTCATAGATTGCAAGATTATAATATGTAATTAGTACAAAAAATATGGAAATAAATCATTTCACTATAAAGTGATAAATGCTACTATAGACCTCTCGCAATGAAGATATCACCAACTGGATAGTTGTGCATCTTCATCTCAACAACACTCTTGAACCATTAAGTACCATGATTTTTGAGTTTTTTTATTTTGCGCAAATCATGGCCTAGCAATGCTAAAAATTGACCCAAAAAATCCACAAAGGAAAAATGCCCAAAGCTTTGCACAAACTTTGCACATTCAACTTCTTTACATCAAGGATGGAATTGAAGTTTCTATAACAAAATCTAGATTTAATTTGGAAAATTAACCCAATTAACAAAATTGAGATCCTATAGTGGATGAAGGAGAAACACTCCTCAAAAAACTTGTTTGATATCCATCTTTTACAATATACTTCCGCAAAAATAAAAATTATGCAAAACTAAATTGGTTTTAACATATTTGGCTTGTAGCTGTAAAACAAGCCTCATGCATGAGGACCTAACAACAAGAGTTACCTTTATTGAAATGAACGCAAAAACTTCAAGCACTTCTATTACATAAACCAGACTCATTATAAAATCCAACGCAAGTCAATTCATCCAAAATGGGTTCCGAATGAAGAAGTTGGGGCTTTTCAAAGTTTGAGCTAGGCATCCATAATTGTGTTGTTTACACATCGTGTTGAGCCTGCTGCAGCTGCTGCCTGCTCTTGCGTTTACACTTCCTGTCGGCCGGCAGACAGAAAAGTTAATCCCAATTTTCATTGTTTTCACATTATTCTTGTTTTTTTCTTAGATTCCATTTTTCCGCAGCCTGCTGGGTTTGCTGCGCACAGGCAGCTGCTTCCACGACCTCGGCGACCTGCCAACCACACTTTCCGGTATCTTATTTTCAAATTGGGAATAGAAAATCCTAGCAGGCTCAGCAGGATGTGTAAGCCGTTTGAGCTAGGCATCCATAATGTAAGGTAAAAGTGCGTTAATGTAAAACCACCAGAGAACTAAAAACACATCCATGCAAAAGTAATAATAGTAATTGATAGTAAGATACAGTAAAAAAATCATAGGAGTAAAAGCGCGTTAAGGGTGATGAAGGTAAAAGCGCAACAAATCGCAAAAGTACCCAAAAAGTGACCGAAATGCAGAAGTGCAAAAAAAAGGTAGGGGATCGAAGTATTGCCGAAGAAGTTACGGAATTGTGGAAAAGGCAAGAAAGTAGCGGCATCGCAGAGCCTGTCAAAAAAGTAACAGAATCGAAGAAAGCCAAAATACAACAAAATCACAGAACTCCAAAATAGTAACGGGATCGTAAATTGATGTACACTGAGCGTTAATTGTGTGTTAACCGTTAATAATGTAAAAGTGCTCTTGATAATTTTCTCAATGATGAAAGAATATAAGCAGAAATTACCTCCATTATGTCCTTTACTCATGCTATTACCCATTTCCTACTCTCATTCCTCGCTTATCACTCTTCCGTCTACCATATCGTCCTTTTGCTGAAGTAATATACCCACCCCTCTCATTCCATCTCTCATGGCTATCATGGATTTTGAGGCCATTTTGAACCAAACAAGGGCTTCGATTCAGATCCCAAAATACTTAAGAAGTTCCTTAAGATGTTTTTTGCCGCTCTCAAGTCGAGCAACACTCGTCACCTCTCCATCCTCTTGCAAGCCATTCTTGACACTAATGACAGAGAAATTCTCCATCAAGTTTTGATGGCAAAAGGGGAAACAACTAATTTCCACATCCTCATCAACATGCTCGATGAGTTCCAAAATAAGTATCTCATGACACCCATCTTGCGGAAAGGTTTACGAGTACTACAACATCTTCGCAACCATGGAGTTGCTCAAGGAAGGAACTTAATTCATTGTACCCACAAGTTTTGTATGCGGGGAATCTCAAAGCTTCTTTACAAGCTCTCAAACATGAAGATGAAATCGTTCGGGAGTCGGCATATTCGCTTCGAAGTTTACAGTTTCAAATGCTCCGAAAATGGCACATTTCACATTTGAAGAATTGTGAGCAAGCCAAATTGAAGGCTGCTCGAAAACAAGCCATGAGAGACAACCTTGAAGAAGACAAAATCCTAGAATTCTAGGCTAGTAAGGCGGAGTTATACAAATCGTGAGAGAATTGACCACAATGTACAAACAAATCGGAGTAGAATGAACACGAAAAGGTTGTAACGATGCTAGGTTGAGCTCCGAATATGGTAGTGAAAGCGGACAGTTGAGATAGTCGCAGATAGATGCCGGACGCCAACGAGTGGGCTAGCCTTATTCTGCACAGCCGTTCCGAGTTTTCTTCTGCTGCTAGTGATGTGTGCGTGTAAGAAGCGTAGTCTTGAAGCAGGCACAAGGCCAGATCTAGTAGAGATGTGTGCAAGAAGGAAGTGAATCTGAAAGCGAGGCTGGGAGTAGTATTGGAAATAATTCAGATCTGGTCATGAGAACACCGTGCATACTCTCCAAGCTAGAGCTGGTTGGAACGTAGAGAAATGACACACACTCTCTCTGCTTTGCTGTACCTCAATCACTACCATTTTCCTCTTCTCTTTCTTCGAATACCAAAAAATAACTTCTTCTCCCCATGCAATTAGCAATACTTGCTCAGTAGCTGATTCCAACAGGTGCGACGAAAAGCGCACAATTTTTCCAAGAACTTAGAAGATTAGACAAACTTAGAAACCACACGAAACCAAGATCCACGATACGAACAACGCAGGAAGGACGGAAACTTCAGGAGGTTCATGAACAAATAGGAGCCGCACAAGCTAAAGACAAAGTGGTGATGTGCCTAATCTACATGACCCATCGGCATTCCCGATCTGCATTACCGATATCTCCCAGACTAAGACATTTTGCACCGCCTCTTCTGCCACTCGCGAAACCGAATCAAAGTCCTCGCACAGTCATCGCAAGAAGGAGTGCAGCCGCTGCAGACCTCCGGTGCAACCACACGACTGATCTACACTCACGATCTAGACTGTAGTAAGTCTACTTGATACTAAACATTTTTTGCCTCATGGTATAACCTCTCTACAGATTTACAGCTCGATTACACATCTCCGGCATATTTCAAGCACATTCCCAACATCAGATCGGCACTGCTGTCCCGAAGTACAACCATAGGTCAAATCGATTGACACCTGATCAACATTGTTGTTCTGTAATTGTAGTACACCGCTCGAGAGTGCTACTCCAGATCGACAAGACCTTTGGTATCGCCGAAGAGCCGCCGAACATCACGTAGCAAACTGCTTCACCAGAGTGAAAGGCGCGTGGACACGACCGCGATCACTTGCCGTTTTGCGCCCCACCAAGGAAAAAGAAGGTAAGACTTTGCAGGTACGTTTCTACAACTCTTACTTTATATTCCTTGCACTGTTGAAGTGTCAACACCACTTTCAATAACTTACACCCTTTTGCATTTCTTATAAAATTTTAAAGTATTTGTATTATTTGCACCAACTAGCATTGTTTCGAATCATTCTGCATTATTTTACCTTGTTTTCAATTGTTTTGTATTGATTTGTCTTATTTTAAATTGATTTGCATTATTTTCATCGTTTTGTATTGCATACTTTACATTTTTAATCTATTATATCATCGACGATTCAAATGTTTAAAAGAGTCTTGTGTTTGTGGATGATATGGAAATTGAGTCACCAGTTGAGAGTCTAAAGAGGCTTTACAATGAGAAATCTAATACATGTAAAAAGAAAAGAACTTTTATGAATACTTTGAGCTCTTACTCTACTAACCCGGATGTGGAAGATTTCAAGTTTTGGATGGTTTTCTAAGTCATGAAGTCTTTAGCCAAAAAGGAGAGATTGGAAGAGCTTCCTTGGAAAGAACCCATCAAGGATATGATCACAAGAGGGTTTTTGGAGAAAGAGGTGAAAGAATCAAGGTTGGCAGAGATGGCCTTTAAAGGATTCTTCAAGTTTTGTACCCAAACAAGTGGAGTGGAGGAAAAGGGCAACACTACAACATCACCCAAATTCCCCAAGATGTCATTATCAACAAAACCACAAGTTTGTCATTAGATTTTCATATGGCAATCCATTTTGAACAACCCAGAATTCAATTGATGTATGAACAAGTTAAAGAAATGGTCTTAATGAGACTCAAGGTTATAGATAATTCTTTGGTTTTTGATTATATTAATCCTATCAATGTTCTATGCCTTAGCATCAAACAAGGTGAGAAGAAAGGTATGTGGGCCAGTATCATCAAATTGCACCTTCTAAACCCTGAAATTCATGCTATTACTTTGTTGAAAGGCTTAAGGTCTTTCATCCTTGTTATTGATGGCATGCCAATAATTGGGAAAGTATGTAAGAGTTTTCATAACATCTCTACAAATACTAACCTTAGTGTGAAATTTAAGAGTGATTCTTTGAAGAGAATGACGGCGCCAAGAGTCTTCAAGAAAGACCTTAATAGTAGCTTCATGAGACGCCATACATTGGACATTATGGGAGTCCATAAAAGCAAAGAAAAGAGCTTTGCTTTTAGGGCGGCAACTATATCAACTCAACCTAAGAGGATTGAAGAAATGCAAGTCACCTTGGGAATGAAATTGTAGAAGCCAAGAAGACAACATGAGGAGTGAAGATGACGGTGGAGGACAAGACAAAGAAGGATGCTCTATCTCCAACTCTCTCTCACATTCCCATTCTTATAAAAGTAAAAGAAATCAAGCAAGAAATCATGAAGGTGATGGGACCTAACAATGTTATGTCCATTTGGTTCCACAAAGAGGATAAAACAAAGCACAATGAGAGTGTCAATGTGCAATGTTTCAATCTCATTATATATAGAGAATTTGTGAAGAAAACTTTTTACATTGAAGGATTTTTTGTGAAGTTTGCTCCACATAAAAGAAGTTTGGAGGGGGTGGAGCCTCCAACTTTGGAGCAAATCAAGAGTTATGGATTTGAGGATGTGAATGTTGCAATGGTGAATGAAATGGTAGCAGTAGATTCAACAGTATCTTTGGTAGATTTTATAGATACGGTATTTCATACATATATGCGTACTTTATACTCCTCATAATAGAGTATTTTATATGGTATAACACCGTACATATGGTTTTCAAATACGTATATTTTCTAATATATTCATATACTAAATACAACTCTACGTGTACTTGTACAAATATATACATGGATACAAAGACAAATACAAATAAACTACAACTACGAATACAAATACAAGACAACTATAAATACAAATTAAAAAAAAATTAAAAAATAAAAATAAAAATAAATAAATATATATATATATATATATATATATATATATATATATATATATATATATATATATATGTATTATTCATACGCATACAAAAATAAATACAATTATGGATACAATTATAATTACAAATACAAAGTTTGTACTTAGGCTACTTGTAGACTCCAAGTTCATACTTGGGCTACTAAGGAAACCCAAGTTTATACTTGGACTATTTGGGAACACCAAGTTCAAACTTGACACAAAAAATAACACAAAACAAAGAAAGCACCAATTTAACTCTAATACTACAAACAACACAAGACAAAGAAATCACCTACATAACTCCAACATCAATAATAATACAAAACAAACCAACCACCAACTTAACTCTAACATAAAAAGTAAAACCATATTTAATTACACGAAGCATAAAGTAAAAACTCACATTCTCGAAAACAGAATTTTTTCCATAAACCTTTTATTTACCAAAGATACTGAAACCAATCTTTTTAAATACAAAATATATTCCATACTCCTTTTGCTTTCAATTTAAAGAGACATTACAATCATTAACAAAATATCACAAAACACAACTCTCTGCACACACTTGTTTATCTGCAGTGCTTTATATAGTCAAAATAGAGCTCGGCCTCCCGGCATCGCCTATATAAAGATATACCAAACACAAACAACAATAAACCAACAACAAAGCATGAACATTTTCCGATTACAAATATTAACATAAGAATATCGCAACAACAAACCAAACTTGTCCAACAATCTATCCTAGCCACACTCAACAAAAAGCCAAACCATCCCTATAAAGGCCTACATTTACACCGTACAAAATATCATAAGATATCCACCTCCATACCAACAAGCTCTACACAAAACACCAAACACAAAAAATTGGAGCTCGGCCTCCCGGCCTCGCCTATAAAATGAAATTCCAACCACCTACCCACACGTGCGCCACTACATCCACACCAACACAAAATACACCACAAAATACCCATATTTCTAAACCATACCATTATACATACAACAACAAATACCACCTATTTATATGTGAAGATATCGAAACCAACTCCGGACCCATGCCAAATATACTGAAAACGCACCTGTCCGCCCACAAGAGGTGATGCAAAATCTATTTTATACCATGCACGATCCGTTTGCACCCAAAATATCAACAACTAGCAACTCAATTTGCGCCCTGCCTTCTAAACACACACCCAAAACATCATGAAGCACAAACAAGCTACCCATATCTCACAAACTACATTCAAGCCAACTACCAACATCCATCACCACGCATACTCTACGCTCTTATCACAACAATTCTGATGTGAGGATATGCAAGAGAATGAGGCAAGAAGAAGAGCCCACAATAAGTGGGGAGTTTGAATATATAGGATGATAGTAGGTACATGTGGGTAAGCCAAGAAAGCCCAAGGCCAAGCCAAGAAAGCCGGGACTTTGAAAGGGCGCTCCTCCTAACACTCCTCCTCGTTCGAGGAAGTCCCGTTAAAAACTCCTCCTGGATGAATCCCAAGTAGGAGAAAAGGGTACTTCCCTACATTGTGTCCCTATATTGTGTCGAGTTCTTGAATGGTTTTCATGCCGGCAGCGCGCACAAGTTTTCGATGCTGATGGGCGGGTAGCGCCTTCGTTAATATATTGGAGATGTTGCTCGCCGAGTCGATCTTCCTTACTGTTACTTGCTCGCTCTCTACCAAGTCTTGCATGTACCCAAAGAGGTTGGGGTTTATATGCTTGACTCTGTCCGCTTTGATGAAGTCGGTTCCAACTTGAGCCACGGTCGCCGCGTTGTCCTCGAAGATCACCGTCGGCCTTGGTTCCGGTTTGAACCTGCATTGTTCAAAGATGGCGCTTACCATAGTGCGGAGCCAAACAGCCTCGCGTGCTGCTTCGTGAAGGGCGATCAATTTGGCGTGATTCGTCGACGTTGCTGTGACCGTCTGCTTGACGGACTTCCACGAGACCGGCGCTCCATTCTTGATGAAGATGTAGCCAGTTTGAGACTTACCATTAGTCTCATCGGTACGAAATCCTGAGTCTGCATAGCCGGTAATGTTGGAATCCGCTTGTCTCGTGAAATGTAGCCCGAGGTCTTCAGTGCCTCGAAGATAACGTAGAAGGTGCTTGACCGCGTTCCAGTGCCGCTGAGTTGGTTTTTGGCTATGTCTTGCTAGTACGCTCGTGGCGAATGAAATGTCAGGGCGCGTGTGGGTTGCCAAGTAGATGAGGGCGCCGACCACCGCGAGGTATTTGGACTTGTCCATCTCTTCCTCCTCCTCCTCGCATGGTCGGTATGGGTCATCACCCGTCTTACTGCGGCCTATCATGGGAGCGGACATGGAGTTCTCCTCTCCCATGTTGAAGCTTTGGAGAAGCTTCTTGACATAAGTTTTTTTGGTGAAGAAGAATGCTTCCATCGGGGCGGTGGTGGACTTGGAGTCGAAGACAGAAACTCGTCCGCCCCAATAGTTTCATCTCAAATTTTGCCACAAGGAGTTTCTCAACTTCTTCACATGACTTTGGGAATCCCACAAGGTTAATATCGTCAACGTAAACCGCTAAGATGACAAACTCATCGTTAGTACAACGCACGAAGATGCAAGGTAGTGCCAGATGGCACGTAAAACCTGTGTCCGTGAGGAAGCGGCGAAGGTGATGGTACCAAGCCCTTCCGGCCTGTTTCAGGCCGTATAGTGCACGTCTGAGTTTGAGACTGCTGTGTTTGTTAGGGTTAGGTGTTGGAGTGAAATCCAGAAAATCTGGAGGAGGTTTGATGTGAATCTCCTCCTCCAACTCGCCATACAAGTAGGCCGTGACGACATCAAGCAATTTGGTGGTTAGTGTCATCTGGACAGCTAATGCTAACAAGTAGCGGAAGGATGAGCAATCCATAACGGGGGAATAGGTTTGATCAAAATCTACTCCCGGGCGTTGGTTAAATCCTTGTGCCACGCACGAGATTTTGTAGCGTACTATCTCACCGTGTTCATTTCTCTTTCGGGTGAACACTAACTTATATCCTATGGGTTTTGTACGTAAGTTGGTGTCGAGAGGGCCAAAGACTTCGCGTTTTCGAAGTGAGTGGTACTCAGCTTCGAGAGCACGATTCCAATCGGGCCAATCTGGGCGTTGTTTGGCTTGATCTAATGTAGTTGGTTCGGTGTCAACACTTGAGAGCTTCGTGATGAAGGCCTCAGGTGTTGGGTATGATTCTAACCCGAGTAAATATGTGGCTGGGCGTTCGGGCTCCAAGGGGAGGTTCAATTTCTCCCGCTGTGAAAAGTGTAGCTCTGGTTGAGGAGCTAAGTCTACTCTGCGAGGTGTTTTGGGTTCGCGGGTACTGCTCGTTGGTTCGGGTGCTAATCGTTTCGCTGTTTCCTTTGGCGTTTTGGGCATTTTGGATGTTTTGGGTGTTTTGAGTACCTTCAGGAGTTTGGCCGGTTCTAGGAGCTTGGGGTTTCCGGAACCAAGGATGGGGTTACGTAGAATACGGGGTCCGGAATCGAAACCATCCGGGACCCGGGATGCTATGCTTTGAAGGTGTAGCAATTTCTGAACTTCAGTTTCAGAAATTGCAGTACGAGGATCTGGGTTCATAGTAAAAGATTGCGTTGCTCTAAATGTAAGCGGCGGTGAATCCTTGGGGTGTGAGACTAAAGGGAAGACATTTTCTATGAACTTGCAGTTCTCAAAACGAGCTTTGTGAAGAGCTCCGGTTTTGGGCTTTAAGTATCGAATGATACTTGGAGAGTCAAAACCGACATACATTCCTTCAAGTCTATGGACACTGATAGTGCGAATCTGAGGTTCGGGTGTTGAGATGAAAACCTGGCATCCAAAGACACGAAGATGCCGAACATTGGGAACTCTTCCTGAAATTAGTTCTAGGGATGTCTGAGTATTCAACAAAGTTGGTCTATAACGAAGGAGTGTGGCGGCTTGTAACACGGCGTGACTCCACATAGAAGCAAGGAGATTGGCATGAATGAGCAAAGTGCGGGTGATTAGCTGAATTTTCTTAATGTATGCCTCAGCTAACCCGTTTTGGGAGTGCTCATACGGGACTGCGTAAGTAAGTGCAATCCCGGATGCTGTGCAATAATCCTCAAAAGTTTGGGACTTAAACTCTCCAGCATTATCCATCCTAAGTGTTTTGATCTGTCTATCAGGAAAATGAGCTCTGAACTTAATGATCATAGCTAGTATCTTAGGGAAGGCCATGTTTTGGGTTGTCAAAAGGGAAACCTCAGCGTGACTTCCTGATGCATCTACTAACACAAGAAAGTATGAAAACGGACGTGCTTGAGGGTTGATGGGACTGCAGATGTCGCCGTGAAGTCGCTCCAAAGGTTGCGGGAGCTCTTCAGGTAACTTCCACTTGGATGGGTGTTTGGCGTACTTTCCTTGGATGCAAGCTATGCAGTCGGACACCTTGTCTGCATCACTGTTGCCTAAGTTGTGGCCAGTGATGATCGGGAGCATCCGCCGAAAGATGGTGGTACCGGGGTGACCGAGCCGTCGGTGCCATAGTTGAGCCTTGGGGAGAACTGTGAGGTTGCATTCACGGATTGTTGGTGCTGGTGGCTTGATGGGGATTGGGTATAGGCCGTGTCGAGTGGCCTTCGAAACGTAGAGCAATCGGGTTCCATAGAACAGCTCTACGGCCTCATCTTTATCATCATCAAACTCCACATGAGTGGAGATGTGGATCCCATTCTTTCGCAAGTCCCGGAAGCTGATCAGGCTTCGGGATGCGTTCGGAGCAAACATCGCTTTGTCACACATGAGGGGGAATCCCCCGGGCAATTCTATAGTTGCCCGGCCCTCCCGGAACATGAAGTTCCGGCTTCCGGCAATAGTGAGGACTTTGCCCTCTTGCCAGGGTCCGCTTAGACATGACGACTCAAAATAACTAGAACTTCGCAAGATAGTTATAGTAGACGCACTGTCTAGGACTGCTATGCCCGGGCTTGACAAATCTAAGGGACTCTCTTGGACCATGAAGTTTTCCAAGTCTACATCATTGAAGGAGGGTGCATCGAGGGTATGGACCTCCCTCTTGCCCTCTTTCAATTTCTGGAGCTCTTGGTATATCTCGACAAAATAGGGTGCGGTTCGGCATTCTCGGGTGAAATGCCCTGGCCTTCCACATTTGTGGCACACACCCTCATTTGTGTTTGATGGATTGGACTGACTTGACTGACCTCGGTGGTAAGGGTCATGGCGATCGTTTTGATACCTGTCATGTCGATCGCGTCGATCATCACGGTCGCGGCGATCGTCGCGGTACGAGCGGTTGTCCCTGTATGATCGGTCATCACGGTGTGAGTATCGGTACTCACCTTGACCGCTATGGTATCGGCTGTCACGTCCCCGGCCTCCTCCTCTACCCCTGCCGCCCCTGGGATTGCGTTTGGCCGCCTCTGTGCTGTGGGCTTCGGGCACCGGTGTCGGCACTGGCTGTGCAGGAGTAGGTGCTGGAGTAGGGACTGTGGTTGTCGGAATGTCTGTGTTATGGATCTCACGAGCGAGGCGGGCCTCAGCGTTTTTCAGCAATATGACTTGTTGATTCTCCGCGATGAGAAGGTGTGACATCATCTCCGAATGAGTTGGAAACCTCATGTTGCGATACTGTTGAGAAAGTATCGCCGTGGCTGGCGGGAAGGTGGACAAGGTCTTCTCGGTCAATTCTGCATCCGAGATTTTGTCTCCGCACATGCGGAGTTGTGCCGAAATGCGGTGGAGTTCGACGTTGAAGTCCTGCATGTTAGGAAAATCAAGTACACGCAAATTCATCCATTCACTACGAGCTTGGGGTAAGAGCAAACTCTGTCCGTGTTTAAAACGGGCTTGAAGCTGCTCCCACAAGTCTGCCGGATCTTAGCACTCGAGATACTGCTGGCGTAATGACGGGTCCAAATGACGGCGCAGAATCATCAAGGCTTGATACCTCCGGGCGGTTGCCATGACGGCGGTGGTGTTGTGTTTGAGCGCTCCATCGAGCTCCTCAGCGCACATGTAAGTGTTCACATCATTGTTCCACTCGAGGAAGTTGGAACCTTCTGTTGCTAGAGGATCAAACATCAGAGTCTGGGTGCGAGTTTCTCGCATCGTAGCCATGATCGTTGGCAGGGTTGTCTTGCTAGACACTGACGGACGTCAGACAGACACGACATGTCAGACAGACATTGAGCCTCAGAATGTCTAATAGAATCTACAGAATCTTTTTTTTACCCTGGATTTACCCGCCCACGTTGCATCCTACGTGGCGCCACGTGGCATGTCTGGCTCAAAGAATACGGTTCGCGATCGCGCCCGTAGGATCGACCGCGGTCGTATCATCTAGACCGGCGGTCGCCTTCTCTGAACCGGCGGTCGCCTTAGCGACCGACGATCGCCCAGGTCGACCGACGATCGCCCATAAGCGACCGACGTTCGCCCCTAGGCGACCGCCGATACAGCCGATGGGCGATCGTCGGTCGCTAGGGCGACCGCCGCTCCAGGTGATGGGCGAATGTGGCTCATAGGGCGACCGGCGGTCTACCCTCTTGAACGGAAGGACATGAACTTTGAAGAGCCATAACTTTTTCATTCGGACTCCGTTTTTGACGAAATCACTTGGGTTGGGTCCCAAATTAAGTCTAGTTTATGTCGTAAAAATTGCAGACCCATACAATTAAGTATGAAAAAATGGCATGCATTTTAGTGAAGGGAGTACTTGTTATTTGGGTTTTTAAACATTAGGCATGTTTTACCATTGTTAGCCTATTATGTGACATAAAAAAGGTTTTTGCATGATGTGTTTTAGACAAGTGTGATCTTTAGATGCATCCCACAATCTTTGTAGTTGGAAGTATTTTGATCCAGATAGTTTTAGTATTGGCTTTGCAATGATATTTCTACGATGAAAAAAGTGAAAAAGTGGATGATTTTTGAAGAGATAGATCTCCTTCAACCATCGTTAGATTTTGAATTTTCATTTTAGAATGGATTCCAATTAGAGTGTTGTATTGGTGATAGAAACCTCGATTCATTCGAAGATATATTGAAGATAAGGTATAATTTGAGTGCTAGGGATCTAGGTTTGGACTATATTAATTACTTTATAGAATATTTGGCAGTTCTTATCATTGCAAGGCTACTATTTGAGCCATAGGGGAGTCCAAGATGTATAGGGAAATAGAGAGGGAGAGTAGTATTTATACTTTGCCTAGACCGGCGGTCGCCTGAGCGACCGACGATCGCCCATGAGCGACCGACGATCGCCCATGAGCGACCGACGTTCGCCCCTAGGCGACCGCCGATACAGCCGATGGGCGATCGTCGGTCGCTAGGGCGACCGCCGATCCAGGTGATGGGCGAATGTAGCTCATAGGGCGACCGGCGGTCTACCTTCTTCGAACGAAGGACATGAACTTTGAAGAGCCATAACTTTTTCATTCGGACTCCGTTTTTGACGAAATCACTTGGGTTGGGTCCCAAATTAAGTCTAGTTTATGTCGTAAAAATTGCAGACCCATACAATTAAGTATGAAAAAATGGCATGCATTTTAGTGAAGGGAGTACTTGTTTCTTGGGTTTTTAAACATTAGGCATGTTTTACCATTGTTAGCCTATTATGTGACATCAAAAAGGTTTTTGCATGATGTGTTTTAGACAAGTGTGATCTTTAGATGCATCCCACAATCTTTGTAGTTGGAAGTATTTTGATCCAGATAGTTTTAGTATTGGCTTTGCAATGATATTTCTACGATGAAAAAAGTGAAAAAGTGGATGATTTTTGAAGAGATAGATCTCCTTCAACCATTGTTAGATTTTGAATTTTCATTTTAGAATGGATTCCAATTAGAGTGTTGTATTGGTGATAGAAACCTCAATTCATTCGAAGGTATATTGAAGATAACGTATAATTTGAGTGCTAGGGATCTAGGCTTGGACTATATTAATTACTTTGTATTATATTTGGCGGTTTTTATCATTATTGAATCATCTCTTCCCTCCTTTTATACACACACCCCATTTCAACAAATTTAATTAATTCTAGGTATTTAATAGAAACTACTTACCTTCATCTTATAGGCCAAAACTTTTAATCATGTTTCATATAAAATACATAGGAAAAGTATAAATACTACTCTCCCTCTCTATTTCCCTATACACCTTACACTTCCCTATGGCTCGAATAGAACTCTTGCAATGTTAAAAACTGCCAATTAGTTTACAAAACAATTAATATAGTCCAGTAATAGACCCCTTACACTCAAATTATACCTTATCTTCAATATATCTTCGAATGGATTGAGGTTCCTATCACCAATACAGCACTGTAATTGGAACCAATTCTAAAAAATAAATTCAAAATCTAACAATGGTTGAAGGAGATCTATCTCTTCAAAAATCATCCACTTTTTCACTTTTTTCATCCTAGAAATATCATTGCAAAGCCAATACTAAAACTATTTGGATCAAAATACTTCCAACTACAAAGATTGTGGGATGCATTTAAAGATCACACTTGTCTAAAACACATCATGCAAAAACCTTTTTGATATCACATAATAGGCTTGCAATGGTAAAACATGCCAAATGTTTAAAAACCCAAATAACAAATACTCCCTTCACTAAAATGCATGCCATTTTTTCATACCAAATCGTATGAGTCTGCAATTTTTACGACATAAACTAGACTTAATTTGGGACCCAACCCAAGTGATTTCGTCAAAAACGGAGTCCGAATGAAAAAGTTATGGCTCTTCAAAGTTCATGTCCTTCGTTCGAAGAGGGTAGACCGCCGGTCGCCCTATGAGCTACATTCGCCCATCACCTGGATCGGCGGTCGCCCTAGCGACCGACGATCGCCCATCGGGTGGATCGGCGGTCGCCCCATCAGGAGGGGTGCGCGGAGGCTCGCGGACACTTTCTCCTTGGGTGCTTGCCCATCGCGTAGACCGCCGGTCGCCCATCACCGTCGTTATTTGGATCGGCGGTCGCCCTAGCGACCGACGATCGCCCATCGCCTCGACCGGCGGTCGCCCCAGCAGGAGGGTGCGAGGAGGCTCGCGGACACTAATCTCCTTGGTGCACCCCATCACGTAGACCGCCGGTCGCCCTGTCACAATCGTTCGCTGGATCGGCGGTCGCCCTAGCGACCGACGATCGCCCATCCGCTGTATTGGCGGGCGCGGGATTTGGAGGTTTTGAATGAAGTTAACACCAAGTATCCTATAGACCTACACCATGCCAAGGTTGAATCAAATTAACACCAAGTATTTCCTTCCATGTAAATCCAAGTTCCATGTGGCTTCTTTCATGATTTAATATATTTAATACGGTTAGAGAAAATAATAAAACCACCTCCTCCCCCCTTTAGTATAACTTCCTCTATTACTTAGCATCCTACAAAGTCAAAGTAAATCATAACATGTAGATACGTTTCTTTTACGGGAAATTTTGTTCTTCCATAATTTTTATAAGGTCTTTTTTAGTCAACACAAGTTTTAAAATCGTTATCTCTTTCCACAAATCTATTTTCCGTATATCATTCAATATTCTACTCATTCAAATGACTTACAAGCAAAGGATGACCTATAGGTGACATATCCCCACGATTTTCTAAATAACACCATCATTTCCATAGGGTCATCATTAGGTAGTGTAAGGGTTTAAATTATCCTCTTACCCCCTTTATCTAATTTTTCTTATTTTTTGAAGTTTTGGTGTTTCTAAGTGCTTCCAACCAAAATCCAACCTATAGATCCTTTACTCCAACGATTCTTTTTCATAGCTCCATCATGTACATAAGGTAGTTATTACATAGTCCAATTCTTTTTAAAATATTTTTTCTCTCCATTTAACTATTTTTTATCTATTATTTAAAGCTCTACTTCAAAAATTCTATATTAATTTGGGAAAAATAGTACATGTTGTCCTATAATATTTTTGATGGTTCCATCATTTTTATATGATCCATATTACCTACACTAAATAGGTAGATTAGTGTTAGATACACTAATTTACATAAATAGGCTATAAGTTTTTACTATTAGTCAATATTTGTACCCTCTACAATGGTGAAGATGGGGATCCTTACATAGTATTGGAATCGATACTCTTGGTTAAATTTTTATCCCAAAAGTAAAAACTTGTAGCATTTTCAAATCTTATAAAAATCTAACACTAATGTACCTATTTAGTGTAGTCCAAATGTTCAAATTACATTCCCCACTTTGTTTTCGTATGCATGTGCGCACACCGCCTACTTTCACATGACTATTTAATTTTTAGAAATTCGGGAAAAATACTTTTGTTCGTCCTATGCCCCTAAGATTTATACCATATTTTTTACACAATACGAATCACCTAGGAAAGTTATCAACACCCCTTCCACTCCCTTTTTGCTTATATATTTACATATGCCCCCGTGCTTCAAACCCCGCAATTCAAATATCCCCATATAAATTCAACCACATAGGCCATCGTCGGTTGCTCAGGCCACCGCCGGTCCAGGCAAAGTATAAATACTACTCTTCCTCTCTATTTCCCTATACATCTTGGACTTCCCTATGGCTCAAATAGTAACCTTGCAATGATAAGAACTGCCAAATATTCTATAAAGTAATTAATATAGTCCAAACCTAGATCCCTAGCACTCAAATTATACCTTATCTTCAATATATCTTCGAATGAATCGAGGTTTCTATCACCAATACAACACTCTAATTGGAATCCATTCTAAAATAAAAATTCAAAATCTAACGATGGTTGAAGGAGATCTATCTCTTCAAAAATCATCCACTTTTTCACTTTTTTCATCTTAGAAATATCATTGCAAAGCCAATACTAAAATTATCTGGATCAAAATACTTCCAACTACAAAGATTGTGGGATGCATCTAAAGATCACACTTGTCTAAAACACATCATGCAAAAACCTTTTTTATGTCACATAATAGGTTAACAATGGTAAAACATGCCTAATGTTTAAAAACCCAAATAACAAATACTCCCTTCACTAAAATGCATGCCATTTTTTCATACTTAATTGTATGGGTCTGCAATTTTTACGACATAAACTAGACTTAATTTGGGACCCAACCCAAGTGATTTCGTCAAAAACGGAGTCCGAATGAAAAAGTTATGGCTCTTCAAAGTTCATGTCCTTCGTTCGAAGAGGGTAGACCGCCGGTCGCCCTATGAGCCACATTCGCCCATCACCTGGATCGGCGGTCGCCCTAGCGACCGACGATCGCCCATCGGCTGTATCGGCGGTCGCCTAGGGGCGAACGTCGGTCGCTCATGGGCGATCGTCGGGGGAGGCATTGGCGGGAGGCATTTGAAAATTTTGGCGGGTTAAGTATTAACGCCTTCTAATACAATTAAGAGAAAGAGGTTCGTGCATATATCCTAGTAACAAGTGAGGGAAAAAGTTGCTTGTCAAATTAAAGGGTGATATATAACATATTATAGATTTGGCAAAAAATTGAGTGACCACCATATGAAGGTAAATATTATAAGTCGACAACAATAACCATTTACAAACATTCTAATGAACCAATTACTCATAGTAATATTTAACCCATTATTTGTGAATGACGTGCAAGTATTTGATATCACTTGCCCATATTATGATGAATAAATCAAACTTAAATATCATGACAGTCAAGATATTTTCAACACTTGTATTTACTACCAAGACATTATAGGAACTTGAAATAAGCGTACCTTTACTCTACTTGTCTTAGGCTCACTTTACATTGTGGACCCTCAAGATTGACCATTTGGCTTTACAATACCTTGATGAAAGGAGAATGATCACTAACTTCAAAGTCCCCAAAGTATGCTAATTTATCCATAATGGATAATGTTTTTATGGTCTCCTTGATTGTAGTTGAGTGGAGGTAAATGCCTCAACTCAACTACTATCAAGGAGACCATGAGGCTCAAAAATCATTGATTGGCTAGAGTACAATTATTTAAAAGAAAATGAAGAAAAAGGGGAGGGTAAAAGAGAGAATGATGAGAATTTTATTTTAAAATTGAGATTAAACTTGTACATGTCTAAATCCATCTTGCACCAGAAGAGTGTCCAAGGCACTCAAAAATTCATTTTTCATTTATCATGCTCCCAAGTCTTGGCCAAAAGCCATGACCATGACAATCATTTTCATTTCATTATGGAAAATGTGAAGAAGCGGAGAATATGAAATTTGAAGAAGATGGAGAATGAAAAATGAAGGGAGATTTAAGGGAAATGAGGGGGAACGGAGAAGATGCTTGAAGCGATGAATTTGAAATTTGAATATGAGAGATTGAGGATTGCGTAAAGAGGATCCAAGAGAGCAAGAGCGGGAGCTCTTTTGCACTCGCCCCTCCATCGCGGTCGCCCCTAAAGCTACGATGCGGCGGACCGCGGTCGCCCATGCGGGACCCGCGGTCGCCCATGCGAGACCCGCGGTCGCCCATGCGGGACCAGCGGTCGCGCGCATGGAACCCGCGATCGCCCATGAACGTTACGTAATTGGAATCCATTTTAAAATAAAAATTCAAAATCTAACGATGGTTGAAGGAGATCTATCTCTTCAAAAATCATCCACTTTTTCACTTTTTTCATCGTAGAAATATCATTGCAAAGCCAATACTAAAACTATCTGGATCAAAATACTTCCAACTACAAAGATTGTGGGATGCATCTAAAGATCACACTTGTCTAAAACACATCATGCAAAAACCTTTTTGATGTCACATAATAGGCTAACAATGGTAAAACATGCCTAATGTTTAAAAACCCAAGAAACAAGTACTCCCTTCACTAAAATGCATGCCATTTTTTCATACTTAATTGTATGGGTCTGCAATTTTTACGACATAAACTAGACTTAATTTGGGACCCAACCCAAGTGATTTCGTCAAAAACGGAGTCCGAATGAAAAAGTTATGGCTCTTCAAAGTTCATGTCCTTCGTTCGAAGAAGGTAGACCGCCGGTCGCCCTATGAGCCACATTCGCCCATCACCTGGATCGGCGGTCGCCCTAGCGACCGACGATCGCCCATCGGCTGTATCGGCGGTCGCCTAGGGGCGAACGTCGGTCGCTTATGGGCGATCGTCGGTCGACCTGGGCGATCGTCGGTCGCTAAGGCGACCGCCGGTCCAGAGAAGGCGACCGCCGGTCTAGATGACGCGACCGCCGGTCCAGTCCTACGTGGGCGTGATCGCGAACCGTGATCGCCCATCGCGACGTGTATTTTGATTTTCCACGTCATTATCAACCCTACGCCACGTAGGAAAATAGCTTTTTACCTCAAGGTAAATCTCAGCAAGTTTTTTACTATGTAATTTTTGGTACGGTCGACATTTTCGTCGACTCGACGTCTAACAGACATGTCCAATACGACAAATCAGACAGACATTCCCAAAATTGTGTCTAATAAGACAACCCTGATCGTTGGAGCAGTGGACACTCCTACCGCGTTGTAGCTTCTTTCGGCCGGTTGGGGTCAGTACTGATCAGGTCGATCAAGTAGATGTCGATCGAATTGGAAACTCAAAAAGTCCTCACAAGTAACGAGTAAAGTTTTTATTTTATATATTTATTAGTATTATTTTTTCATTATTATTTTTATTTTTATTTTTATTTTTTTAATTTTTAATTTTAATTTTTTTTAAAGTTTATTTATTATTTTTATTGTTTTTATTATTTTTATTATTTTTATTATTTTTATTATTTTTATTATTTTTATTATTTTTATTATTTTTATTATTTTTATTATTTTTATTATTTTTATTATTTTTATTATTTTTGATATTTTTGATATTTTTAATATTTTTAATATTTTTATTATTTTTATTTATTTATTTTTTTATTTTTATTATTTTTATTTTTTTTATTTTTTTTGTTTTTTTTATTTTTTTATTATTTTTATTATTTTTATATTTTTAATTGATCACCAGCAACTTAGTCTTCTTGTGCACTTTTTCGATAACAACGCTTCATGTGCATCTTCAAGCTAAATGATAAGGTATTTCTGAAACCCCTTCTTCAAAAATCAAAGAGAACTCTTCGGGCCTGTCTATGATGTGACGAAACAAAGGACTACATGCCGGAAACTATTGGCCGCCTGCCCTCAAATTCCCTGGTTCTAAATTCCCATGGTGCACACAAATTATCAAGAAATAGGAGGGACGATATCAAACGGAAATACCATGCAGCAATCGAAAAGATCAGCAGAATTCGCAAAAAAAAAAAAAAAAAAAAAAAAAAAAAAAAAAAAAAAAATCGTAAAATCATGTGATATACTGTTTCATAATACGATCTCCAATCATCAAACAAATCTGTGTCCTAACTTCTTTGAATCCACAAGAGAGTTTTGCTACCGATCATAAGAGCACTCAATATTTTCTTTCCTAATACGATATAGATCATCAAACACGTGCGACAATTCTCAAAGAGATTTGCTACCGATCGTATGATCATGCGATATTGTGTTTCCTAGTACGATTTCCGATCATCGAACAAACCTGTGTCACAACTACTTGTATCCCCAAGAAGCTTTGCTTCCGAACATAAAGTTTTAAATATTTTCTTTCCAATCATCAAACCTTGTCGTAATTTCATTGTGTCTAATAGAAAGCTGTGTCAGATTACAATGTGTCCGCAAAAGACTGTATAAAATCGTGCGATGTTCTGCCTTCTTAATTCATAAACGGTAACCTTGCAGCAAACTTGTTAACCCTTTCAGCAATCAAGGAGAAAGTGTGACCAGATCGAACAAAGCAAACAAAGCTGCAAACAATGCATGAGGAGTTGAAAAACGGTTCGTACTCAGTCATGTGCTTCTCGAAAGCCCACTGTAATTATTCTCCCGGCCGCTCCTTTGCTTTGCCAGAAGCTCTCAGAGGTGAGCAGTTTGGGGTACATCAGCTGCTGCAAGTGTCAAATGGCTGCAAAATGCACAAGCCGTCATTTGATGCGCCTCTTGCAAGAAGCCATCGAACCAATTTCCACCTCTCTCAATGCATACACTGAAGTAGAACTCAAAGCTACCACGCTCTTCGCCTTCTCATTGTGCGCGCAAAATCAACATCCCTTATTCGGCAGCTCGAGCATCTGTGGGAGCAGAAAAATGACGCTACAACGTTGCATTACAAGAAAGAACGAATAATTAAGCTCAGTAGCAATTCGTGCTGATAACGTGATGTGAGGATATGCAAGAGAATGAGGCAAGAAGAAGAGCCCACAATAAGTGGGGAGTTTGAATATATAGGATGATAGTAGGTACATGTGGGTAAGCCAAGAAAGCCCAAGGCCAAGCCAAGAAAGCCGGGACTTTGAAAGGGCGCTCCTCCTAACAAATTCATCCATCACCCGAAACATGTAACCGCATTTTCGAACAATCCAATGACCCAAATTGAACCACTATATTGCTCAATAAAATGGCCGCACTTCCAAACCCACCAGAAGACACCTTGCTTCCCTGCACCCATATACACAATTTCAAAGTACAAATCATAACCTAGTCAACCCTCCCAACACTATACACAAACAACTCTACAAATTCATACAACAAAACACTACACCATCCAATCAACAAAGCTTAAAAAACAAATTCCAATTCCTACCTGTTAATCTTCTTGCAGAAGGTCTCAAATTCAACGAACCTCTCTCCGAATACTCTCATCTCCCTCCATTAACTACTACTCCTCCCTCACAAAGAACAGAACTGATCACCACAAACCACAAAACACATATAATTACTTAGAATGCTTCCTCACTCAATACTGCCCTGCAAAATCTCCATGAGCTCATCTCTAACACACCAACAAGTCCAGCGATCATCGCAATACAAGAAACAAAACTAACCGCCACAAAATCCACCAAATATCTTCAGAACTTATTCCCAGACCACAAATTAATTTTCAATAACACACACGCATTGACACGCTGCATGCGACAAAGAATGTCATACACACCCGCGAGAGGCGGCCCTCATGTTTATAAACAACATATAAACATACCAAGGTAATATCACTAAAACTCCAATCCCTGCTGAAATATTACCATACTTGCAAATCATAAAAATAAAAAACAAACCCCTACAACCTTGGTTGCTCATACATTTATATATGCCATCACATACTGAGGACACCCCACATCTTGAAACAATTCAACAGCAAATAACACAACAAATTTCAGCACATCCTGACCACCTCCAAATACTATGCGGAGACTTTAATAGGGATATAGCCCTAATAGGTCGCCAAAACGAATCAAACATAATCCTTCCACAAATAGAAGATGCTGATTGGCGCGCATTCATTGATACCCATCAACTAACATATGTACCAACAAACACTTCTTACTCAAGGCAAGGAGGACATAATTACACCTAATCGATGAATAAAAACATAAAACTACCAATAATAGCTTATATACATCATTTACTGACACAGAACATAATCTAAACTCAGACCACTATCCAGTTACTCTACAAATACCTCCAAACACACTACTTGCAAGACCCCCAAAAAAACCAACAATCAAACCTATGAGAATACTCAACCCTATCCCACATGAAAACCTTGATAAATTCAAAACAATATTTTACGAAGGAAACTCAAGCAAAAACAACGACCTCACCTCACTTCTATCAAATACCCAACTAACAGACACGCAATAGCAAACAGCATGCGTAGAACTAGACCAATTAATACAACAAATATCGAAGACCATCGAAGAAACATGCAACCACCACCCCTCCCTTTCTTAACACCCCACACATCAGAACAAGGCGGATTTCTACCAAGAAAACTCCAAAAGCAATGGAAAAATGCCTAGCTACTTACCATTTAATACGTAAAGCGATATATATCACGAAAATTAGGTTAAATAACCCAAATTAGCAACATCACCCTATAATTGAAGAATTGAGCATAAATACTTACACCAATATCCCACCACCCCCCCCCCCACAAAACACTGAACCACAAGAATGGATCCAAACCTTAGCAGAATTAGCTAAAACAACAAAGAAAGAGGCACGAAAAATCACTACAAAATTCACACAAACATGCACCAAAAAAGCTATCACAAAATACAGACAGTGAGACAGTTGTATGAAAAAGTTCAAAAAAAAAAAACAAAAAAGTCTTTAAACACCAAGAAACTCCGCCACTTGACTGAATCACAAATAGATACAACAACCTTCTAACCCACCCGGAAGACATTGCACAAGAAATACATGCACAACAATCACAAAGTAACACACCTACAGTCCCAACATGCTACTATCTACCCGAACATCTTACATCATGTACTTGTGGTGTAAAACAATACCCATGGCACGACTTAGATGGCTTTGTAATAGAAAAAAGAGGCGACCTACAAACTCCCTTCTATAAATATTTCAACGAAGAAACATACGCTCTCTGTTTAAAACACCTATCCAATAATAAAGCCCCGGTGTGAAAGTGGTATTTTTCATACCCCTCCAAATACCTTACCTATGATGTTGTAACTCTCTGAAACCCTGAAAATTCTATATACTGTCACCCAATATCGCTCATCGATATCGCTTTCTCAATATCGCTCTTCAATATCGCTTCCCAATATCTCTCAATATCGCTTCCCAATATCGCTCCCTAATATCGCTCTCAATATCGCTCAATAATATCGCTCAATATCTTGCTCCCAACATCGCTTCCCAACACTAACACAAAAATCTCAACACTTAAGTTTAACACCTTTACATACAAATCCTTTCATAATGTCATTGAAAAAAATGATAGTGGTACAAGCATTTCCTGCTCTGGCAGTGCTATCTGGTCCTTCCAGGTACCATGAACTGCCCTAAGCCGTAGTTCCTGTCACTATCCAACACTCCACACACACACACACACACGCCCTAGCTCCAGCACGAGAGAGAGAGAGAGAGCTCCAAAACTCCCCCAAACCCTGGCCGCCAAACCCTAATCTCCAACCCTAGCCGCCTTCATCCATCCACAGGATTTCATCCCAGAACAGGATTTCATCCCAGGACAGGATTTCATCCCAGTACAGGATTTCATCCCAGGACAGGATTTCATCCCAGCACAAGATTTCATCCCAGAAAAGGATTTCATCCCAGGACTTAATAGACTACTAGGAGATTTACTCTTTTACTGGCTAGGTAAATCCCCGGTTAACATTATCCCCCTTTTGGTTTACATCTGCCCTCAGATGTTCCTGTACGGGTTAAAATGTAATAACCGAGTTAAACGACAAATCAAATAAAATGTAAAAAAAACATGTCTCACACAAATGAAAATCCACACATGGAATACTGTCCTATCAAGTATGTAGTGAATACTACCAAGCAAGATGCAGTGCTTGCTTAGATCGCTTCTCTGGTGATGCCGATACGCTTAGTGTTCTTTGCTTGTCCGCTCCTGCTTTGTGATGAGATCTTGATGATGGTTGCGGGTGTCTTTCTCCATCATTTAGTCTTTGCTTCGCGGGACCTCCCAATATCTCTGTCCCAATGTCTGAAGTAGTGCCCGTGGCACTGCAAGAAGCTCCTGCCCCCTCCACAGACTGCCTGAATTGTGGTTGTAACTGGTCCTCCTTCTCTTCCTGCTCTCCATCTGACCAGTACACAAAAGTAGGGTATTTTTCCACAAACCTCATTAAGTATCTGCTGCTCCTCTCTTGATCCTCGGAATAGGCCTTGATCTCCTTCAGGACCTGGTTCCTGGATGTAGTTAGGAGATGCTGGGTCAACTGTTGAAAGGTTTGAATGGATTTGGCCTGTGCCAATTGGACTTGCAGTTGCAGTTGCCGGTTCTCCAGAGCTAATCTGTCATAGTCTTTGAGTCTGGCGCTCACACTATCCTCCAACTCCACGCGGCATCGTCTTGCCTCTTCTGTCTGCACTGCTGTGTTGTATTTCTCCTGGAGAGTTGTCAAACTCTGCATGGTTTCTGTCCAGGTACTTTCCAATGCAGCATACTGCCGCTGTCCGTGTTCTAACTGTGCAGCCATTTCTTCTAGCCGCCCCTGTAAGGCCAAGTTGGTGTTGACCTGTGTGGTATCCACCTGCTCTTGAAGTTGTCGTACCCTTGCAGCACCGTTGAGTGCAGTTTGTAGCTGCTGGACTAAGTCATTAAGTCCCTCCATTATGCCACTGTGACCTCCTGGGCTCCTGCTCCTCGTTTGTTGCACCTGGTCCTGCTTCAAATGCTCAATCTCCTGGGATGGTTGCACCTGTTCTGCCATGCTTGGATTCACCGGCTGCTCCTCAGCTTCCTCGTATACCGGTGAGCCCGGTACCACCTCGACTTGTTCATGAGTTTGGTATTGTTGGTCCTGCTCTGGCTGCTGAGTCTCCTGCATGGATTCTAGCTGGTCTTCCAACACTGGGCTGTCCTGCCCCCCTTGAACCTCCTGATATACCGGCAATGCTGGTACCTCCTCTGCCTCCTCATAAGTCAGGTATAGCTGGGCCTATGCTGGCTGTGGCAGCTACTCCTGATGCCTGGCCTGGAATGCTCTCCGTAGCGGTAATTCGTCAGAACTGGTGGTCAGCTCAATAGTCTCCTTGCCCTTTTTCACCAACTGTTGTACAGACGTCACCTCTTCATTATCTTCAGAGTCTGAAGTATCCCCGGTGGTGGAGTAAACAGTATCTTGGGCATGCCTAAACTTTCCTTTCCCTTTCACTACCCGCTGTGGAGAGGTTGGCTGCTCATCATCCCCAGAGTCTGATGATGCTGTGGTGGAGGTGTCCTGGTATACTGGTCTCCTGACCTGACGCCGTGTTCGCCTATTACTGGGTCCTTCTTCAGTGGATGATGTTGGGGAAGACATCATTCGCTTCCCCCTTCTTCTTCTATACACCAAACTCCCTTTTGGTGATGAAGATTGATGCCTTGACCCTGCTTGTTGTTCCGGCTCCTGTGTAGGCAGGTCATCTCCGTAAGCTCCCCTCAAGCCCTCTCCACTAGCCACATCCGGTGGTGGTCTCGGTCCTGGTCGTGTTGGTGACAAACTTGGTTCTCTGCTACTGCCGTCATGTATCTCCGTTGAGCGTGATTGCCGTGCAGTTGTATGGCCCACATACTCCTCGTCGTCCGGGAACCATAACCTCAGTAAGACATCAATTTGTTCTGCCCCTTTGATGTCCTTAATGTGGCTGGTATGTATCTGAACCAACAACCGCCTAAGACTGACCAGTATAAGTGGTTCCCAGTTGAGATTACCCTCCGTCACTGCCTGGTACAGGTGGTGTAATAACACCTTGCTAGCATACTGTGATGTCTTCTTCAAACACATAATTTCGATTAGTGCCTTGACCCTGTCCTGGTACTTATCTGTGAAGCCGTTGATTCGGATACCATCACTGCTAAAATCAGTCTTCTCTAAACCAAATTTTGCTGTATATCTGGTATCAAACTCCTTACTGGGCTTCCTGGCCTTGGGCTCCGTGGTCCCCTCAATACCAAGCGCTTGCTGTACAGTCCAGACCGTGATCTCCACTGGTTTACTCCTCACTGTAGCCCGAATTGGCGTATTGGGCTCTGCTCTCTCCCCCTTCGAGTAATGGAAGCCTTCAAAAAAATCCAACACTAGCTCTGTACGTGGTACAGGCCAGGTGAATTCATAGAAACTTCCCAGGCCCGTATGTTGTGCCCAATAGTCATCCTTCAGGTCCTTCCAAGTTTGCCAGTGTTGCATAGGAAGAAAGTCGAGCTGTATAGCCCTGTTTACCTTCCTGGGAACCACCATCTTCTGTGGCAACCTTGCAAATTGTTGAGTAGACTTTCTCCTGGTACTGGGTCCTGCAACTTCAGCTGGTGCAATCTCCATTGTAGCCTGAAGAGTGTTCTGCCCCACGTCGCTTAGAAACTCCATACGGCTGCGCCGCCTCGCCCGGCTCTGTCCTAACGCCCGCCCGGCTCGTCCTAACGCCGGCTCGGCCCAAATTCTGGCTGGCCCAACCGCCGCTGGCCTGGCCCAACCTCCTGCCCTGGCCTGGCCCAACCTCCTGCCCTGGCCTGGCCCAACCTCCTGCCCTGGCCTGGCCCAACCTCCTGCCCTGGCCTAACCTCCTGCCCTGGCCTGGCCCAACCTCCTGCCCTGGCCTGGCCCAACCTCTTGTCCTGGCCTGGCCCAACCTCCTGCCCTGGCCTTCTCTTGTACTCTTCAACGCGGGTAGTTTGGACAAATCTGATCTCCTCAATTCCTGGGGTAATTAG
Source organism: Bryum argenteum (assembly GCA_037043015.1). Classification (NCBI taxonomy): domain Eukaryota; kingdom Viridiplantae; phylum Streptophyta; class Bryopsida; order Bryales; family Bryaceae; genus Bryum; species Bryum argenteum. The sequence goes on from CM073323.1 coordinate 29,900,934, forward strand.
AGTCTTTTCAGCTCCCAGGACAGTAGGACTAGGCAGCGTTTGTTCAAGCTCTTTGATAGTCACAGTGACTTCCTTCAATAGTCCTGGTATCCAAGTCTCTGCGTGACGAGCACTACGGCATTGCAAGCATTCCCTGTAACTTTATATCAAAGGAACCTTCCAGCTACTCATGCCATCACATCCAGATGCTGCTACATTCCCCGATTCATCTACCAGCATTTTCTCTAATGATCCCGGATGCAAAAATAAGCTAGTTTTCGAAGCTCCTCTGCATGAGCTACATCACCAAAGCCAATCCCTACTACTTTGTTTTTTTTTTTTTTTTTTTTTTTTTTTTTTTTTTTTTTTGGAATCTCCCCAAGTAGAAGGACCTAGCAGCAAACCACTGTCACTAACACTACGGAGGAACTACACTAAACTAAAAACCAGCATTGGTGAGGCCTCAAGTCACAAACGATACAACAGCCATGGCGTCGTCACGTTTACCTCCGGAGTAATTATCGTAACCTGCCCTCTGAGCTACTTAGCGAACGGCTCATGCCCTGCTTTGTCAGGCCCATTTCATTTGCCTTTCGCACCAGCTCTTTCGCTACAACGTCCAGCCCACCGCCAGCTTTTGAACAGAAGTCACGCACAATGTACCGTCGGAAGACACCGTCAAGTCCCCTGCCGCAGCACGATGGACGTCCGCCCAATGTCGACGCCGCTCAAGTGATCAGCAGCTTCTCGTTTCGCCCGCCTGCTCCGGTTCGCTTCAGCGCATTTTCACCCTGCTCAAGATGCTCGCGCCTCGCTCACTGTCGGCCGTCTGCGTCTACTAGCTGCAATTCCTACTTCCGATCAAACGCGATTTCCATCTCCCGAGCACTCCGCTGTCTCCGTCCGCATCTCCTACACTGTCGCTGGAACCTCCTAAGCCGTGGCCGGAGTCTGCCTTTCCACCTCCTTCAGCGCACTTCCACCGCCTTTTGTACACCTCCGCCAGTCCGTTAAACTCCCTGTCGCCTCCTCCCTTCTTCGACGACTTTGCGTCGTTAGCCAACCGGGTTCGGCGTAGTCCAAACTGTACGCAAACAGCAGAGACGATGCTCCAGCAGCACCTCCGGACGCCAAGTTGCCCGCGAACCACTTCCAGTACCCGTCCTTGTCCTTCTTGTACCCGAACAATGCCTTGAAGTAATCCTTGAACGCGAAATTCAGCGCCTGCGTCGTATCATCATCCTTACCCGCACTTCAGCAGCGCCGTAGCATCCCACCGCTGAATTCCCCCCTTCGGCCTTACCGCTACTTTCGGCGCCTCCGCTGCTGCTCGCCTGCTGATTGTCGTCACCTAATCGTCCGCTACTGTCGCGCCGACTCCGCACCCTGCCCCACGTGCCCTCCGAGGTAGCTGTGTGCCGCCGAAGATTCCCCGCTTGCTGTTCGCCTTCCACCTTCCTCCGCCGTCACCCGCAACGGCGCAGCTGCTGCGGCATCTGCCTTCGGCCCCTGCACTGTTATCCGACCTTGTACACCTTCTTGTTCATCTCCGTCCTGTGGTGGTAACCGTTCTGTCCCGCTCGAGCCACGGTGAACGACACGCGCGGCGGATGCCACGCTTCGATACACGCCACCTTGAATCAACTCCGGGAATATCTCCCACCGCGTCCTTTTCGCCCAAATCCAGCGATCAGAACTTCATCGTTCACCTCAATGTAGTTCACGCAACCATCGTTGGGAGCAAACAACGACACTCCAGACACCTTCACCACCTTATCGCGTCCTCCAAACACGATGATAGGGTTCGCCGTCACGGGCGAGGATCGCGCGCAGCTCACCCACCTGGTGTGCGCATCCACGTCATGGATGGTGTACTCGACTCGCCCAGAGTTCTCCATAGCTTGATAGTCTTGTCGCGGAGCCCGACACAATCTGCCGCCGAACTCTCCACCGCCAAAGACTCCCCTGCTTGTTGTTTGCCTGCCCAGCCACCAGACTGTCGTTCACGGCGCGCAGGAAGATCCAGAAGGAGAAAGGGCACGAGCCCGATGAGTTCGAGGAGTCTGTCGCGCAGGCTCTCTTCGACCGCCTTTTGCATGGGTTGTCCGCCGTCAGTTTACTAGTCCTTCACTGCTAGTTTCGATTCGAATCAGAGTGCATCTGCGATTCTTTGTGCGTTTTTTGTTTTTTTTTTTTTTTTTTTTTTACAAACTTCAGCTACCCTTGCCATCCCCTTTCTCACATACTTTTCATCAACTTTTCATCTACTTTTTTGTCTACTTTTTATCTACTTTCTCACCTCCTTTCTCATCTACTTTTTATCTACTTTTTCATCCACTTTTTCCTCAATTTTTTCATCTACTTTCTCACCTACTTCCTCATCTACTTTTCTCTCTACTTTTTGTCTACTATCAGTCACACTAAAACTTTATCTAGTGGCCTTGTGGGTGCTTTTCCTGGCTTCCCAAATGTTCTTCCTTGCCTCCTGGGTGTTCGTCCTGGCCTCCCGGGTATGTCTTCTTGCTTCTCAAGTGTTTTAGCTGGCCTCCCAGGGACTGGTCCTGGTATGTCGACTGCTTCTCCGGGCCTTTTGATTGCTGCTCTCGACTTCCCGGTTGATTGTCCTGGCCTCCCGATTGACTGCCTTGGTCTCCCGGCTGACTATCCTGGCATTTTTCAGCTTTGTTCGAGTCTCTTGTTTGCATCTCTGGGGTCTTGTTTGCATCTCCTGGGGTCTTGTTTGCATCTCTCAGGGTCTTGTTGCATCTCCAGGGTCTTGGTTTGCATCTCTTGGGCTCTTGGCTGCATCTCCTGGGGTCTTGGCTGCATCTCCTGGGCTCTTGTCTGCTTGTCCTGGCCTTGTAAGTCCCTCACTCCAACTCCATGGTTAATTTCCTGATATTTTGGTCCTTCTTTGTAGACTTCAGTGGCGTTTTTCTGGCCTTCGCAACTACTATCCCCTTTTCTTTGGTCGACGGGTCGGTCCCAGGCGGAATTGTTGGACTCATTTTTGTCTTTGATTGGTTTTGTCATAAAAAAGGTATGGCTTCAATTTGTTGATGTTGACAATTACCGGATTGGGGTCAAAGTGTTCCACTGTGACCAATAAGGCAGTATTATTAGGTAGCCGGTACTGGATCCTATAAGGCCCAAACCACCTGCTCTTGAATTTGCCAACATGCTCCTTGTGCCCTTTTGGATACCACAGGACATAGTCGCCAAGTTGGAAATCCTTCTGCCGGTAGTGCTGGTGGCTCCATAATGACCGGTTCCACTGTCTGGTCCCAGCTACGGCCTGTGCATCCTGCCGTATAGTATCTAGCTGCTCCAAGTCAGCAACCATGGCTGCTAACACCCGGGTCGGTGTATACTCTATGTCCAAATGAGTTCGTTTGGTCGGAACTAAGAATTCCGTGGGCATCAATGGATGTAGCCCATATACAAATTTGGAACGGGTATATCCTGTCATCATCACTTTGTATGTGATCTGTATGAGAATAACACCGTAGGCAAGTGTTGATCCCAGTCGGTTCGCTTGTCATTTACAAGTTTGGTCAGCATCTGGCCTATTACCTTGTTTGTTGATTCCGCCTGGCTATTACCTTGGGGGTAATATGTCGTAGAAGTGCGATGTTGGAGCAGGAAATGCTCCACCAGGTGCTCAATGGCCTCATTTATGAAATGAGAGCCCTGGTCACTAACCAGTGTCAATGGACACCCGTACCGTGTGAGCACTCTTTCATCATACAAAAACTTATTGTCGCTGTTCTTTGTATTGGTCCTCAAAGCCCTGGCCTCCACCCACTTAGTGGCATAGTCCGTGGCCACCAGTATATACCGGTTACCGGTCTTTGCTGCCATTGGCTTGATTGGACCGATGTAATCCAACCCCCATTTCATGAATGGCTCGGCTGGCATACTGGTCACCAGCTGGGCCAGGCCAGTGTTTGCCATACTGCCCACCCTCTGACACCTATCACAGGCCTTACAGTATTCAGCCACATTTTTGTGGATGGTGGCCCTTGATTCCCGGCATCCAAAATCTTCCTTGTGGTGATTTCTTGTGAAAAGTGACCACCCCCCACACCGTAGTGCATCTCCTTCATTACTGTCTCCGCTTGAGCTAGGTCCAGTACTCTTCGTAGCACCAGATCCTGGCCCTTCTTGTACAGTACGCCCTCGTTGAGTGTATACGGTAACAATTTCAAGATCAACCTCCTCTGCTCCTCCTTAGTTAGTGTTTGTCGAACAACTCCCGTCTGTAGATAAGCAGTGACATCCTCCAACCATTCTGGCTTGACATAGAACAAACTTGCATCCTTCGTCTGGTCCGCCACACCAGTAGCTGGTTCTCCATTTGGTAGTCTTGACAGCGCATCTGCTACGCCATGAGTTTTGCCTGGTTTGTAGACCACTGTGAAGTCATACTCCTGGAACAGCCTCAACCATCGAGCAATCCTGCCGGATACCTGTGGCTTGTTCACCAGGTACACTAGGGCCATGTGATCAACGAAAAATACAAACTTGTTACCTAGTAAATAATGCCTATACTTGTTCAACGCATAAACCATTGCAAGAGCTTCTCTTTCAGTGGTACTATAGTTCTTTTCAGCAGAATTCAAAAGTCTGGATGCGTAAGAAATTGGCTGGTCACACTTCCCTGTTGGGTTCTGGGCCAGCATTACCCCAACTGCTATGGCTGACGCATCAGTATGTACGTGAAACTCCAGGTCCCATCGTGGCGCAATCAGGATAGGCGCATTCTGGTACTTGTCCTTGATCAGCTTCCACGCCTCCTCACACTCGTCTGACCAGGTAAACTCCTCAGATTTCCGCATCAGTTTTGTGATGGGTTCCATGATGTGTGCATATGTCTTGATGTAGCATCTGTTAAACTGGGCAAAACCGTTAAAAACCTGCACATCAACTGGTTTCTTTGGCCTTGGCATGTTGGCTATCACCTCAAGCTTCTTTGGGTCTGGGAATTTACCTTCCTTTGACACCACATGGCCCAAGATGATTCCTGAATACACCAGTAAGAAACATTTTTCTGGGTTCAAGCTTATGCCATATTCCCGACATTTCTCAAAACATAGTCTCAACTTGGCTAGATGACTAGTGACGTCACTGTAAACACTAAAATCATCTAAGAACAATTTCATAAAATCTCCAATATAATCACGAAAGGCTCGGTTTACTGCCCGTTGGTAAGTTGGTGGTGCATTCTTCAAGCCGAATGGCATAACCACCCAAACGAAGGCTCCCCAGTCCGTCACAAAAGCAGTCTTAAACCGGTCTTCTGGTGCGATCTGGATTTGATGGTACCCTGAGTACCCGTCCAGAAATGAATACATTTCATGTCCTGCCACAGAATCTAACACTTCCTCAGTAAATGGTAAGGGGTAAGGATCCTTTTTAGTAGCAGCATTCAACTTCCTGAAATCAATACAAATCCTCAATTTTCCGTTTTTCTTCGGCACAATGACAATGGGTGACAGCCAGGTGGCATCCTCCACTGGTGCAATGAATCCTGCTTGGAGCAGCTTGTCCAAGTCCTGCTTCACAATGCTGGCGTAGTTCGGATTCATCCGGTATCTGGCCTGGTGTGATGGTGGTATGTCTTTCTCTAGCTCGATTCGGTGTTGCGCAATCGAAGGGGGAATACCCTTCAAGTCCTTGTATGTCCAGGCGAACACGTCCTTGTACTCCCGGAAGAGTATCTCCGCCTCATTTAGCTGCTCCGGATCGATGTCGGCGTTTATCCGGAGCAACTGAGGTTCGTCTTCTGTACCCAGGTTCACGTTCCGTAACTGCTCCGATTCTAGTAGATTCCACGCAGCAATCTTCAAACCCTTCACCTTCTCTCTGGCTGGAGTTTCGTCCACCTCGATATCCCCTTCTTCGAAAGTGTAGAAATGTTCAGGGTACGCTCGTTCTGGTCCCCCCAACTGGTCATGGTCCCTGGCCTGGTCTTGGTCCTGGTCCATTCGAGGTAGTGTGACTGTTCCAACGACCAGTACGTCCTGCTCGGTAGCCAGCCAACGTGCCTCTTCCTCATCCGTTAGTCCCTCCGCAAAATTATAGCAGACCAGGACCTCTGGTAATTTAGGTCTGGGTCCCTTCCTTTGACTTACCGATACTGTCCTGACTGTTCCGTTGCCGCGAATTGTGACTGTATTATTACCCCAGTCATGATTAACTTTAGCATCAATTAACCAAGGACGTCCTAACAGCATGCTATATGTTTCATTAACTTCCTTATTTTTAATCACTTGTTAGAGTTATAAGGTAAGGGATACCATGAATGTGAATCGTGACGTTGCGTATCAATCCCTCCGGGTCGACGACTGTCTGGTCTGCCATTCTGACTCTGAACGGGGCTGGTTGTGGGTCCTTCAATCCTAGGCGCTTCCGCTCTTCATCAGTGATTAGATTAACACCAGATCCTCCGTCCAACAGTACATTTTCGAGGACCCCGTTGCCAATCCGCACGGCTAACACCGGTAATTCCCTGTCCACATCTATAGCCAAACTAGCTATCACATCGTTCTTACCTCTATGTCCGGTCATTGGCTTCGCTACTGGAGTTTGGGCTACACCAGAAACCTGGTGATGTCCCAACTCAGTAAATATATGGGCCTTGACGAACTCGGTTATATTTGGGGCCATCTGCAACAATTGGCCCACCGTTAATGTTATTGGGCTGGCCATGATTTGCTTACCCACTTCTATTGCAAAATGCTCGTCCTGGTCTTGTCTGGTACTGGTGTCCTGGGGTGTTCTTGGAACCGGTTCAGCCAACTTCGTTGTATAGTGTAGAGTGTCAGAGTCTGGAAATCCTGCCCACTCATTGTCCAGCAACTCTGTTGGACCGGCGTTTGTATTCTCAGACAGAACAGCATCTCGAGCCTTATCTGCTACTCGTCTCTCTTCCTCCTCCTTAAGCTGGATTTCCTTCAAGGTGTCAAAGATGAGGTTTCTAATCCGCTCCTCCTCCTTCCAATCTTCCTTGGTTCTAGCCTTCCTGGGTTCTGGTGCCTCAGGTTCCTCTTGGATTGGAGGTAATCCAGCCTTTTGGCGTTGGGCCCGGGTCATACTGGTCACGTCGACCGGATCCTTCTCCTCTTCCAGCAACTCAATCTTCACGTTACTTACATGGTGGGCCGGTTGTTTAGCTTTCTGGTCCTTGTCCGCTAAAAACTGTTCCCATTGGGCCTTTAGAGAGCAGTTCCAACTCCTGTGTCCTGGTTGACCACACAAGTAGCACATATCGGGTCGATCATGAAAACCTCCTTGCTGAGTGGTACCTGCTTTTGAAGTTGTTGGCCTCTGGTAAGTCGTTGATGACTTCTGCACCGACACTTCATTCACTCCTACTGGTCCCCCATCATCCTTCGTAACGCCCGGTTGCCTTTGGTTTGCCGGGTTGAACCAGCAGTTTTTGTCAATATGACCAAACTTCTTACATAGTCCACACTGTACTCTGGGTGCTTCTGGTTCAGGCTCCTTCTTGGCCACATTCGCTGTTTTTCCTGGGGTCTCCACCTTCCTGACCTCAAACTTGGTCGGCTTGCCACTGGAATCAGTGCAGTTCTCTTCACACCTCAGAGCAGCGTCAACCAATTCCGTCAGACTGCGTACCGGAGCTACACTAGTCGTAATCTTGATGTACTTCACTAAACCAGCTCGAAAGTTAGTGATCCGGAATCCCTCTCCAGGGTCGGACTGGAGACACTTGATCAACGTCATAAAGCGATCATAATAATCATGCACCTTCTCCTTGTCTCCTTACTTGAACGACTTCAGCTCCCGGTACACAGCCTCATCTGTTGTCTGGTCCCGGTATCGTCTCCGAAAAGCAGCCTTCACTTCCTCCCAAGAGCAGTAGGGATGACTCTCCAAGAAATTCTCATACCATGCACCTACTTTATCCAACAGGGTGGTACCCATTAGGTTGATAATCACCTGTTCTTCTCCCTCTCCGTTGTGCCACAACGTTCGTTCAAACTGTCGGATATGAGCATCTGGATTAGTTCCCTCTTTGTACTTTGTGTAAGGCAACGGCTTCCTCTGTGTCACGCTGATTGGTCCGGATATTGGTGGTAGGTTTGGTCTCGATACTGGTGGTACACCCGATCCAAGTACTGGTGGTACCCCTAGGCCGTATACGGGTGGTAGTCCTGGTCCGTATACTGGTGGTACTCCTGGTCCGTATACTGGTGGTACTCCTGGTCCAGATGCTGGTGGGACCCTGCTAGTCATGGGCATGCCCAGTATAGGATAACCGCTTCCTCGTGGTATGGGGGGTATTCCCTTCCCTAGTGTTGGCATAGGGCGTACTTCAGGCGCCCTACTGGTTAGTGGTGGCCCTCCCGACCCACGAAATCCAGGACTTGCTGATGAAGCTCCTGCCTCAGCTCCAACTCCCTCACCTGGCCAGTATGCTGGCTTGGGCGCCTCTGGTAGATATTCATCACCAGTTAGGTGATCTACATAGGTCGGTGGGATTGTGCCTCCTCTCAACGGGCCAGTTTGTGTTCCCTCTGGTCCGCTGGCGGCAGCTGCTGGAGAAATCGGAATCCCCAATACTTCTCGTCTACCCCCTTGGATGATTCGCCCCTCCTGCACCTCAGGTGGTCCTGGCCATAACCATTGGGTAGCCTTATGTTGAGCCTCCCGTGCTTGTTCTTCTTTTCTCAACACTTCCTGCCACTGGAGTATGGCAGCTTCACGTTGCTCTTCCTGCCTTTGAGCCTCCTTATTCTGCTCTTCTAGTCTTTGGACCTCCTGCCACAACCGCAGGGCTTCCTGGCGAAGAGTCTCCTGCTGTAGGGCTTCGGCTCTTTCTGCTTCCTTCTTCTGTTCTTCTCTTCGTTGAGCCTCCTGCCAGTACTTGAATTGAGTTGCTTGCTCCAACTCCTCCATTTTTCGGGTATACTGGTCCTTTCTGGCCTGCTCGTTTTTCTTTTCCCTTTCGTCGTGCTGTCTGGCCTTGAATTCTTCAAAACGCCATCTGTCTTCCTCCTCTTCATCGTAAACTACTTCTTGTAGTTTGTCTTGTGAAAAGTGTACTGTCTGCTTCCGTGGAGTTGGTTGCTCGTTCTTGCTGGTCTTGGGCATTTCTGGAGGTACGGATGCTACTCTTGTTGCCCTCTCCTCAGCCCTGACCTCGTCCAACTTCTTCTTCAGAGTTTCGATCATCTCCACCAATTCACCAGAATTCTGACCTCCTGGTCTTGGGGTGTTTGGTCTGCTACCACCTCTCCTGTCCTCCTCTTGGTGTTGGTCAAAAGAACTGACCCGTCCTATTGTAGGACGCCAGTATTGTTGTGCATGTCTATCTCCTGGTCCAAAAAATTCTCTTCTGCTGGTCCTTGGTGATGGTACCCGGCCTTCATACTTCCTAATTTCCTGCTCCTCCTACCAGTCCTTGAAACTGGGTCCAGGTTCTGCTCTTGTACCTCTTGTTTTTGTGCTTACTCCCATTATTGTCTCCTGGCTGGAGTTCTCTCCGACCACATCCATATCGATTAAGTCTATGTTGCTGCCTTTGGCAACGCTCTCATCTGAGTTGATCTGCCCTCCCATGCTCTTCCTTGTATTAACTGCTGCCCTCCGCTCCCTGAGCTCAAATCTGGCCAGCCTTTCTTCTGCTTGTCTCCTGGCTATGTCCTCCTTGATGCCTTCTTTGTAGTCTCGATCCATTATAGTGCAGCTGCTGCTTCTCCCTCCTGACACTATCTGGTGATGTTCTCCCGTCTGCCTTGCTTCTCCAGTAAGTCGAGTCTGCTCCTCCAGGTGATTTCTTGGGTAGGTGTTGAGGATCTCTGTCTCAACCCTCCTCTGGTCTCCTGCGTGCTAGTCCTTCGTACTTACGGTTCCGGCCGGTACATCCTCCGCCACCCTGATCACGGTCCTTGATTGGATCCGTCAGTAGTTACTGCTCCTACTTAGATTTCCACTATCCTATAGGTTTTCAAGGTATTGCTTAGTCTAGGATTTTTACCAGATAATGGTGCAATACAGTCCTACAAGTCTATGCCTAGGTGCATTTCCTATGCTTCTCTGGTTTTATATTATTAGTTCTGGTTGATACAGTTATGGTGATCCCAACCCTGCTCATTCCAACTCTGATGTTCCTCCTTTGTTCTATTTTCGCTTCTAATATTTTCTACTGCTGTCCAACAAGTTAATCAGAACAGTGGTGAGTGAGAGCTTACTTGAATATGGGCACCCATCCCCCTTTGTAGTGCAGAGCTGCCCTCAGCTCCTGGGATAGTACCTCAACTCCTGGTGACGGCTCCATGGTCATCCACTGTCCAGTATCTGCTGGGTAACTTCTAAGTTGAACAATTGTCTGCGCCCCTCCCTAGATGGTCACTGTGCCTACCACCGCTCCAACACTACCACCGTAGTACTGCCCTGACGGGTGCAGCAAGAGCCACATGGTTCGAACTTATAATAAAGCCCCGGTGTGAAAGTGGTATTTTTCATACCCCTCCAAATACCTTACCTATGATGTTGTAACTCTCTGAAACCCTGAAAATTCTATATCATCAATCACCTCAATCTCGCTCTCGATCATCGCTCTCAATATCGCTCTCAAATCGCTCTCAATATCGCTTCCTAATATCTGCTCTCAATATCGCTCCTAATATCGCTCTCATATCGCTTCCCAATATCGCTCTCCTCAATCGCGCTCCCAATATCGCTCTCAATACTGCTCCCAATACTGCTCCCAACACTAACACAGAAATCTCAACACTTAAGTTTAACACCTTTACATACAAATCCTTTCATAATGTCATTGAAAAAAATGATAGTGGTACAAGCATTTCCTGCTCTGGCAGTGCTATCTGGTCCTTCCAGGTACCATGAACTGCCCTAAGCCGTAGTTCCTGTCACTATCCAACACTAGGAGATTTACTCTTTTACTGGCTAGGTAAATCCCCGGTTAACACCCGGGCCCAAACAAAATTCCAAACTCCATCTTAAAAAACATACCTGACAACTTCCATAAACTACTATCCATGTTTTTTACCCACTGGTATTAACAACGACAAATACCAGCATCATGGAAACTTAGTTCAACTATCCTACTATACAAGTAAAGGTGACCCTTCCTTCCTACCAAACCACCGACCTATAGCATTGGCAAATACCATTTATAAACTCTTTACAAGCACTCTCATACTCATCCTCTCAAACTACGGCAAAAAATATCAAATACTCCATGACAGCCAAGAGGGATTTCGAGCAGAAAGAAGCACAACCAGACAAATACAACTTATCATCGCAGCCCTCGAAGACGTAAAACAAACAAATCAAGACATCTACATATTATATATAGACTTTAAGAACGCATTCGGATCTCTCGACCACGCTCTTCTTGCAGTAATGAAAAACCTTGGCTATCCTGTAGATGGAGTAACACTAATTGGAAACATCTACTCAAACTCCTTTACAATATTTACAGGGGAACATTTTGGCAAAATAAAGCCAATTCCAATCCAAAGAGGAACCATCCAAAGTGATACCTTAAGTGCTTACCTATTCATTATATTTCTAGAACCATTATTAAGATGGGTACAAAGAGGAAACAATGACTACACATTTGGCACATCCAAAACTAACATTACTTCCGCCGCATATGCCAATGATTTAGCAGGACTTGCAAATACCCTCCAATCTATACAAACTCAAATTGACAAATTCTGCAAATGGGCAGGCATGGATCTTAGTGCACAAAAATGTGCCGTCACACGCTGTCCTGACAAATCCAAAACAAAACCTGATAAATTCAAAGAAATAATATTACAGCATAACATCACATATAGATCCCAACCAATACCTGTATTGCACCAAAAGGAGCCATACGTATACCTCGGTATTCATATGGTACCTTCATTAAGATTGAAAGTTCAAACACATATTGCAATCAACAAATTAATTGACCAATGTAAACAACTCGCAAAATGTCCTGCCACAATTAAATAGAAAATTAATGTGGTAGATACATTTATGAGAGCAGGCATCGCTTTACAGTTTCTATGCAGTCCCATTCTCATTACCAACTATTAAAAAACTTGACAAAAAAATCATTGGAATCCAGAAAACAATTTGTGGCCTTCCTAAGTGTACAACAAACGTGATAACCCAACTTCCCCATAAACTATTTGGCCTCGAAGCATTCTCACTAAAAACCGCATACTTACGCTGCATTGGTGAACAACTCAGAAATGCACTCAATGATAAGGGCAGACTTGGCATCATCTATAGAGGCCTCATCCAACACATCATCTCTAAACACGGTGGTGCGGAAAACATCCCGAGAATAAAACTATCCAATTGTATGCATTCCCCAACCACAAGAACGCTATTATTTTTAAAACAAGAAGGCGGCATACATCTCAAGAGCATTGATGCTAACTTCCAATCGCTCAAGACCAAAATCGAACTTGTATGGTTTATACAGGCTACTATTGAACTTCCACACTTCAACTCAGCACTATCAATCAAATCAATACACACGCTTCTACTCCACAATATTCACAAAATAAAACACATCTCCCTCTGTAATGGTACAACCCTTATGTCCTCCATAGACTTTGCAACCTACTACAAAAATCCGACCAAACTAGAGAAAAGTGCGCTAGAAATAGCTTAAATACTATTTTGTCAAACCAAATGTACCCTTAACTGTATAAATACATGTACTCAACATCCACCAGCCCGTACTCTCAAACCAATATATATCTTGGACAACCGCTACTTACTACCAAGAACTTCAGGCAACCAAAGCCAACCTGTCGCCGAACAAATCATCCACTAGCCAAACCCACCACCATTCATAGAAAATAACCCACTTAACTATCCGATCACCACAATATTAAAACACAAAAAAATTACTTCAAAAAACAAATACAAAATACTTAAAACCTACAACTCATATATGTGAATGGGTGCACAACAACACCACGTACCACAAATGGTCCAATGAAGAAACCTAATCCCTCTAAATCAACCAATAATAATTTCACATAATATCAAACTTCTCACCAAATATTACACCAAAGTACAACATGCCCATTATAAGAATTTAATCAACACACACTTCTCACACACACAACGTAGAGATGCCAGATTCATACTCCCACCAACATCTACCCCGCATACTCAAATACATTTAGCATAATGTAACCCAGAGAGAGACATTATAGCAAACAAATGCACCATACAAATAAATAATCAAATTACTCACCTCTACGAAGATAATGGACGATATGTCATCACCATTCCTACCAATAGGTTTCAATGGCTATGGCAACAATTTCATACAAATTTAAACAAACCACACGGCCTTGTACCACACACACAATCCTTCAAAACGAAACTAGTATGGTTATACCAAAGATACAAAGCCCAAACCTCCAAAAAAAACCCAAAAGAGACACCACACCACACCCTACCCACGTGCATTCGTGACCAAATCATTACTACCTTCAATATCACCCACTCATATTTTTCATCACCAATTACATGCCCCATACAAATCTCAAAATACTTCTTACCTTTTGCTCGAGATAAAAAATTTGGATTTCGCGGCACTGCCTTTCGATATAAATGGTTAGGCATAGGTTATGCACACCCACACAATGCTGAAACAACTCAACATGCTATCCGCTGGGCAAGACTGGCAGCCAAACATGACCGAAAAGCAATTACCATATTAGTTACCCCAGATTCGAACTGGTATCAAAACTCAACCCGGCATAATGGACCTTTCCCTGATACACGTAATAACCCACTTCATAGTTGATTCCATCACATACGATATACCATTACCCCCGCAGAAATACAAACCAAGTGCTGAACCACTCGCAATCTCCATCATGTGCATTCACCACCAAAAGAACCATATTGGCACATCCCAACAAATTAATAACATCAAAAATGCCATTGTGACTATGCAAATCTCGCACTTCTATATACAACAGGCTCTGCGAACTCCACTCAACAATACCAACAATAACCTAACAATAAATTAAAAGGGGGGGGGGTGGAGTAATAGCGCAAACCACTCTTCACAGAAGATTAACACTTGTCTCAGATAGATGGGACGGGGCCGATTGATTGGTACAAATTTCTTGCCTATGAGTAACTCACCAACATCACCAAGCCATGTAGATCACACTAAACGCTCAAACGGATCCATCGAGAATCGAATCCGGACCATTTATTAGCAATACAAACAACCTTTCCAATCAACATGGAATCATGGCTTGGCGTCCATAACACACTCAAAACACCAGATAAACCCCATATGATCCACTTCAGGATCCTCCCTTTTATTTTGGTTACTATAGTGTCTATTCTCGAAAGGGGTGAGTAGTCTTGCACCAATGGCCCTCTGTCCGATGGGCACCGGCTCATTGATAAGATGAACAGACACTTTATTCATGCTGACTTTGTAATAAGGACCGGAGTTTTTATCTATCTATCTACAGACAATTCTAGAATCAGAACTGAATTCTGAGATCCAACTGAATCGACCTGATCGATCTGGATAATATTGAGCTACTGTAATCATGTAGCTTTACAATAAGAAAAGTGAAAAAGCATTAAAGGTCCATAACACCTTCAGTGGGGTGAAGGACATCTGATATGGATTTGGGTGAAGGACACCTATTTTGGAATTTGAGGTCCACTATATACACCTCATTTTCATTAGACTGGAATCTAGTCTTGCAGAATAGAGGTTCGGACATTATTGTGTATATAAATATTCACCAAAAAATAAAAACAATTCTACAGAATTTCCAGCACTTATCTCTGAAATTTGAATTTTAGTTCTTATATTTTCTGACGTGAATGCAAGCGAATTTCCTTGCACCTGTATCCCTCATAAGAAGTCAATTCCCTCTCAGAGTTTTCGAACAATATGTAAGAAGTTTTAATTCCTAAATCTCCTTGGTGTTTTTTGGGAGCTTGAAACCTCAAAACTGCGATTCTCTACCTCTAAACACCCGTGGGGGTGTGAACCAATTTTTTTTTTTTCCTTTTTTAAAACTTCCAACCGTAAGATCTTGTACCTAAGAATATGCTTGATTATTGTTCAATAAACTGACCGTTGGATGTTTACCATTTGAGAGATCATAACATCCAAAGTTTCTCTCTCCCAAGTTTTTTTTGGGCATTGCAAACATTGGTTTTGAAATTTTTGGAGGCTGCCCTTGTAAAATTGGTGAACTTTTTGACTTGAATCAATTTGAAATTTGAGTAGTGATTTAGTAATAAACATGTTTCAAAAAAAAACTTTGAAAGAGTTACTTTTTTAAACTGCCTCACCTCGGCTCGCAACCCAAGGATCGTCCTAGAAGACTCAAAAATTGGAATTTGACATTGCAAAATTTATCACATACACTTTGCAGTATAAGGAGGACCCAATAAAGATCTTAGGCATAAATATTACTTCTAACCCCTTCATATAGGCTGCCCAGAATTGCAAAAACCCATTTCAGGCTTCAAGGAGAGTTAGGGGTTAACAGGATGTGACAAGATTTGATTACTATTAGAATGGCCTCCAATCTGCTCATGAAAATACCTTGTTGTGTTTGTATTTGGAGAATTCTACGCAATACCATACAAATCCGAATGAAATTTTGTAAAGTGCATATGAAACTTTACTCACCGTTTCTACTCTAGATTAACCCTTAAACGTCCAAGCATGCCTCTCGGGCTTGGTTTCCATTGTATTTTCAGAGGGGCTTGACGTTTAACCCCTAAAGGTCTGAGCGTGCCGTGGCGACCAGTAGAATACGGTGTATTTTGGTTGTATTTGGAGTGAATGCACACCTTTAATGGGTTTGAGTTCAAAGAGGAAGTTGACATTTGAATTAATGCGGTTCTAGTGAGCTATTACGATTCCAGTTTAGAGTTTCTTGTTGGTAGCAAATCCTAATTATACGACAGCGTACATACTATCCCCAAGGGACTTTTAAGGGTTAAGGGTTAACACCTTTTTGATAAAGACATTCTTATTTTATGGGTGGCAACCGTTTACATTCTGCAGAAACCAGAAATGGTCGTTTTTTTTGGTTAAGGGTTGAAACTCAAGAGGGTAAGACATGCCTTTGGTATTTTTTTTGACATGTAAGAATTCAATATCTTTTCAATAAAAGAATCTCTGTTTTTTGTGAAATTTACATGTTTCTGCGAGCTCATTGATTTTGGGCAGATTGATAATGCATGAAACTATTACAGCACTCAACTTTTGGTGAGATTTGAGCTTGTTTCAATTGACTCTTGAAACTATTGAGAGTAATCAAGGAATTTCAGTTTGACAACGTTCTTGATAGTTATAAACAAGATCCTACAATTGAGATCACTGTAAATCAATGGTACGAGCTTTTCTTGGGGGCAAAGGAGGGGGAGGGATAAAGTGCCCCTCTAATTTTTTTATGTATAGGCTTAAATGCCAAGGAGTAATCTCGAAGAGTATTTCGGGGCAGCATGTGCCGTTTTTAACCCTTAAAGGTCTGAGTGTGCCGTGGCGACCAGTAGAATACGGTGTATTTTGGTTGTATTTGGAGTGAATGTACACCTTTAATGGGTTTGAGTTCAAAGAAGAAGTTGACATTTGAATTAATGCGGTTCTAGTGTGCTATTACGATTCCACTTTAGAGTTTCTTGTTGGTAGCAAGTCCTAATTATACGACATCATACATACTATCCCCAAGGGACTTTTAAGGGTTAAATTCAAAACTATCAAAAACGGTCACCACGGATCCAAATCGAAAATTCCAAGGGATTCTGAAGAAAAAATCCCATTAGCTGACTGAGCTCTGAGCGTTTCCAGGCGCCCCTACAGTTGGGTTTCTCGGAATCGATTTTTTTTTTTTTTTTTTTTTTTAAAATTTTAATTAATAAGAAAATTAATAATACTAGTTCACGTATTTGTGATGCGGCTGTCTTGTAAAATGTATCCAAATTGCAACTTCAACTTTGAAATAATCACCATGTTTGTAAAATGTATCCAAATTGCAACTTATGAAGTATGTGCACTCCTCATTACCAATACATGAAAAATTCCTAGAAGAAGTGTAAAATCATTTTATAGCTTTAATCTGATATTTAACTAATTATGGACAAATTCATAGTCCAGAAATAATGTCGGCTGTCCGCCGATATAATCTTGAGACTCCATCCGTAATCTTTGAAAGGTCATAACTTAGTCAATTTTTGTCCAAATGAAACATATGAGGTGTTTTTTGATATCTACAGAAAATGTAGATGTCAAAAAAACACCTCATATGTTTCATTTGGACAAAGATTGAGTGAGTTGTGACCTTTTGAAAGTCGCAGATATGGGGATGTGTCGGCTGGCCGTTGATAAAACCAAGGTTCTTCAGTAGTTGCAAAAAGTCCATAAGTTCGAAATAAGTCCATAATTAGTTAAATATCAGTTTTTAATGTCTTTCAACTTACTTTTTAAATCACTATTTTTCGTATCTACCTTTAGCTCTTATGAAGGCCTTCACATGGTGAGGATTGTTAAGAAAGAGAGTATTAATGTCTCTTTAGAAACCTCTTTTGATGCCCTTATAATATATGTGGCTCAGATTCACAAATATTTGAGGTTAAAGTACGGAATTGAGGCTTTGAAACTTAAAAGGTTAACCCTTAACGGAACTGAATGTTAGAAATGGACATTTTGGACGAAGGGGAGAAACTTTAAAGGGCCATATCTTCTTCATTGGGTGTCCCATTTAAATGAAATCACTTGGGTTGGGTTCCAAATCGAGTCTAGTTTGTGCAAGACCTATACAATGAAGTATAAATGAATGACATGTATCTTAGTGAAGGCAACTCTTGGTTTTGTGTTTTCAGCGCACAAAAACAGTCAACAGTCGGTCATACCTTACATCCAAATGCAGAATCAGCAGAGCATACAGTACTTCTCGAACAATTCAGATGAAATCCACATCTCATGAGATTTTGGGGACGTGCCTATCGAGATCTGTTCAGCATGGGACGGTATCAATACTGTACAATGCAAGTATAATACAGTATATTCCCAAAAGTAGAATTATACTGTAAATGGAGATTCGCCTCACTATGCTGCCAGCCAGGACCGGTTCAACCGGGGGCCCCGGTGGCAATCCGATTGTAGCGCATCACCGACGCGGTCATGGAGGCCCTTCCTTTTCTGATTTGGTACGCGACCGCGGTAGTAGGTGAAACCGTGGTTGTCACCCACCGACCTTGATGATGGTGGACGCACTGCCTGCAGCCACTTTCGAAAGGTGCGGTCACACCACTGGCAGAGGTGGTTGCTGCACTAATTTATTCGCCTGCCCGACCGGGCACGTCTCCTACAAAATCTTACCATGGAATTATTGGCTGTAAATTTATGGTTGCGGGCAGATTTGACAGGTTACTTTTGGCGCAAAAGTTTACCACTTTGGATTCGGTTGGCCACGATGGAGCAAGTTTTGTATTGGGCATCTCTCTACACTACAACAGAATACACTTTCGTGAATTTCCATTCTCCAATACCCAATCGGAGAGCCCGCAGTACCCCAAAAGACGATATTTATCGATAAAGCTGAAAGAGAAAAGTTTACCAAAAAACTAACGAGCCAGGGCAGTCAGGCGCTCGAACAGGCCTTGGCTCCTGGCTCCGTCACTCGCTCCTCCTTCCCCAACGCTTTGAAGCGTTGACGCGGTAGCCTCTTCTTCCTTGTGTCGCAGTCTCCTCTTTCCTCACCTTTGGCAAGAATTGGCAAAGCCTAATTAGATATGGCATTCATCCTCGTTTTCAATGTTTCTTTTTTGAATAGAGGTTTGCTGCAATATGTTTTACACGCCAAGTCTATTGATGGAAAGAAAAGTTTATCCTTGTGATGAAATTTTTACTCATGTGGTCCCTAAATAAGTGTTCAATGAGTCTCAAATTTATTCCTAAGTATAGGTTGGAGTTAACCTACTAGATACTTATTTTGGGACATTAGATTGCACTAATTTTGTCACAAATAAGAGTATTATTATGATGAGAATATGATAACGTTCTTTCGATATAAAAAAAAAGAGTGTAATGACCTCCAAATGAGCTTGTCGTGAACTTTGCACCGTTAGCTACAAATGTTGTTGCATTTCAATTTTAGTGGTTTAAGGTAGCGACACCCATAACCGTCCCAATAAGCAAATATGGTTGGTTACAACCACCAAGGAAGCTTGAAAAAAAATCTACACATTAGCAATTGGGAGTGAAAAATATTTGCTTTAAGAGATGAGGATTTGTGACGAGCTTGAATTTATAAGAATATTTCAAAGTACAAAATGAACATACTTATATGCTTGTCCATAGGTGGAGCTAAAAATGACCACAAGTGAAGTGTTTGTTGTCCTGTAGTGGCTTAAAACCAAGAAAGAATGTTCCTATAAGCGTCCCACCGTGGTTCAAAATTCTAAGTTGTGGATAAGGAAGAACTTCTAGTAGAGAAAGAACACTAAAACACTATGCACTTTACACCATGACATACAACATCCATATCCAACCAATTGGTAGTAAAGCATGCTTTAATGTACACCCATTACCGTCCCTTTTTCACAACAGTCAGCTATGGGTCTGAAAAGGTCAGCAATAGGTACAATTATAGGTCATGCCAATGGGGACAGGGATGCTTATGGGTGTCGCTACCTTATTAGCACATCATGTGGATTTCTTTTTGTTTCTTTTTGTTTCTTTCTCCAATTTAAGAGTGTTGAATGCGAGGCAATTTAATTTCATCATCACAACAAAAACTTGATCCAAATGTTTTAAAAACTGAAATATATTGCATGGTAACTTAGAAACACTTTGTCCATATTGTATGTTTGGGGAAAATAAAACCAAAGCATTTGTTGAAATAAAAAATCACATTATATGCCTATGTTTGGGCAACTTGGGAAACGTTACATAGTGGTTTTCAATTTCCTATTCCACTTAAGTTTTGGAGAAAAAACCAAGTATTTCTCATGTTGAATTTGGATTGTGCGGTATGGGCTTTCTTGGATTAAGTAAACTTAATCCCTAAAGTTTTGAGGGGCACGTTTTGGGCCGATTTGGCTTTGGTCAACCTCTCGCTTACTATTAATATCGCATGAGGTTGAGAACTTTTGCAGTTTGTAGGGTTTTCCAATAGCTTTCCGAGTAGTCATCTCATGCTCTAAAATTCTACATACTCTATGAGATATTTGCAATCAAAGTTTGAAAAGTCACTATGTGGAATCTGCCCAGAATTGCCCAAACTGTGGTATATGCTCATTAATTCTCAAAACCTGCCCAAACTTGATTAAAATGCTTCAACTTCAAAAATTCACCAAAAATTAAGATTTTACTTTTGATCAAGTTTTGTTTTCTGAACATGTGGAGAAGGTATTAAGGCATGATCTTACTATTTGGATTATCAATCTAATGTTTTTTTAGATGCCTTATTAATTTCTGAAAATGGGTCTTTGTATTTGAATTTCAGCAAACCTCCATGTGAATAATCAATAAACTCTATAGGTTTTATAGGTCGCATGAGGGTAAAAATTGCATTGACACATTCTTAACCCACCTATGAACAAGGCTTTGAAAAGCCTCATATCAAAATTTCTACCAAAAGTGGTCTTTTTGGCCCCAAAACTTTAATTTGCCAGTTTACAATATGAAAAAAACTTATTTTCAACTTTGAAGGATACAATCACAAATTTGAATCAAAGACGTGGTATACATGTACATGTACTAGTGAGGTAGTTGATCCTAGGGTTACATACTTCAAAATTGTCAGAATTCAAAAATTTGCATCTTGCATGGAAAGAGTAGTTTTGAGGGTAAAACATGCAAATAGTGCTTCAAAACTTTAGGAGTTAATAATTGGGGGAAGGATGCACAAATGAATTTTGTTCTCATAATAAGTACATGCACAGACATGCAACGTGCAAGATCAACAATCAACTCTAAGTTCAGCAAAAGACTATGATCCAAAGTTCATAATATCATGAGAACAAGATTGGAAGCTTATTTGCCCAAACACATAGAATGTGCACACTAAAAACATTAATTGGTCTTATTTGATGCCCTTACTACTGAGTGCACTTAAAACATGAATCGATTTCCAATCCGCACTGCATAAAAGTACTAAAAGCACATGCATAAAAGTACTAAAAGTAAATAGACACAAGTAGAATATTTGTTTGAGTATACCATATAAGTACACTCCAAAGTGGTGATTTACACCTAAGGTTGGTGTAAATTGCTACATCAAGTGTACTACTTGGTATAGTGTATGGTGTACTCAAGTCACTTTTTTACAACACATGAGTTGTTAATTCGTGTTAAAAATACTGATTGCAAACCATAACACTAATTGTCATAATGTTACAACACCAATCTTTAAAACAAAACACTAAATGTAAGAGCATAGAAGTTTACTTGAAATTAGTATAATTAGCAGCTTTAAGAAAAAAACAAAGAACGTTGATGGTAACGCCGACCCAAATTGAACCGACCACTCTTAAAAGAGTTGAGATATGATGTAAACCCCAATTCCGGTAAAATGGCATTATTCCGGAAAAATGGCACACCTCAACTTTCTGAACTGTAGTTCAAAAACCATGTGATATAACAGAATTTTAAGGTGATATTAGGGAAAATGAGTGACAATGTATGTAAAGAAGTGATATTACAAAAGAAATTGTGATATTACAGAATATACCATTTTATATGAGCACAAATGTAAGATCTAGTGTGACAAAATGGCACATGGCATAGTGCCATTTTAACGGAATTGGAGTTTGTAATGATTGACTTTTGAAAAATAACATCAATCTTCAAACAACACTATTTCTCAATGTCCAAAATGATGTCAAACCACTCATGTCTTGACGGTTCCTAAAATCTAGTCAGTCCAAATCAGCTTTTCATCGAAGAAAGTTTCTTCTCTGGCTCCCTTTCTGATTATTGTTTTGCACTCAGTTGTCTGAGAAACATGATTCATCATACCATGAATCTGACGCTGAAACGCACCTTTCATCATGAGGGGTAGGCGCAAGTTTCGCTTTGAGCATTCAAGAGCACGCACGAGCTTCGCTTCACTGCAAGTTCAGTTACTGTACTCGAGCTTCATCTACGCCAGAATCGAGAAGCTTCTCGATGATGCAAACCATTCGCAGTCTCTAATCATACACCACCCGAAGTGCCGAACTTACCGCATCAAACTTACTACGTATGGAAAAAGTAATTTGAGTCCACTGCAGTGAGTAGAGTACTGTAGGACAATGTCGGAGCAGAGCTTTTGATGCTGCGCGCGAGTGCAGGAAGCTTTTCACACGTTGCTTGAACAAAGGATATGGCTACTTTTAGGATATTTGGACGGTTGACTGTGCTATCGTGATCGACGCGGGAGGAACAACGGATGCGATGAGAACTCTCGGAGATTAAATATCTGAGTAGTGATCTCCGGATCAGGAAGGTAGATTCCTGCTCCCTTTTTCCTTGTCGCAGCACCTTTCCTTCTGCTTCGCCACAGCCTTCGTCTTCCTCGGTGTGGCTACCTCCTATATAACCTCATTGCTACCTCGGCAATAGATCAACACCTGTCTATCATCTGTCTCTGCTTCTGACTTGTTCTTCTCTCGCCGCCAGTCTTCCTTGCATCGACATCTGTTCCCCGGTCTCTCCACCTTCAGTCAAGGTACTAAGAGCTTGTGGATGAGATTAATCATTGTCTGATGATTTAGTGTTTCGGAATATTTGGATGCACGAGCAAATGCGTGCATGGAGTTTGGTGAACGTAACTGAGAATTATCATGGCGTTTCACTGCCTGTGATACTGTGATGTGAAGTTTCAAAATTCGACGAGTGAGAATGCTGACATTCAAATGTTTTGTGACAGATGAACTTCTTCAAGCAAGCACAGCAGTTCGCCTCCTCGGCCAGCGGGAACACGGACGGTGACGACAAGGCACCGGCCTCATCCGAAGGCGGACTTGGAAACCTTATGAGCTCTGCATCGAGCTTCATGAACTCACAAGGCGCAGACGAGAGTGCTCCTGCTACGAACTTGCCTGGCGGTCGCAAAGCACCTACCAATTCGGAGTTGATGCAGAGTGGCCAGGTATTTAGAGCTCAATGTTTGAGTTCCATGTTGATTACAATTGTCGTGATCAGTCTCCCTTGGTACCCTGAATCGCTAATTAGGTGATGTTGATGAATGCAGCTGCTGTTCGGGGCGGCTCAAGGACAAAAAGTCGATCCCACTAAGCTTGCGGGTATGTCTACGCGCTTTAAAACATGCGATGAACTTTTGGCAAGAGATGTTTCTTGTTGAGAAGATATGCAAGCTTCAAATGAGCAGTTTCTAACAGTCCCAATGTGAAATGGTGAGCAGGAGCTGCCTCGGATATCCTTGGAGGATTGGCTGCTCACGGAAACCTGGACGAGGGTACGTACGGGAAATACGTCAACCAGGCCGAGGATTATCTCGACAAGTACTCAGGACAAGGCCAGTCCGGTGCCGGAGGAACGCGACCAGCGAAGGTTAATCCGGAAGATTCTACCGACGCCGACTCGGAGCGTCCTCCCCGTGACAATGAGTCTGATGCTCCTCCCCGTCACAGAGCCGATCAAACTGATGATTTGAACTCTTCTGATGCGCCTGCCCGACGCACAGCCGATCAGACTGATGACTTCAACTCCTCTGAAGCCCCCGCCCGTCGCACGGCCGATCAGTCTGATGACTACAACTCGTCGGATGCCCCCGCCCGTCGCACAGCGGATCAGTCTGATGACTACAACTCGTCTGATGCCCCCGCCCGTCGCACGGCGGATCAGTCTGATGACTACAACTCGTCTGAAGCCCCCGCCCGTCGCACGGCGGATCAGTCTGATGACTACAACTCGTCTGATGCCCCCGCCCGTCGCACGGCGGATCAGTCTGATGACTACAACTCATCTGATGCCCCCGCCCGTCGCACGGCGGATCAGTCTGATGACTACAACTCATCTGATGCCCCCTCCCGACGCACCGGCGACCAGAGTGATGACTTTAACTCTTCTGATGCACCCCGTCGCACGGCAGATCAGTCTGATGACTACAACTCTGCCCCCGCCCGGCGCACCGCCGATCAGTCTGACGGCAACAATGAATATTGAGTTGAAAACAAGGCTGGCCTTACAATGCATTACTGCACAGAGTTCTCAGGTAATCAAGCAACTACGGTGATGTGAAATAGCGCGCTAGAAATCGAGAGAAGGAGTTAGTCCCAGGAGTGTGGCATATTAATATCTTCGACAGTAGTATTGTACGGTATATGACGCCACTCGGACGCAGCTCGAGATGCAACAATTTAGAAATGCTGCCTTAGACGGGGATTGTGTTGATGTTCCGCATAAGCTTGCAGACAGTATACTGCTTGTGCAATATCGCCAGCTCAGAGAAATTGCCCCTTCTCGGCATGGCTGGTTGTACCCTTGATCACACTTGTAATGAAAGATGTCTTTGGTATAAAACTTCGCACAAACTTCTGCTCTTTCACAATCTATCTCAAAGTGAAGCCGTGCACGACTACTTAATGTAATCAAGATCGAGAATATTCCGAGACAGGAAAGATTCTGCGATGAGTTCTGAAGGAACGACTGCCTAACCCCCAACTTATCATATCACTTAACATTTCAGTGATATTCCTCACTACCTGGAAGAATATTTGAAGAGCTTACATAGTTAACAAATTGATAATCGTCTTGCCTGAAACAGGTCGAGATCAATGATTGAATACTTGCAGTCACTTTTGACTTTCCTGTTTGCAGAAGCAACCAACTTTGAGAACTTGTCAGCGCCGAGCGATCGATTCCACCTCTTTCATTTTCGGTTTAGTGTAGAGCGCAGCGTAGCCCGAAAGATTGATATCTGTGACGCGCGGCCATGGCGCCAGGATTGAGCAGAGGGAAATGGAGTTTCTCCGGGAGATTGTTGTTTTTAATGGTGCTGGGGTTAGGACTTTGCGTGGGGCGGATCGGAGCGTTGATGACTACAATTATGAACCAAGAGTGTGTCCACGAGGAGGTGGAGTATGACGGCGACTTGGTTTCGGGTAGCTTCGTGGTGATTGATCATGGACTTGCTTGGAACGATGAGCCTGGGGTCGAGCTTGTGGTGCGTAAATCTAAAAAAACCTTCTTTCCTCCCGCGCTCTCAAACATCCTCGCGAGCTGGACGAACCAAATGCATGTGTTGCTTCGGCGTTGTTATTAAAACAGAGTACGTTCTTGGACGAGTCGAGTGTTGGAATGGCAGGTCCACTTAGGGTTTCGTCACAAATGCGCAATCGCCTTGAAATTGTACCTTCTTGTTCTCCTCTCTGCAATTCATTCACACAGGGGATACGATTGCTTCTATCGGATCCGATTTTGAGATGCTAATTTCAGCAGGACAGGTCACTGCTCCATGGCTGTCTCTGTACTCTATAGCGGTCCTTCTTGCGGACATTTTGCAAATGCATTCAAGAGTCCTAAATGTTGTGAAGGCACTGTCACCTAGGGTTTCGTTTGGTGGAACCAGCGATCCCAGACGTGAACGACAGCTTGTTTATTTTGTGGAACGGCCTTCTAGTCGTGCTCCTCCTTCCATCCCGAGACGCAGTCTTTCATCCTTCAATCAATTCTCTTGAGTTCAATCTTGTCATATTTACAGCGGCATAGTATTGTGGATTTAGCTTGTCGCTATCTTTCCGCGAAAAAGTCGAAACTGAAATACGGCATAGGAGATTTTGTCCATCGCGAGCCCTATATGGTGGAGCTTACCTTGAAAGAGAATGGCAGGTGACAAGTCCCACGGGTGCGAAGGTGACAAGTATCTTCGCCAACGAGGGCCAGAAGTTTGAGTTTGCAGCACACCAGCGGGGGTTGTACAAGTTTTGCTTCAACAACCCTGGTCCCACTCCCGAAACAATTTCATTCCACATCCACGTTGGCCATATACCAGGCATTGCGGACCTTGCGAAAGACGGTACGGTTTTGAACCTCTCTATTTCTCCAATTGCTATTCAAGGATGATGGACGTAGTACGAGAATGGTTATGGTGGAGGATCTATCTCATGGTTTGGAACATTGCAGAACATTTGAAGCCTGTGAATGTCAAGATTGCGCAACTTCGAGAAGCTCTAGCAGCCGTGTCTGAAGAGCAATTCTACTTGAGAGCTCGCGACCTTCGGCATCGTACAAGTGAGTTGGTTCCGTGTTCACCTTCTTTGGTACTTCTTATGTACATGCTAACTGTCAGCAATTCGTTTGAAAACGCACCAATCTCATCGTATCTGTTGCTTCCAAGATTGAACTTCCAGAGAACACATAGGGAGACCTCTGTTATCACATGAGTATAGAGAGATCTAGGCGTGAATCAAGAAGAGAATTTTTCTGATAAATTGCTCTTAACGTTGTTAATCGTTATTCAAGTATGCTGCTTTGAGTCACCCATTCTATGATACTGTGTTGTTATGATTCAGCGAACGAGAGCACCAACAGGCGGTTAATATCGTACACAGTAGGGGAGTATATATGCCTTGTGTGTGTAAGTCTTGGGCAGGTGTACTTTATTCGGAGGCTTTTTGACAAGCGCCTTGGATATAATAGAGTTTGACCAAACAGAATTAGCAGCAATTAGTTCATCAGACTTCTGTAGCTGATGTACTGACTATAATTATAGATCTTTATTTGAGCTTCATTTTTGACATGTTTGCCCGGAACTCCGTGTCAAAGATCTCTTGAATGGTGGAATTGTCCTTTTTCATTCTGCACAATTGCTTACGAGTCAAAATCGTGGTTCATACGAAAGCAAGATATCAGCGGTGCTCCCCGGCAGCACAAGCTGGAAGTGCGTAATCGTGAAATGAGCTGCCATGATGGTATACTGTCTATGTAAGTGAATAAACTCAAATCCAGAAAACGAAGTAGGTTCTACTGCGATATTCTGAGCATATACGCTGAACCACCTTGCTGATCACCTGACCTTACCCATTCCCCACGGAGAGTACCTCTAGGTTGAGAGCTTGGGTTGAAATCATACCTTGCAATGTGTTATGCCTTGAAATACCTGAATAACGAGGGCCTCTTGTAACTGGGCCTTCAAGATAACACAACACGTGCACACAGTGATAGGCTTGAAACAAAGTTTACTGTTGTAATAACAATATGCAGTGTGGTTGCATTCCCAGTTTAACAGATGACACTCCACTTTCAGGATCAACTGCTGGATTGATAAGTTGATAGCCAGTATCAACTATTTACTATTTACTATTTCAGTGATTTGTTGGATGCTTGTTCGGTTAGAAATTGGGTCTTCAATTCTCTGCGTGAAACGAGCTTCTCAGCTCTGAAGTTAGCCTTCACTTGTATTCTTGTGGGCATGCTTCTTTCAGTTGGCTGAGTTGCTGATGTTGTTTGAGCACAAAACTTCAATTCACTTCAGGAATTTGATTGAAGTTTATGCATGTTACTGAAGGGCTCATGACATCGATGTTGATCTCGTGGGATGCATTTCCTGTGATTCAGTTGCCTTGCGCTCCTATTGAATCCTTGTCGCATCTCATCTCAGTGAGCACGGACTAGGCCATGCTGTAGCACGGTTCCATCAATTGGATGTAGACATCAATCTATCAAGAATCAGAAATTTCCTCATGGATTAAACAGTGAAACCATCAATGTCAAAATATTAGGACTGTTTGCACGAGCCGCCCACACCCAAATAAAGGGCAATTTATTTGTCTCATGATAAATGTCTAGCATTCACAGTTCCTCAACCACGACAAATTTTTTAATTTTCATCAATTTTTATAATTTTCTTCTTTAGGATTTTGAATATGAAGTACTCCTTAGGATGATTTTGCGTGCTTTCGAGGAAAAAACCGGATTAGTAAAATAAACACTGTCAATATTTCCATATGCATTGACAATCCTTGCAGCAGGCTGCGTTTCAATTATGATAAGTGTGAATCCCCAAATAGGTTAACAATCAGAAAGCTGAACAACCATGAAAATTGGATGAACACTTGAAGCACATCCTTTACTGTAAGAATTTGAATCCTCGTTCCTGCAGTCGTTCGCTCCAGCGTTCTCCTCGTTCCCCAAAGCCGACAGTCATGAGCTATGGCCGCAGTGCCTGCCGTCGCAATCCTGTCGGCGCCGGTGATCGATCGATCACTCGCACTTTACAATTTGATTTCTGCACAGGGAGATGCAGCTCAGCTGTACGCATCGATCAAGCTTCTCATCGCTAAATATTGCCCACAATTGACACTCCCTGGGCTTCTCACTTGAAGCAGCTGTTTTGTTGCAGCCGGACGTGTTGCCGGGCTCATTTCGACCAACTGAGAACGAACAGATCGAGTAATTTTCTCTGAGAAGATGAGGCGCAATTGATCGGAGTTAGGGAGTAGTTTAGGGTTCAGAGTGGAAATGGCGAAGGGAATGAGCATTATCGAATGGCTCACGGGGCTGCTGGTGATTGTCTGGGATGCGCTTTCGCAGCGGATCTACTCCGTAACTCTGCCGCCTCGCATTCCGATTGAGCCCCTGTCGCATCTCACCTGCATCATTACTAGTTGTAGTGAAGGCATTGCCCTTGAAACCGCAAGGTAGAATTCTTCTTCTCTAACGTTTTTTGCGTTTCTGGACCAGTTAGTACCAATATTGACACAGCAATTCACAATTCGTAGAAAATGTAGTTTGTAAAATGTCAGAACATTTTACGACTGTATGCAAGTGAGGTCCTGTCACATGTAGCTAAAGTTAAATTGGACACATGCGAAGCTCAAGTACTGATCGCAAATTCTCTGTGTTTAATGTGCAATTTTCGAGTTTTGAGCTTGAATTTGAACATCGTACAGTTCGAACCTGTAGTTGGTATTGCTCGATATGAAGCATTTTGAATCTTGAGCTAATACTTCCAGATTTGATTTTTGGTACTGAATATGTAGATTTGAACTCTTGGATCTTGAAGTTGTATCGTGTTCCATTCGTTCTCACTGACAAGTAATTCTACTTAAAGATACAGCATTGCATTCTGAATTAGAAGATAAACTTTGCGAATTTCATCGGTCTCATCTTCTTAATCAGATTCTTTAATGAGTTTCAGGAAATCTTTGAAGGGCTGGTTCTCATCTTCTTGCTTGAGGCTGTGTCGCATTAGGTTCGTAGTTCTATATTGGTAACTTGGGATCTTTTCTTGACTGGAGGTTGTTTAGAAATTTGGCGATGTCAGGAGCGCATATTGTATTTGCCGTTGCCGACACAGATGCTGCGAGGGAGCTGATTGCTGCGTGGGAGAGCGAAGAGAGTGATGAGACTATGCCACTAAATTGTGAGGTGAGGAACTTTTTCTGACGTTGTATGATAGACTTTCAGTTGTATGTATATTCTCAGAAATAAAGGTTCTATGTGCTTGAACTGGTCTAAAACTGTAGGTGGTGAAGATGGACTGCCTATCACTTGACTCTGTGCGGAAGTTCGCTGTTGATTGGGAGGCAAGAGAACTTCCTTTGGACGTGCTAATCAATTTTTCTGGCTCTTCGTGTGTTGCCGGTTTGTACCTTCTATTCTTCGTCACTATTGTAAGCTTCGACTATTGTACGACATGAGCATAAGAGAGTCGAGTTCTGTGATCCTCACATGTGATGAGCGAGTCAAACACAATGTTTGATTTCTCATGAGATCTCCATGTTAGATCCACCAGCTAATTGAGCTCATATGAGTGTTTCAGTGCTTGTGTTTACGCGCTTATGTCTCATGATAATCAAAGACTACAGAATCCTTAAGCTGATCCTATTTGGCGCTGTAAAATTAGTTTCCCTCTTTGGCGCGTTGTTGCAGGAAAGGAGAGATTCTCAAAGGATGGTTTTGAAGTGCACATGCAAGTGAATCATCTTGCCCCAGCTCTCTTGACATTGCTGCTTTTGCCATCTTTGCTTCGAGGGTCACCTTCACGAGTGATCATGGTGAATTCTGTTGTAAGTCATCTCTCACTGAGTTTTCTATTTCTTCGCCCGGTGTGTATTCCAATTAATCAAGAGTTTGTCTGGCATCGCTTAACGTTTGGTGCGCAACTCTATGGCGGTGGCCTTTAACTGCTGAAGAGTATCATGAATCACGATTGTAAAGTCAAAGTCTTCCATTCCAGTTTTCGAGCTCCTTTCCTGGAACAAATTCAACACATAAACGTTTCACTTCATGATCATCTGTATTAGGTACATCACATGGGCCACCTTGACGCAACAGAACTTAACCTTTCTGGCACCAAGAAGAAGTACAGCAAGATAACTTCTTATGCCAACAGCAAGCTCGCCCAGGTGAGTGGATATAATTTGAAGTGTGCTTGATCTTAACATATGTTTGCACAACTGCGCTCTAGTAGCAATTCCTAGTTTAGAAAAAAACTCTAAGCTCCAGCACAAGCATTAACCTCACAACACGAACTTATCCAAGTGAAATTGCACCAAAATGACTTTGCTCCGTAGCTGATTCAAGTGCACCTCAACCGGTTTTAAGAGTTGCATCAACTGGGTGGAATATAACCTGCAAAATTCTTCTGGTATGCAGCTTCTGTTCGCAAACCTGCTTCAAAGACGATTGCCACGGGAAGCTGGCGTTGACATCATCTGTGTGCATCCTGGACAGGTCGCGAGAGAAGCGGTATCAACACTCACCTAGCCATGTGCAAGTAGAACCTGGATACTCTCTTCATAGGCAGTTCAAATTTCTTATGTAATGGAGAGCGAGCCTTTTATGGTTTTGTATGCCGGAACTTGTGTTGGCGCTTACAACTTGCCCGGTAGATTGGAAATGGCTCCTACCTCACTAATCCTTCATGCTGTGAGTGTTCAGGCACCAGGTTCACGAGGAATCGCACAGATGGCTCAGAGATTAGCTTTCTTCCTCTTCAGCCCTGGGGAAGGTGAACTCTAACTATGCCTTGCCTTTTTATTGCACATTCCAGCACCTGCTAAACTTGCAGGGGCTCAAATGTGAGAAATTTGTGTGCCAGGTGCTCGAAGTGTGCTGTTCTGTGCCAAAGACAAACTAGTGCAAGACTATGCACGTGGATTACGAAGGCTGAACTATCCTTTGGCGCCCTACTTCGGGTCTGATTGCAAACCCTGCTCTGTAGCTCGCCAGGTGCATGACGAGGACAAAGCACATTTAGTTTGGCAAGAGACTCTGAAGTTGTTAGATATCCCAGTGGAGTGTGTAGAAGTAGCAGCAGCTGAAGCTGACCCAGCTGATGATCCTGTTAAGGACGATCGGTACGTGGAAACTTTTCCTGAGGTTAGCAATGGCGAAGATCTGAACTTCTTGCTGGAAAACGGTGATGACGCTGATGACGAGTTTTTTGCTGATAATCATCACACATGATTCTCCCATCTTCTATAAGGGTTTTTAATTGTCTAGTGTCGCTGGTCAAATGTCTCAGGCTAGCTTTGGTGGAGACAAATCTAGTACAACTTGAATAAATTCGCTTCAAAGACTTATTGATGCTGTTACTTCCGAAGGTGCCACCGTCGCACCGTTCGAGAGAGATGGTCCTGGCTGCTCTAGCGAAGGACATCGAACGATTGTAACGATTGCTGGGTAATCAAGTTTGAACATCTGTATACATTTAATACTTAACAATGTCGGGGCAGAATGCGTTGCCGTTAGGCGAGCACCGGATTAACACACCGGTTGTCCTACCATTGTCGGTAGATACTTCGGGCTTGGGATCGAGATGTCTCAGGTTTGATGCGGGTTGTCCTCGAGTCATTGCTGCGTGTTAACCGGAGGTGACGCAACGGGTCCGACCGTACCCGTAACTGGTGCAGAGCTTAACAACTCTGCTTTTGCCACACTTCACGATCCTCATTTTCTTACAATCGCGCTTCACTCGTCCTGTCATGCCTCTCGAAGCAACTGGACCTAAATCTTTCTCTTGGCTCGCTCGCATATACGTCGCAGCTGCTCCTTGAAAATATAGTTCAGTGAATGATAGGTGGGTGTCTCACCCCAATTCTCTGCCTGCAAGCGGGTTGGCAGCCAAGCTGAGGTGCTCAAATTGATCTCGTAGTAATCAGTCTGCGATGCTCTCAGTTGATGGCCAGCGCCCCTTCTTTTTCGAGATTTTAATATCTTCCACTCGAAATTAAGCGTGGAAGATGAGACAGGTCCTCAAGATTGTCATGAAGCAACCTCCCTCTGGGAAATTAAGGATACAGTGCAACAGCTGCAGCGTCTACCAATCCTCGTTCCGGCATTAATGATGAAAACGGTGCTTCAAAGAGGTTAGTTGAGAGGCGAAGAAAGTTCTTGCTGGGTTAGTAATGACACTCATTGTCACTGCTGTTAGACCATGCTACTTCATCAAGCCAGGCCACAATTATCAGAGGTCGTAGTACAAACATGTTTTTAGGTGCGTGGCACCAACTCTCAGTCACACGTAAGAAATGAATTATGATCGTCGCCTTGGATCATCATATTTTACCTCAGACTGATCACTTGCACCTCAACATCTTCTTTTCGATAATCAGTTGCTCACATTCTTGCATTCGAACTAGTGAGATGGCTTGCATGAGACCTGTTGCACTTCTGGCGACTATTCTTCTCTGTCTTCCGAGCTCCTCTGTATGCGGTAATCCCCTTGCTCTGTATTGCCATGGACCGTGACAGTAACACCATTCTTCTGTGATTGTGCCTTCACTGTGTGGCTAATCGAAGTAGTCCCGTTTCACACAATTAACTGAACTGCGTTTTCATCAGCTATTCTGCACCCAAGGACTGTGTTCATAAGTTGTAGATACGCACACAGAGATAGCGGAACTGTTAGACAGCAAATTTAAAGGCCTCTAAGAATACTCATGCAGCTTGTTCGATCATCTCGTTCGTGCAGCCAGGGTCGTTGGAATGACAGCGACGACCGTGAGGCCTAAATTGGGCACGGTCGCATCTCCCATGGCCGGTACGTGAAGCGCTAAACCCTAATTTGATCAAAAGCTGAGCATGCTGATAGCTGATACCCGGCCGATACCTGCATGCAGACTATTGCGCAACGGATTTCTCCCGGTTGTCATACGAGGACGTGACGGCGGCGTGCCCGCCCAGCAGCCAAGGGGCCAGCGCGGCATGCTGCGCGGCATTCAACGTCAAGGCGTGCCAGTACGAGGCGCAAGTGAACGACTTCGGTACCCTGTGCCCGATGCTGTTCATCAACTACCTGGGTGCCGCCGGTCCATACCCGGCCGGGTACTTCGTTGGCCCCTGCGACGATGGCTCCAAGGGCTTCTGCGTCCGCTCATAGATCTTCGTCAAGCTTGATTTTTCTTCCGTCCAAGTGCTAGTTCTGTAGAGGCTAGTGAATGCAAATAGCTTTACTTTCGACCAATCTACCTTTGCTGATGGAGCTTAGAGTCTTCTTTATATATCTTTTTGTACAACATGATTATGTGTCGTTGATCTTTTGTCCATTTTGTTCCAAACTATCTGTTTACATCTTTGTACTTTTTGTTACTTCACCAAATTCTTGTTTATTTGAATTTTTTGTTTTGGTTGAAGTTTGATATTCTCCTACATATTTTTCTACATATTTTTTTGAGCATTTTGTGCATATAAGCAAATCAAACTCTAGTTAACATATCTATGATTACTTGAGGTTAGTTCAAATTAACACAATTGTTTTGAGCATGCATGTGTACATGTGATTAAATACAAGATAGACATGTTCTTTATTGTTTATTTTGCTGCAAATGAATATTGTTTAGGATTGTAGATTGACAACTCTAGAATCGATAAATTGCATAAATAACAACAAAATTTGTTATGACATCTAAGACACATACTAATAGATAAGTATTTTTAAGTGCAACAACTTAGTAAATTGTTGTATTGTTTTTTAGTAGTGTATACTATCATCAAGTATTGATTGGCTTCAGATAATATAATTGACGTATTAAGTGCACATGTCTATTTATATCATTTTGGAGCAAAGCCACTATAAAAAGTATACTAAAAACAATGTTAACCATAGCAATGGGGTAACGACGAGTATGGAAGTTGACTTTTGCATTTATCACACTATGTATTCTTCATTTCACTTTTTGGATTAAAATTTCTCAAAAAAACTCCACATAAATTTTTGCATATTCAAGCATAGTTCTATTTTATTATGCCTTGGTAGTACGCTATTATGAATGAGGATCATAGAAATACTTTGATCAATTTTGGTCCTTCTTAAAAGCCCATAATCATTGAAGTGTATTATATTTCTACTAAGTATGATATTGAATCCATGTCTTTCATGCATTTGTGTTGAAGAATATGATTAAATTCAAATTGCAGGAGCATGAAAGAGTTGAATGAAAAAGATTCTGGTTTTGGTATAAGATTCAATATTTAGTAAATTGTAGAAATTATACTGTTCAAACGTTAAATTCCATGTTTGCAAGCATACTGGCTGGCTGCTTGCGACATCATCCAAATGGATGAAGAAAGCTCCGATGAATTAAGCACCACCTGGACAGACTTCCGCGGGAGCGAGGACTCGTTCTTTAGTCTAAACGGCTACTAAATCCTACGTAGCAGCCTGAAATTGGCGCGAAGCGCTATCAATAAGCCAGCACGACTCCCGGGAAACCTAAAAGTGGATGAAAGCTCGATGTTCTCGTCCGTTGGAACCCCCCACGTCCTCTTTCCCGCCATCTCTCGCCATTCCCGCCACATTAATAGCGCCAACGGTCCATCCTCACCTCTGTACTCGTTTGGTTGTTACCGTTCTCGCTCCCCTGCCAAAATTCGAAACCGCCTCCACTCTCAGCTTTGTCTGATTGAATTCTGAGGACTTCTCCATGTTGGCCATAGCTTTCGAACTTCCAAAAGATTGTGACAGTAGAGGATATTGCCGCATTTTGAAACATTGTGAATCTGTTGTTTGGTTTGTTGTTTGCAATTCTACGTGATTCTGTTTGTGCCTGTAAGGTTGACGTTGTTGTAGCTCCTGATGCTGTGAAAGGAGGTGTATTAGACTCCTGTGTGGTCGAGATCTGTGCTTTTGAGGGGTAGCAACGATGTCTGACATACACAGGAGAGTGCATAAGCAGAGGCTTCCTGCCTCAGACACCGAGAAGGCTACCCGTGGGTTGCTGGGTTTCAGGAGTAGGAAGCTTGACTTCTCCGAGACATCTTCGGAGAGGAAAGGCGTCCTCGGTTCCCGCAAGCGCGAGAATGACACTTCGGAGGAAGCATACCGAAGTCCTCGCAAGAAAGCTCCCACCCAACTGCCTGAGAGGTAATGTTACACCAGTTTAAGTTCCGGGCGTCGACGATGTACTTAATTGGGAACTAATTTTGAGTAATGGCTTCTCCCGGTCGAGACTGTCTCTTAGTATTTCACGTTACCTGCGAGCAATTTGACTGTTGTATCGGAATGCTGAGTGTTGAAGTCTTCCGTGCAGATATGCTCTGTTGGAGAGTTTCTACGAAGGTGTGGAGACTGCAGTGAGTCTGCTCGGCATTCGTCAACAACTCTGCACGTTTCAGGCAGTGTGTACAACAGTCGAGGCCACTACGAAGAGGTAAATGAACGACTCACCTCTTGCAAGCTCCGGGTCACTCCTCTTTTGTCGGTTCTTGAGCTGATGGATACGGTACACCTGTATTGATTTCAGGCGCTTTCTTCAGAAGCATTTGGCCCAGATTAAGTATATCCTTCCCGAGGCCGTTCATCTTGAATACGTCAATGTATATGATCCGGACACCCGCAACAAGAAATGGGAGCTAAAGGTCGCTTTATTGCCAATGCCTGCGGAAGCGGAGGCGCCACCGAGTGAAATCGGCAGCTCGAACAAAAGACCTAAAATTGAGACGGTGCAACGACGACGTGCTTTTCACGCTCGTCTGGTCAAATTTGCTGCCACCCACTCTGAGGTAAGCCATCTATTCACCAAGTCCCGTCTTTTCTTACGCTGCGAGTAGTTTGTATGAATGATGATGAGGCTTTCCCGTAGGCTAATTGGACTATGCTCGTGCTTGTAGGATGATGATGTTCCGCAGCATCAGATGCCAGAGCGCACATTCAGTAGAAACTCGGCTTTGGGATTGCCTGCAGCTACCACGTGCATTCCACTGGATATAGTCACCACCAAACATAGGGTGGTGGTCGCTGATGCCGACAGTCCCTCCGTTTCGACGCATTTCTCCAAGTCCTTCAAATCCGCTTTCTCTTTGAAAGCAGGGAAGCCGGCCGTTGAAAAGTCCACATCGACTGAGAGATGTCCTATTTCTTTTGAATCGGCGGATACCATCCTTCCAATGCCCATTAACAAGACACCCCACCGTGACATTCACACTTTGGCTGAGAAGCCACCGGGGACCCCTCATTTCGCACCTTCCTTCAGCCCCTTCTTTTCAGTTCAACGTAGCGTGTCAGAGGCGGACGTAGCTAGTGAAAGCCTCAACGATGATGTCGCTCCCGTCGACAACACGATCGTGCAGCTCACACCCATGAAACGTCGACATGCAGGTTTCGAAGAAGAAGAAGAGGAATCTGAAATCAGGGAGCCCGTGGAGCTGCAGACGCCGATCAAGATCGTTCGAACCATTGGAACTCCGAAACGGCCAACAAGTGAGATGGAGAGTCCCAGCAAACGGCCTCACTTTTCTCCTGCTTTCAGGCCCCACTTCTCAATTAACAGCTCACCGATGCACCCGCCCGCTTCGCGCCCTAGTCTTCTGAGCACGCCTGTGAAGGCTTCCGTATCTAAGGATGTGCACATCTCGTGGGATGTGAGGACCCCCGGACGGATTGTGGAGGAGGAATGTGCAGGATTGAGGACGCCTGTGAAGTCATCTATCCCAGCTCATTCGTTTAAGTCCCCTGCCCCGACGTCGAAGCACCTTTACTCTCCTTTCACGCCCGTGAACTCTGAAAGGGGTCAAAGCTCATTCTATATTTCCGTAGAAGAGCCTGGATCTGCTTGCCTTGCCGGCTTGCAATCACCAGCTGCTACCCCTGTAAAGCCAGCCTCTTCCATCCGGTCCTTGAATTTCAATTCGCCAATGCGGAGCTCCAAAGGTGTGCCAGAGTCGCCGTGTCCTTGCTCACCAGGCATGGATATTCCCTCCACTCCGGGTATGCACACCCCTGTAAATGCGTCCCGGGCATTCAGGTTCAGAAACAAGGTGGCGATGAAGCACTCGAAGCTGAATCTGGGACCGTTGTTTGCCCAACATAGCGACGACGACTCTGATGACGAGAGCGACAGACCTTCGAATGCAACGACCTCTACGCCTGCACTAAGGAAGTCATTGTCCTTCGCAAGTGAAGTGTCAAAGGAAGACATGCACTTGATTCAGGGTCTGCCTGCGCACCTTGTGCAATCTGTGAGTACCTTCCCATGCTGACATCTTTGTTTCTCTTTATGTATCTCCCTCATCTTTTCCATGTTTGCCGTTGTGTCCCTCACACCATGGTTAACGTCTATATTTCAGGTGTTGAAAGAGGAATTGAAAGTCGCAGAGGACAAGAGCAAAGACGTTGTGGGGATTCGACATCGCCAGCAGATGATGGCCGGTCTCCCTCATCTGTTTAACCAGCTACGCATGATCTTCCAGTCCAGCAACAAGTCGGTATTCCCATACCAGGAGCTTCTTTCCAAGGTGGTATCCTCCAATACAGAAATTACAGACAAGAGTGAAGTAGAAGAGCGGCTGAAGATGCTCTTGGAGATGGCACCTGAATGGATATCAGCGAAGAAGTCGCTTTCAGGGGACATGCTATACAGGTTTGTTCCACTTCATTATTGTATCTATTTTTTGACAACTGAGTTAGCGTCGTTTGAAGAACTCCCGCATTGCATGCCCTGACTTCAGTTTACTTGCGCAGGGTCGACAAGAAAGCGGATGTGATGAGCGTACGCAAGAAATTGTGTGGAGCGCAGTAACAAGTTTCTTGAAGTACCGTCGTCTTTGATGGAGTCATACATTAGTCCTGTAGTTAGTCCTGTACAGGTTGTACATTAGAGTATTTGCTAATTTTTGCTACACAAGTTTGGCCTCAAAACTTGTCGACGCTACACAAGTTTTATCTCGAACTTGTCATGAGATCTGCCTAACTGCTGTCAACAATTTTTTTAATTTGACATCAAACCAAGTCATTAATTTTATCGAAGAGATGTAGCTGTCATCAGTCAATGAACTGGGTTCGGAAACGCCCAGAACTTAGTCATTGCTATTTGGGGAAGAAGGGCATTTGTCTACGTGGTTATAAGATGTGGAAAAAGGAAACCCTCGGAGGCTCGGACGAGGGCAGATTTTTGAACTGTACACTTCCTGCATGTGAATTCAGGGACATGTTATCAAGAATCAGCTCAATTTCTGTCTGACTCTGCGTCCGTCTATGCCGCTGAAAGTTCTCAATTCTGTACACGTCCCTTCAGTTCTAGTTTCTATCTGCATCGCTCATGCAATGTATCTGCAGCAGTTGTGAATACGCTTAATATGTCGACCTATTTTTATCAACTGTTATGAATAGTTAGCAGATCGCAGACTGGTTGCGAATAATAAATGGCCCACTACTATTTGATGTGTACAATGTCGACTTTATATCTGAGGTGAAGGTTAGATGAAATCATCTTTGCAAGGATAAATCACATTCTACATTCAAGTACTTTAAAGCAAATGGAAATTTTTTCAAAATTTTGCGTGCACAATTTGGTGACGATGGAGAAGGAGGGCATGCCGCTGTTCGTATTTTCAAGTAGATTCTGTATTGGCAAGTTAAAACTGTTAGTCAGAAGTTCATACCACCCTAGAATCAACAGTTTGAGCACACTGAAGTGTTCAATTGAGAGACTTCTCTGTCCATGTATACTCTCAAGGAAAGTAGTCACAGTGCAATACGGAACACACTTTCAAGTTGTAAGGTAAAGAATCCTGCATTACTTGCTAGAATGCATGACTCAAACATGATTGATTTCTATGTTTACCCTTCATCAACCTATCCATTCATTATCACATTTTTCGAATGTGAAGTCCTATGTAGTGACTCTGTTCATTTGTCCAGAGTTATAGTTTACTCCTGCTTAAATATGTACCTCAATATGATGTATGGAAACTAAGGCAGTATGGAATGTAAGGCAGTAAAATCTCACAAACAAAAGAAAGTGAAATTATGCATTTTTCTTTAATTCAAGCACTCAAACAATTTTATTTCGTAAGCAGACTTAAAAATCTCACGGTTAAATTGAAATTATTTCAATCGATGCAATAATCAATGCAACAAAGTTTCAGTAAAATCATCTCTGTAGTGGACCAACAGATGGAGACATTTAGGGGTTAAGGATGGTGAAGTGAAAAGGTTCTCAAAATTGAAGGCTTCCCAGTTGAGGTACCGATGACCAGGCCAATTGAAGTACCTAAACCCGCCCCAACCCGGCCCGGCCCCCGGTCCCGACACGACCCGCTCCGAAGACGTCCCTTCTTCCGCCCACAGAGACAAATCGTGGAGAAGCAGAGGAGAGAAGACGAAGTGGCAATCGAGGCTGATCAGTTCCATAGCCCCTGCATCTTCAATCCTCGTAGCACCTACCGTTCAGCCTGCGGATTCCCTCTTTTAGGTTCCAGCTCCCTTACTACTTCCTGTCATCCGATTCCCGCACTCAAAATCTGCTCTCTCGCCTTCCTCGCAATTATTTTCGATTCCTCGCCGCTTCCACTCCCTGCACCATTCATGCTTTTCTCGGATTTTGCGGATTCCTGGCTTTGCTCGGATTCTGAGTTTGTGCTTTTTTATGTGAATTGCCAGGCGGTGGTCGGTCGAACGCTTACGCTTGGGTCCCATGCAATTGGATTATCGCCTTCATGGCGTAGGTTTTTTACGACGTAAGGTTTCGGTGGAGGTGCTGGCATTGTCCCGTTGCGATGTGCTGCTAAGGAATTACTGGAATTTGTCGACGTGTCGTTCAAGTAAGGGTTCTTGCAATTTTGGTATTTAGGGCGAAAAATTTGTCTTTATTACGAATTTGAGGTCTGTTCACTTGGTATTTTGCGATCGTAAATTTTAGGTTAGACAGGGTCCTTTAGCTGAAAATCAGGGACTGAAGCGATAAGCGGTGTCTGAATTTAATGAAGAAGTAATTATTCTTTGATTCGGGCATCGGATTGATTCTGATGACTGTAAATTTGTCGAAGGTGCTGCTTCGTGTATAACGTTTTTGAGAATCACGATATAAATTGGCGGAGGTGTTTAAATTTACGAAGGGTTTGGGAAATTGAAGTGTTGATTGCTGCGAGCTGAAATTGTGGTCGATGATGGTGTTCATATTCCTTTGCGGTTGGCTGCAGGGAATGGACGACGCACATGTTTGGCCGCTGATGGTTGCGCTGAAATATAAGTTCGACGTTTCGTTATCGATTTGGTTGCATCCTCCAGGAGAGTCTTTCTAAAGTGTGCGGAAAGTATTGGTGTACGCTTGAAGTTTTTGTGGGAAGGAATCTGCATTTTACCAAAGTCACAATGGACCCTTTTACCGATTATAATGCGCTAAATGATCGGTACGTTCTTTGTGCATTTGCTAAGGGTAGCTTTGGATTACATCGTAAAGTGTCTCTCGATTGAGTGTTACATACCTTTCTTCTAATGAGCCTAGTCCTGTTTCAGCAGGATAGTTGTTTATTACTTCCGAAAGGTCTTGTTTATATCGAAAAGGTCTGGTTAATACCGAAAATTTGCCGAGGAACTTTCCGTGTGTACACTGGACAGGGCTGTTGAGTATCTTTTTGTGACTACTGATTTGAATTTGCAGGTATATTCGTGCATGTGAAAGTTATGGCACTATCCCTAATGGAGTTCTCTCTGCAGCCTTCGACAAGGTGAGCTTGCAGCCCTTGCGTCTTAACCGACTTCGCTGTTGTTGGTAGCGTGTAAAGAGAGCTTAAGCATTTATCGCTTAAGATGGAGTCTGTTTCGTAACGGTTGTGTGCTAAAACACGTGATTTGTCCGACTTG
Organism: Bryum argenteum; assembly: GCA_037043015.1. Classification (NCBI taxonomy): domain Eukaryota; kingdom Viridiplantae; phylum Streptophyta; class Bryopsida; order Bryales; family Bryaceae; genus Bryum; species Bryum argenteum. The sequence continues at coordinate 29,941,958 of CM073323.1, forward strand.
TCCGACGTTATTTTTTCACTTATGTCTCCATAAGAAGGAATGTCAGCATATTGTAAGTTTTTTTGCTGAGATCATGCAAGTTTTAATTTAGAGTGCCCGACCTTCAGACTGGTTCATAAATAGTTAAATCTTTGGTATTTGGGCATTACTTCTCCCGACCCGCCAGAATGATTTGAAGTGCTTTGCTAACAGTTTGAATATGTTTTCTGTCGATTCTATTGAGATTGGCGAAAAAATATTGAGAGCCAAATGTCTGTACTCAAACTTGTTTTTCAGGTACGAACTCAGCGTAATAAGAAGGAGAAACAAACGCTGTTGCTCGTTTTGGATGAGATCCAAGATTCTGATATTGAACCTATCATTGAGACGCTGTCAGCAGTCGAAAGATCACATTTAGATGCAGTCGATGTTGTATATAGTAACAGGAGATCGAATTTGAGTTGGTCACTGCTGGTTCAAGTCATGCGAGCTGCGGGCTCCAAGCTTCGAAAGCTAGACTTAAGAGAGAGTGCTTTCGGACGAGAAGCTGTGAGGTATGCTACGTGATGTTACGACGCAGTGAATCCTTTATCCATTTACTAACCTCGCAGCAGTATGCAAAATAGTTGTATCATGAGGAATTTTTCAAGATTGTTTAATTCGATTCTATCATTACTTTCTTGTTGCCAGAGAGCTATTTCAAGGTGGGATCGGATGTCAAAGTATGGATCTTAGTTCCTCACGCATCCGGAAGATGGAGTTGTTCGGACATTTTCCCAACTTACACACCCTGGAGCTTGACAACTGCCTTCCTGTTACCTGCTTACCTGAGGGGTGTTTTAGTGCTATGCCGAAGCTGTCCAAGCTTTCTATGTGTCGTACCGGCATCATGAACTTGTGGACAACAAGTGCGGCTTTACGCAAGCTTTTGGCTTTAAGAGAGCTTCGCTTCCAGAAGTGCTTGTGTTGTAAAGGGACAGGCCACTGTCCAGATCTAGTACGAAGTCTGGAAGATGGCGGAGCTAAACACTTATACCAGGTATGATGTTGTACAGCTTAGTGCATCCTGTTTTTCTACTTGTGATCTAGTACAGTAGGTTGTGCAAATGTTTCATTTTTTGGTTGTGTTCATTCATATCAGCTTCCATGGTGGTTCAGATCGAATGGATTTGTTGCCATATATCGGACATCCTTGAAGCAATTTTTTGTTCTGTATATGACAGGGTGGTTTGGAGAGGACTCAGGCTCAGCCGTGGATACCACCGCCTTTGAGGGGTAGAGATGGGTATGAGTCCCATGGCTCTGCTCCTTCTGATTTTTCAGGAAGTGAGGACGATACGGAGCATGTATTTACAGACGCAGAGTCTGAAGACAATCACATTTCTGGCAACTCAAGTCCGGAATCTGGAGAAGATAGTGACATCGAGCAGGTCTGGGCTTGATATTGGAGAGAACCCTTTTATAATATGAACTCATACATTATCCAATTGTGCATAGATTCTTTGTGAACCTGCAATAAGTGCGAGTTGTTTACATCCGTGTCGGTTTGCTTGCTTTCAGGTTGTTGGAGTGCTTCCAAGTGAGAGCCAAGACATGGATATTGTCAGAGAGGATAATTCAAACTATCATAATTTCGTTAGAGAGATTAGCGAGGATCGAGGTGACGTGGAGAGTAGAGACACAATGGCAGATGAAGAGCTTCCCTCAGCCTCTGAGCAGCTTGTGACTCCATTTGACGAAGCTAACGAAGAGGAAAACTATGACAGACATGCAGCGATTTTGGATCTGATTGACCTTGACGATTCTAGTCTTCTTCCAGCTAGGGCTTCAATAGAGGGGATTCTGTCTGCTGCCTCTGCGATAGAAAGGGCAGCAGGAATACAAAGCGATGGTGCTGACTTATCCATGTTAGAAGCTCTTGAGAGGGTCGTTGCCACAAGGACCAACCCGACCAATAGAGAAGCCCCTGCCTTTGTACGGGAGGCAAACCGGAGGAGCAGTTTCAGACTAAGTGATGGCAGTGGAGACGTGACCGTTAGTGAGCGGGGTGCCGACAGCTCTGGAGAGGATGGAGAAGAGCCAGGCCCAAGGCATAATTGTATGCATGATTGGGCCCAGGGACCTGGTGGTTGTCACGCATCTCCTATCTGCTTCGAAAAAGGCTACCGGGAGTTTATGATTACAATGCTGCCAGACCTTCAAGTATTGGACAACGTTGCCATTTTGGAAACTGAAAGAGGCAAAGCTCGTTGTGATTTTGAAAAGCGGTTTGAGCCATTAGCAAATAAGCGCAAGGTGAAGGAGAGTGTGCTCCAGGTAACGCGGAGAACCACCAACATGAAAGTGACTCAAGTCAAATCATGTAGACCTTAAAAAAAGAGAGTGAGGTATACACAATGATGGAATCATATTCATTTACTTTTTCTTGTTGTCCTGCAGGTTCTTCAGCGAAGGGAAGCAGGTGGTTTTGGTGTTAGGGGTCCTAGTGGAAACAGAGTTGGGTTCATAGATAATGAGAATGGTCCCGCGGCGTATACTCGCTCTCTGTCAGCCGCCAAATTGGGCATAAACGCATGGCCGTCAACGAAGAGCATCTGCCGTTTCAAGAAGCCAAATCTGGAAGGTGGGAGACGATGTCGACCGCGCCAGTTTGAGTATCACCCTACAGAGCCCAGCTACATGGTGTTTGGAACGCTGCAAGGAGAGGTGGTCGTAATCAATCATGAGAGCGACGAGGTCGTGGGATATGTTCAATCAATTGGCGCTCCGCACAGTATATTAGGACTTTGTTGGTTAAATAAAGACCCAAACAAGGTAGAGTGCCTGCCGTCTCACGTGTAGTTTCTCGTTCCAGTTTCTTAAAGGATATCTCAGTCTATGATTTGATATGCTGAGAAAAGATCAATATCGTATTTTGTCCTGCAGCTTATTGCTGGATCCGACAATGGATGTCTCCAACTCTATGACGTGAATCACATGCGAGCCTCCATGATATCAGCAGCCAACAGACGCGGTGCGACACCAGGTGTGGCTTCCAGCAGATATCCACCCCAGCCAGGGAGTCATGGAAATTGGGGTCGGCAACCTGGATCCGGGAGCCTTGGGAGCCGCAATGTGAATGGGAGGAGTCCAACAATCTATACTTATGATGATTTTGAGCAGCTGACATCTGTTCACATAAACTCAACAGACGATTATTTCGTGGCCAGTGGATACTCCAATCATGTGGGTCTGTACGACCTTCGCACAGGCACACAATTGCAGATTTTCCGTGACCTTCATAAAGAGCACATTAATGTGGTGAAATTTGCAAATCACTCGCCTCAGATATTCGCCACTTCATCCTTCGACAAGGAAATCAAGATGTGGGATTTGAGACAGAAAGTGACGCAACCCCTCTACACTGTCAAGAGCAATCGAGGCAATGTGATGGTTTGCTTTTCACGAGATGACCATTATCTTCTTTCGTCAGCTGTTGATAACGAGGTACGTGAGCAACCATGCTCTTTCGCTCTGTAATGTAATTGGTGTCATGTCACTTTGCATTTTTACTCCCTGGAAGTAAGCCAGGCAGGACTTTCTAACTTTCCATGGCATATCTCACCAAATACTTTGCGAGGTCCCCTTCGTATCATTCCTGTGTCACGGTAATGCGTTTGTTCGCTTCTGAATGGTACTTTCTTGAATGTTGGCACATCGATCTGTCTTGTGACTTCGAAGCGTTGATTATTGTCTCAGGTAAGGCAACATCTAGCAGTGGATGGGAGACTTCATTTGAAGTTTGACATCGCTCCCAAAAATAGCAGCGGCAATTACACCCGCTCGTATTATCTCAACGGTCGTGATTACATCATAAGTGGCAGCTGCGAAGAGAATGTGGTCCGTGTTTGCTGTGCTCAAACTGGCAGGCGGCTTCGGGATATAGCAGTGGAGGTAGTACATCAACTCTTCAGTTGTTTTCCAGTGCGCAAAGGACGTTAGTGTAACATTATGAAGTATTGAAGTCGTGAACATAATATGCAAATAAAACGAGATATACATCAGATACTCCAAATCGAGGATTCGAGGAAGTTGAACTGTTTCAGATGTGAATTGTCTGTTGTGATTCTTGTCGCAGGGCCGAGGCTTGAGAAACTCCTTGTATGTACAGTCATTGCGAGGCGATCCATTCAAGGTGAGTTAACTTCCCTCAACTTCTCTCAGGCTGTGTTTACTGCGTCCCAGAAGTTGACTTTAAGCATGTCGAGCAATCGCTTTGGAATATATGCCAGATTCTTACTCACTTCAGGAACATGATTATGCTCGAAATCCACCAGTCGCATATATTTTAGTTGTTAGCTAGATAACCCAGGGAGAACTGATTGTATCTGCATTCGTGACATATCATCCTTGATCCTTAAAATCCTCGTTTTTGTGGGGGTGAGGAACTGCAGGATTTCCACTTTTGTATGCTGGTGGCGTACAACAATCGACATTCAATATCAGAAATTATCAAGGTAATGACATAATGAGCGTGACATTTTGCTGTTATGATTCTGCTGGAAACGGACTTGATTAATTCTTTTCCGAGGCAGCCGCTCACCTTTACAGAGTATGTTGATATCTCGTGACAGGTGAACTTGCTTGGAGGCGATTGTCAAGGGGAGGACCATGAATATCAACCACAATATATGCCCCTTACGGGCGTGGGCGCTTAACGGACCAGCTGCCCCTAATCCTCACTTGGTCGGGCCAAGAAACTGGCCCTGAAGATACTTAGATCCTGCTTGAAAGATTGCTTCTGATCATATAAGCAACTTGCAGCATGCCTAGACATTTCACTGGGCATTGATACCAGTCCACAGATGGATGAATATTTGTGACTACCTGGCCGTTGATTCCAATTACTGGTGGACTATCGAAACTTAATCGCGGCTCTGTTCTTTCCGGGATGGCTAGCACTAGAATGAAATAGAAGTACAATCACTTCTCTTCTGTACCATTGATTTAATCGGCAGAAGTTTCAAACGGCATGTCGTTCGTTTTGCCATATGGTCCAATGCCTTCTGAATGTGCTTATGATCAACGTCGGTCCACCTGTTTTATCAACAATCTTATTTGCCGTCGTTTCTGCCTCTGCTGATGTTCCTGTTCGTGACTGAGCACATTCAAGAGCTCTCTTTTTGCTCTTCTACTAGATGTATCAGGATTGCCGTGAAGATCGAAGGATCTATTTAATGTCATGACCATTTTTAAGTATGGTATGATTTCTTGTTTATGTATGTCACAGGTGAAAGTAAGTTTCAGTACCAATATGCATTTAACAGCACTCTCCTCATTGGGACCTGAGAGGTTACTGACCTGAGAAATTTGAAGTTTTTCACTTCTCTTCTTTGTTTCCTATTATTTTCAAGCAAGGTCCATGTTTTCAGGAACAATTACAAAAGTAGAATTAGCTAGTAGGATAAGCTAATTTCTTAGGATCATAACTGTGTGCAGCTCCGTGTTATTTTTCATTCGAGCTTCGGTCGCAAATTCCATTTCTGATCATGCATATGTTGAATTCTTGCAGTTTCTTCCATATAGTTCACTTACTAATCTAGTTACAAAAAAAAAGCAGAGTATATTTGTGTAAAAGGTCTTTCATGTTGACTGGAGTTTCAGTTTTTTTCCCCAGTATTTCGAAGCAGTCGCAGCAGTTGAGAGCAACAATGGAGATACTGAATTTTAAATAATTTTAGTTCTGGATATTATAAAAAGTTACGAAATATGACAAATATGACATGATTTACCTGATTTTAGAGAGAGCGGAAAAACAAGAGGAACCTATTTCGCAAAAATCATGTCGTTTGGAGCTTTAGAAAATTTATAAAAAAATAGAAATGTGGAGTTATGACCCGAAAGACTTATATAGCGGGGAGGGGAACGACTACGGAGACGGTAGCAAGGACAGGGACATGGAGGACAAGGACATGGACATTTGCAAGAACGGGCATGGTTAAGTATTTCTGTGGTTAAGGTTATTGTTTGTTTGTTTTGTGATGGTATGATCTTGGAGATTGGGGGCTGGATTGGGGCGAGGAACATGTTGTTGGAAGTGAGTATCTTATGTAGGGTGGGGGCAAGTGGGCAACTATTGGATCACAAATTGGATATGCAAATTGTAAGATAATGAATTGCAAAAGATTTATGGCCCCAAAAAAATTCCAGAAATCATGAACATGACAATATTTTAGAAAGAAATTACTGTAAATAGAAAAGTAGGGCGTCAAAGCCTACAAACGTGTTTTTTTGGACAACAACACAAATGAGGAATGAAGTAGAGACAAGGATAGGCATGGTTGAAGTGTTTATGGACCTACAAGATTAGAAGATTCTCTTTTTGAGAGAGTAGAGGAAACATGGATGGTAGCAGGACTCTCGGCAGAGACAAACATGGTCAAAGTATTTATGTGGGCGTGGCAATGCTGCGGGCCATGCTAGTTAAATATTGTATGAGAAATTAAATATAAAGGCTGATTTTCAATAACAAGAGATGCTAATGAAAAATGATTGGATTGAAATTTCGAACGGTAGAACAATGCTATGGTAGTTCTACATGTATGAAAAAGAAAAGAAAAAGAAAAAGAAAAATCTCAAATTTTGGTGAATTTTTGACGTTGTTGACGCCATAGCAAACAATCATCCACAAATTGATAGACTGCACGAAATCTTCTCAAAACCAACTCATGGAGCACCTAAAGAAAAACACGAATAATATTACCATTGCGCCACACCATAATATCACTCTCAAGAAATGCTTAACATAATTATTAACATCTCTTTTATTGATGGTCCACACCATAATGTCACTCTCAAGAAATGCTTACCATGATTGGTCATAATTAATAACATCATTTTTATTATTATGGAGAAGCAATGAGAGCACCAATTCTTTGGTTAATTCTAGTATGTGCTCATCAACTTTAGCTGAGTTTTTTCCTTGTATATGCTATAGTTGATTCTATCGCTCATATGTTCTACAATTGATTTTATTTTATATTTCCTAATATTTACATTGTGTCACTCAATTCTTGAACAGATACATTGTCCACGCACATGAAAATATAACTAGTTGCAAATTACTTGATGCACCCGTAAATGTAGCGCCAATTGTCTAGGTTTAATTCTTTTGAAGACACTTCTAATATACAGTCACTAGAGCAAACCAGTAAATTCTGGACTGTTTTTTGTGTCACAGATGACGTAAATCCAGACTATACGAAATTAGTGTGGAAATGTTAACCAAAGTGACATAGTTTACGTCATACGGTTTGACGTAAAAATGTCGCGAATGACGTTGCTTTGACGCGAGTGTCAAAAGTGACACAACCGAATTTTGAAAGAAGGATTTTGCGTCAAAGATGACAGAGGAGGAAGATCTTGACGTAGAGTGACACATGCTAAGGTAACTTTTTGAAGGGGTTTTTTACCTCACTGTAGTTTTAAAATCGCCACGTGTAGTAATATTCAAAGTCAGCGCGTCACTTTTGACATAGAGGGCGTTTTGCATGACGTGCTCATGTCAAAACGTGTTATTGAAGACGTATAAAAAATCCTACGTGAAATTGCCTTGCTGACTTGGAATTAAATTGAGGAGGGTAGGGATGACGTCGAATATATGGGTGTACATCCTAGGGAGTGTCACGCCCGTGTCAAAAGTGACAGAAAATGTGTTAAAGTGTGTCAAAAGTGACATTTTGACGTGGGTGACGTGTCACATGTTCATGGAGGCTATGGTGACGTGGCGGCTAGGGTTTGACCTGGTCAACATTATAGGGGTGTCAAAAGTGACGCGCGCGTCACAAGTGACGTAACTTGCGTCTAATTGTGTCATCTAGGACAACTGACACCGATGACGTGGAGTACATTCATAATTGCCTCGGCTGACGTGGCGGATTAAGGTTGACCTGGTCAACATAGTGAGGGTGTCAATAGTGACGCGCGCGTTAGTATTAACGTGTTTAACGTTCAGCAAGAGTTTGAAGCATGTTACTTGGAACAGCCTCCGGAGTAATTTAAGGTGTTGCTCCTCATTCAGATCATTCTTCACGCGTGCTTCCAAAGTTCGTTTGACACCTTAGTTACACACAGAAGCTCCAAAAGCAACTAGATGTACAACATGAAGATGAGCACAACATCAAGTGAAACGATTCATCAAAGTTTCATACTACAACTCAAGGGATATAGATCGTGGTAGAAGCAATGTAAAAGGGAAGTGAAGCATGAAAGTGTTTTACATTGTGGAGCAACAATTTGTATGGGTGGTTGGGTCGCAAAGGACGTGTCGCACACCACCTATAGTCTACTTCACAACGCTCTATGGAAAAAAACAGAAAAATGGTACTCGTTATTTACATAACGTTCTTAAGCCGTCCACAACCTATCGACTGTTCATGACCTGAAACCTATCTTCACCATCTGAGAGGGGACCCATGTCCAGTTTCCACAACGGCGCGCATGTGTCCAAGAGGGGTTTTCACCGTCGACCGCATGGCGCGGGGAGGGTTGCGTCTCACCAAAGTTCGCTCTTGACGAATGATGTGAACCACTAGGCAGCACTCATCAACAGGCTCAAAAATAAGGAGATCTCCAGGGTGAAGATCGTGATCCGAGAGGAATTGGAACCAGCCATTGCAGACGCAGCTGTAAACTGCCGTCGTGGTCCCAACAGAAGTATTGGCCATGGTGACCGGCCACTCCGGACTCTTTGCCGACGTCACGAGAACACAGTCCCTACGCCCGAGTCAGCCCGTCCGCTTGATGAACGGCACGGGGATGTTCTGAAAGTAAGTACCCAAAATTATGAGGTATCATGCATTGACAAGATACCGTGGGGAGAGTAGAAGATGCTGAGAAGGTCGAGAGACATACCAGTTGGAAGCTGCGTGTGGTAGCATCCACAATGAGACTGAAGTATGGAACGCCGACGTCCTCCATCTCTTGCAGGTATAGAAGCTGGAAGTCGTTCGCCATCCTCGCAACTGTGAAACGTGAGAGACGAATAGAAACGGTGGAAGAGAGGAGTTCAAACGACTAAGCAAGCATGTAAATGCAGCGGGGAAGAGGAGTCCAAACAACGGAGCAAGCAGCTAAGTGTAGTGGGGAAGAGCTGAGAGTAGTCGGACATATAAGCATGCAGAAGGTACACGTTCGAATAGGAGTTTTTATTGCATGACGGCAAAAGTCGGCGCTCATCATGATTGTTGATTCATGTGAGATTTGCAATGATTGACGGCAGATTGTAATGATTCGTCCCACAAAAATGGAGATGATATTAGCACGATGTGACACACTGCCATCAGTGAAGAGAATCGAGATTCAAACAGCAAGCGTTTACCCCTTCCTTCTCACACCTGTAGTCTGTAGACTTCATTGATGCAACATGTTAGGCAAAGACACTTGCATGGAGAAAAGGGACCGGACATGGGAGAGCACAGTTGCAACCAAAACCTGTTAGTGTTGACATTGAAGACGTCACTACTGACGTATCTGAAACAAGATTTGCGTCTTCCTTGACATAATTTGATGTCATCTGAGACGAGGCTCCCCAATTCAGAACTCACTGTCTGAAGAATCGCCGAGTAGGTGGTCCGATTCTTCATCATCATGGTTTGCTCCTACAAACTCGTCTACGTGCTTGTCTATGAAAGTGCCGTGTGATGTAAACTCCTCCTCTTCTGAGGGATCTTGTCCATGTCTCTCTAGGTTATTGGAGTGAGATGAAATCAGGATGCTGATCTGTGTGTCGGCATCGTCGTGTTCCTCAGCAAATACACGTGCTCCACGACTGCCTCGAACTTCAACTTTGCACACCACTTTCCACTGCCCATCGTCAGGCACAAAAAACACTTGCTGCACGTGAATGGGGAATGCAAAGGACTGGGGACCCAAAGGTGCTTTGTAGTGATCTGAAAAATTCACAGACATAAATCAGTGTTCATCTCGCTTCATTGTTGGTGCAGTGCCTCCCATTCTTCCTTTAACCCATGAACATAGAAGAACTACGACGCACGTGTGCCTGTAGTCCAATTCAAGTATTTCTTCAACATGGCCCACGTACTCCTCCGTCTGTGCCCCTCCATCATCAGTGAAGGTAGCGTGCACTCCACTGTCCATGGTGGTGCTTGAAGCTTCAACTGAGCGGCAACGGAAGTGCATGCCATAAGCCTTCATTGAACGATAAGCTGTTGCGTTCAGCGAGGGTGGTCTAGACAAATCATATGTTGTTTGATCGATACACCTCCACCGAGCGGCATGGTCGGTGTCGACCGCTGTTTTCAGCCAATCCGCAAATGGTGGCAGTGCCCTTAGCTCTGAAGACATATCACATGGCTGCCGTCTCCTTCGCCCACGTTGTCCCCGATGGCTCTGGCGGCGGAGTGACATCCTCAACTGCTGCTCCACCTCGTACGTCCTAGAATGTGCACAACCCATCAGTGGTTCGTGCCACAATGGACAAATTTCAAAGGAAGAAAACACATGTTAACCCATCTTAGCTCATGTTTCCAGTGACGTGAAGTTATGTTTCTGATGAGCGTTAATCCATGATAACTCATGTTTAGATGACATGAACTGAACTTTTCTAATGACGTTAACCCATGATAACTCATGTTTCCGATGACATGAACTGTTTCTAATGACGTTAACCCATGATAACTCATGTTTTTCGATGGCGTTAACCTATGTTAACTCATGTTTCGGTGGCGTGGGAAAAAAACTCATGTTTCAAATTACGTAAAGTTGACACCTTCGTAGTCTTTGCAGCGTGGCAGCGTTTGTGATGACGAAGTTGTGAATCCAGTCACGAAGAGTGCGGGACATCACTCGTCTTATTCCCTTGCCCTCCACCATTTCATCGTGCATTGCCTGGTCTTCATTTGCATCCCACACTCTTCGCGATGTAGCACCGTAACGTTCCATGTACTCTGAACAGAATCCCAGTGTTTCTTCCATAGAGTATGCCTCGGCCATGCAACCCTCTGGCCTAGCATACGAACGCACATAATCCTTAAGGGTCTTCATATATCGCTCCATTGGATACATCCATCGGGTTTGAACTGGACCGCATAGGAAGAGTTCCTCCATGAGATGCACCATAAGGTGCGTCATGATCACCATTGATCCTAGAGGGAACTCGCGCTCAATCATACAAAGCGTCGTTGCAGCATCTTCAACATACTCTTGTTTTTTAGACGCGTTGACCGTGCGACTGCACAAGCGTCTAAATACCCTGCTCACCTTCATGATACAAGTCCTGACATCTGTATTCATATCGATATTCCGCAACGCTGAGGGTAGTATCTGTAGAAGTACCTAGTCCACTTTAGAGTATTGTGCTACAATATGGAGTTTTCACGTATCACATGACATGATAGCATACACACATTTGGGCGATCCTGAACTCGATGTGCGCACCGTGAAGTGATTTTAGCCTACATTGCATGAGGACGTGAAAGTCGTGGGATTTAAGAAATCGGAGTCTTCCTTCAGAAACTCTTTTGTAAATTGCTCCAGCATAATTCTGTGGCACCTTAGTAGATCCTATGACGCCGAGCATGTCCGTCTTAGCTTGCGGAAGGAGGACATAAGGTGCGTGTGGCATGAATAGCCGGCCGTCAGCACCCTGTGTTTGTCTCAACCATAGGTCAGACCTCACTCCCATATCTTTGAAGTCCAAGCGTCCTCGTGGATAATCAGTCTCCCCAAACAAAGTCTTTATTATAGTTTCACAAAGGTTTTCTCGCGATGCATGACGTCCAGTGTATGTCGATGAGCAAGTCTGCAAAGACTTTCGGAGCATGGTCAAATCTCGTTATTTGTATATTTTGGGTGTACTTTCTAAAGTAAATATACGTTAATATGATTTACCGTTCGGTGGGCTTTGATGTTTCTTGGGACGCGGTTGAGATCGCTTTTACGTTCCACTGCGTTTGAAATGACGAGTGGTTGACGCAGTGATTTAATGTTAAGCTATGTCTACAATGACGGTAGTGAACATAAATTTACGTTAATGCGTATAAAATGACGATGAGTTAACATTTGGTACACGTTATGGTACGTTTAAAATGACAGTAGTGAACAGAAAATTACGTCACGGTGTGTTTTTAATGACAGAAGTTAACAGACTTTTACGTCATAGTGCGTTCAAAGTGACATCCTGGTAGTGACCATTTCCACACATGTAGTTGTATAACCTGTACGCTCCCTATAATACCGATTAATAGTTCAAACACGTAAAGCAAGTTAACTATGCGTTATTGAAGTCACAGACCTTCCAATACGGGAGGGAGAAAAGAATTGAAAGTCTCTTCACACCGTGCGTCCTCACTGGATCACGTGGACCCTCTGCCCTGCCTCCCGAGGCAAGGTATGAGTCCCTTTCTTGTGCGTACCGCAGAACGTCTTCGCCAATCATCCTTGAATTCGATATCACTTTCTCTTCAAACCCGTTGAATCGCAGATCTGTACGGAACGCATGGTCCTCCGGAAGACGTTGGCGTGCACCTACATAGACTACCTTATCTTTCTTGAGCCCCCTCGCACTTCTGGAAACGATGTTGGGACCGCATACTGGACAAGCTTTGTAGCCCTTAGTTTGTTGTCCAGAAATCAGTCCATAAGCAGGGAAATCCGAAATTGTCCACAGAAGCATGCCACGAAGAGTAAATGTCCTGTGTGTTGCATCTGCTGAAGCGTCTATGGCTGGTACGCCTTTCCAAAGCTCCTGCAATTCTTCCACCAAAGGCGATATGAACACATCTATATTCTTGTCTGTTGGTGATTCCTTACCCGAAATTAAAATACTCATCATGATGAAAAAGCGTTTTGTGAGCAACCATGGTGGGAGATTGTAGATAACCAAGAGCACAGGCCACGTTGAATGTGAGCTGCTCCGAACCGAAAATGGATTAAAGCCATCAAGTGACAGTGCCATGCGCAGGTTGCGCTTTTCCGCCTCAAATGTGGGGTCTATGACACCGATGTGTTTCCAGGCCGGACTATCGATGACGGTCTCCATTCGGATTTCCCCGTCCTCTTACGGGCCCCCTCTCGCGCTCGAATGCCATTTCAGAAGCTTCGCAATTGTAGGAGAGGAGTACATGCGCCTCAGCCTCGGAATGAGAGGGAAGTGTCGGACAACCTTCATTGGCGTCGACTTCGTGCCTTCTCTATATCTGCCTTTCCCGCATCGGGGACATGATTCGCAGTCCTCGTGCTCACCCCGAAATAGAACACAGCCTGAAGGACACGCATGTATAACATTGTATTCTAGTCCAAGTGCCTGCAGCATCCTCTTCGCTGTATAATGCTTCGCAGGCAAATTATTACCTTTCGGTAGCAACTCCCCTGATAGATAGCGAAGTAGCTCAGTTACGAATGAGTTGCTCACCCCATGCGTCGTACACAATGTCATGATGACAACCACTGCTGAAATTAGGCTCACAGAACTACCTGGATACAATGGGGGAAAATTGCGTTACATGTGACAAAACATTGCGTTACAGATGACATACATTGTGTTACCGATGACATACATTGCGCTAGAGATGACATAAATTGCCAAAATGCTGAAGTTAGGCTTAGAGGACTACCTGGATACACTGGAGTTGAGGCCTCTGAGTATAGTAACGCCAAAGCCTCGACTGTGCTGTCTACAAACTCTGGGACTTCGGTGTCCTCGTGATGCATATGCTCGGAATCTTGCGTCATCTCATGTAACTCTTCCGCGGTCCGGAGAGCGTCCTCAAATTGTTTGTGGACATCGTGATGGCCACTTGGATCACCGTCTGGACCTTCAGGTACGAGATTCTCAAAATTCTCTTTGAGGCAGCCTTCCTTCTCTACCATCCATTCCTCGTCGCTGTAGTACCATGCTCCATCCTCCGGGTACCCCCCTGGAGGATCTCCTCCAATCATGGAGCGGTATAGAAACGGGTCGCATCCATATGATTTTAAATGCCTTGTTATTGCGCGAATAGGGAAACGATGACCTCCATGACAGAACTTGCATGGGCATGACCACTTTGTAATAGGGACATCCCTACTTGCTGCGAATTGCAGTTCATGACGGTGAATGATTTCAGCAGTCGATCTCCATTTCCGTTTTCTATTTGAGATCACATTTTCTGCACGCAAGCCCTTGAGAGATGTTAGTATTTTGGCGTCCTTCGTTTACTGTTGTTCATACGTGTGTGTAAATGACGTTACACATCCTCAAAATTGACAGTAGAAAGCATTTCCGAAAACGTTACAGCACGTCATGTTGTATTTCAAGTGACGCAAAGTAACGTTTCGTAAGACATGACATTGTGTTAGATCGCGTTTATCGTGACGTAAAATGACATCTCAGAAGACATTAGAACACATTACTCTGCGTTTCTGATGACAGAAATAAATGTCTTCAGAGACGTGAAATAATGTTGCAGGTTGTTTGACATGACGCAACATAACTTGAAAGCTTTTACATGTTAATTTAAATATGCACAAGCAATGCGTCCACAAAAGTGGTCGCGTTCACCCAACACAGTGCATTTGTAAGTGATCTCGGAATCAACGCACTCCATGTTCTCCCAGATGATCGGCAGAGCGTTCTAAAAACTCAGGAGCTAAGAACACTTCAGACTGTCCTTGCAGTTTGCGTGATAGGCGCAGCATTTCCTCTGACTATCGTAGCATTACTAAAAGAAGTTCCTTCATCTCCATCTTCTTACTATGCGAATGTCTCACCCCGCTACGAGCCGCTTGGGTGTCCTTCCTAGGGTATGTTTTACGTATTATATGGTCAAGGTACTGCAATGTACTCTTCCCTTCCCATATGGGAGCACTCTCATTTGCCTCCATTGACGAAACAGGCTCGTTGCTCACACAATGGCCGGAGTGCCTACCGCTAATGTGGAGTCCCGGTTGCCGTCCATGTTCACGGCGTGCTTGGTTTGTGTACCGTCTGTTCCCCAACAATCCCGCCCGCATGTCCACTCCCAAATTGTGTGTAAGTAATAATAGAAAAGCTAAAGTTTGGCATGTCTCAATTTATAAGGCGAGAATGAGCGCCATGAGGTTGCAACCACATGGGACCCTCCTCGAAAGCGACATGTGATAATGGATGCCCCGCCACCAATTTAGTGGTGCATGATGTTATCATGGATAGGACATACACACTACATTCATTCCCCTCAGATTCACGACATCTATGAGTCTCTTGGTACTCCTCACTCTTTCAAACGCAAGTGATGGACCCGGTTTGCACCATGCAAACAGCCCAAAACAATTATCAAGACTGAAAACAGCTCTTCCTCATCCCTCTAAGAACATAATCACTCGGTAAGATACAAACATTTAGATTGCGTCCATCAAAGGAGTAGTACAATTTCTCAAACACATATACTGTTGTTGTTAAGAATGAACGTGAACGTGTAGTTGAAACGAACATGATAGCGTCATATTAACATGATATCATGTTAAACATGACGAGAGAGCGCATCACAGATGACAGAAATTGCGTAACACATGACGTTTCATCACGTTTGTCGTGACGCAGGCTTTATGTTCAATTATGTCTACCATGACGCTACACCAATTCAAACATGACATGACTTTGCGTCTGAAGTGACGCTGTACTTTGTTACTCATGGCATTCAATAACACTATGTAGTATAATTTCAAATTAAACTTCTATTCTATTTATTTCATGATTCTGAGTTGACGCATTCGATCACCACCGAGTGATTTAAGCGGCCACGGTTATAGGCTCACGTACTCAACATCACTTAGGGAATGGAGATTATGCATTCATTTGGAATATTCGTGGAGATATGGACCCGATCTTTGTCGGTTCCGCTTACGAGGTGATGAGAGATGAAATTGTAGAGGCAAACCAGAAAGAGGTAGCGAACCGATTGAAGGAGGCAGGATTTGATCCACAATTCGCGAGCGGATTGTTTTCTTTGTGTGCTGGTTCTTCAGTCAAATCTTCCGCTGCTCCAAGTGTCGATTTTAGAAGAAGAAGAAGAAGGCGCTCCGATTCCGTGGAGTCGGACTTCAAACCGAGGCGAAGCTTGCGCGCAAAAAAAAAGGTGGCACGTACTCTAAAGGAGCGAGCAATCGCAGCGCGAGCTTGCGACCGCACCATTTGTAAGTCCTGCCGTGACAATTCCGCTTACGATTAGTTTTTGTACCTAGAGCTGCAGCATCTAACATGTACATTGAACTAGAGAAAACTACTCCATGCGCATTTACAAACACCTAATCGCAAGCTCCTTCAGAACTTGCAGACACAAAAAAGGCTGCTAGAATTTTAGGTCTTCACGCTATAAAGGCGTTCTAAGCCATCACTGCAGAGAGGTAGTTGAGCGTCTTGTGTCAGGAACTTTTAATAAGGGCTTTCTCTTACGTTGGCGTTTTTGTGGGCGGCTTTCGATCCTCGGTTGTTCTCCGTTGTCGTTTCTCCCTGACAGAAACGGAAGGAGACGAAGGAGCTTTTTGAGCAGTGGAGGCAGCGACCATCTTCTAAATCGCTTAGAAGAAATTGTTTGTCGGTGAGGGCGATTCGAGCAGCACTCCTTGGAGAGGACTCTCACCTTCTGGACTCAATGGAGGACGACCATGACGACGCTTGGAGGTCCGCTGCGCCACGCAAGAGCAAGATTGGCGAGCCGAGGCGCGCTCCAAGCGGGTGGATGTCCATCGCTGCGGGAGGAAGCCCTCCGAGAAGTCGGCCCTTGGCAAAGTCCGGTGGTAGGGCATCTCCAGGGCCTTCTCGCAAGAAGCTGGCTGGAGTGTTGAAGCGGAAACCGGGAGCACCAACGAGACCCTCGGAGGAGGTCAGCGAGGAGTTAACTCCGCCACCGGGCCGTCCTCACGACACGGACATGTCCTCTCCAGCAGGGCGCTCATCTGCCTCCCGGGCGAAACCAGCGACGGGGAGTACGGCCATGCGTAGCTCGGGATCTGGCTCCCACAGCCGAGCACATCGATATTCTGAATCTCCTCGGGAGGATGAAGAAATGGAGGAAGATTTTGATGACGACAAAGCGGAGGAGGCTACAGACTTTGACACATTCGAAGAGGATGACGGAGAACCAAGGGACCCGCTGCGCATCAAACTGGATCGGCAAGGCGTGCCGATTGGACACCACCAGGCAGTGGTGACGAGAGAACTCCAGAAGTTTGCACGCACCTTGGATCCGACAGCAAAGCCCGGTTGGTACGGATAACAGAAGTCTGCAAAGAATGCGTTGATTGAGCGAGTGCAGATGGAGTTCGATTTTTACGGTGACGCTGAAGAACTCAGTCAGAAGTGGTTCAACTCAAGAATGTCTAGATGCGTGACGCGGGTGAAGGCTGGGATCAATTCGCTAATCAAGCAGGGAGGAGCAAAGCCAGCAGACATAAGCAAGCGCCATTGGGACAAGTTGGTGGAATTAAGGGATGATCCAGAAGTACAGCACAAGTCCCACATCATGTCGACCATTAGCCTTGGCAGGCCTTCGTCCAAAGGTACCGCATGGAACCGGACTTTAACGGCAGATGTCAACGCCGGTAAGTTCTTCACCACTGCTTTGAAGTTGATTCTGTCACTAATGACGTGCATATTGCGTTTACATTGACGCTACATTGCGTTTTGAGTGACGATACGATGAAGTTACGTCTTCGTGACGTTTCTAACGATGCACCATCACGTTTTTCCGACGCGTGCTCGGAAGTTTATGATGACGTAACCTTGTTTTTCCGACATGACTTTACGTTTCTTGTGAACTAAAAGCTGCGTTCATCCAACACCAATCTAACATGGGTGCATTACAATGAATGTATGTTCGAAGTTCTGATTACCATGCTAGGATATGAGAACGTTTGACTCATGTGCAGATTATCAAATTAGGAAGCAAGCCAACGGAAGCGGAAGTCGCAATGGAGGTGAAGGCAATGAGGCGAAAGGAGCACGAAGAGCGCCTGCTTGCAAAGAAGCTGAAGTCAGACTCTCGTGCAGATGAGTGGAAGGAGCACATTGAAGCCATGTGTGAGGCCCAAGACAAGAGGTTGAAGGCGGTGGAGGAGACGCTGAAGGACTTATGCGCTACCATTGTGAGGGTTGCACCTCCACCGTCTCCTTCGCCATTGCCGCCCAAGCATAAGGGCACCAAGAAGTCAGCAGCGAGAACAAAGCCCACGCGAGGCAGCAGCAGGATCGCGGCACATGAAAATGATGGAGACATGCAAACGCTAGGGGAACCGGTTGACGAAGGTGAAAATCCAGAGGAGGCCCCGGAAGAAGATGCCGATAGCGAGGAGGCCGCCACGGAAAATGACGCAGACGTTCATCCTGAAGGTGAGCATGACAAAAGTGACGAACCCAATGCTATATCGGAGGATCAGGCCTCCTCTCCACGAGCGGCCGAGCAGCAGGTTGTCCAAACGATGGAAACCCAAGCCATCGCAAAGAAGCCTGCAGTTCAGGTACGCAAACGTTGCTAGATTGTGTAGATCAGGCGTTTAGAAGGTCAAGTCTTTTATGACATAAAAATGCGTTTTTGTTGACATGAAGTTCCGTCTTCAATGACATGAATATGCGTTTATCTTGACAGAATACATGTTCCAAGTGACGTTACAGAAATTAACCAAGTGTAATTCTCCACGTTAATGTATGGCAGGGCATACTTGTAAAAGGAGACCGAGTGGAGTTGCTCAGCGGTCCTCATGATGACCCCGGCACTGAAGTTGTTGGATACAGAGTGATGCACGGAATGCCTGGTGAGTCGTGCCACTTCAAACTAATCGAGGAGGACGAGTTCTCCGTGCAGGTGAAGTCAAGCGTAAAACACAATCACGACCTTCAGTGCCCATTCCCGAATGAGAATGTATTGAAAATGAATCAGGCGATTGGTTTTATCATTCGGTGGCCCGCGAGCGACCTAAGGCGTGTGCAAGTGGAAGGGGCATCCCCGGCAGTGCCGTCCGAAGCTAAAGCAACTCCAGACGAGGGAGCAAAGTTTTTATTGACGCGTTACGGGAAAGAGAAGGCCGAATCTCCTTTGAAGGAAAAAAAGGCTAAATCCCCAGTGAAGGCCCCCTCGAAGAAGTCAAAGACAAGGGAGGATGGTCCGAACACGAGAAAACGAGTTGCCTTCAAGCCTCCTGCGTTAATTGAGGTACGTGGTCTACCGAGTTTTCAATCAAGCCTTCCAGGTAAGCTCTGCAATGTAAGAAGAAACTCAATCTACATTTCAGATCTCTTTGTATTCCAATACGCAGGTCCAGTCTATCCGTGCACGCTCTCGCAAGAGTTCACCACGTGCCATCGACAAAAATAGATCCCACTTGAAGGCGTTGTTGCAGGCTATTGCTTTCCTCTACCCACGTGATGATACGTCAATTGTGTATACAGGACGAAGCTGGGGATTCGGTGAAGTTGACAGATCCGGAAGCGACAGGTCCTGTTAAGAGCACCAAAAAGGTACGTAAGATCTCCACCCTGCTCCACTAAATCTTGACTCGGATTTCTACACCTATGTGTTGGTATGAACTGAACGAAACTGTGATGATGTGGGGTGTGTAGGTTAAGAAAAACCCAGCATGAGCAACCCCTCACGTGGCCCAGCATTTCAGCGCAACCCAAACCTTTCGTCAGCCGCAACTACAACAATTACACATGCTCCATTTTAGTACAGAGGCGTTCCCTTTCAAGTAGCACAGGTAGCCTTTAAACATTGTGATATTCAATGGCCGGACACTGTATCAGGATTATATGCAATGCAGATGGCTGCTTTTTGATGTAATTGCGCTCAGACACTGATGAGCTTTTGGTAAACCTAATACGGCGTTTTACCCATGTTTAAAGTGACGTTCCAAATGCGTTAAAATGTGTTTTTTCACGTCAATGTTGACGTTGTCGCTCACGTTTACGAATGTTTGATCATGTCAATATGTACGCTGGCTGTGTGTATACGTGAACACACTTTTGTGTTATTCTTGACACAAACGCAATTCGATGCGTCAAATAGGATAGAGTGAATGGCGTCAACCTGAACAAGGCATTGTCTTTCTTTTGACACAAAATTGAATTTGGATGCGTCACTTCGTACACGTGACCCCCCTGATCCTACGTCTAAAGATGTCTCCGTAAACGCCTTACATTATGAACACATGTGTCACAATGCGTCAAACAGCGTCAAAGATGACGTTTGTGACGCGTTTCGAAAACACAATACACTGCGTCACAAATGACAGAAAATAACCACCATGCTGAAATTCCAGCGGAAATTTTCACTCAATCCAAGATCGTGCCACATGTCACAATCTCAGCCATCGAAATCCTACTGCCACGTCAGATTTCCATGACACATCAGCAAATTTTTCATCCATCACACGGACGTAGACTTCTCCACGTCATATGTGACATGGAATTAAATAAATTGGAGAATGTACATGTAGATTTCCACCGTGGAATGTACTAAACCGGGAAATGCTCACGTGGCAACAAAGTTACTTCCTAATTTACTGACCCTAGGTAACTTCTCCAAACATGTCTTGACGTAAGATGACATAGACGTCATAAAGGTCATATGCCTTAGACGTGCTATGACGTGCAACGTCATGGCCATTTGACCTTTGTGACCTTTTTGGTATTTTCACGTCATAAAAATATTTGTGTCAAACCGCGTCAAACCGCGTTAAAAACAGCGTCTAAGAGCGTCACTTTGGTCACTGTTTTCCTCTAGTGAGTGTGTGGCAAAACTGAGTCAACCTTGTTGAAAGAGATTATTTGGCCGTCAATTCCTAACAACTCAATAAATGAAATGACCATTTTTAACATGGAGGACATATAATATGGAGTGTATTAGTTGACATAGCATCCATGGTGACATATAAAAAAGTTATAAGGAGATACATGTCTTCCAACACATACACTTGGCTTGACTCAGTTTTGCATGGCATGTCATAATAAATGCAATGAAGTGGTAAAAAATGGATGGAAGACTTTTATGACCAGATTGGCATGGGCACAAGGAGTGTCTATCTTGACATACTCCATGTCAACTTAGTGCCATTGTAAGCATAGTGTGAGGACAGACCATGGTGCACTTAGATGAGCTTTGTGGTAGTGCTCGAAAAGACCTTAATAACTCCATTTTGGTGATGTTGCAAGCTGGTAGGACTACAAGAGATGTAGCACATGAGTTGCAGGTGTCTCAGAGCCATGTTGCAAGACTTAGAAAGAAGAGATTATGTGATTTGTCAGCTAGTAGTGGTGGTAGACCACAAGTGCTAAGTGATGCACAGAAGAGAGCATGTGTTCGTGCTGTCACATAAGGAGGTTTTGAAAATGCTACACAAGTTGCCCAACATGTACGCAAGGAATGCCATGTTACTGTGAGTGTTGATACAGTGCGAAGGACTTTACGTGCAGCAGGCTTGAGATCAAAAGTGAAGCAGAAGAAACCAAAATTGAACCAGAAACACATTAAGGATCGACTTGAATTTGCTAGGCGCCATCAACATTGGACCGTTGGTGACTGGAAGCATGTCATCTTTTCTGATGAGACCAAGGTAAATCGATTTTGCTCAGATGGTCGTAGTTGGTGTTGGATTCGCAATGAACAATCTTGTGATTCAAGACAAGTGCAAGAGACTGTGAAGTTTGGCGGTAGTTCAGTGATGGTATGGGGTTGCATGACATTCCATGGCCCTGGTATGTTATGTAGAATCGAAGGAAGAATGGATCAACATCAATATAAAGAAATCTTGCAAAGAGATTTATTGTATACCATCTCGTGCATATGATCTTGATCCTTCAAATTTGATTTTTCAGCATGACAATGATCCCAAACATACAGCAAAAAGTGTTCGGCAATGGTTGAGATCACAAAATTTTGATGTTCTTAAGTGGCCTGCACAATCTCCTGACTTGAATCCAATTGAGCATCTTTGGGCTGGACTGAAACGTCGTCTTAACCAGTATGAAAGGGCTCCAACAGGAATTTTAGAATTGTGGGAGCGTATTGAGGAGTGTTGGGCTTCTTTAGCAATAGAGGAGTGTAGGAGGTTGTATGAAAGCATGCCAAGGCGGATCCAAGCAGTTTTAGCCGCTAAAGGCAAGTGGACAAAATATTGAGTTGCTTTTTGATAGTGGATGCAAAAGTGAGTCAAGGAACATAGTTTCCTTTAAATGTAATTTTCTTGTACATTTCAATGTAAGAAGGAACTTCTTCTCCATCAAATTGTAGCCCATTCAAATTGCTATATTGCACAATTTACACATTCTAAAAATCTATTGCTAAGTTTTCCACATTGCTAATCAAATTACGAATTTCAAGAGTTTGAATCGGTTTTGCCACACACTGTATCTTCGACTCCAAATTGGAAAACTGTTCACTGTAGAAACCAAATAACGAAGTCCTCAACCTAAAAGTGGTGAGGGGGATGTTAAAGTATTGAAAGAGTGTTTATGGTAGTCCTTTATTTCAATATATATTTAGTATACAATCGTAAAATGGGGTGTCATTCTAAGAAACATAAGATATAAAGTGACTAGAAAGAAGGGTCTAGCATTGACACGAGGGTGTTTTGATACACTTTAGTTTGTTATACAAACATGTTCTCGGAACCTAATCTTACTGTAAGTTTCAACATTACAGAGTAACATGTATTGAATCTCTTAGACCATGAAAATGAATCCTTCAACAGTTGTCAACATTTGTCATTAGAATCACCGAAGCACATTGTATATGTATGTGTTGGTCAATATTCGATTGATATGGAAAACATAGTCCCTCCTATATCCTACTTTAAAACGTAAAATGATAAAACAAAAAGAAATAAAAAGGCTTGAAAGTGGTCAATGTAAAGATAAAATTATGTTTGCATGGCATCAGAATGGTAGGTTTCTAACTCCGCATCCAAATCAGCAGCACTCTTGGTAGCAATAGTAGATGGCATGCGTGA
Organism: Bryum argenteum; assembly: GCA_037043015.1. NCBI lineage: Eukaryota > Viridiplantae > Streptophyta > Bryopsida > Bryales > Bryaceae > Bryum > Bryum argenteum. Next base: position 29,964,896 of record CM073323.1, read on the forward strand.
GTAGCTTTGTCCTCCCCGTCCTTGACCTCGGCCCTGTCCACGTCCTCCACGCCCACCTTGCCCTCTTCCTCGACCACGATAGCTCCATGGCCGATTGCTGAAAAATCCTCTTCTGTGCGAATAAGTCGGAATCTTATTATGATCAAACTAAGAATTTCTAAGAGCTATAATAAAGCTTGCAAAAATATACTCTTGTGTTCATGCCATACAGTATTCATTCGCTTGTGGAGAATAATTTTATCTTGCTTACTCGTTGAAAAAAGAATGCCATTTGAAGAAAAGGGAAGAAAATAAAAGAAATAGTAAACCTGGTACTTGATATGCATGCATACAAATTGTGGAGTACAGACTTTGGCATTATTTATTCTAACACCAAATAATTGCAACTCTTCAAGTGATCGTGACTATTGAAGTTATATTATGAATTTGGTATGATTGTGTTTTTCAATGACAAACCCCATATCTATAATAAAAATAAGCTTTTTGATACACTCATTTGCCTATTCATGTAGCTATGAGAAGACATTGAAGTTCCAATATATAATATGTATCCTAATTAAAAGTATAAGGTCTCATAGTTAAGAATAGGTTGACAAATTTCACAACGTGGGATTAATTGTTGGGCCTTCTATACAGTACATTGTGAAGTTAATACTAGTATAGAGTTTTTGAACTTACTTTGATTTTTGGTTCGAAGGTTGTGAAAGCAAGAAAGGCAAATTAGAACTAAAATAAAAAATCAAAACTAAACTAAAGTAGTTGGAATTAAGGAAGCTTAAATCTTAAAACTGATGAAGGAAGACGGACAAACATACATAAAATGGAGAAAATCTTTACATAGGTCATTTTCATACTTTGTAGGTATAAGACTAAAAGTGGATATTCATTATATATTTGTGTATACATTTTAGAATGCAATTTTTAGATTGTATGAAAAAAATTTAGTCTGAAAGAATTTATCAGTTTCTCTTAAAAGGTTCCAAGGCATATCCTTACCTAGAAGCTTACTAAGGAATAAAGATGTACTTGTCATGTAAAGATACTTCATGTTCAAGATTTCAAGATTTAACTATATTATGATTTAATGCAATGAATTTTACACTATTTTCTTGATAGAAAAATTGATTTTTTTGAGTCATATTCAAGAGTAACTTATAATTGATATATTTAAAGATCTTTAGTTTATATTTTAGCTACTTTGAAAGTTGATTATTTTGAACAACAATATATTGAATACTCTATTACTTAGGTTTATCAAGTTATAAAATTCATAACTTTATGAAAAAAAATCTTGTAAATCATTGTTGAGACCTAAATGCAATTTCCACCCCAAGTAATCTTCAAAGAATGCATTTCAACTAATTACATTTTTTATTAAATTGGACATTTAGATATTGAATAGGTTAGGAAAGAACTTGATTTTGTTTTAAGACAAAATATACTAAGTGTAATAGAGGATAGGAACTATAAAGGAAAGAGCACTTTTCTATATTCACATTTGCAAGATCATTTTTTAGTTGAGAATAATAGATTTGTTGGTCACAAACCAAGAATATGAATGAGGTTGTGGTAAGTTACAATACAATGAGAAGCATGTTACTACAACTAAAGAGACACAATGAAAATTGTCAAAATAATCTCATATTGAAAAATTATTTCTGTTTGATTTGTTTTGAAGATCACATCTAAAAATAATTCAAGATTTGGGTGAAATCAAAGTTATTTTGATGTTGTTAGTTTTGTTGAGGAGATGAATTTAAGATGTACATACCCAATTCCAAAGGGTCGGCGAGCTTGAGCTTGAATTAAGTTGCGACCTTGATAGAATCTCTTAGAAACACCATTGGTGACTTGTAAGGTGGAAGCGGATTGGGTGGCCATAGTAGTGGTAGGCATAGCTGTCACCAAGTTGCTCCCAATGAATTCAATTTTCATGGCTTTTCCATCTAATTGCACATTATTGTATCGCTTCAATGCTGTAATACCATCCATCTTCCGCGAATACACCACCTCTGCAGTCCCCTGCTACCATTTTTTCATGTATATAGCTAATTTTGTATCAAACTCAAATAGTGAAACACAATTTGACATAAAAGACCTTGTTTGCATCAATTATTTAGACATGCAAGCATGTTTGTTCCCTCTCATATTTATGAGAGGGAACAACTTATTTTATGTAAGAGTATAAGACATTGCTTGCATGCCATTTGATGCATAAAATTTGCCTACAGTTTGACATAAGTTGTCAAGTCACAATCACTAAGAGTTACGTAAAGCCCTAGGAACACAATGATGCAATTTCCATAGTGTTCTCTACATATCAACTCAGAAATTGTACACACCTTAGAACGTCCGCTGAAGTCATAATGTATGTAACACCGCTTTACATCTCCCACTTCAGAGAAAAGCTCCTATTGAATCAAATACAAACAATATCTCTTCATGAATATACCCTAAATCTAAGAACACATATCTTATCTCCCTCATTATCCAAATCAACTGAAGCTTAAGGTTTGAAGATATATTAAACAATACTCAAATCTTAAGCTTGAACACATATTGAACGATACTCAAATCTTGAGTTTTTATAATGAAGAACTGAATGACCTAACACAAGAAAAATGTGTAAAGGAATAAGAATTTGTGCTCGATTTGCTCATATGATATGCCAGAAATATATCCACAAATTCTTTATAAAAAAGGTTTTTTTTTCATGAACACACATCAAGATGAATAAGATGGATCAGTGTTGTCTTTTTAGACAAAATTTCCTTTTCATTTGTCAGACACAAATTTAGATGAGATCTACGTTGAATACATTGATAGGTAAACGTCTTAGATGTACATCTCATGTGACAAAATGAATAGGAATTTTGTCTGATAAGACAACCCTAGGTGGATCATATAGAAGTATATGAAAGTAGTGAGAGACCTTGATGTCGTCGGTGGAGACGGCATAATCGAGGTTGGAAATGTAAAGCTTGGTGCCAGTTTCAATGCCGAGGCCAGGTTGCCGCACGCCGTAGGGCCCCGGCAAGTACTCGGTGACCTTTTCAAACATATCATGCTGCCAAACACCTTCCGAAGCTTGGCGAGAGAACTGTTGCATGCAGCAGAATACCACGGAGAGACACATGATTCAACCACCACCCAGGCATCATCAATGCATCGCTTCCTCAAACCTTTAATTTCTCACATTCAATCGCTGGTAAACACATTCAATCGACCGAGTAATTTGCAAAGGGAGCAACTTATCCTCATGCACAAATTCAAAAGAAGTCGCTTGCAACCTCTCCTTCCCTTCCCTTGCAAGGATGTAATAAGTATAATAGTAGTAGGAAGAAGAAGATTCACATGCTGAACCCATATACATTATAGAAGATCATTCAGTTTTTTTAGCCCGCATTATTGTCGATGTTAAAGCACCCATGTTGATCTTCATGAGCAGCATCACCAATAGCAGGCACAACTGTTCTTTTTCCTTTCATGATTGTACTCCAAGGAAGAAGTGTTTGTTCCTATTCATGATTTTTGTGTTTTTTTTTTTTTTTTTTTTTTTTTTTTTTTTTTTTTGTTCTCTTCAGATGCCAGAAATCAACATGCAGGCTTTTGAAATTCCGGAAGGGATTGTGTGTGTGTGTGTTTTTGCTATACATCAACAAATGGAAGATGATGATGATGATGATGGTGTCGTGGCTTTTTTATTGTTTAGCTTGCCTTGGATGGAACTGCAGCTGCTGCAACATAAGGAGCGTACAAGCCACTTCGTTTCATTATCTGTCTGTTGCGAAAAGGGCCTAGTGAAGCACCATAGCCACGAGGGTAGCCTCTATTCCCTCGGCCACCTCGTGGTCGGCGTCGCCCACCTCGGCGCATATCCTTATTGTGCTTGATCAATTGGTCTAGCGACATATCCAAACTTGCAGCGTTTGTGGTGGTGGTTTCCGTCATTGTAATTTCAGCCTGCACTTGAATTGACGATGATACACACAACTTACTGTCAAAGTCTGTCACACCAGCAACTAGAGAAGATATTGGTTGTTTATCAATTATGTTGAGGAAAGAGTGGGCATTGGTGTGATACAATTGAATTCTCTAAAACAAGCTCCTTTGATATGAGTGCTCTTCTCCTTCTCCTCTATCATTGCTATGTTTGTGATCATGTCGGTCAAGACCTAAAGTACATACCCAGTCAAGTTAAACTAACTTGACTTGTAGCACCTTTTCCAAACCCTTGGAGTGAAGCATTGTACCCTTTTACATTGGAGTGAGTGTGGATTATGTGGAGGGAGTCAAAGAATATACATCTTGAGAACTTGGCTTAACCCTTGAAGGTCTGAACAACCAGATTTTGGTTGCTACGACCCATTTTTCGTGTATTTGGAGGATTTGGGGTCTTCGCTGTGATATACCATACAAATGCAACTTGTATTCTTCCCATCACGGATCCACAGACATATTGCACACATTGTTATTTGATGGGATGCTCCTCCTAGAAGCATATGTATAGCGCCAGACATATGATTCTGTAGAATACAGTGCTGAGGGGTACACCCGCTGATCGGAAGGGTGACAGCGTGGCTTTCCTGGCAAAAGCCGTTGTTGTTTGCGCGCGAAAAAATCTCAAACGACGGGAAGGACGTTGTGCACAACGGATCCAAGGCTTTCGTTGGTGAGAGCATCATGGAGGAATGATGGAGCAGGACAAATTGTGTTTAGGATTTGGGTGTATCCTTGTGAAGGACCGCCGATGGCGATTTCTGTTGGGATTGAAGGAAGTGGCCGACCTTTCATAACTCCTTGCATGATTTTTAGAGGTGGGGCTTTGGTGGGCGCTCTACTCTTGTACTGCGGTTTCGTTTTTATATCGTCTCGTTTTATCATGGTTGCGATGGGGCACGCACAGGCAACGGGATTGGTTGTGGCTCTTCGTGAAAGAGAATTGGTTCTCACCAAATTCTGTGCAGAACAAGGTGCTACAAGTATCCAAACATCTCGCATTTTGAGACTCTTGGATTTGAAGCACATGTACAGACTACCCTTACCTCCACGCACATTTCGGAGATTGGGGGTTCCTGATTGGCATTGGCATCGTTTTCTTCTTCGGAGGCATATCCAGCACATTTTGCGTTGGACAGAAAAGCGAGTTGAGGGATCGAAGGCTCTGAATCCATGGCGACGCTTGCAATACAGTAGTCAACACAACATGATGCTTATGAACTCACAATTTGAAACCACTCACCTAATATTTCCATTTCCATGATTGCTTCTCTCTCTGACTGATACCAAACCGGCAATGTAACAATATTGTAGCTTCACTGAGACCTTCAAGTTTGATACTTACAGTTCCGAGTGATCATAGTCTCCACCGATTCATAATCCATGGCTCTTATGGTCATCACTGCTAGTGAGTCTAGTTTCGATTTCAAAGTTGCGCATAGAACTATCGAAGTTCCCGCCATGCCAAGCACGCCACGTCGCCACACTGAAGGCGCGTGAATGAACAACGTGGCTTCCTGCAATCTCGTAACCGTCCATTTTCTATGACATGGCATGCATCTGCAGCTTGAGCGTTTGGTTCACATACTGTGATGACAGCAGTTACTGTGTATTTCGCTCTGACCCCTCGATCTCCGGGCCGCCCACCACGGTAGTATACGATTGCATCACACACAATTGAAAATGATCGGCTTCAACTCCGCTAGCGACAAAATTCATGCAGACGCAAGAGCTTACAATCGCCGTGTCCACCGCTCGGATTGCTTCGAAGCAATTTCTATATTTTTTGCAATAATATCCGCATTTTTCTTTAGTGTAAAACTACAGTTCTACTGGGGAGATCTGTTATACTCGTGCGCTCGGGTGCATGATTCTCGGCAAGAAAATTTCCACTCGCATGTGAATTGGCATCATCGATACGGCTCAATTGTTGAAAGAAGCACCGGCGCGGTGTGCAAAAATTGGAGCCCACATCGTATCTGCTGCATACGGTAGTCAGAGCTACGGACCGCAGGGGACGTTCAAGGGTTAAAGAAGTCGGGACATTTATAATGTTAGGAAAATATGCTACCTTGTATTTGTTCAATGATTAATTTATCTTTTTAGAATCTTTTTGGGTGCCTTAGTTGAATGATAAGCTTAAAAAAGTATCTCAAGTGTCCGTATGAAAGCCTAAATCTTTTGTAACATGATCCATTCTATGTTTTGATGTGATGATATAGTGATGAAGGTTAGGACTCGGTTTCGTTAAGTATCAATCGCATGTATTGTTTTTCCAATTTTGTTGTGATAGGTTGTAGGAATGTTTTGGACTTGGTATATTCATAATTACCAACCTTTGAGGTACTTGATCTTTGATTCGTAGTGCAAGGGTGACAAACGATTCACCTACGTAAGCATTAATTTAGGTGTTTTCATTGAAGTGTTATTGCTACCAGTTACGATTTTTAATAAATTAGAAAAGCTTAAGTGTTGAGCTTGTCATTTTGAGATTTTTTAAAATCTACTTACTACACATTAACTTGATAAGTTTTCACCTCAAACAATGCAAGTCGTTGAATATCGTGGGGGAAATCCCCATGATGTTAGTTCAAATTATTTAAAATTCTATAAAAAAATTCCTTGGAGTAACCCAATCAAGCCACTTAAAGATTCAGCTTAGAGCATCCGCACCTTAGGTCAACTGCTTGGCCACGCTATCAAAGGTTTTGAGGGCTTCTGGAATTATGCGCGGCTCGCTACAGCTGCAATCCCCCACCGTTTTGGCTAAAGTCAAGTTGGGAAGTGAGGTGGCACATTGACTGCTCCTAGGACCGTGAGATTGCCAGAGAGGGACGACCTGTGTGGTACTGTGACTATTGCACAGAGAAGCCCCGCCAAGGTGCTGAGTGGATGAGACTGGGAGGCATTTAGGAGAGTACGAGGGTTGCACATGGCCGTTTTGGCCCATTTGTTGCTTGCTCCTCACATTTGTTTAGTTGCTCACTCTTCCGATGGCCAATGAATGACATCAGTGCCTTCTTGCCTTAAAGTCACTGTATTTGGAGGACGATGAGGAGGATGATTTCATGGGTAATTGGGCAGTGGAATTAGGGTTGCGTGCACGAGTTTCTCATATGACTCGTGGTGTTGGAAGATCACGACCCGGAAAAGCGCCCAACATTGACAGGCATCGGCACGAGATGCATGCATGGATGATGTCCGATTATTTTGTAGAGGAGCCAGTTTGTAGACTACACATGTTCAATGGAGGTCGTTGTTTCCCTCGATTATGAATAAAGTTTGTGCTAGAGATGAGTACTTTGTGCAGAAGAGTGATACTTGTGAATTCACAAGATTGTCACCCCACGAGAAAATCACAGTGGCTATGAGAATGTTGTGCTAAGGTTTATGTGTTGATGCAACGGCTGAGTATTGTCTTACTAGTGAGACTACCGCTATGATATGTTTGAAGCGATTTTGCATTGCGATTAGGGCAGAGTTTGAGGAGTACTACATGCGCCAATCTACCCGGGCAGACTTTGAGAAACAATTAGCGATCAATTTAGAATGTGGCTTCCCAGGGATATTTGCAACCCTAGACTGCATGCACTATGATTAAAAGAAATGCCCGGTTGTGTGGCAAGGAGACTTCGGTGATAAAGATAGGAAGAGGTCGATTATTTTAGAGGCGGTGGCGAATGGTTCTTTGCACATTTGGCACGCATTCTTTAATTTACCCAGGTCCAACAATAATTTGAATGTGTTGGATCGGTCGCCACTCATTCACAACATGTTGACAAGTGAAGCTCGAGACATGCAATTTGTGGTGAATGAGTCTGTTTATGATCATTATTACCTCCATACTAACGGTATTTATCCGGAATGGTTTTGTTTCGTCTAGAGTATCTATGAGCCTCAGGATGAGCGCCGTAGCTACTTTGCAAAACGGCATGAGGTAGTGTGCAAAGACGTTGGGAGATGCTTTGGAGTCTTGCAAGCCCGATTTGCGATTATCCGCAATCCTTGCAGCCATTGGAGCATGGAGGATATTTCGAACATTATATTCACGTATTGTATTCTAAATGATATGATTTTTCAATATGAAGAAGACATTGAAGGATTAGATGACATTATTGGTAAATTGCATGAGAGAAATGTCCCCATGCAAAAAAGGTTGAATTTTGAGGAGTTAGTGACAAGGACTAGAGAAATTCATAACCAAGACACACATTTTAGATTTCGTGGTGATCTCATTGAGCATTTGTGGTTGCTCAAAGGTGCCAATTTGGCATGATATAATAAATAGTGACTACAATCACACTTATTTATAAAAATGTGCCTCATCGTAACTGCCCAGTCTAGTCCAAAGTACATACCTAAGTTTTCTTTAAGATTAGAATCTTAAGTATCTGGTGTAGATGTAACAACGTTCTATGTGATGAGCATTCCCGGCGCCACATGTTCTAACTCCCCCAAGACTCCCGACTATCATCAATTGGAGTCTAAGGCTCCACAGTATCACTATTGGCCTCTAAGTGTACGTTAGGTGCCTGCAATGAAAACATAAATAAGACGATATTAGAATATGAAAAAAATCTTTGTTAGATCAAAACATTTCACTCCTGGAAAAATGAAGGTTATAACTAAAAAGGATTAATCCATGTAAATGTGATTATTATATAATTAAAAAAATTCAAATGTGTCAAATATAGTGGATATAGTTGGTTCAATATTGGTTATTAGAGTGCAAAGCCATTTTATAATGAAAACTCAAACTAAGTTGGGATCATTATGAATTAAAATGATTAAACCAACATGATAATACACAAGATGACGTCCATACTCACCTCGTAAACACCGTTTTCTTCATCTTCTGATTCCCCAAGGTCCACAACATGAGGGTCAGGCAGCTTTGGGCCTAGTTGCTTGAGCCCATCGTGCGGGTTGTATTCGTCCTCTCCGTCACGTGCACCACCACCAAAATCGCTTCTTGCTTGGCGCATTTGCCTCAAAGTTTCTAGATCTTCATGAGCCCTCGAAGCCGCCTCCTCTCTTTCTTGCACGACATCAGCCTCTCGTCCTCCGCGCTTCCGCATCTTCAACGCCGCTGCATCCACCTATCGACGCCGCAACTTGTCCAATTCCTCTTGTCTGAGCAGGGTGGTGTATTCGTAGGCCTCCGGTGTGTTGAGATTCTCTATCGGGGCGGAAAATAGGAGGAGCATGTTATGATACTCTAAGCTAGCAGCCTTGCGCAAAGTTGACTTAGCCATCATCTCCTCGGCCTTAGATTGCAACAAGGCTGCCTTCTCGCCCACTTTCTCTATGCGGTGAGATTTTTTCGTTGTTTTCGTGCCACCGAGCCGTACATTGAACCCCATACTCGTGCTTGCCACACCTGTAGTGTCAACAAAACTCACAGACTTCTGGGTAGACAACTTGGAGCTTTGAGTCTCATTGTCAAAAGACACCGGAAATCGCTTAGACTGTGTTGATTGGCGTGATGTGCTAATACCGTCTGCCCACTGCAGAAAACCTTTTACTAACTCCCAACAATGTTCATAGGCAAAATCAGAGTTCTTCGCAGACTTAGCTCGATACAATTTTCTAGTCATGCGGAGAAGATCGGCTTCCTTAACAACACTCTTTTTCAGACGTTACACTTTACTATAATTTCCAATGAATTTCCCCACATCGTGCTTAATTGCTCCCCATTTTGATTTTAGCGAACGACATCGTCTAGGACCGTCCGGCCTACGTTGATCATAGTGTGCGTAAATGCATTCCCAAAAAGCATTCCCCTTCAGTTGATTACCACAGATGGGGTCCTGAGAAATGACCAGCACACTTCGTGTCAACTGGCACTCTTCCTCAGGAACAAAATTTTTTCTTTGATGGGCGTGCAAATCCACACCCACGGCCCTAACCACGACCCCCACCAACCTCAATTGATTTATTTTAGCTATCAACACGAAACCCTCCCTTGTGATCATAATACCCTAAATTGGTTGGATCTCTGACCTGGGATGCAGCATGCTGGGATTCACGCCGGATCTCTCCATTGACCCAAGAGCCACGAAGTTGATGCTTGTCGTCGTCAAAACCACTATATTTCACGAGACACCAAAACAGTCAAAACTTGCATGGAGATCAAACCCTCGAAAAATTTTCATTCTTGGACAAATGTGCTACTAATGTATCTCAATTGGAGAAATGAGGTTAGAATTCTATCATATGAGTTCATACATCACAAAAGAAAATACTCACCACAAGATAAGAAACACCTCACCGCTTCTCTCCTCTCTTTTTAATTAGATTTCAGAGTCACAACAAATGTAAAATTAGCTTTCATGAGCTATAAGTTTTGGTGCAGCTTCTACAACACTCAATCTCCTCCTTTCTTTCTTCAACATGGAATTTTCTGGATCTCGGGGGAAAGCATGTTCAGTAAGACGGAGAAGGTTCGATCATAATTACGATTGATTAGACTAGCATTATCAAAACTTGCTTCCACCAGTAGAAGCTATCGAAGCATAAAACCGTGAGTTCCAAGGGTATCATCTTGACCTATCTCTCAAATTCAACCGCACTTGTCTAGGATTCCAAAGATAAGTGTTAAATTTAATGTAAGGTGTGGACTTGTCTAGGATTCCAAAGATAAGTGTTAAATTTAAGGTAAGGTGTGGAGCTTCTGAACTTGGTTAACTTCGTAGTGATATTGATCTCGTTGATAGCCTGTTGCTACAGGGCGACTACTGTGACCTCGCACCTGTCTCGCATTTCGTGCCAAGCCTGATTTCTATCTTCATCCCTTTAAGGGTTAATACCTAAAGGTCGAGGAAAGCGAAAACTGCTTTTAGGAGCCCAAAATTCAGCCAACTTTGACCATTATAATCTCACAAATGAAGAAGAATCAACGGTTCAATTTTGGCAAGTGAGTGGAAGGTTAAGTTAACTTCAAGATCCTACGGTTGGATCTTCCAAATTATTAGTAGATTGAGAGTTTTTGGGCCTGAAGTAAGGGAATGTCCATTTTTACAGTTTTGCATCAAGAACCGTTAGGGGTTAAACTTCCAGAGTGTTAAAACTCACCTCTGAAATTGCCCTTCGTAAAGTGCCATTCAAATTCTTGCCCTTGAGCACTCGTACAATAATTTCGATTATTGTTCTGGGTTATTTCTGGGGAAGTCTAGAGTTACATATACATTCTAGCAATTCAATTTTTGATTAAATTTCGCAGAACGAGTTAATTCTCTTAAATTCGGTAACTAATACATGCTTCACCTTGCTGCAATAATCCCATCGAATGGCTCACACCGCACCTGCTGGCATGAATGGGTGCTACTTGTTTACCAGGCTCGCTCAAAAGAACACAAGCAATATCCACCTCACCTTCACCACATCCTCTTAGTAGATTATTTTAGTACTGAACCACCCAGCTCGTGCTTGCTTCATTTCTCAGAGTAATTCAGCGCTCAGATTGAGTTGAGACAGCAATTCTACCTATGGTACGCTTTTGGACAAAAGCCATGAAACAATCATCAAACTCAGCTCAATCTGACATAAGCAAAAGTGCCAACCAATTCTGGTCAGGATGACTTCCACAAATAATCAGTTGGTACAACCATTTGGTGCTTCCAACGAGACAACCTCATCAATCCTGCACATCAAAAGGGTATCCAATCCACTTTCAAGGAGTCTACTCGTATGCATCGATCTGTACAGAAGCCACTGAATTTTTCATCCTCATATACAGTTTGCAAGTACACGGCACATCTTCCTGGTCTTTACTGCATGCACTATGGTACATGTTCCAATGATGACGAATACCTAGTATTTAAATCAAAACCTCATATACCAGCAGCACCTGAAAAACGTAGACTGCAACAGGCCAACCACCGCCGGAGGATCATGTTCTCCATCTCCACCAGTGATATTGTTCCTGCTACTGTTCAAACGGCCGGTATGAACACCGCATCCATCTCTTGACTTCTTCAGGCATCAGCAATGTGTGCTTCGTCCAAATCATCAGTCGAGGAACCGGTCGTCATGTCAATAGAGCGAAACGCCATGTATCAATCTCAGGATGGACACGGCCAGAATTGAGATATTTAGTGCGAAGAGGGATCCCTTCAGCACTAATACATGATGAGGCTGTGCTCTCCAAAAAAATGAATACGACCACCTCAAAATCGCAAAATGCCGATCATCTGCTGTGGTTCATTAGCTCCATCAAAAAATAAGTAGTGCTTTGTCTCAAGCCGTTGTTCTTGGCTTCTTAAACTTGAACTTGATCCTCATGATATCAGTTCCACCTTGACTCTCAACCCTCGTACTCTCCGGCTGTGAATTCTCATTCATGGGCGCCTCCGGCCTCTCCTCTAATGTGTTATTTCTATCTTCTTTCCGATGTTCCTCTTTGAAAGACTTGTGCCCTTCTTGCCGGTGACGCTGCTCTCGCTCCTCCTTCCGTTTCCTCTTCTTCTCCAGGTACTCCGGGTCGTTTTGCTTATCATGCTTTCTTTCCTTGCGATCCTTCTTCCTCTCTTTGCGATCCTTTTTATCCTTCTTGTCATGTCTTCTCTCCTTCTTATCCCCCGATTGCTTCTTTTGTGATTCATTTTCCTGTGTGGCGAGGTCCTGCATTGTGTCAGCACCGTCCTGTGTACTATACTCGGTGCCCATCATTCCTGAGAGGCTATTGAAGCGCTGAAGCTCTGAGCCCGCCTGGGATACACCAAATTCTGCCTTCCTAGAATCATCTCTAGATTCTCCCATGCCATCAAGAGTATCCTCTCCATACAGATCAAAGGGAGGCTCTTGCTCTGTACTTGCCCGAGAATCACTCTCTTGGTGGGTATTAGCCTGGTGGAATAATCCTCGAGGACTATCGCCTTCTGTGTCCTCCTGGTTTAATTCCTCAGTATTCTGGCGTTCAACAAATTGTCCCATTTCAGGCCTCATATCACCTTGAGTGTTAGTATCCTCTGCCACAGAATCGACGTAATTTGCGTGCAAAGCCTGCGATTCCTCAGGCTCTAGAAGAGATGGTATCAGCTGAGTAAAGGGATTGGAATCTATCACTTCGTGTAGATTCACGTCTTCTTGAACCGAATGGGGGGAACTCACAACGTGATGCTCGGTAGGCACAGCTCCTGTGGAGACTTCTGATGCCTGGTTTGTATCGTCACCTACAATGTCACAGCAAGGCCTGTCCGATCAGCACCATAAAAATGAAGAGAAATCAGTCAATTGAGAGATGATCAATTCCAACGGGGCGAGGTACTAACCTGCATTGACTGAGGAGGACTTGTAATCCTTAGGCATTTTCAGAACTATTTTGAGTTTTTGCTCATCCACTTCTCGCCTGCCCCCAGAGCTTCCACTCTCTGTCCTCTCAGCATTTTCTCTCGAACCGCTTGTACGCACGAACTTGAGTGTCCTCGGCGGCTCTGACTGAGGAGCAGAAGGACTCTCTGCCTTCTCAGCATTTTCTCTCGAACCGCTTGTACGCACGAACTTGAGTGTCCTCGGCGGCTCTGACTGAGGAGCAGAAGGACTCTCTGCCTTCTCAGCATTTTCTCTCGAACCGCTTGGACGCACGAACTTGAGTGTCCTCGGCGGCTCTGACTGAGGAGCAGAAGGACTCTCTGCCTTCTCAGCATTTTCTCTCGAACCGCTTGGACGCACGAACTTGAGTGTCCTCGGCGGCTCTGACTGAGGAGCAGGAGGACTCTCTGCCCTCTCAGCATTTTCTCTAGAATCACTTGGACGCACGAATTTAATTGTGATCGGCGGCTCTAACTGAGGAGCAGGAGGAGAGGGAGCAGGAGGTTGTGTGGGCCGAAGGCGAAGTTTGAAAGAGTTTTTAATCTTTCCAAACCTCTGAGCTTGAGATAGATGATGAGATCCCAACTTTGAAAGACAATCGGCCGATCTGTACAACGATGCAGACCTGGTTGACAGCTCCAAGATGAGTTCAAGATGCTAAGCTTGCTAAACTTCAACATCAACTAGCACCCATTCCAATTTCGTATAAAAGTGCGCCTAAAAAAAATTATCAAACTAGAACGAGCATGTCATACCTGCCAGCAAGAACCTGCAAAAAAGAGAAGATGTTATGCCGAAGTATGACATTGTGAAAAGCCTTGCTACTTTCCAGCAAAGCCAATAGACGTGCAATAGTGGTACCCCCAATCCTGGAATTGCATTTTTCCGTGAGAGAACCCAGATGTACTACATGCTTCATGACTTTGCTTTGGACTGCACCACAACCAAGGAACCAGTGAGAAACACTAGGTTTGCAAAACTTCCAGTAAATTTCCTTAAAATAAAAAATTAGCCACGCAGGAAAGGTCCACGACCAAAGTACAGAGAAGAAGTCTGGTATACGCAAACACTTAGCAGCAATGAAATAGGAATCTTGAAATAAATAAAATCACCTGCAAATGACTCGTCATCATGGATGAATTGTAAAGCAAGGATGACTACTGCTTCCAATCCATTAGAATGGAATTCCACATCCAATAACGCTTTAAGGGATGCGACTCGCACTTGCCATTTAACATTTTTCTCTTTGAAGGGCTTTAACAAGTCTTTGATTCGCTCCTGGACCAGCAAAAACCAGCTTATGTAATCGCTTGGCATATGAAGATAGAGTGACTATATTCTGCAGCGTTGAAAGAGATATTCACGCTCAATTTGTGCACGCCAGCAGAAGCAAATGCATTAACTTACCGTAGGAAGAGCATGAGAGAAGCGAATAGCGAGCTTTGCAAGAGTATGGATGCAGCTTATAGTCACAACTCCATTATAACTTGGCATCAATCTGAATGCACCAGAAGATCCTCATGTCACTGAACCGCTCTTAAAAACTATCACCAGACGTGCAAGAATTAAAACACAAATGCTCTTATCCTTACCCGTGGCACAGAACATTTAGCATCATTCAACTGTATTGACACTGTCTATGGTACTTAGCGGCAATTAATCGTGTGCGGCCCACTTAAGCAGTATTGGTGGTTGAATTCTCGGAAAGAACCAAAGCCTAGATCGGCAAACACTAGAACTAACAGATAGTGAAACGTAAAGTAGAGGATCGGGAAGAATGTTTCATTGCTTACCTATCATACTGCAAGAAGCGATCAATCTGCTTCAGCATCCTTGATAGTGTTTTAAGGTTCTGTTAAAGCAAAAACCAAGAGAAAAGAAATATAGTGCACCAAAAATTAGCTGCAAAACAGATACTGTAAGATTTCACTAAAGCTTGACAGCCGAAGCGATAAATCTCGTATGTTTTAAAGATTACCCCCAAAAACAATGTCAGAAACTGGAAAGAACTAAGGGGACCCGTACCTGCTGCCCGAACTCCAGCGTGCCAACAGATTCAATAACAGAAGCTAGCCAGAATACGTCAGAGTACGCATTTCCATTGTTATCGTTATGCTGCCCCATTCCAGAACAAAAATCTTCTTTTGTAAATGTAATATCCCAACGGTAGAACAGTCGATGTAATTATGTCATCATCACTAACCGGAAGGAGAGGATAACCCTTGAATCCAGGGACAATGACAAAACGAGGGAAGTGAATGGCAGAAATATGATGTAACATAAATTAGAAGTCATACACCTGGACACATACCTTTAGAATATGTAATATAAAATCAGTTGCTTCTAACGGGCTCTTGCCGTCGGTCCCCCGAACTTCAGCAACAGCGCCTGGAATAGCCTGGACAGGAGAGCAAGATGTAATTGAATCCTCCACGACACTACTTCAGAGAACGTCATCAACGTTAAAAGATGTATCGACAAGCTGAGGAACTGAACGACGTAAATTTGGACCGAACTATTCCAATTTCAGATACAGTGACTGCAAGTTGAAATAACCAGATGCAAACTACGCTACTTCGAATGTGTAATTTTCTATATACCTTGTTCAATACAGAACACAACAAGCATCTACTACATCTTCTGAGACTAGGGAGACACATTACAATGCAAGTCGAAGAAACCAGGTGTACGAGAAGAAATACCTCCAAAACAAAGTACTCAGAGAAATCGTGAAAATCATTTGGTCTGTGTGCCCCAGTACCACAACCCGTCAATCCTGATATACCTACTTGATGTCAATTCTGTTATGACCTCCCTAGTTGACAAATAAGAAGGAAAACCATCTCTGCATCTAAAAGGGCACAGTAGAGGACTCACTTCGGTAAACCTATATCAGGATCAAAGCAACGACTTTTATAATACTTTATTAGATTCTGTAAACCCATGAAGCTTGTACCCTGCACATAACCATCGGAGACAAGTGAAGAAAATAATATCAGTGCCCTACAAAACATACGAACTGCATCATCACACTTCGTAAGGAGAAACAAATTCTTGCACAACATAACAATGAGCCTCGTAAGGAAAAGTAGCTGCATGAGAGGAAAGCACACCTCTGAGGCAGTGCTAGCGAGTGCAGTTGCTGCTTCAATTCTCACGCGACAAAAGACCTGAAGTTGTCAAGGGAAAACAGTCAGTGCATTTGGCAAGCACGTGAGGTCTTTCCAGTACTTATCTGATGATAAGCCTCGCTCTACAGGAGTGACACACAGATATTATTGAGTATGGAAGACGTATTCTCATTCTCTGGGCAATTATCATCAGGTCAAATGAGCTTAGATTCCACTTCAGTAAGTATTTACCACTTCCTAAAGAGCAAAAATCCAGGATAAAATTGCATTGCTGACCCTGACAATAAATCACAGATGTACCTTAGGATCATTGAGACAATTGCTAAGAGCGTTAACTAGAGCGAACGACGTGCGAGAATGGGCTCGTAATGCTGTCACAGCTTGTACTTGACCAATAACGTCCCTGTCTTTCTCCAGTTGGTTGATCTGAAAGAGAACCAAACCACCAAAGATAAACAACCTGATAGAAAGCGTCAAGCAAATAATAGACAAACATGATGAACATACAGATTCTACAAACCTAGAACATCTCAAGGTCATGAAGATCTGAAAAGTTCCTGAACATACCCACATATGCTCAGGTTGAAGTAGGTGCAACTCGGCTAGATACTCTAGCTCCGGATCACCACGTATCCATAATAGCGGAGACTCCAAGCTGCCAATGTCGTACACGAAAACTTCATGAGAAAACCGTTACCTCTACCCATATGTAACGAATGCTGTGTAATTTCATAGGCTGAGTCCTCTTGTACGTGTGAAGTAGGAGGAAATTCTCAATATAAAAAAACAAGGTGCCATTGAAATCACTAATATACAACTGCAGCCTGTAAGCACCTCTGGGCTGGAGTAGCATCCACATTCTCTTCAACAACTTCACCCTTGGCGCCTTTTTTAGGACGTTGTATACGCCGACCAGCCAGCTTGGAATGACACTGAAGCTCTAGAAGCTGATAACAGTCACCAGCCATGGGTAAACTAGGATGGTCATACATGCCATCCAACTCATGCAACCTTATGCTCATCATCCCTGGCCACCCCATGTCTGAGTCGCGAAGCTTTGACTCAGGAGTTTCAGCTTTTCCTGTAACTCCCACATGCCTAGGCACAGCAGTGGACTCCCGGCGGACCGCAAGCTCTACCATGTTGCGCCTCTTACTATATATGAACCCCATCCTGCCAACATACAGCCGCGATATGAATATGACTAAGTTGCTAGAATCCGATTCCCAAGATCAAACAGATTACGAACCAGCGGGCACAGGTACCCCGAGAATGTAAAGCTCTAAGAAACCTTCGTGATCTCATGAAGCATAGAGAAATCTTACACGCCCCACGGAAAGGATAGTCCAGAATAAGACCAACATTCTTCTGATATTACAGCAAAACCCATCCGTAATTTGAGGGACTTTATCAGTTCTAACCTATCATAACAACTTCCCTGAGGGTTAAGCCTCGAAATTTATTAGATAAGAATTCTTGAAAGGAAAACTTCGAAAATTCATTCCTCTCACCCCATCCCCCCCCCCACCCCCGCGCTTTTATTCTTGGATGTTGTAAAAACCAGTCACCGGGTTATCACTTGTTGCCTAAAGCGAACAGAACGCCATGACCTTTCTTTGTTTCGCAAGCACCAAGAGATCGTCAACACTCATCAAACTGCAGGCCCTTGGGACTTACCTTAAGCGTGGACAACCCGAAGATTCAACCCAGCGTGGGAAAAAGTCCTTCAAAAAAGGACGTTCCAGATTTCCAATTTTCATTGCAAAGTGGCGGAACTGCAACCAGATAGTCAGACTTAGCCAGAAAAGTAGAGAGATTGGTGATGAAGATTGCACACGACATAAACGCATGTAATCCAGCATGGTCGCATTCTGTTAAAAAAAGCATGATCACATGGTATATGACTCCTGGTGATGCGAGACTGAAATATAATCTGCTTCTGGTAATGCGAGACTGAAATATAATCTGCTTCTGGTAATGCTGGATGTATGTAAAAAGTAAGAAGCAACACCTCAGTAGTACTTAGGGTTCGGCTCTTCCGGCTGGGATCTGCTGCCCTCATAATTATTCTCTGTAAGACCTGCACCGTTCGCGTCTCTAGTTCAATGGACGAGCTCAAGGAACAAAATTTGAACATGACGTCCTAATGACGACTACCTATACCTTTTTAAATGGTTCTGGACCCATTTGCTTCTCCAACATTTGCACAACCGCAGTCTGTAACACATGGACCAAGAACACAATTCAGTATCTGACAGTATGTATATCCCTCGCAAGTACAAGATTTAGACTGATGAATTGTCCATGAAAAGTAGTAGAGCCGTTACCACGTAAAAAAGGAAGTAAACACAAAAAATTCTAGTCGAGATTCACACAAGATTAACCTCTCGTCACAGCCCATCAAGCTACGAGATAAATAACAACGAGAGGAAACTTCTGTATGCAGATTTGTCACCACCCCAAGCGGAAATCAAAGCCATCACATTAAGCACAGCCTATGTTTCTTTTCAGAACGTTGGTAAGAGTTGGTATCGTATCACAACGTACAGCTTTCCAGCTTCTGACTTTCCCAAGAACCCCAAGGTTTTCAGTGCCACACATGTCTATATCCAGACCAGCTGGGGGGCTCAGAACAGGTGCTCCATCTACTTCAACCAAGCAGACCGCTTCGTTGGCCTGCGAAAAAATGCGAGACGGCAATTTGTCAACGAATTCAAAAAAAGAAGTCTTCAAGGTTACCAAAACTTTGCTCTCATATAAAACTCTCATTCTTACAAATCATACAAATTACTGATATGGTGTCCAGACTTTCGAAATAATGTCACACGAGCTTTTATTATCCCAGCATTTCACTCTTGCAAGCACCAAACTACGTGCAAGAGCATCTAACAGTACCCCTCAGGAGGATACAAAGTGACAGAACAAGACCTTATATCGCCGAAAGCGAGCTTCATTATTCCCAAGAAAACGCCTGACAAAATGATCAGTGAGCAATCCAGCCAAACCCTCCAATAGCCAATCTGAAAGACAAGCAACGCAGGATCAACCTTACTCAATAAATTCTGAATATCTTGATATGCTGATCACAAAATGATACCATTAGCAAAATGGATGTGCTACACTGCAAGCTCTGAGAATACGTAGTGACATTCCTGAGGTGGGCTCTAACATCCACCCAACAAAATTTACAAACCTGCTACTTACAAGTTCCAACTTTGATAGAGAGGCAAGTCTCACATCTATAACGTCACTCTTCATGCTACATATACAAATCTACTCCATATCTGAAATAAATTCATAATAGTTTAGTACTAAGCGCCTACCATCGGCTGGAGAATCAGGAGAAATGTAGATGCCAAACCACTGCTGAGCCAAAGCGTGGGCAAGCTTAATCCGTGTTCCAATAGCCTGGGCAACAACCATGCTAATGAGAATTTTCAGATAGTAAAAAGATGAACATGCCCAAAAGCTTTCCAATGTACATGCCCAGACGATAGGTATCATTTTATGATCAGTACATCATTGAGAGTACTGAGTCCCAAACTCTACCTGGTCAATAATGTGCTCATCGGCCAATAAATCCGCACTAAAAGTTGCGAGACACGCTCCGACGCTACTAGTCGTGATCACAGCACTACCAGGTAGAAATACTTGTTGATAACACGGAAATGGAAAAGCAGATCCCAAGTATTCTTGATAAAGGCTGAAAAAGGAAACACCAATATCAGTCATGCACATATGGAGAATTATGAGAACTATTCAACTACTCATCGCATTCCTAATTCAGTAAGCCATTAAACAGATAGTTGATCATGAACAAGTTCATATTGATTGAGACTGCAATGCAGATCTGTCAAAAAGGAGCGTTTTCTGATTACTAGATCAGCTGATGGCAAATTTATACGAGTTATCCGCCATACAAGACTCGTCTACATGGTGTTCAAAGCAGGTGAGGCATTACAATGCATTGCTACATTACAATGCGATTTTCATAAAATGCCCAATGATGGTGAGAATATACAAAAGTAAAGCAATAACTTCAAAAAAATTATCAGATAGCTTGCTGAGATTGATTGAAAAGGTCGAGGAAGAAATGTACCTGAACACGGTGTGAAAGGTACTAATAGTCGCATTAAAGGCTGCTTCCATGCCTGGCATGCATAGATGAGTCACATTTGCGTGATGTTGATCTGGAATAACAACTAAAGGCGCAACAACAAGGGACACAGAGGATGCTGTTATTGGAGTGTCAAAGCTGTATACGAAAGTCTTGAGATGATTTCCCTCCTTGCTGTACACCTGTTCACGCGTCAAACATGCAAGTATAAACTCCAAGGGAACGATCCAGTATCCAATTTACAAGTTCACTTGAGTGTCTAAAACGCCACATCATAACTCGTTTATACTCATACTTCAGAACAAGATTTGTAATGCCGACTTGATGATAAGTATATAGAGTAAACCTTCAAAGAAAAAGAGGAAAATGATATCATAAAAAACACTGCGCGACTACAACTACCGCCACATTCAAGCTGGCCGCAAGAGTAACGCTACTGAAAAGGCGAAGAATATTTAAGAAATTCGGCAGAGCTCTAACCTTGTGGTGAAGGGTCCCATTGCTCACTGCAACATACTCTGAATGTACTGTAAACTCAAGATCGAAGCTGTCATACAATAAACAAGGCCGATATCATGAATATTGCAATCACAAGTTCAGCGAACAATTTAGCGAAACCTAGCAATCAACCTCAGTTCACTTCGAATTGGCACTGCTTAGGGAGGTCAATTCATTTGTTGCTATAATACCTGCACCGTTGAGAAGGTGAGTCCACACAAGGAAACCAGCACCGCGCTCTCCTTAATTGATTATTGGTGTGTAGAATGTCTCCTTGAAAATGAGCTCCTGAAGATGGGTTCTCTACCCAATACTCCACACGCACAATTTTCACCTGTACCGTTACGAAGGAATTATCTCTGGGAATTTTCAAGCACAATGTGGAGTAGAGGAAGGCCAAAATAATCAAAAACTGAAACCTATAACGCAAGTAGTAACACTGAGGTAGCAGCTTACTACCTCTTCAGACTGTGGCCCAAGGGCCGATGCCTCAGACTTCGTATCAGGCGCTGATTGTGAAAACCCGTTCTCCAACCCTACTTCAGTCTTCACCTGTGAAAGATCTCTTCGTAGTCAGTCCAATGATGAAGCACGCTACAGAAGCACCTATCTATACAGAATCAAGATATGTCTGCTCTAAGGAAAACATGTTTACAGAGCTTAAGTGCATTGAACTACATGTATGTTCCCTGTTGATTATGTTCCCTGTGGATCATCGCCTCATTGCATTCAGCCCTTTAAATGTGTATATGATGTATTCGGATATATTAAGATATACATAGATGTCAACCAGATCATAAACGTCATTGATATGAATCTGATAAGATGCAGATTAGAATAAGCACAAGATAGTATGACATTTTCGCTCTGATGTATAGAATTTAGATATGAAATGTGAAAAATATCTTAAGTACTATGAAATGTACTGTGCAACGCTCTCATACCCCTATCACGTAGTCCTACTGGATAACATGTCGGGGCTGGGTATGAGCCCAGAGAGCTCACCTCCGGAGTCGTTGTGACTTCTTGACCTGGGTCTGTAGGTGCTGGCGAAGCAGGAGGAAAAATATGAAGCTCAGGATCGGATTCCCCATACAGATCCCCAGAGTACTTCCGATACGCATCATCCGCAGCCTCTAGGTGCGACTTGGTGTAAGGTGAAGGATGATTGGAGTTCGCCTCATACGGACTAAGTTGGTTATGAATCTCGAAGCGAGCTTCCACGCCATCGACGAGAACCTGTTCGATGTGAAGGTCCCGGGCATGCAAGCCAATAACTCCACCAACTTTCCCTCCTTGCCTTGCTGCAACTTTAAGTTCCGTATGACTGTACAGCAAATCTATGTAAGACTATATTCAAAATTGTCTCTGACAAGGATTCTCATTTGAACAGAAATCCGCCACATGCTATCAAAGTCTGACCTCGTATCTACAAACTTTAACTAGAAGCCTCCATTGATTGAAACTAGCGTGTACCTTGAGCCCTAAACCCTACACAGTAACTCATGAAGAGCACGAGGTTGATAGTAGAGTGATACTCAGGGACAATCCCAACCTCCAGTCGTCATTATAATCTTCACAATCAGTAAACTTACAACCAAGTACAACAGTGTTCGACAGCAAGTGTGGCGGAAGTATGAGACTGGAGACCCAAAAAACCGAGTCTTAACAGAGTGCTCACCCATGGATCCGCTGAGCAGCTAGGTCGACGGCCACACAGAGCTTCTGGTGAAGTATTGTGCTGCATGATGACGCAATACCTTCGTCCGACTTGATGACCCCTACATCTATACACACACCGAATTTAGAGAAAAAAACAAAGTCAAAGATGTCAACTCGAAAGGAGCCATTGCATGGGGAATGGTGACTATCCTTCCTGTGGTACTTCAGCAATTGGATTCATTGTTCAACTCATTGCGAACTACCTGAGAGTCTGTGCTCTTTCTGCTTCTGTTTCCGTTGCTTCGCCATCGCTAAACCTCATTGCCAGCTCTTACTTGCGACTTCTACGTCATAGATCCTTCGTACACTACCGAGTGAGTTAGTCCTACACAGAGTTTTGTAGGACATCAAACCACCACGATCATTCTCCCTCTTAGAATGCAATGTTCCTGATGGTGTGCGTGCCACTTTGAAAAAAAAATCTTCGATCGTTTGAGGTTGCACAAAACTCTTCCTTTCTATTTGTAATCTCAATACCCCTTTGCCCTAGAACAAAGAAAACTCGCAAGTGCCTCGTGTGCCCCGTCTCCGCCCAGGGCAGTAAGTGCGCTCATAACCGAACCAGGCAATAATTGTAGGATTCCAATCCACCGCTTTCCTGCGCAATCCTCTAATTTCAGGTCAGACGCCTTGTCTATTTATCCGAGGCCATTGCATCTAGCCGCACCTCCGACACCTCACAATACTCTGTATCCTGATTCTGTTTGTAAAGTCAATCCAATCTCTCGGTGGACCAGCTAGAGTTCATCAGAATTTCCACCAATTCAACCGTGAGAGGCCTTCTTCCTGTATGGAGTGGACTTATATTTACAATGCGGCCTTGAGCGTCTAAGTTAGGGTTTCTCCCCGTGCCCTTTGATACGCCAAAAACAGCAGCGCCGAGCTGCAAATTTTGCCAAAACTGATATAATGTGCACAGAGGCACTAAAGCTCCGACTAAGAAGATGTACCGACGTCCCGACTTGAGCAACCCCACGCAACCCGAGAGTGAAGCGTGCAGACGCGAAACTGCACGAACTTTGGATCGCCGAAGTGCAGGGGAAAGCCCTCAATCAGGCGGAGACGAGCAGAGTCATATGCGCGGGAAGAAAGGTCCCAGACAGGGCCCATCTACGGTGGACATGGCTGGCCGTAGTCGCATGAGAGCAGAACCAGCAGGATCGGCTTAAGCCTGGAAGTTCTGCTACTTTATATTTCACTCTGGGCCAGAACGACGATGACGCTGACGCTGACGAACGACGGTGATGCTGACTATCAACGATGGACGAACGATCTTTTCACGGATGTACCCCTGCAACATTCATCCCTGAAATGATGTCTGGTGGGAGGCATTCACAACCATACCGCATGGCCTGCTCTTGCTTGTTTGATATCGTTTAATGAATGGTAGATTTTAATGGAAAATCACAAAATAGATTTCTCATGTTTGAATGTTTGAGTGGTGATGATTTATCATAACAAGAATTGCATCCAATTAAAATATTGCAACTCTTAATTAAAACGCAATTTCATTTGTAAGAAGGCTTTTAATGTGACGAAGATATTTTTCTATTTTTTTGTTCTTTTATTTCTTTCTTGGATGTAAAGATGAAGTGCTTCCTTATAATTATTTATGCTAAATAATATACTGCACAACGAATGTAAAACGTTGAAGAATTGCAAGACAATGCAAAGATGGAGTCCAAGACACTACTAAGATAGACACTATTACATTGTTAAATGGTTATGTTTATAAAATATTACATTCTTTCGGTCATTCAAATTTGAGGTATTGAAGGTAATTTCTAATTTATTTAGTGTAAAGAAAGTTAGTCGTTTCTTGATAATCATAAGATTTGACCGAATACCTTATAGCGTAGATTATATAAATTGTAAGAAGAGTTTTTGGCGCAAAGGCACTATGTGAGTGCCTTCCAATTCTTGATAATGTTTGACACCAGCTAGAAATGGTTAAGATCACTTACGAAGGTGTATAAGATAAGGTGAATAACTTAAATGCGTTAAAGACCTTCAAAGTCAAGTTCTTTATCTCATGGTAACCTTTTAAAAATGGGTATTGACCTTAAGATGGTTAATCAGGCTATCATGTGTTTTAAATGTAAGAATTTATGCACTTTCTGACTTTTTGAGGTCACCATTTGAATCCAACAAATGAAAGGAGTAGAACATTTATTTTTCAAAATTCGCCCCTCACACAAAACTGAAATTTTTAGTAGGCCTTTAATTTGAATTTAGTTTTTTTTTTTTTTTTTTTTTCAAAAAGACATGAAAGAGCACATTGTTGAGCAAAATTAGAGAATCGGACCTCTAAAATATATAAAAACCGAGGCATTAACTACATATTGCTACCATCTACCAAAAATAGGGTATTCATGGATCTAGTTTTATGGGTCCATTCAAAAGCTTATGAAAAATAACATGTTAGATGTTATACAATGTTGAAGATTAAGTTAGAACAATACTATTGGAGTATTCACCTTAACTACAAATATCCCGATGAACCAATTGGAATTACCCCACTTTTGAGAGAACTTCAATGGATGAGTGGATCCGGCTTTTGCGAACTGTATCTAGCTTGAACACTTGACTATTCAATGGGATGTGGAAAAGTGAACATTGCTTCAAGCTACTCGATGACCCTATTAAAGCGTGGAAAGTGGTAGCTCAAAAGTTGAACACCTAGTAAAGGTCGCCATGCCTTTCTGTAGGGTAATTTTAAATGTAGTTTTAGATTCCCATATTGTACTTGAGTCAGCTGTAAAAGTATGAGAGTAACAAAGAAAAGATGCAATACGAAAGTGTAACACGAGATACGAATAAGTGCTCTTTATTTTAAATACACACACAAGGGTCACACAAAAAAATTCTCTTACGTACAACAAGGTAAAGACTCAAGCGGCAAGTGCAAGAGAGGCAACAAAAGAATCAAACCGAAACTGAGGATGAAGTGGAGGATTGTGGAGTGTCTCTTAGAGCTTAAAAACAATTGTCTAATTTTAAATTGCCCGATGTGCCTAGTTTGGAACACGTTGTCATACTTGAATCGGTTGACTAGGGTATTTGTAGTTAAGAGAGATTAAGGTAAGAGGCTTGAAACCCACACAATATTCAAAGGTGCTCACTAGCAGGAGGTACATTTTAGCTTCCAACTTTAATTCTTACCGTACTTACACTACATATTTTGAAGTGCACAATTCTAGGTCAACCTACTACTCTTATTTCCAAAACTCATTACTGATTCAACACATGTCTAAAATCTATGATTCCGATTGATTTAATCCATTAGAGACATTACAATTTTCCAAGCTCATTCTCTTCAGCACTTTTGCATGAACTTGCTAAATTTGTACATTATTGAGCCTCCTACCTTAACCCGTGAAGGAGAGTGGCCTCAAAAGCGCCAAAAACTTTCAAAATTGGCCTCTTTTGATGCAAGATGCAAATTTTCAAATTTTGACACGTTTTAAAGAATATTTCCATAAGATCTTGTACCTAACTTGTTTATGTACTTGTGTACCAAATCTTAGCTTCAAACACCTTATCATTTGTGAGATCATACAATTCAAAGCTAAAAAAAGTTTTTTTTCCCTTCTTTTAAAATGTGTTAGAAGTTTTTTGTGAGTCCAAAAGACCAACTTTAAGAGTTAATTTGAAGTGAGGCTCTTCACATTCTTGGTGAGTTGGGAACATGTCTACATAATTTTTTTACCCTTATAGGACCTATAAAACCTAGAGAAAAGTTTGTTTGAATTTTCACACAGAGGTATGTTGCAATTCATGTATGAATGCTACACTTTGACAATAAGGAAGGTATGTGAAAATTATTAGATTGGGAATCCGAACGGTGAGATCATGCCTTGGTACCACTTCTACATGCTCAAGAATCCAAACTTGGATAAAACTAAGACCTTGATTTTTGGTATACTTTCATAGTTTCTGCGTTTTAATTGATTTTTGAATAAATGAGCATATATTGCAACTTGGGTAGTTTTCAAAGAGTGTATTCATACTTTGACTATACATATCTCCTGAAAGTATGAGGAATTTTGAAGCTTGAAATGACTTTTTTGGAAAAGCTCCATTACCCTCATAAAGTTCCAACTTCATACTGTATAATTTAGTAAGTGCGAGCATGACTAGAGCCCAAACATCCCGTTTCCGGCTTCACTCTCCTTTACGGGCTAACACATCTTCATCATGGTGTTAAGTCGTTTAGCATGAATATTCAAGAATAACTGAAACAATTAGGGCGAGTCTCCATGCTTGAACCGACCCGTCATATTTCAAGGTTTGTCCTGTAGCAAACCTTCATTTAAAATTAGGGAGGAGAAATGATGGGTTGTCCTCATGTGAGGACCGTGCCGTGATAATCCTTCATTTGATTTAGATAAATGACAGAAAACAACTATTGCAAGCTCCTCAAACAAAGGAATTCCAAAAAGCATCATAAATTGAGGGAAGAATAATCCAAGATAAGAATGAGGGTCACCCGTATTATTAAGAGGGCTTGCCAAGCCTTCGTTTTTTTAGATGACGGGTCTACCAAGAACAGCTTTTATTAATACGGGTGGGGTGTCTCCAAAGTACATGCAAGCCACCCTCACCTTCAAATAAATACGGGTCGGTTCAAGCATGGGGAGAGGCTCTTAACCCTTAAGCGGGCCGAATGTCGAAAAACGACATTTTGGATGACACCAACTTTGGAGAGCCATAACTTCTTCATCCGGACTCCGTTTTGGACGAAATCACTTGGGTTGGGTCCCAAATCAAGTCTAGTTTATGTAATGAAAATCTCAGACCCATACAATGAAGTATGAATTAATGGCATGCATTTCAGTGACAGCAGCCTAGTTTTAGACATTTTTTCCTTTGTAAAATTTAGGGCAGTTTTCACCATTGCAGGGCCATAATTTGCACAAAGAAATTTTTCTCATGGTTTTTTTTGTTCAAGGATGCTACTGAGATGAAGGTGAACAACATTCTAATTGGTGACTTTTTCATTGCAATAAGTCTAATGGTAGCATTTTCACTTTAAAGTGAAAATGATGAAATTATGTGATCATTTTTGAGTATTAATACATTATGATCTCGCAATCTATGAAGCCTCATGACTCAAAATTTGACCCACATGATGTTCAATATGTCTACGACAAGATTGTACGGTTGAGATTTGGATAACACACTTTTACCTCCACCTATGACAATGCTTTTGAGGATGTGTTCGTTTTACTACAAAT
Organism: Bryum argenteum; assembly: GCA_037043015.1. NCBI lineage: Eukaryota > Viridiplantae > Streptophyta > Bryopsida > Bryales > Bryaceae > Bryum > Bryum argenteum. The sequence continues at coordinate 29,992,912 of CM073323.1, forward strand.
GAGTCAAACCATTTAGGGGTTAAGCTACTCATACCAATAATGTTATTTTCGAAAGAACAACTCGAGGTACTTTTTCTACAATAGGACTGTTAGGGACTTTTCATGCATCGCCCAATCGGAAACCTTTCAAGGCCACTTCCAAATCTGAGCAGTGTATTCACAGTATAGAGAGAAGAGCTGGACTCGGACGCGGTTCTTTTAAAATCTAACATAATCGGAATAGAACTCTCGAATCAGTTCTTGCACATGTTGCATGTTTCGATTCTTACATGAAAGACCCACAAACATCCGAGTACACCGATCGGTATTGGTAGGTGGAGTATTCGACGGCGGGGTATTCGACGGCGGAGTGAGTGAGGTAGGCATGATGATGAGGGGGGACAAAGCGCAAGAGGAAAAGCTCTGACGCCCTTTGCACAGTGACTGACCTGACTTGCGCAGTGGGCGCTGCGAGTGCGTGCTCCTTTATAGCTGCTGCTGCTTTGCTTCGCCACTGATCGGTGCGCCATTCCCTTGATGGGTTCCGCCCACGCTGCCGTGCACGCTATTGTTGCGGCCATCGCCTGCGCGCGCTCCGGTTCGCTCTCCTCCCTCGTCCATCTTCCTCCTTCTCGACGCCATTTTCTCTGACTTGTTGCTTTTTGTCTCCCTGCAGTGTCCGATGATCACCTCTCCATGTAAGCCTACCAGCCCCCGCCCTCTTTCTTGTGCTTTTATTGCAATTGGTCTCTTATCCTTCATTTGCAGGCTTAACTTCCTTCTCGACAAGAATTTGGAACGGGCACTCCGCATACTGGATCAAGGAGGTGTGCATCGTGTTGTCTCTCAACCCAGCCAACGTTCTGTCTTCCAGGTTTTTGCTCTGTCCCCGAAACGAGTGTGTTGGTTCACATTTCTAATTTGTCACCACTTTCATCCTCCTCCTCCCCGCTGAGTATTTGAGATATGCACCCACCCGCTCAGATACTTTCGCTTGTGATTGAACGTTGTCGACATTAGTGACCGTTTGGAGATATCTGCATTGCTTGTGCTAGGTGATCGGGGAATCGAAGACCGGCCCCAACAGCTACTTGTGTTTCCCCGAACATTTCTGTTCGTGTCAATCTTTTTTTTTTGACGTGGTCTCCAGAGGCGATCAACTGTGCGTAAGTTCTTTGGTTCTCTTCTTTGAAACTCATGCTAGTTTTTATGAGGGTGCTAGAGCGTTCACGTTTGGTGGGCATGTGTAGTATCTCACCTTCTTGCAACTCTTATGTTGGCAAGCATACTTATCTGCCGAAGAGTCGGTCCATTGTGCTTAACCAGCTCGGATGTACAGACAAGTAGCCGCTAAGCTCTCGGGTGTTTCGTGTGGGCGGCGCAGTGTAAACATCAATTGGCAGCCATGCTTGCCAGTGCTCTACATCGATGCAGAGAAGTGACTGTTTCTGATGCCGAACTCGCTCATCTACTTCTTCACTGTTGATCTCCAACGCGGTTCTTAGTTACAAGTGTGAGCTCGGGAGCGAGAGGTTAAGAGGACGCTGATAGGTTTAGAGCATCAGGCTCTGTGGGTTTAGGGTTTAGGGCGTGCGTCAACGGATTCTTGAGAGTCCCTGTATTTTTTTGTGTCAACTGTAAATGTGCTGCTCAGGCAGTTCAGGGTTGTATCTGATACAGAGTAATTTTATCCTGGCTTTGGTCTCAAGCAATGAAGAAGGCTGTCCACTGAGCAAAGAATGGCAGGCCGTGCCGCTTTGTGACTCGCTCGTACCATGTCACCGCTGCAGGCGACAACGTAGTCAGGACTCGTTTCGACCTGGCTTCAAGATGTGATCTTAGTGTTGGTGTTCCAGTTTCGGTGGACGACGTCGTGATGGTGACCAGGAGAAACTTATAAGTAAATGAGCTCAGTTGGTGATGATGGTGTCAGATCACGGTTCTGCTGGGTGTTTTTGAGCTGCAAGGGCCCGGGTCGGTGGTGATGGCGGCGCGGTTTGTGAAAATTGCTTGCTTTTTGAACGCCGATGGGTGTGAGCTAGGAGGAAGGCGAGTCGCTGCTCGGCGAGAGATCATTGAGTGGGCGGGGGTGGGTGTTAAGTGAACGTGATTGGTGTTGCTGTGGTTATGGTAATCAGCCTTGAGAGCAACCAAAGTGTGCGACGACGTCCTCAAGCAGCACGCTGGCGGTTGAAATCTGAACGTGGTGCCCATGTGGGAAGATGTCCCTGTGGGATTTCGAGGGGCCAGCACCTGCACCGTCGCCAGGAGGTGGAGGAGGAACCGCAGGACCAGGGGGCTACAATAACTACCGCCCAACCGCCTCGATCGGCTCTGGGCGGCCATTCCCTGACGACGCGCCCAGTGTGGCGAGGGCAGGCACATCGTTCCGGCCCAGTATTGCCGTCATCATTGGTGTTCTCACGACCATGTTTTCGCTCACGTTCCTCTTGCTCCTCTACGCCAAGCATTGCAAGCGTTCTGCGGAGACCACGGAGGGCGAAGCGTCGCCTCCTGACGGCAATGCCGCCCCTGTCGCGGCTTTCCATGTCGACGCCGGCCTTCACAGAGCCATCGTGGAAGCCCTCCCCATGTTCACTTTCGCGTCTCTCCAGGGTGTCAGGGTATGTTCATCTGTCGTCCAATTTTATTAGTGCAACGTCTATTATGCCTCATGTACATTTTCAGTATCAATGGATCTGTTGTTTGAGACCGTTTACAGCTTGTTGTGAAGTGCATCGCATATGGCTGATGTCCTTGGCTCTGCTCTGCTCCAGGAAGGCCTGGAGTGTGCAGTCTGCTTGAGCCGTTTCGAAGATGCCGACATCCTGCGGCTGTTGCCCAAGTGCAAACACGCTTTCCATTTAGATTGTGTGGACACATGGTTGGTTTCCCATTCGACGTGCCCGCTCTGTCGGCATTGTATCACCTCCGAGGATCTTACTCTGGTCAAGGAGCTCGTGGCCGCTCGGAACTCGCAAGAAGCAGTGAACCTGGAGCTTGCTAGCGTGTCGGACTTGCCTCGCAGCTGCTCCCTTCCTCGCCGATCGTCTGTTGAGAGACGAGAGCGTTCTTCTCAGGCATGTCAATCCCTTTCCATCAATCAGCTTGGAGGATTTATCAAGTTTATCGCCAACAAATCCAATGCGATGTTCTTTGGCCTCATTTGGGCAACTTTGTTACTGGTCTTCGAAAAAGTATAGAGCCTGATTTGTGTTGGTCTTGAGTTGCGTCCAGATTGTCTTGCAAAGAGACAGCACAGACGGGACCATCACGACGAAGAGGCAAAGGTCCGTGGGACGCACAGATGGATTGCTGCTGGGGGATCCTGCACTGGAGAGTCTAGACGTGGGGCGCCGGTTGGGTCATCGAATCATCATTTCGGACGTGGTGATGCAGCAGCGGTGGAGCGACTTCGCCTGCACAGATATCTTGTTCCTCAACACGCACACTTTGTTCGGGCCCAGTGAACGATTGTCGGTGTCGCGCATGTCCACGAGCTCCAAGAGCGATCAGCCTCCACGCCCGGAGCTTCACGTGCGGCGCTCCAGCTCGAGCTCCAGGACGGACATCACGTCGTCGTCCACGGGCCAAGAGTTCACTATCGTGGATGGAAAAGCCAAACTGTCGTCCAGTTGGAGTAGGAACGATCGAGGCTCCACTTCCTGGAAGCATACTCCTGATTTTCCTGCTTCTGGGGATGTCAATATTGAAATGCCTCCGGAGCCATCGCGGCGGTCCACGAGCCGGCTCTCTGGCATTACTGATCGACCGCCGTTGCCGCACAAGGGCGATGGTAGGGGTTCGTTACCGTTGTTGAGGAGGGGCTTCTCGGTGGGAAGAAGCATCGTGGACCCCGAAGGCAGGCTGCTTCCCAGGACCGAGTTGAGGTCCATGTCGGTGATCACGCAGCTGGATCGATCCCGGAAGAAATACGAGCTGTTTGTCAGGGGAGTGGGGGACAGCAAGGCCAACCTCATGACGGAGGAGGAAAAGGCTCACAAGTGGCTCTCCATCGCCCAGAAGACGCTGAACCGGTTGGTGGGCCGAGAAAAGCGAGCTATGGATGGTCCCGGGACGCTATTACCCAGCTAGATTTGAGCTTCCACTATCCCCAGCTCGAGCGTCCTCCATTTTTGACACCTGATGAGTTCGTGGTTTGTGTGCGCAACCAGTTGCGGGGATTTTGTACAGCAGACCAAGAACACGTCCTGTTGAACATTGCAGTAGAAAGCTTTGCCCTTCTCTTCTTTAACGAAAGCTTGTAGAGCAAGCAGCTTTGGACTTCGGTAACTAAGCATGAAATTGAGCCTGTTGCTTGCACAGGATTACACATTAATGTCAGGGTACTTTCCGTGATTAGATGCAGTGCGTCCCACACTATGCATGCTGCGTGTGCAGGCGGCGGTGCAGCGCTACCTATGTGTGTGGTTCATGGAAGTGGAGGCTTCAGGACCATTTCTCCAGGTAGCCAATTGACTCAAATGAGGTACTCGACTGCAGGCACAAGGCACTCTTGTTACTTGGTTGTGGTGTCCCGATAGACGGGAAACTGCTTTCACTTGAGGTAGGTGCCGGGAGTGGTAAGGTGGGAGGTGCATTCAGCGGCCCCCGACGAACTGATTTCATGATGTAGAGGGCATGCACTGCTCCAAATGTGGTTTTACAGCAACTTCTGTTGGAAAGACGGGCTTAGGATTGTATTGATGAGTATATCAGTTCCCTCTTTTGAGTACAATGAGGAGTGCAGCATCCATGAGGAGTACCATGTTTGTATGATTCATTGCTAACGGCAAAAGCGTCGAAGACCTCTTCTGGTGAAGTGATGCGAATGGCCGGATAATCGGAATAAATTGCGCATTTATAGAATTTTCATAACGAACTTTCAAATGCGCATTGAAATTGCAAGTACCGATCAATGGGCAGACAATAGGAAAAAAATAAAATCGCTAAAAGATTCTGAAACATCAAATAAAGGAGAAGCAAGTGAAGCAGCCAGTGGGAGATGGGAGATGAGTACAGGAATGCGTCCATATGTTGAGACTCTTGAGCTTGAACATTTGAGAAATTCGATTCTCTGGTACGGCACGTTTATCTAAATATCAATGAGGCTAAGGGCCGATTTACACCTAGGGGACGGGCCAATTCAGCCCGTTTGAGGGCTGAAATCCTCACTCGTGATTGGCCGAAAGGCAAAAATTAGGCCCAACCCCCTTACACCTAGAGGCCGGGCCAATTTGGTGTCAGAATTTTTTTAATCAAGAAATGCAAGTTCTGACATGGCCCGAGCTCGGTGAATTGGGTGGACCAAGAATGGAAGGCCAATTCTTGGCCTTGGGGCCAATGTCAGATTTGTCTAAAAAAACCTTTTTTTAAAAAAAACATTTTTTTTTCACCAAATCAAATCCGTCCGTTTTTTGAGAAGTGCTGATTTTTTTTGGACTTTATTGAATTGGCCTGGCTTCTTGGCCCGAAGGCCATTACATATGGGAAAATCGGCCCGCATTCTAATCATATTATAATGAGGACTTGAGGCCGGCCCCAACCCAAAAACGGGCTGAAATTTCAAGCAATTGGCCCCAAGAAAACTTGGCCCGGCCCCTAGGTGTAAATCGGCCCTAACATGACAAACATTTCCAGCATACGGTATACGGTCTACTGCGGGAGTAGAATGAAGCTCTCATCTATCTCTGACTTATGCAGGGATTTTCCGATCTTCGCTAAGGGCCTATGTATAAGATAGTGGAGTAGGGTCCCTGCAGTATTACCAAAATACGATTTATGGTCGCTTTTGTAGAACTTTAAGGATTCCTTCGAGAATTCGCCCTCGTCGCAGCTACATTCTGTAACCCCAAGTCTTGCGAAGGCATCCTCAAGAAGAAACAACGAGTCAGCTCTCTCGCCTTTGTGATCTTCTTCCAGTTCAGCATCATCTGCGCTAGTGGGGGGGAAGTTAACAGCTGTGATTGTGTTGCATCCGGCAAATGTCTTCCTCAAGTGGTCTTCATCCTCGGTGGAGAGCGGATTTTCACAACCAGTAACTACCACAGAAAAATTGGCTTCGGCGCCAGTAAAAACTTTCTTAAAGAATACCCAAAGTCTCTCATCGTACACATCGACTCGATCTTTCTTCACCACATATACATAATGGGAGTAAGTTCCACCTATGTTTCCAACGAATGTCTTTATTTTATCATTCGCCTGTTTACTGCTCACAGTACCCGATTTTGCTTCTCCAAATCCAGGAGTATCAGTCACGTGCCATCCTCTACCCTCTCCTCTCTGTATTTCAGAAGTAACACCTCTTGCACTGGAGCATGCCTTGAAGTGGATGTCGGAAGGATCAAGATTGCCACACGTTAGCATTTGTGCAGTGGTAGACTTGCCAGAACCTGTTCTTCCGAACAGTATAACTTTCTCACTGCTCCATGCATGAGTCATCAATGACTTGTCTTCCCGAGAGATGGGTACTGTGAATGGTTCCAGACTGTCAATGAGGAGGTCGAGATATGGACCACCGGCATCGTCTCTAGATTTCCGTACAACAGTCGCAGCTCCGAAGAGACTGCAGTTTACGTAATCCCCTTGCAGCACAGCAACGGCGTTAGAGCCCCCCATGAAAACAAGTTTCATGACTTCGGTCCACCTAGACAGGTCATGTTGGCCTTCTTCACCCATGGCATAAATGATCTTTATGCCTTGTCCCGCCATTCTTCTCAGTGAATTTCTCGATATCCATCTCCTCGCGGTCTCCAAAGGGCTATCGTTTGAGTGTTCAATAACATCCGTGGTCAATTTGACGTCATGCCCCCGTTTCTGAAGTGCTGCTGCTACACAGCCCCAGTATGTCTCATCGGCAGGACATCCAGAGGAGCCATTACCGATCACAAGGATCATAGTCGTAAATTGGGGGAGATTCGAATGAGTGAGATGTCCCGTCTCCCAACCGATTAGATCGCAGCTCGTTTTCCCTGCATCACCTCCAAATGTAAAACATAGTGGTGAGACTTCAAGTAAGCAATATCCCGCTCTTGAAACTCTACTGCAAAAGCTAAGGCAGGCGGCTTTTGCACCCCATGATGCATTCCACCATACCTACAGATTTTCCATAATAGTGACTTTAAAGACTCTGCCACAAAATATTATCGAAGTCTCTGTTCTACTGTCCGCTCTGCTAGCGTCCACCTTGAGCTGAAACAATGAAGGATTTCACATTGAAAGAGAAATATATAAAAGAGATGATTCAGGAGTAGCATTCGAAAGCAGTTGACGTATGAGTGCTCTAGGTACGACACATACCTTGCACTCACGATCTCTGCGTCGACAAAGTACTTCGTTGCGTGCGCCTGATTCAGTCCCTCGATCTCAGATAGGTCCCTACAAACAAAATAAAAAATACTTGAGACAAAAATGATCTAGAACTGATACAAAATACACTACAGGACAATGTTCACCAGCGTACACAAATTGGCATCGGAGAGGTGGAGCTTAGCACAAACGGCTAAGATGTAGTATCGGCGACCTTCCATGTATTATTTCGTGCAGAATGTAGCAAGCGGGTACATTTGCCGAGGTGAGGTCGTCGATACTACATGTGTCCCGCACAAACTAATGAGTCGCTCAGTTCCAATGATCAAGTTTATCTAATGTCTTCCTTCCCACCTGAGTGGCTATCAAAACAGATCTAAAAGAGAAATGATCACATACGAAGATAAAGGAATGGATAAGAGTAGCACGGATCTCTCAACATACCAGAGAGGCGCGATCTGCAATGTCAAGGAACTCAAGCAGGAAGTGTGATATCTCCCAGTTCGTGTGCACTAACTTATAGTGCCCCTCAACAGGGACCCTCCCAAGCTACTGCAGCTGTTCATCTGCCATGAGGAAGGTAAGTCTTTCTTCCCCGTAGTAAGTTCCCACTTGGACCGTGCCTTCAAATAATTGTTTACAGACACTTCGATCTTGACTTTGATCATCATCTGTAGAGACATTCAGAACAGCCTAAGTACCTACTGTTACATCCCGGTACTTCACCGTACGTGTTGCGGAGGGCGGGACCGGTCAGGCTTGGGAGATTCCAGGCGGCCAGTCACAGCAGATGGCTCCACACTGATTGACTCAGTATTACCACATTAATCAGCTCCAGAGGCTGCCAAGCACATCGGATACGATCTCGATAAGCGCCTAATTAGTGTGGTATCAATATATAAATTGAGATTTTAATTTTCTCAATATTTGTATGTGTAAAAAAAATAAAATACTGAGGCACATTCTCACCGTTCGAATTTCCTAAATGATAATTTTTCACATGCCCTTGTAACCGCCAAAAATAGGCCTTAGTATTTCAGCATATCCTTACAAAATATATCAAGCATATTACTAAATTTTATGTCCTACAAGTGTAAAAAAATATATGATCATGTACGTAACTTGCCTAGGAACAAGAATTTGAAGAGCCTTGGATCAAATCTACTACTAAAATGGTTTTTTGGGCTCCAAAACATTGATTTCTCTTCTAATAATGAGGAGAAAACTCAACTTTCAACTTCAAATGTTATCATCTCACAAATGGTGAGGGATTTTAGGTTAAGATTTGGCATTTATGATCAAGTATAAGTTAGGTGCTGAATCTTACAATTACAATCTTCAAAGTACCTTACATATTGAGAAATAGTAGCTTGCATTGAAAGAGGGCAGTTTTGAGAGTATAATATTGGAAACAGGACTTGTAGTTGCAGGGGTTAATTGCAAGGCTTAGTAACTCTATGAAGTCGACGCTCAAGCTGTTATAGTTCATATCTACTTTCTAAAAGCATGCGTTGTGCCCACAAATGGCTCTTGCAAGAACACGTAATTCGTTATAATGGTATTATTCACTGATTTTGAGAAATGTGGGTTTAGGTGGAGTCGAGCTAAATGTACCCACACAGTACATTTGGCTCAACTCAAGCTCAATTTGATAATCTGAATATTCCCATTATAACGAATTACGTGTTCAAGGAGTACTTGCGTCTTCTCGCTCCAACGCGACCTCCAAGGCTCACATTATTAGCCGTTTTTCGCCATTGAGCTCCCGGTCTTGTCAAATCCGGTTCACTTTCCGTGAGTTCTTGCTCTCCATGTAACAACATGAGGACAAACCCTCCAGCCTTTGCTCTCTTGCGCATGAAAGTTGCCGATTTTTTGGACAGCTCTTTCGCTGGTCGAATAGTTGATTTCTTGGACAACTCTTTCGCTGGTCGAATAGTTGTTTGCAAAGCCATTGCTTACAGGTTGTAGGCCGTCACTCTCTGTGTGGTGGGACCTACTCCCCCAAAATCCACATGTTATTTGAAGGGCTTCACCATCGCCCTAGGCAAGTGGGCTTTGCAAGGTGGTTTGGGGATGCAACAAGGGATACTCTAAGTGTCTCACGAGGCCTCGTTTAATGGCATCTCTACTCGAGGTCATGAACCTGAGCTCTAAAGTGGAGGCTTCACGCCGCTGCTTAATGCGTTTACTTGGGCAGCGGACGGTGCTCCACGAACTAGTTGTCGAACCCTGACATGCTACTCCCACGGGTCATTGTGGCCGCGGCTGATTCGCTAACAATAAAAGATTCCGCAGCCGGGAAGCCCTAGCATGCTCACTAGTAAGCATTAATCACACATTAGTCACCCCATAGTGAAGCTAGAAGGTCTTCACACGACTTAGCTGGTGCCCAAGCCCGGGTCATATTCTCTGGAACCTGCAAGACTAAATCAGCGGTTTGGAGCCGCGGTGCGGCACTCCTCAGCCTCCGGCCCCTCAATATTTCGTGATTTACAGGATTGAGTACCGCCGTTGCGGATGCTCTAAGTGGCTGCCTTGTGGGTTGGCCGTTACTTAGTTTCTTTGAGGATTAGAACTCTTCCTTAGAGGTAGGAGAATAGTGTATTCTTGGCTGCGCGCACCGCAATGGCTTGCGTGCTCTTTCAGAGCTCCCTCTGACCTGGCTTTCGTCGGTAAAGGAATCGTCGGTAATAGTATGATTGAACCCATTATATGCCAACAAGAAGTCATTCTACTAAAGTAGTCAATCGGCAACTTGACCTTCGTGGTCTAATCAACTGAGCACCGGCGACTCATTGATGCGATTCATTGACTTGGTGACCGAAGGGCTAGAAACATTTCAGAGAGTAGTCGCTTTCGGATGACCGAGTTACCGACGATCGTCAGCGGAGACGTCAATGATCCTTCACGTTTTTCTTTTATGAATATACTACTCCTACCAATTAATGTTGTAACCAATCGAGCAACACACATACAACTGTCTCAGTATGAGGTCCAAGTATGAGGTCCGAGACGCTTCCAAACTGCAAATCGTTTACACAGCACGTGGGGGGCATCACGCCATGAAATAAGGATACTAGACTATTTTTGAAGGCGCTTATCGGGATTGTATCTGATGCCATTCGCTTGGCAGCCTCTGGAGCTAATTAATATGGTAATATTGAGTCAATTAGAGTGGAGCCGTGCATCTGCTGTGACTGGCCGCCTGGAATCTCCCAAGCCTGACTGGTCCCGCCCTCCGCAACACGTACGGTGAAGTACCGGGATGTAACAGTAGGTACTTAGACTGTTCTGAATGTCTCTACAGATGTTGATCAAAGTCAAGATCGAAGTGTCTGTACACAATAATTTGAAGCCAAGGTCCAATTGGGAAGTTACTACGGGGTAGATCGACTTACCTTCCTCATGGCAGATGAATAGCTGCAGTAGCTTGGGAGGGTCCCTGTAAGGGGGCACTATAAGTTAATGCACACGAACTGAGAGATATCACACTTCCTGCTTCCTTGAGACGTCTTGAAGAGTTCGATCCGCCAAGGGTTCGATCGCTGTTGCTGCTCTCTGTGTATCTGGTACGTTCAGTGCTCCATGCTACTCTCCACCTCATCAGTGCGATACCACAGCATCGTTCAATTATATCTGCAAATAAGCAAAAGACGAGTACTGATTGTCGATTTGTTGTCTTTAGCTTGCACACCCCTTGTTTCACGTATTCGTGAAGCTCCAGTCTATCCTAGAATGTCATTCTGGAAGTTGCGAATATTAAGATGACATCTTTGGCTTCTCACTTGAGGTGTACTCGTGTCCAAGCCTTACGTTTGTATTCTCTCGTCTATCAGGGTGGGGGTGATGGCGAGCCCTCGTGGCAAAGTGATACTATTCGGGAGAACTGGAGCTGGAAAATCCACTGTATCGAATGCCCTCGTGAAGGGAAGCATCGAAGGCGACCTCCCTTTCACGATTGGTCACGGCGTCAAAGGTTGCACGTCCGAAATGAGCACAAATGAAGGAAGGGGATGGACCGTCACCGACACTGTTGGTCTCGGAGAGGGGCAAGATGGTCAAGTAGCCGATGAAACTGCTGAGCAGAAGATATGCGAGTTTCTCAAGCGAGTGAAAGGAGAGTACTCGCATGTGATATATGTCAAGTCGGCGAAGAACAGATTGGATGTGATCGACGAAATGATCTGGAAAACGTTTCAGCGCATCTTCAAAGGCGCTGAATCGGCCTTCACGATTCTGTTCACCAAGGGTAATGTATCGTGGCTGAATGAGAACTGGGACAGACTTCCGGATTGGGTTCAAGAGCTGGGGAGGGACAACGTATTCATCACAGACCTACCTCCAGTGGCGCCGAGGCCGGTGCAAGAAAAGAGGAACCAAGTAACCAGAGCGGCGTCCATAGCGAAACTTGACCAAGACCTGTTGAATCACTTCCAAAACAGAGGAGGGCAATACGCAAGGCCTGACATTTCCGGCATGAACGATGCTGCTCTTGTAGCTGAGAGTACGTCCGTACTCGATTACATTTCCAACTTGTTTAGTAGCTTAATGAATGGGCTTACAAGAACCGTTTCAGCAATTACGTCGTTCAACACGATCATGGACTTCTTCACGAATTTGGTCTAGTAGGACTTCCACTCGTACTGCTCAAGTTTATAGCTAGCTAGCTAACTAGCATGATATTCTAGCTTCAGTTGTTACAGAGCACAAAGTATTGCCACAGTTACAAGTATACACATATTTGTCACTTTGGTTTACTTTTTGAGGTTCGGTTTGCTCCACACAAAACAAACCAGCCACTTTCCTATCACCAGCATTCTATTGCAATTTTTTTATTTTTTACAATGTCGTCAAGATTGATAAGATTGATGTGAAGATTCGTTAACCAATGAATTTCAATGTGTGTTTTTGGGAGTTTGAAACCTCAAAACTGTGATTTTCTACCTCTATGCACTCTCCAGGGCTACGAATCAAATTATTTTATTTTATTATTTTATTTTATTATTTATCTATTTTTATTTATTTTTTAGTTATTTATTTTTGTCTCTTTTTTGAAACTTCCAACGGTAAAATCTTGTACTTAAGAGAATGCTTGATTACCGTATAAAGCACTAAGTGTTGGATGTTTACCATTTGAGCGATCGTAACATCCGAAGATTGTTTTTGATAGTTTTGGAGGCTGCCTTGTAAAATTAATATAATCTTCAACTTGACTTTAAATTTTTTTAGTATTCTTATAATTAAAATAAGTTTTCAGTTTCTATATATATATAATTTTTTTTATTGTTTTTCTCCTTACCCTATTTGGGCTCAAAAGCAAGAATTCACGTTAAATAATCCGAATAATCCTGACATTGAAGTATAGTTTCTCAAATTTTGCACACACCTTGTAGTATTGGAACACTACACCAAATTATAGCCCATAATATTCAAGAGTTAGACCCTTCACCTAGGCTGCCCCAAAAGCAAAAACCCATTTTGGATTTCAAAGAGCTCTAGGGGTTTGTGATATGAGTTTACTCATTACATTATATCATATAAGGGGTTTGTGATTTGAGTTTACTCATTACATTATATGATACAAGGAAGGGGATTTGCCATTTACTCACAACTCTTATAGCTTATCCAACTCTTCAACGTGCAAAGTTTGCTATTGCTTAATATCTTGGTAACTGGCATCCCATGAGATTGGAGCAGAATCAAAAATATCCACCACACATATAGCATGAATATTTGAGGGTGGTTCGTTTGCAACAAGGAAATTTTGTTCTTCTTATCCAACAAGTAAGTTAATTCTTCGTATTTCTTCTTTGGTTTGCTTGCTATATTGGGATTCGGGCCATCATTGAGCAGTCCACCTTATTAACACCTTCCAGATTTCTTAATATTGTGATTACATTCCTCTCGCACCAACCTCGGCGCTTCAGAAGGTGTGCTTGTGCTGAGTACGTTGTCCTGAAGTTCTTCCAAGCTGTCATGGAGCCATTAGGCTCAAAATTTCCCACTTGGCTTCGTGTGAGAAGTACTCATTTCATATTAGCCAACACTGAATATGACATCCACAACCACCACTTTAGGATGACCGACATTCACAAATGGAACATAATCGGACATTCACGGAATTTCTATAGTGGATACTGCGAGTACATCTGTATTATTCATCATCACTTTCATCACTGTATGCCACGAGCCCTAAACTATTATTGCTGTCTCCCACTTTCCCAGTTGCTGCAACAACTTGCTCCTTAGGGCTAGCAGGTGGGGACTCCAATCTTGCCTTTTTCGGCTGTGGTTTAATCTTGATGGAAACGGACAACGCGGCTTTCGGCTGCGGTCTCTTCCCCATCAACGAGGGCTTCAGTGCCTGCAGGCAACACACAGCAAGAGCAGATCTCAATTTCAGGACACTTATGCTCCAGGATTACACCAGTTCAAGGTCACTAATCTGCCTGGTGTATAAACATATCACGTGGAAAAAAAACTTACCTCGGGTTGTAGTGTCGTTAATGGCTTGGCTTCTTCTGCGGTGATTGTCCTACTGGCGATCGCTGTCTGCAGGTTATCATCACAATTGATTTCAATTTTAGTTACTTTAGGTATTCTATAGCAAAAAACGGTTGGACTTGTAGCATAACAGGATATTATACGATCAACGAACGCATGATTTTTGATTTGCTGGACGCACATGGAAGTTTGTGAGTTCGCGTGCTTCAGCATCTGCAGCTTCCTGCTCCTGTTGCTGTCTATACTGCAAGCCATATCAAGACGAATTAACACCGGTGTCAAGCATATCATGTATATTGCAAATTTCGAAGTTAAGACCAGCACGGCAACTAGACAAGTCCTCCGCAACCCTTTGAGCGAGTTAGCTACTAAATTAGCTCACTCAGAAATAACTGAAATATGCTTAGGATAACAAGCTCCTCAATATCTTAGAAGAAAAAGGAGCACGACTTCAAAATCCCCAACTAAGATCAATCGTACCCATGTCCCGGCCACAATTAGCCATGCTCACCGTCTCCAAAGCATCCAAAAACTCAGTTTCGTCTTCGTCTAATGCCTTCGGCGGTCCTGTGAACACATCCAAAACCGAGATTGTGAGTAGCCAGTGGGTTATTGAAACGTACAGTTACAATAAGTTACAAACCAACAAACACATCTATTTCTAAAACCTCAGATGAAAGATTTAGGAGCATAGTCAAGAGTCTATCCAGCACACAGCAATTGGTGCATCTGCAACATAGAAGAACAGAGAACGAAGTGTGTTGAGGACAGACGGTGCTTAAAGCGCTCATTGAACTCTGCATCTTTCTTGTCAGCATTTTCCTTCAAAATCTGCAACATAAAAAAAACATGTACTTTATGCTCCAATCTCATAAACTCAGAGCTACAAATGCCGAAGAGGCAACAACCTGAACTTATCACTCGAAAGTAAGCACTGATCTTTAATTTCTTAGGACTAGTGATTATCGATTAGCACCAGAATAAAAGCGAGCACAAACCTCGTACAAAGGTCGGTCGTCATAAATCTCTTGCTTTTGGTCAGTCTGAGGAACGCTGTCAATCTCAGCATCCGTCTGCACACACATTGCGTACGTAACGATGAGGGTGACTGCCAGGAAGATAGAATACAGAAATTATAACCTTGTAGATAGGTTACCTGGGAGGCAGCCACAAAGTTCATGAGTTTCAATTTAGGCTCTGCCATGACTGGTGGTCACTGATTCCCTGTGGTTTGGTAGGTACTGTCGCCAGCTGCTTCGGGGAGTCGCTGCCTGCAACACACAGTCGATCCATTAAACCCTAAACCCTACTCCTGAACACAAATCCGCATCTCTCATTCTCGCATCCATTGAACATCATCGGGCCACGGATGTAAACAATTTCGCATCTTCACGTTACCGATGGAATACTACAATCCTCCATATTCTGTACCCGTCGTAATTTGGACGTTTCAAACACAAATAGCTAAAGCACAAAGTATGTAAAGTCAGAATGACGCAATCGGAAACGTGGGAACAAGAATGCTAATGACAATGTGGAAACCCTAATTCAATCAGCAAGTCCTGATACAAATTCGTCAAGTTCATCATTAATTGCTTCTCTCGTCAGTTCCAATATTATTACTCAACTCATCAACTCCCGAATCAATCAACAAACCAACAAAAAATCTTCCCATATGGAATGCTTGCCAAATCGATGAACATACATACCTGAGAAAATCTTGGCTCCAAATTGCAACAGTTCCGCTCTCTCACCAACTCGACACCGTACTCACTCCATTGTAAAGGGTACGTATCAAGAACGGGCTGTCAGTGTATGTAAACATCGCTAGAGAATTTGCGGCCAATATTTAAGATGTAACACTATGCGAAATTGCGAGAGAAGGCAGTTCAGGAGATCATGCAACATGAGAATCTCGGGAAGCGCAACCCTAGGAACGCTTTACCTTCGTCTGTTCGTCTCCTTAGCAGCGTGATACCCTCCCGACCGAGGTATCAGTACGGGTATCAGTAACTGACCCGCCCGCATCAAATAAACGTTCAAGCATGCCCGAACAATTCAAGAACTCCACAATTTTCAAATGGGTTCGTAAGAAATTTTTATAATTCGAATTGTGCTCTCTCTAGATGTCGATACACTCACTCACAATACATTTTAAATATTTTGTCACTCCTTGGTTTGCACTTTCTTTATAGTAAGGTGCTCAATAATGGCTCAATTTTCATCATGGGAAATCTACAAGTTCTTACTAGTGCAAGCAATTTTCTTGTACGAGGAAAAATTATTAGAAAGATAGAGCAAGTGGAATCATTATTTTTGAATTCTTCTACGACAAGTAATGCATTTCGAAGTTGAATATAAAGATGTTACTAAAATGGTGCCCTTAAGCGACACCCTGTGATGTTTGCACTCAGTGCATGGTTTTTTTGTATGAAGAAGCTACTTTGTACCTCTAATTGAAGATTACTAGAGCTCCAGTATGGGACTTGCTCCGTTTTAGACCACTCTACTATATTTATTACTTTTGACACGAACAAAATTCAATTCCATCGTTAGTATATCAGAGCACAGATGGCACTTCTTTTATTATATCACGCCTTTGGAGTGTAAGATGTGTATGGTGGTCAAATATACATACCCACCCTAGCTTAATTTTTTTGTACATATCCTCGTGTGTGAAATCATGAAAACACTTACAATACTTGATTATGGATTGAATATTACATACAATATAAAATACTCTAACTTGAATGTTCATATATTTTTATTGAGCATACTAGTGGGGAATCCGTGGGGCTAAGCGTTCGTGGCAACTACCAAGGAGGATGGGGGAGGGATAAAGGAGCCCCCTATTTTTTAATGTATTGGTTCAAATTGCCAAGGAGTATGCTCCAAGGGTAATTTGGGGCCGCAAACCTCATTTTTGAATTCAAAATCATCAAAAATGGCTTTGGGGGGGGGGGGGTCTCCACGGATTCTAGGGTGCCTCCTTGGTAGCTGCCACGAACTATTGCCCAATCCGTGGTACCAAGGGATGGAAGTTTATTTTGAGTTCAGCACTTTGCTAGAGACCAACGGGAGGAAGTTTACTTTGAGTGCTTTTTTTAGAGACGCATTCACTCATTCGGGTAGAAGAACACTAGGGTGGCACAATTACGGCCACCCCATAGTATTCTAATTGTACTTCAAGTCAATGCACCTTCAACTTCTTCTCTTGTTTGAGTATTGTGGATATTTACGGCTATTTTTGGTTTCTATCTGAGTTGTCACTGTATTGTTGTTGTGTTGCTCGTTGACGTTGTTGTTGTTGTTGTTTAGCAAGTCTATTGTTGTGGTACAAAGGATAGTGATTGGTATGAGGCTAAGTATGCTTGTTGATTTCTTCGAATGACAGGCACAAGTAGAAAATAGCATAAAAAGACATCGATAATGACTTGTCTCTAATCATGGTAGAGTGCCTATTTAATTGTGCTTCTAATGGCATCAAAGTAATTTATTAAATTTGTCTTAATTTTGTATTTATCTAGTAGGCTATGGTATTGCTTATTACACCAAATATAATAATTTATTTTAATGTCATTAGAAGCACAATTAAATATGCTCTCTTGCATCACTAAGAACAAATCACTACGGATGTCACTTTTTATGTCATTTTCTACTAATGAGGATAAAATATAGCAAACCACTATAGCAGGTTCGTTCATTATTAATCCTATTTCAAAAAACGTAAAAAATAGAAATTAGAAGCCAAGAAGAATGGAAAGTTGGGAAATCATATCATGAAAAGGGTATCCAATATTTGAGAAATTATATCTAAAATCTGCTTTACTGTGACAAAATGGTACCCAAAAGTTGAGAAATTATATCCAAACGGAAGAACAGAAGAACAAATTTCAAAGAATCTATTTTTGGCATACGGACCTTGTTTTCGCAAAAAATAAATATTCGTTTGTTGAGGATCGAACCTGCTATGGTGGTAAGGTATGTGTTGTTGTGTTAGTGTTCAAGGTTTGCTTTAATGTTGCAAGTATTAGAGCGGGCATAGCGGTTGCATGTATGAAGTTTGGCGGTAGTATCGAGGTTTGAGCTTGACGGTGGAAGATTGGAAGCTTTAAATGTAGGAGCGATTTGCTAGCGTTTGTGAGGGCTTTTCTGTGAATGCTTTGAGGTATGGGTGACCTAAATGGGAGTTGAAACTCCTCTGTACTTTGGAGGTTCATAGGTACTCATACTAGAGGTTTATATTTCAAATAGGTAAGATAAAGCTTACCACGGGTCTATGGTGGATGGAAGGTTGAAAGAAGGAGTGTCATAATTTAAGTGCTCACTGACCAAATCATGGTTTTGAAGGTGGTCCAAAGGGCCAAAAGGCTGCAATAAAGGCAACATATATGTATGTAAGATTGTGGTAACAGACGAGGTGGAGGAGACCGTGGCATGATGGTTGGTGAAACAATTAAGAGGTGCAAATCGCTTCCACCAAGAATTCTTGTGTCGTAGTGGGTATAGAGATTTGACCTTGTTGAGACCTAAAGAACATGAAGGTTTTTGGCCATTGTTCCCTCTGAAGGGGACCCCATCAAAAGTAGCGCTACAAAAGTCTAAATTGCATAAATTAATCCTTGATATTCTAATTGTTCATAACCAAGAAGGAGGCGCTTGTCATATCGGTTGCTGAGTGACCGTAGCAAATAATTTTAGCATAAAAATTATTAACTTAGACAAATTGCTTCAGTGCATAAGTGCATTCAAGTGATTATAAGATCAGAGACAAACATGCATTTTATCACCTCAACTCTATTGCATTGCTCTATGACTATTAGAAAATAGCATTTAAAGTGACATCCGTAGTGACTTGTCTCTAGCGGCGCCCAATGCATGTTTGAATTTTGCTTCTAATGACATCAAAATAAATTACTATATCAGTTGTTTATTTTGATGCTATTAGAGGCATTACTTAAACATATTCTATTTTGTTACTACGGACGTCACTAGTGAGACTGGATGTACAGTTTTATGAAATCCATTTTGAGAACCTGATTATAGATTTTACTTAGTGATACTTTGTCTAAAGTTGATGCAGAAATTCTTCCATTGAGCGGATTTTTTGAGGGCTGTCGATGGAGATTACACAAAAGTATGCTTTGAGGTGCAAATGTACATACTATAAGAAAACCCTGTTTTTTTTTTTTAATATTTAAGCTAAACATCCAAAACGTCTGAGGATGTCCGCGCCTATTTTTAGCAGAAAAGCACATTATAATAGAAATCGTCATAAATGAAAATAAAGAGGAGCTATTAAGATCTCAACCGTACAAACTTGTAATAGACTTATCGAAGATCATGTGACCAAAATTTGAGTCATGAGGCCTTGTAGATCGGGAGATCATAACATATTAATATCAAAAACAAACTCCAAAATTTCATCATTTTCACTTTGAGGTGGAAATGCTACCAATATACCTATTGCAATGAAAAAATCACCAACTAGAAAGATGTTCACCTTGATCTTAATAAGTCCTTTACCCAACAACAATTCATCAAAAAAATTTCTTGGCTCAAATAAAAGCCATGCAATCGTAAAAACTACCGAACATTTTACGAAGGAAAAATAGTCCAAAACTAGACCCTTTGCATTCAATTTCATGTCTTATCTTCAAAACATCTTCGATCTTGTTAAGTTTTCTACCACTTAGACTAAACTCTAATTGAAGGCCATTCCAAAGAATTAAGTTGAAATCCAACGTTGGATGAGGGAGATATAGCTCCTCAAATATCATCCATTTTCTCACTTTTCTGTTGACAAAACATCATTGCAAATCCAATAGCAAAATCATTTGGATCAAAAAACTTCTTACTACAAAGTTGTTAAGAATCACCTTAAGATCATGACCATGAAAAAAAAATCATGAAAAACTATTTTTAATTCCACATAAGTGGCTTGCAATGGTAATACATGCCCCAATGCCCCATGCTTGGAAACCCAAAAACAAGAGTTGTCTTCACTAAAGTGCATTCCATTAATTCATACTTTGTTTTATGGGCTTGAAAATTTTACAACACAAACTAGACTTGATTTGGAACCTAATCCAAGTGATTTCATCCAAAACGGACCTCGGATGAAGAAGATATGGCTCTTCAAAGTTTCTGATGTACATCCAAAATGTCGTTTTTTGACATCGCGGGCGTTTAAGGGTTCAGGGACTCTTAAGAATAATATCAACTTCTTCTCTTATTGCTTGTCCTCTGTTGGCGCGGGTCTCCGATTAGGCTCTGTCTCTGATAACCCTCAACCCTCAAATACTTAAAGAAAATATAAAAAGAAAATAAAAACAATAGACAATATTTTTTGGCTTACTTCAAGAAGGAATTAAATATTATTGGTTACTTATAGATTAGAGTATTATATTCTATTGGCAAGATAATACATTACTTTATCATCAACAATCAATATTATACAAACTGAAGCAATTTTACAAGAGATATGAATTTATGAAAGTAGCTATTTAATACAGTTTAGGAGACAATTCTAGAAAAGTATTAGTATTAGGAAAGTTAGTTGGAAACTTAGTTAGGGTAGAAATAAAAGGTAGTTAAGAGTTTGAAAGAGAGCCTATCACCATGAGAGACTATAAATAGTCTCATGATTGTAATTTCACACTTTTTCCATCAATAAAGATTATTTGATTTGTTGTGGAAGAAACTCTATGACTTACAATTATACATGCTTTGTTGTGGAAAGAACTTTGAAGCATTTGGTATTTGATTTGTTGTGAAGGAAAACGTAAAACCTTTTATAGTTAATGTGTTGTGGTTGATACCAAGAAGATGTCATCAGATGTCTATAATAATGCCTGCAAGAATGTCTAAGATGACGTTCATGAAAATGTCTAACACGATGTCTATGAAGATGTCGAAGATGACATATACGGCAACATCCAGAACCATCTACAGGGATGATTTTCATCGACTTCAGTAGATGAACAGAGGCGGCTAGGGTTTGCTTCCGCCGCCATAGTTAGGTCATAAGACCTTTAAGTAGAATTAGAGGCCGCAAGAAGCTCATTTTTGCCTTCATGTTTTCAAGGAGTTAATGTTTAGTGTAGAGGCTAAGGTTTGCTTCTTCATGTGGCAAGGATTTGCTGCCGCCGCCATAGTTAGGTCATGAGATCTTTAAGTGAAAGTACAAAGCTCATTTTTGCCTTAGTTTTTCTAAAGAGTTGGTGTTTAAAGTGTGGAGGATTTCAAAATTGTTTCTATTCAGTTTTAGAATGATTAGTAACTACAATAAGAGAATAGTAGTTGTAGAAATCTAGTAGCTCTTAAGTAGTGCTTAAGATGTACTGGATTTCAAAAGCATCATGTACAAGAAACCCTAGGACTTGTAGTATTTGATTTGTTGTGGAAGAAACCCTAGTACTTGTATTTGATTTGTTGTAGCAGATGTATATAATGATGTGTGCAAGGATGTCTACAAGGATGTCTATGATGATGTTTGTAGGGATGTCTAGGTATCGACAGCAAGCAATGGTAGTGGAGGGGCTTCCGGAGTTCAAATTGTGGGTGCATAGTATATCATAGTTGTTGACAGGCGTATTAGTAAATACTCTAGTTTGTATTGTCTGAGGTCCTAATGACCTAAGCAATATATGTTTCATTCACACTTTTTGATGTGACAGTGTTTACTGTTGATGTTATGTAAGACGTCTGTAGATTACAGTTTTGATGACTATAAAAACATCTAAAAATGTCATCCTAGATGTCCTTTCATATGCCCCAAAACATCAACAATAACATTGTTGCAAACATCATATTTAACACAAAACGTTTACATCAATGTCCTATAGGATGCCGCTACAAACATCTGAGCAAACATCACAAATTTAAGAAAGACATCAACCTAAGCATCATTCTACGCACTAGAGACATCAATCTTGACATCGTCCTAGGCACTGGAGACATCCATCTTGACATCGTCCTAGCCACTTGGAACATTAAGCAGGAGACATTGATGTCTAAAGTGATGTCTAACAGCAACGTCATTTGACCCTAAAACCCTCCAAAATGTTGTTAACGTGGCATGCCACGTCATTTTCCCGGGTTCCACGTCGGATTTTCCGAGTGCCACGTCAGATTTTCTCGGGTCCACGTAGAATTTTGGCGTTGCCACATCACATTCTACGTGAGTATCAAAAAATTCCACATCAGAATGTAATTCATTGCCATTTGGCACTGCACGTCCACATGGCGCTAATGTGTCACCTACGTGGCACACGTTTTACCCTCCGAAAGTTACCGTCTAGCCCTGATGTTTTTAGATAATTTTAGATGTCTAAGTGTCTAACTTGATGTCTTCGATGTTTAAGTTGATATCTTGGATGTTAAAATGTTCGATATCGACTTACTTGATGTCAACGTGTTAGATTTAGACATCACAGACATCAGATTTAGACATTAAAAAAATAGGGTTTTCTTATAGTGACAGCTTGGTGGCTTGCATTTAACAAGGTACGTCACTTCATTAAGCCACGTTTTCTTTTCTTGTGCAATTATTTTGGAAAACTGGCAATGAGACAATGGACCAGAGTTTTCTATTGCAAAATCATATTCTCGTCATTGTTGAGCAGAGTGAACATGACAGAACTACAAAACTAAAATTAAACTAACTAAGTCATAAACAACAATGAATATTTTGATGCCAGTTCCTACTACACTAAATTTAATAATTAGTGTTAGATACACTAATTTACATAAACATGTTATAAGTTTTTACGTTGTTCAATAGTTTTACCCACTATATTGGCCAAGATGGGGGTCCTTATATAGTATTAGAATCAATGCTCTTGGTAAATTTTTTAAAACAAAAGTAAAAACTTATAGCATTTTCAAATCTTATAATAATCTAACACTAATTATCAAATTTAGTGTAGTGTATTTGCAATGCAATAAATCCTACAAATCCTAAGCACTGGATTGAGACAAAAACAAAAACAAAACGCACCTACAGTACCCTTGAGAGAACTCGGGCTCCTTCAATGCTCTTAGAGCTTCTCCAGCGGAGACTCTGGGAGGGAGGAAAACGGTAACCTACTGGGAAACGCAGGAAATAGAATCGCACCGTTAACTCTGTAACGTTAGCGTGAAAGTCGGGCTCGGCCAAGGACACCTAGGGCGCGGCCAAATTGCAGAATGTAGAGAGCTCTTTACAGAGCCGGTCAAAGCAAATATTCCTGTGTTTTGCTCCTTTTTGGAAGGATGGCGGGAAGTGGGAGAAAGCACTCGCAGGCTGCACCGCTCATGTCTGGTGCCGCGCTTTTCAGCAGCGCTTCTCCTCCAGCGCCGAAGCCCAAGAAGGGTCGCAATTTCACACCCGAGGAGGAGCGCCAGTTGTGCAGGAGCTTCTTGAACGTTTTTCAGGATCCGTGTGTGGGGAATGGATAGAGGAAGGACGCTTTCTGGGAGTCAGAGGATCACGGTGCACTTCAACGAGCATGTCACCACTGGTAGTCGCCTTGCTCGCTCGCTTGAATTCAAGTTTCATGTAATTTGCCACGATGTGAGCAAGTTCGGCAGATGCTACGCGCAAGTGGAGCGACTCAACGTGAGCGGCACAAACACGGACGACACATTGGAGAAAGCCTTGAAATTGTACAAGATCAAGGCGGCTAAGAATTCGGATTTCCTGTTCCTGCATTGCTGGTGGTTGCTGAAGGAATCGCCGAAGTGGGCCGACGGATTTGGAGGAGCCAAGAAGACGACACCTACGAAGCGATCTCGAGCTGCGGAGGGGTCGGACCGAGAATCCCACTGCGAAGATATGGAGGCGCCCGTAGTCGGAGGGCCTGAGGCAGCACGAAGCGCGAGAGCGGGCCGCACATTCAAGCGGCCGATCGGCAACCGCAATGCGAAGGACGATCACAAGCAGGGCAAGCTCCGCAAGCTCGCAATCAGAGCGCAGGCTGCCGCCACGAAAGACATGGCTGCCGCGACGTGGAGAAAAACAGAGTTGCTGCAGGAGCAAAACGTCCTCATGTTGTTCACAACCCTGGATGTGCAGATCACCGATGCTGGGGCGAGGGAGTACCTGCGCCTGCGTCGCGAGATGGAGCTTGCGAAGCTTCGACGGAGGCTTGACGAGGAGGTGCTACTGGCGGAAGCCAGTCAGAAGGCAGCGGAGGGGGCCAGTTCCCGGTGCAACCAAGTGCGAGCGTTTTTACCAGGTGCGAATGCCGACCCCTCCCTCGGAGGCAGCGATGAAGAGGATCAGTGGCCGGAGGAGGAGTCTCCCATCCAGGGAGGGCTCTCGGCCTTGCAGGCAGGACTTCAAGATTCGAAGGGCCCTTGGCTAAACAATTTCGAGACACATTGTTCAAGCACTCCCAGGAGCTCTCAAGCATTCACGGATTCACAAGTGACGCCCGGGCAGCAAGGATTCAATTGGCAGAACGACTCAGAAGATCCAATTCAGGTAGATAGTGAAGGTACTTTCAGAGGAAGTAGAATTGATTTGAACGGACTGTATTCCTTGTAAACCTTGGAAGCTGTACTTCGGCAATTGTGGTTGAGGAACAGTTCCGCAAGCATGCTCCTTGTTTTGCAAGCCTGCTCTCCAATTTGGTGGCTCCCAATAGATATTTTACATGTAGGTTGTCACATTTGCTGCAGACTCTGAAATTGAAGCTGAATTTTCAGAATTCGGCCATGAGGGAAGCTCGAAGGCGGCGTTCTTGATGTACTGATAGATGGCTTTACGGAGTTTCTCTTGTGGTGAAATTTTGGTCGACTTATCTAGGTTAACGCGCGATTTAAGCAGATTATAACTTGATTAGTGTCTTGCGATGGTGGTTGTAGGAGTTTGATCACTTCCTAGTTAGTGATATATTGGAGATATGTTTGATATGGCCAGTCGGACTGTGTTTTTATGTACGCTTCTTCTCTCAATAAATTTTGTTTCTTTCTTTACGATGCTTCAACTGTTTTTTCCTACAAGAACATGCAATGTGATTTGTAAATTTCTCCTAAACACGTTGCTGCAAAACCCATGATCTTTGTATGTAATCTCAATTCCGTTAAAATGGCACAATTCCTTGTGCCATATTGCCAAAGCCATGTTGTGCCAGTTTGGTCGCGTTTCTGAAACGTGCCATTTTACCGGCATGTTTTTGAACTCAAAATCTCAAAGATTTATGCTTGCAAAATGGCACGTTTTTTAATATCACCCACATCTTCCATTATATCAACAAATTTCTGTAATATCATCAAAAATTCCATAATATTACACTATTTGATGAATTTTGACCTTCAAATTCTGTCGAAGGGCAGTTTTTTCTCAACGGCCCCTCAGAAATATCTCTGGTTTTGAGCGGCCGCTCAGAAAAATTTGCTCTATTATGTCAAAAAAATGACAAAAACAAGTGTTGTTTTTTTCATTTTTTCCACCTTAAATCGTGCCATTTTACCAGAATATTGCCAAATTAACAGAATTGAGGTTATGTGTACTTTTCAACGTAAGGACAGGTCTTGGATATAGAATTTGGAGAAGAATGGCAGACCTGATCGAACCTGTGTCTCAAAGATAAGTATAGTACCAGGATCAACTATAAGTATCACCTGGTTGTGAGAATTCACGGGACTTATTTTAGAAGGAATGTTGGATTCATAGGGGTACTGAAAAACGCAATTCTGAGTGCTGCACTTACCTCAGCGTTTTCTGAATTTATCTGGTATTGATAAAGAAAATGTTTAAAATACTCTTAAATAGTATCTTAGTCTTAACTTCTTTTTAACAACAGTGTCAAGATAAATGCGGTGATTTTATAGCTCATTGCCCTTGTACGATTGAGGATTGAAAATACTTAAAATAAGAACAATGTCTTGCTTTTAGAAATACATTTAGAATAATCTAGAATCTAGTAGCGCCCTTGAGGGCCTAGAGGTGCTCAATCAAATCTCCTCGTAAGCTAAAGTGGACATCCTCATTTTCTATCTCTTGAGTTGCAGCTGCTAGCTCTTCAAATGTAATACCATGGCCGATTTGCAAGGCCTAATTAATTTCAAGGATTGGTTGCAGATTGTTCTCCTGCTCATCTTCAATCACCATATTGTGCAATATGACACAGGCCATCATGATGTCGGAAATGGTGTCCTAAAACCAATGTCGAGAGGGGTTCTGAATGATTGCAAACCTTGAGTGCAAAACCCCAAAGCACCGCTCCACGTCTTTTCGGCAAGCTTCTTGAACCTTGCTGTAATGCGCTCTCTTCTTATCTGCCGGTTCATGGATGCTTTGAACGAAGCAAGACCATGACGGATAGATACCATCTGCAAGCAAATAGTACCGTGAATACTCCACTCCATTTACGACAAAAGTCATGCCGGATGAGCTGCCTCGGAGCATGTCGTGAATGAGAGGTGATCTATCAAGCACGGTCAAGTCGTTGTTCGATCCTGGCAACCCGAAGAAAGCATGCCAGATCCATAGGCTTTGATCCGCAATCGCTTCGAGAATGATCGACCGGTTCTTGTCCTTGTCGTGAAATTGGCCCTGCCACGCGACGGGGCAGTTTTTCCACTCCCAATGCATGCAATCAAGAGAACCAAACATTCCCGGGAAACCTCTATCCGTGTTAATGCTAATTTGTTTCTCGAGATCCTCACGGGGAGGTTGCCTCAAGTACCTAGCCTCGAACACAGCTCTCACTGCTACTACAAATCTTTTTGAAGATAACATGGCCGTGGATTCCCCCAACCTACAGTACTCATTGGTTCCATCTGCACTAATGCCGTATGCGAGCATTCGCAATGCGGCAGTGCATTTCTGGATCGATGACAATCCCATCAAACCAGTAGCATCACACTTTTGCACAAAGAAGGAATCGTGGGTGCAAACCTCTTCCATTATCCTCAAAAACAAGTCCCGTGACATTTGATAACGACGGCGGAATAGCTCGGGTCCAAACACAGGCTCATCTGCGAAGTAGTCACGGTAGATGCGCTCATGGCCGGCCACTCGATCTCGCTGCAAATTAGGTCGTCTGCTAGGCCTTGATCCACCATGTCGGCCTCTCCGGATCTCAAACTCATGCCCATCATCAAGCTGGTCCACCAACACACCCATGAGCAAATTGTCTTGCTCGTTGTCTTCCAAGAGGTCCCGTCGTTGAGCACCCAAAAGCTGCCTCCAACCTTCCAAGTCCATCGCAGCACAGCACAAACAGTTAGAAGCGCAGCACGAACAGATAGAAGCACGAGAAGCTGCCTCCAGCCTTCCAAATCCATCGCAACAAAACACAGACAGATAGTAGCACAACATGGCTTGATAAGCATTGAATAATTAAAAGTATTCCATCATTCTCCACAGCGATACCAGCCTTTGTAGAATCTACAAAATGAAGCAGACTCAGAAGAGCTCGGTAAGGCACCTTCGAGCATAGTATTGGGAGAAAGCGAATGATAGAGTTCTTACAGGGCGTGATGTCTCACCAACACAGTTGCAAAGTCCTCCTAGAGCCTATTCTACGAGCTTCTCAGTAGGTTCCGTCAAGCAATCCAAGAACAGGTCCAATACATTCAGCTGCAAACAAACAAGATTAGAGAATTTTATCAGTGATCAATACTCGTCACTCGACACGGATTAGAATGTTACAGTATATATAGGGCCCAAGTGGAAGAGAAACAGTGCAGGCTTGCTTCCTTTGCGTCCTCCCCCATTCATCGCCAGGATAAACACTACACATCACCACGCTCTTGCGCCAAACGGGAACAGCCATCACACTGCCAAAAAGGCTGCTTCCCAGCAAAAAAGCTAAAGCTCACTGCTCTCAAGCTTCGGCACATGGCATGGTCGCACAAGACACTTCTGTTCCAAGTACAAGGAGAACAAACCTACATACCTTGCGGATATATTCAAACTTGAAGAGATCGTTGCACACCTCGGCACAGAAATGCTCCCCATTGTTATGAAGTTGCCTTGACAGGATGAGGTGGTTTCAGAGCCACCGGTGGGTGTGGTGGCATTGGCCCAAAAAATAAGGCCTCTGCCACTTTCCGCGAGCTCCGAGGGAGGCTCTGGCAGAGCCATTTCCCAGTGGCACCGTTGGAGATGCTCTTAGTGATTGCTTCATCTAGAAGAACCCCGTTATGGTCGGTGATAGTACTGTTATGGTCGGTAATAGTACTCTGAGAGCATGTGCCATATTAAGTCATGATTGAAGAGCTTCTCAATAATTGTTTTCTTGCAGAGTTGCAGTTTGGTGGCTTGCAATCTTGCAACCCCTCCACGATTCAACAATCTAATTTGTTTAGCTTTCGACTACTTGTAGGATTACGCACCCCACTTGTTTTGACCAACCTTGCATAGAATGCCGAAGAATTTAAACATTTTGGGGAGATGACTCTAGCATCTGCCGGTATGCCTCCATTCGAAGTCGCCCTTAACTTGCTAAAACCACGCGTTTAAGTTTGATTGCCTCCTACACTGGCCTTTTGTCCTTCTCAACCAATGTGGAAACCCCATGTCGAGTTCGCATCCGATTGCGTTGATTGTCCATCGCATCCGATTGCCTTGATTGTCCATCGCATCCGATTGCCTTGATTGTCCATCGCATCCGATTGCCTTGATTGTCCATCGCATTCGATTGCGTTGATTGTCCATCACAATGTACGACGCAATCAATCTAAACCACCATCAACGCTTCAAATAGAACTCAGAGTTGCTTCAGTTTGAAACTCTAATTTGAGTAAAATGGTTGTCCTATCACAAAACGGGTTGAGTCAGAGAAAGTCGACATTGTCATCCTTCTCAAATGAATCCGCTAGAAGCATGGGAAGATGATTTGACTCCATCAAATGCTTTCTACACTCGTACGAGGATCTTGAAAAGCTTGCCAACGAATGTGGAGGGTTTCTAATCTTGGATGCAGCAATAAAATTCTTGTCTGTGTCTAGCGATTTTTTATAAAAATTAGTGCTTAAAACTACCTTAACCCTTAAAAGTCCCTTGGGGATAGTATGTACGCTGTCGTATAATTAGGATTTGCTACCAACAAGAAACTCTAAACTGGAATTGTAATAGCTCACTAGAACCGCATTATTCAAATGTCAACTTCTTCTTTGAACTCAAACCCATTAAAGGTGTGCATTCACTCCAAATACAACCAAAATACACCTTATTCTACTGGTCGCCACGGCACGCTCAGACCTTTAGGGGTTAAGGCTTGAGTTCACCCAAAGTATAGATTCAAGAAATCCTTGCACTTCACTTAGAGAGACTTAGGTGCCAAAATCTAGGTAGTCGTACCATCCCTAAAAGTGAACTATTTTCTTGAGCATGATTGAATCAAGAAAAACCAAAAGAAATAAAATTCTTTCCAAATTTAACCACATTTGTCATAGTGGGTGGATGCCCGGTTTGCCCGTCCGCTTGATATGTTCATTTGATAAACGTCTACGCTTGCCGATATCGTCAACGAGCATTGACTATTTGTTGAGGTAAAAAATTAACGATGTGGCCATGCCTAGGTAAAAAAATAATGACGTGAGTGCTACATGGATGCCACGTTCGCACAAGGTGGATGCCACATGCGAATAAGGAAAAGTTGGTGGGGCGCAGGGCTCACCTAGGGCGCAAACCTCGAGGCACGGGATTTGCCCAATGTGTAGATGTTGGAGCGCGAGATTGTTGGGGGCAGGTTCTTACGACTAAGTTTAGATGTTTAATCTTCATTTATTCATTTATTTCAACTCTCATCAACAATTCAACCCCTGAACGTCCTTGCCGTATTTTAAGCTAAAAACTATTTGTTTTAAAGTGTCATATTTAAAGCTAAAGATAAGTTATTCAAATTTCAACTGTACAAACTTGTAAAAAATTTGTTGTAGATCATATGGACGTAAAAACTTTCAGTTACAAAGTTTTTGGAATGCATCTAAAGATGAAAGTTATGGAAGAAAGATTCATTAAAAACTATTTTTGATCTCACATAATTGGCTTGCAATGGTAAAACATAAGTAATGTTTGAAAACCCAAAAACAAAAGTTGCCTTCACTAAAATGCATGTCATTTAGTATTCATACTTTTCTGTATGGATCCGCAATGTATACTTTACAAACTAGACTTGATTTATGACCAAACCCAAGTAATTGCGTCCAAATTGGAGTATAGATGAAGAATTTAAGGCTCTTCAAAGTTTTTGCCCCCTGGATCCTGCACCGTTACGTCCGCGCCCCTAGCAGAGTAGCAGGTCACTTGCCCTCATCCCTCTGTCCGCATCTAACCCTTGCCAAGACCTTTGCCAAGGCTTCCATCCTCTCCATCTCTCCATGCATACTCCTTCTTTTGGATAAATGTCCGCTTTTATTAACTCTGACAAGATCTAACATTCTTCCTCGATTTCCTTCCTCATGCATTCTTACCCCAATTAAGGCAAGAGTATTTTATGTTTTAAGTGCTAATTTGGCTATGCGAAATTATTATAACTCTGCCATAGTAGTGAAGACAAGGAATTCTTATTTTTGTTGTCTCGCCTACATTCACACTAGGACAGGTATCTTGCCTCGACGTCTGTGCCTTGGGTGGGTCCCGCATCCTCACTTCCGCGTTCCGACTCTTATGTCTTCGGCAGGTCACCATACGTCTACGTCCCACCCTTGGGCACGGGTCCCGGTGCTACAGTAGACGGACACGTCATAAACTCATAATGTGAGTATGTGACATGGTATTTACTATTAAATGTTTTACCTTCAAAAACTTTACCTAGCCTCTTAGAATCACGACAACCCATCCTGTAGTGTGTGGGTTGTCGGCCCCCTTGGTCCGTTGTGCTTGTCCGTTTTGTCCGCCCAATCACCCTTACTCGCTTGATATGACAACCTTGAAATAAATGATGTCAAAGTTTTTGACCACTAAGAGTTGTAAGAATAGAAAGTGTTTTGGGAGGTTTTGATGCACCATATGAAACCTTACAATGTGCCCTCCCTAACCATATTAAATTTTTTAGTTCTTTGTAATTTATAATTTCCAAAACTTATGTACTTTGTGTGTTTTGTTTCGGAGAGTAACTTACTTTTCTGAATATGCAAATAGAGTAATGTTCCAAATGGTTCGCACATGGTATTAAGTGGATGACGTACATGATACTGCTTTGAAGTACTCTAAGCACACCAATAAGCTTAAGGTGGTCCCATCACTCCCATGCTTATTAGACTAATTGTATATGGGTTAAATGGTTGTACAAAAATTGTACTAGAATTCTCATAGAGATAACTAGTTTGCCATGAATAAAAAAACTACCAAACCACCAACACTAGTAGGAAAAATATCCATAAGGGACAGAAGTCACAGAACAAAGGATGTCGATAATAAATAATGGTATATATATGTGTTACACTGTCATTTTTTTCATCAAAATCAAAACCCTTTCATTCTTTCTGTCCTTGTGGACAACATATGGACACTATATCAATTATGTAGAATATATAAACACTATATCAATTATGTAAAATCTGCTATCTCATCTATGTAAAATTCACTATGTCATTTATGTAAAATTCACTATGTCATTTATGTAAAATTCACTATGTCATTTATGTAAAATTCACTATGTCATTTATGTAAAATTCACTATGTCATTTATGTACAATTTGCTATGTCATTTATGTACAATTTGCTATATCATCTGTGTAAAATTCACGATGCCATTTATGGACAATTTTCCTACTAGTGCAAGCTTCAAACACTAATAAGAATTTATGGTAAACTCCATGATATTATTAAGCAAAAGTAATGATACAGTTTATACCGGCCTAAAACAATCTCTACATTCTAACGTCCTTAAAAATGATGGCTTCGATCGAAATTCTGTTCTCTGGCAGCAACAATGTTCTTCTGAGGCATCCTCAACTGAAGTACCATGAGATATTGACAGAGTATTATTTCATGCAATGAATTGTCACCTTCCGATTTCTACAATCTCAGTTCGTCAAAAATGGGATCCACATTTCTATCCCAATTCTCGTAGTAGAGCTTCAGCATGCGCTCAGCCAATGTTACTCCTGCATGTGCAACACACTCAAACTCAATGCTCCATCCCACAACAAAACTCATTCATTGTACATTTATACTTATGCTTTGAACTATGAATACCGGAACTAGCAACTTCTTCGATCGGAGCCAAAAACCGCTCCTCGTCGCGGCCTCTTCGGATCAATCCTTCTCTGGCAAGCTTCACGACTTTTTGCGCCACATCCTTCAGTAGTCCTCCTCTGAATGGAACTTGAAGCCCTATCCTCGGTGCCTGCATGCATGCATGCATACACATACAGCATAGACGAGTTGGAGTCGATCAACTTTGTAAAGAATTGATAGAGAAGGATTCCCGAAAGATGAACATTCATATGAATGAGGTCTGTACCTCGTTGCGGAGCATCTCACGTTCGTCATTGGTCCAGTCACGGATGATTTCCAGTGCCCTCTTCAGTGATTGCTCATCGTACAACAATCCCACCTGCAAACTCAAACACCAGTAATTGAGGCTTCGATCAGAGGGAAACTTCAAAGTAACAAGTTTGCAAGAGAATCTGGAAGGTCGGTGCAAAGATGTACCCAAAAAGCAGGGAGAGCAAGTAGGAAAGGACGAGGGCCGCAATCAGCTCCTCGCATCTCCAGATATTTCTTCAGCCTCACCTGCAGAACACAAAAACATCTACCTATGAGTTCTTTCAATTTTCACGTAGTTACCGGTAATTAAAAGATATCAGTGGGAATAGGTTGGAGTTCGACCTCAGGGTAGTGATTGCCCACATGATTCGCCCAGTCCTCCTTAGACGGCCTCGCTCCTTCGAACCCCTTCAACCTTCCAGCCATGAACTCCTGTGCAGCTTGATTTAGACATCAACATCGACTAATCAAGAAGCTCAAACTGAAACTCCAACCAGAGTCATGGCAATAAAGCTCTGTATATAACATATTTCCAAATATTACCTTGAATGACGCACTTTTGGTGTATTGCCAGCGGTGATTGCGGTAGAACATCAACATGGGCACATTCAATACATACTCTGCGTACTTCTCAAACCTGGAGTATAGGATTCAGAACAAGGTAGATGTATTAATACTCTTTCAATACAACGGAAGGTTCTATGAACTTATCACCAGCCTGGCCTTTAAGTGCAACATGAATTTGTAAAAGAAGAGCTCGCTCGTACCCGAAGTCGTCGTCGAATACAAACGGCAGCATCCCTGTCCGATTCTTATCAAACTGCGTCCAAGTAACACTGCCACAGACTACTGTCAGATTAAAACGAATCAGGAGATCCGAAAGTCCACT
The DNA here is from genome assembly GCA_037043015.1 of Bryum argenteum. Taxonomy (NCBI): domain Eukaryota; kingdom Viridiplantae; phylum Streptophyta; class Bryopsida; order Bryales; family Bryaceae; genus Bryum; species Bryum argenteum. Next base: position 30,026,031 of record CM073323.1, read on the forward strand.
TCCATCTGTATAAATGAAATTCGAAAGAAATATAGTTCTTGTGCACACAGTTTCGCTCACCTTCTGTAACTCAAGTACCCGGTTGGCTTCCCTTCTGAGAAAGGCGAACATGCAAAGAGCGCCGTTGCAATCTACCAAACAGTTTGACAGAGAAGTAATCAGCCCAGAGACCTCGTGATCCAACGCAAGTTGTACGACCACGCGCTCAATTAAGGACTAAGCCAGAGCCACAGAGAAGTATGCACTGAACTCAGACAAGTGAGGTTACTCACCGGTTGGAAGGACAAACCGACCCGGAGCTTATTGATCATATCCTGCTCTGAGTCGAAATCCACGTTCACCTGTTCAACACCCAACTGAAGTGATGAGGTCTTTTCCAGTTATATGTAGTAGTACAGATTGTATGATTTTGTCGTTTGATGAGATTTTGACTGGTTGTTTGAAGACGGAGTTACCTGGGTAGAGCATGTTTGAAGCACAACTTTGACAGCCTCGAGATTGTTGGCGTCTCGTAAGAAGTCAAGAGTGACATTATACCTGCAAGCCTGCATCCTCAACTCACCCGTTAACTCTAATCCTCCTAATCAATGTAATCGATTAGTCATTCATCACTATGCAAAGTTGAAGTAAGAGAAATCGTTTACTTGAGCAAGGAGTAGAAATGAAAGCAACCTTGTCATAATACGGTCGCTCTGACAGTGGGCACTTGGGTTCATAGCCGATGCCCGCAAATCCTAAGCCAAGCTCCTTCCCAACAGTATTCACCTGTGCAAAAAGTTCATTGGATGCAATACACTCAGGGCTCCAAGCAATCAAAAAGTATATCACCACATTGATTATGAGTGAGCTTTATTAGTACCTCGTTGAGATCATTGTCCAGTTCTCGTTCGACAGCATTGATGTCTTCCAAAGGCGCTCCACTCATTTCCAACTGCCCTCCAGGCTCCAGAGTACAGGTTCCTGCACCTTCCTGCATATGAAATGGACATCAGCGACTCGTACAATCGATGTCGGTCACCATTCCCACGAAGTAAAGTGCTCATGTCTCATGGAATTCTGACAAAGATGATGCACCTTCTCCAGCCCGATGACCGCGCCGTCTTTCATGATCCTCTTGTGTCCGTATCGTGAAGCCATTCCCTCCAGAAGATGCTGGATGTTCTGATCCATCGACATTGGCTTCAATGTGTCCAACACAAACCCAAATTTCTCGACTTCGATGCCAACTCTGCGCACGCATCTCACGTTATCATCATGATACTCTTTTAACACGATCTAATGCAGCAGTTTCTATATAAATTATGCTTCTATTTTTCACACATCACACTGGAATCTCATCTGACCTCCATTTCGCTTTGGGCTTGCACCCACTCGAAAAGAACGACACCAGGTCAGATTCTTTTAACAAAGCCTTCTCGGAACTGAATTGAGCTCCGGATGGCACTATCGGCCAGCTCCCGTTGTCCCGTTTGGTTCCCAAGCAATCACCACATCCACCATTGCTTGCAATACTCACCGGGGCAACCTCAACCAGTGTTGGACCATCAGGTCCTGTTATGGTTCCTGGCATGGTGCCTCTAGATCCAGCAATCAACTTACAACAGTCAGCACTGCGTCAAATTATTCGTGCCTCAATCTGAAAACAAGATATTAACAAACAGATCGAGCAGCTGCGACTGCAACTTTAAACTAATGTAAGTTCAGTATGTGAGGATATGATGCTTACAGACTTGAAGCTCCTGAACCTGAAGTCAGACAGTTCGAAGGAGGTCCTGCTCGGAAGAGAATTTGGCGACTCTAGGCACATTCGATTGAGCATGAGTGAATGGAGAACACCATATTTAAAGCATGAGTAAGCATAGGGGGCATCTTGAGAAAGCATCAGGAATCACGAGTGTGAATCATAAGTGTGAACAGGAACGACAGAGTCTTCGTAGTTTAATTAGCAGGACAGAAGTTCACGGATATCAGAACTTTTTTGGAGCAGTGCGGCAGAGCTAGTGTTCGTGAGGAACCGTAGGAAGCTGCTAGGAAACGGCTGGGCAAGTAACGCCATGAGCCTGTGATTTAACCGCCTAAGCCCTTTAAAATATCCTCAGTCTAAGAATATGCGTACGTGGAATTAAAGTGTCTCAGTGAGGGCACACGTTTTGTTTATGGCACAAACGAACAAACCCGCGTGGTCCTTGTGCCATGGGCAAAAGACGTATATGCCGACTACATACTATGGGATCCGAACGCATATCTTCGTTTATTATTCTGTGATCAAGTCGCTGCTGGTGATGAGTACATGGTTAAAGTATACCCACGTGAACCTCAGACTCGTGCATATTTGAAAATAGGGCATGTGGATGAGAGTCTGCTATGGGTGTCAAAAGGAACTGTCCGCAGGTATTTTTGCCCGTATAGCTTGTTTGCAACCAAGTGTAAACCAACTACACTTGCTTCTCAACTCATGTACATGGTTGCACGAGGATATTGTTTACGTTCGCCAACTTTGATCCCTCAACAAGACAAACATTAATTGAGAGGCAGACATGACAAGAAATGTCAACATACTGTTGGATGCTTTTGAGCCAAGCGAATCGTTTCGGCAGGAAGGTGCCAAAACTGCTTCGATAGATGCTTGAACAAGATAACACTCGTGATAGTTACCGATCTGGTATAAGTTTGATTACTCGCTATGATGCTCTCACCAGTTACATTCAGCCACATTGTCAAAAGCAATAATTCACGTTTTCTTTGCAGTCTATTCACTTAAAGTTCCTCATATCCAACCCATAAGCATCTCGTGACCAGTGCAAGTAACAAATTCTGAGAATTCGAGAAAGTAATTAAGCATGAAACTTTGAGCACTTGCTTATGTCAATCTGACCGACAAATGACACTTACAGTAGTCCCTGGACTCGGCTTCCTTGTTGAAGGTAATGCGACTTCTGAGTTGAAGGTAATGCCAGTTGATGTAACACCTGAACGAGGAACAAGATTCCAACTAACAAAGCTAATTAACATTTACGGTATCCTGTTCAATAAACGAATGAGTTTGCTTGTGAAGAATCTCTGCTTATATCGTTCTTGAAAACTCAACGTGGACTAATGAAAGAAGGAGGTATCATACATGGGGTAACTTGATTGAGTGAGGTCGTATTGAGTGAAAGAAGAAGTTGAAGGCCTTGAGCAGGGACACATCAAATGACCAGATTCAAAAATGGACTCGAGTCATTTTGCATACAGTTAGGGATGACCAGTCACTGATTCAAGTGAAACATAATTCTTCCCGAAGGAGTTATGGTAGGCAGTCCTAAAAGCGCCAGGGGACCCAAAAGCGTCCGTACCTCATCTGTAGATTCTGAAAATACAGATGTACCTCATTTGTATATAACGCATTTGGGTCAAATCTTACTTAGCACTTTGGAATTTTGTATAAAATTCACAAATGCGAATTACATGTTCCAAATTTTTGCAATCCTCCCGAAGACCTATTTCGAATGTGGTCATAATTTTATTTTGAATTTACTAGTGCTAAAAATAGGTCAAATCTCTTAAGTTGGTGCTTTTAGGACACTCTACCTTCCGTTGAATGATTTTAGTTTGTCTGAAGTACTTGAAATTGAATTAGTGATTACCTAACACCAATCGAATTTGAGTAATTTCTTTCTGATGCCGTTGGGTCATCCTACCTTGTAGCCTAGGCCTTAGGGTCAAGATTGCTTCAAATGCTAAAGTGAGAGTGAGAGAGAGAGAGCTCCACTGGTGTAGAACGTTCTGTTATAAAACAGTATCATAAACTTGGCTTCTTTCATGGCCACCTGTCTATCATGCTCTGTGGCGCTCTCAACTCGTGAAAAGCGAGGTGTAGCAATGCAGCGGTGGGGATGGCAGCAATGCTAAGTGCAGTATATTCCGCTTCCGTACTAGTTGAACCAACAACATTGCTTTGTTTCTTGTTGGACCAAGTTACAGCCGCTCCTCCAAAAAGAGAAACATACCCTCCGGTAGAGTGGCGAGATTCCAAGCATCCAGCATAATTTCCATCAATATTATTAGCCCACTCATTCTAGAGTGGCATTTTGCCCTCAATATTGCAACACTAAGTATTTGTGCCTTGGATCATATATCTTGTAATCTCATGTATAGTCATTGTATTTATTTACATAGGATACCCGAGAGAAAAGCCCGAAGAAATCTCAAAATTCTTGTACAAGTTGCATGGGGAGATCTATCCTTAAATGAATGGGACTCTGATTTCTCATATATGCATATCTCAATGATTGTTATACTTCATGTCAATTCAAGTAGAAGTTGCATTGAGAAAAGACAAATATTCCTCTCTTTGTCAGGAACAAGGTAGCAAAGTTTTTAGGGAAGGTTAAGGGTTAACCTCTGAACGTCCCTAGGTTATTTTTAGCCAAAAGTTCATTTTTGAAATAAGTGACATAGATGAAAATGAAGATGAGCTATTTAGATCACAACCATACAAACTTGTAGTAGACTTGCTGTAGATCATGTGGACCAAAATTCGACTCATGGGACCTTATAGATTGCGAGATCATAACATTGAAGTGTGCAAAACATGCTACAAAAAATTTATTTTCACTTTGAAGTGAAAATACTACCAACTTGAAATTTGCAATTACAAAATCACCAACTAGAAAGTTGTTCATCTGCATCTCAAAAGACTCTATATTACCAAAGATATTACCAAAAAATATCTTGGCTAAACTAGTAATCTTGCAATGCTGAAAATTACCAAACATTTTTAATGGAAAAGTAGTCCAAAACTAAACTCCTTGCACTCAATTGCATGCATTCTCTTCAATAAAATGGTCAAGGTTTCTACCACTAAAACAAGAATATAATTAGAATCCATCCCAAAAAAATGAAGTTAAAAGTTAAGGGTGGATGAAGGAGATATAGCTTCTCAAAAATCATTCATATTTTCACTATTTTCATTGTGGAAACATTATTGCATGTCCACAACCTAAGTTATTTGCGTCAAAAATCTACCATACACAAAGTTGCTTTAGGATGCATCTAAAGATCAAGCTTGTGTTCAAAAACTTCATAAAAAACTATTTTTGATCGCACGGAATCGGATTGCAATGGTAAAACATGCCAAATGTTTAAAAACCCAAAAACAGAAGCTGCATTTACTAAATTGCATATCATTTATTCAATCTTTACTTCACGAGTATGCAATACTTACCACACGGATTAGGATTGATTTGTGACCCAACCCAAGTGATTTTGTCCAAAACAAAGTCCAGATAAAGAAATTATGACTCTTCAAAGTTTATGCTCTCGATACAAAATGTCTATTTTCGACACTAGGGATGTATAGGGGTTAAGGTCAAGAAGTGTTGTACAACCATGAAATCCAAGACCCACTTATGTCAAGATTGAAGAGCAAAACAATCGTACATTCGCTTCATATGCCTTACATATCTCACATGTTTTTTCTTTGCTCACTTATGATATTCCATAGTCAAATTTAAAGCCAAATCTTGATGGAAATCAGAATCCTAAATAAAATTAACCTAATATAATACAATAGTGTCATATCATTGGTAATTATCAGATTTTACCATAATACCATAAGGGATGGCTGCAACATTATACATTATATACGAGCCATAACAAAATTGGAATCATTGTGAATCATACCAAATTTGAGAAAGGACCCAAATTAAAGTAATGATTCTAGTATGTCCAATCTTCTACTTACTTTACCCATGCACACATAACTTGCTTACATGTTAACTTCACTACAACTTTGCAGTGCTGCAATTTGCACGCTCTGAGCGGGTTACCTTGGTGTAATGATGATGTCTTCAATCTTGAGCATTGACTGGGCAGGGAGGGGAGCAATGGTTACAGTGAAATAAGTGAATACTCTGCTTTTGCACTGAGGAGCCTCCGTATCCCCCGTTCTAGAGAGTGTCTATTCCCGCCGCTGCACTTGCTTTTGAATTATTCCATTCTCTAGAGCATTAGATCTTCCTTTTAAACGTGTTGCCCGTGTCCGTGCTACATTCTGCCTCAGTCTTACGTCTATGTACGATGACAGGATCTGTGGGTCCGTGGCCGTGGCGCCCCGACGGAGTATATATCACCAGTACAAGCCCAGGAATGTCACAACAAAGTATCTGGGAGCTGGAAGTCTTAGTTGTACAGTACCATTGTTCAGAGTCCTGAGTATTGCTGGTGATCAAAGATGGGTAGGGAGATCGGCGGAACTGAGTCTGCCCAAGTGGGAGTCAACTTCGAGAATGACCGCACGAAAGTGCAGTCTTTGTTTGAGCAAGGAGTGTCGGAGATCCCATCGAATTACGTTCGGAATGAAAATGAGCGGTGCACCCTGCAGGAGTCCTTCGGCAGAGGCATCCCCGTGATCGATCTGTCCAAGGACGCTACTCAAGTCGCTGAGGAGATCGGAAGAGCCTGCAGCGAGTGGGGATTCTTCCAGGTACGTGATTTTTACAACGGCACAGAAATGAATTCGAAGTTTGATTTTTTCGGAGGTGTATTGTGATGACCGCAAGGCCTGTCGATCGAGTGATCAATGTCCTTGACTGGATTCAGCTCGTTTTATGCGGTATAGGCTGATATTGTGGCAGTGCAAAATTGCAGGTGGTGCACCACGGAGTGCCGCTCGAGCTCCTGGAGCGGATGCTGCAGCTGACATCGGAGTTCTACAAGAAGCCGGTGGAGGAGAAGCTGAAATACGCCCGCACTCCGGCCAAGGATGGAAAGCCGCCGAGTGATGGCTACGGAAGCCTCTACTTCAGTGGACAGGCGACTCTAGATTGGAAGGACTACTTCGTACATTACTGTGTCCCTCGGTCTCGCCTCAACCCCGAGCGCTGGCCAGCCGAACCCGAAGACTACAGGTACTATTATGACCGCACTTTCGAAAGTCTATGTTCTTTTCACAGAATCCAAAACTTCGGTAGGACCTTTGAGCTGTTCAACTCGACACTTTAGAGTCTCGCAAAGATTGATGAGTGATTCATTGTCCAAGGAAGGTTAAGTGGCTAGGTTGAGATTCTTGGACCTCGCAGTGGTTGGACTTGTAGTTACTGTCGGAACCGGTTACTTGAGATTCTTGAACCTCGTCTGTTTGTAGGAGCACAGTACTCAAGTACAGCGACGAAACTTTGAAGTTAGCGCAGCGCTTGCTGGGGATCATCTCCGACAGCCTCGGCCTTGAAACCAAATACGTTGAAGAGGCGCTGGGAGAGCCATCCCAGAACATTGTGATGAACTACTACAGCCCATGCCCACAACCAGAACTTGCCCTAGGCATCACGGTAAGTAAATATAGTTCCAATCTTCGACATGTCTGCGTGTGACTTTTCTACAACCACGCTTACGCCTGGCAGCAGCGCCCATTTGTTACCAGACGTTGAATTGGAGATCGGAATGCATGGTCTGTACTTGTTGACTGGCCAAATATTGTCTAGGGGGTTTACCTTTTACTAATCTTCTGTATCAGACATGAGAACGGTTACACAAAGAATCCGCCTCGAGATCTTGAGCGTCTGACCGGTTGGCTGGCTGGCAGGCACACTCGGATAACGGAGCAATCACAATCTTGATGCAAAATGACGTAGCCGGTTTGCAGGTCCTGAACAACGGAGAGTGGTTCACCGTTGAGCCTGTAAAAGATGCTCTGGTGGTCAACCTCGGTGACATGCTCCAGGTAAACCTTCCACCCGAACGAACAAGAGTCCACTCCGCAACAGAATACTTCTCACCGAGCATGCGACTGACGTTGTGTGCGTAACGGGGTGTGTAAAAGCATTGACGTGGTACCTGTTTGTTGGAAATCACAGCTCTTGACGAACGACAGATACAAAAGTGTGATGCACAGGGGAGTTGTCAACAAGGACAAACCGCGACAGTCAGTTGCCACATTTTACAACTTGAGCCAGGACCGGGTCATCAATCCCGCCCCGGGATGCATCGATGCAGACCACCCCCGGCTCTTCAAAGAAGTCGTATTCGTGGATCATCTGAAAGTGTTCTACTCCAAGGGACACAAGGACGGTGAGAGATGGATGGACAAGTACAGGCTCGCTCCGCAATAATTAATTCGTGCGATTGTCTCACTTCCAAGCTTTGGATTTAGGTTGTCTAAGCTTTCAATCCGAGGTCACACCTACTGCCGCATATCAAGTGTGTTCCACTGCGACAACGGTACATCTAAGTATCTCAGTGTGTTTTTGTACAATTTTGAATTAAAAATGGGCAGTTGAGATGGATGTTCCCTCAACTCACTCCGGAGGACGTACTGCAATAAAACTACCCAGGACTGGGTATACATTCATGTAGCATTTATTGCGATGAAATCTACTTATTGAAACATATTGAAGAACACATCAGTGTTGAATGTCCGCAGTCTATGTCTTGCTTGAAGGAAATATCAAGACTCCGGGCTTTGGGCTTTGGCTAGCGACGTTGCTAGTCAAGGTACCCCTCTTGCCTACAAGCTGCCGTAGAATGTGCCGTATATGTAACTTCCAGTAACAATTTAGTCAAGGTACCCCTCTTGCCTCCAAGCTGCCGTAGAATGTGCCGTATATATAACTTTCCAGTAACAATTTAGCCTAAATGGACATACCTGTTTCTTGGGAAACCATAGATGAAATTCATCATATACCTTAACAACACTGTAGCAAACATTTGGATTCATGGCTTTATCAAACAGTGCACTATCAATCCTTTAGGAATTAACATCAGTCAAACCCAATGATGTACGATGATCTCATCCAAAGCATATCAAATCAGCTAGTCTTCTATCTACTTCAGTCACTTGCTGGTTTAGCTTCATGTAAAGGGACCTCACCCAAAAAATACACATCAGCAAGGAGATTATTTTTGTCATTTTTGGAGCAAATTTCATACAATATTGTAATGTTTCCAATGCAAATACACATAAATCTTATAGAAATATTTTGACAGGTATACCGGTTGCTATGCCGTGCCCTAAGCCAAGCGAACGAATTCAGAAGCTCTTGCACAGGAGCGGTGCTTCTTTCTGACAGCGTCTGAAACACTTGGTTCTGAGTCCCCTGATCCCTTAATCCCAGAATGAGCCGTCGAAACGAACTGGATGACGGGTAACCAGCCTCCCCAGCGTCCAAGGTGCGGCTTTTCCCCACAAAATCTCATGCTTCTGAAGAAATACAGATTGCGTGCTAGAAACTCATCATCGTCTCAGTGCCAGTCAGCTCACAGGGAGGATGCACCATCAGCATCTAAACTTCTTCGGAGATGAGCACAATTCTGTGAGTTCACCGTGAGTTGGAGCTGCTGGCTCTCTCTCTCTCTCTCTCTTCTTATCTGTCTATCGACTCGAGGTGGTTTTTGAGCACCAGCAGGTTTTGAGACTTTCTGGGATTAAAGCTACAAGTCGAAAGCAACAGAAGAGCGGGCAAGACTGTTCTATTTGTTGGTTTCTCTCAGGTACTTCACCATGTATGGACCCTCCAACTCGTATCCTAGCTTCCTGTAATAATGGCGAGTACCAACACCAGATATCACTGCTAGTTTCGTTGACCGGTGCTCTGTAAATGAGATCCTCTCGGCTTCTTCCATAAGCAATGTTCCGTATCCCTGCACAGCCACCAAAGTACATCAACCGACTTTGCTTGGAAGTGTTTAGAAAGCTACTGCTTACGTAGGAACGAAAGAAACATAAGTTTAGGATATCAAAGATGGCCTTGTTTATGAATCCCGTGCCAATTTCAAGTACAAAAAGTGCCTACAATGTCAATCGAGTTCATATACGTTTGTCTGCAAAAGAGTTACTTCAGACACATAGGACGAACACAGTTGCAAACTTTTAAAGATGTTGACTTTTTTTCTGATTGGAAAAAAAACAGTTGAACATGATAAAAACGTGGCCCGCTACGAAAATCCGTATACAATTGACAAGGAGAAGGGGGTTACTCGATGATGTGGTAAGTACCTGATGTTGCAGCTTGTCAGATTCTCGGCCATGAACAGGAACAGCCGTGCCATAAACATGAAGCTCCCGCACCACAGAGCATCTGCCCATGAGCTCAGGGCACGTGACATTGCGACCACATTTGCGAAGTCGTAGCAATCCTACCAGGATATCCTGCAGCTCAAAACTCCAAGTTACAGATCAACATCAACGTTTTGAAGTGGAGCACACACGCTGATAGCAATCTTGCCAAAAACCGCAATTGTCATCCAGCATGTGTGAGAACATGATGATAGAAAGCAAGATTACAGAATACTCATAAATGAGGTCATCATCCAGACTGCAGCCATTTAATTTGACTACCTGGTGGGTGTCCTCATATGCCAAAAATGTCTCCCAGCCCTCGTTTGCAACGTAATCTCGTCGGACAAGTTCAACTTCTTCAGGTTTGATCTTGTGATGTATGTCCTGGATTCCTGCCTCTCGAGTCCGCACGTCTCGACATTTCAATCCTAGGTCGTCCATGCGTGCCAAGGCTAATTCCCGCAAATTTCCTTTCTCTACACCTGAAGTGACAAGCGGCATAGGAATGTCCCTCTGAATTCGATAAACTCGAGTCCACGGTGGTACCAGTGCTAGCACACGGGCTACCAAGTCTACTAACTGCTCTGGTGGGTAGTTTCGGTACCTGCTACCAAACGATATCTTGAGAACATAGCAAGAGGAGTTCAGATTCTCAAAGGCCATTGCATGCATGCCCATGATACATACCTTAAAAAAAAACTTAAAAATCAAGTGCCGCAATCAAGGAGTAAAGAAGTGCAGCTACTCCGTACCTTCCAGTTTTCCACAATTCATAAAGCCCAGTTCCCCGGATTACAAGTGTGGGATATAGCTTCAGACCATCCGTTCGAAATGCTGGATTCTCAAAAAATTCTCTGAAGCTTTCCATGTCTCTCTCCATGTCCACATTAGGAAGATTTGGCATCATGTGTGCAACTATCTGAAGTCAAGCCACACAGCTGTTAGTCGAACAACTTCACGAATTTTGGAATCTCTTCGTGCTTTCACTCTGAGCTTCACTGCAGTAAGTTGCACCTGCCACGAAATACGTGTAATTACCTTGAATCCTGCATCTTTGGCAAGACGGAAACAATCCTCCACAGCAGCAACTGTATGTCCCCTATTAGTATCTCGTGCAACATCTTCATATGTACTTTGGACCCCGATCTCTAAGCGGGTGCAACCATATGTCAACATCTGACGCAAATGCGGACCGAGGCAATAATCAGGCCTCCTGCACGCACACCCCAATGAAATCAGCCCATACCCATCCTCTCATCCATTCGGAAGATACACAGATCTATCATGTAAAACTCACAACCCTTCATTACAGTCTCGTTATACAAAGCCAAGATATTGAATCTAGTACTGCGAGACTCCCAGCATTATAAAATTTTCTTATATGAACCAGATTCACTTGGTGTCTTACGTTTCAATGGTAAGGCCGATACATTTGACGTTTCCATGCTCTGAGTATCGTACAGCCTCGTCCACATCATGTGAAGTGTGCCCAGACAAAGCATCGTGCAAGTTGCGAACAAAATAGTCTCGATAGTCAGCAGGCAGTGACATAAACGTTCCTCCCATCAAGATAAACTCCACCTGCAACGATGTTCCACATATCTCAAAACTCTACACATCCAGCCATTTCAGGAAACGATGCTAGAAGCTCCGCTAAGTATCACAAGTGGACCTAGTGAATCTCAGGCAATTCTCAATGATCAGCTAAATCAAGCTTCAAATACATCCTAGCTCCGAGTTATTATAGTCAAAGGACCAGGCACTACTGATAGACCAAATATGTAACTCAAATTGGACTAACTTCCACCAGAGTCAGTGGAGAACATCGCATGTGCTGGACAAAAAGTGGACGAAAAGAGTCCCTACTAAAAACTGCTGAAAACAAACGATGATCAAATAGAAACTACTGACCTTATCTACACTGTGACCAAGTCTCTTCAGCTGATCGATCCGACCTCGAGCTTGAACATAAGGATTGTACCTGAAGAACCAGTTCATTAGAATCATATTGAGAACTATTCATGCTTTTTGTTCTGGTAATGAGAGCTGCTTTAACAAGACATACAAATCTTTGACTCGAAAAATCCATTCCATCATCATATGGCAGCAATTTCCCATATGGAACTTTGACTATGATCTCGCCGATCAAGAGCCCTAGAATGAAATGATCCAACTTTCAGAGTGAAAGGCGAAGCAAGCATACCTAGCTCTAATTGCTCGCATGCTGGTTGGTTCATAGCCCGTATACGACTGAGTGCTGTACTCAAAATCAGAGTCTGGACCTCCGGGGCAGTACACGCAAATGTTCCCAGTCGTTGCAATGTGTGGACACCGATGCGGCTTCGACATCACGGCAACAACAGCAATTCCTGACGCAGTTCTCACGGGCTTCGCTCGCAACCTGATCAACACCGACATTCAAAACCCTAAACCCCAAGAAAATCGACCCTAATGCTGCAATTGGCAGGAAATTGAAAGTGCATCAAAGTACCGCGGCAAGACCATGTCCCTCTCGGACTCCGGCAGCGCAGCGATGAGCTCCACCAGCTTGGGAGCTCGCGACAGGCCGTAACGGCGGCAAGCATCAGATTTCAGGGCGTTCAGGTCCACATTCTCGCCCTTTCGACAGCCCTGGATCATGGCCCCGACAATCTCCGCGATACATCGCACGCGAGCCTCGTCGTCGCTGAGCGTGGCCAAAACTCCTCCTCGCCCAGGCGTGGGCTTCTTCTTCGCCTTCGCCTTCTGCTGCTCCGGCACATCCGACACCGCCATAGCTCCAATCCCACTACCAATTCCTTTTCCTGTGATGTGAAGATCTTTACACAATCATGACCTCGAATTCTCGCGAATTGCAACCCCTGCAGACCAGTATCTCCCCTCCTTCACCACCGCCGTCTCGAATTCCCGTTTCCTTTCAAGCCTTTTTTGCTGTAAGCAAAGAGAATATTGCAAATGCCGTCTCCGTCTGTGACACTTAGAAAGGAACTATAAAACGTAAACGTAAAAGTAACATAAAAAGTTAGCGTCGCAAAGTTGCTCCTCGCAACTGGAAACTCTGTCCATTCTATGTACAGTTCCATAACAGCAATCCGCTCAAGAATGCATACATGTAAGAAAATCCTTGGTGTTTGCTTAAGAATGTAGGTTTTGAGGTGTTGGCCCTCATGTGCTCGGGGATCAATTTTGTGCCATGAGAATGTCACTGTTGCTCTAGTAGAGCAAAATGGTCCAAAATTAGAGCTAAAATAGACTTCAATACAAGTAGTCTTCAATGAAGTGCGAGAGTAAAGATAAATGAAAAGAAAGAAGTTATGAAATTTCACGAGCAAAGCAAGGCTCCTATCTTTGATTTAATATCTAAGTGAGCCGTTTATATAGAGAGAGCATTTGCCTTTATTGATATATATCATAAGGCTTGTTTACCATTGTGTAAGCCTATTTCAACATCTTACATTAGCATAAAAGACGGCATTTGCAACCAACTTTGTTGATTGTGCTCAACTTGTTAGAAAAGAAAAATGTTAATGTTGTTTGGAAGATTCACATGTATAAGGCAGTCAACCCTTCAGTTTTAATATGCGCTTGCAAGCAAATTATAGTGATTAGAGACTACCTCAAATTATCAAGCCAGATATAGTTTGTTTTTTTCTTCTTCTTTTTCTTTTTCGAGTATTTCAAACATATACAAAGTTAACAATCTTGAAGTGTTTACGTTTTTGGAATATATCATGGCGTGTATCTCTAAGACATTAGTACTAGGTAATGTGTTTAATTTTGAACATCAAACTTCGAATTCTTTGAAGATAACGTTTATGTATTGGTTGTAAATTTGTATCACCATATGCTGAATATCCTAGGAGGTATTACGTCATTAAGATTAACCCCTAAATTTCTTTGTTGTTTTTGGAACCTTGAAACCTCAAAACTGCCATTTTCTACCACTATGTACTCCCGGCGGTATGAGTCACATTTTTTTACTTTATTTTGACTTCTAACCATAAAATTTTGTACAAAACCCTAATTGGAAAAACTAATCAAAATTTCAACCGTTGGATGTTTGGCATTTGTGAGATCGTAACGTTCAAAGTTACGACAAATGTTTTTTTAGGTATTGCCTGAGAGACAAAATGTCCATGGTGCAAAGGGCGAATTGATGTTGATTACCTCAAACATTTTGGTCACATTTTTTTTCATGTAGGTTTATGAGTTCTTCATGCTCATCTAAAAAATTGGAAACAGATTCCACTTTAAGAACCTTCACTAAAAATGTTTTCCGACTTAGGGTCTAAAATCTCCCATTAGAGTTGAAATATGAAAAAACTTTGTGGTATCTATAGAGTTTTGAATTTTGAAAAAGTGAACGGTGAGAGGGTGCACTCATAGGATTGTGAAATTTGAGCACAACTTTTGTTCAAAAATTTTACAATCTCAATTTGTTAAGAATTTTTTAAAGTTTACAGTAAGAAAATTAGAAAAATAAGAAAGGGGCAGCCTTACAAAGCAGGACCCCTTATTAGCCCCACTACACCCTTTACATGCATTCATAATAATATCAAAGTGGATCTTGTTGTTATAACTGCAACGGCCTAGATTGGTCAAAATTGACTTACATTTATGGCATGTGTAAGTAAAATTCAGTCGTGGATAGTGCCACCTATGCAGAATACATAGTTTTGAAAATAGATTGAAAATTGTTATACATTTAGAAATATGCTACATCAAATTGTGTAAGTAGGATTTAAATTCAAATGAAATCACTTAGACATAACAAATCAATTTAGAATGAAAAATTATTAGTGGTGATAAATTACTAAAATTAGTCATATGAAATTGTGTAAGTAGAATTCAATTTCAAATGAGATCACTTAGGCATAACAAATCAAGTTAGATTGAAATTTGGTTAGATAACTAGAAATATGCTACATCAAATTGTGTAAGTAGAATTCAATTCTAAAGGAAATCACTTAGGCATAACAAATCAACTTAGATTGAAAATTGTTATACATTTAGAAATATGCTACATCAAATTGTGTAAGTAGGATTCAAATGAAATCACTTAGACATAAAAAATCAATTTAGAATGAAAAATAATTACTGGTAATAAATTAGTCATATGAAATTGTGTAAGTAGAATTCAATTCTAAATGAGATAACTTAGGCTTAACTAACCAAATTAGAATGAATATTGAAAAGAAGTAATATAAGAATGGTAAAGAAAGTATCATACATGGTATCAAGTACGTCGTGCCCGACGTCTAGCCAACTCCGTGTGCCACCGCTCATAGCAACCTCCCATTAGACGCATCCACTTATTGCCACATTTGTGGCAGTAAAAGTGGCATCTGGCACTGCATACCACACACTGCCTACGTACTGTACTATAGGACGGTGTACAAATCACACGTCGACGTGGTGCTGGTGGAAGGTCAAAAGGTGCTCTAGTCCCCAAGGGCCAACTTGCAAGTAAGGCTTCACACAAGCCTTGCTTGAATTGCAAGTGGCTCATAAGGGTAACTGTCTCGTGGTGGCGGTTCATATTCGCTACACAATCGAAGTATATAACATACATGTTCACAACAGTCACATTTAACAAGAAAAAAAAAATGCGATGCCACCACTTGTGGGTTCGCACTTGACAAGTGTAAGAAGCGCAGAGCTGGTCAGCCACATCGACGCCGCGCATGTGAGTGGTGTACTCTAAAAGCATCGGACAAGTCTGAACCTGCTCACGTATGACAGCGTTGCGACGGGGTACCGTCACAACCCGCTCACACGCTACCTGAATAGGCAAACTATGTGTGGATAATAGAAGAACATGTCTCTTGTCCTACCACATGACACACGCTATCGACCGGCTCACATGCATTCTCCAGAATGTTGTTCCTTGAACCACATTCTTGAAGTGTGAGAGCGTGAGAGCGCTCTCTTGTTTAAATGTTGTTAATAATGACTTTTATTAATGAAGTGTTTGCAAACCATGACATCTTGAGGTAAATTGATGAATATACAATAATTTAGTTTTGAATGCAATTTTTATATTAGGGGTTAGTTGTTGCAAGGCCTTTGATGGGACGTTTAAGACTAATTTAAGTTTTAGGGTGTGGAAGGACTAGAGGAGGAAAATTCCCCCTAGTGGATCCAAAATTAGAAATAGGGTTAGTTGCTTAAATTAGAATTAAGCGTTTTACCATGGGCTTTGTACAACTAGTCTTTGATGTCCATGTTGTGTTTGAAATTTGATTGTTGTAAGTCTCATCTATCTAACCTTGTGGTAGCATGTGAGGCTACATTCATTGATGAAGTGGTTGATGGAATGGAGGCTTCAAGGACGGAGCGCGTCGAGTGGCGGTTATTCATCCATGGAGGCTTTAGTTAGAGCTTAGGCCTTAGTTAGGCTTTAAGGTGAGCCGCCTCTTTGGCGGCTCTCATTTTGTACTTAATAGCTTGTTTCCAAGCTATCATCACCCACTCAATCTAGTTAGAGTAGGAGAAGGAAGGCCATGGGCCTCCTTCTCCCCCATTTTGTTTCTCTCATATCTTGTTTGTCTACCTCTTCCATCTCCTCTTAGTTTAGGTTAGAGTAAGAGAAAGAAGGCCTTGGGCCTCCTTCTCCTCCATTTTGTTCACCTACCTATTCATCTATTTAGTTAGGAGGAGGAAGGCTATGGGCCTCCTTCTCCTCTTTGTTCACCTTGATCATCTCTTTTGAATTGTTAGTAGTTAGGAGAAGGAGAGCCCTTCTCAAAATGATCTTGCTTTTTAATTGTTAGTAGTTAGGAGAAGGAGAGTCCTTCTCAAAATGATCTTGCTTTTGAAATGTTAGTAGTTAGGAGAAGGAGAGCCCTTCTCAAAATGCTTGTCTTGCCTCACTCATCTTCCTCCTTATTGAGTTCCTCTGTTAAGATAGGAGCTTGTTCTTGCCCCATGAAAGCAAGCCAGATTGTTTCCCTCATAACTCACTCAATTCTACTTCAACTCCTTTGAATTTTTTAGGGTAGATAGATCTCTAGTAGAGCTTTCCAACGGTAGTAAGCATGCTCAAATCCGAGTTGTTGGGAGGGAGATACACCCCTCTAAAGTTAAGGGTGTTGAAGGGTAACCGCTGCCGGTAGTAGGAAAAACAGCCCCAGTTATTTGGTAATCAGTCCTAGGTTTCTGGTCCTATGATTCTGAGATTTTGAGGGTGAGTGCAAAATTGACTTAGCTTTCTAAAAAGCTAAGACACGCCGCAATCGGAGCTAGGACGGAGAAATGACAAGCCAAAAACCGGAAGAGGGTTAAAAGGAGGCCGGCGGGGGTTTTCTTCTTCACTTCTCCTTGTTTCTTCTTCATTTCTTCTCATCTTCTCTTCTCCCTTCTTCCTCTCTTCATGGGTTGTTCTTGTCAATCCCCTTGTGACCAAAGGCCACTCCATGGTGGTTTTTTGGCTCACATGAACGTTGCAGTATTCCTAAAAAAAGAGGGAAGGCCTATCCGATTTGATCTAATAGTACCAGAAGCATACATACCACGTGCCATTAAATATGTAAACAACCCAATATTAGTAAAGAAATCATCCATTGTGACATAATGCCCACGACCCCACAATCCCTCACATAGTCTAACATCAACATTATGGGCAAGTCTAGCATCACCAACAATTGGACCAACTTGGGGTACATCTCCTACTACGGGTGCAATCGCATTCTCCTTCCCATAGTAAATCTCAAAGTTCCATACAAACTTTGAGATTGAGCAAGCTAGGTACTATACCTTCAAACCCCATTTCTGGGGTTTTTTGGGCATGTACTGCCGAATGGGAGAATATGTACCCTTGTACCTAATCGTCATCTCATCAACAGTTAGGTACTTGCGAAGGTTCCAAGCAGAGATACATCTCTCTCTAACAGCATCTACTAACCACCGAGTCTGACCTACCTTGTCATAGGCTCGATCACCTCTACCAATTCGAGACAAATTGGTGATCTGAAGGCACCGACGGAGCATGGCAAACCTAGCTCTAGTCATGGCATCAGATATAACATCACAATGAAACAATGTGTCGTGCATCCAATACGAGGTATAATTCGGCTAGACTCTAAGCCCCATGTACAAGGCTATTGCCATAAAGGCTCGAAGCTCAGCCACTGTGGTGTCAACCCAATCCCTGCCACCCCGAGTCCTACCGTAATCACCGATCAACTCGTTGGCATATCGGTTGGTCTCCATGACAATTCTCATCAACATGGCTTCAGTCCAAAATATAGAAAATAATGTCATAAACCTAGGTAGAACCCTAAAATGCCTAGAAGATCCTCTAGGTGGACCACTGAAAGGAGAGGGCATGGGTTGATAAACAAAACTGGAATCTCCCCATGTAGCATCTCTAAACTCCCATTTTAGTCCCGTTTCGTTCGGAACTGACTCCAAGTGTTCATTCTCAAACTTATCATTTCCATCATCGCTTTCAATATCCGGAGGGTTATCACTATCATTTCCATTCTCCCCATTCAAATTCATTTCCAAGTGTTCATCTTCATCACTCGAATACCCCAAATTGTTATCATTTATGTTCGATTCAAGTTGGGGCTCAATTGGGTTTAGAAACTCACCTGGAGTCTCATGTATTGGAACTATAGGAGCTTGAGGGGCAGGCCGCAACTCCCTGGAATTATGCTCCAAATTTCTGGTCGGATTGTGCACAGTTACCCCCTTGCTAGTACTGTTGTATGCCCACGGCTGATATTCAGGGACAAAGGAACTATTAATGCACGGCTAGCACAGCGTACTTGATACCACGTATGATACTTTCTTTACCATTCTCATATTACTTCTTTTCAATATTCATTCTAATTTCGTTTGTTAGGCCTAAGTGATTTTTACTAGACTTGATTTATACTCTGACAATTTGATATGGCAAATTTCTCACCTCTAACACATATTCATTCTAATTTGTTTTGTTATGCTTAAGTGATTTTTACTAGAAATCATTTGTACTTTGATTATTTTTCATTCTAAATTGATTTGTTATGTCTAAGTGATTTCATTTGAAATTGGATTCTACTTACACAATTTGATATACCATATTTCTAATTGTCTAACCAAATTTCAATCTAACTTGATTTGTTATGCCTAAGTGATTTCATATAGAATTGAATTCTACTCACACAATTTCATATGACTAATTTATTACCACTAATTATTTCTCATTCTAAGTTGATTTGTTATGCCTAAGTGATCTCATTTAAAATTGAATTCCACTTACACAATTTGATGTAGCATATTTCTAGTTATCTAACCAAATTTCAATCTAACTTGATTTGTTATGCCTAAGTGATTTCTTTTAGAATTGAATTCTACTCACACAATTTCATATGACTAATTTATCACCACTAATAATTTTTCATTCTAAATTGATTTGTTATGTCTAAGTGATTTCATATGAATTTAAATCCTACTTACACAATTTGATGTAGTATATTTCTAAATGTATAACAATTTTCAATCTAAGTTGATTTGTTATGCCTAAGTGATTTCCTTTAGAATTGAATTCTACTTCCACAATTTGATGTAGCACATTTCTAATTATTTAACCAAATTTTGATCTATCTTGATTTGTTATGCCTCAGTGATCTCATTTGAAATTGAATTCTACTTACACATTTTTGTATGACTAATTTATTACCACTAACCAATTTTCATTATGATTTTATTCTTTATGCCTAAGTGATTTCGTTTAGATAAATCCCAAACATAAATATTCAATTGGGTTTAGAAACTCACTTGGAGTCTCGTGTATTGGAACTGAAGGAGCTTTAAGGGCAGGCAGCAACTCCTTGGAATTATGCTCCAAATTGCTGGTCGGATTGTGCACAGTTACCCCCCTTGCTAGTACTGATGTATGCCCACGGCTGATATTCAAGGACAAAGGAATTATTGATGCACGACTAGCCGGCGTTGATACCCAAGCAAGATCCGCCGCCCCAATGATACCCATCCAGCCAACAGTCTCTGATCGACTCGTTGAGCCTCTGCCAGTGAGCGCCGATGTGAAAGTGGTATTCTTCATACCCCTCCAAATACCTTACCTATGATGTTGTAACTCTCTGAAACCCTAAAAATTTTATATACTGTCACCCTATATCGCTTCTCAATATCGCTTCCATATCAAGCCTCCCAATATCGCTTATCAATATCTTCCCAATATCGCTACCAATATCGCTCTCAATATCGCTCCCAATATCGCTTCCCACATCGCTCTCTCAATATCGCTTCTCAATATCGCTTCCCAATATCGCTTCCCAACACTAACACAGAAATCTCAACACTTAAGTTTAACACCTTTACATACAAATCCGTTCATAATGTCATTGAAAAAAATGATAGTGGTACAAGCATTTCCTGCCCTGGCAGCGCTACCTGGTCCTTCCAAGTACCATGAACTGACCTAAGCAGTAGTTCCTGTCACTATCCAACACTCCACACACACACACACACACACACACACACACACACACACACACACACACACACGCTCCTAGCTCCAGCACGAGAGAGAGAGAGAGAGCTCCAAAACTCCCCCAAACCCTGGCCGCCAAACCCTAATCTCCAACCCTAGCCGCCTTCATCCATTCACAGGATTTCATCCCAGAACAGGATTTCATCCCAGGACAGGATTTCATCCCAACACAGGATTTCATCCCAACACAGGATTTCATCCCAGGACAGGATTTCATCCCAACACAGGATTTCATCCCAGAACAGGATTTCATCCCAAAACAGGATTTCATCCCACGACTTAATAGACTACTAGAAGATTTACTCTTTTTTTGGCTAGGTAAATCCCCGGTTTACAGCCGACTCGCATGGATAAGGGGCCAGTCCCGCATGTGCTCCGCATGTCTCGATGCTCGGCAGCATCTATGCTCCGCTAGTCTCGTCAACCCATAGGCTCGCCGATGCTCCATCAGCGCCGCATGTATGATCCCTTGCAATACTCGTGTAGCCCTGGCTAATGCGATCTAGGTTGTCTGACACATCGGGGCCACGATTCTCATTTCCGCCAATCGAACCTACGGCAGAGGACCCAACTCCTTCTTCCAGTTGAGTTTGTATAATGTCAACTATCCTAGATCTGTAATCGGAAGTTCGCCTCTTGCATTTGCGTTTACCATGAACGCGTGCTTGCATGAGCAACTCGGGAGGTCAGAGAATTTCTTCCAAGCCGCCTCCTGTTCCTTCTTCATGCTCAAATTCATAGTCGTCGTTGCTGTGAATGAACTCTTCTCTACCACTAGAATAATTTCCGCGCGGTTGTTCCTGAGATGTGAGGTAGTCTAAGTTGAATTCAACTTCCATTTCCGCAAAAGGGATTGTTTGTACCCCAGGGCCTAGATCAGGAAGCTCGTGTAGCTCATATGGTTGTAATTCCGGTTCTACAGGAGATGTTGGCTCGGAGGGAGATGTCACTGTACACGGTTCTTGGTGCAACCTTGAGCTTCGACGTGGTTCGATTCCATCCCACTCCATCTGAACAGTAAGTATCATGTGTTTAGGAAAAATTTATTGCAAAAAGTCATGAATTTCAGATATTTGCTTGAAAACATATAATAGGAAGTTCTACCTGCTTGTTCTTCTTCACCGATCTACGTGGTGGCATGATTTAGTCTTGCTGACGAGATCTCACAATACTTGTGAATTCCGCGTCAAAAACTTCCTGATCTCGCCACCCTAGTATATCAGCAGCCTGTTTGTAGAAGTGATGCCTAAAATTCTTAGAAACCGGTAGTTTTGGCCAAACCCTAGTTTTCTTCCTAACTGGAAGACTACGTAAATGAACTATATCAAGTAACTGGACTAGCCTACAAACTTGATCTTTTTGTAGACCTCTATTCTCTGCCCACACTTGCAAGCGTGTTTAAATTGATTGTGGCGCAGTTGAATTCGCAGGTGCTGTAGATCCAAGTTGCGGAGGTTGCTTGCTGGGACTCGCCGTGACACTCACGCAAACACCAACTTCGCTAATGTTGATCTTGTCCACAGATGACCCAGTTGCGTTGCTGTTGTCCGGTGCGCCCCGACCGCCACTGCTTTGTGATGCACGAGTGTTGTCCAGTCCAGGTGATAGAATGGACCCCACACCAGCTACTCCTACACCCAACGGAGCCATTGGTTAGTATTTGGTATGATTGACTTTTATTTTGCAACTTGACTGTGAGCAATCCCAACTTGACTCTGAAAGCGATTCTAGCATTTACACGCTACATCATTTGCCTATGAAAGCGAATCGATTTGGAGGAAGCAAGACAGTCGTGAAGAATGTGTCGTCCCTTTCATATAGGTGTGTAAGTTCATTCATGGTTTTCAAATCAGGTTTATAGAGAACCTTGGAGTAATTCACCTTGGAGATTTGACTTGATGGGTACTATTTGCTAAACTTAGTTGAACTGATTGAAACTGTAAGCTAGACTCGATCGAAGCTTCTATACTGACACCGCTCCGCACTACCATATCTCCTTCTAATGCAGGTAAACGATAAGGTGGAGAGATCTAGCAAGGTGAATGATAATCCGATTCCAAGCGAGTGAATCAAAAGTGAATGTAAATCCCACTCACCAGCTCTGCGATTTAACAATGTTGTCGGGAAGTTCTCAGATGAATCGCCGCAGCCATCGCTTAGGCGTAGGTGCTGCCTTCCCAGCTCTGAATCAGACCCTCTTCCTTCAACAATTCTTCGCTTTCGATCAATTAGGCTAATATCATCCTCATGTGTAGCGACAAATAATTTACCTCCCACGGAAGATGTGTCAACCTCAAGTTTGTCAAAATTCTCACTACCATCACAATTGCAAAGTTGAATGTTATGCTGGCCGTTTTCCATGTTGAGAAGACAATGTACATGAAATCTGTCTTTGAAATGAAAATTTGAAATCTCATAAATGGACTTTGGGCAATTATGCAAATTACATTGAGATTAGTGCTAACGGACGGAGCATTTAGGATGGCAGGTGAGCAGCCCCCATTTGCAGATCATGGGTTAGCCATAACCCCCTTCTAAACCCCCTGCCCATGTCATATTTCTTCTCTCAAACCGCACAGCTGCCCTATTTCTGACAGCAACCCCCATTGGCTTAGAGCCCCGCCCGTCCTGCCCCTTTTCGACTCCAAAACAAAATAATGCCATAGAAGTCGTGAAAATGAGAATTTTACACCAAAAATTTTACCACATCTTCATCATGGAAATGCCCACCTCCTGTAAAAAAATTAGTAAAAAATATCAATTTTTACTACTTCACTTACGCTGCCCAAAACAGCTAAAACCCGTTTTGGGTTTTAAGGAAAGTTAGGGGTTAATACAAGTATTGGACGCACCTTTATGCACTATGAGGCACTCTGTGCCGAAAAGGCTACGTACATTTCTAGTAGGCTATAGTATTTCTTACTACAGTAGTAGAAAGGTAAACAAAAAATCAACGACGCTATGAAGTGAGTCTAGAAATGCGAGCTTGCAAGCCATGAGCATGATTTTGTGAGCTTGAGGGAGAATATATTTTTTCATAATTATATTTATAGTGAATAAAAACTTATATCATGATTGGATAAATTTATTATGTTGAGTTTTATATTTTAAGTAGTAAAATACCCTGAAATTGTGAGTCATGGTTGTACCTATAATCGTGGGAGTAGACAAATTTTGTAGAAATAAAATAAAATAACTGATTATAATGATTTGTTGAATGCTTAATTTTACAGATCCACTCAGACACCTCAAATGTAGTACCTAAAACCGTGGAAATACAACGATAATGTAGGAAATTAGTGACATACTTGCTATGTTGATATTAAAAGAGAATAATACCTACTCATACTTATAGAAAAAAATCAAGGAGTGGATCTCCTAGACATGTAATAATAAAATCTAAGCATGTAGTTGCTAAGTACATAAGAGATAAGGCTATAACTCTAAGGCTATAGCTACAATAGAAGAAACGTAGAAGGAGTTGTTTCACTTCGTTGAAACCCAAGCTTGGGTAGTGGATGAATGTGACATCCTCACAATTCATCTTGCAAAAATAGCAAAAAATGTAATAAATATGTTTTAACACATAGCCATGTTTTGGAAATCTGGACACGTACACTCCGGGAAGTGGTTGATAGAAATTCAATAAAGCTTCTTGTTTGGATCTGATCCAGATTCCAAGGAGATTATTGCACCAAGACTTGGAAATGGAAGAAGTGTTATTCTAGTGATGGTACCTTTGATGTTATTGCGCTTTCCCACTTGTTCCGGTGTTCAGCAGTTAGAGCACGCCCATTGCAGCAAATGAACTTACTATTCCGAGTTGTTGGAAAAATGTCCGGATTTACCAGGCCTAGATGAATAAAGACATGTGCGTCAACACATTTGGCCAATGAGAACATACATCAAGATGACATCTGTTTATGATATTGAAGTGTAACCTTGCATCTTGCAGAAGAAGAGTTTCTTGGCTTGTCAAGTGACACCCACTAAAAACAGGCCGTACTCTCGAAACCTGAGGCTAATCAAAAACCCAAGGTCGTTTGCTACCTTTTACACAACGTTCAATATTGTTTGGACACAACGAGAAAACGGTAACAATCTCCTTGTTTCCACCGCTTTAGATTTCTCTACCTCTGTATGTTAGTGCCATGGTTCCCTTTGAACCGTTTGCAATACGAGCACTACACTTAACATTTGTCGCTGATTGTTAGGCATGGCATTTACAGCTCGATTTGTGAGAGATCCTAGCTAGAGGCCACTGTAACACATCACAATCAGACTCTAATGCTGTCGTCACGAAGATTATCATCGTTTGTTGTAAGAAGTAGAGACTCTTCTTCATATTCTCTATGAGACGATGCAAACCTAGTTTGTATCCAAGGTTGTAAAAAGTTTATCCTGTCAGGTCTATGTGAGTCTCTATCATCACCGGGCGGAAGATCTAGTTTTCTTTTTGTGCTACCAAAGATTTTTTCCCCCTCTAGATGAAGAACCCGACTATTGGCAACCTCAGCGCCCCGAAGTTCGCCAACTGCTTCAGCAATTCCTTTTGGGTCACCAAAACATGTTGCTGCACGTAGCTTCAATTCCTGCTCTCATGGATCCGTACCTTACAGATTGCCCTCCTTCTAATACGACTTGTAGTTGGTCATCTGCATTACTGCTCGGATCTTATCGTCACAAGTGTCCACATAGAGGTCATTTCCACGATTCACTGAATGTTGTAACCACTTGTTGTGAACGGTTTCTGACAAGTTACAGGAGGGCATGTCTGTCAATTCTTGAAGGCTACGTCCGTGCATGAACACATACACAAAAATGTAACATGAATATTGCATATTTTTGTATATATGCAGTTATGCAACCATATGAATAAATAAACATAAGATGAAGATTGTACCATTTGCATAAAGCCTCCCAAGGTGCCGGAACGAAAGTGCCAGAATGTCAAACAAAGATTTAAATCTCGAATAGATTTTTCACATGAAGATCCTGATGAAAGCCACCACGCCCGAAGAGCTAGGTACTTTCACTTTGCATCCTCAAGTATCTTTGAATCCTTATATTCCTTATAAAGGCGGTTGTATTGCTACTGCATGTTTGACTTGATGTACTTCTGAGTATGTCGAATAAGCGACGTGGTTCAATAAAGAAGGCATGTTCGCTCTCTGTCTTCTATAGCTATCTTTGAATCGTCACTCCCGGACCGCGTTCCAATTAGCTTGAGTACTATCGGCGATGAATCCCTTGAAATTGGATTTCTCCACCCGCGACGTTGCATAACTTCATTGAGCTCCCTCCACATGATACATTGAACCTAAGTGTCTTCCGATTGCATGTCACAAACAGCACTACTCGGAAAATGGTAGTAAAATTCTCACTACTAAGTAAACTACTACTACTACTCGGATCATCTTCCAACATTTTGAATAAGTAAACCTTGTTCGTCCATCAGTCTGGAAAGACACTACTTTGTATGTATTTAAATGTACTGTTACCTCTTCATTGCAAAAATGTTATCAAATGCACCTCCCTTGCCCCGGCCCCTATTCAATAAAATCGTGTTTCTCAAATTCGGAGAACTGAGGTGTTCAAATTTATTTAACACATTCTCCAAGTATTTGCCTCAATTGAAGCATCTCCTTTACTCCAGATCCACTGTGAATGAGGTACTTATCTAATAACTATTTACTTGCATGATAGCTATCGGTGAATTGTTCGCAGTTGGTGTTCTTGCGACTTTTTTTAGCAATTAGACTAAATATTGTGCTTACTGACTCACGACAAACACTAGTAGTCATCGGACAGGTATGCACCCCTTGTCATATCGTTAATACTAAGAACGTAGTATATACGACCGTTACAAAAACTGAGACAGGTTTGTAGAACTTTGCAAACTAAAGTAGATGTAAGAGGACACGTTGACCCAACTTTAAAAAGAGTGTTGATTTGGCCAAACCACTCTATTTCATCCCTCTTTCCTGCTCTTGATAAGAAATCGCATGCATCATTGTCACAGACCAAATGATCGGCAC
Organism: Bryum argenteum; assembly: GCA_037043015.1. Classification (NCBI taxonomy): domain Eukaryota; kingdom Viridiplantae; phylum Streptophyta; class Bryopsida; order Bryales; family Bryaceae; genus Bryum; species Bryum argenteum. The sequence goes on from CM073323.1 coordinate 30,052,606, forward strand.
ATGACGACTTTCTAAAAATTAGTCCTTATTTGTTATTAGTTGTTATGGTTCGTCACCATGCATGACGATCATATCGCTTATCCATACCATCCATTTCATTTCTTGAACTAGGTATGGAAGAATGAGTCGAAGACAACTCAAAGATGACATCTTTATAGTATACAGGAGGGAGGAATTGGACTTTATGATATGTAATCTTGTCATAGTTAATAAACGCAAATTTAATTCTAGAACCTCGAAAAGAAGAGAGTTGTCTCAAGCATTACATAATACTCGGGCACTACAAGGATTCATCACTGCGAACTACGGCAAAATCGTAGCTAAATACACTGGGCCTGTCCGACTTTGGTCTCCAGAACTCGTCGTTTTCGTTACAGGCCTACGTAGTTATTTAACAAGCTACGTTGGGGTGTAGCATCCGCTACACTATACATCCCTGCTGGGTACTGGTCGTTCCCAAGCAGTTCGAGTTCCCAACCGCAAACGAAGCACGTGGGAGGGAGGGGGCGAGAGAGTTAACTTCTATCTGGGATGATGAATATTTAAACTCGTGAGGTAAATAGTAAACAGATACGGTAATTGTTAGTCGGGTGAAATTATTTGTCCGGTGTGGTAAATATTAGAGTTTTTAGTAATTACAAGTTTGTGGTAAAATGAAGCAATTGAATAAGTGAAAAGAATTAGTGAATGGAACTGCCTGAAATAGATTTACACTTACTATTAATAGAATGGTTTTGGAATTCAGAAATGTCGATGATGTCATTCTGTGCACGTTATATTTTCGAGTAAGGAAAGGCTGTGATTTCGAGACGTGGATACGAGTGAGTAATCGATCTCACTCTTAAATAAAGAATTTAAAAGCATTTCAAGAAGGGCTCAGATTTTGAGACGTGCAGATACTTGAGTGGCTGAAATGCTAGTGAAATACAGAATTTGTATTGCCAATTGAATGGGTCTGTTTCAGTCCTCAGTTGATATGCGGTATCAATTAGCATGAGCCAGTAGTTCTACTATATCACTCGCATACCTACGGTACTTGTGATATACGAAAGAATGAGTTAAAAACGAGCACACACATTCGAAATCTTGCAAACAAGTAGTGTTTGAAAAGTACTACAATGTGAGCACTGTGAGATACGTTAATAATACTGAAAAACTCGCAATTACCGCATACTACCGCCAATGTCTATGAACGTGCCAGTAAGTTCTGTATATTCACAACATGTACAGAATGGTATACAACTCGTACGATTTTGCATATGGAATCTGAGAAATGTTATCTACCAGAGTTAGTCACGATCGTCCGCACTAACATCATACGATGAAGACTGTGGCTCTTCTCTCTGAGTATCTTCCTCTTGATCCGATCCGCAGCCCTTTAACGGCATCATGAATTTGTAATTCCGTGCCTAAGTGAGGGATTGTCTTTCTGTACATAGTTGCGGACCTTCGACGGCCCGATTTCCGACATCGCCCCATATTTCGAAACCGTGGTCTCCCTATACGACACATATGCTTGTGAATACCCTTTTTCTAAATATGAATCGAAAAATGCTCTCTACACAGACACAACACATTTCAAGGCAATGCCAGTTTCTGTATCCTGCGAGATGTGAGTGCCATCAACATTTATGAGATTTCTGAAGCGCATGAGGTACTTCCTTTGGTTCCCCCTGCGTTTCAGTGCATGAAGAAGAAGTATAGCACGCAATGTCACTTCTGCATTGTGTAGTCTAATTCGACACACAAGTATCTAAAAAATTTGATGCAGAAGAGAAACGAGTAAACTGTGAATGCGTTTGAACCAAAAAGTCCTATACTTCCTTTGGTTCCCCCTGCGTTTCAGTGCATGAAGAAGAAGTATAGCACGCAATGTCACTTCTGCATTGTGTAGTCTAATTCGACACACAAGTATCTAAAGAATTTGATGCAGAAGAGAAACGAGTAAACTGTGAATGCGTTTGAACCAAAAAGTCCTATCTAGTTGGTCTCAGAAGCTAACCTTGAAATGCAGCTTCTTACGTTGACGGTACAGTTTCCAGCAATCCTACTGCTCGCTTTTCAGACCTCTCTGCCGTACTTGAAATTGAAATCATGCGCCGTTTTCTGCATTGAAACAACCATCACAGTCGGGAGGTTGTATAGCCACCCAACAACTTTCCTTGCTGACAAAGCATCTACGCAGAATTGCAAATTGACGAAAGGCACCATAATTACGGAGTAATTACCCCGAATTACTGTTTTTTGCTTACGACATCCTTCGTAGCATGACCTCCATTGGAGGATGTACCTTGCAGATTACGTACCTCCCAGCCTTTTCGGCAACTTCACAAGGTTGCATTCACGCTGACTCGCCACATCTCATCTGTTGCGCCTTCGTAGCCGACAAACACGCCCTTCCAATGGATATCGCTGCCACCATAGCTGAAATATTCGGACTTTCAACCAGCGGGTCCTCAATATTTGCGCCCTTCCTGCACAGGACAATATACACTTTAAATATTTCCCACACCTTATTCGATACTGCCAGAAGTTACTTTCTGGTTTACATCCTCCTACCCGACTCGAGGCATGATCCGCCTGATCCGCCTGATCCGCCGGAGTGCAATTGGAGTCACCCCATAAGACGGAATCATACGTTCACCATAAACCGTAGCCGCGGAATTAAATTGATAATTTGAGACTTATGAAATAAAAACCAATTCTAATATAAGTATGAATTCGAGTAATTGGTTTCAGTAAAAGTAGAAAGAATCACCATAGACTATGTCCATACGTACGGAACAGATTTGCAACCTCGTTTTTATCTCGTAACTATTATTCCATTTTGGTACAAAAGTGGTGAAAAATTAATGTGAAACTTGTGCGACAGTAAATGTAAGTTCACTATAAAACTTCATGGTTTACGTGTTTCCATATGTCCTCTTCATAAGTGAATTTCAATCAACCAGGAACAACTCCAAACCCAAGATTATCATTTACCTATCCCAACTAATATTCAATTTTTTAGTTAAAATACTAACTTACCATGAAATCCACACACTCAGTGACCTTTTACTTTTACCTCTTCTAAAAATTCGGCCTGAAATTGACCATCGTGATTTCCATTCGAGTAGGTATATAACATAGTGATAACTCAATCTACCTAGGTAGACTATGCCTAAAATAGCACCAAGTCAGTCTGAACCCCTCCTCTTCGTTGGACACGTGTAGTTACAGTACCTGACAGGATTCACGCAACACTAAAACTACCGCGTACAAAGGACATTGCATTCGAGGGAACTTCGCGTACCCCGAAAACAGAGCTGTTCCCAAAGAACGTAGTGCAATCGTAGCTCCGGAGACAGAGAATTTGACATCTTAGAGAACGTAGTCTCAAATTTCCGTAATGTAGCGAAAACCAAAAACGTAGCGGAAAAAACGTAGCTACTAGGGCAGTATTCTAGTAGTGGGGGGTTCTCGAGTATTAGGATGACATGAAGGCGGAGATATGTTAGAATAACCTGAAGACTGGCCAGAGTATAGACAGACTTAGACTGATTACTAAAAGAGACCATAGTTGTAGGTAAGGAGACATCATAAGAATGAACTACATCGTTAGGAATTTGACCTTGTCATGAGTGACTTGACAATTCCACTACATCACCATGACACTCTAATTTCACTTTTGATACACTTAGACCAAACGCCCTATATCTTCCGCTTAAAAGAAGCGAATACTGTTCATCGTTGTCATGACAACTTATTAGCAGAATAGTTCTATTTACAGCACCACATTCAGACAACACCTCTTTTTCAATAAAAATTGAAGAGAGTTGTAATCCGAAGCGAGCGTGTAGGATTTAGGCAGACACTCTAGCACGACCTTCTTCTCCGACTTGGAGAATAAGGGGATAAGGTGACCAAATGCTTGAATGAAATCCATATTGTAAACCGAATACAAGTTGTAGACAAGAAGCGGAACTAGAGAATAATATAATGTTAAGAAATAACTATCAACGATGGAAGTTAAATAAGAAAAATATCAAAATTATTGCATGCACTTTAAGAAACTGGGTGATATTTTATTGGATTCTAATAAAAATAGAAGAGAGTGCAAACCAAACCTTAGATGAAGCATATGTTATTAATAATGGTTATTTATTATCAAATAAAGTAAACAAAATCAGAAATAGGTATGCGTATCACTAATAACATGTGAAATGACAACAATCATATCATAAATAAAGAATATAACTCTAAAAATATTTTTTTGGTAAGACGCCAATACGATTTTAGTGTAGCTGTCAAGTTATTGACAATATCTAGATATATCAAATAAATATCTAAAATAAAAATTTTGAAATTCATATTACATAAGGCTCTTCATACTGTTCGGCGGAAATTTTGTACTTGTTTTCTGACAATTAACGCGGATGATAATATCCAAGTAACGGTGATGAATTGCGAATGTAGTAGAATGTATTGGAGCTTAGAGTTTCACTCATTTTCAAATGCTTCGTGCAGACACAACTATTGTGCAATCTTAGCCGTCGTAGTGAAAACAATTGGGGACATCCGAAGGAGGGTAGTCATATTGTTAATCAATGGAAGGAATCAGCACGGAAGCGGAAGAAATGAAGGGGTGGCACTAGTTTTAATAGCTGTAAAGAGAGGAGGCGTAGGGAGTTAAGGATGAAAACGGTTTTGAGTGAGATTTGGAGAGAGACTATAAGAACAGTATGTGAGATTGACGATAAGAGAATTAGATCAAGAAGAAATTTTAAGAGTGGTACATCGGACATTGCTGTTGTTTGGGAAAGTGAAAAGGAGGAGAAGTGTGTGCGATTTAAAAGATTGTCAACAACGAGATTGGAAATTGAACGTGCGCCACATAGCTTTGTGGAAGAGTGTGATTCCGATGTTGAGACGGCAGACATTTCGATAGCTACGGCAGATAGGTCGATAATAAATAATCTTCTTATTTAGTAGATTGCAAGTCATATTTGCAATGTGTTCTTGTCTACATGAAGTGCATCACTTAGTGAACTGATTATTATCAAAGAAGTGGTAGCTTTAAGAAAATTATTAAAGTTTTTGCGTATTTTGTACCGCACATTTACTTCTGTGAAAAGAGGTGACGAAATTATTTGCGTACAAGAGTACGACATGGAAGAGTCGAAGAATATCGAGGTGAATAAGGATGATCAGATCAAGACTGAAGAAGCAACAACAACAAAGGTATCGCGTTTCAACAAGAGAACTCTTTTGTCACACGCAGAGGTAGAGGTGACTTTATTTATTATTAAGGGTTAAATAAATAATCAAAGTTTTCTAAAAATCTAAAATAACGATAATAAAAGTTTGCTTAGAGTATAGAAAAGTAGGTTTTATTTTATTTATGGATTAAGATTTTGTTTCATTGTTTCATCAAGGTATAAATTGTAATTACTACATGCATTGGAAAGTCAAAGGAAATTAATATCTTAGTATTCTACAAATGCTCATGTGTTATATTCTTGTATTCTAATGAATCAAAAAATATAATAGAAAGAATTGACTCAATTAGAAGATATCTCACTAATGCACTTACGTATCTATCCACCTTCCTAAATACCTCCTAGACCCCATTCACCAATCATACTTTCTGAATTGACTTAATTTTCATATGAGGTCTAGGATTGGCAGCTTGTCAACTTTAGGATTTAGTAATTTAGGGTTTTGAGTTTAAAGTTTAAAGTTTTGAATTTTGAGTGAATGATTATTGAAGGAGAGGAAAAGGATGGAATGTAAAGATAGCGCGGTTATGGCAAGCGTGGCTATGTCAATGGATGACACTCAAGAGGAGCATTAAGTGTAGAAAGAAGAAGTTGCAACAACCAAGGTTAGAAGTCATGAACAAATTTCTGGTACTAAAAATGATTTTTAAAAATTGTGATTGCGAATTTGAAGCATTCGTTGTCACAAGACTCTCTGAATGTGTACTGATCGTTCGAATGTGTATGTGTGCAGGGCCGGGCGGGCCAAGGCTGGCTGCAATCTCATGGTCCGGGCGGGGTCGTCCTCGCTACTAAGGGCAAGCCAGTGGAGAGGTTGCGCCTCTACTGCACGTTCCTCTCCTTGCTCGGTCGACGGGGGCTGCCAATAGAGCCTCCTGCCGGCCCGTTGCTCGCTGTCGCAGCTCGAAGTTGGCCTCCGAAGTCAGCCTTCCCAAGTCCCTCGCGCGAAGCCTTCTAAGTCGAGTTGACGCAAGTCGCCCCTACGGGCCTTAAGGTGCCGTTTCGGCTGGCTGCACTGCCCTCTTCAGCCCGACAACCCAACGGTATATACCCGTCTACGATATCTACGAGGAATATCTAGGGGGGGGCTTGTAAGACCTCCATAATACACTATGCACGAGATTTCAAGGCTAGGGTTTACTAGGCGCAGCCTTCTGCAGGGCATTTCGACTCTATTTAATTTTTTAAAGTCTTTTCTACTCCAAAAACTTCTACTTCTTATTTTTTGTATTTTTTGTATTTATATAACACATTGGCGGATTTATGAAATGATGTCAGAATTGAGCATTCTATTAAAATATCTATGCATTATCCATAGGAGATAAAAGACAATAAAATTCAAGTGTTAACAAAGTGAATGAAAAAATACAAAACTTCAATTTTACTTCACAAAAATCTCATGATCACAATTTTTGTAACGTATGAAGTTTGCTCTTGCTTCTACTAAAAATTTTGTAGCACATATATCACAAGTAACCCTGGATAGTTTGCGATAAATAGCTCCCTTTTGCTTTGAGTACACGATAAAAGCAAATAAAAAGATCCCTTCAAGGGTGAACGCGGAGTATTGCACTACTCCCTTCACCAACTTCGGAAATAGTTTGTTTCTTCCGATATCCCATTCTTGTACGTTTTACATTCTCTTGAAGAAAAGAAATGGAACCCCGTTTGCGAAGAGATATCATACTTGATCACTTAAAACTTAAAGGATCTTGTAAAGCCGAAAAACAAACTTGAAGAACTTCTTGAATTCGATTTGTCTTTTTTTCATTGTTATCAACGAGAAATATCGTACATAGTGAATTGATTTCACTTAATATCTTAAATACGTTCTCGTGCATCACATCGCTTGAAAAAACGTTTTCCATTGGTACACCTTTTTGAGATAGAATTATCATGTCAGTGTATTCTGTTTCCAGACTCATAGAAATATATATTCGACTGATTTATTGATCTTGCGTTTTTCAAATATTCCTTGACAATAAATTGCACTCTAAAGATATGCTTGTATGTAGACACTATGTTGAGGCAATTGCAATAATATGTTTTCAAGAACACAATGTACCAAAACTCAAAGAGTGAGCGAGTCTTACTTTTGACGTGGAATAAGAGTTGTTCTTTGTCAATCACCTCCAAAACGTTCATTAGAGATTGTTGTTGAACTTTATAAATCCTCTCTTTTTCTTTCAATCTACTGCGGTGAGTTTTGTTATTTCTCCTTCACAAATATCATTCTGAATCACCTACACATTAAAAAAGTAAACTTTAATTTAATATTATCAAAAAAACATGTCATAAACTTCAAATGTAAAATTGTCAAAAAATTTAGACTTCACTCAATCGTTGAGTCATTTTAAATTGCCTCAACAATGAGGTTAACTCACACAAATGTCATCTTTAGCACTATCAACAATGACTACAATAAGTTCCAATAGCAATCGATTTATCTTCTGTTGAAGAAAAGTGTACTTGATCAACTTCCAATGTCTTTCGACATAGTTAACTCTATCTAATCCTCCGTGAGCAAAGAGCTTCCGAAATCAACCATAAATTTCTACAAGGCACATTAATTCCGGTCTATCTGGATCTAATGTAGGTATTAAATGTCGCAATATGTTAAAACTCAACACAAAAATTCCTCAAGTTCTCATGAAAATGAAACTCGTTTAATCAAAACAATAAAACATGCAGTACTTTCCAAAAACGACCATTGTCCTGATTTCGAACAAGTGTTATTGAGTTTTCACTCTATGCTTTCATAACATGGAAGTGACACAATAATACACGTATATCTACCTGTGATTGTTTTGTGCATGAAAGAAAAAATGATTTATGACAAATTTTAAGTATTGAATATCATATTTCAAATTGTCGTTGGTATCTTCAATTATATATATTTAATTTTAAATTTTTTCAAAATATTGTTTGTATGCAACTTGTATTTTGTATTACTACTTTTTGAATATCCTAATAGATTATACAACATTGGCATCAATATCTGCACAAGACATATATTATTACATTGCTAAGTATCGTCTAAGCAGCCTCATTACTTTTCATTGCCAAAGCCCGTTTACTTCCTACTGTCAATACCGGCTCGCCAAGCCTCTTCTTCTACCAATGTTATGTCTTTTCTTGTTCTTATAAAAATCGTAGCATGTCGCTTTTCTAGCCTTTTCTCTGATAACTCTAAATCCTTACGCTATTGCAATATTGCAATATTAGGTTTCACGGGCCACTCTTTGAGTGAATTTGTAGCAATGTGCCATCATAAATTGCTCAACCTAGTAGTTCCTACATTGAAAGTTTAATTCAATCAACAATTTGTTTTTCTTATTGTTTCATTTATTTATTTATTTATTTAATGTCACTATATACATCTCTAATAGATTCTAATATTTTTTACTACACTAATAGAAATATGAGTAATAGTCACAAACTGTTATGTTTCATTTTGGTCATATTAAAAACATATTTTATGTAGATATTCACTTATGATTACAAACAAGTCATTTTCGACAAGTTTTAAATAATGTATCCACTAGTATTGGATTCCTGTAATATATTTTGCCTTACAAACATGTGTATAACCATTAAAAGTTTGACTTATTGGCCATGGACAACAAAGACTTTTACCTACATCTGTAGGTGCAGGCTGATGTAAATGTTGTTATGAAATATGTCACCATTGGTGAACAAAGAGGACATGCCATATTTCTTCTCAACTTCCTGAACACCATTCAAAATATCACTTTCACTTTACACTCCGAAGTTGCAAAGATAAAAAGAAATTACGGCTGGGCCTGTCACGCCTGCTGGGGTGAGCGGCTGTGTGTGTTTACACTCCTGCAGCAGGAGCGTCTTTTGCGGTTTTAATGATGCATCGGAATCTGGAGGTGAGAGGGCCTCATTGGCTGAGACTGGATTATTTTGCAGTTTTAGGGTGTACATGTAACCTAGGGTTTCATGGAAAGCAATCAGATTGTATTCTATTGCTCGTTCATATTAAGATATTTTTTCTCTTCTGTCAAATCCAAACCACAGTGAAATTCCTCAAATTCTTAAATATCGGCACCGATACTGGGTTCCGTTCAAAATTTATGTGTAGCTTGCCACCCAAACCTCTTCTTGCAAGCAACTGATTGCACGATAAAATTCTTTGATGGAACATTGAATTCTCACACAGCTAGAGCGTGAGTGTATTTAGAACATGCCGACGCTTGAATGGCGTTTTTAATGGCGGTTCAAATGGAAATGAAATGTGATTTATGGTCTAGCTATTTCCGAAGTTACATGTAACTAAAAAGAAAAGTTGAAAAAATCGGCTAACACAAAGTCAATAAGAAACGGTAAATGTCAACTTTTTTATTTTTCAATTTTATAATTCTTCCTATTAGTCAAAAGTTGTAATGGATTTATCAACACAGACTTCTCAAAGGTTTGATTTCACAATTTGTATTACAATTCGGTAAATTTGGATGTTACAAATCGCAATAAACAATTCGTAAGAAATAGACTTAAAAAAAATCGTCTAATATAATCTCGGAAATGGTTTTAACATGTCTCTATCCAAGCAAAACAAGAAATGTGATCTCATATCTCGTTCAACATATTGAATACCTTGGGGGTCTATGTCATTAGCAATATCAACAGCATATGCAACAACGCATAAACCACAAGATGAAGAATCGGATTGTTGTTGTACATCTCTCCATTCGATACCATATTGTGTTACATCAATGGCCGTTTGAAGTAGCGCTTCGTGGTCTTTAGTTCCATTATTCGAGAGGAATCTTGCTGAATCATATAAGGTACAACGATATTGGTTAGGTTCAATATAAGCTAAAGCCCAATGATTATTTCTTATGAATAATTGTTGTAAACATGGACGCGTGACAATTTTGTTGTGCTATGTGGAATAAACTGCTCGCTGGAACCTTCTTTGCTGCAATTTAGAATACCACAAGATGTCCATTGCCGCATTTAAATGTTCATCTTTTGACCAATCGCTTGGGGTTTTTAATGCATCTCTGTGTCGCCACAACAATTGATACTTCCTTATCCACCATTGTTCATCAGATTCATCAGGGTCTCGACCCGCTCTTTCATAAGTAACATCATCTTTTAGTTTCTAATATTTTTTACTACGCTAATAAAAATATGAGTAATAGTCACAAACTGTTATGTTTCATTTTGGTCATATTAAAAACATATTTTATGTAGATATTCACTTATGATTACAAACAAGTCATTTTCGACAAGTTTTAAATAATGTATCCACTAGTATTGGATTCCTGTAATATATTTTGCCTTACAAACATGTGTATAACCATTAAAAGTTTGACTTATTGGCCATGGACAACAAAGACTTTTACCTACATCTGTAGGTGCAGGCTGATGTAAATGTTGTTATGAAATATGTCACCATTGGTGAACAAAGAGGACATGCCATATTTCTTCTCAACTTCCTGAACACCATTCAAAATATCACTTTCACTTTACACTCCGAAGTTGCAAACATAAAAAGAAATTAGTGGCTTCAAATTCAAAAAGTAAACTCAGAGTAGCACTCTTGCTGAAACAATACTATAACAAACAATGCCATCATGACTGCCAAACAATGGCTACATGACAAAAAGCTATATAAACAAAATGCATAAGTAATGCCCTCAATAAGAATTTGAAGGCTATCACCTAAAGGTGGGCCGGTTTATATTTCATAAGGTCTGCGCTTAGAAAATTCACACAAGAATAAGCCTTATGAGAGTACTTTATGTTTCATTAATGCCTTTGCAAGTAGACATTATGGAATATAAAGCTCTATGAGAATAGATGAGAGTCCTGACAAGACTTTATAAACACTAAAAGCGAGCATATGAAGTTAGGAAGAGTTGCGCATTGGGCAACAAGCCTTACGTAGGTTGTATCACAAAGCCTAGTATCTAACAATATAAAACATTCATTCGGCATAATTTTACGAGCAAAATCAAATTTTACATTTTTAACAAATTATAGTGAAACTACCTAAAGAACAAGCACCAAAGATTCTTGCCATTGTAAAGATCTAACCTTCATTGGATGTACCTCATGTGTATATAATTAGAGAGCAGACTTTTAAGTTTCCACTTCTAAAATTTGTATTTGTTTTTTGTGTGTTTTAAATTCTAACGCTTTTTAGAAGACAAAATTTGTTTTTGCAAATTTAGGCACCCTAAGTAAAGAGGTTTAAAGTAATATTTTTTCTAAGATTTTACTAAGTGTTCCTTATACCGCAAAGTCTATGTGGTATAATATGCATAGCAAATTTCAATGTTTGAGTCTTCTAGGAGAATCCTGGGGTTGCGAGCCGACAAAAGGTAGCTCAATTTTTTTTTATAGTTTTTTTGGTTTTCTTTTTTGGTTTTCTTTTTATATATATGTATGGAAATATGTTCATAACTAAATCATTCACTTAAGTTCCAAACCGACCCAAGTCAAAAAAATTATGAAATCTACAATGGCAACCTCTAAAACTTTCAAATCTAATCATTACAATTTTTGAATCAAATCTACATGTTGTCTTTGGTACAAGATTTTACAGTAGGAAGTTTTGAAAAAATATTAAAAAAATAAGATTGGTTTTACACCTACGGGAGTGCACAAAGACATAAAACTGCAATTTTAAGATTTCAAGCTTCCAAAAAACACCAAGGAGCTTCAAGGGTCAAAACATTTCTAAAAAGGGGAAGTTTGTCCCGTTCCTTTCCCTTCTCCTTGAAAAATAGTAACCCACTCATCTCATTACAATATAAATATTATATATATATATATATATATATATATATATATATATATATATATATATTATAGATAATCCCGACAATAGGTGGTTTTCAGCATAGCTTTTGCAATTACTCTACAATTCGGATCTGCTTGCAAGAAAAAATATGGATGAAATATCCGTTTATCATAGTATCAATCAACGCCTGAACGAAGTTTTGACCTCCTAATGGCCTTGTAGCACACTCTTTGGATCGTTGAATATGTTGCCATATTTCAATAAATCTTAGTGGACAATCTGGATGCAATATTTCTTTTTGCAAGCAAATCAGAATCGTAGAAATCTCGAATGTGTAGAAGTGTTACAGGTTTGCACGTGACAATATTGTACCGGAAGACACTGGAAGTTACGAGGAAATTCTCTTCCTTGAATGATGGAGGCGAGGCCAATGAATTTTGGGCATGGCAGTTGCAGTTGTTGAGCACATCCAAAGCAGATGCAAGGTGTGGATGGCAATGCTCTTAGAGAGATAACCATGGCAATGAGGACAAAAACAGAGTTCAAATATGTGAGTCTTCACCATTGCAGTACAATATCTCTCCTTCGATATTGCTGCAGAGCTTTATGAAAGCATTTAAACATAACAACACAATCATGCTATTCAATCAAGTCAACTCAGCCTTTATCAGCAGGCCAAAGATAAGTGCTAGCTGGGTCATAGGAAACTCTACTTGTGCGAAATGTTGCCAGCAATTTCATAAGACATAGCAAGTGATCGCGACGATACAGCTTCGATTTGGGAAAACATGTGCATGTATATTAGGGCTGGTATCAATACAACACAGGAAATGAGACCTGAAGAATTGCCCTCACTGCTTTCTAATACTGTCTAATGCGAACTTGCTATTACTCGTCCTCGAGGAGATTGGTCCCGTCGATGCAGACAGTCACGCGTTCGTGGTATCATGATGAAGCTTCCTCCGAATTTCCCAGGAGAAGGACCTTCACTGAGACATTCGTGGTGCTCACTCCCCTGTCCATAACTCTCTCTGCCACTTCGACGAGCTCAACTCGTATTTCGTCTCCGCATCTGTGTAGACATTGGTGGCAGGTACTCTTGAAAGCCCTTCAGCCAAGAATGAGTACCTTCACCGATACGTTCGCGTTGCTCAGACCCCTGTCCATGGTATGATGTACTGACGCTGAATCAAACTTGAGCACAATCTATGGAGCCGCACACTCACTCACTCTGGGTGTCGATCACACGCTCATCACTTGTTATGTTGCAAATGGCAAAGATTGAAACTGTTGCAAAAAGCAGGTTGCGAAGTTGATATGATAAGTGTGTAGAGAAGAGGTTATATAGAAACCGCAAGCTGGAGCATCCAGGATTGGGAAATGCCTGGGGCGTAGTTCAACAGCATTGAGTGGGTCGGGGAGCTTTTTTCTGGGGTGCGAGGCTCTTTTTCAATGATCACGGCCTCTCCCTTCCGCTGCAGTTGACCTATGATGGAGGGGTACGCATTCCTGGAAAGCGGGATTCGGGTGTGGGAAGTGAGCATTGCGACCCTTGCACTGCTCTGTAACTGAACTTACAGAAGAGCCTGGATGACTAGAATGGCGAGAAAAGCGGAGAGTGGCGAGAGTCAAAGGGAGCCAGCCAGGGGACATATGGACGCCGTGCAGGAGGCCACCTACAGAGGTCAATGAGCTTTTTCTCCATCGCGGCAAAAGTTTTCAACGGGAAGCTCAAAGATGTGCTTGCCTCCGACGACTCTACAGTTGTGCGCCGGGACATTCAACTACCATCACAGTTGTGCGCCGGGACATTCAACTACCATCACAGTTGTGCGCTGTAAACTATTCATGTCGTTGATACTGTAGCTACACAATCCCGGCGTAGCATGAAGATCAAAGTTTCAATAAGATGATTGTATTGACTAATACATTGATTGGTTCAAGATGAATGAACAAAACAAAGCTTCATTAAAAGCAACTTCACAGTGTAGAAGGTCATTGATTGGTTAAGAATTTCACTCCAAGTCCTACTTATGCCATATTTAACCCTTAAATGTCTAAGGCCCCCCGAGGGGGCCTTTTCCAACATAATCTCCTTTGTAGCTCTCAATGTACTCAACTTTGCACTTATATTTTGATGTCAAACTCGTCACCTTCTTGTGATGCATTCAAAAAGTAAAATTTCAGAATTCAAATCTCAATTTGTATAAGTGATTTTGTGCTTTGAAAGGATTGTGGTAGGTAGGTTGGGGTTATACATAACCTTGTAGGAGGTTGTAAGCTCATCATTGATTGGATCATTCATGATGCCCAAGTTCAAAAAGTGCACTATTCATGATGCCCAAGTCCAAAAATGTTGTGATCCAATTTCGGGCTTCCCAAATCCGTATATCTATACGTTTAAGGGTTAACTGAATTTGGACTCTTTTTGGAATTCTAGAGTGAAATGAATCTTGGACTATTCGATTTTGCGAGATGATTTCGATACCTTTTTTTTCTTTCCTTTTTTGTCTTTCTTTTCTTTTCTTTGAGTGATCCAAACATCTATAGATTCTCAGCATATCCCTCCGATTACATTTTTGTTTTTACAAACTCCATCTTGACATTTCCAACGAGGGATCCCCTTATATGGGACTTCTAGACTCCCGCTAGTCTAGAATTAGCTAAATACGTCATAGTCTTCTCTAGGGCAACAAAGGGTGTGTTGGAGAAAATCTAAAATTACTAAAAATAATTGAAATAAGTTGGTTAACTTATATAAGTGAAATCAATTGTCTCTGAGATTGTTCAAATTTGTGTTCATAGATTAGTAAGAACATGAAAGTTAGGCTCTTAGGACCTATAAAACCTATAACAATGTTTTAGTTTTTACATGGACGGCTGCTCAAATTTATAAGCAAAGGTTGATTCTGACAATGAAAAAGGCATGCAAGTAACTATTAAACTGAAAATTCAATGGCAAGATCATGCCTTAGCCCCTAAAGGTCTGAGCGTGCCGTGGCGACCAGTAGAATACGGTGTATTTTGGTTGTATTTGGAGTGAATGCACACCTTTAATGGGTTTGAGTTCAAAGAAGAATTTGATATTTGAATTAATGCGATTCTAGTGAGCTATTACGATTCCAATTTAGAGTTTCTTGTTGGTAGAAAATCCTAATTATACGACAGCGTACATACTATCCCCAAGGGACTTTTAAGGGTTAGTATCATCTTTGATGAATTTTTAAAATTTATACAATCTAATTGTTTTTGGGTAGATATTTAGAATATCCTGCAATTTAATTATATTTTAGCATGCCCTAATTGAACCTCTTAACTTTGAGAGTGAATAGCCTGAAGTACAAGGAATTTCAAAGTGACTGTGTAAGTTCTTGTTGGGAAAGCACATGCATATCCTATATTAGAAAATGAGTAAATGGAAGCTTGACCAGAATAAAAATAATTAAAAAAACTAAAACATTAAAATATTTATGCAAATAGTAAAAAATGAGTAGATGGGAGCTTGACCTAAATTAAAATATTCAATTTTCTTTGCCTAATACATAAATTGAAAACTTTCAAGAAAATCTATTGTTGTCTTTTGTGATTTTATGTCACGTTTAACTACTTCTTGACTTGGAGCAAGCTAGAAGAGAGAAGTAACACATTAGGGCCCCACAGCTTTTTGAACAAGATAAAATGTGAACATGAAAAATATAAAATAATCATAGGATTCTCCAAGAATATGAATAAACAAACTCCTCTCCCCGATGTAGATATTCAATTAGCATGATAATTATTTCCCAAAAATTAAAAACTAAATGTAAATTTAATTTTAGTCTAGTGTTCTTGAAATGAGTCTAAGTTTAGTTAAATATGGCATTTCTTCTTACGATGAAATTATATAGTTGTCTTTCATGGTTATTTTGATACAAACCACGAGAAAAGATTAGTCATCCAACACATAAAACATACATTTCAGTTTACTTTAGGAGCAAGTAGCATAAATTGATGAAAGATGAATGGGAAATCAATGTGACTTGAGCTCAATATGCCACAATTAGAAGGAGAAGAAGAACACGAGTCCCCTAGGGGTTGGTGTGAATAAAGTGTCCGTTTGACGTTGTTCTCTCTCTTAGTATGAATAAAATGAGCAAATTTATTAACTCTTAGACGTTTGTGGTGTTGAAAAGCAACATTTTGTATAAATGGCTAAAACTTTGAAGAGCCATAATTTCTTCACCCAAACTCCGTTTTTGACAAGAATCACTTGAAATGGGTCTCAAATTGAGTCTAGTTTATATTGTACATAGTGCAAACCCATAAAATCAAGAATTAATTGATGGCATGCATTTTAGTGAATGCAACTCTTGGTTTAAGGATTTCAAACATAAGGCATATTGTACCATTAGACCAAAAGTAGTTTTTCATGATTTTTTACATAAGTAAGACTTTTAGATAAATCTCGACAATTGTCTAACTGGAATTCTTCAAAACGTTAAATGAATTTGAGTCAGAGATTGCAGTTCCGACATAGTACGTGGGCTGTGGGCATTATAACACTAAGTGTTTACTCAAAGTCCACTACTCCAGATTGGTGGAGCTTTTGAGCTTAGTACCCAAGAAGATTCTATAGTTATAAATTTACACATCATTTTTTTTCAAAACTTAAAAATTCATGAAGTAACTATTGCAATCTAGGGGAAAGTTGAAGGATGCTACGCCTTGGGCCTTTAGGGTTTTAAACGTTTTCCGTTTATGCTAAATTAGGATAACCAAGAGAAGTTATCCTAGAGAAGTACTCACAACGGATTTGTAATAATTAACAACTTATCAAATCGAAATAATAATTTAGAATAAGTATGAAAAGTGGTATGTTTTCAATATTTTAAATTTCGTTCTAACTCTAAAATAATCAAAATAGTCCATGAAATTGGCTATAGCATGTATTAAGAATTTTTTTTAAGAAACTCCGGTCCCTTTCTAAGGGGCCGGCGTGAATGAAGTGTCCGTTCGTAATGCTAATATCCCGATGGCCACCGGACAAGGGGAAATTGGAAATGTATTAAGAAACCTTTTAGTGGTTCTACAGAAGTGGTGTTGTATTGTGTGGAGAAAGGTAACAAAAACACATGTTTCATTCATGCCAACCCCAATTGGAACATGGAGTTCTTTTCTTCTTACATACTAAGTTACAATAAAAATGAGATTAACCTCAATTCGAAGGGCACATAATGAAATGGCATTATTCCACTTAAATGGCGTGTTTTGGGGTGCAAGAAACGAAACAATTAACCTAGGTTTTTGTAGGTTTTTGACCTTGAAGGACAATATTTGTAAACTGCACCTCAAAAACATTGTTGTTTTTAAGCTGCCATTGAGAAATATGTGCCCTTCGACAAAATGTTGCCTTTTTACAATTTTTCAAAGGTCAAAAATCATCAAAATGTGTGATACTAGCGGGAATTTTTGGTGATATTATAAATATGAGCTAATATTATGAACCCCATGGATGATATTAAAAAACGTGCCATTTTACATGCACAAATAATGTTCCAAACTGTAGTTCAAAAATATGCATATAAAATTGTAGATTTTTAAAAAATATGCATGTAAATTAGCAGTTTTTTTCAAAAATATGCATATAAAATGACGGGTTTTAGAACGCGGCCAGAATAGCACATCAGGATTTTGGCAAAATGGCACAATTTTAACATAATTGAGGTTGCTCGCGCTAATTTTGTTCACAAGTGTAGTTACTTTCTTCCGTACTTATTACCAATTATTGGAATTCCGAGTTACTATTCCCACATGTGTGACAGAGAAGTATCTTTGCTCCAACGTCATGAAGTCTCCATAGAAAACAAAATCAATGGACAATTCAACAGAATAACTCAAGGGCGGCTCAGCAATCATTCTACATGGGACTCGATTTCCAATGACATGGTACACGGAATGTGGCCGTAACCACTCCAGACCTGGACTGATACCATATCGAGGCAAGGACAGATGTCGGATCCTGCGAATCCTGAGTCGGACCTCACGCCTCATTCAATGCAGCTCACCAATAACTTACATCAACTACATGATTGAGTTCTAGGATTACTGCAAGTTCGGCACGATCACCATTCCCGGTATCAATTGCAACAACACAGGAAGTACGTTGCTCCATCCCCGAATGCCCCTGCACAAGTGCATGTGCTCTGGACCCACTCCGGCCGGCCGGCATCTCCTGAAGGTACATTTTCATCGACCGGGCAATGATCGAGGCAGACCAATGTCGTTTCATGGACTCCCATGCTCTGACTGTAAAGTCTGGTCCAAGACAAAGTGAACCGACTGAAAGGCGTTCCTCAAGCAAGGGACTCCCGGCCTGTCTGCAGCATGAGTAGTCATGCACTGATGGAAGACTGCATGCTTGCCACTATTGCCAATCCCAAGTTGACTGTTCGGAGATGATTGACTTGCTGGTACGGTCGTCAACTCTGGTCAATGTCTACTGTCCTGCACGGTCACAAAACGGTCAGCGAAGAGTGGACTAAAGTCTGCTGGTGGTAAATTTCAGGACAATTCTCTCTGATGGTCGACTTTGATGAAATGGTCGATTCAAGATCATTGACCTACTTTTTGACTGCAATTGATGCCTTCCACTATGAGGCGGAATTTCTGGGCCCCACGTTGTTCTTTCCAACAGAGTTCCTGCGAATATGAAGGAGTCTCTCAATGCGTGGTGGAATAATCTACGGTTTCTTGCAATCATTGTCGTATTTTGTTTGCCAAGTCTCCTGCAGATGTTTTGAAACTTGATGACTCCTCTCGATCGGGGTTCGGGGTTGGTTTGCTTCGATTCACTCAACTGTGGGCACGCAGCGACATAAACATTTTCGAGAATTTGATCGATCCGTAGTCTGTGCGTCTCTTCCCGGCTGGAGGCAGTTTCGTTCTGTGTGATGAATTTTTCTCCCTACTGCGTCCGGATCCTGCATTCAGGAGCTAGAAAAGCAGAAGAAAGGAGTTAGTTATTTTAGAAGGTAGCTCGACGGAATTAATTTGCACATCCGAATCTTTTCATCAGCGAGGTGCTTTCCGTCTCGACTGGTGACGGTAGACGAGGTCGAGGATGTTGTCCAGGTTGAGTATGAAGCCTTTAGATTATCACACCTCCGGCAAACACAATGTGAACTTCGATGCACGTATCAGTGTGGTATGTGACATTTTAGGCAGGTAGTTTAAGGTGATTGAGGTCTGTATATATGGTGACTGTGTTATATTGTTCTCGATGTGGGGACGAGGCTGATTGTGAACAAACAATTGCTAATATATACAGACCATATACAGACTGGAGTCTCTCCCTCTGACCCTGCTAACTACCAACGATTATCACTAATTCCAATCTTGTTAATCCAAATCTTGTTAATCTCTATCTTGTAATGTAAATTAGGTGTTGCTTCAACTTTTCATATACCTTTACAAGAAAAAATTAAAAAAAATGTTCTATTCGGTGTGAGCATCACGTCTAGGGAAGTTTAGATACATGTTCCTTGGAAATACAAGAAATGTCTAGATTTATACCATGTCTTTATACCTCCAACATTCAATAGTGATAGGACAATAGTTATGTTTAATAATTGACAATCCATCCAAGGTACTAGGAATTGATTGATGGGGCACCTTCCTTGTCACTCTTGTGGTTTCATTATCTCTACCCAATAATTAAATTAGTCAAGGATAATTAAAATATTCAAGGCGCCTGCAAACTCAAAATTATTGTCTCAAGACTCGACAACAAATTTTTCAAGCTAAACAAGTTTGAAGTAATTAAAACAATGTAGGAAAATCTCCACCTCAATTTTAGGGCTCTTCCTGCAACCGATGATCACGGTGAAGACAATTTTATGTTTCCCGCACTATTTATGAGTTTACAAGCTCAAGTATAGTAACTGTTGGATAATATCTGCACTCTAACTTGTAACACCTTATTGCTTTTCAGCCTTTGGTCTAAATTGAATAATTTCAATAGCTTTATCACATCTTATGTTGGCAAGGCACCACTTGAATGAATATGGATAAATAGTTAATTTGAACATACGGTAGTTCATTTGGGATAATTTGTAGAAGACTCATTGAAACTGTGCACTTTATCTTGATAGAATGAGATATGGAGTTTTCATCCAAAACGTTGTGAATTACAAGGACAAAATCTTGCGCAAAAGCTATTTTTGTTTTGTTGTAATCCTCTAAATCAAAACCCCAACATGATCACTTAACCCCTAAAAATCCTTGTGTTTTTGAGAGCTTGAAACCTCAAAAGAGGGATTTTCTACCTTTGTACACTCATGGGGGCGTGAACCAATATCAATTGACTTCCAACCATAAGATCTTGTAATTAAGCCCATTTTTTTTATATTATTGTCCCACTATTCTCCACCATTCCCCAATCCATGTGTTCTAAGGTGCCCTTGTGTTTTTGGCAACGTCTTCTATTGTGACGTCCAAAACAAGTTCCAAAAAAATTCGAGAGAGGTGATTTGCGCATGGAGTGTGCTTAGACATGCTTGGAGGGCGGCCGTCCTTTGTGAAGATTTACCCGCAATAGTTGTATTTCGTGTTATAATCGTACCCTAAATCTCTACAACATTTTATACATTGTAAAAATACAAGTTCCATGAAGAGTCAAGATTCAAAATTTTAAAAAACAACTCTTCCCCCACATAATGAACAATAATATAAACAGAAGCAAAAACTAGCAAGACTCCAGAAATGAAACAATGATGCCATAGGCTCAAGAGCAAGGTCGCGGGAGCGAGAAATAGAGATCCGCCGACGGCAGACGCTCACTCCCCACACCCATTCTCATTGCCAGTCACTTCTCATTGTAAGATTCGGCCGTCCTCCGTTGGAAAGTGATGGCAGCGATGGCTTCTGTGGCGCTACCGTCCGCCTTCTCTCCTGCAATTGCCGCCGCATCGCCCTCCACTGGACTTGCACTGCCCTCACTGCGCTTGCGATCCTTCACTCTGCGTCCCCTCACTCCTGCTCTGCACTTCGCTGGCATGCCCCGCTTCAACGCCCGCTTCCAATGCGGTCCCGTCATCGCCATGGCAGGCCAACTGGCCCGAGCTGAACCCGTTTCCACTCCCGAGGTTCGTTTCTAAGTCCATCATGCTCTTTGCTCCATCTGAGCTATCCCCGCATCTCGAGAGTTTCCGTTTGAGAGCGCTTCTTGTTGTTTATGATCCAAATGCATTACAGTTCCCCGATTATCTCAATAGAATCTAAATGGCACCCTATCTTATTGTCGGGGTTTAGGGTTTATGCTCTCAATTTTAGAGCATTTAGCTGTATCTCGAAATTGGAGCCATTTACTCTCTCAACGAGATCGTCTCTAGCATTTTCCGCTACCGAAATTTTCAATGCAGCGTGTTTGCTTTCTTTGATGTTAAATGTCAGGATCAAGACTTCACGTTTGCGCTACATTTTGAGTTTTTGAAGCATTTGTGGTCCCATTGACTTTCCAGTTCGAATCGGCAACGTTGAATTAGGACTGGCTTGTGATTTGTTGTGACCTGATTTTGCGTTCCGTGGGTGTTGTAGGTGGAGTCGTTTCTGGATACGTTAAAATGGGATAAGAACGGGCTGGTGGCTGCCATAGCTCAGAATGTGGATACAGGCGCAATACTCATGCAAGGGTTTGCTAATCGTGATGCAATATCGGCCACCATAGCATCCCGTCGTGCCACTTTTTTTAGTCGAAGTCGGTCACAATTATGGACGAAAGGCGAGACTTCCCACAACTTCATTCATGTTGAAGATATATCTGTGGACTGTGACCGTGATTCTGTATGTATTCTATTGAACTTATATACCTAGAAAAAGTTGAGGTTTTAAGACTTCTGTGACCGACAGAGTCTTCTGTATACAACTTGCAGTCAAATGGTGCAGCTGTTTTAGAGATTCTCAGACATCGCTTGACTATTCAGGGGTTATATCTTAACCGTTCTTGCAGTCGGCATTCAGGCTAATGCAGGATTCATCTATTGCAATTTTGGTTCAGATTATATATTTAGGACAGCCTGATGGTCCCACTTGCCACACTGGAGCGGAGACATGCTACTACACTTCCGTGCCACAGGTTAGTATCACCTATTTTCTTGTCTCTGTGAGTTTTACTACAAATGTCCACCTTTAATGTGATGCTTGTGCAGGCTTTTGAAATCATCTCATTGAGTAGATCCACTTGAGTCATTAATAATTACCAATGAGAGCTTCTTCTTTCGTTTGCTGAGTGGAAGAACCAGATTCTGAGCAGAAGTGTGTCGCTTATTTTCAGAGTGAACCGAAGCTGCTTGCGTCGACCTTGTACGCATTAGAGGATTTAATTGCGAAACGGAAGACCGAGGAAGTCGCTCCCGGTTCGAAACCATCCTGGACAAGGCGTTTACAGCAAGATCCAAAGTTGCTATGTTCGAAGATCCGGTATGCTCAGTTCCACCATCTGTTGCAAATTATGTTCTGTATTCAGAAAGGGTTACCTCCGTGTGAACTTTTTCATGGACGGGTGGCTAAACTTTGTCTCAGTAGTAATCGAGATTTCAATTTCTGATCGTTCGTTGATACATACAGGGAGGAAGCATCTGAGCTGTGTCAAACGCTGGAAGCATCCGAAGGAAGAGAGCGGACCGTTTCGGAGATGGCGGATGTCTTGTACCATTCTATGGTCTTACTGTCAGTTCAAGATGTGAAGATGGAGGAGGTGATGGCTACGTTACGAAAGCGTTTTGGTCAGTCTGGAATCGAGGAGAAGAGCAAACGACCACCCAAGACATCCTCTGATTAACGATTTTGTTTCACTTACGTCCTTCTATCCAAATATGCAGTATGTTGCTATGAGCGCAGCACAAGTTGATTGGAGGCTGCCAATCACATTTCATGTGAATCAACAGTTCAATTTTCTCCAGTGCATGGAAGATCTCTACAATAGTTGGTCTATCTTTCAGATAGATTCAACGAGTTGATGTAAGACATCTTTCACTACTATATTTCTGAGAAGCGAAGTCAAGTATTTGTGTCAATAGAGTTTTCCTTTCTCATGGGCATACTTGCATACTGCATCTTACATATTGTTGTGTTAATCTTGTATATCATAGTCTTCTAAATTAGGGCATGCACAATAAGCAAGAGATAGTGAACAACAGGGGTATGTGTTGTTCCTTAAGGGTTATTAATTATCACGAAATACATAGCAAGCAACAAATAATCAATAATGTACAGAAGATTATGGATTCAACAGCCTAATAACCATGGGTGGCCAAATACATGATTTGCCTTATTCTGAATTGTGGATTCAATAGCCTAATAATCATGGGTGGCGAAATACATGGTCCGCCTTATTCTGAATTGTGGATTCAGTACCCTACCAAGTAAAGGAAGTCAATAGTACCATTGTGCCACCATGTTTAAAAGTAGATCTCGTATTCTTACTCTACCAAGCAAAAAGAGGTGTGAGATTTACTCTATAAAAATTTAATCCTAAATATGACCACTGGATTGTACTAAATTGGATGATTCGATTGTACTAAACTGGATGATTCAAAGTATACTCCAACCAACTATAAGGGAAAGTAAGAACCCAAGTAAAGTGGATAGCTTGAAGTCTACCTCAATCATCTACAAGGGAAAGGAAGAACCAAGCAGGATAGATCTGATATGCTTCTTGTTATGCTTTTTTACGAGCGACTGTGGTAGTTGCCCTTGCTTGTGAAGGTTTTGTGAAACTTAGAGCTTTTGATATCCATTACATTTTGTGAAACTTAGAGCTTTTGATATCCATTACATTTTGTGAAACTTAGAGCTTTTGATATCCATTACATTTTGTGAAACTTAGAGCTTTTGATATCCACTACATTCTTTGACATCGTCATAGTGCTTCATTTGCATAACACAACAACCACTCACGTTGTGAGCACAAGCTTGGTAAGGTAAAAACTTTAATAAAAAACAGGAATATATCTGTTCTAAATAATTGGGAAATCTCTAACTTCATGTCAAAGATTTGATAAATTGAAACTAAAAGTTACTGTCATTATCAGAGCATTTGATTTGTTATAGGTAATGACAAACTTTTGAATGATGCAAAATTGGTTCAATATGACTAATATTTCCTGATGACTACTGATGACTAGGAAGGGAGACGCATCCGGACCGTGCGTCGCATCCACGGTAAAGGGCAGCAAGGACGGGTATGGGTCCCGTCCGAAGACGGGGACTTAGGGTTTGGTTACTCGTGGCCATCGCCGGGAGTGTGCATTCTTGCGACATTCCGTTGTTGCTGCTTCGCTCGGTAGATGTGATCGAGGTCGGGGCAGACAGGCAGTCAGGGAACGATCTCAGGCAGTGCATTGCAAAGCACCACCACCATGTTGAGGACAGCGGGCCGCTCCTTGTCGCGCGCGCTGTTGCAGCAGCACCGCAGCTCCTCCGTGGCCCCCGCGGCCGCGCTCCCCGCGCGCAGATGGTTCAATGCCTCCGCCTTCCATCTCGCAGGCCCCTCCGGTACTCCCCCCCCCCCCCCCTTCCCTTCGCCCCATTCTTGCATCGATCCATGCTCGGCGACAATTCCGATGTCGCGAAACCCTAGATTTCCATCACCAATTTGTATATGTTGCTATTGTGATTAGCAGGTCAGTTGGATGAATTCGGGATTGCAACTGGAGCCGAGCGTGAGGAGCTAGAATGGAAGAGTCAGGTACTGTGAATTTCAGCGTTACATGATTTCGTGTATGTTAGCAGTTTTGAGTTTTCGTATTCAATCATGTTTCATCATCTGCAGGGAAAGAGGCGATTCGATCTTGAACCCCCCCGTGGACCTTTTGGCACGAAGGTGAGGCCTTCATCGAGGTTCACTTTCAATCAGCTATTTTGTGATTAGGTCATGGAGAGTAGGTTAATTCGTTTTATGCCGCGCTTATTGTTGATGGTTTCGCCAGTGCAAAATTGGAAGTGGTTGTTCATCCTTTTTTGGATTCGGTATCAGTAAGTGGTGGATTCACTGCGATAATTCGATTACGACCTTGGTTGGGTAATAATTGATATGCATACTGTATATGACTTGCAGGAAGCTCCTGCTATTGTGGAGTCACACTATGATGTTCGGATTGTGGGATGCTCTGGAGGGCTTGGTGGTAAGAATTCTGGTCTTGGAAGACTTTCACTCATCAGAAGAGTATCTATTATCATAAATAGAGAAGGAGACATTGACGTTTCAATATAGTGCTAATAAGCAGCTACTAAAATCTGCTATTAGTTAGGTTCTTACCTGCTTCAACTTTGTTAATAGCGGAGGTACGAAACCTTAACTATTGTGTTCCGAACATAATGGTGTCCATATATAGGATGAACATGCTTTGTGCTATCTGTGAATGTCAAAATATGATGCGTGCCGTGGTTGGTGATGTTGGAATAATATGGTCACAGGGAGAGATTTGATTGGTGTAGAACCCGATCCAGGTGTTCGATGCTGAGCTAGTTGGAATTCAGGTCATACTGAAGATGAATTATTTACTTGTAATCTAATCACTCGATTAATGCACCAAACATTAAAAAGCACAGTAATATGACCCGAATGTAATTTGCCATATTCAACTTATCATTTGTTTGTGGCGACAGTAGTCTGTGGGTATCCATCGTCGCGTATTGCAGAAACTAACGCAGATTGTATGGACTGACATTGCCCATAAAACAGAGGATGAGCATGATGTAACATGGTTCCATTTGGAGAAGGATCAACAGCACGAGTGCCCTGTATGCACCCAGGTTTTTGAGGTAATAATTCTGCTTCTCCCAAGTATAATTCCTAGTCTGAAGTACCATGCAGGGGAAATAGTACGTTGGTTTGTTCAGTTGAGCACATTCATTATTCTTCGAACGGGTGTGGATTGTGAAACACCTGTCTACTTTGTAGTGTAGAGTCCTACACTTTTCCTGCTCTAAATCACAAATTGAGGTGCTTGGTGGTGTGTGTGGTATTGCAGTTAAAGGTGATCGGAGTGGGTGGGCAACCCGGACATGATGAACATCACTAGGACTTTTGGTGGTTGATCTCTTTGTGAGAGTCGAATGGTCTGCTTACTAATCTTAGAGGAAGGCTCGAGTCAATCTAATATGTCCTGCAGAGTTCTTGTGTAGGCTAGTTAGGGAGTTGCTTCTGATGTGGCCATTTTGAAGCTGTTCTCATTACCTGAAAAGTTTAGTGGAATTCATCGAGTTATAGGAATGCTTAGACTGCAATCAATTTATGTGATTGGCAGTGCTGAAGCTTCTTCGTCTGTGAAGGCAGGCCAGTGCTTTTCTTGTGTCGGGCAATAAGACATTTTTTCAGATGAAAGATGAGACTTCCTAGTGCCATCTGTCTTACGACACCCTCTAAATGCCCATTTCGGGCTTTTGCTGAGCTGACTACAACAATTCAAGTGAAGCGAGTTGTCGTATTTATTCTTAGAAGAGTCATTATTTTGACCACTCGGGCTGCATTCAAGATCGCTAGGGCATACAATTTGAGGCGAATTGATGTTACTACCACTCAACTGCAGGTGCTTGAGGAGCACATCTGTGCAGGGTTGGGAATCAGTTCTTCCGGGCGTACATCATAAGAAGTGGTCTCATGTCACTGCATATGTGGCCTGAGCATAGGGGACAAGTAGACCCAAAGGACCGTAGCTATGTGCTCGTTTCAAAGTGATTAGGTGGAAAGTGATGTAGCTCCACAAAAGGATCCGTCGGGGATTATGCTTCTAAAGTAAGAGCGGGCCATGAAAGTATCCACGGTGTTGGGTGTGTACTTCTGTTTGGCAAACTTAAAAAACTCCTGTTTGGCAAACTTCAAAAACTCCAGCCTTTACTTCACAATATAGAACCCATTTCGTCCATTGATAGTACATAACATCTTTTGAAGATAACAAATACATCAGTTTTCAACTTCAAAAAACGTATATGAAACTTGATCGTAAGTAATTCCCTAACCCTGTCAAAAATTATCATTATGGATAAAGTGCTGGAACTTTAAAGAGTCGTAACTTCATGCAAATCTCCTTTTGATAAAATTCGTTGGTTTTGGAATTCAAATCAAGTCTAGTTCCCATTGTGAAAATTGTAAACCCATCTGAGATGGTAAAAATCTACTGCATGCACTTTGGTGAAATTCAAATACTTTTGGTAATCGTTTTGCAATGATGTATTCTATGCTGAAAAAACTAGAAATATACATGGGGTTTTGGGAGCTTTATTTCCTTCATCCATCGTTGGATTTCAACTTTCCTTTTGGGGTTAGATAACAATTCAAGACGTGATTTGGTAGTAAAGTAGCCCCATCCAAGATGATTTTGAAGACATGGCATGCATATTTTAGCAACATGTCCTACATCATGCTACTATTAGGGTTTGTAAAATATGGGGTGGTTTTCAACATTTCAAGGCTATTATTTGAGCCTAGTAATTCTCTTCGGGATCTATTTATTTTCAAAAGGGTTATTGAGGTGGTGGTGAACAACTTTTTAGTTGGTGATTTTTTATTGCACTTGATTTATTGATAGCATTTCTACTTCATAATGGAAGTGGTGAATATTTGTAGTGTATTTGCGTACTATTACATTATGATCTTGCAATCCATGAGGCCTCATGACTCAACTTTTGGTTCCCATAACCTACTATAAGGCCATTACAAGATTGTCATAATGGTTCATATCTAAATAGCTTACTTTATTTCATCTATGACACTTCTAAAAAAATTGCCTTGAATGTTTAGAAGTTAGAGTCTAAGAATTAAAAGCTTCCTATTTTTAATTCTTATTTCAAATTCTAGTTTTTGTACAAATTTTCTATGTTGGATCCCAAATCAAGTCTTGTTTTTGAGACTTGGGTTATATATCTAGTATGGTACAACTTCATGGCACGCATTATCAGGGTTTTAAAACATTGGGCATGTTTTCATGTTGAGAGCTAATTATTCGAAACAATGTGAGTATTTTTCTATATAACCCTTAAATGCCCTTGGGGTCTAAAACGGGCAGCCCAAAATTGGATCACAGCATCTTTTGGACTTGGGCATCATGAATAGTGCACTTTTTGAACTTGGGCATCATGAATGGACCAATCAATGATGAGCTTGCAACCTCCTACAAGGTTATGTACCACCCCAACCTACCTACCACAATCCTTTCAAACCACAAAATCATTCATACAAATTGTGATTTGAATTGTGAAAATTCACTTTTTGAATGCATTAGAAGAAGGTGACCAGTTTGACATCAAAATATAAGTGAAACGTTGAGTACAATGAGAGCTAGAGGGAAGATTCTGTTGGAATCAAGCCCCTCGGGCTTGCTCGGGCGTTTAAGGGATAATTTACATATCTATGACCCCAATGACTTTACACATCTATGACCCCAATGACTTTACACATCTATGACCCCAATGACTTTACACATCTATGACCCCAATGACTTTACACATCTATGACCCCAATGACTTTACACATCTATGACCCCAATGACTCAGCCCAACAACTTTTTGGTTGGACGATTTTCTGTCAATTCTTAAGTGCCCTATTGAGCATTTCAAGGTGTTTTAAAACTTGTCATGACCAAAGTTATTATATTTTTGTATGGTAAAAACCTCTCATTTCAAATATGATGATTCAAGAGTCATATACATTTTACAAAATTATTCATATGAGAATAAGACTTTAAACACAAACAAAGAGTCTTTTTTCTTAAGCAATTTTTGGGTCCAAATGTAGTTTATGCTTTGCCATGAATCGAGCATCAACTTAAAATCTTCACTCCCAAGACTTCTGTTAGGGGTAGGACATGTTCGAGGGTCACCTATGATCTCCTCATTCACTTTCGTATATTCTTGTGATTATAAACTTAGCAATCCATGTTGTGCAAACATTCCGTCAAAAGCCAGAGAAAGAGCCAATGAATCCATTTCTCTTCATTCTTAAGGTGCCCAACAAAACGTAATTTGTTATAATGGGAATATTTAGATTATCAAATTGATGAAAATTGAGCTTGAGTTGAGCCAAATGTAATGTGTGGGTACATTTAGCTCGACTCGAGTTAAACCCACATTTCTCAAAATCAGTGAATAATATCATTATAATGAATTACGTGTTCAACCCCTTGCTTGAGAGAACTTTCACTTTTTGCAAGGTTCATCAATAATTTTGAAAACCACTAATGACTCTAAGACTTTGAGGGATGGTAAGTAACCCTTCATTGCAACATATTGTCAAAAGAGAAAACATGCTCTTCTTCTTTGACTTCTTCGTTTCAAATAAAAATTTTCTTT
Source organism: Bryum argenteum (assembly GCA_037043015.1). NCBI lineage: Eukaryota > Viridiplantae > Streptophyta > Bryopsida > Bryales > Bryaceae > Bryum > Bryum argenteum. The sequence continues at coordinate 30,081,967 of CM073323.1, forward strand.
TACTGCAAGTGGAGGCACCACAAGCCTTAGCTTGGTGACTGAGGCTCATAGCCCTCAAGGCCTCAACGGGGGTCGTGAGTTCTATTCCCCATGCCGGCGTGGTGCTCACCACTATAGTCCACCCAACTATTGTGAAGGGTCTTGGACCTTGTTGTATGGGTGCCTGAAACTCTGAAAGCCCTTTGGGGATAGTATGTCAAGTATCTTCAAGGCATTGGTAACTAACCAGAACTAGCGTAGTTATAGTGCCCACCCTCGAGAGGGGAAGTAGTATTGTTCCAATTTCCCCTTGTCCGGTGGCAATCGGGATATTAGCAAACAAACAGACACTTCATTCACACAGGACCCTTAGAAAGGAACCAGAGTTTCTATCTATCTACTGCAAGTGAACTGTAACGATTGCTTTTGCTTCCGGTTGTCACGTCGGGCACGTTCATTCAATACCCGCTTCTCGTATTCTACGGTAGAGTTACTTCTCAGACATGGTGGCACCAGCGACCAGGGATAGAAGCTTCCGAACTCGAGTGATCGGGTTGCTTTCTGCAGGAAACCGGTATCGTTCGATCGAGAACGAGCACAGAAGTTTCTTTTGAGATCCCTGAAGTTTCTACACCTCTCCGGGAGAGTCTGGGCCGGAGATCCGATGCTGCAGCTGCAGAGCAGCTGCTGGTGCGGCTGCAGATCCAAGAAATCTAAGTAAAGAAAGCCCGCTGCTCGTAGCGTGCTCGTCCCCACAACGTTACAGAGCCCATCACACTTAAAATATGAGAGAGGAGCCACAAGTAATGTTATAAAAGGCGTGCACATCGTTTAAAGAAAGCGGGGGCATTGCGGCCTGAGAGTGAAACATGGGATACGGTCTCCGCGAGCAGTAAACAAATGGCATCATGTCCTGGGCATTCACGTGGGTCCACGTGGGAGCCGAATCTCTGAATCCGATTATCGGTCTGCATTGGCTGTATCCGCCTCTGCCCCATGTGCCTTGCCTCCACACGTCATGCCTAGCATGCCTGCACTCCCCAATTTTCTTTCAATTTCCTCGAACTACTGTTCCCGTATGTCCGTCCAAGCCTCGCCTTTCGCCTGCCCCAGCCTTCCGTTTCATGATCGAGATCTTCATGCTCTGCCCTGCCCTGCCAATCCCTTCAGCCTCTGCTTCGCAACATTTCGATTCTCCGCCCCCTCTCTATTCTCAGATTTTGATTTTGATTTTGCCGACATTTTCGCCTCCCACCTACTTACTTGCGAGGTGGGGTAGTAACTCTTATTACCAGAAACCATTTAATACTCCTGTGTCCCTGAGACTGTTAGTATCTTCTGCACCCGGGAAATCGTTCTTTATTGCTGCGATCTCGTTTTTGTCATTGCTGAGTGAAGTCGTCTGTGCGCTCAATAACTGTCAAAAAGATGTGCTGGAAGAATTTGAAGTTGCTTTTCGAGAAGATTTTATGAGATATTTTATCAGATTTTTTTCCCCCATTTCACTTTCCTTTTTTTTACCCTTGGGACAATTCTGTCCCCACTTGACAATTTTTAACATCGAATGAGGGAGTCCGTAGTCAAATGTGTCATGTACACTACCCTCCAACAAGTCTTGCAACCATTTTGTGAACTCTTGAAATTCTCTAATTCATTTTCAAAATGGGAGGATTTTATCAAATTTATCCTATTAAATCTTTTGTGTTATGGACCCTTCACGTGTTCATAAAATGTCAATGTTAAAAAACAAAATCTCTATTTTTGATGAATTATTTTATCTTTTTCACTTAATTTCAAAAAAAAAAAAAACTGAGAAATATATATGATGATTTTTTAAAATTTGATTGCACCAATCTATAGGATATATCATTGTTCACATTCTTGGTATTACAAAGATGCATACTATGTAGGTAAAATTCTCCTCTATGTGGCTCTAAAGTATTTTCATAGTTTCCATTCATTCATATTCTAGGCTAAGGAAATCAAACTCATATATTAAATCAAAATTTGATCAAATAAAGTCAAATAAGGTATCATTACAAAGCTATAGTAGTATAGAAGCCAGGAATGCTATTTCGCGAGCAGTGAGCGGAAAATCATGAGCGGTGAGCGGAAAATCCAGCAAGAAAAGTAAAAAAGTAATTGATTTTTTGTAGATATTGTGTCCTATAGCCGTTGAATATATTAAATATAAGCATTAAAGTAAACAAAAAAAGACAAAAAATTGGGAACTTTTAAAAAAAGGCCTCCGGGATTCACAAGAAAGGTATCCTAAACCCGTGGACATTGATCCTATTACCATGGATGCTAAGACAATTAAGCTTTGGAAAATCGTGAGATGGAAACAATCATCCGTGAAAACACATATTACACAAAACAAAGCTTTAGATAATACAGCCATACATCTATACAATCAGACTTAAGGGATCATATAAAATAATTATCGAATCAAATTCAGGGAACTTTGAAGAACAGTGGGGAGTACATATTGTGGCTATATCAAGAATTGAAATAAATTAAGCTTTGTTGGGAAAAGAAGGTATCTTTGCTTTGACTACAATTTTGTCGATTGCTATCAAGCAGAATACTACCATTGAGTCACAACATTTTCTTTTATAGTGGGATGTTGGTTAAACCACTTCCTAGATCTTCAATCCGGATTGACATTGTCTACAATACCACGCAACAAAATCTGCTTGATCTCACTAAAACTCAATGTTGGGGCATGTACAAAGAAATCTTCATCGCGAGAAAGACCACACATTACACGGTAAACATAATAAATATGCTTACAATTGTAATATGTTCCGCGTTGTTTGAACTTCAGAAACATGTCTTGGAAGTCAAAACAATTGCACTCCGGGAGGGGACCGATGCTCACCTTGTAATCTTTAAACTCAGACCCATGCATTGATCGCATGTCCAGTATTGCGCCAATGCCAGGACTCGGCACAAGTGTCACCTTTAGAACAACAGCTTCCACCAGTGATGCTGACGCCCACCTTGTAGTTTGGTATGTGCTGAGCGGAGACTGAGATTGCGTCGTGTTTGTTTGTTGCCTCTTCGTGTCAAGTATTTCTCGGGAAAAGGTGGTGAAGGAATGCTTTGAATCTGGGATGCTATAGCATTGTTGTTGCCGAATTGCCGGTCTTGAGCCATGGGTGGTCTTTGCTGAAACTGAAAGCCCGCTTCCTCGAGTCTAAGTATCTCTCGTTGAGTGAGATTAGTGCCTCTCGCTACGGGCCATACATCAGGAACAACAGGACGCGTGGTGACCCACCTACGCCGAGTACTCATTACGCATCTTGCCAAATCATCCGGACAGAAGAAGAAGAATTGATGGAAATCCTGGTTTTTGGGACGACAGTGATACGTTCCAAAATAAGCTGGTGCAGAAATAGAAAGGGATAATTTCTGCGTACACTTAGTATTTGGATCTTAGTGCATCCAGCAGGTACGACAGATGTTTCGAGTATACGCAATTTCGATTAGCCATGGTTGTTGCACTGCAGAGCGATGACTATCAGCAGTAGAAATTGTAACCCTAAGGCTTGCAAGGAACGAGCTCTGCGGATGCTCGGGCGAGCTGCGGTGCCGGTGCCGAAAGCGACCAGCTGGGGTGCCGGTGCCGGAAGCTCCTAAATCTGTTTCAGACGCTCTCGGATCTGCTCGGGCGAGCTGCGGTGCCGGTGCTCGGGCGAGCTGCGGTCCTCGGGCGAGTTGCTCTGGCGAGCTGCGGTGCCGGTGCCAGAAGCTCCTCAATCTCTTTAGATGCGAGCTGATCTGCTCGGGCGAGCTGCGGTGCCGGTGCTCGGGTGAGCTGCGGTGCTCGGACTCGAGCCTGAGATGCTTCCTCCAAGCTCGACCTTACAATTGTCTCAGGATGTGTTCTCAATGGATCCCTTCAACAGGTGCCCGCAATCCATCACCATCATCAATTCATCATTGTCAGATCGCTGATGATGGTCAGTCACGAAAATTTTGTACTACAGGTATCTAAGAACGGTTCAGAATTTCAAATCTAGTGAGAGAGCATACTTCACAATCAGAGGTTCCATGTCCGAAGTTATGGCGTAATCAGTGCACCAAGAAAATCTAGAGGCACCTGCTATCCCCGTCTTGTAGAAGCGTAAAAGTCCGGTCGGATTCTTGCAGCGTTGCTCGGGCGAGCTGCGGTGCCGGTGCCGGTGCCGGTGCCGGGTGCCGGTGCCGGAAGCAGGAAGTGAATTCACAAAGTCAACGTTGCATGATGGTTGTGGGTGGATTTACTGGTTCGATCGTACACACACTGCTGCAATCGTGAGAAAGAGGAATCTGGGGCTAGCTGAGAATATAGGCGATGGGCAATGATCAGTGACTACGAGACGAACGAGAGGCGGTGCTTGTTTCTAGTGAGACTTCGTACGCTATCGTTGTGGTGGAAAGCGTCACCTTCAACTTCGTCCTCTCTTGCCTGGAACGATAGTTTCCCGTTTCTGCTTATCTTACCTCTTTTGGCACGGCGGTTTCGTCTCTAACAGACGCTGCGTTCGATCAAATTCAACGCCTGCCCAAGTTGTATATTAAATTCTGAAAAGCTTCACACTCTGACCACTCTATCCTCTCACCTTGAACTGGTCGATTGACAGAGAAAGACATTCGTTTTTGCGGTGAGGATTTGCGCGGTGATAGCGAATTTTGGTCGATAGTGTTGATGATGCTCGTCGAGGTGTGAGGCTCTGTGAAGGTCAAAGTGTGAACCTAAAGATACAATTTGTTTGAAATTCGACATCGGTCAGGTTCCATGGTGATAGTAGCGTTCGCTCGTTCGAGCTAAAGCACATTGAATCGAGTGTTGATGATGCTCGTCGAAGTGTCGTGGTTTCCGTGTCTGTTTGAGAATCGACTTCGATCAGGTTCCATGGTGATTCAGCCGCTTTTGGATCTGCTTGGCGATGGTTTCAACGAGAGCCACCCTGCCGAGCTTGCTTGAGGATGTTTGGGTGAGGATACTCTTGAGCGCCTCAACTTCTTGCAACGAGTCAGAAGATTCCGTAGTAGTAGAAGCGGATTGACCGATCATCGCTACCCATGGAATCTCTTGCGTCATGATGCTCCTTTTGTTAGCATCGTCTATCCAGTGTATGCGTATGTGTTGTCGACTGGGTGTACATTGACAAGTATGGATGTTCTTGAGCTAATTTCAAGGCCCTGGAGGGATCCGAAAGCGGCTGAAACTGCTTTGCTGATGCTTGGGCGAGCTGGGGTGCCGGTGCCGGAAGGGACCAGCTGGGGTGCCGGTGCCGGAAGCGCTTCTTGTCACTCCGCCACGAGTCACTCTGCGGATGCTCGGGCGGTGAGGTGCGGTGCGAGCGAAAAGGCTGGGGTGCAGATCTTAGGAAGGAAGCTCCGGGAAGTCTTTGGTCTTGGGAAGCTTTGGTGTGGTGCGGATCCGGAAGCACCGATCTGGGGTGCTGGTGCCGGAAGCTTTGAGCTGTGGTGCCGGTGCCGGAAGCTCCGAGCTGAGGTGCCGGTGCCGGAAGCTCCGATCTGGGGTGTTGGTGCCGGTGCCGGAACCTCTTCTTGTCACTCCGGTGACTCTTGTCACTCTTCTCACTCTGCGGGTGCTTGGGCGAGCTGGGGTGCCGGTGCCGGATGCGACCAGCTGGGGTGTCGGTGCCGGAACCTCTTCTTGTCACCCCGCCACGAGCTCGCTCTGATCTGGTGGCGCTGCCATTGGAGGAGCTGACGGTGCCAGCGACCCTTCCCCCTCACCCCCAGAGCTCTGAAGGAGCTCGTAGTGACTGCCTTGAAAGGGGTGCCGACCTTGAAACGCGCTCACCTCCCACCCCGACGAGCTCTGTCGGAGACCTAAGTGGAGGCAACGAAGTGAGTGCCGGCGCCGGCACCCCCTCACCTCTCACCCCACGAGCATTGTCCGAGCTCGTGGTCAAGACAAATAATGGTGTGCCGGCACTCAATCTGTTCCATTGTTGTTAGATGACGCAGTGCAGGGGGTGTCGGCACCAGCACCAACTTGCCTCTCACTCCCACAAGCTCTATCAGAGCTCGTGGTGAAGTCTAGGATGGGATTGCCCGGCTTGGCGATCCTTACCATTCACCCCACACGCCATTGGAGGAGTGTGGTGTGCAGTGCCCCCCTCCTCTCACCCCAAGAGCTCTGAAGGAGCTCTGTTATGCATTGCATGTTTCAGGAGAGTGCAGAGAGGATTCGTCGTGTGAGAATACCGATGGGAGAGATATGGAAATGGCCGATGTTGGAGTTGTGTCGCCCGCTGCTGAAGAAAGTACTCTGGATAAAGAAGGAGAGGAACATCTTGCTGCGAAGGACGCTTCTCCAACAGAAGCAGAGAAGCCCAATTCACGGATTGAAGTGGAAGGCACCATGAACAAAGTAATAGAGAAGGAGTTCGTTAACACACATAGTCGCCTCATGAGCTGCCGATTCCGGCCACTGGAGAAATCCAAAATATCAATCCCTCCGTGTCGATTGCTTGGACTTCAGGCTGTGCGCCCGACACTTGCGAAGGACGTGTACGAGCTTGGAAGTCATTTTGTGAAGGTTGGTTACATGGATGGATTTGGGGCCTTCTATGTTGCGTTAGAAGACGACAACGAGATTGTTAAGGAGGTCTCAGATGAGATTACTGCCAAATGGAGTTCGAATTGGAAACAAAGAAACGCCGAGTTTGAAGACTTCCTTAAATCAGATGATGATCTCAAAGTTTTCTCAAACAAGATGTTTCACGTCTGGGATGGGAATCATAGGCTGGAATGCTGGATGCCAATAATTAATAAGGATCATTCGGAGGACTACTATTGGCATTTCAGGGTGGAGTGCATCATTCTAGAAGTAAGGGGTAACGTCGTGAACATGCTGACTGCTCTGCATGAAGTCAATTGGTAAGTACCATGCAAGTGTTGTTTTTTTCATTTGTTGAAATTTGCAAGAATGTTCATTACAGGTTTTCTAACATTTTTTTCTAACTTGTTTGTGCTTTGGTTTAGGCGGCATGAAAACTCGCACGTAAAATCAAACCTCGTACACAAACTCTACAGAGTTAAGAATGTAGGCAAGCAGAAACTTGAGTACTTCAAAGACATGATCACTCCCGAGGAGTATGCAGCATCGCAAGCCAAACAGAATGGGAAGAATTGGACATGGTATTCCTTGACGCAAGACGCACTCAATGGAATCCTCTACCAGGTTGGAAAATCGATTTGGATCATCTTCATTCAATTCTGATGTTTGAATTGAGAACATAGTAACAACAATAATTTTGTGTGCAGTCTGAGATCGCGGAAGCTTCGACACAGGCATCAATGAAGTTTTATCAAGCATTTTCAGATAAGTCTCAATGGACTTCAAACAGTGTGCAACAATATATCAATGCGGCCGTGCGAGTCTGTAAAGCAAGCACCATATCTGAGCTCCGAAGACAACTTCCCGTAGCAGATTACAGACTTACTGATGGCTTTCTTGCAGCCATCAAGACTCATTATGAAAGGTATGAAAACGCACCTGAAATGAGGTTGGAGAAGCTAACAATGTTAGCAACGTGCGCCATGCAGCCTGCCGCAAAGGTGAAATGGCTCAACAAGTGGAATTCTTCACCAAAAATGAGGGTTTTGCTTAAATTTCCGCCACCAGGCTTTAGCGATGACGCGTTCAAGTTGTGGTTACCAAAAGCAGTTTGGTGGTCCCAGGTATTTTTTTGTAACTGGATATCTATTATCTAGCTAAAGATTGCCGTCGTGTTTTCCGTCGATGGGAGCTTTCGTGGAGCTCCTGAGCACGCGTTCAGTGGGCCTTGACTGGAGCACCTTTAGCACCTTCCCAGATAATTACACAAGCTCCTTCTGTATTTACCATGTCCATTTATCACACGATAAGATTGAAAACTCATTCAAGTATTCTCTATCTTGTGATCTCAGATACTAGACGACGTTCTCTTTCAATTTCATCAGACCATGGACGAAATGGGAATCATGATTGATTTCAATCCGGTTGGCAAAGACGCGGTCACATTGCCTGATGATTACGTTGAAGAGTGGCGGGTCAGCCTATGGGAATCGGCATTCTTTCGGGAGTTCATGTTGAAAGGAAAAGAGGCCATTGATAAGAATAACAAGCCCGAAGATCAGCCCGATTTCACACAAGCAAGTCGCCGCGTGCTCTATCGGTACATGAAGCATGTGCTTCTCACACCAGGAGTTCTGACAAGGACTCCGGTTTTCTTTAAGAATTTTCTATCTCCTTCTCATGATGACTGCATGTTTACTCAGGGAATCGTGGATAAGTGGAAGCCAGTCCATTTTAGCTATTGTGGTTGGTATTTGGACTGTCTAAAGTCTAAGTGCCCTGAAAGTGAGCTGGAAGTTCGAAATGAAATCGAGCCCGCACTGAAGAACACAAAGCAGGCTAAACAAAAGGCTGTTGTTGTTGAAGATTTAGAAGGAACTCCTGGGTCAAAAGGCCGAAAGGGAAGAAAGAGGAAAACACCCGAGCCAGTTCTATTGAATTCGTCGGGTGAGGAGGATACAGCCCCATTCACACGAATTTTGAGAAGCCAAACACCTCCGAAGCCTCTTCCTCAGTCCCCGATTGACCAGCCCGAGCTTCAGGAGACGCAAGCCGGTCCATCTAATCCAAGGGCAAAGAAATTAAAGCTTGCTCGACTTGTGTCCCGTACCCCATCTCCTACACGATCCATATCTGATGTTCCCAAAGCGCTTACTCGGATGTTGATTGACTTGCCTACATCTTTGCCTAGTTCAAATTGCAGCACTCTTATCATCAACGATTCGTTTGAGAGAATCGCAACAGAGAAACGCGACTCCGGTACAACCCCAGAGATCCTGAATGACATTAGTACCTTCTTAACTGAGGTGAGGAACATTCTATACATCTTTACATTTTAGTATCGTACTATTATTGTATTCTAACTTCTTCTCAACAGGTAAGAGGAAATCGGACGTTGTTCTTTAACGGAAAGGCGGAGCCAAAGGCTGCTTGTGACCTCGTGATCATCGATTATCCAGATGGGATGTGCATCCCTGGAGTTTCTGATCCGCCAAATAAAGTACCCGAATGGAATGCATTCTCCCCCAAGTTCCTTCGTAGTGCCATGACATTTCAGCTGTCTTACCTTCACGATGACGAAGGGCTTCTTATGTTTTACCCGGACGGAGAAAAAACTAAGGCTGATTTGATGAAGTTGCTCAAGAAATCAAAACTTAAGATTCGTGAAGAGTGGACAATCATCAATTCTATGCACTTGCCGAACCCCGAAAACCCATTGCGGCCTGTAAGTTCTCCTCCCAACTTGCTTTGCTTGGTTGATGAGGTGTGGCATCGGAAGGTTTGTCAAAGATGTTCATCTCTAAATTGATGTTTCAAAACTGGTGCAGACTCTAAAGTTCAAGGCAATGGTTGCCGTTAGGGATTTACCTGCTTCAATTGCTAGACAACCTCTTCGGTTGGTTATTGGTCAAGACCCAACGATACCTTCGATTGACTTGGATAATGATGATGTACTTTTTAGCGCGGTGGACGAAAATCATCAGATGTGTGATCCTGCAACACTGAAACCATGGCGGGGTCCCAAGCAAAAGGCAGATGCTTTGCTAAAAGTTTTCATCTCGGGGCTTTCACCAACATATGGCATCGTTGTTGATCTTAATGCTGGTGTTGGTGAGAATACTTTCTGATTAGTTCTCACTCTTTCGCTATTCATCATCAAATCGAGATACACGGCAATAGAATACTAACACTCTGTTTCTCTGATAGGGGCTTCCATCCGAGCAGCGCAAGCTTCCAATCGCCACATTCTGGCATTGGAAAGTGATAAAAAAATTTTCAACACGGTTTTGATTCCCCTCCGCTCGAAAACACCAGAGCCCCCTCAGGTGGATGAAGTTGTTGGAGCCTTGGACACTGTGAACTTATTGGATTCTGACTCCGACTCTGGTTCTCCAATTCAAGACTTATTTTGTGAGTAAGTCTTCCTTTATCTCCAATCTAATCCATAATTTTGTCTTGAGCTTTCACTTCTAACTTGCTTCCTTTGTATTTTTGTTGCAGCCTAGTAAGTACAATGAAATTTGCAAGAGTTTCTAAGCTACCTCGAGTTGACAGAAGTCCTACACCACCTTTCATAATCCCTTGTTACGCTGAGGCAGTAGCGCGAATGTATGCTAGTGCAGTATCACAGTCTCCACCAGATCTAACTCCAACACAACGATACGATAAGCGTGTTAAGCAGTATTTGGATCTTAGTGCATCTGAATCAGAGTGATACTTAACCTTCTTGCATTTGTTGTTGATTTGATATACATAAAGATCAGTGGGATTTATCTGTTTGACATTCTCTGAACTATGATGAGTCGTTTCTGAATGTTATGATATTAACTTTATGCAACTTCTTTGTTTTACATTCAGTCCATCTCCAGGCCCAAGAATTGCACCTTCACAACACATGAGAGACGAAGCAGAATTTCAAGCTGAAGAAATTATTATAAATGTTTTGAGTAAACTTGTATCAGAAGTATTAGACACAGAAGAGTAGTTTCATGCGCAATCTGTTCCTCTTTCAGCTAATCTTCTTTGGTTGCGCAAAAGTGTAGGTTACTTTCTCACGTTCTTCAAGAATATTGTGAAATGTCTGTATTGAATTTCGTATATTCCTATTAGCATTTTTACACTTTGATCAAACTCTTTGCTATAAATTTTATCATATTCAGATGGGTGATGGTGTGCTCATGCTAATAAACCGCTCCTCTATTATAAGTTGGCAAATTAAGAGAACTCTCCCGCTTGGTGACGGTGGAGCATTGGGGCAAGGGGTGCCGGCACAACTACCCTTTGTGCACACTAAGCCACGAGCTCCCGCTGAACTCGTGCCAGTATTATCAGTGTACTTACAATCCTTTGGAATCATGCATGACTGCACGGCTATAGGGCCTGAATGTGACTATAACTTCACGGTCTTAGGCACAAATTTGAGTATGTAGGATATTGTCATTTCTCACGGTCCACGGTTTTAGGGTTCTTTCAGAATATAGGTATCTTTTTACCACGAAACGCGGTCATAGGGTTTGTCAAGTTCATAATTTTAAGAGAAAATTTGCTCATGGCTTAGAAATTTTCTGCTCACTGCTCATGGTTTTCTGCTCACTGCTCGCGAAATAGCCGCATTGGTATAGAAGCCTAATATGATATGAAGTTTACAATATGTCTTACTCACTAACAAATATTCTACAGTAAAATGGAACACCTACTACCATTGAGTGCTACCACCTTGAGCTGCTATTACAGCTTTCATCCGGGTTGGCATTGTTGAAATCAACTTCTTGATGCTTTCTTGAGGTATATCCTCCCAAGCCGATTTGTGATGTCCACATTTCGTCTTTGTTTCGTGGTCTATTTCTCTGTTGCACTTGATCTTTAACTTGCTTCCAGACATTCTCTATAGGATTAGGGTCAGGAGAATTTGGTGGCCATTCAAGCTTTTTCAATCCAAGTTGCTGTCTCCAATCTTTTTGTATATTACTACCATGTCTTTGGAGCACCATCCTCCATTAAAATGAGGTGCTCATAGTGGTCATGGTGCCAATAATAATGCTCTAATGCTCCTTGAGATACTATCTCTACAAAGTCTTTGGCAGTGCGTCTATTAGGAGGAATTAACACCAAATAAGACTTAGAAGAGCCAGTGATAGCACCCCATACCATAATTGAAGTCCTTCCGGATTTGAATGTAGGTGCTAAGCAATTGTAGTTGTAGCGTTCATATGCTTTTTCGCATACACGAATTTGGCGTGATGGTTTTCCAACTTCAAAGGATGACTCATCGGTCCAAATCACATTACTCCAATTGTCAATCGTCCAATGCAAGTGCCCCTTTGCAAAAGCCAACCTCTTTGCCTTGTGTATGTCACTCAAGAATGGTTTCTTCACTGCAATGCAACTGTTAATACCAAGCTCATGAAGCTCTTTACGTAAAGTTGACATGCCCACGGAAGATGTCACATTGCTGCACAATTCTGCAAGAGGAGCACGACGATTACTACTAAGATCTCTATGGAGCCTTCTCCTATCTCGATCACTCATGTTTTTCGGCCTACCGGATCTACTTGTTGGCAATACAGACCCATTAATTCTAAATCGCTTGAGAATCCTTGAAATAGTCGATTTTGGCCTTCCTACAATGTTTCCAATTTCACTCACCGACATGCTAGCTTTCTGCATACCAACTATCATGTGTCGTATATCATTTGATACATAACTCCTTGTCATGGTGCACAATCCTCAAACAACACTTACATCCACAAAAAGTTTGATAAAAAAGGTCCTAACAACAACATAGAAACGATATGTTTGACAAACAAGACTTGTTGCACACAACTTTTCTAAGAAATGTGTACCATCAAGATGACTTACAAACAAGTATGTGTATCTCTGGACCCTCCCAAGCTCAAACATACTCAAAATCTGATATCCCAGAGAAGAAGTGATCGCATTAAGAAGGGTACCCTTTTCCAAGATTTTTAAGCATGATGGCAATTTTGGTAGACACATGGCAGTGGATGCCTCTTTATATTTAGAAAATGCTTGGTGTATGAAGGTAACTGGAACACCTTCCATGATGCAAAAAATCTCATGGAGATGTGATGATTATCATGCCAATACCACCATTCTAAAACAGGCCATGGGATATGTTTTAAGTGAAAAAACAGAGTGTGTTGCAACACTTGTTGGAGGGTACTGTACATTAACTGCATGTTATTTTTTTATTTTTTTATTCCTGTTTCTTATTATTATTGTTGTAAATTCACTTGTGCGTGGGTAAGGGCAGGGGCGGTACCGTAGCTTACCATCCAAGGGAGTATGGGTTCCCTGCACTCCACCGAATCAAGTTGACATTCCATTCGCCGTGATTCCGTTTACGGATGTCCAGGCTCGCTGTCTGCATGTCTCTCATTACTGACACCAGGATCTTGGCCTGAACAGTGGCCCTTGCAGAGTTGATCAATTTTGAAACCCGATTTAAATATTTCTTTCTCATTCAATCGTGGCCATTTTTTAAATTTATTTTCTCCGACTGAGTTACACTCGAGGTTTCCATTACTTCAAAAGAGAAATGTTACAGAGGCTTTCGCTTTGCAATATCCAAGCCAAATCAGTGGTCATCACAAGCGAATGCAATGAGTTGCTCTTTCTTCACCGGGTCTATTTAACATGCCGATTGAGTATTATGCCATGGTATTCTTTCACAAGGCCCATCCAAATTGTGGTCTTCAACTTCTTTTTCGTACATCTCACATCAATGTGTGCATAGAACCGTACCTTGGAGGTTGGCCGAATTCTACGCATCCTCTTGAATCTACTTGGCATTCTATGAGAGTATGGACAAAGGTACTCGAGTGCTGTGACAACGGAGGCCATTTTTGGCGTCACCCGCCCACTTTTCCTTCCTTCGCAGGCCGTAACAAGTATGGCATCTCATCATCATTCTGCATCCCTCGAGTAACATGAGGACCAGCAGCAGCTCTTTTATGGCGACCCATGCACTCTTAATAGCACTCGCTTTGTGGGTGATGCCGGGGCCACACTGCTCTTGCATGTTTTACCAGTCAAGCCTCCAGTTGGACTGCCGTTCGATTGATAGCAGCCAGAGAACATCACAAGATTATTAAATACTTCAAATTGCTATTGCGCAGTGTATCGCACACTATTCAGTCAATGACTCACTTTACTTGGGATTATATAACCTGCGTGTGGCTTGCATCTTGAAACGCCAGTCGTGGACGGCCAGAGGAAACTGAATGTTTTAGGAATCAAGGCTTATTTTAACCCCACAGTTCTGGAGTGGCAGTCGAGACGCTGCTACAGTCTGCAGTGTGGCCGGGGCATGAGCGATGATGAGTGACATACTCAGGAGCTCCTTTGTGCTCATCGAGTGCAGCGATCCAACTCTCCGTTAGGCTACGGAGTACGGACACTGAAACTTGGCAAACGGTTGTCGCGGTCATGGGAGGAGTCGCTTGCTGGATGTCGGTGGTGACAGACATAGGCCCACAGTTCCTGGCCTGGCTAGCTAACGTAGGCCGTGTAGCTAGCTACTACTTCGCTAGGTCCTAAAAACTCAATTAATGAGCCCCCATTATGAATGTACCTCATGCCATTCTCTCGATCTTCTTTCAGATTGGAGTGATCTGTAACTGGTACTGCGCCGTCTAGTCTTCATCATCACGTGGTACCGCTTCATGTGGGTTTAGTACTATGCAATAAGAGCCAAATCAACTCATGTTCTGCGGACACAATCAATGATGTATCCTGCCTCAGTGGGTTGGTAATGTCCCTAGGCCATCGAGGACTCTCACTCAGTTAAAAGTACGTAGAGTTTCTCGACTCACACCCACGGGATGACCAGTCAGTAGTTGTATTACTTAGCGACTGAGGATGCAGCGACAGTTAGTCTCGGCGAAGGCAGTAGCAGAAGAAGAGATTTTCGTCGGACCAAATGAACCATAGTGACGATGAAGAAGCTCCAGCTGCGGTACTGCAAATACTACTGCATACCTTGCCCCGCCCCTATTTTTTTGTAGACTAGGTACATGTATCTGTTTAGGTTTGTCGACAACGAGTAGCAAGAGCAAGGGTTTGTGCACAGTCGTTATCGAAAGTTCTCAGCACTTGGAAGCACGCTTTACTGCTGGAGTATCTAGTATTCTAACAGATTGTGTCCTCTCGAGCTACTTGGACAATAAAACCTAGAAGTGTGATCGGAGCCGGCACTAGATGGTTTGATACATGATTTGATTCTAGATTTGAGCAAAGAGAGGAGTGAGTCAGTGAAAGAGGGTACTTGTGGGGATGGATCGGCAACCTACAGCTAGCTGACGGAGTGAGGAACTTGTAATTGCTTTCAGGAACCTGGGAAAAGGAAAATTGACGAAGTTGTACCCAAGCCGCGACCTCCGGGAGACTTCAGGTACTTGACATCTTCATCCGCACTTGACAGCTTCGGTCACGTTAAAGGGCTCTCTCTTGACAAGTTTGGTGCACTCAGAGACCCGGAGGAGGAAAGACCTCATGTTTACCGTCGCATCCAGACCGACTCTAGCACCGGATCTTTTACTCCCTTAGAACCCGGAGTTGGCAAGTTGGGGTGCCAAATCACCGATTCTAGCAGCACCTGGAGCAGGTACATTGACGCAGATTTGGAGAACGAAGGAACTAGTAGCAAAGGTGCTAAGATTGACGACGCAGCTGACCCCTCCTCGCATTCTTCTGTCCCCGTTTCCTGCACTCTCCACGAGCGAACAAGTGAGGGCCCTTCCTTCGCATTAACGGAACAGGTGAGTA
Organism: Bryum argenteum; assembly: GCA_037043015.1. Lineage (NCBI taxonomy): Eukaryota > Viridiplantae > Streptophyta > Bryopsida > Bryales > Bryaceae > Bryum > Bryum argenteum. Next base: position 30,097,316 of record CM073323.1, read on the forward strand.
GTTTCGTTCCCGTGCTCCGACCCCATCTGCCAGTCAAACACTCAGTGTTTTTGGGTACCCTTTGGATCTTTCGATCTTTTGGGTACCCTTTGGATCTTTCGATCTTTTGGGTACCCTTTGGATCTTTCGATCGGCCATCAAGGCTTGAATAAGTGGTCCAACATTACGAAATGACACGGTTGTCAAATACTAACCTCGCTCTTGGAACACCCCTCCATAGATTACTGCCCATACATTCCATTCGTGATCAAATTGTAAGTTACCAACAACAACTTAAGCATCCAGAAGTAAGTAGCCCAGGAGTAGGTTGTAAGTAAGGTTGATCGCTGAGCTTAGCTAGGACCTGCTGGTTGAGTTGAGATCAACGCACTTCTGACTTGAGATGCCCTACCTCACATCATAGAAAGGATCGAGCAGGGTTTGAGAAGTTCAGAAAGACGAGCGAACTAGGCACTGTCATGAAAAGCTCCGTTATCCAATAGAGCCGTTTCAAATTCAGTCAGTTACGTATTCTGTGATCGATTGGACGTACTGAAACAAGTAGTGTGCGGAGCGTAGCATCTTGCCACGGACAACGTGGCATATTCCTGAGAATCGAGAGTGGGTACTTCAAGTCTAGGACCGATTTCGGAGGCAGATGACGTTAGTAGAGTCCAGACTGGAAGGAGGAGCTTTCGTTGGACCAGTTTGGAGTTACTTTCCGTTAGATGGGGATGGATTAGCTCTTAATTGGTGCCGCACTTTAGGTGGTAGCACTCATCATGATCATCCAGTGGCCAAGTTGAACTGCAGCACTCAACGGTTCTCGATACTGTAGTGCAATCTTTCTCATATATTGAGCCCGACAGTCTGATTGAGAGTCAGATGTAGGGCAAGTAGGATCAAACACTTGAATGTGGTGCAGTGAAAGGACTTATTGCCAGGTGATCTAGTTGCAGTGCCACTTGGCAATCGTCCGGTGATGAAAAGCAGCCTCTAATCCACCAGTGAGGATTTCTGGTCCAGAACAGAATGAAGACAAAGCCTATCGAAATGAGCTGACATTAGCGAGAGCGTCAGAGCTGCGCAATGATGCGGAACCAGGGGTCAATGCAGCAGAAGGATCAGGATCATTGCCTGCAGCTCAGTCCCGGCACTCCGTCGATCACTGCCGCAGGGTTGGTGGATCTGACGCTCCTCCAACCGACCTTGAGCTCTTCAGCAACCGCATCGACGGATCATCTGCGAACCCGCTAGGCGGCAGGAGCTCCTCGTCGCAATACAATTATCACTCTGAAGACCTGCCCAGATTTGATCATAACATGAGATCGTCGAGCTCGGAGGACGCCAGGCCCTCTCGCCAGTCCACTGGCCAGTATCCCCTCAAGATTAATTACCGCTTTGCTTCGCCCCGCCTCGAAGCATCCTTGCTTCACCGCATGGATGAGCGGCAGAGACTGCAGGTACGAATTCGACCTTTCTACACATTGCAACGTTTATAATAATTGGTAGTCCCCAGTAGTCAATTAGATGTTGAACAGAATGCCACTCTAAGATTGAAGCTAATGAGAGCAAAGCATCCTTGATTGAGGGAGAGTGCAAGTGATAGATCCAGTCAGACTTCATGCTCGTAAGCTTAAATTGTACCGTCTCAGTGCGAAAATTTAAAATCAATTGAGAGGTACTATTAACGTGATGTCAAGGTGGTTGCAACTGATTTAGTTAAGAGGAGGATATGCAGCAATCGATATAGACGATGTGTAAGTTCAAACGTGCGTGTCATGTATCCCCACTCATGTACCCGTGATGATTTTGGGCCAACAGGATGAAGCCGATGGAGAAGATCGCGCTTGCGGTCATGTCATTTCACCCGAGGTCAGTACAAGTGGCCATCTCAATTTGCCCACGTTCTGACAATTTACCAGAAAAGTGACTTTTCCTGCAACTTGCCAAAGTTAGAAGAATGAAAGCCACCTTTAACTAATGCCTTTCCCAGTAATCATGGTGAATGCATGTACGCCGTGATAAATGAGTACAGAGTTAAAGAATGTTTCTATTTGCGATAGCTGGTAAATTTTGGTTCATGCAAGTCCATGAAGTCATCAAAGTACACGTTTCCGGCTGGGAACCCCCCTGTGCATGTTACATGGGTACGATCCTCCCAAGATGCACTCGAGGAGTACTTACAATGGGGCAGGTCTTCGGTGCAGCATGGTTTAAAATAATGGCAAAATGCTCTACATTCGAACTATGCCACCTTGTTACGATCTGAGCGATTATCACGATGTAGGCTCAGAGAAACCTTGAATGTTTACGCACTTGTACTAGGCTCCATCCATCAGTATTTTAGAGAATATGGTTATCTTCATTCCCGTTCGAGGTGAACATTCTTTGATCTGGGCAGTCGACGTCTTGGCGGCGAGAGGATGAGGGGATTGCATTGTCATGCATGAGTGTTAACACGAGGCTTGCATGAATGCATGCAGGATTTAATCTGGGGGAGCGTGAAGCACTACTGCGGCATGGTGCTGGACCGCGAGACCAGAGCGCTGCTGGGAACGGCCGTGCTGTTCAAACAGCGGGATGCGCAGCAGCAGCAAGGCAAAGCGGGTGCAGCTGGGAGTACAGCAGCAGAGTCTACATCATCAGGAGCAGGGGGAGGAGGTGCGGCAGGGCCGCGCGCGGCGTGGGTGACATGTGTGAAGGTGGTGGAGGGGCGGACGGAGGTAGTGATCCAGACCAGCAAGGGCACGGTGCATGTGGCGCAGCTGCTGCTCACCAGCACCACGCTAGGAGTGGCCCTGTTCAGCACTCACGTGTGGCAGGGCACGTTCGCGCTAGCCTTCCTGAGCCGAGTCGCTGGGCCAGCTAGCCTGCCCCACCGTCTCTTTGTTGACGCCCTCCGCCGCGACCGCGTCTACGTCCTTGGGTACGCTTCCCCTCTCGTCTGCCGCTACGTTTGCTATTCTTCACAAGTTTTCCCTGATCTCTGATCACCTTCACACTACGCTCTGCAAGTCCCCCTTAATCCTTAATTAACCATCACGTATTCTAATAACTCGTGATCGTTTCACTCTTCCTTCTTCGGCATTAATCTTGAATTCTGTGTGATGATTTTCACATATCGTTGAACATTCAGATTCCTAACCTTCTCTAATTGTCACCTGTCTTCGCCTTAATGAATGTTGACTGGTTTTCACTCTTACTGGCACATTATAAATTCTGCAATACAGCAACGTTTCATCTATGTTAGTGTTCATGAGCAAGTTAACAGCTTGCAATGCAGGTGTCGTCAGAATTCTTTTCTTCGACTCGATAAATGTTTGTCTTCCAATTTAGGTCACGATGGGCGGCCGTTGTGTAGGGTAGCAATGGCAATAGCAACTTCATATTGACCAGGCAGTGGTGGTGCAGATACGAAAAGCCTTGGGAGTCCGAGAGCGGGACAGTAGCAGATGTCCGAGTGCGGCCAGGGCAAATTGTGGATGCAGGGAGGTATGAGATCGTGGAGATCGACTTCACCGCAGGTCGATTAGGCGGTTCCATCAGAACTCCCGCAGGCTTCCGCGGAGGGCTAGTAGTGCGCGCAGACGGCCATTTGGAAGGTGTCGTGACGGGCGAGGTTCTGAGCAGTCATCCCACCAACATTGATTTCTGCTCCGCCTTCAATATCTACTCCCTTCTTGAGGAGCTATGAAGCCCAATTGGAACCATCTGCAGCATGCAACATTCTAAACCAAATCCCCATCGCCACGATCGCCATTGAGACCACGCATGTCAAGAATCTCTGCGAGCCCGGAGAAACCAATTCGGCCATCATGCATGGGTGATAGAATGCGCTATTTCTAAGGATCATTGTTTAGGCAACATACGTGTGGCCCAAACTGAGAATAAGCTGTGTGGTGAAGGTGTACTCCAGCAGTTTGTACGTAAGGATGTAAGCTCACAGTTTTGAAAGTATCATTGTGGTTCTAGAGGTCCACACCAACCCCAGGAGTTGGGGTTACTGTCTATAATAAATTGGAAGTTATGGTTGCATATAAGGACTCAGCCAGACACTAGTGTACATAAAATTGTTGTGAAGATTGTGCTGACCGAACCCAGTGGTTGGTCAGGATTTGTACTGCATGCATAACAGGTTTTAGGTTGGGTCTTTAAGAACAGCTATCAACCAAAACTTGGCCTCATCTTTTGCCGTAGCATAGTACAGTACAATCGATACGTCTTTTTAGCTCTATATCCGTTACTTGTTAGCAAGATGCAGTTTTTGCTACTGACAGAATCTCCATTCAATAATATCAGATTAGGCACCAAGTGTAACTTCATTTCAGAAAGCACTCTTGTGAGGATAACTCTTCCTGGAACTTGAAGATGTACTGTCATCAGAGATGATAAAAAAATTCACAGCAGTATCTATCGCTTGACAGTGCAAACCATCTATTGTATGCTGCAGAACAAGCTGAATATCACTGTAAACGAATAACTATACACGCTGCACTTTCGAGACCTGATTTGAAAATGTTTTGAGTTCTAATGAAATTTAATTTATGTAAGTATTAGCACTTACATAAAGATGATTAGCACTTATATCTTCTAAAGATGATCCTAGTGCATGTTACATGCACAATTTGATTGAATGTTGACCTCGGAGTAATCCTCAATTCCGTTAATCTGGTGTTATTTCAAAGCCGTTATTCCAAAAGCCGTTCTTGTCGACAATTGTGTTCCTTTAGCTCAAGTGTCATTTTCATGAGGTTGATATAAGGTACACGTCGATTGCATTTTTCATTTTTCAATCATCATAGTCAATTGTTGATAAGTTTGCAAACCAAGCGTGTCTCGAAAGTACAATGCATGGTGGGTTGTTGTGCAACCAATAACCAAATGTTGGAGTTGAACAGAACGTAGTAGAAGCTTCGTATAGCAAAGGGCACGTTCATATTTGAGGAAGTTCTGAAGAGCGCTCTCTTAAAGAACATCTATTTCCTTTTTGGTTTCGAGAAAGTCAAATTGCAATAGTATTTCCCGTTTTACAGTTTAGTAATATACTCCAAGATCTACACAACATAACTTTTTTTGTGGAATAAAAATGGTTGGAGGAGGGAGAAACAACTGTAAAAACTTTACATTGTCCAAAAAGCAAATATGTTAATGCGTAAGGGCTAATTGAACGGTAGTAGTCCAATATTCCCACTAAGTGAGAGGTCGTTGGAGCCTAACACTTTTCTGTGCAATGGCCACAAATACAAAATCTTTCTATTCACCTCAGTAGAATAAGGATACCCTTAGTGCACCGATGATTCACAAACTGATAAAATTCGATTCTAGTTCCTCTACTCATTACGACGAGCAATTATAGGATTAGAGTTGTATCCCATCGAAAAACTCATGATCATCGTGCTCCAAGGTGGAGAGTTGTTGTAGTCTTCTGCAGCTCGAGACTACCAACCACCAGGAACTCTCATGCCTGAGCACATAAGCAATTCACACAAAGTATCCTGAGGAGCTTGCTTACTGATTGTCAACTTCAAGAAGGTAAAAGCAATCCCATCGGAAATATATTCAGGAACATCAAAGTACGCAGTTTTTCCTGATGTGCAATGCCTATGTAAAGGACGGAGGACATCTGAAGGCATGTATTTTGTCTAATTTACTTCTAAATATGAAGTTAAAGTCTTTCTGGAATGATTCCTTGTGACTATTAAATACAAGACAAGAGGGGAGCGAATGGACTGACCATCGCAGGTCTCATGCCAGGGCACAGGAAGGCCACACCGGTATGGCATGCCAATGGCATACTGAGGAATGACTCCATATTGGCGACCCACTTGCGAGGTCATCAACGAGCAAAGGCATTGGGAGCCCAAAGCCCCGGCTCCAAGCGATACCAGAGAGTTGCAGCACGCACGGCTTGGCACTTGAGATGACTTAGCATACGCCAAGCACGACGCCAGGGCATAGACGTTGCAAGCGGAGCCCTGCACCATCCCCGTGGCTCCAGAGCTCAGGAGGATGAGAGCCAGCACCATCATCCATGCCTTGTGCGGTCTCTCTGCCATTGTGATCCTCTCACCAGGGATTCAAATTTGAGGAAACCTTGGGAATAGCAGCTTCTTCAGAAACTTGGGCAGTCAGGCTGCATGGGAGCTTGCAGAGGTTTTAAATTTGAGAGGAAACATGGGTATGGAGGAGCCTTACATCTGATGTGGTAGGTGAGCAATAAAATTTAACTCGCCAATGTGTAGCCAGAAGACGACCCCACTATTTTCAGGGTAGATGGACAGGTTTTGACAACCTTTTACACGTTTTGCAATGGCTTCTGTACAATACCTACCATTTGACAAGTACTCCATCATGTATAGTACTTGTTCATGCCTATCTACGCCCAGTGTAGTGGCTTGTCCTGAGGAGCAATCACATGAGATAATAAAAATGATGACGGCAATCATTGGGATGTGGGATTCGAGGGCAACGAGCAAAGTTGTTGGATGTTACAAGCACCAGTTTGCAAAGAAACTGGCAGGGTATAATCTGATTAATACATCTCAAGTGAGTGGGATGGTACAAGGAGGCTCCAGGCCAGACATGTGAGTAAGATATCTACAAGCCCTGTGGCAGAAGGAAAAACCTGTGCAGTCCCTCTGGAGTCGGTCATTTTGCATTCAGGGACAGACTGTGGCGCCTGGAGGGCGGCAACTGGGTCAGGGAAGCAGTCTTCATCACGTCTTTACAAGCGAGCTCCAACATGGCCAGAAACTCTCGCATGACCACGAACACTTTCAGAGGCTGGGTGCTCTTGGCGGTATCGGCCTCGCCGTAAAAGTATATACTGATGTCTTTTACACTCGCTAACACTATCTCTAATGCACTCTGCACCTCCAAAACTTCTGCCTCCGCCTCCGTCACGAACGCCCCCATCTTCTCCCTGAACACATCCTCCGGAGTACTCGTGGATGCTAGCTTCTCCGCTGTGGCCTTCATGTCATCCAACCCAGACTGGAGCCGGTTCACAGCCAACGTGAGTGACAGAATGTCCAGAGCCCCGGCCTTCCTCACATGGTCCAACTCCGCTGGGATTCCGCGCACCACGTCCATCCCGATCTTGCGGAAATTGTCTTTGACGTCTTCGTCCTGGGATCTCTCAAACTCGGCTTCCATAGCTCGGGCGAAGTGCGACAGGGCTGAGCTCGTAGATGCTGTGCTGTTGGGCGTGGTGCAGGCTGAGCCTGGAGTAGCAACGTCGCCAAAGCCGGCCAAGCGTGCAGCTCGAGCTCCTTCTGCCTTCACGATCTCTTTAATCACGAAGTGCAATAACGTGGTCTTCCCATCCTCGCCCTTCACGTCTGCAAGCTTCAGAAGCGTATCCAACTTGAATGCCTTGGCATCTCCCCGATATGTGCCCGTGTTCAACCGGTTTCCTGTTTTTAGTACTGCCTCCAACAGTTTTGTGAACGTGCGGCTCCCCTTCAGCTCCTTGCAGGCCAGCTTCACCATCCAACGTCAAGCACAATCAATTAGCCCAGGCCCAAGCACTCCAAATTGCGAAACGTTTGATAAACCAAGAAGAGGCCACAATTACATATCAGTGAAGAATATTGGTCAAACTATGGACACGAGAAGGTCCTCGTATCATAAACTCAAGCTGTGAAAGGATTTGTCCTAACCTCAAGCGAGCGTATAGTCTCCTGGATGTACAGAAGCTCTTCCTTGAACGATGCCCTGTAAAGCAACGCGTCAAGGCGCTCAAACGCACTAGGAATTTGAAGTATTTCCAGAATGAAGCGATCTGCTGGACCCAACAAAGCAGAGTCGCCCTTGTACTCTTGAAACTTGGACACCTCTTCCTCCGTCGGTGTCATCTTTACCAGAAGCTCTAAGGTCTCCTGGCTCAGACCCTCGCCTGCAATTAAAGAAATATTTCAGTATTTTGGACTCTTCATGAAGAGCTCCAGTCCGATTGTATTGACCCTACTATGCAGAACCTAATTTAGATGAGCGCATCACCAGAACCACAGAGGAACATTACATGTGTTCGTGAAAAATGCAAGGCTTTCTGATAATTCACAGTAGAAGATGTATGAGTTATGCTGCCGACGATCAGTGCAATATGGCCACTAATTGCTGACTCACTGAAGAATACATGCATGGGTAAGAAACTCACCCTCCATCAAAGCGTCACAGACGTCTATCCTTGATAAACCCCGTGCCCGGAGCTGTATAGCAATGTTGTGGGCTTTCCTCGGATCGAGAATCTCGTTCTTCTCGGATGTGGGTGTAGAGGGAGCAAATCTCTTGGGGCCAGTGGGAGTGACCCGTGACGACACGCCAAATAAATTCTCGATCATTTCTTCATCGAGCCTGCAACAATCAAGTATCGATCAGATATACTCTTGCACGAAATCTCTAAACAGCATTGCATCGAAAATGATAGTGATTTAGCTTGGAAAGGGGTACGTACTCCATGGAGTTGCTGATGTTATCCCAGACCGTCTGCGAATCCGGTTTCATCTTTTCCCAATGCAGAGGCCTCATCTTCTGGTGACGCTTGGACAATCGCTGCTCATTTCGAAAGTCCTGGAAATCGTCGGCCAGGTCCGCTCTACCTGGTAATGTCAATGGAGTCAACCTGGGTCTGGTGGATGCTGCACCAACAGGCGATGGAGGGGGTGGAGGTGACGCTGGCGGCGGCGTCCCTGGTAACGGAGGAGGCGATGGAGGAGGAGATGGAGGGGGTGTAACCTTACGTGTAGGAGATAACAAAGGAGGAGGAGGTGGTGGTGGTGGAGGTGGAGATGGGTCTCTTGTGGGTTTGACTAGCAGATTCGGAGGCAAAGTTACAGAGCGTCGAGGGGGTGGAGGTGGAGGAGGCGGAGCTTGGACCATATCACGAAAAGACGGAGGATTGTCCTTATTTACATCAGATAGAGATGGAACTTCTACTGGTGGACGGCGTAATAGAGGAGGTGGAGGTGGCGGTGGAGCCTGAAATGGAACAGGAAGAGGGGGCGGAGGAGGAGCAGGACAGTAATTCTCAATCGTCCACTTCGATTCGGCTTGCTTCATATCCCGACGAAGCTCCTTCAGAGTCTTCTCGGGAGTGTCACTGACCGTCACAGGCAGAGGTAGAGGAGGAGGAGGGGAGGACGGCGGCACGATGAACGTTGGGTTGTGAAGTTCAGCACTGGCTTGTGAAGAAAATCGAGAGGGCTTACGACACCACGGGGCGGCTGTGAGATTGGGAGAAAAGCTGTGAGGAGAACTCGGCAACGAACTTGGATGCGGCGTCAAAGGGCCCTTGACTTTCCTCTCTGCCTCTTCAACTTTGTCATCGTCGTTTAAGTTCCAGCTCGTCACAGATGGTTTACGATGGTGGTAAGCAGGCAATGAAAACGTTCGAAACGTCCATCGGGCCGGCTTGCTAAGTGACTCCATCTCCTTGGTTGGTGGTGCAGCTATGGTGTGCGACCGGGTGAAAGTTCCTAGTAAGGCCGCAGACTCACTCTCAGCTCTCCTCTTCTGCTTGGAGGACAAGATCTTCTTAGGCGTGGCAACTTGCGTTAAGATGTCAATGTTGCCAAGCTCTTCGCTGCTGTAACGCACTCCCATTTGCTCGCCTTCTTCACCTGCGTAAAAAACCTCCCCCTGGACTGAATCAAAGCAGCGTGTCATGTGCTTGTCCCTAAAACTTCCGGGCACAATCTTGTCCTTGGAACGCCGCGGTTTCGGGTCCCGTGTGTAGACAGGAATGTCCACAATCCTCTCCGGACCAGGGGGAGATCCAAAGGAACCCCCATTAAATCCGCGTTTGCGGTTCCGTCCCTCATCCTCAGACCAGTCAGAATCACGGCTATTACTGGCAGCATTTTGCATGTAAAAGTTCCGCTGCTCCTCTAAGGCCTTCTTGTACAGATTCCGCTTGTGCCACAGATACGTGATGCCAATGGCAGCGAGCACAAGAAACGCGGCCAATATACCCACGATGCCTAGCCATGAGATAGAGAGCCCGGCCTGACGGTTGGCTATGGGCAAAACTCCCACCTGTGGAGGAGGCACAATACTATTGGAGTCCGGAGCTCCTGTAGGAATGGGAGCCTCAACAGGGGCTGGTGCAATGGCCTCCTCTGTAACATTTGACATGGTAGAAACCTGAAATGCGTGAAAGTGAATGCTGTGCTAGCTGCATTGCTACAGAGCTACCGAATACGTGCTTCTGTACTGCCAAGTAATCCATGGTTTCCAATCTGCCCCGGTTTTACATCTTCCCCACATGGAGACTCTGCCGACAAGGATTCTCATAATACGCCTCCCCTGGAGCTATTGCCATGCCATACAAGAACATCAATGTTGTGACCAGAAGCCCATTGTAGAGCACCCACAGCGTCCAGTTCGTCGCACATCGCTGCCACCAACACGCTTTCCTGCCACTAGCAAACGAGTTGCCATCAACACCACTAAAATTGCTTCAAGAGTACCCTCAAATTGAAAGAGTCCAATCGCTACTTGTCTCTCTCTCTGCGAAAAGGTGAGGACAAGCTCCAGAATTCTGCGTCTCTGTACAAAAGCAGTAATGAACCCTACATTGCGCAATGCAGCACCCTAGAGAGCAGGAAGAAAACGTTCGTAAATTCACAGACGCGAGAATCATCCCGTCCTCACAAGAACAAGCATTCAGACGTACCCGCTCCAGCAGCGACGAATCGTCTCAGATAGAGCCTGAATTCACAAGCCGTTCTGTATTCTAAGAGCACCGAGGGGATCCCAAGTGACCTTCATCCCTCCGACAACGCCTGGGACCACACACGTCAAGATCTGCTCGCGAAACTGGATCTGAAGCTTGTGCTCAGAGAGCACCATCCACCTAGAAACAACGCTGCAAAAGGTTCAGAGCATTCAGTCGGCCCTAACTACCCGTGAGAATCGTTGGAGCCGGATCCGCTTTGTCTGACGGACCAGCAAGCACGCACTACGAGTAATGGGGGCGAGTTTCAAGGCCGAGTCCGAAGTGTGTGCGACTGTGCTTGTTTCGGGTTGATAGCTCACCCACGCAGAACTATCGCACCGTGTGCGCAGATTGCAATTTTGTTGTGAATGTCTTTTGGAGATGAAGGCGGGAAAACGACCGCAGCCGGGGTCCGGGCATGCTGGTTCTAGGAAATCCTTTCAGTTAAGCTAAATGCGCCTTGCCCTGATTGATTGAGCTAGCTATGGACTGGCACGCGGCTCGTCGTTGCGATTTTTTGGCCAAATGGGAGGGATAGGGCCTCCAGCCGACTATATTTACCTCTCCCTTCCGCCTGGTAAGGACCCTTTTCAGGTCCGTGCGCTCTAGCCACTCAACACACCTGATAAAGTCAAGACACATGAGTTCTTGCAAAAACTCCCTCGATCCATGAGCTCTATCAATCCAGTCGAGTTATATCAAAGACCAGTCTCACCAGAATTGCTTCCACGAGCTAGCAGGCGATCTAGCAATCAGACAACCCAAATCCATGCAACACCTCTCCCAACACTTCAGGTATGGTAGCTTACCAAACTCTTCCCGTAATCACTGTGCATGGATGATCGTCAGTAGATGAATGGATGCACAGTCGCGAATCGATCGATGAACCGACCTTCGTGAAATCAATACTAAAAAACTATGTGCACTGCTCCACCGAAACTAGATACGCCAGATGATGTCTTTGACTTTGAGAGTCCCCCCGCCCTCACGAAAGGATTACTGCACCAAGTTTCGTCACGGCCTGTTACGTGCCGGGAAGAGGCAGGCTAGTACAGCATCCTGGTTTCTTGGCTGTGTGTTTGAAACTTGAATTTCCATGACTGTTGGAAGTGACCACTTCAACCATGTGTTACGTTGAGTTTACCAATAAACTCGAGTTGATAATATTTCAAAAAACATAGGAGTTAACTATTTGAATGAATCTAGAGACTTGGTCAAGTAAATTACTTTCAAAATGGGACTCAATATTAGCCGACATCACATGAGGATGATCACATCACACCTCATGCCTCGTGGTGATGGTAACGCTTACTTTTATCTCTCTTTAACTCTTGTTGTCTCCTTGCTTTTTACCCCAACTTGACATCTTGTTCTTTCAATACATTTTTTCTTATATAGTGTCACATATATTGTTTGTAATTTCTAGTATAGCACTCATCCTTTTAACACCTAGGTGTCCCATCTTTCTTTCTTTTTCAAGTCAAAAACTCAATTTTTTGTAAGTGTTGTAAAATGAAACAAAGGTTCAAATCTCAGTTGTACGATTCTGTCAAAGTCTTATTAAAGATGTTGTGGATCAATTATGGAGTCATGAGGCCTTACGGATTGGAAGATCATAATGTATTTGTACCCAAAGAGAATTCTTTAGTTTCACCATTTCACTTTAAAGTGGTATCAATAAACCCATTTCAATAAAAAGACTCTTCAACGAGTAAGTTGTTCACCTTCATCTCAAAATCACTCTTGAACGGTAAAAAAATTCATTAGCAAAGAATTTATTCGTTCCCACAATAGCCTTCGAATGGTAAAAACTTCCCCAAATTTCACAAAGAAAAAATATATGGTAATCCAAAACTCATAAGGTGGTGCGTGTCAAGGATGCGATAACCATCATTCCCCTCTAAAGCCACCAAATATCAATATATAATATTTTGGATGACGGGCAGAAACTTTAATATCTCCTTCGTCTAATGTCCAGTTTTGACAATATTAATTACATTGTGTCCCAATTTAAATCTGGTTTCTTCAAAACAAGTATGGTTTCATAATTCACTATCTCAATCCATGGTGGTATAAAAATAGGTCATGGCAAGGAAGGACACAGTAGCCATTCCCAAGGGATCAAATTGATGCATTATGTGTTGATGAATGTTGTTACATTAACCCCCAAAGATCCAAGAGGACCAAATCGGGCTTTTGCTATTTTGAGCAGCCTAGATGAATAGGTTAAAAGTAATATTTTTGCCTAATTTTTTTAATGGGTGCTCCCTATACTACGAAGTGTATGTGGTAAAATTTGCAAAGCCCCAAAAACACACAAGGATCTTTAGGGGTTAACCCCAAACTTCCTTTAAAACCAAAAAAGGGTTTTTGCGATTTTGGGCAGCTTACATGAAGGGGTTAAAAGTGATATTTTTGCATAAGATTTTTACTGCGTGCTCCTTATACAACAAAATATATGTGGCAAAATTTTCAAAGTCAAATTCCAATTTTACACCTTCATCTAGAAATTTTAGGTTTCAAGTCAAGATCAGGCAGCTTAAAAAAGTAATTTTTTTTTTTTTTTTTTTTTAAAGGTACCTTCATTACTAAATCACTACTTGCATTTCATGCAAAATGAATCAAGTCTAAAAGTTTACCGATTTTACAAGGGCAACCTCTAAAAAGTTCAAAAGCAATCTTCACAATGTCCAAATAAACTTGGGAGAGAAACTTTGGATGTTATGATCTCCCAAATGGTAAACATTCAACGGTCAATTTTTGGATCAGTACTTTAAAATAGTCTGAGGTACAAGATCTTACGGTTAGAAGTTCTAAAAAACGAGAAAAAAAAAAAAATTGTTCATTCCCCCGGGAGTGCATAGACGTAGAAAATCGCAGTTTGAAGTTTTAAGCCCTCAAAAAAACACCAAGGAAATTTAGGGGTTAATCACATTCCCATATTATTTTGAGATGTTAAACTAATTGCAAAATAACGTAGTCATGTGGACAGTTTTCTTTACTTATATTGGTAATAATTGCAAGATAACATAGTCATCTGGACAATTTCCTTTACTTAAATTGGTGTTTGGTTTGTGTATGACTCAATGTTGTAATAGAGTTGGTTTAGGTGACTATATACAGTCATGTAGTCATTAGCATGACTAATAGTAGTCATATAATTCAATTAGATGACTCTACAAAGTCATAAACCCCTAAAAGACTCAGTAAAAAAATGACACGTGGCGAAGGTGGACCTTGCCTCCATTTTTGTTTAGGGTTAGGGTTGAGAATATTAAGGGCAGCCAGCCTCTAGCCCCTCATTTTTTGAGCTCTCTTTCTTTCTTTCTCTCTCTCTTAGAAGATTCTTGAAGGTAAGAGGAGTTGAGGAGTACTTGGAGGTAGGAGTCTTGAGGAGTACTTGGAGGTAGGAGTGTAGATGAATACTTAGAGGGTCAGATTTGATAGAGGAGAAGTTATTTACATGTTTATTTGCTTTGGCAGATTCTATTGATTGGCAATGAGGCAACAACTCAATTGTCCACCCCAAAAGCTATATGAACTTCTTTGAGGTATTGTGTTTCATGCATGATCATCTCTCATCTTCAATCAAATTTAGAATCTAAATAGTACTAAGTATAATTGAACATTGTTGCAATTTCTTGAACCTTGTATGTGCCTTCCATTGAATCCCACGTATATGTCTTCCATTGCATGATTTTGGTACTGATGTGGAATCTGAATTTCAGTCAAAGAAATCATCACTCTTAGCAGTCATAGGGCCACATACACGGTAAGAATTTTATCACTACCACGAGTCACTCTTTCCAATACTGTGACTGAAACCAGTCATTTACCCTTGATTGAAACCAGTCCTCTATCCCTTGACTGAAACCAGTTATCTACACTACGACGGTGCAAAGTCATAATCCACGGCAACTAAAAACATAATTAACATTAATATTCCATGTCAACAACATAAAATATGACTCCACAGAGTCACAGTCCACGTTAACGACATTAACTATGACTCCGCATAGTCACATTCCACGTCAACCAAAAATATGACTCAATACAATCACCATTACATTACTATGCATGGTGAAAAAACGATTTATGTGTTGACTAATACCTCACTACAATTAGTCATTGTTTTCATATTGATGACTATGTGTAGTTACACATATGTGACTCTACACAGTTACTATTTTCAAATTGATGACTATATGTAGTCACACATATGTAACTATACACAGTCATATTTTCCCAAGTCCCAGTGCAAGTCCCTATTTGAGGTCCCAAAACATTGTGGGGACGCAGTATTGGGAACAAAAAATGTCCGAAATGACTGCTAGTCAGATTGTCCGAAGCGACTATGTCCAAATGACTACACATGGTGCTAGTCACATTTTGATTTATGCCCGATTTTAGTCATAAAACCTAGTCACATTGGGCTGGATTTGTTGTAGTGTATCTCAAGTGTGTGGAAATATTCCGAGGTTTAAATTAGCCTACCGAGGCTGAAGCATGATCAGTCAAAGAATGGAGAGAATGGAGAGGAGGGAGAGGGTAGTTTTGGGAAATGAGATTATAAAAGATGATACGCGAATCTAAGAGCACAATCAACTCTTCATCCAACTCAATCAATGTATACATATTTTTGCTTCAGAATTATATAAAGATAAGTAGTTCTAAACACGCATTCCAATCGCAAATTGATCTGTCATGGCCCTTACATTCTAGGAGTACTTTATTGGTACTCCTAGAATGTAAGGGCCATGACAGATCAAATATACAATCCAACTCGCTTTAGTAGCTAGTAAGAAATAGCTCCATATACATGTACAATAAACCCTTGTTTGTACAATAAACCTTTGTTTGGATGCTGGATTACAAGCCCTTTAGTAGCTAGTAAGAAATAGATCCATATCTATGTACAATAAACCCTTGTTTGGATGTTGGATTACAAGCCCTAGAGAGCACGTAATCCTAATCACAAAGTGTCAAGAGAGGCTGTGCTCTACACAAAATCCGTGAGCACTTAGTCATACTCCAAATGTGAACTAAGATCAACGAGAAACTTTGATTTAGTGATGTGTGTATCCCGAGTGGTTGTGGCGAGAAGAGCGGTAAGAATCAAACAGGATGTGTCGGAGAGAACCTGGCCTGTAGTGGTGCTCCGGTGCTTGGCCATAGCCAGGGCCATACTTGGGTCCATAGGGGTCGTTGTCGTAGTAGCTATGAGCCTGACTGATGCTGTTGTTGGGGTGGCGAGAACCTGCTGAGGACTGGTTCCAGGAGGGTGTGAACCGGCTGTGCGAGTGCCGTGGGAACAACAGCCGAAACGGGTTGTGAAGCTTTTGCGGCATGTAGTGGTGATGCCGCTTCCGAATGTGTTTCAACGCATAGTGAATGGTGTTGTAGTCGGCGCTGCCCGTCACCACCAATTTCTTGTTGTGATGTGTACTTACCACACTGTCCACGCCTGCACGCATTCAAGATGACCCCGTTCCCATCAGCAACTCATCCATGGCTTACACTCAAGTGGTAACTCAATTTCTACGGTCGTCGATATATGCAATGTAACAAGGTGGTCTCATGCATCTTACCTGGAACATTTCTGAGAGCTTCTCGCAATCGATCTTCGCATTTTGAGCAGCATTTTATCTTGATGGGCTGCGTACAGGAAGGGTCACGAGGTAAGTTTGCAAGGAAGTCAGAGATGAAGATAACCAGCTGAGAGTGTGAGTTTGGGAAAGTGTGATACCGGTTGCATGTCGCGTGTGATGTAATCTTGGGTGTACTTGGGATCCAACTCATGGCGAGGATTGTGGTCGTTGTAATCATAGTAGGCGCTGTAACTCCACGCTGGCTCCACGCCATCGTAGTACACCTGCAAATCAAACATCACCGTCACCTTTTGCATGTCAACATCGATGGATGTTCAGAATCGGTCCTCTTTTAAAACACCAAGCATCATGTTTTCTACCCATCATCTCTTCTTAAGCTTACTGTTGACCAATTTTACGCTTGACCTTCATTTTGCGGTGTCATACAACAAACGCGCTAAGTCTTGTCAATGCTTACTGTGTACAAGAAATCTTGTCAATTTGTTGGATGCAGAAAACTCAAGAAAAAAAAATCGATGTCTACAATTACTTCTTACATGTGAAGTTCCGAGTTTTTCTATGCAACTGACGAGGAGATGGCTAGGATCCATCAAGAGTTAAGGTCAGTGCTGGAACCTCTCACTTCGGACGGCCTACTCTTAAGATGTTTCTATCAAGGGTGCAGATGCTCACCTCTGTCATGGCCATGCTGTTGTTACGCACCCTTCCTACCTCCCCAATTCAGACTCAATACTTTATTCCAAATCCGAATTGCTGCCTCCCCAGCGTCCAAAATGCTCTCCAGAAGAGGTTACGACTTGCAGTGAATGATCATCTCACAGTGATCTCTGAGAGAAAATTCGAGAAGCAAGATGTTTGCAATACAGTGAGACGAGATGGACTTGGAATGCGACGAAACTAGCGCATATGTATAGAAGTACAAGACAAAGCGTTTTAAAGCTTCTCACAAATTTGAACTTCGCCACTGTTTGTAGGAGTTTCGGGGGAAAGTCGGAGCAGATTCGACTCCAATTACTGTACCGACAGAACCTGCCAAGCCTTCACTCGATGAACAGTGGCTCAGAAAATTCTGGCTCGTCCCAGGAATTATAGCTGCGAGATTCATTGCAAGGCAGTTTTCTTAGAGCCCCTGAATTAATGGAACCGACCAGATCCCCCACACAGGCTCGCCCTATCCTCATTTTCCTTGGAGAAGAGTGTCGCCCTTGCACAATCAGAGTCACGCCATTGAGAACGAATGTCCAGTCGATCTGCTGCTCTTCTCCGTGAATGCATGACCTACAGGATTGCTTCTCGGATCATGCTCCCATGCATCTTGATGGCGGTGAAACATTCAATTTGCACTCAAGCTCAACAATCACCCTCGTGCTCGGTGACAAACCCACCCAGAGCCAGCTGGTGTATATGTTGGAAAGAATCCTCGTGGTCACGTCTCCAACATTCAGCTTAAATTGAACTTCTTGAACATATTACACATTAGGGTTTGAATTTCGAATCATGCCGGATGGTTTCATATATTCGCAATTAGATAGCCCATTTGCCAACCGCCATCGTAGAAGGAGAATGCGAGCACAGAACTCCGAACTTAGAAACCTAATTTCAGTAATACAAGCTCGTTTGCGGGGAGACTTGGGATTCCATTAACACATGGAGGATGAGAAGGCAGGCAAATGTGAAAGCATCAGACTCGTCCAAGGCCAGCCTCATCGCGGAAGACCGCGTGGCAGTAAAAGGATTTCCAGCCCTGGCGATGGCATTCGAATTTGAGAGCGTAGATGACCTCCATAGATTTGACAACACTTGCGGCACTGCGCTCGATACTGGCGCCCAGAGAGATGATGGCGTACGCAATAAGAGCGACAGCGGCAACAGAGAATGCCAATGCAATGTGCGCAAACGGCGTTACTTTATGCTGCGATGGCATTTATAACACCTTCAATCCTTCATGGTAGCAACAAGCATCTCTCCAGCAGCAGGCCATCGCTGGCCCATGAAAGCACAATGAACGTCTTTTAACATTACCTTCAAGATGTTCTTGCACCTGTTCACCGACTCCATTAGAACGAAGCTCTTTGGTCTTGGTCTTGAATGCATCTTGACCCCTAAATGTCCTTGCCATATTTTAGTCAAAAAATATAGTTTTCTAAAAGCTTCCTTTACGGAAATAGTTGTAAGTTATTTGGCTCTCGACCGTACACTTAGTGTGGGTCATGTGGCTCACCTAGATTTTGTTTTGGCAAATTTACCGTTGATGTCGATTTTGTTTCAAGATAAAAGTAAAAGGTTGCTTGGCTCATAGTGGACGCACGGTACAATCTGACAACTATCACTCTTTGCTTATCTCATTGTCAATCTTTTCAATCTTGCCAATCTTTGAATAGCTTCTATCAATGTAAGTCTAGTAGTTTGAGTTTGCCAACAACGCTCCTGAATATAGTAAAAGTATCCATTACTTTTAATTGAAATAGAGCTCACCTCTAAAAGTTGAATGTAGTACTCCAAAACTAGTTGTAAGTAAATTATGTTTTACTTCATGTTATGAGTTGCTCAAAAGACTCAATATAATTATAGTGCCACTTGGATAAAGTATGGTAAAAATAGCTTCACAATAACTCTTATTATCAAAAAGTAAAGATTCTTCCAAAGTTAAACGTTTATGACTCTTGTTCATATATATATATTAGACTTCATTTTGTGAAGCTTACATTTTTAAACTCATCGAGCTTTCTTAGTTAGAGAAGTTTGTTAAAAACTTTTTTCCGAATGGAGTGTTTTTGAAGTTAGGATTTAGGAAGTTAGTCACTTTCTGTATATGTTTTGAGAAGTGATTGTTGATTTGTGTTCTAGAAACATGGGTGGAAAATTGAAGCAATTATGGTGGTTAAAAAGAAAGAGACTAATTTTAAAAGTAGTTGCTTTGATCATATTTTGTTTTTTGCTAGTTGAGATACGTCTAAATATAGGAATTTCTAAATTTAAAATAGATAAGGCTACAGAAGTTGGAAATGTTCCTAGTGAGGTTTTTAACCTTCCACCTAGAATAGCAATAGATTCTCCTATGAAAGATTTGGAACAAAATAGTGCCATAGATTCTCCAAAGAAATATTTGGAACAAAAAAGCAAGTATAGACGAACTCTCTTCTCAAGATGTTGAAACTCATGGCTTCTCATTCATTAGCAACAATGTTGAATTCTTAGAAGTAATACAACATGGTAAGTCTCAAGGTGCCCAAGCGTTAGAAGAGTTGAATGTACACACCAATTTTTTCTGATGCGATAAAATTTGTCCAACGGCGATTGATGAAGCAAGAAATATATCATGTGAGTCAGAAGTTCAATATGTTCCAATCCCATGTTGTCTTGAATTTAGATCAGTTATCACTATCATGGGAAAATCACGACCAGCTCAAATGAGATACAATCCACTAATATTTAAAATACAAGGGCTTGTGTCTCAGTTTGTTCTAGAAATACAAGGATCTAAGACTAGAAAAGTTCAAGAAGGTCCCGCAACAATTCTTCATTTGAATCAACGTCTAAAAGGTGATTGGAATGGGGAACCTGTAATAGAGCATAACTCTCGTTGTGGCCAATATCAATGGTTAAAAGCACTTCGATGTGATAGAATAGAATAAGACAAAGAAGGTAAGTTTAATTCTCTTAAACTCATTACAAACCTTTTTCTAGAATATAATATGTCAACTTCCATATTCTATAAAGAAAATATCCCATATATACAACTAAGATCAAATCATGGTTGTCAATTATACAAATTAGATCATTTATTATATTCAACACCTACTGACTTTCATGTATATTTTATGCAGTTGATTACTTGCGAAGTTGTGAAAAGTGGCTCAAAAGAAAGAGTAACATAGTTTTATCCAAGTTAGTTAAAGACTTAGATTTGTATAAAAAGTATTTTAATTTTGAGAAGGAGAAGACTGAGTGCAACTACCCTCTATGTGAAGATAGCAATTTCTTGCTCACTATCCAAGCAGGTGTTAAAGGTTTCCACATAAACTTCGACCGGCAACATATTAGTTCGTTTCCCTATTAAGCGTTAAGTAACAGAGTTCTGAAAATTCATTTAGTAAAGTCTTGAAAATTTTATTTATTTATGAAGATATCGTCAAAAAATTTAATCATCAAAGTTTTCTCTAAACTTGTAAAACATAGGGATTCTCTCTGGAAGAAGCAGCTGGAGTAATTGTTCTCGGAGAGGTTGATTTCAACTCTATAACAATTACATCATTGCCACAAGATGATAAGTGGAAAGCACTTCCTATACCTACTACAGAGGTGGACATGTTTGTTGGTGTATTGTCAAGTACACGCCATTTTGAAGAGCAAATGGCTATAAGAAGAACATGGTTCCAATCCAGCTCCATTCGATCATCACGCGTGGTGCCTCGGTTTTTTGTAGCTTTGGTAATCCTAAAAAATCTCATTCTATTATCAAGTGTGGTATATTATATTTGTCTTGGTTGACCTTCACATAATTATTCAAGAACCATGAACATATTGATACTCTTTGAAATGATGTGCTAGGAATAAATAAGTTCTATAAAATCAATTTTAAAATAGTACTTATATGTAATATTATCATGACTTTTTGTATTGCAGGATAAAGACAAGAATATAAATGCCCTATTTGAAGAAGGAGGCAGAATATCATTATCTTGCCTTTCATTGAGAGATATGATATTGTGATTCTGAAGACTTTTGAAATTTTTAAGATTGGGGTATGTCTTGACAACATACGTGATGAATATTGTCTCATTTATAAGATGCATTTTGATATTTGTATATTTTATGAAAGCGTAAGAATTTTAAAATTCCAACTTGTGATTCTTTGTAGGTCCAAAACATTTCAGCTAAATACATTATGAAATGTGACGATGACACTTTTGT
This sequence comes from Bryum argenteum, assembly GCA_037043015.1. NCBI lineage: Eukaryota > Viridiplantae > Streptophyta > Bryopsida > Bryales > Bryaceae > Bryum > Bryum argenteum. The sequence goes on from CM073323.1 coordinate 30,118,538, forward strand.
AAGAATCGATAATATTCTTGTGGAACTTGGAACTAGAGACGCGCGGCCAAGAATATATATGGGCAACATGAATGAAGGATTTTATCCTCTTTGAAAATGAAAATGGGCCGTTACAGAGAAAGTACCGTATATATGAAAAGAATTTTACACCTTAGAGAGGGAATTATCCATACATCGTTTCTTTTTACATATTATATCATCAAGTTACTAATACACATGTGTATGGCAATTTAGGAGTGGCCAAATAACAAAAAGTACCCAACTTATGCAAATGGTCTTGCATATATATCATCTCAAAAGACTTTGGGCAATATGTAGTTGAAAATGATGAAAACGAACAATTGAAGGTATTTTTCCAACTCTTTTATGCAAGAAGAAATCTCTTCTTTTTAACTCATTAACTAACCATATAAAAAATTGTGCAGTTATTCAAAATGAAAGATGTCATTGTTGGTATATGGGCAAGTGAGCTTGAGAAGGAAAGATATCCGATACAATATGTTAATAACAAGCGGATGGCCCAAGGACATTGTTCACCAAACTACCTCAGTTTTCACTACCAATCGCCACGCAACATGATGTGTTTATGGAAAAAATTACTTGCCACCAAAGATGAAGAATGCTGCTACAAATAAAGCAAATTATACATATGTAGATAATCCAATAAATCCCTCTCCGGGTAAGTAGTGAATCATACAGAATATGCCATGAGCAACAAAAATGACCTCTTCTGTACATATACATTTGGTTAGCTAGTCAAAAATTTGCAGTTATACACTTTCGTAGGCCAAACTCTTTTAAGTGAGTGCCCCTCCAGAGTCCCACAAATAGTAACTCTTCGCACAAGTAAGTTTTTGATTTTGGATGATAACTTCATCTGGATGAAAAGTACAAGTTTTAGGTGGCTGAAATTAACCCTTAAACATCTAGCTATACGGATTGGGGCAGCCCAAAATTGGATCACAACATCTTTTGGACTTGGGCATCATGAATAGTGCACTTTTTGAACTTGGGCATCATGAATGATCCAATCAATGATTAGCTTGCAACCTCCTACAAGGTTATGTACAACCCCAACCTACCGACCACAATCCTTTTAAAGCACAAATCATTCATACAAATTGTGATTTGAATTCTAAAATTTCACAGTTTGAATGCATCACAAAAGGTGACCAGTTTGACATCAAAATATAAGTGAAAAGTTGAGTACATTGAGAGCTAATGTTGGAATCGGGCCCCTCGGGGCTGCTCAGACGTTTAAGGGTTAACATCCCATTGCAGCTGAATCAGAGCAAAGCTTCACAAAAATTGGTCGCACACTCATAATAATCCGTAACTGGGATCACTCCATTTTGCCCTCTTCGCACTAATTTAGAATAACTAATTTAGAATAACTTCTACTCGCATTGCAACTCTTCAATTTTGGGTTTCGTAAGTCGAAATTAGTTCTTGAGCCGATTCTTGCTGTATTAGCTGAAGCTTGCACGATGTTTTAGCAACAGAGAGGACCCAGAATTGCCATTCCTGCATAAACGATGAGCGTCCAAATTGATCATCTCTCTACTTTGGAAAGCGATGAGCTTGAATATTCTCATTCGGAGTCGAAGTGCATGTATTTTCGATTGATATGGATAAGTGTCGGTAGTTTCGCAACACTTGTCGGAGGTTAAGCGATAATTTTTGCGGTTTTTAGAGTTTGCATTTTTTTTTTGAGCTTTGAACACCATGAGTGCTCCTTCAACATCAAACTTTAGCTATGTATTAGTTGTAGATCAAACACGCCGGCCCTGATGCATTGAAAAGCTTTGAGACGTACATTGCTAGATGACTAAAGAACGTCGACTACTTAGCGGTACCATCGCCACCTTCACAACCTTATGATTTTGCATGTACATCAATCAATCGCCACTTCATTTCGTGATACTTTATTGAATATTGTATGAATGATTGATACAAGTTCAAATTATTATGAATGTTTCAACTTCTTCAGCGATAAATATTTGCTTTGTAACTACTAGGAGTCCATACCGTATCGTTGTATAATTTTCATGTTGTGAAAATCAATTGAGTATTATAAATCCATAATGTATGAACTTTAGCCCTTATTAATGTGAGCTTCAAGAGTCTTGAATCATTGTATAGATCAAATTAATTATGACAAGTTGCTTTTTAACTACAGTTGGTTGTGTAGAGTTAATTACAAATTTTTCTTTCTCACTTCCTCAACTACCTTCTGCAAAACACTCAATTTGATAGGAACAATGTGAAGCCTACTTACAATGAGTATGTAATTTGTATGAGTGATTTTGTGCTTTGAAAGGACTGTGGTAGGTAGGTTGAGGTTGTACATAACCTTGCATGAGGTTGCAAGCTAATCATTGATTGGTTAATTTGTAATGCCCAAGTTCAAAAAGTGCACTAATCATGATGCCCAAGTCCAAAAGATGTTGTGATCCAATTTTGGGCTGCCCGTTTCAGACTGCGTCGAAGGATTAATGGTGAAAAAAAAAAAAAAAAAAAAAAAAAAAAAAAAAAAAAAAAAAAAAAAACCCCACTTTTTTCAGTTTAAATAATTATCAACAGGCGTGCTAGGGGTCCGAAGCTTGCAGTGAAACAGCACATTGAGGTTGTAAATTGGAGGGACATATAATGTTAGCAACCGCATTATTCCAAAAGGAGGGTGCCAACTTCTAAGGGGGTGGACCCCTTCCAAGTGCACTGTTAAAAATGGCACTCTTATTTATTGAACCGTGTCAGAGTGGGTTCCCTCGCTTGCCTGGACGAATGAGAGATCTTACCTCCAGCTGCCTGAAAGTAAAATAGATGGCACTCTCAAATATAGTAGAATTCTTTCAGTCATGTTTTGTCATCCTTCTCATTAATGTGTTCTGATTATTCCCTTGAGGTTCTTTTGCATCAATCTTATGAAGGTCTAGTAAACAGCCAGAATTGAGTTTAATAATGGCTCAATTGTCAGCATGGGAAATTTATAGCAAGATCAATAATACAAGCAATTTTCATGCATCTGGAAAGCAAGTGGGAAGCTAGAACAAGTGGAATCATGGTTTTTAGACTCTCTTGCAATCTAGAAGTTGTATTGTTATTATGTAATTATGAAAATATGTATTAATATTGGGTACCTATAAATGAAGTTTATGGATCTACTCCAAATTTACAGCATTCATCCATTGAACCCACAAGTATAGGACTGCAAAATCATCTAATTGAAATATATGACTACTATTAGTCAAGTTAACGACTACATGACTACATAAAGTCACCCAAACCAACTCTATGACTACAGTAAGTCATACAGAAATCAAATACCAATACCATATGACTATGTTAGTATGACTACATTTAGTAAGCACTCCAAGCATGACTCCAGAAAATGACTAGGGAAACATATATCCCGTTCTCAAAGACGTTCCCACCCAGGTCCTCAAAAAAATGACTACATTTATGACTAGTCGATGACTGGACCTTGTTATGACTGATTTTTGACTAAACTAATGACTGATGTGACTAATCAGTGACATGGGCCGGTTTACATCTAGTCACATTGGGCTGAATTTGTTGTAGTGATATATTCATACACAAGCTATATTTCAATAATGGTGTGTCAATTGATTAGTAACGCAAAATTGTAAAGCACAAATCCATTGATCCCACTAACCTACATGATTGGCATTCATCCGAAAGGTCACATAGAAATTGAGCAGATTTTATTCTATTGATGAAATGAGAGTGACATAAGAAGGTGGAGTAATCTCATGTGTGGCAAGCCACACTTTTTGTAAGATTTTTACAAATAAAATAAATGCTCTAAGCAACCCAACAAGGGAGGGATCACACATTGCCATAGCACACTAAGCTTCCAACAAACTCATCCCGGATGGCTCTTGCATCTAAACCAAGGGTCGCCTCACAGTAGAAGCCGACCGGGCGGCGCGCGGGCATGCTCTCATCATATATAGATGGGTCAACAAAGTATTGCGTAGGGCATTGCATCTTGTTCTCATAGCGCGATGTGTTATTGAGTTGTTGCGCACTTTGCATGGCGGCGGGGACCTCATAACCGCCTTGCTCCACTTACCTCAAGTTGCCTCCCATGGTTACAACTATGGCTGGTAGCTTGATTAACGAGAAGATTGACAACAAGCAATTCTTCTTAGCTTGAAAATAGACCCTCACACACCTCCTTTACTCTTGTGTATACAACCCGCTTAACTCAATAATACGCTCATACATCCGAATGGATCCAAGGAGAACAAGCATTAATATGCAAGGTGGGCCCAACACGCTCTACCAAGAAAGGGTGTATTCTGAGGGAATATTCGCTTCTCCCTCATCCTCTTCCTTTGAAAGAAAGACGATTTTTTTTATAGGTCGTCCTAAGAACACCCCGTTTCAAATCTTGCCTATTCGAGGACCAATTGAGATAAAGGTTGCTAGTCACTACTTTTTTTCACTAGAATTTTAAGAGCAAATTAATTAGAATGCATCTCTAAGTGTATTTATATTATTGTTTGTCTGCTTTTATGAAATCTCTTAAATTGGATCCCAAATGAAGTTTACTATTTGTACTAAAGACATTCTCTCAATTTAAGCTAGTATAAAATTATTGCATGCATTCTAAAGTCTTTTTTTTTCTTTTTTTTTTTCTATAAAATTTTACTTCTTAGAACAAGAGCCTTGAATTACCATTCCAATCCAATTTTTCAATCAAGAATCTCTTTTTCATGGATTTCCCTTATGCTTGTGTAATTTTGAAATGAAGTGTAATAACTTTCTAGTTGGTAATTTTTGATTCGTTTCATGTTAGCAACACATTTTCAACGATGATTGTGCTTTAATTGAATAAAAATTAGAAGAGCAAATTGTCCTTGAAGAGGTGTATATTATGTATCTAGAGTTGCATTTATCCTTCTTTGGTAGGTTGGGTAGCATTTCACCTAGAAGTAAAAGTGATGAAAGTGAAAGTATCCAATTGCCCCAAAAATCATGTGCAAGCCAATTATAGTTATTACAATTCTTAAATTGATACTTAGATAGATACTACCACATGGAAATGATAAAACAAATTAACTATTGCCATTTGTCATTTTTTAACAAATTCTCCACAAGAAGTCAAACGTAAAACAATTAAAACTTAACATTTAATCCCTAACGGTGATTAAAGCCCAATGGGTCAATTCGACTTTGTTCACCTCTTACTTACTATTTTTAGATCGCATGAAGTGGAAACTTTTTGCAAGTTTTGTAACCTTTTTAAAGCACTAATACATCATGATTTTGCAATCTATGACGCCTTATAACTTCAAATTTTGATTCCCATTATTTTCAATAAGATTACAGTGTTGTGGGGTTGAAATTACAACATCTCCAATTACACTACACAAGAGTTGTGAATTAGGCTATAGACGTTAATTGCTAACTCTAACACTTAATGTTACACGTCACCATAGTATTGCAACAGTAATCATCAAACCATAACACAAAAAACGAGAGTATGCATACTTTCTTTTAGGCAAAAGATTTATTGGAAGTGGTGCAATTCGTGGCTTGAAGAAAAGACAAGGGACATTGATTGCAATGGCGGCCCAAAGTGAACACTAATCTTAAGAGAGTTGAGAAATAGTGTAGTTTACCAAAAGTAATCCGTTACACTAATCTCCACATAACACTAGGTAACAACTCTCGTATAGTGACACTCCATATTCATTGATATTCTTAGTATAAAAAAACTTAAGAGACATTTAAGGGCATTCCTAGGCTAAACAGACAAGATTGATTAATTTTAGCCATATAACAGTCAGTTCCTTTTTTAAGGAATTGGCTATAAGACTAGTCACCTTTCGCGGCTCGCCGAAGAAACGCTCCAAACCCTCTAGACCCACGAGAGGTAGCGGCCTACCACACCCCTAGCTACCCATCCAACTTACACTTAGACACGTCTTTTACTTGACTTCTAGGAGACTTCATGTCCTACATTGGAAAACCTCAAAACTTTTGGACATTTGGACTTCCTGTGCTTTTAAAATTTTGTTATAATGTGGTAAAAATTTGTGTATAGCAAGGTCATCTAGCCAATTTGTTGGAAAAGGATGTAAATTCAAAGGGGCCTTATGTTTAGCAATGCCTCCTCCTTGGCTATATTTAGCAAGTCTATTGGGAATGCCCTAAAGGTTAATGAAGGGAATTGCTTTTCAATTGGTGAAACACAAATTAACTTGCCCCAAGGCCTCTTGGAAATAATTCTACCCATTCTAACCACTTGAGATGCCTTGGTGACATGTAGGTAGGGTCAACATGAAAGTTGAGATCAAAACTCGGATTTTTTTCATACACTTGAAATACATCCGATCAAACCTCGGATTTTTTTCATACACATGAAATATATCCGCACAAGATATATTCCAATAATGATGTTTCAGCCAATTAATCACGCAAACTTTGAAGCACAAGACCATTAATCCCATGATTGGGATTTATTTGGTTGCTTCTCTCACACAAAGTTTCTCTCGTTCGCTTCTTCTCGCACAAGGTTTCTCTCGTTCTCTTGTGGTGACTCTTCACTCCAATGCATTCACGAGTGAAGGTCCAAGTGAAGGTGAGGGAGCGTTGGTCATATGTATTCCCACGAATATGTTGATACAAATCTATTGATGCCAATCTCTAGAGTCGTTTGCCTCGAGCTGCCTTCCATGTAACGCATTCCCGAGTTCGAGACAAAAACATTTAGTGGAACAGATTGATATGGTAAATGGAAAAGCTCCTCATCAATTGTTGACGAATAGGTTGCGCTACAACTTAAATCAGACCCCTGTACTTTACATTCAAATGTTCAAGATACCTGTGCTTGTTTCGCACCATGTCGTCTAGATCGTGGACTATTTTAAAAACAGCATCAGGCTGTGCTAATCTTTTGCAGTTCTCGGTCATCTCCCTAAGCACGTCTGATTTGTCCGCAAACCAGTCAGCAATAACTCTCGATATTTCTTTCGGGTCCTCGCAGAAAGCACCCGCGCCGTTGTCCACCACAAATGATACGTTTCCTACTTCCTGTGAAGAACATGCACAGAAACATACCCAATTGTCAATATACTGCAACATCTCACTCCATACAATTTCTCTTCGCCACAAGTCAAGTCTCAAGAGCTTCCAAGCGTTTCAAGAACCAGCACAACGAGACGAGACGATGTTTTATGACGCATGTTGCAGAAAAGAGGGAAAGCCCACCTGTCCAGCTATGTAGTCAAACAGAAGCATTGGAAGTCCTTTAATCATCGCTTCTGCTATTGTACCAGGTCCCGCCTGAGAAGCGAAACAGGACTTGTGTGTTAAATCAATCCAAAAACTTACGCTTCACCACTCTGGCTCTGGAACCTGCGCATTCTAATCTCGGAATAGAAGTCGAAAACGTTTGAAAGTCAGGAAAAGAATAAAGACCACCTTAGTTATTATGCAATCGCTGGCAGCCATCCATTCAGACATGTTTGTCACGAAGCCGTTGACCTACATCATGAAAGTGCCAAACATCGTGAGTGTGCCATACACCAAACTACGAAATCTCACAAGTTCTGTAGAACGAAGTTTATGTATTAAAACCGTTGACAGACAGACAAATTGTTATATAGGTTTACACGTGTTCCAACTGTGTTCCAACAGACTGAAGAAAGACTAAAACAAATCTCCATCTGCTAAAGAACAAAAAACGGCTGATGACCAATTTGCAGCATTTAGTACACACCTTCACAGGGATATTCCAGTCGATAGCTTCAAGCTTCTTAACGAGGCGTTTGTTGCGGCCACAAACAATCACCAGTTGCCCAATTGCTTTTCCGGTGTTGGCGTCATAGAGGGACTCTCCCAAAGCACGAGCAGTGGCTTCAACAGGACCCATGCCCTCTCCTCCGCCCACCAAGAGCACGGCGGGTAGATCCTCATCCATGTCCAGCTCCTTTCGCAACTCATCCTACCGACCAAAATACATTAAGTTCCCACTGATACTGCACATAAAATGTGCATCCTTCTGAACCTTGAAACAGGGCGTCGAATGCAAACCTTGGGACGGGTGGAGTTGGAGAAGGATGGCCGGATAGGAAGCCCGTGCACACGAATCTGAGACGGACGAAGACCAGCTTTTAAAGCCCTCTCCGCCACATCCTTGGTCGGACAGAAACAGGCCGTCACTAGCTTGTGAAACCTGCCCCACTCCAAGATTCTTAGAAACACAATGCCACAGATAGATCATGAACATGATTCACTCCAATCTAGGAAATCCGGAAAGAATGCTTTGCATCTCACGCTGTACAGGAACTTGACATACCATGTAGGGTGGCAAGTGCTTAGATCTGTTATAACAGTCGTGAATGGGATCTTGTCGAGTAAACCCCGTGCTCGTAGAACCCTCAATGGAATGTGTTGCATCAACGGGTGCACGCTTACAATCACATCAGGCTGGTACTTGGCCAACCCCTTCGCTACCTCTCTATACCGAACCAGGGTAAAATTATCAATGCCAGAATCAAAACGTGCACAAACACACAAACAAGCACAACAGAGTAGCGAGCAAAGCTTCTCACTCCTACGTTGTGAAACATATGATTCAGATAGATCATGCTCAAAATAAGCACAGGGCTCACTTTGGTCCTTCAAATTTAGTAAATGCTGATTACCTTGCGACGAAGGGAGCTGTTGCAGCCATTTGTGATTGATGTACTAAAGTAGGTGCTGTACTATGAAAAGTAAACTTCCAGATCGTCTCATGCTTCACCATGAAACTGTAGGCTCGCGGAGCTTGGTTGAAAGGCCAAGGCGTGTGCTCTTTCCATAAGTCAATAACGAAGACCTGAATTGTTTCCAACCGTTCAGCTGAATACGGTTCAAGAATCTTCATTGCAACCGATATAAGTGATATTGACACCGACATCCTTGCACAATGAGCATAAATAGAATTAACAAGACAAACCACCTTCAACAGTCGGTACGAGGTCACGCACCACTAAAACCTGGAACCATCGTAACTTCTGCATACAGCATACTTCGAATCCCACTTGTTCGATCCAACCGAGAGGTTTAGGGTTCCACAGCTTGAGATAGGAAGTGTTCAATCAATTACCTGGTAATCGTCTCCATACTCAAGTTCAAAAGTGGCCTTGATAGCTTCAGCGGAAGCACGATGGCCGCCACCAGTATCGCTCATGAGAATGAGCACGGTTTTGCGCTTCTTCTCATCTTGACCCGAAGGCTGCAATTTCTCATCTCCAACCTCTTGGGCAGGTGCCATTTGGGCGCCCATGCCGTCCTGGGCGCTGATAGAGGCCCACCCCAGCTGGAGCGGCACCCGTTCACAATGTCGTCGAATCAAATCGTCGAACCGGCGCCCGACGCTCTCCCGCAACTTGTCCCCGAATGTGGCCATGGCCACAACGGGCCGCCTCTGCTGCTGCCGCAAGAACAGCCCTCCGGGCAATCCATGACTGACAGAAACGCTTACTGTCGAGGGAGGGAGCCTGGCCACGCTGCTCTCGCCCATCAACTCCACTGAACACTCCATTGCAGCTCAAGCTCTTTGGAGCTTGGATTGCAATGCTCTAAGGTACAATCCAGAGGTGTAATCAATCTAGCGTCGCATTGCCATTACATTTCGAAAACTGGGCATTCCTGGAGCATTGGAGGCGAGAGTGCGCGATGAAGGATTGGCGAAGGTGCACCCGAATCTCGCGCTTTCTGGATTGGGGTGGCTGACACGTGGACGAGTGTCTCCAAAATTATCCTAGCTGGACCGCCGCGCTGGCCATCAGGGGGTGGTTATGACCAATCTACCCTCTCAACCTGACCTTTTTACCTTGATACCAAGGTATTCTACTATATATGTCGTTGTTTTTGTCTCCTTCCTGCTCTTCGTAAAGTCTAAAATCATGCGTAAATCAAAAGTTGAACTTTGTACTGTGTTTAGAATCAATCACGAGTATGAAAGAAATGGATTCTGTCCATTTTCTTTACAATGAAGGTAATGACGGATACCAACATGGGAGATTTCCAACAAGTTTCTTGTATGTTTTCTCATCTATTTTTAAAATCAGACATATGAGGTAGAAGCTAAAAGTGTCAAATAAATTAATCAATAATAATGAAATATATAGTATAAATTACTGACAATTTTTTGTTTTTTTATACCAATCAATGTATTAATCAATATTGACAATTTTGAAGCAATTCATGAAACACACCAAAGCATAGTCTGACACAACCTTGCTCCAGAGATGTTGTAATCCACTCTGTAAACCGCATCATGCCATATTCTCATTCACCACTTCATAGCATACGTTCCAATAGTTAATTGTCCAGTATTCACTGCAAGAGTGGAAGCTACATTCAGTACGTTTGAGGAAGTTGAAAAGCAAGGCAATGCTGCAAGGACGAAGGCACTCAATAAAGAACAATTTGGCAGGTGGAAAATGATCATAGATGTAGGAAATGTGATCATGACCAACACCACTTTGGAATGATGCAATTAAGCAAACGGGATGAAGATGTGATGCACTGCAAGCATTAAGAGTAACACAAATTCAAGTGATGATAAGTCCTGAAAGAAGAGTTGGAAGTCACGAAAAATTGTTGTTTTCAAGGAGAGAGCCTCCGATGCATGTACAACTATTGCCGTTAACAAATGACTCACTAGTGTGAGCACAATGATCGATTCAATCGACTTTCAAGGGGCCAGCCTCTGAGGATCACGGGGGAACAAGGATGTCTTCCGAATGTTGTTCAGAGCACAGAAGAGCATGACCACACGCTCTAGCCCTACACCAACACCACCGTGCGGTGGTGTGCCATATCTGCAAAACAAACCAAAATTACAGGACTAAATTTAACAGGGTCTAGGTTTTAAGCGGGTAATACTGAGAATAAGAATGTAGTCAAAGGTTTAGGATGATAAAGGTCAGTCAGCACTAAATTGGATACTGATACACGCATAATAAGGATGATCGACCCATGATAAGGATGATTGATTTCAGAAATTATACTTCCGCTACTTGAATTATAGTTTCAAGTTATCAGTTTTTGCTATCTTAGAATTGTACTGTTCCTGTAACATAAAGATGGAATTCCTGGAAGGATGACGTCTAACAGGTTACTGTTGATATTGGCAAGTTTCACCCTCGTTGAAAATCGTTACTTTCTTGGATCTATTGTTTAGGCGTATGATCAGGATAAGCAGGTGTATTACCTGAAGGAATCGATATATGTGGAGAGTGTAGCAGGATCGATTCCAAACTCAATGATTCTGCTAGTCAGCAATTCGGGGTCGTGTACACGTTGAGCTCCAGAAATAATTTCCTCCCCTACAGACATCACAACAGCTAGTTTTAGCATATGAGTCCTGCGTAATGAGGAGATCCGGTGAAGAGCACTCATGTCTCACCTCGAATGAAGACGTCAAATGAATTGCTGTATTTCTTGTCGTCCCAGCAAGGCATTGTGTAAAAAGGTCTAATTGCTGAAGGGTAGCGATGTAGTATGTAGAAATCAGTCTTGTACCTATCATTTGCACGTACCACAGGATAAGCATGGTCTTCAGTGCCACATAATGCATGCATCTAAGACTTGCAAAAATTGATCATAAAATTGTGTTTTCAGTGATGGTATCCACAGAATTAGAATAGACTTACTTTTCTTTCACAAGTTTTCCAAGCGTTTTCTCCGTTTCGGTATTAAAGTCTGCCATAGAGTCAACTTCGATGCCAGCTTCCTGAGACCATCACATACCACCTCACTTGTAAGGGGAAACTCTACTTCAATTTCAAGTCAGGTTTGCATTGAGTAATTACCTCCACCCTAAGCCCTAATCGACTTCATGATGAGTTAATTGATGCTCACCTTGAGGATCGCAACACCCTCAGCAAATGTAAGCCTCAGTGTCTGACGCAAATACTGCAGAAAGAAAACGCTGTATAAAGTCAGATAGAGCAACGGAGATTCTTGTAGATGAATGCTGTGCAAAATAAACTTCTTAGCAAGAAACAAATTGAGCAATAAGGAACGAGCTTGACGAACCAACCTGAAGAGGCTCAAATGGATATTGTTCGTTGATAGCCTCCAACTGCTTCGCACACTTCTCATTCAAACCGTCGAAAATTGTAAGGAAGACTTTCTCAAGCACATCCAGAACCTGCCATCAGTGCAGTTTCAGGCATTTTAGCATGAAGTCCTTTCCTGCTTAGGTCTCGTCCTACGTTGAAGGAGCGACCAGAAGTTAGGGCTAGAAAATTTCAAAGTGCTACCAGAAAGTCTTTGATACGAATAAGTTCCTAAATAGGTCAGAGCTATAGTTTTTCAAAACTACCTCAAAGTAATGCTCTTTGATCTCCATCTCGAAATCAAGGCCTGTAAATTCACACAAGTGTCGATGCGTGAAAGAATCCTCAGCACGAAATACGGGGCCGATCTCAAAAACACGCCCGAAGTCGGCACAAATAGCCATTTGCTTGTGTAACTGGGGAGATTGCGCAAGACATGCCGGCTGGCCCTTGTAGTCCAGCTTGAAGACTGATGAGCCTCCTTCACTGGCTCCAGCAATCAATTTGGGAGTGTGTAATTCCACAAAGTCCTCATCAAGAAGAGCTTGCCTAAATAGAGCGGAAACTTGGCACTGAATTCGGAAGATAGCCTGATTGGCAGGAGTGCGCAAATCAATAACACGATTGTTCAGCCTGGTGTCTTGCCCCACTCGCACATACTGTATACCTTCCTGCTCGCCTTTCTGGAAGTCGGTTTCACTTCTGGCAGCATCCTCGAGGTTGATAGGCAGCTGAATCGCAGCTTTGCTGATGCAGTAGACCTTTGTAACATGAATCTCTACCTTCTGCGACGTCTCTACAGGCTTGGCCGGCACAACCACAACACCTTCTACATCAACAATGCTCTCCTTGTTCAATTTCGTCACGAACTTGATCATACCCTTGCTCACCACGTTGTCCTTCAGCTGAGCAACACACTGGACGGTGTAACCCGTCTCTCTGACCACAAAGAAAGCCAAACTGCCTTTCCCACGGACGGTGTGAACTCTGCCTCGCACCAATACCGTCTGCCCTGCGACATCCCCAGCTAAATCACCAACCTTCACCCAACCCCTCCCACTCCTCTCCTTGCTCTGTAAGTTCTCCATGGCAACATCGCCGTAGTTCGCTGCTAAAGGATCCTCCTCCTCCACATTCAACTGTGCGCCTGCCATCTGCTTGAGAAGGTTCTTCTTCGCCAATTTCTCCAGTTTAGCCTTCTCCTTTTTGCTCAAGGCTGGTACCGTCGGCTCCTCCATTGCTGCTGTCCCTTCCATCTAATCAAAACCCTAAATCAGTATAAATTCTAACTCATAGCATATATCGTATCAAATACAGCCAGGGCTATTCATTAAGTAGCACAGGAAGAAATCGTGCACTTTAATGAGAAATGAATCTGTACGAGAATTAGAATAATTCAAATCAGCATCAAAGGTCAAAATTCGACAACGTTAAGACTAGTTTGCTAATTGTATGTAAATACCTACTCACACTACTTGAATTCCAGATTGTAGTGTCCCACATACACGCATTAGCTTGATGCTCATGCTATTTGTTTACTGTCGTGAATCCCTTCAGTTTTCGAGTAGGCACAAAAGAAAAAAATTCCACTGGCAAGATGACGTTCGTACCTGCTAGAAGATGAATCGATCGCGGCGATGATTTGAGAAGGAACTAAATCAGGTGAGAGCTCTCTCTGCTCACCCCGCCTAAAACCCCTGGAGCAAAATCATTCCTTGTCGAGTGAGCGCCTCACTTCAGCTCGAAATGTTTGAATTTCTCGTTGCCTTGACCACCACGCAGGATGTAGAAAGGTCGATTTCCCGTCCTCGTCCGCTTCTGTTCATCCGTGTGGCTGTATCTTCTTTTCTGCTTTCTTCATTTCCAACTCACTCATGAATTTCAACTGCCGATGCTACGTTCTTTGGTACGGCAAGTATAGCACTCAACATTTTCAAGTTAACCCTTAAACGCCCAAGCAAGCCCGAGGGGCTTGATTCCAACAGAATCTTTCTTGTAGCTCTCACCGTACTCAACTTTTCACTTATATTTTGATGTCAAATTGGTCACCTTCTTATGATGCATTGAAAAAGTGAAATTTTACAGTTCAAATCACAATTTGTATGAATGATTTTGTGCTTTGAAAGGATTGTGGTAAGTAGGTTGGAGTTGTACATAACCTTGTAGGAGGTTGCAAGCTCGTCATTGATTGGTCCATTCATGATGCCCAAGTTCAAAAAGTGCACTATTCATGATGCCCAAGTCCAAAAGATGCTCTGATCCAAATTTGGGCTGCCCGTTTTAGACCCCATGGGCGTTTAAGGGTTTTCATTGACCACAAACACTAAGAACATTGATTTAGCTTTTCACTTGTTGATAGATATCATTATCCGTTTCCTAGAAGGTATTTAACCTGAAGCTCTTTGAGACCCAAAATGGGTTTTTGTTGCTTCGGGCAGTCTAGATGAAGAGTCTAACTTTGATATTTTGGGGTATAATTTTGTGAGAGAGTTCCCTATACCACAAGGTGTGTGTGCAACAATTTTCAAAATCAAAGTCCAATTTCAAAAAAATCAACACAAATTCCTGTTTTCAAGCCCAAATAGGGTAGCAGATAATGTATTTTTAGTGCTTATTGACTAGAAAAATGGAATAATGTTTGTAATGATACGAATACTCAACTTCAAAAACAATCAAAGTTAAAAATTAAAATAATTTTACAAGGATAGCCTCCAAAAATTTCAAAAACAATTCTTTTGATGTCCAAAAAATCTTAGAAGACAAACTTTAAATGTTATGAAATCTCAAACGGTAAACATCCAACGGTCAACTTTTGGAAAAGTTGAGAATTCTCCTAGGTTCAACAAGATCTCACCGTTCAAAGTTTTAATAATCAATATTCCAATCAAGTAGTTGAAGCATGATGAATAATTTCAAATTGGTTGATCTGGCATTTCACTTCTGAGAATGGGGCTTTGGGAAGTTTGAATATGATACCTAAGAGGATGGTAGCCGCTTACATATTGTCGATGGAGTCAAAGTTTTTGGATAGAGTCATCGAAAGGTAGTCACTCAGAACACAATGGTCACGTTGCATCCTTCCTTACAAATGACTTTTCAACACTAAATTCAAACTTTGGTCTTGAATAGTCCTAAAACAATCTTGTCTACTTCTATAGGGCTATTGAAGTACTTGAAACGGTGTTCACCTTCTCAATACTATTTGCAAAAGCCGGATTCACTCATTTATATGATTCTATGAGTGGTAAATTCAACTTTTAGCCTTAAATATTGATTAAATATTGATTGTTAAAAGAAAAAAAAGTCATATAGGTAGAAATCTCGGTTTTGAGGTTTCAAGCTTCCAAATACACACAAGGAGCTCTAGGGGTTAAAAATTGAACAAAGCTATAGAACATTTTGCATAGTATAAGTGCTTGAGACCAACCAACCTATAATGCCATAAATATGATCAATAATTATCCCAATTTTATGCTTAATATGTTTAAAATCTAAAGAAAAACTATTTGTTGGTGAAAGGGCATTCACAGTTTATGATGACTTTACCTTATAGAATGGTACCTCATGATATTTTTGGCCAAATGCCATCAATATTCTCATTTAATAAATGCCATCTCAGTCTTCATCAATATTTGAAGGCTTTAAACGAAGAAAAAGTTGCTATTCTTGAGTCCCCTTTTTCACATGCATTCATATTATAAAGATATCTTCTTATAAAATTAATTTGTGAAGAAGCACAATATGATTTTGGGAATATTTGAGACTCAAGGCTTCGCCATACAATTCATCTTAAGATGTTGATCACAACAACAAAAGTGGCTTGTGGTCAAGGAATCTTTACACAAGGAGCCAAGTTAATTATTTGGTTTTTAGACTCCACATACAAATGGCATCAAATGCATGACAACCTACATTTTTTCCACACAAATTGGGAAAGGAGTTTTTCAAAATTTCCACTAAAATGGCAGCAAATGCCTCAATTACCAACTACAACCTCAAAGCTAGTATAGATAATTCAACATGCACTTTAATAATTCCCAATACAATCTTCTTCGAATATCACAAGAAGGCATCGTCTTGATACAAAGGACCTGAGTATTGAGGACATTTGGGGGCTGAAGATGCTGTCTAAACAGGAGTGTATCGAATCAAGGTGAGACCGTGTCCGGGAATAAACAGGGGTATTCCAAGAGGGCGGCGGAGGACCAGGCCGGGCCGGGTGACAGAGAGTATCACATTGGGCCCGGCCACCCGCGATTTGAGATTACAGTGATCCATTCTCCAGCCAACCCACAGCGAGCTTAGCCCAGCCGTGCTTCTTCGTCCCCTCTTGCTTCAGCTGAAGCCTCTCCTTCTCCGTCCCAACAATTGCCATTACAGGATTTGAATTCGCCTACTCCCGAGGCTCGCTCTGATTGTCTCGGTGTCGTCTGGGGCGGCGCTACCACCGAGATCCGCTTCTCTTTTGCATAAAAGGAGCCGCAGACCCGTCCCTGTGGCATTAGCATTTGTGTCTTTTCGCTTTTGCTTTTGCGGTGTTTGAAGCGGAGGTATTGGTTTCGTGACAGTAGTTTTGGCGTGACTTGGAGCCATGGCCGCGACGACTGGCGCACTGGCTGCTGCAAGCTCGTGTTCGGGCTTGAAGAAAATGGACTCGATGATTCCCGGGAGCCTGCACCAAGCACAGATGGTGCAATTGAGGGGCAGCGTCGCAGGGATGGGGCGGAGGTCTAGCCGCGCTGTGCGTGTTGCTGGTGTGCGCAATGCAGGACCCGAGTTGGTGCAAATGGAGCCCGCTTCTGAAGGGAGCCGGCTGTTAGGTGAGCTTTCCTTTCTGCCGTTACTTTTCGCACGCTCTGGCTTTTGTTGTTGCGCGATCTCGCTGATATTAATCTGGCCGTATTTTTGCAAATCCGAGTTTCTTTTTCTTCACAATCTTGTCTGATGTTCCGAATTTCGGCTAGAAAAGTGGTCGAGAGAAGTTATTTTTCATGTACGTCAAAGTTTTTGGAAATGTCAAGTAGTGGAGTTGGACTTGCAGTGAGTCATGCGCGCTTTTCAGGTAGTGGATTAACTTAAGACAAGTCTCTTATACAATCCACGAAGCTTTTTATTCGCAACCTGCCTTGTAGTATCCAGGCGTGTTGTATTCAGGCCATTCCTTGGGAATGGGGTTGCTTTTAGACTCGAGTTACAGCGAACTGTACAATTATATCTAAGTTTTTCGCTTTTCGCCAAACCAGCGGTGATGAGGTTTGTCGAAAGGGACAAAACGTAGAACAAGCACTTAGCGTTGTGGATTCTTCACGAGATTTTTTGCAGTCGACGAGGAAATTATGGATCTATTCACTTCTGTGATTTCTATCGTTAACGAATAATTATTGGATAAACGGGATGTTTGGAGATTGCTCATGGTGTAAAGCATACATTTCTTCGAGGGGAAGTACTTCAGTTGCTAAGTCACCCAGGATTAACCCACAAACGAATTTTTAGGAGTTCTTTCGAATGAGATGAAAACCACGATATCACATTCGTGAGCATGCTGTTAGATTCTGTTCCTTAGTTTTCTCCATTTGTACTTGTAAGGTCGAGGACAGCGTCTTGTTTGATTTTGTCTTGAAAGTTAGAAGTTTCTCCTATCATTAATCCTGAAATGTCTTCTGTACAAGCAGTTCCCCGTAAAAAGTACTGTGAGTCAGTGTTCACGCCCATTAGGAGAAAGACAAGGACAGTCAACGTTGGTGTCGTTACCCTGGGCAGTGAGCATCCCCTTCGAACTCAAACCATGACCACAACTGACACGAAGGATGTTCAGGGCACCGTGGAGCAGGTGCTGATCGAGTTTTCTACCTTCACGTTGTTGTTTAAGGTTCTAAGAAAATAAGTTTCAAGTACATGACCGGCAATTCATTACACACTGTAGCCTAACTGCACTGCCATCTGGTCGTAAATATCCAGGTGATGAGGGTTGCAGATCAAGGCTGTGATATTGTGCGAATTACGGTACAAGGAAACAGAGAAGCTGATGCCTGCTATGACATCAAGAACACTCTTGTGCAGAAAGGGTAAGCCTTGGCACCTCCATCAGCATGGTCATTGAGGAGTGATAATTGGTTCGTTTATTTTCAGTTCTTTCCTTCACCTTTCTAGGGCGATGACTAGTCCTTTTATACCGTGTTCTGATGCACCTTCTGTTGCTATGGATCAAAGCTGCTGTCTAACGGGGCCCTCGACTTCTGGATGTTTACAGGTACAACATACCACTGGTTGCAGATATTCATTTTGCACCGCGCATTGCAATGAAAGTTGCCGAATGCTTTGACAAGATTCGTATCAATCCTGGAAATTTCGGTGAGTATATTCGCTACTAGACTATTGTTTATCCTTTTTCGCTTAGCTTATTTCACTAGGTATGGCCCAGCCACCTTCACTATCGAGTATCAGCTTCGGATCAGTTATCTAGCATCTTAAACGTTCGAGGTGATCCACCTAGTAAGAACATTTGATCGAGGCTTGTTATCATACTGAGTCAACTCTTCTGTCTTGCAGCTGATCGACGCGCCCAATTCGAGACGTTGGAGTACACGGAAGCGGACTACGCTGACGAACTGCTGCACATTGAAGAGGTAATCAAGGATCCACATTACTGGTCTCTTGGTTTTTTATTTTCTACGAAGGTTGTGAATTCTTCAGCGTTGGTAGTGGTTGATCATTTTGTCGTGGTCATGTGCATCAGGTATTTACACCTCTGGTGGAGAAGTGCAAGAAGTACGGGAGAGCCATGCGTATTGGTACCAACCACGGGAGTTTGTCCGACCGTATCATGAGCTACTACGGTGACTCTCCTAGGGGCATGGTTAGTCCTTCGAACTTGTTTGATTGGCTACTGGTAGTTAATACTGGTAGTTAAGAGTTTCTGACTTCTTCGCTGCTCCTTCCCTTCTACACGATAATCCATGATAGTCTCAAAGTTCGAAATTGAGATTAGTAGTACGCTATTGTTGTTCGGAAGGTCATCCTGAACCAGTTGGTTCCTAAGATGTCTTATCCTTTATTAGACAATGAAAATTAAAACCTTATATTAGTGCAGTTCAATATGCGGAGTACTGAATTAGGTATATCGATTTCGCATCTTACTCGTCAATTTGTCGTTTATCCAGGTTGAGTCAGCTTTTGAGTTTGCACGAATCTGCCGCAAACTTGACTACCACAACTTCGTGTTTTCCATGAAAGCAAGCAATCCGGTCGTGATGGTTCAAGCATACAGGCTTTTAGTGTCTGAAATGTATGCGAACGACTGGGATTATCCATTGCATCTTGGTGTTACTGAGGCTGGAGAGGGAGAAGATGGTCGGATGAAGTCAGCTATTGGCATTGGAGCCCTACTTCAGGTTTTTCCTCAACTACTTATTTGTAGTGCTTATCCTTGCGTGCATGCTGGAATCATCTAGTGTCAGGCTAGTCATGACTCCTAGCTCCCTTTCAGCGGAGCCAATTCATGATATTGACTTAACCGGTCTTCGGAATGACCACTATAGAAATTCTTTATAAGTCGAAACATGTTTGACTTGCAGGATGGACTTGGTGACACTATTCGTGTTTCTTTGACGGAAGCTCCTGAGAAGGAGATCGATCCCTGCAGAAAGCTTGCAAACCTGGGGATGAAGATCGCTGCGGAGCAGAAAGGAGTGGTGAGTAAATATTATATCATTAAAAGGATTCTCTTGAGAAATTTGGAGTTATACAGATCCTTCAGGCTCTAGAGGTCTATACAAACTTCATTAGTATCTATTGGCTGAAGAAAATCACTTGTGAAGGGAGGAAACCTTGCTGAAATTTTCCAAGTCAACTTGATTGTGTTTGCTGCTGAGTGTACCCGTAGTTGTATTGAAACATTACTATATCATCGTGTTCAGTAAGTTTTTGCCTCTGACTGTCTTTCGTTATGCATCTCAGTCTGAGTTTGAAGAGAAGCACCGACGGTATTTCGATTTTCAGAGGCGGACTGGTCAGCTTCCACTCCAAAAGGAGGTGAGTGAGAATCGTGTGAAATATTGAAGTGTGTTTATGGTAGTGGGCCGGGTCGCGGTATATATTGGTTGCTCGCAAATTCTTAGAAGCTACATGAGGGTCCAAGTTGCATGTCTCATATCAGACACACACACATATATAGCCCAGTACAAGATATTGACCTGAGATATATGCATAAATTTTGTCGAACTATATGGATATTATGTGACGAAGCGCAAGAACGAGGTGTCCAGCGATTCGGTTCTGGTCACTACTAAATTAATCACCGTTCATACACAGGGGGAGTCGGTTGACTACAGGAACGTGTTGCACCGTGATGGGTCTGTTTTGATGTCCGTTACGTTGGACCAATTGAAGGTAAGTTGCTACTTGGTAGATGCATCGTCTATTGATTGGTATTGACATTTGAGGTTACGAGGGGATGCATGAGTTGTCAAACGCGTGACATTGGACCATGATGGCTTCTACATTGAGTTTTGGGAATTCAACGGTAAATTTAGGTGGATCAGGAAGATACCAATTTTTGTGTTCCTTACCCTTGCTGTTATTCTCCTCTGTACAGAGTCCAGAAACCTTGTACAGAAATCTGGCAACGAAGCTTATCATCGGCATGCCGTACAAGGTAAGGCCATGAGACAAGCATTCAGTATGTGACTGCTTTATATCATTGTGCTTTAGTTTCGTAAGGTGCGGATTTAGGAAGCACATTCCACAAGAAGGATTCGCGCTGGAGGCTTTGCAATGTCGAAATTATTCATTTGATTAGCCTTGACCTTTTACTGAACACCAAGATGTACGAGTTTGTATAGTACCATCCTGTGTAGCATGCCCTTTTAAGATCGAAAATAACCAACTGTATATATCGTTTGGTGTGCAGGATTTAGCCACTGTGGACACGATATTTTTGTCTAAGCTTCCAGCCGTTGGGGATAGGGCATCGGTCAGTTCATCAGTTCTTCGTTGAGAACCTTCACAGTTGAATTGTTGTATCTCTTTTGAGCAATCTGAGTAACGACTATGTTCTGCTGGTGATGCGTGTGATATCTGTACTCACTCGATTTTCTACCTGGGATGCAGAGACTTGCAGTTAAGAGACTGACAGACGTCGGTATTGGAGTGCTGACTCCTGTAGTTGAGCAGCTGGCTCAACCACTTCCACATGCTATGGCTCTCGCCACTCTTGATGAAATTGCTTCTGGAGCTCACAAGGAGCTGCCCGCAGGTACACAAGCGCACGAGCATACCATTTTCCAGTTACATACTTTACAACGAGACTGGTGTGATAGGTTGCGCGTGTATAGCATAATGATACTGCCAGGTCATGGTGATGGATGAGTTGCAGTAGGCGTCAAATAGATAAGTTTGTAGCTTTCACTGTTGGTCGCTTATACGTATATTTGTATTGCAGGCACTCGTCTTGCAGTGACACTTCGTGGAGATGAACCCGAAGAGAAACTTCAGATGCTGAAGGGTTTGGATCTTATTATGTTGTTGCAATACCTCCCAGAAGGTGATGAGAAGTCAAGCCGTGTACATGCCTCACGGAGGTATTCCTCAGCACTCCGTTCACTTGGGAATACATCTAAGTAGAATCAGCCTTATAGTAATTCGTGGCCGTACTTTTTCAAGTTCATGAAGAGCTTTTCATGCGACCTAGACAGACGCTCTTTCTTACAGCTTTCTGTGAATGGCATGCAGGTTGTTTGAGTATCTGCAAACCAATGAGTTGAACTTCCCAGTTATTCACCACCTCAAGTTTCCTGCTGGCACTGACAGGTATTTTTCTGGCAGGACTTTTCATGGACTATCAAATACCCATATCTTTGGTGATTTACGTGAGCTGGTTTCTTCTACTATTCCATGACATGGACTTCAAACATATGCTGAAAGCAATTGCTTCCTACATTATGCAGAGATGATTTGGTTATCAAGGCAGGGAGTGAAGCTGGTGCCATGCTTGTAGACGGCTTGGGAGATGGAGTCATGTTGGAGGCTGCTGACCAGGATTTTGACTTCCTCAGGGATACATCATTTGGAATGCTTCAGGGATGCAGGATGCGGAACACAAAGACAGTACGTTCGTGGCTCTTTTTCCAGCTATTATTGGTGTGCTTTGTCTTAGGTTAACTCCTCATAATTGACATCAATTATTTGATTGACTCAGGAATACGTGTCCTGCCCATCTTGTGGGAGGACTCTCTTCGACCTCCAGGATGTTAGCGCAGAAATCAGGGAGAAGACCGACCACTTGCCGGGTGTTTCGGTACGTGGAATTCAACAGGATTTATGTTTTAAATCTGAAATAACGTCTACGGTTATGAGCTGGTTCGATCCCCAACTTTTATTGACGCACTGTGGTGTTGTTAGCCTTGACACTGGGATGACAATGTATCCTGCAGATTGCCATCATGGGTTGCATTGTGAATGGTCCTGGAGAAATGGCAGATGCTGACTTTGGGTATGTGGGAGGCGCCCCCGGGAAAATCGATCTATATGTTGGCAAGGTACGTCCACAGTTTCCGCGTTTTGCTCCACGAGTTTCAAATCGTGTTCAAGTGATAAAATTGCAGACTCTCTGGTTGTCTTGACCTCACATTCGAACACGAATTGGTATTGCAGGAAGTAGTAAGGAGAGGAATTGCCATGGAGAAAGCCACCAATGAGCTCATCTCCCTCATCAAAGAGCATGGTCGATGGGTAGATCCTGAAACTGTAGAGAATTAGGTCAATTAGTTGATAATGCAGGGAGACTTAAGAAGCTCCAATAGTTGGCTGAAGCTGATCATATCCCCAACTTTTTCAGCATTTATTGTACTCAAGAATTAGGGCCAAGGTATAGAGTTGCTGTAGTGAAACACGGAAGAAACTGGATTTGATCCTTGTGTCTTGGACATATTGATAGACCTGAAGGTCGGGCCATGCAAATCCTAAATGGGGTGATGCGGCTTTTACTGATTATATTATAGGATTCAAATCTGCTATCATTTGGAATTGGAGGTTTTTGGTGTTAACAACCTGATGTCTGAAATTCCACTTTATTTCATGTCTTCCTCATTAATTGAGGGTACGCAGTTGACTTCGTATTTCGCATGAGATTGTCAATGCCATAGAAATGGTAGAATCGGGTTTCCTGGAGCCAAAAGTGGCATCATTCAGTTGACGTCATACTGTACTGATGAGATGACATACTTCTGATTAGTAGGTACCATGTCGTTTACTGAAATATGACTTACAACACAAAAAATGCGCCAACAGCGTGCATTGTGCCGTACTGCACCAGTCTGGGAATCAACCGAGAATCACCAAAGGCCACTACAGTTCAGTATCAGCACGTCCATGGAATCTCGTCCCGAAACGTAAGAGACGGCGCGCTCTATCGCCCCAGTGAGTGTGGGCACTTCACTGTACATAAGTGATTATTCTGCGAGTGGGTAGGTCCGCGGTGCGGGCCTCTTGTATCATGTGGAGTATCCTTGCATGGGCCGGGAAACAACTCGTGCCGGCTCGCTGCGATCGAGGAGAATGCATTGAAAGTAGGCATCTTACTCGATATTGAAGAGCGCATCATCGTGCTACAGTGAACGTGAACATCAACTTCCCTCAAGCCGCTTAGTCTGCCGCTCTTGAACGTTTGGAGTCGGTGATGATCGTTCGCCAGAGCACACGCTTAATCACAGCCACAAGCTCAACCCACTGGAGCCACTCTCGATCGTCACAATGCAACCCTAGCTCTTTGAGGATTTCATCTATATTTTTAAGCTACACCTTTCATTTTAATCTGTTTTTATTTGGTGCAGTCTGGCTGTTATCATTTTTTTCAGTAAAACCCTACAAATTCAACAATGTCATTGGGCAAAGTACAAGCTTCCAGCTTCTTAGACATTTAGGGCTTAACCCTTGAATACCTCAATTTACACTGAAATTCATGCCCAAAGAGCCCGCTTGAGTGGTTAGGGGTTGAAAGCATCGACCAACAATCATCTTTTAGGAACGGATTCCATTTACAAAGGTTTCAGAGTTACTCATGATGGGGGCCACGACCTGTATGTCCCTGATCCTACCTTCCATGTGACGAACTCTGTAACCGAGGAGCCTTGTAAAATTAAACTACCGACTTCAATATTTGACATGGAGAATTTCCACGTGAAGCACCGGCCGAAAGACTTCGACTTTTCTGAAACATTCGGCAGCACTACGTATAGTCAAGTGAAGCAAGAACGTCAGGAATATGAGTGCTCGAATCATGGTGTCAACATCGATTGGTACCACAAACCGCAGGAGCATCCCTTTTTGACTGATTTAAATTCCGACTGGAGCACTTTCAAAGCTGGTAGGAGTTTTATCGATCAAAGAAAAGGTTACTACAGTCCTGAGATTGATCGGATCACTTGGAATGACAACATTTCTGTGATACTTCCGAATTTTAAGAGGGAGTATCGTGCTCGTGACCATTTCTGGTCAGTCCAGGTCCCGTGTGTAGGTCGAATTCGAGACAATCTGCACCAATTCGGAACACATGACAATTTTCCTGGCATCACTGAGGATATTTAT
Organism: Bryum argenteum; assembly: GCA_037043015.1. Taxonomy (NCBI): domain Eukaryota; kingdom Viridiplantae; phylum Streptophyta; class Bryopsida; order Bryales; family Bryaceae; genus Bryum; species Bryum argenteum. The sequence goes on from CM073323.1 coordinate 30,143,209, forward strand.
CCCAAACGTTTCAGTAGAGGAACATCTGATGTGGTGCTCGACAAATTACTGTTGCCACTGGACGGCTTTGAGGTGAACGGACAAGATACTGACTCAGAAATGTCTTCTTATGATGATAAATCGTCAAGACGAATGAGGCCTAATCCGAGCAGCTTTGAGGATGAAATTCTTCATTGGAGCAATGATAGACGCGAGAATTGCTCCCTTCCTGAGGAGTGGACGTGCGAACTTTCTGCAGAATTGGATAATTCCTGGCATCAGGCAAGATTTTATCGATTATACTTAGCGTAAGCTATTGTTTATGCTACACACTTTGAGAATATTGGCGGAAGTAAAAATGCTCTGGAATTCCTCTGCAATATCAAATCCTCGTACGTTTCCGTAATTATGTCGCGCATGCCCATAGAAGGTCTTACTGAAGGCCTTCAGAGCTGTTAAACTTGCGGAGTAATTGTGCAGGAAAATGTTCAACCAGCTCATTCGGGAGAGATTTCCGACCAAACGAGAAACCTCAACTGTGCATACTCGACTCAGATCGTAGATGGAGGGACTTCTGCTCATTTGTATGCACGTACATTTCTCCAAGTGTCTTTCTCAAAGTCTATCAACTACTATTTGCTAGAGGCTTCGACTGAAATGATATCAAAGGCATTGACTTACCACCCTCAGCACACTTGGAACATTCGAGGGTCTGGTGAGAAACATCTGTGAAGGACTGTTCATGACATGATGCATCAATCTAACTCCTCACACATGATTGTGCAATTGCAGCACGGACTATCTGGCGACCGAAATGGATGCAAAGCAAGGTATCACCCTCCTAAACGCAACGACCTCGGTTCAAGTGAATAACGAAGTCGTATTCTCTTCATAGTCTCATCGAGGGAACACATTAGGAACACCATTGTTTCGGGGTTATCGCTTTCTAATGAGCCAGCAGCTCTTTAGTCAATTGCTCTCTCAATTTTTCATGAAACTATGTGGTAAATTATTAAATCATCATCACGCTGTTTATCAACTTGTTCAGCTGAGAGTTGCTAAATCAGTGAAGATATACGTGTTCATAAATTGTGGTAATTACTGCCCGAGTAAACTACGTTGTACTTAAAAAGTCGACTAAGTGCTTAATCTGGATAGAAAGGAATGAGAATGACACATGTATCTGTTAAGCACTGATTTTTTTTTACTTGATGCCGTCCTTACTGTTACAGAGAGGGTTCTGCCAAACGGGCCACAATCGGCCATTGCACTTCAAGGTCTTGAAGATCTGGAGCAGCTTTTCTTACCTCAGATCAAGAATAGCGATGAAGATTTCATTGTTGTCTGTTTCCCTGACGAGGATAGCCACACTTCAGATGCGAATAATGTCCAACTCCCGATCCAGCCATATAATATCCCTCTACAAAAATCCTCTTTAAGATTGGAACAAGATATCAAAGTCTTATGTTCTGAAGCTCCATTCAACAGGTACTGTTCTTAGTCTCGGCTATGTTGATTAAGGCTTTCAATTGTCTATAACGAAGTTTTTAAGTAATTTGAACAGGGTTTGCAAGAGACGCACACTGATAAGAAATAGGTGAGGCTTCAGTAATACATGACCCCTTTGCTAAAGCGTTAACGTTAAACTAGTTAAGCAAAAACGTATTCTAACGTTGCTTCCGTTAGAGCCACGATTGTGGAGTAGCTGAAGCTACGATTACGCTACATCATGGCTCTACTCTGACAACATGTTGATAATTGTTTAGTTCTTGAGAAGGTTTGAATGTTGTCTGCGAAAGAAAAAATTGCACTTCGACCATCCTATTCAATGTAAGTGTGCACATGACGAGACAAAAGTTTTTGTGATTTTCTGCAGGATCTCTCAAGAAATCGATGCATTTCTTGTTTCTGAAAATGACATTGCAGCAGGTATCCCCTTGACCGGTACATCCTTCCTCTGCAAGATAAGATGTAACATGCTATACATTGGACAGGCTGGGAAAGACATGATGTGCTTCAGTTTCATTGCAGCGAAGCCTTCCTTTCAGGCATCACTCATTACATTATGTAGCGACATCTTCAATTTCGATACTTTGGCAGATTTCCGAGTCCCAGTTCAACTCAATCAGAGCTAATTTTTTGACCTCCTTAGTACTTGACTAAATACGTTGTATAAGGAGCTCGTGATGATGCACGGATTTCACAACTCCGCAACTTCACCCAATTCAATTTAACGTTCAATAGTTTATGATGTGCAGGAGGGGGGTCGGCAACATCAAATAACACGTTACTTTTGGCAGGGGAAAAATCGGATTTTGATAGGAGTCTCACGGGTAGTTACCGGTATAAACTAGATAATCCTCTCCCTCGTTCGGACAGCAGTCTTGGAAAGGATAACGTAGTCAAATCATGGCATGTTGAAGAGACACAGCTCGAAGAATTTTCTGAGTTACAGTTGCCTGCGACTGGAGGCTCATCCTCAAGTTCTCTGGCGAAGAAAGGGGAGATGATTGAAGATGGTGATGAAGCCAATCATTGTTTTTCTTCGAACGTTCTAAATGGCCATGCCGCTAGGAACGGAATGACTCAGAATGTCGAGGACAGCTTAATGGAAGTCTGTACCCCTTTGATGAATTCATTCCAGGAGAATATGGAAGATATAAGCACAAGGAAAGCGGAAGACATGCTTCCGGAGCGGAAATGGACAGAGATGGTCACGATTGCCGAAAATCACTCTCTAGTCAGGAGGAGTGCTCACCAGCATGTCAGCTTAATTCGATTCAAGTTGTTCTCTGTAAACTACAAAGGCCTGCCTATTCGTGTGGCCTGAAACACGGGACGCTTTCAGGAAAAGACACAAAGTATGTCGATAAGGTTATCTCTAAACTGCATAAGCCGACAAGACATTCTTTCGATGGATCCGGTCACCAGAACACAGTAGCAAATTCAACTAAACAAGATGATATTGAGCAGAGAAGTGACAGGAATCGAAAGAGCAACTTAGAATCAGAAATCAAGAGCCCTTCTGAATGTCAAATAAGGTGGGCAATACTGTTCAAGACCCTTGCTCAATTTTTGTTCAGCTTATAGACGTAAGTATGACAGCCATAAGTCTTGATATACGATTTATCTGTGATTCAGAGCAACCTGCTCCTTGAACTTGACACGCTAACTAAGATGCCTCAATATCTTGCTCAGGTTGCTGACATATCACAACGAGTCTGGAAGCAAGGAATCTACTTTGCCTCTACCAGATGGTTCGTCGTCGTAAATACCCACGGACGCTTTGTTCCATTCGACATCCTAAGAATCCCTTTGACGTCGTTGTGAATCTGTAGAACGAGACATCTACAATACTTTAACTCTAAGCACCTATTAACAAGCACCAGCAATTCGGTTACATAGCTGGGAAGGCGCTCTGACATTTCCTTGATTATGGTGGAATTCAACTTTCTGACAGCTGCAATTGTTGCTTGAATTTAGGTTCGAAAACGGTCATTTTGTCCTCTAATGGCGGAGAAGAAAAACGAGGGCTTAGTGAAATCAGCACACTGAGGAATAAGGAGTGCAAACTGAACCTGGAAGACATTGATGCCTTAGCCTCCACGGAACACAGGTTCTCCTATCAGCCCTATCAGAGATCATATCAATCTAAAGCTCATTTTCTACCCTCCTTAGAACGGATCAAAGAAGTGATTGATTCTTCTACACCTAGAGCTGGGGATGCAGAACAAAATTCCACTCCTGTCTCAGAGAGGAATTCCGTCTCTGAATTACCCAAGAGAGAAGAACCATCTCGCAGAGATTCAAATCCGCCAGTTAGTCAAACAGGTGTCTCGCCCTAACTTCTTTCAGAGAGTGAGAAGAAAGCATACTGCGTTTTCTCGTACAATCACTTTAATCAGCTTCTTTCCCTAGAATATGCACTTCAGATTCACCTTGTTGAGCTATGCTGAACCCTCGAAGATCAAGAGCTTAGAAGATGTGAGAGTATGTAAGTTGAGTAGTTGACATCGATGCAGCTAATAACTAAATCGCATACACGGTATGATTTAGAATTTCATACTAAAATCGTGCATTTGGCTGAGCAGGTGGACTTAAATCTCCTTCCAACATTTCTCAAAGCTCTGGAAAGCAGAATACCTTGAAGGCTTCCAAAGAACACGGAGAGCTTCAGTACGAAAAAAACAACTCGCCTGCCACTGACACTCGCTTCCAACAGGGGGAAAGCTACTCCACATCTCATGATACTGCCTCCATGAAATTGCTGGAAGGGCTTCAGAACCACCAGCACAGCTCACCTCCCACTATCCCCTGTGAAGCTGATTACGTGAAAATGCTGAAGAGCTACGTGGTCCAGCTGAAACTTGAAAACAACGTACTTAGATTGTGGACTGGTGCTAGATGCAAGTGCTAGATACAAAAGCTACAAGTGCTAGTATTTCTTTGAAGCCCTAAGCTCCACTAAGATGGAATGAATCTCTTTCATCTCCACTTTGATCTCCTTGAGTTCGTCTTTTAACTCCTTCTTGTCGTCCTTCATGTCCATCTTCATGCTTGTTTGGTCTTCTTGAACACGGGACACCAAAAGGGAGAGAGTGTCGATTTTTGATGCGAGTGGTTGCTTCACATTCCGGTCCATGTTTCTTGTGGTGAAAGTGGCTCCGACTCCAACGATGCCGGCAACTGCCGAGAGGAGTTTAAACCCGTCGAGATAATATTGCTGTATACAACAACAACATCGTTGAGTAGAAAGCGACGAAAATTGTACAGTGTACCGACGTAGCACCCGACTTAGTACTAAGCCTGCGGATTCGAGCGCTACTGTGCAATCGAAAATGATAAATCGAGTATGTTGCTGATACACAGAACCGGAAGTAAACAAGAGAAAGTAGATTACGTTGCGCAGCTATGGAATCGGATAACAAAAGAGGAGTATAGTTCATAGCTATTTAAAGCGCTGCTATGAAACAAGAGGAATCGAGACATCGAGTACATTGCTGGAAAAAGCGCGGCTATGGAATTGGAATCAAACAAGAGGAATTGAGTGCAGGTTCGACACCACTACTGTAGAAGCATATGTATATGAAATTCACCTAACAAGAAAGGAAAGGCGCTTTACAAAAAGAGATAGGACTAGAAATTACGAATGGGGCGCAAGCTTTGAAAGCCCTTTTCGAGAGGTTAAAGAATGGGGCGCAAGCTCCGCAGGCGAAGTTGTTGCTAGAAAACAAATTGTGGCCATAATCTGGGGTGCTGGACCGTTGGAAATTTGAATTTCGTGGACTGGGTCAGTATACAACAATCAATGACGATCGGCAGCCTCTCGCGAGCAAATACAATAATGAGCCTCTCGGAAACAAACAGCAATTGACCGTCTCAATTGCTACTCTTACCTCGACTTTGATGAATTGTGGGATAGGCTCGGAGGAGGAGAAAGATCTAGCTAGGCGCACAAGATTCTTGTTAAAATTCTTACGGAAAGCCATGGTGACAAGATCATTACATTTTTCTATGAGTTGCAATCTAATGAGAAGAACTTTGTGATGGCCAATGTTCAATTGATGCTTGAATTGAGCCTGCGAAAGTGACCGCCGCGCTCACAAGAATCGAAGAAATCATAAGACAGAGACGGGCGGGGGTTCGTCGAAGCAATGAAAACCTACGAGAGCGGGACTGTGGAGGGTCCGCCTCCCTCACCGGGCAGCCCTGCCTGCCCCATGCCCGGGCACCCTCACCTTATATTAGTGCAGTTCAATATGCGGAGTACTGAATTAGGTATATCGATTTCGCATCTTACTCGTCAATTTGTCGTTTATCCAGGTTGAGTCAGCTTTTGAGTTTGCACGAATCTGCCGCAAACTTGACTACCACAACTTCGTGTTTTCCATGAAAGCAAGCAATCCGGTCGTGATGGTTCAAGCATACAGGCTTTTAGTGTCTGAAATGTATGCGAACGACTGGGATTATCCATTGCATCTTGGTGTTACTGAGGCTGGAGAGGGAGAAGATGGTCGGATGAAGTCAGCTATTGGCATTGGAGCCCTACTTCAGGTTTTTCCTCAACTACTTATTTGTAGTGCATATCCTTGCGTGCATGCTGGAATCATCTAGTGTCAGGCTAGTCATGACTCCTAGCTCCCTTTCAGCGGAGCCAATTCATGATATTGACTTAACCGGTCTTCGGAATGACCACTATAGAAATTCTTTATAAGTCGAAACATGTTTGACTTGCAGGATGGACTTGGTGACACTATTCGTGTTTCTTTGACGGAAGCTCCTGAGAAGGAGATCGATCCCTGCAGAAAGCTTGCAAACCTGGGGATGAAGATCGCTGCGGAGCAGAAAGGAGTGGTGAGTAAATATTATATCATTAAAAGGATTCTCTTGAGAAATTTGGAGTTATACAGATCCTTCAGGCTCTAGAGGTCTGTACAAACTTCATTAGTATCTATTGGCTGAAGAAAATCACTTGTGAAGGGAGGAAACCTTGCTGAAATTTTCCAAGTCAACTTGATTGTGTTTGCTGCTGAGTGTACCCGTAGTTGTATTGAAACATTACTATATCATCGTGTTCAGTAAGTTTTTGCCTCTGACTGTCTTTTGTTATGCATCTCAGTCTGAGTTTGAAGAGAAGCACCGACGGTATTTCGATTTTCAGAGGCGGACTGGTCAGCTTCCACTCCAAAAGGAGGTGAGTGAGAATCGTGTGAAATATTGAAGTGTGTTTATGGTAGTGGGCCGGGTCGCGGTAGAAGCTACATGAGGGTCCAAGTTGCATGTCTCGTATCAGACACACACACATATATAGCCCAGTACAAGATATTGACCTGAGATATATGCATAAATTTTGTCGAACTATATGGATATTATGTGACGAAGCGCAAGAACGAGGTGTCCAGCGATTCGGTTCTGCTCACTACTAAATTAATCACCGTTCATACACAGGGGGAGTCGGTTGACTACAGGAACGTGTTGCACCGTGATGGGTCTGTTTTGATGTCCGTTACATTGGACCAATTGAAGGTAAGTTGCTACTTGGTAGATGCATCGTCTATTGATTGGTATTGACATTTGAGGTTACGAGGGGATGCATGAGTTGTCAAACGCGTGACATTGGACCATGATGGCTTCTACATTGAGTTCTGGGAATTCAAGGGTAAATTTAGGTGGATCAGGAAGATACCAATTTTTGTGTTCCTTACCCTTGCTGTTATTCTCCTCTGTACAGAGTCCAGAAACCTTGTACAGAAATCTGGCAACGAAGCTTATCATCGGCATGCCGTACAAGGTAAGGCCATGAGACAAGCATTCAGTATGTGACTGCTTTATATCATTGTGCTTTAGTTTCGTAAGGTGCGGATTTAGGAAGCACATTCCACAAGAAGGATTCGCGCTGGAGGCTATGCAATGTCGAAATTATTCATTTGATTAGCCTTGACCTTTTACTGAACACCAAGATGTACGAGTTTGTATATTACCATCCTGTGTAGCATGCTCTTTTAAGATCGAAAATAACCAACTGTATATATTGTTTGGTGTGCAGGATTTAGCCACAGTGGACACGATATTTTTGTCTAAGCTTCCAGCCGTTGGGGATAGGGCATCGGTCAGTTCATCAGTTCTTCGTTGAGAACCTTCACAGTTGAATTGTTGTATCTCTTTTGAGCAATCTGAGTAACGACTATGTTCTGCTGGTGATGCATGTGATATCTGTACTCTACTTACTCGATTATCTACCTGGGATGCAGAAACTTGCAGTTAAGAGACTTACAGACGTCGGTATTGGAGTGCTGACTCCTTAGCTGAGCAGCTGGCTCAACCACTTCCACATGCTATGGCTCTCGCCACTCTTGATGAAATTGCTTCTGGAGCTCACAAGGAGCTGCCCGCAGGTACACAAGCGCACGAGCATACCATTTTCCAGTTACATACTTTACAACGAGACTGGTGTGATAGGTTGCGCGTGTATAGCATAATGATACTGCCAGGTCATGGTGATGGATGAGTTGCAGTAGGCGTCAAATAGATAAGTTTGTAGCTTTCACTGTTGGTCGCTTATACGTATATTTGTATTGCAGGCACTCGTCTTGCAGTGACACTTCGTGGAGATGAACCCGAAGAGAAACTTCAGATGCTGAAGGGTTTGGATCTTATTATGTTGTTGCAATACCTCCCAGAAGGTGATGAGAAGTCAAGCCGTGTACATGCCTCACGGAGGTATTCCTCAGCACTCCGTTCACTTGGGAATACATCTAAGTAGAATCAGCCTTATAGTAATTCGTGGCCGTACTTTTTCAAGTTCATGAAGAGCTTTTCATGCGACCTAGACAGACGCTCTTTCTTACAGCTTTCTGTGAATGGCATGCAGGTTGTTTGAGTATCTGCAAACCAATGAGTTGAACTTCCCAGTTATTCACCACCTCAAGTTTCCTGCTGGCACTGACAGGTATTTTTCTGGCAGGACTTTTCATGGACTATCAAATACCCATATCTTTGGTGATTTACGTGAGCTGGTTTCTTCTACTATTCCATGACATGGACTTCAAACATATGCTGAAAGCAATTGCTTCCTACATTATGCAGAGATGATTTGGTTATCAAGGCAGGGAGTGAAGCTGGTGCCATGCTTGTAGACGGCTTGGGAGATGGAGTCATGTTGGAGGCTGCTGACCAGGATTTTGACTTCCTCAGGGATACATCATTTGGAATGCTTCAGGGATGCAGGATGCGGAACACAAAGACAGTACGTTCGTGGCTCTTTTTCCAGCTATTATTGGTGTGCTTTGTCTTAGGTTAACTCCTCATAATTGACATCAATTATTTGATTGACTCAGGAATACGTGTCCTGCCCATCTTGTGGGAGGACTCTCTTCGACCTCCAGGATGTTAGCGCAGAAATCAGGGAGAAGACCGACCACTTGCCGGGTGTTTCGGTACGTGGAATTCAACAGGATTTATGTTTTAAATCTGAAATAACGTCTACGGTTATGAGCTGGTTCGATCCCCAACTTTTATTGACGCACTGTGGTGTTGTTAGCCTTGACACTGGGATGACAATGTATCCTGCAGATTGCCATCATGGGTTGCATTGTGAATGGTCCTGGAGAAATGGCAGATGCTGACTTTGGGTATGTGGGAGGCGCCCCCGGGAAAATCGATCTATATGTTGGCAAGGTACGTCCACAGTTTCCGCGTTTTGCTCCACGAGTTTCAAATCGTGTTCAAGTGATAAAATTGCAGACTCTCTGGTTGTCTTGACCTCACATTCGAACACGAATTGGTATTGCAGGAAGTAGTAAGGAGAGGAATTGCCATGGAGAAAGCCACCAATGAGCTCATCTCCCTCATCAAAGAGCATGGTCGATGGGTAGATCCTGAAACTGTAGAGAATTAGGTCAATTAGTTGATAATGCAGGGAGACTTAAGAAGCTCCAATAGTTGGCTGAAGCTGATCATATCCCCAACTTTTTCAGCATTTATTGTACTCAAGAATTAGGGCCAAGGTATAGAGTTGCTGTAGTGAAACACGGAAGAAACTGGATTTGATCCTTGTGTCTTGGACATATTGATAGACCTGAAGGTCGGGCCATGCAAATCCTAAATGGGGTGATGCGGCTTTTACTGATTATATTATAGGATTCAAATCTGCTATCATTTGGAATTGGAGGTTTTTGGTGTTAACAACCTGATGTCTGAAATTCCACTTTATTTCATGTCTTCCTCATTAATTGAGGGTACGCAGTTGACTTCGTATTTCGCATGAGATTGTCAATGCCATAGAAATGGTAGAATCGGGTTTCCTGGAGCCAAAAGTGGCATCATTCAGTTGACGTCATACTGTACTGATGAGATGACATACTTCTGATTAGTAGGTACCATGTCGTTTACTGAAATATGACTTACAACACAAAAAATGCGCCAACAGCGTGCATTGTGCCGTACTGCACCAGTCTGGGAATCAACCGAGAATCACCAAAGGCCACTACAGTTCAGTATCAGCACGTCCATGGAATCTCGTCCCGAAACGTAAGAGACGGCGCGCTCTATCGCCCCAGTGAGTGTGGGCACTTCACTGTACATAAGTGATTATTCTGCGAGTGGGTAGGTCCGCGGTGCGGGCCTCTTGTATCATGTGGAGTATCCTTGCATGGGCCGGGAAACAACTCGTGCCGGCTCGCTGCGATCGAGGAGAATGCATTGAAAGTAGGCATCTTACTCGATATTGAAGAGCGCATCATCGTGCTACAGTGAACGTGAACATCAACTTCCCTCAAGCCGCTTAGTCTGCCGCTCTTGAACGTTTGGAGTCGGTGATGATCGTTCGCCAGAGCACACGCTTAATCACAGCCACAAGCTCAACCCACTGGAGCCGCTCTCGATCGTCACAATGCTACCCTAGCTCTTTGAGGAATTCATCTGTAATCTCCATTTTTAAGCTACACCTTTCATTTTAATCTGTTTTTATTTGGTGCAGTCTGGCTGTTATCATTTTTTCAGTAAAACCCTACAAATTCAACAATGTCATTGGGCAAAGTACAAGCTTCCTACTTCTTAGACATTTGGGGCTTAACCCTTGAATACCTCAATTTACACTGAAATTCATGCCCAAAGAGCCCGTTTGAGTGTTTAGGGGTTGAAAGCATCGAACACAGACGATATAAACAATGGTACTCCTCAAGCACGCTAGGCACTTCCATTGAATTCCTCGTCAAAATAAACCCTAATCACTGCCTAACATTTTCTACACTAATTGGTTGAAGACGGTGCAGTATTCATCGTCGAAGAATCTCCTGTAATGTAATAGTAACATAATTTTTTGCATAAGGAAACGACCTAGTAATCTCAAGCACCTGATCGCATCTTAGCCTGCAAGACCATATTGATCTGCTCTGCCGCATTCTGCTTTCCGTTGAACACCTCCACGAGCTTTTGATGATTCTCTTTCAAGAAAGTAATCTTCCGCTCACAATAGTCCTTCCCATCAGGCAGGCTCTTCTCAATGAAGTAGCCGGTTCCTACGTCGACCAGAACGTTGTTCGTGTTTGCAAGAGTTCCTGAAGCGTAGAGAGAAGCTGTCAAGGGCACCAACATCTTCTTGCCGGGCGGTTGTTGCGAGAGCATGTCGAGGGCCTTGGACGCCATCTGGAAGCGATTGGCGGCAGTGCGGATGTTGTTGAGGCTGTCCTGCAAAACGGAGACTTCGCCATCGACTTGCTCCTTCACTTGACGCAGCTGCTCCACGCTCAGCTTGCTCACCTCCTCCACCATCGCCTCCGGGGTCGTCATCGCCGATCACACCACCTCACTCCTGCGCATGCAACTTCTGCTTCCTCCGTGATGGAACTCATTGAATCCAATCCCTCTTGGGACTTGGAATCCCCAAATTTAGAGGCCCTGTTAACCCTAAATTCCTTACTCATACGGTTACCACTATTTTGTAATGCAATAGATCTTTTCGTTGAAAAAGAAATTAATTTTTTTTTAAAAAAAATAATAATAATAATAATAATAAAATAATAATAATAATAAATTGGTCACAACAACTCATAGACCCTTGTCCATAACTCTTGTCCTACCCAAAATTCTGCCACTCCCATGACGGCATAGATTTCTACCCACTACAAATAGGTAGGTAAATTTTGGAGGTAAACTTGCCTCTCATTTTTAATTGTTGAAGTCACCCACTGTACCAATGGGACCTCTCGAAGTCGTTGATTTCAGATTTAGACTCATAACTTTAAGAAAATTAGTAGATTGCTTCTAAAAATGCTTCTAATTCGCAAAATTCTTATTTCCGTGTGAGTTAGGGTGGCAAGAACCATGTTAGGGGTGGAAGTTAGTGATAAGGGTAATATATGATTTCTATGAAAGACTTTGAGGGGGGTAAAATAGAAGCACCTAAAATTTGAGCCTCAACAAGTTCCATCAATCAGGATTTAATGGAGTGAGCGGTCTCCAAGATTGATTTCATCATAATAGCTTTGCCTCCCTGATTGTCATATTCATAATAAAATGATTTGATGGCCTTAACTCTTACCATGATTTCTATTTTTATCATATAGTTATTACTCTTTTGCTCCATTAAAGGAAGCCCTACTATCCATTTGAATAATTTATTCTAGACACTTTTGTTATGTTTTGAATTGATTGTCTTTAATATATTTTCATCTTAGGTGCCAAAGCCTTTACCTCAGATTATGAGATTATAAAGCGTGGAGTACTTAATTATACAATAAATTATAAAAATTGAAGATAACAAAGTGGAAAGAACTTCTTACTAAGTTTGGTATGATACAACTATTTTCATTGAAAAGACTATATCTATCAAAATGGGAAAATGAGTTTATCACAATAAAATAATAACATGATGAAATGTAGTTATAATTATACCACTAAACATAATATAAAAAGGGTTGCATTTCATTCTCATACACGGTGTGGACATTGAGTTTTCAAAGGTGGAGTTTAAAAGCATCTTCATTGTACTCTTAGTGACTCTTTATTTTATGAGAGGTGGATTATGGCATGGTGAAAGGTTGAACGAGTGTGGCCAACAAAACTTTTCAATACATGTGTTATTGTTTATACTAATTATAGCATGGTTTTATGCATCCAAAAGTTGCAATAACTTGTCTCTTCACTATTTGTTGAACTTATAGATACTTAGTACTGAAATTGTTCTTTTTGGTCTACCTTAATTTCTAATTTGGAATTTTAAGATGGTACATCAAATTATGTATTTTGATATGCAGTGCTCGATGTTCCAACATTTATAAAGGCTTCATTTTATGCCCAAAGCATTTCTATTTATGTTAGTGCCCTTTCACACTCGATAGGGATTACATAAACACTTTACAAGTTTTTGCAGGTGGACACTTTTGAAGGTGTAGAGTAACAACTTTGTACAAAAAGTCAAAGATTGGTGTAATAAGCATTATTCAAAAAGAAGTTCAAATAAAACACTACAAACTGACATTGTCTTTCTGAAGTTCTTACGTCAAATCTTGTATTATTTTGAAACAAGATGAGTGATGAAAGTTAGGAAAATTGTTTGAAGTTTCAATTTGTGTACCTTTGTGGTACCAAACTAGTGATAGAAGCACAAAACACCGTTTACAGTTCTCACGTCAATTTTTGTACTTTTTCGTAACCACCAGTGATAGATAGGAGGATAAAACATTTGTGCAATTCTCACGTCAATTTTTGTACTTTTTCGTAACCACCAGTGATAGATAGGAGGATAAAACATTTGTGCAATTCTCACGTCAAATCTGAATCTTCTCTGAAACCAGTGATAGAAGGATAAAACATTATATGTAGTTCACATGTCAAAGTATTGCACTCCTTGAAACCATACCACTGAATCATTGTTTGGAATCCTCGTACCAAATCTTGTACTTTTCTCGTACTAGACTAGTGATGCAAAGATAAAACACGAAAACATACCTCCTCGTAACATTCTAACAAGGCAATGGTTGGTGCCCATCTATTTTTTCACTAGGATGATTATTTATTACGAGGCCCCTCAAAGGATGTTACATGGATTTTTGGATTGTATCACCACATTCTCATTCCATGTTGAATTTCACAAATTCATTTTTTCAAACATGGATGAGTTATTTATGAGAATTTTCTTTATATCAAATACTAAAGCCTTTATTCATATTTTCTCAGAATCTACAATTCAAATTCTCACCTCGTAAGGACTCGGGTGGCTTTGAAACACTATAACAAATATGGTACTTTAGCTATCCACCATCACTCATACAGATAAATAGCTAGCGAATAGGCACAAGCACCCTGAAGGCATGAATGGATTTTGTTTTCAAGAGAGACATGCTCCATTGGCATGACGCCATCCGCAGCAGCGGATATACTGAGGAGGACAAGATCCTCCTTAGAAAGTGCTAGAAAATAGAATCACATTTCTAAAGAGAAACCACCGTACTCTCTCGAGACTCCCCATCGAACCAACCAAGGAGATCGACATCCAAAGTTTCTGACGTGGCGCAAGTGGCCGATTTCGCGGCCGCGCTTTTTCACCGGGCTGTCATATGGAGCCTTCTCAGAAACTGCCCACCTGCCCTCCGTACTGGGCAGTAGGTCCCAGCTCTTCCCTCACAGGCCTGCTTCAGAACGGGCAGGGACATGGGACTACCCGCGAGCTCTGACCGAGCCCCGCTCCCGCCGGCCGGGCCCATCATCCCGCCCGCCCGCCCCACCCCACCCCACCCCGCCCGGCCGGTCGGTCCTGCAGGAGGGAGGCTCGGTCCAGAAGGTCGTCTGCCTTGAACCTCGCGGTGCATTGTGTTCCGCAACGATTCTCTGCCGATGCGATATTGTCTCCCTCGATTCTTCAGTCGCACGGAACTACTACAGACTCTTAGCCAGACCTCTTGCATCGACAGTTCTTTCCTGCGAATTCTCTCTCCCCATTTGTGCCCCCTCCCTCACACGGATTCCTTCTCTTCTTCGTCCCTATCTGCTCTGTGCGCTTTTCGTTTTTGTGCCAGGTTGCAGTGCGGTTGATGACTGTTTTGGCAGATTATGAGTCTCGGAAGTCGAGACGAGGTTTAGCAATTTATACTCCCACTCCTTGTTTGCGTGGTGCCGGGTGTTTTTCTTATGTGGTGTGCGCGCACTCTGAGTGTTTTACAACGCGTGGAGGTGGACAAGGCTGTGGCAGCGGCGAGCAGCAGGGGCGGCGTCTGGCTTATGCGGCCTGTGGTGAGCGGTTTGGGCGTACCACGAGTAACCCTAAGAAGGAAACCCCAAGTACTACATGTCAATTGTGGCCAACGGAGGTTCCCTCCGCATCCGGGAGGTATGGGCCGATAACCTGGAGGATGAGTTCGAGCTGATACGCGAGATTGTGGACGATTACCCGTACGTTGCCATGGACACAGAGTTTCCGGGGGTGGTGGTGCGGCCCGTGGGCACGTTCAAGAACAATGGCGATTACCAATACCAAACGTTGCGGGCGAACGTTGACATGCTTAAGCTCATCCAGTTAGGCCTCACGTTCTCGGACGAGAATGGGGTGCTGCCCCGGTGCGGCTCGCGCGATTCCTACGTGTGGCAATTCAATTTTCGGGAGTTCAGTCTGCGTGAGGACGTGTATGCTCACGACTCAATTGAGCTTCTGAAGCAGAGCGGAATTGATTTCCAGCAGAACGAGGAGCGAGGGATAGACTCGCAACGGTTCGGGGAGTTGATGATGTCTTCAGGGATTGTGTTGAACGAGAATGTACATTGGATCACGTTTCACAGCGGGTATGATTTTGGCTACTTGTTGAAGCTGCTCACATGCCAGAACTTACCAGCCAGTGAGGATGAGTTTTTCAACTTATTGCGAACTTATTTCCCCACTCTGTATGATATCAAGTACCTGATGAAGTTCTGCGATATGCACGGCGGGCTCAACAAGATTGCGGATGCGTTGGAAGTGGAGCGAGTCGGCCCGGCTCACCAGGCCGGCTCCGACAGTTTGGTTACGTCCCGCACCTTCCGGAAGTTGAAGGAGGGCTACTTCAATGGCTCCACGGAAAAGTACGCTGGGGTGTTGTATGGTTTGGGTACAGACAATCTCGATACTTGAGAGTCGTGGCACTCGTTGCCGCTTGTATTATGGACAAAGTCCTTCATTTAAACCTCTCTTAGTTTACTTTTTACACCTTGTTGTCACTCGGATGTCTCCTCTCCTCGTCTGCTTTTTTTTTCATAGTCTCTTCATGTGATGCATTCGAACCTTCCGTAGCACAACTTTATCTCTGCGAATCCATCACTCTATCAATTGCGATTGAAGTGATAATCGCAGCTAGGGTTTGGATACAGGGATGGTGGGGCTCTGTTTATGAAGCATGATTCCTTGTTCTCTGGAAATGATGTCTTGTACTTCTCACATTGGAACCGCCATCGATTTGAATCTCGTGGCTAAGAGTACAAGAACTTTAGCGATATAGTAGAGCTGCTTTCCATCAGGCAAGCTCTTGTGGACATCTTCAGGAATTGGTGTGGAATTGTTACAATTCTAGAATGGCTACTCTATTGTCACAATGCTTTCTGTCCCCTGTGACGTTATTCGAAAAAGGCTATGCATTCGGCTTGTAGACAGACGGCGTTGTGAGGATTTATTGGCAGTAGAAGTAGGTCTCATACTTGCAGGGCTCGACGCATGGAGAACTAGGTACTAACAACAATAATATCGTTCGAGGCGGCGCTGGCTGATGGTTCGCCACAGCCACAATATTGTTGAGGTACTTCACTCTTCCCTAGTTTCTTTATGAGCTCTCTCTGGACTTCGATCATTGTAGGAGCTCAACGTCCTGCTGCACAGGCTGCTTGAGCAACTTTTTATAATGTGTGGTATGCCCTGTTTTATGGACGTAGAATACGAGGTCATTGCGTTGAGTTTCAGTGATTACTTTGACTTGAATAGATTAGATAACTATTATGAAGTCGTAGTGTGCCGCTTACGAGCTATTAGAGCAACGCATTAGAACGTATGTCTCAGTATCTTCTGACTGGGGAGAACATCATGAAGGGGTGCAGTCGTTATGCTTTTCAATATTTTTAATATGCGAGTTGTTTAAACTTGAAGTTTGTACATTTTTTGTATGGAAAACATTGACTAATCAGGCAGCCAAAAGATTCAGATGACTGTTGATACGTGATCAGATTGGTGTCTCCGTACAGTGCAAACTCTAATCGAAGAAATCATAAAACGAAATCACGAATAGAAGAATAAGCTTTTGTCCAAACGAAGGATGCAGCCTGCACATTAAAGTTTCAGAAAAGTTCGGCAGAAAATGATTCATGGCTTCTCTATTCATTACTCGTTTTAGCTGTACGGCGGTGGTCAGGCATTCTTTGCACATTAGTCATGATGGTACCTATTCCTTCGTTGATGAAAACCCTGGGTTGTATCGAACTTTATCTGCTCATCTCACTATTTCTTGACAGAGTTGACGGAGATTCATTCTTGGAGGAACTTAGGTAAGGCAACTAGACGCAGTATCGAAAAGGGCCCAATAGTGGAACTTCGCAGGGGCTACATACATAACACTGCTGTTTCGAAGCGATTTGGCAGGATATCCCCCACGCTGGGACTTACCAGGCGTGGGGTCTTGGATGAATCTTGTCCGGGCCCGCAAGGGTGAGGGGTAAAAGCCCCCTATTTTTTTGTTGTTGATTGGAAAAATGAGACTCCTTGAACTAATGTGGGGTCTCTGATTCCAAATATAAACTCAGAAAAAATAAAATAGGGCCGCAGGCTCTTTTTTAAAAAAGTAGGGAAAGAAGGCTCGAGGCATGGTAAGGTCCCAGCTTGGGGGATGTCCTGTCCACGCCGTTTCGAAGGTTGATATTTACTTTGCTCATCTTACACTGAGCCAACTCCAAAGTTTCATGACGAATTTTAGAATGCACAAAATAGCATAGGCTTGACCCTCTTTTTGCATTTTTAGGGCCGGTTCACACTATGTTGCCCAAGTCGAGAGACCGTGCATTCATTCTTAGGGCCGGCTCATACTATGCTACCCAAGTTGAGAGGTCGTCGCCTACACTCCTAAACAGTCTTCACGCACCAAGAAATAGCATCAAAAATACT
Organism: Bryum argenteum; assembly: GCA_037043015.1. Lineage (NCBI taxonomy): Eukaryota > Viridiplantae > Streptophyta > Bryopsida > Bryales > Bryaceae > Bryum > Bryum argenteum. The sequence goes on from CM073323.1 coordinate 30,160,799, forward strand.
CAATGCTATCTAAGAAGTTGAGAATCTCTGATTTAACTATGAGATTATGTTACAGGCTTCATTTGTTTGTTTGTTTAGCCTCTCGTTTCTTCGACTCATGTTTATATGTGGGAATTATTTATCTCTTTCTACATCAAGTTGTAGCACAAAATTTTTGAGTGCAACAATGCACTCAAATTTTTGCCTCACTCATAAAACTCAAATTTGTTTGTTGTTTGACAAACCTCACAATTTTGGAGTAATTCTTCTCGATTCAACCTTGCAATTTCAATGAAGGATGGGCTTATTTCAATCAAAAGCTTAAAATATTAAAACATAGTCACATTCACAGCTAATTTTGTAAAATTAGATATGTAATACCTTAAGGTGAATGGAATGGTTTGAAACTTCAAGGGTTGAATTAGTCAAGAAACAAAAAGTATTTACTTTCAATTCAACATGCATTTAATAATCACAAAACAATTCTTTAACCCTGTAAATAAAATCACAAGTTGACAACTCTATCAGTATAAGATAGGTGTACTAGCAAAAGTTCAATCCTAGGTGCCTCTATCTTATAAAAAATATTAGAATGTTTTAATTATTGGAATGTATAGTTGTAGGGAAATATGCAACATTCTTTCCAAAATGTACTTTTACTTTTATAGTAGATGAAATTACTAAGTGTATTATACCTTCAAGCTCTACACACCTAAGTGTGTTGGGTTCTTAACCCTTAAGCGGGCCGAATGTCGAAAATCGACATTTTGGATGACAGAAACTTTGGAGAGCCATAACTTCTTCATCCGGACTCCGTTTTGGATGAAATCACTTGGGTTGGGTCCCAAATCAAGTCTAGTTCATGTCATAAAAATCTCAGACCCATACAATGAAGTATGAATTAATGGCATGCATTTCAGTGACAGCAGCCTAGTTTTAGACATTTTTTCCTTTGTAAAATTTAGGGCAGTTTTCACCATTGCAGGGCCATAATTTGCACAAAGAAATTTTTCTCATGGTTTTTTTTTGTTCAAGGATGCTACTGAGATGAAGGTGAACAACATTCTAATTGGTGACTTTTTCATTGCAATAAGTCTAATGGTAGCATTTTCACTTTAAAGTGAAAATGATGAAATTATGTGATCATTTTTGAGTATTAATACATTATGATCTCGCAATCTATGAAGCCTCATGACTCAAAATTTGACCCACATGATGTTCAATATGTCTACGACAAGATTGTACGGTTGAGATCTGGATAACACACTTTTACCTCCACCTATGACAATGCTTTTGAGGATGTGTTCATTTTACTACAAATGAGTCAAACCATTTAGGGGTTAAAGTAGGAAGGGCCCTCCAAGGGCGCCCACTACAAGTTTCTCACTACAAGTTCTTGACGTTTGATGACAATTTGTCATTTCCCATTTTATTCACTCATGTAAATATACGTCTTTGCAACCTCATACCCACTATGAGTTATTGAGACATAACATTGTCATAGTTCATGAGCTAGCGTGATAACTTTCAAGGCGTTTGTAAATATTGTTAAAAAAGCATGTAAAACCTAAGGTTTACAGTTGTGTTTGCCACTTCTTACCTTTCCTTTCTTAGTGTTTTATCGCCACTATTGCTTTTGCTCACATGATATAAGGTGATCAAGAGTGTAGCAAGAAAACAATTGTGCTGTTCAAGGGCCAAAAAAGATAAGGAGATACGAGAAGGCAGCAAACCACCCTCAAGAGACCACAAGGAAGTTGATCATAGCAATATGGAGTTGCAAATGCTTTGACAAAGGTAAAGAAATCCTCCTCATATACTTTACGATTATTTGAGAAGTAAAAGATTAGTTCAAAGAAACAACCGTTAGATCATGCATACATGGACGCTAACAGATTGTAGGTCCAACAGAACATGAAGTTAGAAGAGTGGAGAGAGTTTCAGAGTCACCAAGCAATAGGATGATGCATCAAAAGTACGCAACTACATGGTAGACATGGCATTTCTACATGCAAATTCTGCTCCTTGGTTGACAATACCAGTAATCATGGGTAGCAGCAACAGCCATGTGTGTTGCAGTTGATGAGGTCTTTTGAAACATCGGCGAAATGATGATCATCATCACCGGAAGATTGGAATCCAGTACACATGGCCATATTTGCTTTGGTTTCCTGCTTTCTGGTGCGCACGCACATCGATGCGCCTTCAGTCGGTGCCATTTTTTTTCAAATTGCAGGTCTCGGCCGGCGACTGATTCATGAATTGGAGCCCTGATCGATGTTTTCTTGCCTTCCTCAAGACAAGCAAGAGTTTCGCGCACGCTAAAAGCTGCGTAGCCAAGGACTTTTGAACAGGTATATTTATGTGCTCCGGGTTGTGACTACCCAGCAGGAAGCTTGAATTGCGGATGGTAGACAGACCAACTTGGAGAGTTTACCGCCCTGTAGAAGTTCACCGATCGAGTGCAAGTTGTAGCGCCTCTTTTTTTTAGCAATGAGTTGTCTGGAGGGTTGTCTGGATTGATATTAATAGATGGGCAATGGGGGCGGGAACGTCACGGAAGCATGTCAAGGTTGTGAATTCAGGTCCTTATATAATAATAGTAGACACCCAATTTGATTCTTTTTAGTAATTACGTTCTTGGAAACGGCAAGCATGCGGTAAACTTTCCGAGCGCTACAGTATATGCTCGTTCTTTATCGAGACAGCCACCTACACATGTAAGTCACGACAACATGTGTTCCTTTCAAACGTCCAATCCAGCAAGCTTTTGCGCGATGAGCTCCCCGCCATCTTCTTGCTTTACCCGCGCACAACTCGACCTTTTGTTCTGTCTGCGAGTCTACCTTCCTAACTTAGCAGCTGCAGCTTTGCAGGATTTAGCTGCACGCACGGAGTAGTGTAGAATTTCAGCGAGTCTCGTGAGAGTGTGTGCATCATGGACGACTGCTGGCCGTCCTCTTCGGGGGATTCCTCCCCGCCATCACAGTCCAGTCATTCCTTCCTAAATCACTTCCTCACCCTCTATGAGGAAATGGCCGACCCCGCCGGCGTGGACTGCCGAAACACCTTCCATTCTGTGCTTGGAGCTGAAGTGTTGAAGAAGAAACTTGCCACCAGTGAACTTTTGGATGACGCCGACCTCACAGTACATTTCACTCCCTCGTCTTGTCCATTGCAACTGTAGGATTAGGTCGGCAGCCTGGTGTTATCATTCCGGCGGTTGGCAAAAGTGTCTAAATCATCCTTCTCGTGGTCCTTATTCAATGACCTTGCTGGTTGTAAGACTGGTTAAGTGATGATCCTGAACTTGAAGGCCAGAGATCAAAGAATTCTCCTATGCAAATGAGGGGTGGGGATTTAGACGGCAAAATTGTTGAGATTGTAGTTGCAACAATCTCGTACTTTCCAGAACGCGTGAAAGTACCGTTGAGTAGTCTTGCTTGTGGCCGTACTGACTCTTTAGACTTCTGTTAGAGAGAACCAATTTGTGAAGAATCTGCCATTGATTGCCGCGGGTTTAGGGTTTTATGGAAGAAGGGGCTTCGGATTAATTCTTATTGCAACACTTGAAATGAACGAATCATCTCTGAGTAGTCTTGCTTAGGTCTGCTGATAATAAATCCTTGGACGCTCCGATGATAAAGGGGATTCTATACTTGACGTCCTTGGGTTTAGGGTTTCGGAAAGCAAGAAGAAGGTGGTCAAACCGTCCTTTTAACAGTTATTTTTCGATATTGAGATGAAATTTTCTCGCAGGGCGAAGATCTGGACTTTGTCATGATTACGCAGTCGGAAATTGAACTCATTCAAGCTGAGGTGAGAGAGAGGAAGGTGCAGGAACAAGAAAGGGCTGTCGAGACCGCGAAACGGCTAAATCAAGCCTTTTCATCATGGCAGCAAGATTTCAGGCCATGTGAATTGGAAGCTGTTAGTAATGGAGCATGTAACAATCACGATTCCTCAGTAGCTTCTGGGTCGCCTGAGGCTCTTGATTGCCTTTGCCAGTTCTTAGTAGATTTGGAGCTTGGGCGGCTGAACAATGATTCGCACTTTCGTGCGAACTCGTCCTTGGAGAATGATCATGAAACTAGTACGAGCATTTTTGACGAACACAGGTGCTTTTACTGAAGAACTACAATGCATGTGTTGTCAGTGTCAATGGCATCTTATGATCGATTGATTTTTGCCAATTGCAGGTCCCGCTTGCTTCCGAATGCTTTTGACGATGACAAACTGCGACAAAAGATGAGTTACCTGTTAGAATTCAGAGGAAAACTGGATGAGGAGAAGTGGAGAGCAGGGGTGGACGTTAAATTGATTTTTGCATATTTCAAGTTTTTGCTAGAGTATCTAATGAGTCAAGCAACAGTGTCGGCCACACAAATTGCGGATTTCAAGGATCAGCTCTCATCAAATCATGATACAAAGACCTCACTCTTGGAAAGCAGAAGTGAGGTGGACAGTCTAAGAATTGAGAACATGGTGCTGTCAACATTTCTGGATCAACTCACTGAAGAATCCGGGAGCTGTCAAAGTAGGTCTGCTCAGACCAAGCCTGAATCTCATGGACGGACAGATATTTCGAAGGTAAGTCTTTTATGCAACCTAGGTTCCTGCTACATTAATCACCTCATGACAATCTCACGAGCTGTATCCGGACCATAGTTCCAAGCTTTCTTTCGAAACAGACAAACTCCATGAATGAGCTGGGATGTTATACTCGTTGGTTCCTGAAGGTCTTGTACAGACAGTGTGTACTCGGTGATCACGGTTCGAACTTACAGGGTAACATGACCTCTGATCATTATGTACCGCAATAGACAGATTGCAAGAAGGTCAAGAAGGCAATGGGAATGCGTATGAGTCTATTAAAGAAGACTGTAGGACTAACAGAACCCTAACCGCTAAATCTTATCTCGTCTCGAAACGTTGCTCAGTGCAAATATGGTCCGGACAATGAAGGGTGTGTTTTACTGTTATTGTGCTGGAGCAAAGGGTGCCAAGCTCATTAGTGGCCTTCAGAAGAGACAAGAGTGAGATGTGCAACTTGATTGTTGCCACTGAGGATGTCTGTAAAATCACCGGAGTTTCTTATTACCGAACTTTTTTTTAGGAAGAACTGGAACGTAGACTGGAGAAAGAAGCTGCAGAGGTGAGGAGATTGACCAAGGAACTCGAATTGGTGAGGTGGGAGCATGCAGCAGAATCGTTGGTCTATACTGAGGTGGTCGATGATATGTCAAGCAGGTGGTCACAGCTGAATATTGACTCACAGGTAACGATCATTCGTCGTGCTGCTGCCCGAACCTGGTCAAAGCATGTGGAAAGTTTACATTGTAGCAAATCAAAGATTTTCTTAGATGTGTCATTAGCAGCTGTAGCGTAATGCAAGTGGCTTCGTTCCTAACCGCTGTCGATCAGGGTGACCTAAATGGGAAGCTGCAAAAGGAAGGTGCGAAACTGGAGAAGTTAATGAAGGTAGTTGAAGAAACACGATGGGAGCATGCTGCAGAATCATCAATATATTTGGAATATCTGGATAAAACGGCCTCATCGTTCTCACAAGAGAATCGAGATTTAAGAGAGAAACTCAGCAAGGAAGTAAGTTTTCTGACTCGTGCACTGTGTTCTAAGAACCAAATACTTCTTACGAACTGCTTCAAAATGGACACGTTACATTGGATACTAGAGGACTGTTATTCACTAGATGGTCTAAGTTGAAGAAGGTTCTTGGCTCCAGAATAGCAGGACACGATACAGCACTCACTGGTAGAAGTGCGGTAGGATATTAGTTTTCTTTTAAAAGTGATCGAAATTGTAGAGCTGAGTCCCACATCATAGTAAACAGTGTTCGCTGACATGCGGCTCTGTCATTTTTCGCAGGGAGAATTTGAAGCAAGGCTGACGAAAGTAGCTGTGGAAGTAAAGAAACTGACCCAGGAGCTCGAAGACTTGCGATTAGAGCAGAAGTCGGAATCTTGTCTATTATCAGAGATCTTAAGTAACATGGCATATGATTGCTCAGAAGAGCTAGATCGTTTGTCAGCTAACCTGTCGAAGGAAGTAAGTTGATGCATGACTGCGTTGCAAGTTCTTATATTCTTATGTAACACCTCGGTCCGAGAGGAGAATCCTTCTGAAATACTTGTTTACTCGTGGCAATAATTTGATGTTACCGTCTCACTCTTATGACAGGAACAACTTAGAGGAGCGTTGCAGGAAGAGGTAAAAGAGTTGCGGGATAAGGTAAGAGGACTTGAAGGCACAACGTGGCAGCACAAGGCCGAAACCTCAATCTATATTGATGCATGTGAAGACATAGTGAGCAAATTGTCACAAGAAAGAAGGGACCTGAGTGCCCAGCTTATCAACAAGGTAAACATTGTGTACTAGCAGCTAGATCGTTTGTCAGCTAACCTGTCGAAGGAAGTAAGGTGATGCATGACTGCGTTGCAAGTTCTTATATTCTTAAGTAACACCTCGGACCGAGAGGAGAATCCTTCTGAAATACTTGTTTACTCGTGGCAATAATTTGATGTTACCGTCTCACTCTCATGACAGGAACAATTTAGAGAAGCGTTGCAGGAAGAGGTTAAAGAGTTGCGGAAAAAGGTGAGAGGACTTGAAGGCACAACGTGGCAGCATAAGGCCGAAACCTCAATCTATATTGATACATGGGACGACATAGTGAGCAGATTGTCACAAGAAAGAAGGGACCTGAGTGCCCAGCTTATCAACAAGGTGAATATTGTGTATCAGCATGACCCCTTAAATTTCTTCTCATTTAGGCGTCTTTCATTACATGGAGAAAGCTTATGAACGAGGAGAACCTCAGATTATCAAAGTGGAGATTATGAAGAGTTGTGTCTGCTTGTAGTAATACCTCGTCAACCTTTTGTTGATATCAGTAAACACCATAGCTCTCATTTCTACTTTATTTAGACTCCAGAGTGGTCATTTGAAGATTGGTCAACCGTAAGGAATAGGGTGCTTTTTGGGCTTCTATTACTGTGCGCTGAGCGAGAAGTGGTTGAAGGGCGAGAGCTTTCAAATAACTCATCTGCTGAAACAGGATGCATTATCAGTTCAGCTGGAGAAGAAGGATGTTGAATTGAAGACATTGAAAAAGGAACTCGAAATTGCTTCGGATCGAGAGGCAGAATCCTTAATTTGCCTTGAGATTCTTGATGTAGTCGCACAAGAGTGGGCCCTGGAAGTCAATAACAAGATTTCCGACTTCGTCACAAAAGAGGTGAGCTTTGTGGCACCGCACCGTGATACATGTTATCGGAGCAAAGTGGTAGAACCCGGTTGATTCTTCTTTACCTCAAAATCAAAATTCTGCATCTTGACTATAGACTACTCATTTCAGTTTTTATAGTCAAATTGACGTGCCTGCTTCGTCTGTAATAAATAAATTTTCCTCCGCGGTCACTGGAGACGAGGTTTTGCTCTGCACATCAAGTTCATGCTAAGTAGATCAGAAATACATCTTCCAAGCAAGAGTCTGCAATAAGATAATTTCACACTCCAATGCATAGACCTTTCTTTAGTATTTGGCATTGTAAAGTATCACAAACTGAAGTAGTTATGGATGCACTTCACCGAACCTGGGTGTTGCTCAAGTATAACTTCTTCACATGCTAGGAAAAGTTGGTGGAGATAGATTAAGTATCCTTTGGGAAGCTCACATCTTTGTATGTTTTTGTCAGAGAATACTTGAAGATGTGCTGGAGCAGAAGGGTGTCGAAATAAAGAGGCTGACCGATGACCTTGAATTTACCAACTGGGAGCATGAAGTTGAATCATTAATCTATCTTGAAGTTGTGGGTGAGAGGGCTTGTGAGTGGAGGCAATTGGTTGATAATCGAGCAGCCGATTTTGGCAGGAAGCAGGTACAATGGTTTTTATACTCCACCGTTGACAGCAAGACTTTGTGAACTCTAAGTTTGATATGATATGGTTGGTCACTTAGTCCCCTGCATGAGCATCTGCTGTATGATGGTATCAATGTACGCAGAGAATGAGATGCTGGTGCATAATTTGAAACATGCATAATGAAAGTTATTTGGGGGTGCAGATTGTGCGAAGGAAAGAGCTGCAGGCTTCTTGTAGCTTCTCGGGTCGAACTCACAAGGAAAATCTGGCGTATGAGGACTCACCACAAGGAGACATAGAAGGTTTGAAAGCTGCGCTGAAGAGACCCTCTCCGTTGAAGGGGCTGTCAACACTGAGCGACCATCAATCTGTTTCTAGCCCTGGTAAATCCACCGATCCGATATACGTGGTGGTGCGTCGAAATACGCAAGCTGCTGTGGAAGGGTTCATGGTGGATATAGGGGAATCGCCGTCAAAAAGAACCAGCAAGGAGGTTTGCCTCAGGACCTTCTGTTAAAAGTCTCATTGGAACTGTCGAACACATCATAAGAGCTTGATGTCGTGCATTCATGCAGGTTGTCTCCTCATTAAGGTTGGAAGTGCTGGATTTGCGGAGAGAGAAAGAGCAGCTCTTGGACCAGCATCAAGATGAACTGAACAAACTAGAATTCCAACTTAGGGAGGAAAGTGAAAAGGTGAAACTTGAACTTGAAAAGAAGCACCAGACTGAGATCGTGGAGTTGCATGAGAAACTGGAGTCTCAACGCAGTCATGAAGCTGAGCAGTTGAAAGATGAACTGGAACGACTTTCTGAAACGAAATTGGCAGACTTGCAAGCGAAACTGGAGTCTCAACATCGCAAGGAAGCTGAGCTCCTGAAGGTGGAACTCGGAAACAAATTTCAGAAAGATATCGCCGATTTGGAGGTTGAACACAAGAACCAAAGTCAGAGAGTTGAGGTTGAATTCAAACAGAAACATCTTACTGAACTCGCAGATCTGCAAGAGAAACTGGAGTGTGAACACAGGGAGGAAGCTGAGAGGATTAAGGTCGAATCTGAAGAGAAACACCGCGTTGATCTTGCAAATCTGCAACAGAAACTGGATTCTGAAGCTATCGAGAGAGCTGAGAAGCAGGTGACCGAACTCGAACAAAAATATCAACATGAGATTGCAGGGTTGAAGGAGAAGCTGGTATCTGTAAAACGAAAATTAGACCAGGGATTGCATGGCAATAGAAAACAGCTACGCAACAGTGATGTTGCTACCACTGAAAATTGTACATTTGATCATTCGGACACTGACTCCAATTTAGAGGGCAGTATTCATGATACATTACTGACACAATTTGAATCTGAGGTAGTATCACTGGTGGCAGAACGAGACGAGTTCCGTGATGTAGTGACAAAGTTAGAATCGCATATTTGCGAGTTGCAAAAAAAGGTTACCAAGCTAGAAGGAGAACGTAGTTGGCTTGAGGAGAGGGTTCCTGGATTAGAAAAGAAACTTGCTACGGAACAGAGTAGGTTAGAAGACACGGTCGCCGGCCATGCATTTGAGCGGGACCAACTAAAGCTCATTGTATCAAGCCATAAGAATGAGCAGACTAGGCTAGAACAGGAACTTGCAGATCTGAAGGCCGAACGAAATTATTTAGCCACTGCCATTGCAGTGCTGGGATTAGCATGCCGAAACTTAAAAGAATCGAATGAGGAAGAAAAAGAGCGATGGAGGTCTGCGTATGTGATGGCATTGAAGGATATGGAACGAGCGCTTAGTCGCACCCAGAAGCAAGTGAAGGAGGAAAGGGCCCAGAAAGGTGAGTCTAAGTACCAGTTAACTCTCCTCAAAGTGGACTGTCCATTTTCTCACGTTTTAAGTCTCCTGCAAATGGGATTTAAATGTGACAAGAATATTTGTTTTCAGGAAGCGCAGAGAGTGATGCGCAAAGAATGAAAGCCGAGATTTACACCATGCAACAAGAGTCCAAAGATGTGTGGAGATTATTAGAGAGAACTATCGCAGAGCATATCAGTCGTGCAGTTGGACTATCACAGCAGGTGGAGTTTGCACTGTGCCGAAAGATACATCAGCACACCTTCAGGTAAGAACACGTTGCAGGTGTAGTCCACCCAAATCCTCAATAGTTTCCGGTTCATAAAATCTCAAAGTCGTAGTTTCTGAGCTTGAGAAAGCCAGTGCGTAACCTGGTTAGTGCGCAATAACCAAATTTTTTAATCAGTAATGCTCATCTAATCCGATGAGCGTGGAGGTCTCAAGCGGATCGTGATGTTTCTGCTGGTTTAGTGACCCTCAGGTTTTGATGGTTGTATGCTGCCAGGTTTGATGCAATTCAGCAACAAGTCGATAGTGTGCTGCAATTATTTCGCCAGTCCCAGATGAGTGAGGTGGCTTATCTCCACACGGTCGAGAATCTCCAGAGAGCAGAGCAAGAGGTGAATTTGTGCTGCATATGCAGACCTGATAAACTTTGTCTCAGCTGTGTGGGGTCTATGTATTTCATGTTAGTGCGTTCCTTATAATCGACAGCCGCCATGGTATTGACTTTCTTTTCGATAGCTGACTTTGTAACGGTGGGGTGACATGGCAGGTGGACGTACTTGGGGATGAAGTTGATGCACTCGTAGCGTTGCTTGAAAAGGTTCACGTTGTATTAGACCAGTATGCACCAGTTCTTCTCCATTATCCCGGGGTAAGCTGTTTCACCGACACGTTTCTGCTCATGGGTAAAACACTAAGCGTTCAAGAGAAACTTCTTAGATTGGTCACCCGAACCAAAAAGAGTAGATGGGCCTTGGTTTCACATCCTATAAGAATTGTCATGAACTTGTTGTACATGTCAAAATTTCCTGAGTCGTCGTCGAGTGGCAACTTGATATTAATTTCTGCTTCAAGCATACTCTCATCGGGTAGCAAACAATGGAGGCATTGAGCACAAATTGGTGATATCTCACCGTTTTCAAACATCTACCGTTGTATGGGTGCTCAAGAGAAAAGTGGGACACGGTGCAGGTTGCAGGAGTTGCTAAGTTGGTAGCATATGAACTATCTCAACGTTCCATGCTGTCCAGCTAGCAGCAGATGGTGTGCTCGCTGCCGAGGTAGCTTAGATCATTCAAGTTGCAAGCGTGGTCAACTGGAGGTGCACGTTGCTTCTGAGGTTTTTGACGCAGATGTGGAGGATAATTCGTCCGATATGTACAATTAATTTGAGACGCTGCTGAGACAAGGTATCACTGCGGAGAATGCAAGATTTAGAATTCCAATACGAGTCACACATGTACCTGTATGAAGATCAAGAGTTGGAGTTAAAGATAGAGTTAGGTTGAATGAAGCAGGTGCATGTGCCAATCTGTACCTGCTATTTGGAACGTAGTTGTGAATAGATACTACTTCTGATCGAGTTTTAGTTGTGAGAGCCTCGTTTATAGCATCAGGCTATGAGCCTATTGTAATTACCGTTTCATAGCCTATTGTAATTACCGTTTCATGCAATGTTTGCTGGTCACACACTTCGAAGGAGTGCGTCTTGTAGATTTGACGAGGCGTGCACACTGTAACGTTCAAGATATGTACATTTGCATTCATCATTTTTAATAGCAACCAGATCAAAGCAGGGGTTGTTCAAAGGACGTAGATGAGAGCTCTACCTTCATCTTTTTTACTGGCATCTTCAATCTAGTGTGTGGAGTAATTAAATTTTAAAATGGGCTACGGTGTTGTTCAGATGAATCGTTGCTACATCTTTTGAAAGCCACATGATTTGTGAGTAAATTTCCGAAGTTTGTCAAACTACACAATGATCATGCCATTTTACTTCAAGAAATGCTGATCATGAGGAAATTAGACAAGATTGTAGTCTTTTATTATCATAATTCGTAATTCAAATAGTTAGATTTGATCTTCCTCATGTCTATCCTTGAAACTTCAGCATGAAACCTGCCATTCGATTAAGCCGCTTAGCGATTGTTTTTAACCATATTGGTTGATCTAATTAAAGCTGTTCATGTTAAGTGCATCCTCGGATTGTGAAGAACCTGGCAGCTCTCTGAAGTGTGAAACTGCAGTGGCAGTTTTAGTTGGCAAAATCAACATCTCTTTACACCCTGATATGGATGTCAGTGAGGTTTGAATGAAAGAGACTGTGTGCAAGCCTTGGCTTCATACAACTACGCGCCCTAAGTTGATAGTGATAAAGGGGTGAAAATGATCTGGTTCATTTGTTACGCAGAAACCACCACCGTAGTCGGCATTTGTAAAAAATCTCATTGATTTACAGAACTATCACGAACTATGCAACAACACTGTACTGGAATCGAACACCAGGTTAGATGCAAGTAAGCTAGAACATCGCATGCTCCTCAAGATCATTCTGTCTTGCGGCATATGCTAGACTACGGACAGGGAGAGCATGACGGTGCTGTCCTCACTTTGAGCATCACGCTTCAGCTCACGGACGATGAACTTTCTTGAGGGTCCTGGCTGGCCAACCGAAAATTAAACGATTCCATCTCACCCGGGATGTCTTCACTACTACAACTGGACACTGTTCGAGCTGGCCCTCCACTGACTGACCCCGCTCTAATCACCAGCGGCGCATTCACCAAGTCTTTCTTCAAAAATCTTTCCAGCAAAGCGTGCAGTTGCTTCTGATCAAGCGGCTGCCAAAACAAGTTCACCCATATTCAGCATCACTAATGAGGTGCATGCTCTGAAATCACTTTCTTAGAAAAGTTGATAGAATTTGAACTTACACCAGGTGATTCACACAATGAATCAGCAGGCTCCGATTACGTGTAATTCCAGTGACGTTAACCTCACCTACAATGATTATTCTGTTTAACGCATCGAGGTTAATTCTGTTTCATGCATTCTACATGCGAAAGCAACAAGGTTACAGATGAGTTTTAGAGTTAAGATGGTGAAAATCCTCATGATCTCTATGTAACTGTAGATTTAGGTTTCAAGGGAGAGCAGGTGAAATGATTAATACCTTGGTTATGTAGTCGTCCATCCCCGAGCTAAAGCACATTGACCGAGTTTTCACCACCACGTCTGCCGTCACAGCAACGATAGGCAGCCGATGATGAGGGCAGAAATCCTCGCTGGAGTTCTGGCACATCGCGCAACTCTCCAGCTCCCATTTTCGTATCCGACGAGTAGCTTCCCACCCATCAATCTGCCAATCCACTCCTGGTTGATCAATACGAATTACATTGATGGTAGCATCGACACTAGCATGCATTTTGACAAGTTAAGAATAAAGTTCTTAGATTGTATAATGATTTACCTCCGGCATTTGAATATCCATCAATACCAGATCAAACTCATCGCCTTCCTTTTGGTTCTGCACTGCTGCTACAGCCTCGCCCCCACCATTTACGGTCGTCACAGTTGCTCCATACCGAGAAAGCATCGAAGATGCGACTCTTCTATTTACCATGTTGTCGTCAACCTGGACAACAGTTACACACGGACAGGCTTCCGTCAAGCACCAACCATTGATTTTCTAACATGTTCCGGATTCAAAAATGAAGACAGTAGTTCGCTATCATATGAATCAACGAATCAAACACATAAAACTAACTGTTTCAGTGAATTTTCAGAGCCCAACGTCACGAGGTGATTGACTGGAGATTGGACAAGAACTCATTTATGCCATAGTTATGATGTACTAGCCGATTGTCCATTTTGCATACCTAGCCTTCGATTGGGGTCCAGAAAAGCGTGATATTCAAGCTAAACGAACGAGGAGTTAATGCAAAGACACGAGGACAGGAGTTACCACTAGGAGTTTTCGACCGGTGAGCAAGTTCGCATTGGCGTTGGGTTTCTTCATGGGCGCCCTGGCTGGTACACCAACCGATTCCAACAGAACAGTGGCAAGAGTGGCATAGCGAAGGGGCTTGGCGATGATGTGGGAGATTCCGGCATCCTTCAGCTCCTTCTCAGCAGAGGGCGTGAGGCCCATCGACAGAGCTAGTACGCGAACAGTGTTGAGACTTGGAATCTTCCGAATCGAAGACGCCAGCTCCAGGATAGACTCGTGAGGCAACCCTTTCAAATCCACTACCACCGCTTGCACTTTCGTGCTTCGGTCCCTACAAGCCACATGATAATTCAACAATAGCTTCTAAACACGTTTCAAATCCCGACAAAAGAAGAATTTTCTGCTAACCATGTCCTATCGCTGTGAAAGTTTATGACAGAGCTTCTTCGGCATTCCACAGCAGCAGTCAATGAACGCCTTCTCTTACCTTTTCAGAAAAACCATAGTGGATTCGACGTCTTCTGTAAATGAGTCAATGCTGATGCCCAAGCATCGCAAATAACTGGCTGTCACTTCCTGCCGGACAATACTGCTGTCAACAAGAGCAACGTGCAATCCCTTCAATTTGGTCTTCTCTGCCAGAGAGGCTTTGAGACAGCTGCTGAGCTTCTCACCCACCATCTCCGGAACAGATAACGGGAGCGTGAATTCAAAGACGCTCCCTTCTCCCGGCTTGCTCTTGACAGTAAGAGCCCCGTGCATCAATTTGATCAGTTTCTGTGCAACAACCCACCACCCGATTGAGTATAAATAAAAAACAAACGCTCCCGAAACGCAGTTCGGAACAAGCTGGCATACATAGCGCTCATCATTGAACGTTCTTCTGCTCATCTCTTGCAGTTTGTACCTGACATATAGACAAGCCGATGCCAGTTCCTCCATACTCCCTTGAGGTGCTGCTATCAGCTTGCGAGAAGGGCAAGAACAAACGGTTCTGCAGATGGAGAGGGATGCCAATACCTGCATCAAAAGAAAATTTTAAGGATCAATAATTACTCAATGGAAGTCGTAAATCCCGTGGACGTCGTTTAAGTACCTCACTTTCCCAACTTCGGTAGATATGGAAGCAGCCAATTGAATATCTGAGGTGTAACAAGTTTACTTAAGGTGACAAATACCTATCCAAGAAATAATTTACACTGAATGATGTATATAATCTGAATTTGGAAATACTATTTGCAATTTGTAACGAGTTGATCACCTGTGTCTTCCACCGACACTATGACGGTGAAGTCCTTGGGTGGCTTGCAGGTCCTGCCAGAGTTTGTGGTTAACTTCCAAGCCCTCCAAGCTAAGACGGCCTCAAGACTGTTGCCTTCGTCGTCAGGATGCATGCTTAATCTGGGAGCAGTATTTCCTCGTGCCAAGTCGGAGGCTTCTCTCCTCAAACCCGTCTTGGGATAATGGGAGCTCGGGTTGGGCAACACCTGCGAAAGCTGGATGGATACAGGTGCCTTTCGAGCCGGGTCTACGATGAACACAGATTCACCATCTGGAAAATTCTCTTCCTCTTCCGAATAAGGATCCATCACTCGCACGGAGACTAGAACGCTACCCTCCTTCGTAAACTGTATCAGAATTACATCACTTTTAAAATATTGATTGAGCAGCAGACATAACATATCATCAATACTGATGATGAGCAAAGAAGTCAAGAAACTGAAGAAAAAACTACTGCTGATATGAGAATTAAAGTCTCGGGAAAGTCACCTTCAAGGCGTTGCTGACAAGATTCACCAGAATCTGTAGTGAACACAAACACCATCGTGTTAGCTGATTGTTCTATAAAAGAAAAAACAGAATTCCAGGACATTTCAGGAGTCAGAGTAAGCTACCTGACGGAAGCGTCCAGGATCTCCAACTACACAAGTTGGCACAGCCTCATGGACGAGCATGAAAACCTCCAGCTTCTTCTGCTGCAGTTTCTCATCGAACAAAGTGAAGACACTGTCCACCTCCTTCCGAAGGTTGAAGGCTACAGTCTCGAGCTCCATCTTCCCGGCCTCAATCTTGGACAGGTCTAGCACATCGTTGATGAGCGCACTAGTCCACCCACAACAACAAAAGCACCGTTAGCATATCCTACTGGCAGAGACCACCTCAAAAAATCTACCATTTCCACGTTCATACGCATTCTACAATAACGGACATGCCCAGCTATAGTTGAAAGCCGTGGAAATCACTACTATCATGGTTGCGAGATAGGTGCTATACATGAGCGCATTTCCACTTGATTGTGCAACTTTGACATAATCGAGCTGTTGCGTTGTTAGGTCTGTTCCCATGAGCAGATTGGTCATTCCTGCAAAACACTCAAAAGAGAGCACAATCAGCTCTCGTTCACCACGCAATGAAGTCAAAGATGAGACCATTAACGTGCTGTGCAGATCGAATATTTGGCTGTACTGGAACTAAGATGGATTTCGCGTTTAAAATGTAGGCTTTCTTAAACCCGAGATTGAGGCTTCAAAGGGAAAGAGAGCTTCTTGTCGAGATAATACTCACCAATGACTCCATTCATGGGCGTTCTACAACAAATAAGCACGAATCAAGTATCAGTGCACGAATGTGACAAAGGGCACAAAGACCTGCATTCTCCTTAAAAGATAGGACAGTGGCGGATTTTCCACATCAATTAAAGACCTCAACCTCACGAATAGTCTGGTGGTAGGGATATTTTACAATGAGGAGAAGCAATGTACTTTCTTACCTGATTTCGTGGGACACCGTTGCCAAGAAGTTGGACTTGGCTTTGTCCGCGGCTTCAGCTGCCAGTTTAGCGGCCTTGAGGTCCTCGTTCATCTTCTCGATGGTGGTGCACTCGCGCTCGATCAACTGCATGCGCTTGACAACGTAGATGACGATGATGGAGAAAAAGACCACAACCAGCGACAGGAGCAGCGGCCAAGCGATGATGTTGCGCACCGCCACCAGCTTCATGTTGTGCTTCGGGTAGCAACGGAGCTCGAACTGCTGCGTGCCGTAAGTCCAGCTCACCGACGCCATTGCCTTGGCCAGCGCTGATCTTCCCACAGCGGGGTCATACAGCGGCAACACGCACGGCGCCTCCGGTGCCTGGCTGCAGTTGTATTCACCTTTCAGCTCTTCCGCTGTCTTCGCGGATGGCTCCACTACGTACACCGCCACCATGTCCATATCCACATCGTCGCTGGACCTGGCATGCCCTCACACATGCAGCACCCCGAGCTCAGACCTACGACTTCGCTTTCGTCACAGTGAAGGCGGATTACAGCCCACATATCTTCCCCTCTTCATTCCTCAAGGAAAAAGTAAGATTCTCATTGTTGGACACTTTGCATGGACTACGAAAATTGGATGGTATTAAAACGGCAACATCGCTATCAATAGGAGTAGATACTTCAAACCATGTAGCAAAGGAAAGCAAGTGATGCTAATGAGAATGGTCTTGGCCATTACCCCACGGTTACGAAGGCTATGGGTGCCAACTAGCGAGTTCATTCTGATGAGTTCTGTGTTATTGACTAATAGTGCACGGCAATCAACTGAAACAAGTGGGTCCGAACCCTAAAACGCTCACCTGGACAGGACTCTGGCGAAAATTTCAGTGACGTTGAGTACAGTTCCGACGTATCCAAGGCACGCCTGCCTGCGCGCCTCCGGGGTGGTGAATGAGGAGCCGACAAGGCCGCGGCCGTAGTAGGCAAGATAAGCGCCCATGTGCCAGGCCCTGCCAGCTTTGGTGGCGGGCGAGAGCGTGAACGACCCGGTATCCCGAGCGGCAAAGATGGCGGAGCGCAAGACCGGATACGCCGCAGGATCCAGAAGCGCCACCGGCGCGTCCGTCTCTTGGGATTCGAATACGATGGGCGCATACTCCGAGAAGTTGGCCCGCAATTCAGTTGCATTGTTGCGCCATACGCTAATGCTGCCGTTCCATTTCCTCTCAAATGCCGCTCGCTCGCTCTGCAGTACACGCTCCATGTACACCAGGCTCCTCACATTGGGCCGCAGGAACAGCGTTTGCGATGAGAATTTGCGCCATATGGTTCCGTTCAAATTGAACGCACTTGCCACTAAACCTATGATCACGAACGACGCATTCAGGTTGTTCTCCAATTCGGACTTGAGTACCTAAAAGCCTTCGAAACCCACAGTCAAACAACATTGGCCAGACTTCATCGAAATGGAGTGACCGCCAAATGCAGACCCGAGGTCTCCTACAACTGCGTCGAATATAGAAAGTTACTTGGAGGTTATAGAACTCTCACCTCCTTCTGATTCTCGCACTTAAGGGCCAGCTTCTCCTTCATATTGTGCAATGACGCCTTCCAGAGCCAAAATCCGACGACGCAAGCTAGTAGCAGCCCACACAACACGACCGCCACTCGCACGAACTGGCTCCGCATGCACGAGTGCCATCTCCTGTGCCATTTCGTGTGCCACGAAGGTAGCAACGTATTCCGCGAGCTCCATCTCTCGCTGATACTGCGCTCCATACCCTTACTGTTCACAACTCGGACGCGCCATTCCTACCCTTGCTTTGAAAAGCTACACTACCACTGGGAAGATCCTTCCCAGAAATCATACAACTTGCTCTAAAATTACCGTTGCAGTCGAGAGCTGCCGCCAATATCCAGTCCCCCATAACATCTCCGCCAGTTTCAGGGGCACGCAGTTTCAGCAAAAACAAGGCACCACCGCCACAAACTCACACGATGATCTCACTGTACAGTTGCAGACGACGTGCTGTTGCGATCGTCACCATCGGACGTCAACGCGCGCCCACATTCCATTTCCAACACAAGCATCCTATACTTCCAGTGTCCACTCGTGCAAACGAAGTGTGAGATCTGACAACTTGATCTCTTCATCTACCTCCATCGAGGAGCAGCCTTCATGCTGCAATCGCAACAAGATCTAGTGACACTTTGGTCAGCGACACTCCGTAGCAGGTTCGGAACTCAGCAAGGAGGGAGGGAGACGTGCGGAAGGAAAGAAATTTGGCGTGTGTAGGGAGTCTGGAAGCTGGAAGAAAAAAGCGTCAACGGTGCAGAGTTGTGAAAAGTAGTTGAGCAAAGGGAGAGATCGGGAGAATCTTGACAGAAATATCGAGCAGGTGTTCTGGCAACGCGTCGGCCCTGTTGCCAATTTGCACTGGCACACCCGGCGCTTTTCAGCGACAACAGCCTCTTCCCCACCGCTGACTTCATTTCTATCAATGAAATCACGTTACTGCATTCATTGGTGGTTGGGCACGGCGTGGCCCTCCCTCCCTCCCTGGCTCTGGGCCCGTCCCTCGCCTCCGACGTTCTCTGCGTCCCCATTCCTGCTCGCCCGTGGTACCCGAAAGTCCCACCCTCAAAGTTGTTGAGCAAAGTTCTAGGAAACCAATCCATCACAATTATACTGCAGTTGCCAAATACTCACTGCTACGTGCCAAAATGCAACTTTTATGATTCAAGAAAGCATGGCTTTGAGGACTTTTCCAGCAAACAGATATTATTTATCATGGCTATGCATCCCATGTCATAGGAAGTGTTAAAGCTTGCACACTTCGTTGCCCTTCAAAATGTACTTCGAAAGTACGGGGGTTTATCTACAAAAGTACAAAAAGATTGTTGCCCCCCAAGTAGTTTGCTACTTCAGTTCATGATTGTATTTCTCTCGAGTGATTGATTGTTCCAAAAAAATAGAATGAAACAAATTAAAATGTAGCTTTAAGAAAAGTGTCCTTCAAAAAGTTTTCATCTCAAATGTTTCCAAGTTGTCATTGAAAATTTGACTTACACTTGAAGTCCACTCAAAAAAATTGCCCATCTGTTTCACAAGAAAATACCATCCGTTTTATAGAAGGCCTCTTGAGTAGAAGTCATGTAGGCACCACAAGCCTTGGCTTGGTGGTTGGGGCTCATGGCCCCCATTGAGGAGGTCGTGGGTTCCATTCCCCATGCCGGCGTGGTGCTCACCACTGTAGTCCACCCAACTATTGTGGGGGGTCCTTGGACCTTGTTGTATGGGTACCTCAAAGTCCTTTGGGGGGATACTATGTCAAGTATCCTCAAGGCACTAGTAACTAGGCTAGAAACTAGCGTAGTTATAGTGTCCACCCTCGAGAGGGGGAAGTAGTATTGTTCTAATTTCCCCTTGTCCGGTGGCCATCGGGATATTAGCATTACGAACGGACACTTCATTCACGCCGGCCCCTTAGAAAGGGACCGGAGTTTCTATCTATCTAGAAGTCATGTTTGGGAATTAGATGTGAAAAGACCTTTAGCATCATAAGAAGTGAAAGTTTTGTGAAAATATGGTAATTGTTATCATTGATATCATACAAATGATTTTTATAATATCATATAATATATACATGTATACAAACGTGCATATTTCTTAAACAACTGCATTTACATATGTTGGACGTTGTAATTTTGAGGTTTAACAGTGAGAATATATTTTGTGTTTTGCACTTCAAAATGAAATGCATAGGGATGTTCAATCTTAAACATATATCATTTGAGACAATGAGTTTACTGTAAATGAAATAACTAATAAAAGTCAATTATATGTTGTGTATTGCCTATAATTTTTAAAACAATATGTACTTTGCATTAGATTAATTCTTGATATGATAGTAAATTACACTCATTTAGTTAGTCAGTTTTGTCTTGTGCTTAGTATTGTACTGGAAACTTACCCAATAATTGTGTTCAATGAACCACTTTGTCATCAACATTTACATTAAGGTTTCTAAAGGGTCATGACAGAGAGAAAATGCTATAAAAGACGCAATAATCATTATGTATCTATTCTAAATTCCAAAGTTTGCATTAAATATCAATAGAGTCACATATGGTTTTCTAAGATATATCATATTTTGCTTAAAAGTGCTCCTATTGGTTTTCAATGTTACAAAATATTATTACTCTATGCATGTGCTTCATATATAGTAAATCCTAAACTCCGTAACATTTTTTAGAATTATCTTTCATCGTAGGGACATCATTGCAAATCCAATACTAAAATTGTCCAAATGAATAGCCTTCCAACTACAAAGTTGTTGAGATGCATCTAAAGATCACACTTATGTAAACAAATTCATGAAACACTATTTTTGATTTTGCATAATTGGCTTGTAATCATAAAACATGCTAAATGATTGAAGACCCAAAACAAAATATGCCTTCACTAAAATGCATGCCATTTATTCATACTTCATTGTATGGGTCTGAAAATTTTACCACACAAACAAGACCTGATGAGTACCCCAACCCAAGTGATTTTGCCTAAGAAGAGTCCGGATGAAAGAGTTATGGCTCTTTGAAGTTTTTGCCCTTCATCCAAATGTCGTTCTTAGACACTTGGGACGTTTAGAGGTTCATTGAAACAAATATAAGTTATTCAATTATCACCCGTACAATCTTGTAGTAGACATATTGTATATCATGTGGGTCAAATTTTTAGTCATAATGCCTCATAGATGACAAGATTGTAACATACTAGTTCACAAAAATGATCTTACTATTTCAACATTTTCACTTAAAGTGAAAATGCTACCAACAAACTTATTGTAATGAAAAAATCACAAACCACAAAGATGTCAACCTTCATCCCAATAAAATTCTTGAACCAAAAAAATTCATAAGAAATAAAAACTTGGGCAAATAATTGCCTTGCAATAGTGAAAGCTATCAAAAATTTAAAAAGAGAGAAATGGTCCAAAACTCAACCTTTTGCGCTCAAATCTATGCCTTATCTTTAATACATATTCGATTCTATTAAGATGTCCACCACTAAAACTAGAATCTAACTCGAATCTATCCCCAAAAAAGAGTCAAAATCCAACGGTAGATGAAGGAGATGTAGCTCCTCAAGAATCATCCATTTATTCGCTTTTCTCATTGTAGAAACATCATTGCAAATCCAATACTACAAATAGTTGGATCAAAATTCTTCCAACTAGAAAGTTGTTAGCCTCCATCTTAAGATCATGATCATGTTTAGAACAATATTTTTGGTTTCCCATGATTGCCTTACAATGGTAAAACATGCCCCATGTTTGAAAACTCAAAAACAAGAATTGTCGTCACTAAAATGTATATCTAAATTGTCATCAGTTATTTATAACTCATTTTATGGTTATGAAGTTTTTACCACACAAACTACACGTGCTTTGGGACCATATCAATTGGTATTATCCAATGAATAAAGAAGTTATGGCTCTCTAAAGTTTCTGCCTTCCATCCAAATTGTGGTTTTTTGGCATTCGGCACGTTAAGGGGTCAAGGTTGGCATCTAAACACTAATGAAAGAATAGGGTTTGTCTCTTTGTCAGTACGGCGCTTCTTGTTGATAGATCCCATGGTAATGCATATATGGTGTAAAAGTTTTGAAAGATTTGAAGAGTTTTGGTATGTGGTATTCAATTGTTAAGGGTTTGAAGAGCTTTGGTGAGTGGTATTTGATCTAATTTTTGATTAAGTTTGACTAATATAGCTACGAGCCGGTAAGAGAAAGAAAGAAGAGACAAACAAATGTGAAAAAAAAGAATGTCCAAATGAGAACAAAAGAACACGAGAATTGGAGAACGAGAAATGAGAGTGTGAGGGACAAAAAACTAGGATCAAGAGAAGTCAACGGAGGATGAGGAACCGGAAAGAGATAATGATAATGGAGATAGGAAACTAGAAACAAGGGATGACCAAACGAGGATGAGAGTTGGAAATGAGGAGACGGGAAGAGGGGCGACAAACGAGAAGACAAGTAAGGGGACGGCAATTGAGAAGACATGGAGGGCGGACGACAAACGAAGAGACGGGAAGAGGGACAACAGACGAGGAGATGAGAAGGGGGGATGATAAACGAGGTGACAAGGAGTATAGACAACAAAATAGGAGACAACAATGGGGGCTCGAGAGACAAGAAAAAAGTTGTCAATAAAAGGAGATGCAGGGATCGAGAGACACATATAGGGGGGGGGGAGGGCGACAATAGGGGGCAGAGGGCGGCGATAGGGGGGCAAAGGGCGGCGATAGGGGGGCAAAGGGCGGCAATAGGGGGGCAGAGGGCAGCGATAGGGGGGCAAAGGGTGGCGATAGGGAGGCAGAGGGCGGCGATAGGGAGGTAGAGGGCGGCGATAGGGAGGTAGAGGGCGGCGGTAGGGAGGCAGAGGGCGGCGATAGGGAGGTAGAGGGCGGCGATAGGGAGGCAGAGGGTAGCGATAGGGGGCGGAGGGTGGCGATAGAGGGTTGTGGAACGAGAGAGGAGAAATAAGAGACCCCGTTACCCCAAATTAAACACTATATTCAAGAATTAAATCACATTCCATGTTGTCTATCATCAATATTACATAGTTGTAATAGTATAGAGAAATGAGATGTGCATATATAGGTATACCCATGCATTATGGCTATCGCTTATACCCATCGGAACGATATGTACCGTACTAGTATCTCACTTCTCCACTTGGATCCATTTGGACAACCTAAGCACTCTTAGTGGTTAATGTAAGGATTTGAAAATGGGCCTGGAAGTAGGCTTTACCATAGTAGGAAGGCAGGGTCGGCAAAAAACAATTCCCAAAAAAATTGTCGAAAAATAAAATAAATTAATGGAGTAATTTGTCGAAGTCAACAAAAATTAATTCAATGAAAAGCCGAAAAAGAAAAGAAAAAAGTCTACAAGTCGGAATCTTCAAAATTAAAGCTGTAGAAGAAGCCCTTATTATGCATTGACAAAAATAATGCACAACTCATCACCTCCTCAAAATCAGCAACCGCAACCGAGTCCTTATCTCTTTGGTATAAGATCTGCCGCTTCTCAGGCTCTCTTCACTTGACTCCCATGCTTCCATGCTTGATCGATTTCATGTTGCTTGCCACTGTTTCCTGGAGTTGCACTGGGCATGATGTTGGTGTATGCCTAGGGTTTGGGAAGTGCTGAATTGTTGCGGTCTGGCATGCACTCGTAGTCTCCGGGAACGAGAAGCAGACTGTTCGTCTTCCGGTGAGTTGCGATAACTGGCCTTAGTACACCTTTTATAGCTTCAGCTGCTGTTTGATTTTAGTCGATGTCTTTTAGTCGTCCACATTATGGCGTTGCAGTCGTACACTCACTCTAATGGTTTGCTCTGTATTCAGGTCATGGACAACGGTTCGCTTGCCAGCTGGAAGAAGCTGCTTCGAGCACAAACAGAGAGGGAAATTTTGCAATCTCTGGACCATCCGTTCTTGCGAAAACGGATGAAAATTGAGCATTCAATGAATAGTATGAACGAAAATTAAACAAAACAGTTAGTTAGCTGCCGGAAAAATTAATGATGGCTATAAATAGCCGATTTTTAAATAATTGTTTTTGAGTTTGCCGACCCCTACTTTTTGAACTTTAATTAATTATTCCGCACAAAAGTGCCGACCCTGCCTTCCTACTACGGTAACTCCTAAAGGTCTCCAATGTCATTTTCCTACATTTTGTATGAGGGGCAAAAACCTTGAGGAGCCATGACTTTTTCATCAAAATTTTGTTTCTTGATAAATCATGTAGGTTGGGTTGCAAATCAAGTCTTGTATGCGTTTTTAACATTACAGACCCAAGAAATGAAGTATGAAATTATGGCATGCATCTTAGTGACAACAACTTTTAGTTTTGAGACTTTAAACATAAGGCATGTTATACCATTGCAAGCCAATCATATGGAATCCAAAATAGGTTTTATGAATTTTTTTTATATAAGTATGATCTTACGATGAATTCCAACAACTTTTTAGTTGAAAGAATTTTTATCCAAATAAATTTAGTATTGAATTAGAAATGATGTTTCTACGTTGAACACACAAAAAAACTAGATGAAATTTGAAGAGCTACAGTGACTCACAAAAGTTTTGGGCCACCCTCTATGAACGTGAAAATTAGAAAATATCTTCTAAAGTAATGAGAATTAATAAGTAAGATTAGTCATAGAAACCACATTTGTTGTGAGGAACATGTGGTTACAATTTCATATAAAGAAAATTACATCAGAATGAGAATTAAAAGAATTGTGCAACAACCATGGCCAAGAATTTTTGTTGATTTGATATGAAATCATGAAACACAAACTAAACTTGATCAAAGTGTATGCAATGAACTTGAAAGCTGGTAAGTAGCGGATGGTACATCATCTACAAGTCTACCAACGTGTGTATCCACCCTTAGCTGCAAGAAGATCAACCACCCTTGTTGGCATTGTGCGAATGAGCTTCTGTACAAATTTCACTTCAATGTTCTGCCAAACAACTTGGATCTTCTCCCATAAGTCATCTTTGCATGTTGGCAAAGTGCCAAACAACCTTAAGCGTCTATCTACTTCATTCCACAAGTGCTCGATGGGATTTAAATCAGGAGATTGTTGTGGCCACTTCAACACAAAAAAATTTTGCCTCTCCAACCATCGTTGCACAAGACCAGATGTGTGCTTTGGGTCATTATCATGCTAGAAGATCACTTGTGCTTCATCAAGATCTTGTTTTCCAATGGTATCCAGCAATTGCGAATCCAAAATGTCAAGATAAACTTGTGAATTCATGATGCCATCAATGCGGTAGAGATTTCTAACACCTGCCCAACTTATGCATCCCCATACCATAATGCTACCACCACCATGTTTAACCGTAGGCTGCACATGACAATCACAAAGAGGCTCTGCAGGATTTTTCCAACACCACTGACGACCATCTGAACCAAAAACATTGAATTTTATTCATCTGACCAAATGACATAGCTCCAATCTTCTATTTCACATTCCTTCGAAGCCTTTGCCTATTGTAAACGCTTTTGTTTATGTTTTTTGGTCAACAATGGTTTCTTCTTGTTCACTCTAGATCCAAGTCCTTGCCGCCGGAAACATCGAGGGACAATCTCGTTACACAAACGAAGACCCTGAGGTTGCAACTTACGACCTACAACTACTGCATTTTCTGATTTTTGGCTCATTCAACATCCTCACAGCAAGTCTCTCATCACATATGCTAAGAAGACGTGGTCTTCCTGATCGTGGACAATCGTGCACGCGTCCATCTTCTTTGTATCGTGCTAGAATGCCCCCAATTGTGCTACGAGGAATGTAAAGATGACCTGCTATGAAACGTTGAGAGACTCCTTGCTCACTCAAAGCTATAACTTGTGAACGCTTATAAAAATTGGTTTTCGTCATCTTGACCACTCAAAGTTGTGATGGCTTGCAACATATGACCTGTAAAAGCTCTGAAAGATCTCTATGCACATAGAAAACACAAGTGAAGCATAAAGCCACTGGAATCAACATATGTAGTTGGTCACCTTGAAGATTCATTGAACCCTTCCTACAAAAATGCAGCACTTGTATCACCTACAGGAAGCCAATTGCTACTGCAGCACATGATGATGTTTCTGCATGCCAAATTTGAAATGAAGATTCATCATTTTGAATTTTTAGTTGCATGCCAAGTGGCTTCATGGTCATTGGCCAGGAACTTTTGTGAGTCACTGTATATATCCTCCATCCTCTGTTGGATTTCAACTTTCTTTTTTCACGATGAATTCCAATTAGAGTCTAGTATTGGAGGTAGAAATCTTCATTAGATTAGAGATATTTGAGCATGAGGCATAGGTTTAAGTGCAAAAGGTCCACATTTGGACAATTTTTCCTTTGTAGATTTTCTGGCAGTTTTCACTACTAGAAGCCTAATATGTGACCACAAATTATTTTTTTATTACTTATTTTGGTGCAAGGGTGTTTTTGAAATGAAGGTGAACAACTCTCTAGTTGGTGACTGATTTATTGCAATTGGTTCGTTGCTAGAATTTCCACTCCCAATTGAAAATAATGAAATCTTGCAAAATTTTTTTAGTATTAATGTGTCATGATTTCCTAATCTTTAAGCCTTAGTGACTAAGTTTTTTGTCCACATGACCTACGGTAAGTCTATGACAAGATTGTATGGTTGAACAACATAAACATTTATTTTCATCTACAACACTTTTTATAAAAATGCGTTTTTTGGCTCTGAACACTTTAGGACGGTAAGAGGTTAATTTATAGTCCCCTACGCCCATTTAGAAAGCCCATTAGAAAGGTCCAATTTTAAATAGAGTTTCAAATTTGGGCTCTCCAAGTGAGCCAATGAAATTTACATTACAAGGCCAATTTCACGCTCCACTTTGTAAATTAGGGTTTGAGGTAAGGCCTACTTCAAGATAGATAGATAGATAGAAACTCCGGTCCCTTTCTAAGGGGCCGGCGTGAATGAAGTGTCCGTTCGTAATGCTAATATCCCGATGGCCACCGGACAAGGGGAAATTGGAACAATACTACTTCCCCCTCTCGAGGGTGGACACTATAACTACGCTAATTTCTAGCCTAGTTACTATTGCCTTGAAGATACTTGACATAGTATCCCCCCAAAGTGCTTTGAGGTACCCATACAACAAGGTCCAAAGACCCCCCACAATAGTTGGGTGGACTATAGTGGTGAGCACCACGCCGGCATGGGGAATAGAACCCACGACCTCCTCATTGGGGGCCTAAGCCCTAACTACCAAGCCAAGGCTTGTGGTGCCTGGCCTACTTCAACTCCAAATGGGCCTTCGGCTATAATATAAAGTGGCCTTGAATCTCTATCACGATTGGGTTGACTATAACGGTAAGTATTACGCTCACATGGTAATGCGATCATGGCATCACCTTAATGGAGGTCATAAGCCTCACTAAGGCAAATAGTGTCTCTTTGGTTTACAAAGATGGCCGCACAAACAACTTCATAGAAAAAGCTTTTCACAGCAAACAATTGTTTTCTTAAGCATATATTACACGCATGGTCTACATCTTCCGCCTATTTGACCAAAATGCCATCATTTATTGTTCATGTTAGGCTCAACACCTTTGTCCAAGGGTATTTAGTTTATTATTATCCAAATAATACGCCTATCTCGCATTGCCACGCTCAAACGAATAATCTACAATATTTATGGAGCCATATATACTTTGAAAATGAATATCTTGAGATTCGTCAGCCCAATCTGTAATCTAATTGTTGCTTGTATTCCTATGTAGATACCTCTTCCAACGACACCTCACATGCCCCAAACCAATTAACGGTCCTCGAGATCATTTAGTCACACAAACAACCAAAACAAACTAGTGCCTTCTTTTGTAAATGTTGTAGTCATAACCTAAATTTGAATAGTAAATTTTTGGCACAAAAAATGAAGGGAATTCAATGTAGTAGAAACTCCTAGAATTTTCCTAAAAGTAACCCTTGAGTATTACAAGATCCGTATAGTTAAAAACAATATTCCTTGTTCAGTGTCATCAATGTAAACAATATAAGTGAGTCATAGAGAATTTCCATAAAATGATATGAGTGGAGTTTACACTTATTAATGCCTCATGCTCTAGAAGATTATACATTTCATACATCTCACATTTGGTGTAGATGTAGAGGTTAGTACTAGATCTTATGACTACATTTTTAAATTTTGTTTGAAATTTAAAACTTTCACCTTGCATTGAAAATTTGCTAATTTTAAAAATAAAACATCAAAATTAGATCATTTCACTTAAAGGATGCACCAAGACATAATGAACACCACGAGAAATGGAAACTTTTACACCCACAATTGTGGTAACATCCGAAAAAGCAATTTTTACTTGTTACACATCTAAATATAGATCACGTACACGCTTTTATAGAAAATGCCAAAAACACACTCTTTTCCAACCTCAAGCAGTTATTAGTTTCTATAACTAAATGTCATGTGGGCATATCATTAAGAATACATCAAACAAACACTCCACTCACGCCAATTCCAATAAAGAGCCAGTGTTGTTCTTAGACGCGTTGGAAAAATGAAATTACTATGCACTTTTAATTAGAATGGGTCCAAGAGCCAATGGACAAAGTGGCATATGGAATAATGGCTTAACGGTGAATCGTCTGACATATCTCTGTAGCACCTTCTAAGGCCCAAGTGGGCTCACTTTTGGTCAGAATTTATGCTTTAAAAGAGCCTCTCTCTAACTTTAGTCGGCCTCATCATCATCCGCTCAATAATCTCAAGCTCGGCTTTTTTTAACCCTTAACTTTGAAGAGCCATAACTCCTTCATCCGGAGTTCGTTTCGAAGAAAGGCACCTGGGTTGGGTCTCAAATCAAGCCCAGTTTGTGTGGCAAAATTTGCAGACCCATACAATAAAGTATGAATAAGTGGCATGCATTTTAGTGAAGGCAGCTCTTGTTTTTGCATTTTCAAACATGAGGCATGTTTTACCATTGTAAGGCAACTATGGGAAATCAAGAAGATGTATTAAGATTTATTTTTTTACATAATCATGAAGGCTTCCAATTTTCTAGTTGGAAGATTATGAATACAAATCTTTTTGGTATTGGATTTGCTATGATGTTTTACAATGAAAAAGTGAATAAATGAATGACTTTTGAGGACGTATATTTCCTTCATCCATAATTGGATTTTGACTTTATTTTTTGGATCGGATTCGAACTAGAGTCTAATTTCAGTGGTAGAAACCTTGAAAATTTCAAATTTGTATTGACCAAAAGGCAAAGGGTAGAGTTCTTGACTATTTTGCCTTTGTGATGTTTTTGGCACTTTTTACCATTGCAAGGCCATTATTTGCGCAAAAAAATGATTCTCATGGTTGTTTTTTTGTTCAAGGGAGTTATTGAGATGAAAGTAAATATCTTTGCAGTTGGTGAATTTATGATTGCAATAATTATATTTGGTAGCATTTTCACTTTAAAGTGAAGATGTTAAGATTTTGTGATATGTTTGAGTTCTATTACGTTTCGATCTTGCAAACTATGAGGCCTCATAACTTAAAATTTGACCCATATGATGTAAAACTTGTTCACTACAAGAATCAAGACTCTTCACATTCTTGTTCCTCGGTGAGTTGGGGAACATGTCCATGCATTTTTTATCGTCATGCGACCTTTAAAACCTAAAGGAATGCTTGAATCTTCACATGGAGGTATGCTGAAATTAAAATACAAAGGCATGTCTTTGACAATAAAAATGGCATGTGAAGAATAATTGAATTGAAAATCCGGACGGTGAGAATATGCCATAAAACCTTATTTACATGTAGAGAAACCAAAACTTGGAAACAAGTAAAATCGATTATAGGTGAATTTTTGAAGTTTATGAGATTGAATTAATTTTGGGCAAATTTTGAGAATAAGTGATCATATACTGCAGTTTGGGCGGCCTTGGGCAGATTTCAAGTAGTTTTTTCAAACTTTGATGGCCAATATCTCCTAATGTAATAGAAACTTTTAAGCACAGAATGAGTTTTCGGAAAAGTATGAGAAAACTTTATGATGTGCCAGAGTAGCAACTTCATATGATTTAAATTTAAATAAAGGAGAATCTGACCGAAGTCAAATCGACCATAATGTGGTTGATTTCAATATTAGATGTTGATATTTCTTACCTCATGGAGTAATCAAAACCTTTTATTTGTGTTAAGGTGAAATAACTTTTAATTATCTAAATTAAATTGTTATCTCAAGAGGTTTGATTTTAAAAAACATTGCAAAAGTTGTTTGATTCTCATGTGCATAAGGTAGCTTCGGAGCATATAGAACTCAAAAGAAATACCTTTTAAGAGTTATAGAAGTTGACACACTGATAGGTTTATAAGAAAATACATTCATAAAAAAAAGATACAAAATGGGAGATAGGTGAGACTGCAATTACTTGGGACATTGAATAAGATGCACATGTTTTTCAAGTCAAAAATGTATTACAAATAGCTCTTTTTTACACTTGTTCCCACCTTTTTGAAAAATGGGTGGTAAGAGCACACACCAAAACATGAGGAGTACTAGAGAAAAACTAATATATCATTTTTTCAAGCTCACTAGATTGTGGTTTAAAGACGTGTGCTCCAACTTTCTTATGCTTACTAGAGGTAGAGGTTAGTAGTCGCTTTCTATGTGCTTCCCACATTGAGGCACAATGACAACTTGTAGAGGCTAACAACCACAATGCCCAATGTGCGGCAAATAAAAGTGCAAACATCTTGTGCAGATCAATGAGAGAGATCATTATTAAAAAAGGAAAAAAAGTAATATCTATGGCCTCCCCTTCCTATAATTCACTTTTGCAAGTGCACCCTTGAGTACAATGGATTTTTAATAGGGGAGTTTGATTCTTTAACACCGAGGTTGGTTCTTGCAAGAGCATATTTGCTATCAATTTTGATCTTTGATCTCTTTTTGAGAAAAATTGAAGCTTCTTTTCATGATCCAACTTTTGAAAATTGAACTTAAGTGAGGACTTCAATCATTGGGAGAATTTGCACAATGAAAGGCCCTCCTCTATATAATTCTATTTCCCATTGTACCCTATTACATTTTCATACTTGTCCCCTATTGCGTCCTCTTGTGTGTACCCACCCCTACTTGTCTCCATTCCATGATTTTTGGCATTCTTCCCTTGGTTCCTAAATCTCTATGTAAGTCTATTCGTATCTTACCCAAAGTTATGTAACTCCTATATTATCTAATACATTGATTATATTTTTTTTCTTCTCCTATGAGGTTGATTAACCCCTTGGAACTTTCTTGAAGGGTTATTCAACACTTCTGCACATGTTCTCAATCCACACTTGTCAAGCTCCTCCATCTTTTGTGTGCAAAGTGTGTCTCATTGGAGATAAGGTCGAATTTTGAGAGGCCCCTTTTTTTTCGGAGCTAAAACTACTATAAGATTCAATAATGATATCAAATTAATATTGAAGTTTGATCTTGTATTGGTCGGCAAGTTGAATCTGCAATGCGATTGTTGCCTCCACCCTTACATATATTCTTGTTACTGATGACACCTCCTCTCCCCAATCTGCTTGGCGGTCTCCACGATCCCATCACCATGGACATACAAATAAAACAAAGAAACTGTATTACCTGAAGTAAACAGGATATAGACAAGCTCTAGGACATGTAGCGGAGGGCTACAGAGAGAAAAGAAGGATTGTGAAAATGGCAAGTATAGCCAAAGGTGTATTATAATGATTCTACAGTTGAGATGATGAGTAGATGTTGCGTGTTTTGTCTCCAAGTGTATGATGCTTTTACAGAGGGGTCCCACGTGAGAACCGGTGGAGCATGCTGTGGAGAGAGCAAACGGCGTACTGTACAGCGTTCCGTCGACGCAAGTCAACACCAGTGCCGAAGCTGGAGCTTCTTTTCTATCAATTTCCAGCAACGCCAGCCAGCAAGCGGTGGCCGTGGGGGCCCTCGCGTGGCCTGTCGGCATTGGTGCCCAGCGCGCCTTTCACGCTTCACGTTGCAGTGCGCCCCCAGCTCCGTCATTCTCCGGTGACTCTACCTTCCCTTCACTAACCTCCCGCTACCCCCACCTTGATCGCACTCATGTACCTTACACTTTGCAGTTCATAACTTACCCGTGCCCGCGCGGCAGCCGCTTTCATGCGTTCGTGGCCTGTGCCGTGTGGCATCTTGGTCTGGAAGTTTCGGACGTGCCGGTCGTAGTAGTTTCGGTGTAGTTGGAAAGTGGGTGCCCAGTTAGATTCTTGTGTTGTTGCTTGGCTAGTTGCCATACCTTAGCAGCGATGGCGGCCGATGGTGATGGTGATAGCGCCGGCCTTGCGGTTGACTCCGACTGGGATGATTGAGCGCGGGTCGCTACGATGATGACCTCAATGGAGATGTCGACTCGGGCGGCGACGTTCAAGGAGATGTCTAGGGTCCTGACGATGGAGACGGTGCGTGAGACTGATGAGCGTGCGTTTGAGGTGGATGTGCCTCATGCCACTACCAGCCGGCTCAAGCGATTGCAGTTCATGGGCCGCTGGCGCAAGCTCAACCCGCTGCGCTGCCGGTGGCTGCAGCTGCTGGCCATCATATGCGCGGCCACCATGGTGGTTGTAGTTGGAGTCGTGGTGTACCGCAACAGCTTGGCCAACAAACGCCAGGAGATTCGGCTCAAGTGCGACAATCGCAAAGAAGTGAGACCACTTCAAGCCCCACCCTTCACACTCTTTGATCCTCTTGCTTGTTCGAGCATTCTTTACCCTTGGATTGTCTTGACTGCCCCGATTCTCATGTAGGGTGCTAGGGTTGATCCTTACGATCAATGCGCACTGCAACGTGTAACAAGTTTCACGAGCTCATTATGACAGGCATATAGGCATGAACCTACTAGCCACGGGTTGTAGAAAGTACTGTGGGACACGCAAGAGTGGATCTTGAGCAGGTTTTGTTTTGTGAAATGGTGTGCGTGATCAACTTAGGTTTCTCTCGTAGTGACTCGGACCTCTCGGCCACCTCGTACCGATGACTTTGTCTGGACAGGATAGCCGCCGCACAGCAACTGAACGTTGCTTCCTGGGAATGTGCAAGAGAGAGAGAGATAGAGTTCTCAGGTTGAGGGTGCTTACACTCGTAACAAGGCCACTGCAAATCCAAACCGATAGACAGCGGAGTGCAATTCATAGGGCGCAGGAACTGTCGGGAATCACTGGTTGACTAGAGTATTGCGATTCTTGGGGATCAGAATGAATTTGGTATCATAATTTCCAGGTGGTGGAGTTACTTACATTGGAGGTGGCAGGTAGCTAAGCGGACTTCATTACGCTACGTGCGCATTAATGTTTGAGTTGTTGTTTCTTGGCAGGTTTTCAAGTCGGAAGTAGACAATAATCTAGGGGCGTCGTTTGTGATCCTAGGCTTGTTGGCGAGCGTGCCGGAGGTGGACCAAGCAATGTGGGTGGCATTTACGGATCAAACATTGTTCCTGAGGCCGCATGTGAGAACCCTGGCCTACTGCTTACGCGTGACGCAAGAGCAGAGGGCGGACTTTGAGCGGCGGTACAATGGCACCATCTACATTCGAGAAAATTCGACGCAGGTGCCGCAGAGGGTGGAGCCGGAGTACGCGCCCGTCATCCTCCAAGCCGCCGTTCAAAACACGTCGTTCCTCTTAGACGCCTATTCCTTGCCCATCCTGAAAATTTCCATGGTGCAGGCCCGGGACTCGGGCAATTTTTCCCTGTCGGCGCCCTATAATAACCCTAGTGGGTGGCGCATGGCATCGTTTCTGCCTTACTACGGCGACTTGGACCCCACCTTCTTGAAAACGGTGGATGTCAGGAGGGCTGCTTTTATAGGCTACGTCGTCACTGTTCTTAATGTTGAGGAGGTTTTCGGGGACGTCATCTCCAGGTTGGTATCACAATCCAGTGGTTGTTTTTTCTCGTTCCCCTGCGACTGCCACAACCATTTTGCAATTGAGGGCAGCCTTTTTGTTTGTGGTTTCAAGGGCACGTGTAGGTGGAGCTTTTGGTGGCCTTTTTATCCTCTATTTCGTGCCATTTTGCAATGGAATTTACTGTTCATTGAATTGTGGCGAATGGAGCTTTTAGCTTAACGTCTTCTGTCATGTAGGTTGGAGTCGCTCTATTGTCATTCTTGACGTTGTGTCGGTTTAAATTATCATAATACGGTTGATTTCAGGAGCCGGATGATGATATTTGTAATTACAGGTTCAATGACAAAGACATAGAGATCAGCGCTATCGCCAGAGTGGATCCTGCTGTAGAGCTTAATTCGTATTACAACTGTACCCCCGATCAGAACCCTTGTGAAGTTCGTTTCTTCGGGAACCGCACAAAATCCAAGGCTGCCGACACAGTGAGTGTGGTGTTCAAGTATGGGACCCAGAATATTGAGTTCCAGTGCTGGTATACGTCCAACATTCAGTTGCATGTTCTGCGGGACATGATCGCCTGGCCTTTGCTGATGTTGGCCGTGGTGGTCTTCTGCACCATTGCTGTGTACCTCGTGCTCAAGCGAATGTCGACAGCTGAAAAGGATGTGGACGAAAGGGAAAAGATTCATGCCAAACTTCGAGAGGCCAAAGTGATCGCGGAGGCTGCTGACACCGCCAAGTCCAGTTTCCTTGCCACCGTTTCTCACGAGATCAGGTAATTGCTCCGATACCCTCATTGAAACCGTGTGATGTTTCGACTTCTGAAATGTGTTGTTTTGATTCACTTTGGCACGAAGGGACAGTATGTCTGGTTGACTCCTTTTTTCTTATGTCTTCAGGACTCCTATGAACGGTGTGATAGGAATGACCAACTTATTAATGGGAACGGATCTGACTCCCCAGCAGCTCGAATACGTGAAGATTGCCCAGGCTAGTGGTAACGCCTTAGTGTAAGTCTTCCTATCCCCTTGGTAGAGAATGGCTGTGCATTTTGAATATGATGAGGAGCCTGGGCACTCACGAATTTTGAAATTGTTAATAGAGTGGCACAGATAGTGAAAAATGGGAGAAGTTGCGTGGGTAATGCAGGGCCTTGATCAGTGACGTCCTGGACCTGTCAAAGATCGAGGCAGGGAGGATGGAGATAGAAACGGTGCCGTTTGATGTGCGGGAGGAGTTGGACAACATCTTGTCGCTTTTCGAGGAGAAGGTGCATCAGAAGAAGCTGGAAATTTCAGCTCTGGTGCACGACACGGTGCCGCAGTGGATGTACGGGGACCCTGGAAGACTGCGTCAAGTGTTGATCAACCTGGTGGGCAACGCCATCAAGTTCACCAAGCAGGGGACCATCTTTCTGTGTGTGAGGCTGGTGGACCCCGTCTTCTACGACACCGTCTCTCCCGCCACCACGCAGCAATTCTTTGACCTGGTGGACACCAAGCGGCTGGACACGATTCCCGAGTTGGTAGACTTGGCGGCTGTGGACACCCAGCATGACATCAGTGTGAAGGGAGCCATAGCTGTCCGGAGCACGTTATTCCGGGCGCGGTATCCTCACATGGCACCTCCACGGTTGAGCATGACCACTCCTCCTCTGAGTACTCCAGCGTGTGTGACTGCGTGGCGGAGCTGGAAGCCCGTCGGTGGTTTGGACTTCGACGATGTCACTTGCATCATCTCCATTGAGGATTCAGGAATCGGGATCCCCAAGTACATGCAGACCCGGCTTTTTGAGCCTTTTGTGCAAGCAGATAGCAGCACTTCCAGAGAGTATGGCGGTACTGGTATCGGTTTGTCTATTTGCCAGGTAGCTCCTGCATTCGTCTCAGCTTGCTCATTAAAACCTAATGGCGACGTAAAAGAGTACCAGGGAATGCAATGTTCGGATAGCGCATGCAGAAGTTACAAGTGTTGAAATCTCGATTTGTAAGGTGGCTTAGAATAGTCACTGACTATTTCTGGAGTGTTTCTAGGGTGGAGTTGCATTCGAAACCTCATTGAGCATGTTAAATACTTAGTAATTATTATGTTGATTGGGTGGTTTTTTAAGTTCTAGGGTTCGAGGGTTTTTGTCTTACAGTGACTATTTTTGTCTTATCGTGTACTGTGTTTTCATGAACGGTGGATTTGCAGAAGCTGGTACGGTTAACGAGAGGAGATATCATTGTTGAAAGCGAACCGGGAGAGGGAAGTGTGTTCAAGTTCTCTTTGGTGTTGCCAACGTCAGGGCAAAGGGGTGATTTACAGAAGCTGGCTCGTGCTATGAGGCGCACGTCATCAGGCTTAGGAGACGAACGGCTCCGCGGAATCAGGGTTCTTCTGGTGGATGCAAATCTTGTGCGACAGGTAAAATTTTGCAAGCTTTTTACTCAATCAATTCTAGTCACCCAGAAGTATGGAGGGAGGACATCTGGACCGAGCACGAGTTGAGGTTCATCCACGTAATATGCAAACACTACTTTTGTTGAGCACCCTTTACAATCGGCATGAAGAGACACTCGTTGAGCTTATTCTCTCAGTGTGCTTTGATTCGCTTGCTAGCTCTTCCGCAGAGATACCTGTGATTCTTGCTCTTATCTCTTATCAAATTAGGTGTACGCGCCTCTGATTAATCTACTTGGAACTTGAGCAGGAAGTTGCTGCAACATATTTGCGAAGAGTCGGAGCTCTTGTTGAGTACGCGGAGCAAGTGGGCATCGCTCTGGAAATGTTAGCAAGGTAAAAGCTTCACTGTTACTTCAGCCATCTTGAGAGTTACAGAATTCATTTTGTTTTATCTGGAGGCTGTGCGATCATTTGTTTAGGATTATCCGCCTTATTCAACGAGGAGGACGACGTTTTTATTGGTGCAGGATTGACGGACCCCCGTTCCAAGCGGTAATTGTGGATCTGCAAGGGATGGACCATGCATCATCGATTCAGTTTGTGCAACAATTGAAGGAGCCAAGATTCAATAATGTTCCCGTATTGGCTCTTTCTATCCCCCCTGATAGCACGTCGCAGAGTGAGCTACATGAAGCCGGTTATTTACACATAGTTCACAAGCCACTGCGATGTACAACGTTGATATCAGGGTTACTGCAGTCTCTTGGCTTGCAAGTCACGAATCCGTCCCGGAAGCAGAATGCTAATGAGAAGATGCTTGCTGGCAAGCGACTGCTTGTGGTGGACGACAACATGGTGAACAGGAGAGTGGCGAGCTCAATGCTGCAACGCTATAGTGCGATGGTCGACACTGTGAATGGTGGAAAACAGGCCATTGCTGCTGTTAAGAAGCGAGAAGATGATGAGCAGTTCGACATGATCTTGATGGACATCCAAATGCCAGAGGTACAATCATCGAGATTTTCACTTGGTTAAGAAATTCCGTAGCACAAAGTACTATCTGTTTCATTGCGACCATTTAGGAGGGCGACTCTGGAATGAACAGATCAAAATTTCTATTCTAGTCTCAAAGCAGGATATTGTAGATCACTATATCTGTTAGTAAGCAGCCCAATTTTCTTCCAAAGAGCAGTTTCCTTGCGCGTTGCTCATGTTCCAAGCTGCTAACTCCAACGAAATTGTATGAATGAGATGGTAACAGGGGTCACGATTAACCGTGTTGTTTGCTTATTGCAGATGGACGGGTACGAAGCTACACGGCAAATCAGGAGGTGGGAAGTCGACAGGTGCGAGCAGTGTCGAGCTATGGAAAAGATTGAATACGACTACGCGGAAATCAAAGAGTGTCCGCATCGCCGAATACCCATAGTGGCCGTCACAGCCGACGTTATGAAGGGAACACACGAGTTGTGTTTCGGTGCCGGCATGGACGACTACATTCCCAAGGTAAGCAACTGTCTAGACTGCTGGAATCATAATCAAACTCTTTGAAAGCGCCCATCGTCTTTTCGCACCCGCACCTCCACAGCTTCTGATGTGACAATGTTGTTGTGCCAGCCTCTTGATCAGAAACAGTTGCAGTTACTTCTAGAAAGGTTCCTGGAGCGCAGACTCGTCAATGCGCCAGGTAGTGCACCAGGATCATCCGCCAAATAAGTTGCTGAAGTGCAGATCCGAGGAGCTGGAGTCATGGCAAGGGAACCCAACAGGTGACTGCTTGAACTCGTGTTGGAGTTTCGGAACTTCGTGTCACGGCTTTGTTTTGTCATGTTTCTAACGGGAGCGTTGTGTGCAGAGTTGCGGTTCTTCCACTACACTTCAAGTGACATCATGAAGACGTGTTCACCCTCCCTGAGTACAACTGGTAGTAATGATTTTCAGCTCTTGTTATGCAATTATAGCAGCTGCAGTAGCCAGTATGGCGATGGGAAGTGGTCCAGTCATTTCAGCAACCTTCTCTCTATGGTGGATGAAGTTGATTTAGTTTAAGTTGGAGTCTAACTTGCCGGCCTGCTTTCACCAAGTAAGTTGCAGAGCTTGTATATACACATCTTGTAGTCTAGAACTGAGTCAGGCGCATTTGTGTTGGGACGTCCACATTGGACAGTCTCTAAAATAACCAGCATCGTAGGACCCGCCATTTTTATTGCGGATTTTAGAGACTGTCCATGGTATGCTTATATTCCGTGATTTCGATCAATCACACACGGTGAATCAGAATGGAAGAGTGTCCGAGTATGTGTGCCTCTGGATGTTGTCTTCATGCTAGTTTTCTCTGAGAGGCCCTTTCATGTTTTATTGTAGTAAGTTCACGTGATGTGGCAAACCACAAGTGCCATCATGATGTGATACGTTGTATCATGCCTACATTTCTAAAAAAACAATTCAGTAAGAACACATGATTTTATACAAGACAGATTTGTGTCAAAAGTCATGCATACATGTGATGTTTTGTTACTTGCATCACATTTACACAGGGCCTAAGATCAATTCACAGAAGTTAGAGGAGATGGATAAGATCAATATAGGCCAAGAGAGTTGGTAACACTACTATAATTTTCAAGTACATAAGGGTTGTCAACAAGTGTCACATATGTTAATTGTGAACAGTAAGACTAATTTTCACACGCCACCATGTTCGATAAATCATAACACTAGATTTGAGAATATGCAAACTTTCTTGCGAGTGGAAGAATTCAGTGGAATGGGTGGAATTGGTGATTTGGAGAAAAGACAAGGGACAATGATTGCAATGGTGGCTCAAAGTGACACTAATCTCAAGTGTGATTTCTCAAAAGTTACCCGTCACAGTAATCTCCACGTAACACTAATTAACAACTCTTGTGTAGTGCATCTCTGGTTTGGGTGTAGCTGTGAGCATACACGTCATTAAAGGAAGTAGTTGAGTTTAGGGACGTTTGCAAAGGTCTTAGTCTTAGCCTATAAATTTCAAATAAATAAAAGATGCAATTTATGCTATTTTGGAATGATATTTGATCGTTTTTTGTTGGAGTGGCATCTCTCACAAATGACTATGTTGTTGTCGACACTTTACTCGGCGATCCCTTTGTTGTAATCCGCCACCAAATAGTAAGTTAGATTTCAAGCACGATTGTTCAAAGCAAGATTATGGCAAACGTAAGGTGCCGAATGCAATGTGAGACGATGATGCAATGCAATCAAAGAATAACCCATGAATCCCCAGTCTAGTGTAGGAGTTGCAAGTGTCGAAAAGTGAGTATCTACAAATAGTAATAGCGGCAACGTAATCTTCCTTGCCCGGATCCACTTTGACATCAAGACTATTAACTTTGTTTGTCTACTGCAAGGAACAAATATGAATATACTCAAGGAACACATTGGACCTAAAATGCCAAACCTCAACCTTAGAAATGCAAACAGATTTGGATTTGGCATATAAAATATTGCAAACTTACTGCATGGTGCTCACTGAGAACTCCAAACATGATGCTTAGTGAGCAGTCTCACGAAATGGAGTGGCCTAGTACACATTTACATGCAATATACTCACTCTTGTATAGTAAAACCTACAACGTACTGGTGTATATTCCTTCGACAAGAAAATTGTCAATTACGTATACAAGATTGCCCTTCTACTCCCTTCACTTTAGAATGAACAAGAAAGACAAAGAATCTAAGACAAATGAATGAGCACTTCACTTCCTTGAAACGTTCTATGTAGTCCATAAATCTCCATGAAATCCTTCAACACATCAAGACCTCATATCATAATACTGTTTACTCCAACATGTACTACACTGAAATGCACTATGTTGCTACTGCAAGATTGTCACTTTGAGAAGCATCGATTGATATTGTGAACAAATTACTCAACAAACAGAAATTTATATGTTTGAAACTATTTACTGTGCAATCAGATATCATGAGAGGGTTCAGATCGGGCAAGATTTGAAGGTTTATCCACTTGGGCCTTCCTCCCTCTCAATATTCACGCTTCGCAGTTTGATCCTCTATCTAATTTCATGTCCGAAGTTCTAGAATGTAGTCATTGAATGTGGTCATTGAATATCTGCACCTGGAATTATGAGCTTGTCAACTAAAGTGATTGAAAAGGAATGCATTCGTTTTTGGTGACGGTTCAGCCTCAGGTGACACCACAAAAGTTGGCTGCAATGAAGGCTTGGCACATACCTTTCCAGGAGAGCATGGAAAGAGAAAAAAAAAAGAGAGAAAGTAGGCATCATCGTCAGCCCTAGACAGAGCCACCGATCAGGCTTGTGCAAGGACCTGCAATCAACTGATGTCATCACTGACTCCCATCCCAAGAGAGACTGGCGAATAGAGTTCCAACGATTCACAGCAAAAGAAACACGGCTTATGTCACTTGAGTGCCAACAATGGTTGGCAGCTTTAGTTGAGAAATCAGAGGTCAAAAGATTCCTCCTGTTCACAAATCGTAGCTGTTGAATGACATACAGACGAAGCAGGCCCCATTCTCAGAGCTGCTCTGTATCACTCACTACGTCAGCTCTTGCAAAAATTCACTACTACTACACAGTAAGCTTACTTACACATGATGGCGCAGCTTATAGAATTAATATACACTAAGCACTAGAGCTACTGGGGACGATGGTTATTTCTTCGGGACGATCAGTGACAACTACCCTCAGGATTCCTGGCGCTTCCGATGCCTAATTACTCTAGTGATTTGAAGACGGTCAATGATATGCTATACAACCTAGTGGAGTTGATTGGCTCGTCAAGCTCTCATCGGACTCATGTCCATCGGGTAACTTCCCAACACCCGTAAGAAGGTGGCAAATTCCTGTAGATGGCCCAACGCATTCTGAGCGCGCACATCCGCCATGGATGCCTCGAAGTCGATGTAAAAGAGGTAATCGAAGTACTTGGCGGTGCCATTGTTGCTGTCGTCCACGACACGCAGCGGGCGCTTGCGCTGCGGCCGGCTCTCAATCTTGGTCAAATTGAGGTCCCGCAGCGCGAAGACCGACAACGCCTTGAAAAGCACTCCGGGTCCCTCCTCCAGCGTGAACACTATGCTGGTCTTGAACTTGCGGTCCGTGCGCGGGATGATGGGCTCTCTGGCCAACATGAGGAAGCGCGTGACGTTGTCCAGATCGTCCTGGATCCCATCCATCAGGATTTCTAGCCCGTAAATCTCCGCCGCGCGTGCGCTCGCCACGGCGCCTGTATCCCGCAGGTTGTGCGCGGCTATGAACTGCGCTGCGCCCGCCGTGTCGTCAACCGCCTCGCGCGTCACACCTAGCTTTGTCAGCGTCTGCTCGCACTGAGCTAGCGCCTGCGGGTGACTCACCACGCGCAAAAGCTCCTCTTTTTTCACGCCCGGCATACCCATCAGACAGTGGTGGACCGCCAGCTGAACCTCACCCACAATGTGCAACCGGTGGCGCAACAGAAGGTCGTAATTGCGGTGAATGGATCCGCCGAGCGAGTTCTCCACGGGCAAGACGGCACGGTCTACCAGCCAAAGCTCAACGGCGGAGAAGGCGGCCTCAAACTGCTCGCAGGGGACTGCCTCGCATCGCGGGTACGCCTTAGCCGCGGCTGCTTCGCTGTACGCGCCAGGCACACCCTGATACGCCACGCGCAGATCCGAGGTTTCTCGCGGCGGGAGAGTCAGTTCGCTAATGGACAACGGCTTGGGCAGGTGGAGGCTCACCAAATGGTTGGTGGGCACCTCCACCGCTGAGGCTTGCATGCTCAATGCCTCCTTCTCCTGCACCTGAAGGCCAGTCATCTCTTCCTTCCCCGCGGCACCATTCTGAGTCACTTTCTGCAAGAATGCGTTCGACGCGGGCCAGGAACTCGACGAAGCGCGCACCGCTATCAATCCCCGGCCCGGCTCCGCCTTCCTCCGCACCCACACCTTGAGCAAGGCGGGCTTACCCCAGCCCTCTCTGGACACGGCCATGTCTCCAAACATGGGCGACGAGAGGCAGGAGGCGCGATCGCCAGGGCATACGCGCAACGCCATCGCGGCCCCAACAGAAAGTCACCCCAAAACCTAGACCCAAAATGCAAATGGCCACACAAATTGTCAAGCTAAATATCCTGCGCACAAGAGGACGGTAGAGGGAATGGAGGCACTAGAGAGATGGGGGAGGAGAAGTGAGCATGGCAAGGTGAATGCGAGGGCAATGGCGATCGGGGGCAATGAAGGGAGGGAATGATGGGATAGCAGAGGGAAGGGGGACGTGGTCAATAGGCAGAGGCGGGGCTGCGGGGCGAATGCTGCACGGGGGCTGCGCGTATAAAAGTGGCAGCTGCATCTTGAAAAAGGCCTCGCGAAATCCAGTTTCGCTGCTCGCAGGTCAACAGGGTGGACCACTTTTCTCAACTTCCACTAACCGCAACTCCTCCCTCGTACCACCCACAGCCCCACCCCCCTGCTCATCTGGAACCTATTGTTGAACTTGGGGGACCCGCTGCTCCTGCTTCAATCCTCGTCGCCACAAAAGTGCACTCGCCGTAGCCCCTCCGGTACGCGTACCACGTGACAAATCTTGCACTTGCCAAGTTGATGACCTCGTTGTAATGTATGATGCTCCACTCGGCACCCACACCTATTTTAGATTGGCAAGCTCATGGGAGAATTGAGTTGAATGTACACAAGTTATGAATTTTGGAAATGAGAGTGGTATGTATACTGTAGGTATATAAAAAGTTGATGTTGGAAGCTACTATGTACGTCTTGCTTGGATGCCCTTAGTGTGCGGTTTTGAATGTTGTGTGGTCGTCGAGCATCCTCCTTTATTGGTGCCCACAATGTACTTGGAGATAGCACATCAAGGCTAGTGTAAGAGCAAGTTTAATGCATAATAAAAAATTCTCTAAGACCAAGCATAAATGATTCAATTTGGTTGAGCTCATGAAGGATTGGAGGTTGAAGCAAATGGATCATATCAACATGTGACCAATATAGTTTAGAAAAGAGGTAAGTTATTGCTTCTCAAGGAGCAAATTAGACAAATGAACAAGGCTACTTGTAAAACCTCAAAGGAGGAGAGCTTGTGGTAGAGCGGCAAGACCACAAGTTTCACTTGAGAAAAACAACAATGCATTGAAGCCCCTAAGCTTCTTGCTCAAAACATGCAAGTGCAATTGACCACCAATGTTTTTGAAAGTGCACATTACTAATGCTCCAAGGCCACTTTCCATAAAATCGAGAACTTTGAATCTACTTCATGGCCAACATAAATAGAGTGTTTATATGACCATTATTTTAATATGTATGCGTGGAGGTCTCACCACCAATGGTGAGAGTGCTAACCCCTCTTGGGGTGAATACTATGCTAATTTCTTTGAACAAAGTACACAACTACATCTTACTCTCCATGCATTCTGGTCTTAAATTTGATGTTCTAGATACCATGGCTAAATCAAGTGATCAATACCCTAATTTGTCAAAAAAAAATAAAATTGCCATGCCACACACACACACACACACACACACACACACACACACACACACACATATATATATATATATATATATATATATATATATATATATATATATATATATATATATATATATATATATATATATATATATATATATATATATATATATATATTCAAAGATTTATGATGAAA
This sequence comes from Bryum argenteum, assembly GCA_037043015.1. Lineage (NCBI taxonomy): Eukaryota > Viridiplantae > Streptophyta > Bryopsida > Bryales > Bryaceae > Bryum > Bryum argenteum. Next base: position 30,204,757 of record CM073323.1, read on the forward strand.
AAACAAATCTTGAATAAGTTAGCAATATTTTTTAACTTAGGCCCTCTTTACATTAGAGTTGAGAAGCCAAGAGGGGGGTGATTTTAACTAATGGGAGGCCTAGGAAACAATGAAGAGAGTCCTTACACAAGTAAATTTTAGTCCAAGGAGAAAGGGAGCCAAAAAAGACATGGCAAGCACTTTTTGCCTTAGTGACACAAAACTTGCTTTTCTTGACGACGTTTGGCCGGAGACTTCTCGTTTCTTACGTGAAGAGGGGCTTACTCTGAGAACATGAGCTCCCTTCTCAAATCGAAAGAACCTGCACACCAAGGTCATCCACACATTGACTTGGATAATTATACCACTTTGTTGACTCCAGACGATCCCTGGTCTTCCATATGCAGTGGAACTAACAGTTATACTTGGGAAGCCAGGTCACAGGAAGCTGGTTTGTTACAGGCAGTAACTTTTTTTACTCACAACTCTTGCGTCACATGAAAATCATGTCACTAAAGAGTCCGTTAGGATGTTGGATGGTCTCATTCTTCTTGCCTTTGTGGCAAAGTTGAAAGGTATTTATTTTTACATGGAACTCAGACCTAATGTGTTTACGAGTATATACAAAGTTTTATTTATGTGCAATATTGACATTATTATGACTCTTTTTCAAACATGTAGTTCGCAAGACTGCTAGAATCACTCTCCCACAGTAGTGCGAAGAAGAAGAATACCAGACCCGTAAGGGTTGGCGTGAATAAAGTGTCCGTTCGACCTACCCTTGATGATATGCCCATAGGACCTAACAACACTGGTATAGGACTACTAGCCCCTCTCAGGGTGAACACTTAGTAGTGCACACTAAAAGGATTGTCATTGGGTTCATTCATATAATTATACTTTTAGTTTTCGAATGGTTATATACAAGGTATATAAGTTTTTCCAAACCTTCACTATGTGATATACCTACTATCATAGTGTCATAGTATGCATGCATTTAGTATCGTAGTGCTTTTAGAATATAATATTAGTTCCACGATATTGGTGAAACAATTCTTCATGGTTGATGTGATATATATTGACCTTTCCCTAAGTAGATTCAAGCCAACCGATGGGAAAAACATGGTGAGACAAAGGACTATAGTAGTTATTGCATGAGCCAAACTAGTGTTTATCATTTTCAAGAATGTGATATCATTGTAAGGCCTGCTTTACATTACAAACAAGAAGCCTCCGCCCAAACTCCACTTGGGCCGTGGCGCATACTTGAGAGGTCAATGTTTGAGAAGCCATGGCCTTTGGATGTAGTATAAAGTGAGAGAAGGACATTTTAAAAAGTAATAAGTGATTGAAGGAGGTCTTTTAGACCAATGGTCCCTATATTTATAGTAAGACCCACCTCATTAAGATAGGCCTAACTACAATTTTAGGGACCCTCATCATTGTGCACTTTTGTTGCCAAGGAGTACAAAAGTATTGTTCACGTCATTCTTCCCTCCTCTTGTCCTTTGAACTCAAAATTGCAAATGTAAAACCTCATTTCCTTGACTTCCTAGGCCTTCTATTGGCTCACATGTATTTTCTCTTCACTTCTCACTTTTAGTGTATTGTGCCCCTAAGCCATACTTCCCGGTTGTCTAGTAGGTTCTCTCAAATCTATTCAAGAGGTAAATTCTAGGGAGCCTACTCAATAATTAGAATGGGACAAAGGGAGTACATGATAGAACATTTTATCTACATCCTAGCTTGTGGTGGAATTTGAAAGAAATTGTGACATCATGTCATCTTGACCCCTAAAGGAGAAGCTCTACTATGACTTCGAGACGGCCACATCTGAAATCCGTGAGCATGGTTTCTTTCAATTTGCTATTGGGAAATCCATCCACACGATCTTGTTTAGAACAATTCATTAGTCTACCCACCAATCTTTAAGAGATTTCATGGTGCGTCTCTTGAGTTATATTTAGTCAAAGTTTCTATTTCTGCAAAATAAAATTAAATTTGTGGTCGATTGTGGTGGCTTTTGACTTTAGAGGTTAATTGACATAGAGTGATGTGCACGGGTCAAACTTTTACACAGAAAATATATTTCTGAGGCTACATTGTCCCAATTTGACCAAGAGATAGGATACTTTCTCTAACAATCAAATGAACGTTGTTGTAAGAAGTTGCAAGAATCTCAATGTGATTTTACCTCCAAACATTCGTTTTTGAGAGGTAGGTATTCCACACATACTTACGATAGTAAGAGCGTCTCCAGCGGTGACTCTGGGAAGCCAGAAAAACGGCCACCTGCTGCTAACCTCCGAAAGTGGAATCGCACCGTTCACTCTGCAACGGTAGCGTAGAAGTCGGGCTCGGCCAAGTAGGCCCAGGGCACGGCCAAATCTCATGATATACAGAGCTCTGTACACCGCACTTGAGAGCTGGTCAAAGCGAATCTTCTTGGCTTTTGCAACTTTTTGGGAAGAATGGCGGGAAGTGGGAGAGCTTCGTCGCAGGCTACACCTCTCACGTTGACGCTCACGAGAGCCACCGCTGGGTGTGGTGCCACTAGACCGACTTTTCTGCGCTCTGGCAGATTCCCCAAGCTTGCCCAAAGCCTCTGCCAGAGTCATTTGGCAGAGTCTCCGTTGGAGATGCTCTAAGCAATGTAATAGTGTTGGAATGACGAAGGAACTGTAGCAAGGAAGTGAGACTTTAGAAATTTTCAAAGCAGACACTTTGACTGAGTGCAACTCTGAAAATCCATGTCTACTTACCGAAAGCTCAATACTTCGTTGCCAGGAAGGCTTCAGGAAGCTTTCCGATTCCAAGGTCAATGAAAAATGCTGCGTGCTCGCATAAAATATCAGCAAAGGCAGAGCCGGTATCTAGTATTATTCGGTATCATGCTCCAAACGGAACAAACACTAGACACCTCTCCTTTGTATCCAATCAAGAGGAAGATTTCAACTTTTCAATTATGAAATCCAATGTACTCCCTATGTCCCATTATAATTCTTCAGTAGATGCTCTCAAATTCATTTCTTGAGTTATATAGACTTGAGAGAACCTAATAATGGGACACGGGGAGTACATAGTAGCTATGTTTTAGTTGAAATTAGAGTGTTTGATTTAAGGTGAGCTTCTATTCATTTAATTTTATGGAATATAATAGTTGTCAAAATTCATAATACTTGAGGGAAGCCCTTCTTAGTGCTTTGCCAATCCATGAAAAAAATAAATCGTGTACAAGTTTTAGTAGGAATTCTCCACAACAAAACCTTGTCAATTATGGAGTATGATACCTTAACCCATTGTAGAAAGATAGATATAGAAATGCTGATAATCCCTTACAATGTCTTTTTAGAGGTGTTGTAAGAAATATGTGTCTTTACATTTTGAACATTGATTTGAAAATAGTCTAACGTCATTATTAAAATTGTTATTACAGTGTGTAAGTTTGAGGCGCATTACACTATGGACCAATAGCCATAATCATGGAATTCTAAAATATGTGATTGGCCAATAATTACAATGGTCTTGGTCCCATTTGACTTTAAGAAAAAGAGAATGATTATAAACTTTGAGGTCCCCAAAGTATGCTAATTTCTCCAAAGTAGATAATGTTATCATGGTCTCCTAGAATATCGTTGAGTCGAAGCAAATGCCCTGACCCAAATGTATTTCAAGAGATAATGAGGCTCAAAATCATTGATTGAGCTATTGCTCATTTAATTTGAGAGAAAGGAGGAAGAAGTGAAGAGGTACATGAGAGAATGATGAGGATTTATATTAGGATTTAATTTAACATTGGATAATGATTTTTAATTTCTTGGTCATGGTTCTTGATCCATATGCAAAACACCCCTAAATTAATATTTATTTCTTTGATCACTCTATCCACATAATTTTCATCTTTTTCTATCTCTATCTTTCATTCTCAACCAAGGCGCCAATTTAGGAGAACGAAGGTTGTACGTTGCCTCCGTACTTATTCGTAATCTCAATGTCCAAGCACATGCACTTGGCCTGAAATTTCAGGCCAGCTTACATGCGTAGAAATGTTCACATGCGTAGAAATGTTCACGCATTGGACATTTCTCGACCATAATGGGACTTTCCGACAGAAAAAGGGTTAAAGATCACAACATGACAAAAATTTCTCAGGCATGCAGATAGTTGAGATGAGCAGATCGGTCACTGAACGTCACTTGCTTCCCTTTGCGAGTGCCCAAAGCCAGACATGATGTTGTTTCTCCATCCCTCGCACGTCACTCTTTGTTGACTGCTGGACACGAGACGACGGACTGCACTTGCTTTTCAGACTTACGCGTAATTCCAGGAGTAGAAAACAATCATATGCTCTGCTCCACTTCTGTTGGCCGGTTCCACCTCCGATACCATGCACATACTCGATGTAGGGGAAAGCCCATTCGGTGACTGTTTCCCGTCAAAAGAGGCTGCCAAGGTTTTGACTGCTCACGTACATTGCGTACAAGAGAGTCGGCGCATACACGCACGTATCTGCTCAGCACAGAGTCACACTTGTACACACAATTTTGAGGGACTGGCACGAGCTCCGGACATAGTTTTCATTGCGTAGACTCTAAGCCCTTGCATGTCGGGATCCTGGACATAGAATAGAATCTGTTGATCATGGTCAACAACCCATTTCAACGAAGGATATGGCGTCAGGAATGTGCATTGAGAAAGGAAAGGTCTTTGCGATCAATCTCAGTCTCTCTGATTGGCCATATTCAAGTGCCAATTCAGTGCTGTGGAGTAAGATAGTTGCCGCTCACGCTTCCTCTCCCTCACTGTCTGCTTCGGATTCCACCATACCCACCTTTGATTACGCAATCATCCCCCAAGTCGATGCTACATGTGAAAAAAAACATTGAGGTTCTCCTCGAATATAAAGAGTCGGTAGTGAAAGACGCTAAAGAGTGTCGATGCTTGTCACGTGTTTGATGCCTCAGTATCAGCATACCACATTTGCAACATGTTCTGCTTGGTACTTGCCGCACGTTTTTATATTAACTCAAAAGAGAGACGCTTAAGACAGTAGCCAGTGCAGCTTTTTGAAGAGTCTGATGTGTGAGATCGTCTAGCACCTTCTTGCATTTCTAGGTATGCGAGCCGATTGCCATCAACTTGAGACTTTCACTCTGAATGATTTTGTGCCTTGGTAAGTATCTAGCTCTGTCTCTTCAGGTTATTTCATTGTATGGGACCTATTGGAACAATGTATGCTTAGTGTTGAATTTGTTGTAACGACATGTTTCGGATGGCAAAAAAATTGTGGTACTTGATGAAGATACAAGTCATTGTATCAGTGCCAAGTTCGTATATTTTGCCAAATTCTCAACAACATCGATACCATTCTACTGGAGGAGGCTCACCTCAGAAGTGATAATTTTCCTTAGAAGTGATAATTTTCCTTAAAAGTGATAATTTTCACGGAGTTTGAAATATATATTTCTGTCTTTTGTGTCGGTAAGTCGGGAAGTAATCACGCTCATTAGATTGGAACATTCTTTCACTCCGTAATGAAAGAGGATAGTGAACACTGGGTCCAGTAACCCCAAGCTTTGACACGGCATTGAGCATACTTGAATGCATTCAGTTGCCCATAAATTACACAACCAACTAGCTGCCGTATATACGTCATAAAACCTTGTTATTCTTGTAGTGTTGGTGCACAATGTTATTGTCCTCATTGCAACATTTTGTGTATTGTTTTGGAGGAATTTTAGTGAAATTTATCACATTGTTGAAACTTTGGAAATATGGTTCGAAACATTGTCAGGATATTATTCTCTTCTTAATAAGAAACATACACAACTAAAGTTCTTAGCCATTCCAAACAAGTGTGACTCTAGCAATGTTGATTGCAAGTAGACTATATGTTTTGTGGTACTATGTACTTAATCATATAAAGCCATACACAACATATATTGCACTATGTATAACAAAAATGATACATTATGTATCGTGTGACATGCTTATTGTATCACATATGTCTAACATTAACCTCAAAATCGAGAAAAATAATTTAGAGTTAAAACTTCTTAATGCTGAAAAATATGAGGCGATTCTTTGAGATGTTAAAATTTTATACACACTATAAACCAAAGTGCTGATTTTTAGGGATTCTAAATTACTGAAATTTGTAGTCCTACATCAAAATAAAAATATTAGAAAGATCTTGCAAAAATAACTCTTGTCTTGTTGTTGAAACTCCAAGACTCAATCATCCCATTTGGATGTCAATGTGTTACGATTGATACACCTCATGTTGTAACCACGAATGTTTAGTGATGTTTGTTAGGTTAACTACATGGCAAATGATATACTCCGATGGACCTAAGATATTTATTTTACTTCTCAACAAACCTAAGATATTTATTTTACTTCTCAACAAACCTAAGATATTTATTTTACTTCTCGATGAACATAAACAACCAATTTGTCATACTCTTTATATGCATTTAGCACAAAAAACTAAAACATGCCTTCATTCTAAACTTGAAGATGAAAATTTGCACCTATAAATTTTATTGTAAATTATCCTATCATTATCATGAAGTTTGAAGTTTATATTTTGGAGTGAAGTGATTTAAAATAATTATCCCGATCGAATTCATATGGTATGTATATAACGATATTCCTAAATTTTTTTTATCAAGTCTTATGTAGACCTGCAATATTTAAACATACTTATTATCGATTGTGAATTGTGTAATATGTAGACCTATTTGTGACTCTAATTGCAGTAGTGTTCAAAAACATTAAAGCGTAATTAGTGAACTCTAAAAGGGGGATTTTCCTACTGCAGAGTACACCATATGCATCATGGCTGAAGATAACTTAAAATTGGGACTTAGGACAAAAGCTAAATAGAAGGGTAGGACCCAGAGATCATATGATATCAGGACATGGCCAACTACAGTATGCTTACGTGGCAGGAGTGGTCTACGTGGCATACACGTCATCAGGGGGATTGACTTTGACTGTTGGGGCTTGACAGCATGGCAATATTGGCATTATTGGCGGGTGGTGAGGCCGCAAATGCATTGCCTAGAAGGCTGGGCTAGAATGCAGAAGGGTAGCTTGATGGAGGCCGTCACCAGCACCAGACCAGCTGCAGTTTCCGAGGTCCCAGCGGGCCAGCGGTCGAACCCCATTTGGGTGGTGGGTGGTCCGGCACCCCCTTAGAGCCCCTGCACTTTGATGCTCTGATGCGCATTGGCAGCCATGGCCAAAGCATCGGGAGGCACATCGTCTTCCTGTGCTGGGAGCAAGCACTCTAGCTCAGAGGCTTGCGACAATGGCAGCCGGGCCAGCATGGCCATCGTCATCACTGCTGTATGTTTAGCTTCATGCGTCTATGCCTTCTCGCTTGTCTTCATCACCTCTAAACCCTGCTTGCACCTCCCCTGCCGTGTCTGCGATGGCGATGGTCTTGCGCCCATGCAGCTGCAGCAGCCCTCTGTGTTGGCTCACTCATCACCTGCCCTGGAGCCTGCTGCGTGGACGCCGCGCAACACCAGCTTGGCCCACATTGTATTCGGCATTGCGGCGTCTGCGAATCTCTGGAAATCCCGCAAGCATTACGTGCAGGAATGGTGGAAACCCGGCCAGATGCGTGGCTACGTCTGGCTGGAGAAGCCTGTGGTGAACGAGACTGGGTGGGGCGTTGATGTCCCTCTCTGTCAGATCTCCGCCAACACTTCCCAGTTCCAGTACACGCACAAGGTGGGCAGCCGCTCTGCCATTCGTCTCGCTCGCATCGTCACGGAGATGTACAGGTCAGTGATGCTCTCTCTACTTCCCCAAATCTTAGCGGCCGTCAGCTAGCTCCTAACTAGTACCGTATCCAATGTGTGCCTGTAGCAACCTATTTCTGGACTTGCATGCATTGTGGCGAATCCTGCATGTCCTGGCTCTAGATAGCCATTAGTCTAACTTTCGTGCAGAAATGTGTCATTGCCACAGGTTCAACCTCTCGTCCGTGGAATGGTTCGTCATGGGCGATGACGACACCATTTTCTTCACCGACAATCTGGTCCGAATGCTGTCAAAATATGACCCCACGCAGATGCACTACATTGGCAGCCAATCCGAGAGCCATCGCCAGAACACGGAGTTCTCATACGGGATGGCATTCGGTGGGGGTGGGTTTGCTATTAGCCTCCCGCTTGCACAAGCGTTGTCCAAGATGCAGGATGATTGCTTGCATAGGTACACCCTAATCTAATTTCCTATGCTCCCAAAGGGAGACCGTTCACACAGCGATCACTCTACTGCAGTCGATGATAGATAGAGTGGCAAGGGTACAGAAGCTTTCAGGTTGTCATTTTGAGAAGGTCCGAGTCTACCCCTTGAATTTTGAGTGCCCTTTCAGTCACTCTTGAACAATTTCAGTCACTCAAGAGCTGGATTGTTCACCGCCTCCTTCGGGAAGTACTTACAACTGTTGTTTGTAGTTTTGACGGTGTAGTTCTGACGTTGTAGTGCTGTCGTCTTGCTGTTGGTCAAAATTCTTCATGCCCTAGCTTGTGATTGAATTGAGTACTGGAAAAAGCCAGCAGAGTTTAGGGTTCAAGATTAGCATATAATTATACAGTATTGGTCTAAATCCTCGGATTTGCGGTTCGTCTGTGGCCAGGTATCCACAGTTGTTTGGGAGTGATGACCGAATGCACGCTTGCATAACAGAACTCGGCGTTCCCATCATCAAGAACCCGGGTTTCCATCAGGTAACATGATGAAACTCAAACAGCGTGCCTTCAGCTCCACAGAAGCGTAACGGTAGAATGGGATCACGGAGCCCCAAACTACAGTAGTAACTGATGTGTTGCCTGACTTTTCAAGTTCCGCTTTGTTTTGAGTCAATTCAAGCTTTTTTTGCAATCTTGGTCAGCGACTAATGTGTTGCTGGGATTGAGTGGATGCCAGTTCGATATTTTAGGAGATCCACTGGGGCTGATGGCTGCACACCCTTTGACACCGTTGTTATCAATCCACCACTTGGATGTGATACATCCAATATTTCCCAACATGAGCAAGGTAGGAGCAGTGCAGAGGCTGATGAAGGCAGCCAAGGTGGAGCAAGCCAGCGTGCTTCAGCAGACCATAGTCTACGGGCGACATCAGAAGTACTCATTCTCCATCTCCTCAGGCTACGTGGTGCGTGCTTATGCAGGTTTCGTGGCCCCATGGGAGCTCGAAGAGGTGCCCAGGACTTTCAGGTCGTGGTACGGTGACACCGCTCGCTCTCAATTTCCTTTCAACATCCGGGAGCTCCCTACCGACATCTGTCGAAAACCTGTCCTCTTTTATGTCAAAGACCAGGTACCCGAGCGAACTTCCCACGGATTGATAGAAACTGTCTACGTGAAAGAGGATCAATGGAAGGACCGCAACGTGACTGGGTGTGACACAAGGTTGCACCAACTGCAAACTATTCGTGTTCGAAGACATCCCCTTGATTTCTCATGGTTTGAGGTAATTCAACCTCTTCTTCTCTCTTTCGCCGATTCATTCTCGTTGACAATGAGGCGGCCAACACCGTGGTGTGTCCAAGTTTAGAGATCTTCGTTGAATGTGAAGAATTCATCTAGCTTCTCTGCCTCAGCAGATGAAGCTTCACAATCGTTACGTGGCCACAAGGCTTCCGTAAGGTGTTGTTTGTTCTTTAGAAGTTGGAAATACGTCTTGTCTGCAAATTCACGCTTCAATAAGTGTCGTCGCTGTGAGATATCAGATTAGTAGGCATGAGAGCAAAAAAGCTCAAATCAGTGATGTTCCTACTGACTATCAGAGTTGGTATGAATCGAGTGGTGAATGGAGTGGCAGCTGTGAGGCTTACCTGCAGGCTGTGCTGTTGTTGCAGGCACGGAGACTGTGCGGGAAGGTGAAATCATGGCAGAACAACTCTATTGACATTCATGTGAGAGCTTGCCATGAAGATGAGCTCATCATTGGAAGCTAAGTAATCCGCGTGTTGTTGATCCAAACTATTTTTTCTAGAAATAATTAGTGGACTTGATGTCGTAGCCGGATAGAAGCGTTACCTTGTGTCATTCTAGTGCTTGGGAAATTCTTTAATTAGCTGCTATTTAGCTGCCATTATTTTGAGGTTGTTAACTTAGACCGACTTGCTGCTACAGTAGTACAAAACAGGGATGGGAATAACCCGTAAAGGACTATGAAGCCATGATCTGGTGCTATGGAGCCAGAATCTGGTACTATGAAGCCAAAATCTGGTTTCTCCAGGTAAACTGTAATATGGGGATGAAGCCTTCATATGGAGGGATGGTTTTTCTGAGCCATGTTTGTGACAAGCATGTAACTCGAAAGCACATACACTTGATGCTAATGAAGCTTCCTATCCAAACTAATCTAATCTGCGTGGAAAAGACATAAGTTTCAAATATAGAGGAGAAATGCTGTTGGTACGACCAACTAATTTACGTTATTTTGAAGACGAACTTGTCGCGTCAGGCACCATGAGCGCAATTTCGATGAAGCCTCAGTTAAACTCGGGCCCTTCAAGAAATTTAAGAATGGGCAGATATATGTCTTCCTCACGGTGGACGCTATAATACAGGTCATAATGAGCGTAATCGGTTAGATTCACGAATGTGGCGGGCTTCTGCATTTGGGAGGCGAGGGTGCTGATACCCTGCGGAGGGGCAGTCCAATCCCTACCACCTCCTATGATAAGAATTGGCATCCGACTTGGAATCTGGCTTATATCGTAAGCAGGAGGAGTTGTTTGACCGTAAGCTTGATAGTTGCCCCGTGCTGTGCCGTAGTCATATCGCTGAAAGGTGTTTGTTCGTATCCCTGGAAATCACTCAAGAAGTTAGAAACCGATTTACAGCAGATCGGTATAATAAAAAGGCAACCTGTTCAAGCCGACAAGCAGGATTACGATGTTTGATTTTTTATTGAGTTGCACTTGGTGTCTTTAACTACATAATGGTACCTGAGGAGAAATAGGATTCGAGTGGAACAGAAAAGCCCTACAATTTTAGAGTGATTGAAAAGATACCTTGCTGCCAATGGAGAAGATTTTTGAATGATGTAGTCCCGTCCCAGCCATTGGTCATCTGAATTTGTGTTGAACCCAGGCAGCAATTCGGGCCTGCGATTAAAAAGAGCATCCACAAAATTAACTTCCTAACGGACCGGCATGCAGAGTACCTTGCGCATTAAGTTCACCTTCGGTCTTAGACCATTAATGAGAAGAGAAACTCAACATATGATGTAATTGTAGGTGCTTGATACATGGATATTACTGATGGGCGAATGTTGTACCTGATATCATACCAATCGTCAAACCGCTCAATCCTTGCCCCGAAATTGGCCCCGTTTGCGGAAATTCTCTAAGAACAGTTTCATGAATAGCGATAGTGAATCCAAATAGCAGTGTGAATCACAATATTGACTGGATGGGGACGACAGCAAGAGTCACCAGATAGAAACAAGATTGAAACAGAAATTTCGCGTTCTACATGAGAAGGGCATGGCTAGCGGGGCACTCGTATCTTGACCTTGACGACTTATTTGACATGGATATGACACTCACGAGGAATAGTTGAAAGCACCACTCTGGAATCCGGTAGCATAGTATGTCTGCAAAAGAAGCAATCACTTAGTCGTTAGCCTGCACATTGTTTCAAAAAAACATATGAGGTCTGTTGACTACATCTGCTTTATATAGCTTTATAAGTCAGTTTTTACGTGAGTTACGCCAAACAGATGTAATACAGAAGCATTCAAAGCGTCTCCGTAAGGAAGTCCACACCGTGTCAAGGGTTACTCCAAAGAAGTACGCCCACGCGTTCAGCAAGAAGGAGTTGCTATTTCCTCGGAACACAGTTGGGCCGAGGAGTGTCAAACTTCGAAGCATATGCGCAGTTTCCTTATCAGTGGCTGCTGCTGCACCAACTGTTGCGGCCTGCAAGACAGCAATGATATATCAGTTAAAGATAGTTCAGCATCTGAGGTCAGATAACCTTCAAGTCTGCCATTGATTGTAGACTACAGGTAGGATTGAGGTTTGAGGATTGACACAGTTACTACAGAGGTGGTCTAACATTTTTTTTAGTTTTAAACTGACCCAAGTTAAAGCTTACCTGTGATACTCCGATGAAGTGGATAGGTTGATCCGTCTCGGTCGAGATAAATCGAAGCTGAGCGGGGAGGTCGTATTGTGCGTGTTGCTCCCAGGTCCAGTTCCAAAACGCCTGCATATATTTGAGCGAGCACCATATATAGTCTGTAAGCACGGTGAAATATTCAATTCTTTTTTCATCGTTGTTGGAAACTCGTCAACAGAATAATCCGAACTACGGGACTGCCGTGAAAATTGTTGCAAGGATTCTAGCAAATATTACAACATGATCGACTAAAGCAGTCGTGATTCCTTGAGGAGAAATTGTTATACACTATACCAGATCGTTAGGCTTGAGTAATTATGAGATACTATACCCGATCGGTAGATTTCAGATGAGCATGACCATGGCCCCAATACGTTGCACGTTGGTGGCCAATCCACACGTCGAATCCGTCTTCTAGTAGCATAAGCGGCAGCAGATGACTAACATGTCGATCGGCATCCACGAACTGAAACCAGGAATCACCATTAAGGAACTCCATGTGCATGAGCAACACAGGGGAGCCCTTACCGGCCTGCGAAAAGGAAGGCCGCAACCAACACAAATCAGCACATATGTAAACCTCACAAATCAGCACATATGCACGAATCCCACGCAGTAATAATATCCATCTATTCACTACCGGTCTGCCTATCAAATTCAAGTAGATTTTTTAACTAACGGCTATTGCAGCCAATTGCATATCTCCTAATTCTTCCACTACATAAACTGAAAAGTCAATTTCTAGATTAGTGATGTCCAGATTAACAAGACTCGGTGAACGCTAACTTGATTGCATGGTTCAATCCCACCTCTGGACGTGCTTTATAACTGGAAGGAGTTGAGTCTCCATCGGTCGGTCCTGGCTCCGGTGCAGATGATGCTGACACATTTGGCGCGGACTCAGGAGCCAAACCGGTGTCACTTAAGGTATCAACAGATGATGGATCCTCCGATGTTGTGTTCGACGAAACCGAGTTAAGTGGCTCTGGAGTTGGCGCGCTTAAGATATTTGAATTAGTTGGCGCGTCCGCCGTAGCAATTCCTACTGACGAACTAGAATTATCTGGTTGCATGTCATCGTTGTTTCTGCTTCCTACGGCAGCCGGTGCGTATGGATAAGCAGGATGAGCCGATATGCTGGAGGTTCCTTGCGTCGCTTCATCGTTACAGCTCGGGATCCGGCGGGATGTAGGATTCTTGTCCCTGGCGTTGGATGCTGAATCTCTTGCGCAGCGATCCTGCGCTTGGTGACTGATGTTTGTCGAATCAACAGCAGGCGCCTGAGCAGTGACCGTGTGTCTACTTGCCATAAACGAGTCGGCCGGGCTCAAACGATGCATGACGAGGATGTAGCCATCATCCGTTTCCACTGAATACTCGGTGCATCCATAACCGAGAGGCTCCACCACTTTTGCGCAGAAATGAGTCGCCAGAGCCCCTTCGAACACTGCAAGAACCATGAGTGCGAGCAGAAATTTGGCCATTCTAAGCGCCTGAATTACCACGGATCTAGTCAACAGCTCCAGAAACGATGAAGAAATGCGGGAGCGCGATCCTATGTCCTCAAGTAGTTGAAATCGATTACAAATGACAAGTATACGCCCGATCCTCGACAATTAATAACAATGCGAGTACTACGTACACCGGATCTTTTTCAAGAATAGCACTCGAGATTACTCATTTAAGTCAGGGTCCAATTAAGAATCTTAACAAGCAGAGCAAGGAATATCGCCCACACAAGTACGACGATCGCGTCCGCGCATACGGGATGCAGAATTCCTGTGGCCATTGTGAGGAAATATAAAGCCAGTGAAGGCAGCCGTAGTAAAGTACAGCACGAGGTGAAACAAGAGAGTCTACCTCCGCGGGAGGGGCGGATATTACCGCGCTTGGAGGCCTCGAAACCGCGTATGAAAGCCTCGATGTGGTCCTACATTCCTCCGAATGCTCGTCAAATCGGTGATTATGGTAGAAGCACCTATGTTCGTGCATTAAGGAGTTCACCATACTTGGGGTTAGTAAACGAGTAAGTTACTATGTTTCACGGATTAGTAAATAGAATTTTTTTTGAAGTACTTATAAATGTACTTATAAATTTTAGAAGTGACTAATATATGTTTACTTGTAAGGGTTCAACCTAGTACAATTACATATGAGGAATATCAAATCCCAAGGAAATCTTCATTCTAGTAAGAATGTAGGGTGCCCGATCATAAAGGGACGCCAAGTTTAGGTTCTCTTACCATAAAACAAACTTGAACCATTGTCAAATTAAATTGTGAGGGGAAAAAAATTATAATAAAATCTTTTGAGATTATCCACACTTGTAAAATCTCAAAAGTCAATTTATCAACTCTCTTTTTTATCTGAATGCTTGCATGCAAACCATGATGTAGTCAATGTAAACTTCTTAGATTGGTCGTGAAAGTAGATATTTAGTTGTGGGGAGAGTTTAGAGGTAGTGTTTTTTTAAGGTACGACAAAGGTACAAGCAATGCAAAGAGGTTTTCAAAATTGGCATTTGTGATTGATGAGTGTAAGAGTTTGATATTGACAATCAACACTTCCTATTTAGTGGCAATCATTTGAAGTACTCTAAGTTATCACTTTCAATCATTTTTATACGACCAATTCTAATATCAATGAAAAATGTTCTAAGGTTCACATACTCATCCCCTTCTTCTGCAAAGACTTGAAGTCTATTAGAAAGTAGTGGAGTTAGGCAATTTTTTGAGGGAAATTATAGGAAGTTTTGACTACAGTAAAACTGGAGTGGTCACATGTGGTATCTAATACGTCGTCGAGATTATTAGAATTACTTAGTTCTTGAGGGCATTTTTAAAGGACTAGCGAGGCAATCCGATGAAGGATTTTCAATGGACTAGCTAAATGGGTAAGAGTGGCTACATTTAGTTAAACAAAGGTATTTTTCTTTCTCAACAAACTGGCTACTCGACCCCCATGCTTGGCCTCCCCCAAAGAGAGTCTAAAGATCCAAAGAAGGTAGCAATTGTCCACATCTTGCTACCCATCGAACTCCCACTCGAAGCGTCGTTTATTTTAAATTAACTTGATTTCTAGGAGATTCATCCTGCCTACTGGAAACCTCAAAACTTTTGAACAATTGGACTTAATACTTTCAATTTTTAGACATGGTGGAAGGTGGAATATAGTGGTTTATATAGCATTTTTTTGTGGAAGGGTGTAAGTTCAAATAGCTGATACATATTGCAACCTCTCCTCCCTCGGAATGCCCTAAATGTAGCCAAAAGGAGAAGTTGCTAAATGTAGCATCCTTTTGAATCCACACCCTTCTACAATAGTTCCTTCAAATGATACTGCTATACCTTTTATTACACCATGACAAAAATCCAAAAGTACTTGAAGTCCAATTCATCAAAAAAAATTGAGGTTTTCCCGAGAAGGTGTGATGATATTTCCCAAAAGGCAACTTAGCTTGAAATAGACAATGCGCTTGATTGGGCTTGAGTGGGAGTTGGATGGGTAGGAGGGCTCTTGCGCGTTGCTACTTTTAACCTTTTCATATTCTCTGAAGGAATTAAGTATAATAATTTGGACTCATTTTTGGACGCTTACTGTTAGAATGTAGTGAAGATTTTCATGTGGCTCTTCAGATGAAATACCAACCAAAAGAAAGTGTGTAAACAAGATATATTCTACTATTGATGATTTTATTGATGCAAGTAAGATCCTTATTGTCTCGACGAAGGAGCTCTTTACTTAGTTCTCTTCAAAAATTATCCCATCTCTCCAATTCCCTTGTTCATGGTCCCCATGCTCATCATTAAAAATTATAGTATATCTCTTGTCCTTGGTTTCATTATGTACTCTTTTGTATCCAATTTCGTTCTAATTTCCTTAATTTAACAGTCACTATTATCTCCAACAAATATGGTTGGTCCTTTTCGTAATAAGTAATAATCAATAAACCAATCCTTATGGGAAGTGACATTTCTTGTAGCTTCAAAAATAAGGTACCAAATTATATCATCCTTACGTTTGAAACAAATATCAACTAATACCAACATAGAATGACTTTCTATCCTTTTCTTTCTAGATGTTTTGTACTTACATTTGTTCTTGGGTGACTTGTCCTTGCCTCCCTTCTTTCTCATTTCTTTACTCTCAGAAGAATCACATTCTAAAGAATAACTCTCCAAAGAAGAATTACTCTTGATTTTATTTGGTTTTAAGCTTTGAATCAACCGTTTTACAACATATTTTGTTAAATAAGAAACATTTGCCTTTGAATGCTTTTGATTTCTCATTTCTATATGTCAATGCCTTGATTTCTCTTTTATATTTGCCAATGCTTTGATTGGGTCATTAGAGCCTCCTCCATTTTCATATTTAATCCGCTATTCTTCTTGAAGGATCCTCTCAACTAGCATAAGCAATGATGAATTTTGTTCATGTTCATTAAGGCTTGTAAAACTTTTCCATGGATGTGGTAGGCTACTTGAAAGTGAATTAGTCTTATCTCCTTCTTCAAGAACAACACCTACTCTAGCCAAACAATCTATCAAAGAAATAGATTAAGCAATAGATTTTTCCATCCCATCCTCCTCATTATTTCGAATGACCAAGAGTCTCTTTGTAGAATCCTCTTTGTATTTTGATCTCCCATAGCATATATGAAATTTAATTCATGCCATGCTTCTTTTGAACGTTGACGATGAGCTATTTATTGTAGTGGCTCATCTTTGAGGTGAGAGCTATTGTAGGAAGAGGAATTAAATCATGATCCACCCACTTTGCTATAATTCTATTAATAACATTTGTATCAATAGTACCACTCATGATACCCACTTCAGCATTTTTTATACTCACATCTCTTGAATATCCATCTCAATCGGTGTTCGCGAAATTGGTTTTGGTTCTTCACCTATTACCAGTTTCCATTATCCTCCCCTTCTCAAAAATAGGACATGCGAAGCTTCCACGTATGAAAGTTCTCACCACTAAAAATATCCAAGAATCTAGTTCCAATGATCATAGAGCTAGTCATGATTGCCACCAATGCAACATATAACAGCTTGATTTACAACTCTATGTAATCAAAACTTTGAGACATAAAGAAAATGACCAAAACTTTGGGCTTCACTTACAATCAACTCAATTGATGATAACCATGCTCATTCTAGCAAAGTTCTCAAAACGTATTTTATAGTTGAAATGACCTTCGCACTCATACCATGTTGGAATAGTGTCAATAGAATAATACATTACCATGTTTAAGTAACTTGCCACTCAACCATAGAAAGACATATTCAATAAATTGTTCCAATCAAATGATCCTCAAAGCTATGTTTTATACCTCTAAGACGTACGTCTTATGGTGATCCCATTGCACACATCGTATGGTACTTTAGCTACCATAAACTCAA
The DNA here is from genome assembly GCA_037043015.1 of Bryum argenteum. Classification (NCBI taxonomy): domain Eukaryota; kingdom Viridiplantae; phylum Streptophyta; class Bryopsida; order Bryales; family Bryaceae; genus Bryum; species Bryum argenteum. The sequence goes on from CM073323.1 coordinate 30,222,302, forward strand.
TGGTCTTTGGAAACTCAAATCCAAGAAACCCAACAAGTAAAAACCATGTCTATAATGCACAAGTGCACATACACATAAATCCCCTCTTTCCTCTATAAAATCACACTTATATAATTTTGATATTAAATAACATGGAATGAAGTTTAAATCTGGAATATAATAGTTTATTCATGATGATGGCATCTCTTGCTCCGTGTCTCTTGGCCTCCCCTCCTTGTACCTCATTCCTCATTATTTGTCTTTGGTTTCCTATCCTTTGTTCTCTCGATTTTGTGTCTCTTATTCTCCATTCTCTCATTTTCATGTTCTTTTGTTTCTTATCCTCATGTTCATTTCCTTATTCAGAAATTTTTCCTATGCCACATTTGTTTATCTACTTGTATTTTGTTCCCTCGTCTTTTTGTCTCCTCGTTTCCTTGCCATCTTGATAAGATTTAATCAACTCTTCAAACTCTTAACAGTTGAATACCATGTACCAAGACTCTTTAAATCCTTCAAAACTCTTCATCCCATGTATGAATTACCATGGGACCTATCATCCCCGATTGTTGTATGGGGAGACAACAAATAGAATCTATTCTTTAATATTGTTCAGATAGATTAAAAAAATACATTCACATAAGTAGCTCTAAAATGGAATTTCACTTACCTAAAAATTATCACAATAGTAAGAGATACAACAAGCATCTTTTGGTATACTAGTCGCTACATAGGAACTAGCATAGTGTTCACCCCAAGAGGGAGTGGTAGTCACACCATCAATACTAAATGACTTCGAGACATTCATTCATGGATAGGTTGAACAAATACTCCGTTCATGCTCGCCTCAAATAGGTCACAATCTTTCTTCATCTCTGACCTAAAAATAGAAACATATGTTTTTCTCTTACATCTATGGTATTTTAACCCCGAAATTAGAGAGCTCAAAACATGAAATTTTGACTATGGTCATGCTATCAATTACTAAATATACATAATGTCAAGTTGATCTTTTATTATTAGAATCATAGGATTCTCCCATATCTTTCCAAAAAAACCATTCATGCTTGAGAATTCTTGTTTTTTTAGGAGATATTTATATCTTTTTCGACACACTATTGGAGCATGTTCAAATCTGCCTAAAACTCAATTACATCCTCATATATTCTCAATTTTTTTTCAAAAAGCTCTGCAAATTCACCAAAAGTTAAGATTTTACTTTTTGTCAAGTTTTGTTTTTGGAACCAAGGCATGATCTCACTGTTTGAATTTCGAATCGAGTAATTTTTCACATGCCTTTTCTAGTATCAAAGACTGGCCTTTGTATTTGAATACAACTCACCTCCATGTGAAAATTCAAGCTTTTCTCTAGGTTTCATAATCCTTATATAAGGGTAACATTTTCATAGATATGAACCTTATTTACTAAGGAACAATAATTTGAAGAGCCCTCATGTCAATTTTCCTTTTTAATTGGTTTTTTTTGTCTCACAAAGCACCTCAATCTCCATTGCAACATGAAGTTTTTATTTTCATTTTTGTTTATTTTTATTTGTTTGCAACAATGGATGTTGTGATCTCACAAATGGTGAGGATTCTGAGATTAAGAACTATGATAAATGTAAATGTTCAAGTTTGCTACTAGACCTTATGGTCACATACTTCAAAACTTGTCAAAAATAAAAATTTGCATTTTGCAAAATAATAATAATAATAATAATAATAATAATAAATTTTAACAAAAGAAAAAAAAAGTTTTTTTTAAGACGATTTTGATGCCATTCCTAGAGGAGTTACGGTGATACATGTAGAAAGCACACACATGAGAGAAGTCAACTGTTATCATATTCCAAATATGATGATCACTTTGATATTTTGTATTGCAGCATTGACTTTATAAATTATTTACGGTCAACTTCAAATGTTACGATCTCACATCTAGTGATGATCCAATGGTTGAAAATTTTCACACTACTACTAATGGTAGTCTACTTCAAGATCCTACGGTTGAAGTTATCAAAAATTTCCAAAAATATTGAACGTACCCCCATTAGTACATAGTGATCAGTGTTGGGATATCAAGCTCCCAAAACATTGTGGATCTTTAGGGGTTAACCCCTAAAGATCCAAGAGGACCAAATCGGGCTTTTGCTATTTTGGGCAGCCTAGATGAATAGGTTAAAAGTAATATTTTTGCCTAAATTTTTTAATGTGTGCTCCCTATACTGTAAAGTGTACGTGGTAGAATTTACAAAGCCAAATTCCAATTTTTGAGTCTTCTACAACAATTCTTGGTTTGCGAGCCGAACTGGGGCAGTTTAAATTTAGTATTTTTTTGAGATTTTTTTTTGGAAATATGTTCATGACCAAATCACTACTTAAGTTCCAAGGGGCCCCAAGTCAAAAAGAGTACCAATTTTACAAGGGCAGCCTCCAAAAGTGTCAAAAATAATCTCAACAATGCCCAAAAAAACTTCGTAGACAAACTTTGGATGTTATAATCTCTCAAATGGTAAACATCCAACGGTCAATTTTTATATTAGATACTGAAAATTGGCTTAGGTACAAGATCTTACGGTTGGAAGTTAAGAAAAGAATAAAAAAATTGTTTCGCACCCCTTGAAGTGCATAGAGGTAGAGAATTGGAGTTTTGAGGTTTTAAGCTCCCAAAAACACCCAAGGATCTTTAGGGGTTAAACATGTTGAATGTTGAGAAACAACATTGTGGATGAAGGGCAAATTTTTTGAAGAGTCATAATTTTTTCATCGGGAGTTGTTTTGGATGAAATTTCTTGGGTTGGGTGCTACAAAAATTCTAGTTTGCATGGTAGATATTTCACATCCATACATTTAACTACAAATTAATGGCATTCATTTTAGTGAAGGCAATTGTCAAACATGGGGCTTTTTTTGTATGATTGTAAGGTAATTATGGGAAATCAAAGAAATGTTTTTATGAATTTTTCTAATGAGATAATGATCTTAAAATGAAGGCGGACTACTAATAGGTAGATTTTAAATCCAAATTAACTTTGGTATTGGGTCTGCAACGATATTTCTACAATGAAAAAGTGAATAAATGGATGATTCTTGAGGAGCTATATCTCCTTCATCCACCACTAGATTTTGACTTTGGTTTCTAGGATGAGTTCCAATTTTGAGTCTACTTTGTGTGGAAGACAAGGCATAGATTTGAGTGCAATGGTTTGTGTTTTGGACTATTTTTCCTTTGAACCTTGTTTGGCAATTTTCACCACTGCGAGGCCACTATTTCTACAAAGAAGTTGTTTTGCAATAAACAATATGTTATGATCATAAACAATATGTTATGATCATAAACAATATGTTATGATCATGCACTTTATGAGTCCTAGTGATTCAAAATTTGAGCCACATGATTTACAATATAAGATTGTACGGTGAAATTTAATATTAATTTTTTGTTTTCGTTTACGACACTCTTATTCTAAATGCGTTTATTCTTGTAGAAATGAGTCAAATCATTTAGGTGTTAAAAAAGGTTCTTCATTTTTATCAAGGAACAAGAATGTGAAAAGCCTCATATCAAAATTGCTACCGAAATGTTTTTATGAGTTCTCAAAGTATTACCAACCCTTTTTCCAACAAGCTAAAAACCTTTCTTCTCCGACTTTGAACATCATGATCTCACAACAGGTAAGAAATTTGAATCTAAGATTTGATATACACAAGTTAGGTACAAAAAAGCAAAAAGTTGAAAATTAGCTTCTTCCATCGTAAAAGGGCAACTTCGAAGGTTTTTGCACCTCTTGACATGAGGAGTTAAGAAAAAAGACAAGAGGTGGAGTTGACTAGGAGGAGTTACCATGAAGTGAAGTGGTAGAGTAGAAGGGAGGGGAGGAAAATAATAATGCCGGGTACCCCGAGAGAGTCTTATCATGACAATCACAATAATTAGGCCACCCGATATTTCAACCCTACGCATGCTGGCATGCCCCTACGAGGGGTGCCACGTGGACGGGCAGTACACAGAGTAATGACGCAACCGTAATCAGAATAGTGCGACCTGTCACAATTAGAATGGTCTGTCTCCACACGGTGAACCATTATTGGGCCCCCCGGTGAAAAAAGCCGGGGGAGCTACCATGGCCAAATACTCATATTTGCTGGTTGCCTTTTGTCAGCCCGAACTTGCATGCACGACCTACGGTCGCCGCTTGCTGCCCCCTCATTGGCCGCTTCCCCAACCCACACTATTCCAACCCTAATAGTGTGGCCTCATGCCACCTGGCCCGTCTCTCTCCCTCCCTGCTGCCCTCCCCCCTTTTGCCTTGCCTTGAAGCTCCCCCCCCCCCCCTCTCCTCACCTTCGCCTTCACGGCTGCAGTTTCCTGCGTTACTCAATTCCTGCTTCCGCCCAGGTACGCTGCTACTCTCAATTGAAGCTTTGTTCGCCTTCGCTCCTCCTTATCGCATTGCCTTTTGTTTTGGAGTGAGTCCGCTATCACTCCAATGCGCACTCTCTTCTTTTTCTTCCTTTCATGAGCTCGATCGTGCATTGGTTTGTGTCGTTCATTCACTTCCTTGAGTCTGTTTTGATCAATCGCATTCTTTTGGCCGGGTTCGGGGTCGGCGATTGTTGTACTTTTGGCCGGGTTCGGGGTCGGCGATTGTTGTAGCTCATGGGTTTGGTTTTTCTCGTTGACAGGGATCCGGCTTTCGTTTTCAATGGTGTGGACTTTCAGGGATATGTAAGTGTCCTCAACTTATATCTTTAATCCTTCTCCTTAAGAACTGATCTGCTTGACAATAGAGTTGTGTTTTCTGTTAAGTTTCGTTAAGTTGCCAATGCTGGCTTCGATCGTTCGTTGTTGCGTTTTTCAGCTCTTAATTTTTTTCGCTTGAATCTGGAACAAGTCCTTCTCTCGACAGTGATCAGTCTCTCAAGTTGATTGTTTCACGTTCTCATGGTATTGTGATATTGCTTCCCCAGGTTCATTAATTCAGAGAATTTAAGAGTGGTGGTGAACGACTGCTTTAGGAATCAACATTGCTGAACCACCATGGCAGGTACACAATTTTCCGAGCTTCTCAGTCTTTCTCATGCATGCATGACGTAAGATTCTTGCGGGTGGCATTCAATCTTTATGAGGTCAATAGAGTAGCCAATAGAATTCAATTATTCGGATGTTTTATGCCACATGACTACAATCAGAGCAATCTATTAATCTTCTTTTAGTTCTTCTTCTTATCGGTGTTGAAAAGGTTCATGAGAGCAGATCAAATCTCGTTTGACTTACTTAAGACTGCTTGTATCTCAGTTATGTTCATTGGACCCGCCGGCCTTTAGGGTTATGCTCAGGAATATGAGAACGGTTTTACTGCATGCAGATTCTGTTCAATCAGAGGTAGCGAACGGCAGTTATGTTGATGTGGTGGCTGTGCAAGAGTCGGCGAATGGAGTGGTGCAATCTCCCATACTCGCAGCATTGGATGTGAACACTCCCCTGGACGGAAGCAGCAACCGCAAACGAGCTGTGCAACATGTTTCCACGCGCGCTACACGAAAGGCTGTGGTGAGCTGGATGATTGAGGATGAGGCCGTGAATGGGAAGAAGCTGTTGATCTCACGAGCCGTGAAGGCATTTCCGGAGCACTTCTTCGGAGCTGACAAGTCTAATCTGCAGAAAGCTTCGTGTTGGTGGAAGAGGCGTGAGGAGATTCTAGAAGATGACGATGAGGAGCACGACCCGGAAGTGACATGCAGGGTACGAGTGAGCAGTCGAGGCAGTTTGAAAGCGCGAGCTGGGCGAGGACGGAAGCGTGCAGCTCGAGTCATCCGAGCGCCTGTGTTGGGAGTGTTGGATGCCAAAAGGGCTCGGCGTGGCCGCATCACCAATCATGGGAGCAAGAACGGCAAGCGTGCATTGCAGCATGTATCGACCATGGCGACGCGGAAGGCCGTGGTGAGCTGGATGATTGAGGACGAAGCTGTGCACGGAGAAAAGTGTCTCATCTCACGAACTGTGAAGGCATTTCCAGAGCATTTCTGCGGGAATGACAAGGCCAATCTTGCGAAAGTGTCACGCTGGTGGAAGGCACGAGATGAGATTCTGCAAGATGACGATGAGGAGGACGATGCCGAGATGGAGCATAGCTTGGTGTTGGTAGGGAGTCGGCCGCAGGCGCGCTTGAAAGCAAGGGCAGGTCGGGGTCGCAAGCGAGCTGCTTGGGTGAATTGGCTCCACACGCAGCTTTTGGAGGAGACCGATCGACTCCGGAAGACTGGAGTGAAAGTGTCACCTAAGTTGCTGCAAGAGATTGCTATCCACATTCTGCGCATGTCCAACGCGGACTTCACTGAAAAGACCCTTGACCCTAAAGATGGTCTTCCTATTATTCAGAAGATCACGCCTCAGTGGATCCAAGGGTTCATGAATCGGACGAAAGCTACCAGAGTTCCTAGCGTCAAAACCACCACTGACTCCTAGTCCTCAAGAATTTGTATCAAGCTGCAATCATTCCCAACAACCCAGCGCTGATTCAATGTACGGTCAACACATCGAATGTGGGCCGGAATATCTTGCGAAGAGGGTTTTGTATATTTCAAATTCGGCGATTGCAGTCATTCTTCCTCCGAGGAGGATTGATGGATTTGGCACCGTCCATCGAGGTGAGGCTGATATTCAAGACTTGAGCTGGTTGGTCTTACATCTCCGGAGACCTGCTGCCAGCACAAGTCAAGTTCCTGTGCAGGGTGCCATCATGTGTATAATGAAATTGGTTTTGGTAGGAGAGCTTGGAGGTTTGAAATTTGAGGTAGACAATTTTCACAGCTGAAACATCACAATGAATCGCAATGCCTCATTCCTTCATGCACGCATGGGTATTAACTGTACATTCGACATGCTATTTTATTTACTGGTGAAGTAAAGCTGCTTGAGCTCGTCCTCCACTTCATGAAACTCATCAAGCAGTGTGTCATGGGTACAGAATGTGATCGAATTTTATTCTGAAATGGGACTGTGGACCTTGTTATATTGCTGATTTTTGAATTATAAACATTCCTGTAAATGTTCTATTACCACTGGAGCCCTGGTATTGACTGTTAAATCGCAAGCGAAAGAAACTTATCCCCATTCGCGGGCTGTAAGCAAAGGAACAGCGCCGGGCAGTCATGCAATCACGTTCATGCCTAGCGTACTCGTATGATGTCTTTCAAATGAGTAATGTTCGAGAGCCTATGAAGATGGTTCGTGAAGTGTGCGCATGTTGGTCAAGATCAGAGATTTCCTGCATGCGTTCTTCGAATGGCTATCTTTTACCAAGTGCAGTAGGAAGAGGCAGGATCAGAGTTCAGGTGTTTCTACGGCAAGCCTGATGCGACTGTTTGTGTTTTCTACGTGTTAGCATGTTCCTACGGATCAGATTCCTCATGTGATCATACTCATGTGAATAAGCAAATATTACTTGAGGTTTTCCATCCGTAGAGTGGTCTAAAATGAGTCTGCATTGGAGCTCTAGGAATCGTCACTCAAAGGTACATATTACCTTCATCATATAATGATACCATATACTCATAATACTCATTTCATGATACCATATACTCATTACAGGGTCATTTTAGGGCACCATTTTAGAAACACCTATATATTCAATTTGAAAAATTCTTGACTCATTGTAGAAGAGTCCAAAAATGATGATTACACATGCTCTATCCTACTAATTTTCCCCATGCACAAACATTGCTTGCACTCGAGCATCCTATAAATTTCCTGGGCTGAAAATTGAGACATTGTTGAGCACCTTACTATAAGGGAGCCTATAACAACAACAAAAGTTACACATGAGGCTAATATTTTCATGAGGAAGATTCTACCTATCAAGTACGTCCTCAAATGTATAACTTACCTTGATCGGATTATTATAAACCTTTGGGTTCCAAGACTCTTATTTCTTATATATTCCTTGTTTATTGAGAAAGTCCAATTTTTGTCTCACTTAGTTGCTTGTGACTTTGCCCATCCACACAATTCTCTTGTAATGCAAATCTCGTTACAAATTGCTTACACCAAAATTTGCATGGGTTTTGAACATGCTAGTGCAATCCGACTTTAAAGAATAGTACCTAAAAGCTCTAATTGCAATATCTAGATATGAAATGGTCCAATAACTCTATTAGGAAGTCTTTATAGAAGAGCCAATTGGTATGGTATAGAATACTCCCTCCATTCCAAAAATGTGTGGGATCATTGTAGATTTGAAAATTTCGAGTGAAAGGAATGGGGGGAAGAGGTTGCATCTCAAGCGAGTGGATTGCATTGATATGCAGAATGTCAAATTTGGTGACCGTTGTGACCAAGTTTTGGCATGATACATTATTCGTATTTGTGCAACTTGTACAAATCTCCCCGTCACAACAAATTTTTTGATGGGGTAGGTGTGAAATTGAGATGGGAGTGTACTATTGTGATGAACTCTTGATAAACAGTTTCTGCGAGTTTTCCAATGCGTGAGAAATCACACAATGAGCATTTGGAAAGAGAGCGGTTGGCAGTTCCGCTTATATAAATCTTCATCATTCCCTCTCACCCTGACTTCCCTTTTTTCCTCCTTTTTCCTCAAATAATTGAATTTTAGCCAATCAATGATTTTTGAGCCTCATGGTCTACTTCATCATTGTAGTTGAGTTGAGGTATTTGTTTTGACCCAAGTATAATCAAGGAGACCGTGAAAACATTATCCACTATGGGAGATTTAGCATACTAGTTGGGGACCTCAAAGTTTGAAGAGTAATCAAGAATATTCTTAGGTACAAGATCTTACGGTTGATAGTTTTAAAAAAAGAAAAGAAATCGGTTTACACCCCCACGAGTGCTTAGAGGTAGAGAATTTCAGTTTTGAGGTTTCAAGCTCCCAAATTGTTTTTGGAGGCTGCCCTTGTAAAGTTGGTAAACTTTATGACTTGAGTCACTTTGAAATTTGAGTAGTGATTTAGTAATGATCATGTTTCAAAAAATAAATAAATCAAAAAAGTTACTTTTTTGAGCTGCCCCATCTTGGCTCGCAACCCAAGGATCGTCCTAGAAGACTCAAAAATTGGAATTTGACTTTGCGAATTTTACCACATACAATTTGCAGTATAAGGAGGACCCAATAAAATTCTTAGGCAAAGATATTACTTCTAACCCCTTCATCTAGGCTGCCCGAAATTGCAAAAACCCATTTCGGGCTTCAAGGAAAGTTAGGGGTTAAAACAAATACCTTGACTCAACTAATACCAAATACCTCCACTTAAAAATTCATTTTCGATTTATCATGGTCACGGCTCTTACTCTCTTAGCCAATAGCCATGACCATGATAATAATTTCAATTTTCTTGGTCATGGCCCTTGGTCCATATTGTACAGGGACTCTTAGTTGACAATGATTCCAAACAAGGGAAGCCAACAAAAACACTAATTACTGTAACTACACAAAGCACGGATTCATTTTGCAACTGAGGTTTGCACAATCACACATTTCGTTGGGTTCAGGCTCTAGGGTTGTCCGATCATCACTTCTCATTAGAGTGCTCGAGCAGAACACTGAGCGTTAAATTCCTCATGTCCCTCCAAAAAAGATGGTGGTGCAAAACTTGATGACAGAAGAGGTCAAAAATATACCTACGTTTTGGCCTATCAAGTCAATGAGCACCCCAGAACTCTGCAATATACGCACACGCAACACTATAGACAAACATCTAACAAATTAAAAGATTCAACAAAAGATATATTCGAAGATACCAGAATTGCATTCTCGGGATGTAGGAATTTGCACAAGTTAGTTTAGACTGCGAAGAAACTTTTACATCTCAAACTTTCCTCAAAGAGTTAACTATGCAGGCTATGTACAAGCATTGCCTCCTATAATAGTCTTATAATAGTGTTAAGAGGTGACTGAACTGTTGAATGAAATCTTGTCTCAAAAGTTTGAGAAGCCTTCTGAAGGTGATGCAACTAGGAAAACTATTTAATAAAGCCTTGAGAAAAAAGACCTCCAATTGTACTAATATGAAAATAGCCTTACATATATCACCAAAATCTCGTGATTCACAATAGTTGGAGACGGTTGTAAAAGCAAGTTTGATAAGCTAAGACAATCACCACTTATTGTATAACCTTGCCTCATCATAGTTGAATATATAAACCTTGAAGGTGGAAAATGCTATCCATCTGAAAATGATCACGTCGCCTACAACAAGGCCATGGCCATTAACAAAAACTCTCCATCCACCAACCAAGACCACTTCTGGGTTGCGTTTACCGGAAACATTCACTATAAGTTTACATTTCCAAGTTTCGTTATTGACAGTTTTAAGTACAATACATCGCGAGGTTTTGTCTCCATATCGTTCGATGAACCATTGTGGCATAAATCGTAAAAAAAAAGAAAGAGTTTAACCCTTAAACCCCCAAGCAAGCCCGAGGGGCTTGATTCCAACAAAATCTTCCCTGAGCTCTCACTGTACTCAACTTTTCACTTATATTTTGATATCAAACTGGTCACCTTCTTATGATGCATCCAAAAACTGAAATTTTAAAATTCAAATCACAATTTGTATGAATGATTTTGTGCTTTGTAAGGATTGTGGTAGGTAGGTTGGGGTTGTTCATAACCTTGTAGGAGGTTGCAAGCTCATCATTGATTGGTCCATTCATGATGCCCAAGTTAAAACTGAGTGCACTATTCATGATGCCCAAGTCCAAAAGATGTTGTGATCCAATTTTGGGCAGCCCGTCTTAGACCCCGTGGGCGTTTAAGGGTTAAAGAAAGTGACACATCTCCAAACCAAAGTTGTAGATAGTGAAAACCAACCCCGAAATTCCCTTCATTTAATCTCTATCGGAACTAAAAACAAGAGATATCGCAAAACAAAGATGAAAAACAAAACAACATACCACTTGATTGTAAGCTCCGATTGTGGTCTGTGTAAGTGCCCCTACATTGTTTCCGCAGAGTATTTAACAAAGTAGCTCCCTTTTGGCAACTCTACCAAAGCCTCCTCGGTAGTTTCAAAGTTCTTCATGGTTTTTTTGAACCAACATCATCAATGTAAAACAAAACTAAGATCATTTCATACACTATGTCAAAGCTTGGTGACAAAAAATGGGTTGTATGCTAATATTTCTACTGTAGACACCACCCTTGGTTATTTCGACAAACATCCAGTGGTCATGGCTATGGTTTCCATGATTTGAACATGTACTATTATCACAATCCTAAGCCATCCCATTAGTGAAACTATATGATATAAAAGCAATTGAAATATACACATTGCGGCCATGAGGCAATGTGCAATACGGTAGTGAGCAATGAGAGATCAAGACAATGCCTAATACAACAATGTGAAACTGAACAATGCGCAATCATATAACAAGGAGTTGAACAAAAAGCAAACCAGCAAAGAGTTGAACATTTAGCAAACGAGCTGATTAGGAAACGAGCTAACAGTTGGACAACAAGCAAATGGGTTAGCAAATGAACAATAAGCAAAGGAGCTAACCATTGGATGTTCAGTAAACGACTACCTCTGCTTGTTGATTCAAAAGAAAAAAGCACGAAGCACAACAAAACCTTTCATAGACATTCAGTTGTTGATTCTCGTCGAAGACCAATTGTACAAAATTATGTGTAAAATAGGTGATGAAATGGTAACCACTAACACAAACTACACTAGAATGAAGATCTAAGAACGAAGCTGAAAAGACTCTTAACTTTCGGAGCAACACCAAGTATACAAATGACTGTAATGAAACAGTTCTTGACTTTGAGACATCCAACTCTACAATTGACTTTGCCTCTTGAGACCTCGGCGGCTAGAAGCTATAAGAGAAGCTATAAACGATTGAACTCAAGCACAAATTGGAAGCACAAAAGCGAGTTCTTACGGAGTCAGTGAAGAGCTCGTCTCTCCCCAAAGTGCACAATGGTGGCGATTACTCAGGAGGTGAGTCTACACCAGCAAACAATGGCGATGGCGAGCAAGGGAAAGGATCCAAGGCTTTGAAGGTGAAGAGTGCCTGTCTGCCACGATGACTGAACGGACGTGAACGACCAGGTATTACTGTAGCTGTCTACCGAAGCTTCCCTCCAATTTCATTCCCGAAGATTTCCAGAACCAACCCAGTTATCCATCTGGTCGTAAAAATCATCGGAGAACAAGGAAGAATTAGATCATTCTACAGGTCCACCTGCTGAAGTAAAATTTCCATCACTCCCGGTAAGACATAGAAGGCCACATTCCTTGAATAAGAAAGCTCAATTACATCAGAGACTTTCTCGTTGAGCATTAATCGTAACTAAGATGATATATTTTCATACAAGTACCGCATGTGTCTGCATTCAAACTACAAACAATCCCCTACACAGAGTACCTGATACACTGTCTCCAAAAATCCATGAAACCAACAAGTACTGAGGTGGCTACCATATCTGAAGTTCATAGTCGCTCATGAAAAACACGAAATGGGACTCAAGGTCAATCAACCTCAGACTGCTACATGGTCGGCAATGGAGAAACTCCTTCGTAATTATTTCCGCAAGTACTTTCCTGTGTGAAAATAATAAATTCAGTCTTTCTCTTGGAGGTCTCTTTCTGCCAGAACGCTCACTTGCTTAGTATGTTTACATTTTGATACTTACTAATCGCATGCACAAGATCTCAGAATACTCCGGTTCACGTGTGTATTTCTCTCAATTAATCAATACATTAGTCGTTTAAAAAAATAAAAATAAGAACGAACTTTTAGGAAATTCGAAGTTTGAGGCATTTTGACACATTTAGAGTAACTTCAGAAAGTATGTTAGGTATTGGCGGTAGTAAGACGCATGAAGAGACTTTTACATGCTATCTTCCTTTGCATTATTGTAGTTGTTTCAGGTTTTATAGATAGTAGCTTGTATTATGTCTTGTTACATGTAATTCACTTGGAGAGAAAAGGTTTGAAAGAAGTTTGTCTAATTTTACTAAGACATATTGAACTACTTCTAGAGATTAGAGTATGAGGGATACATCAATATAATTGTAGAACAATGAAACATTGAGGAATGTTGTGTCCCGCGGCCTTGATGTGTGAGACGGCATGAATGTCACTGAAAATGTTGGCACATTTCTTGCACGTTGCAATGTTTGAAAGTGTGGAATATACAAAATTTGTGAATAAATTTACACATCCTAGCACTATTAGGAACATAGTCAAAATATATCCAGAACTATGCAATATTACTTGTCAAGTATGACTGGAGTTTATTAATATTGGTGACTAACTTTAGTAACGTATGCTTGATTCTAGTTAAACCCTAAACGACCAAGGCCTCCGATTTGTTTGTTTTGCTATTATGGGCAGCCTATATGAAGGGGTTAGAATCATTATTTTTGCCTAAGATTTTTATTGGATGTTCCCTATACTACAAGGTGTATGTGGCAAGAATTCCAAAGTCGAACTCCACTTTTGGAGTTTATAAACGCAAATTTTCGTTTTCGGCTTTGGGGCGGGCAGAAAAAAACTTTTTATTTTTAACTTTTTTTAAAGATTTTTTTTAAAAATTGATTTTCTTGACTGATTTTGTACTTAGTTTTCCAAGTGACCCAAGTCGAAACTTTTACCAATTCTACAAGGACACCCTTCAAAAAATTACAAGAACTAGATCCAAAGTTTTTGTAATATTACAATTTTTTCTTTCAAAATTTGCTAAAATTTGAGATTAAGAATTTTTTTGAATTTCTTTATTTTCAAAATTCACAAACTCATGAAGGCACCTACTCACCGTTCATTTTTCCCCTAAACCAAATACAAAAAATGTGGTGCATGCTTTACCAAATTCTTGATTTCTACCTTCTTCTAGTAAATAAATTGCATGAAGGTTCAAAAAGCCAAATGAGTGTCTAAAATTTTTCATGGTAATGTTGAACTTAGTTATCTAGATGGAGAAAAATATAAGCAAGATGTTTGAGGTATTAAACATCACGTTATCCTTTGCACAAAGTAGACTACGTCTGCTGAAAAAAAGTTTGCATCAACTTTGAATGCCGCGATCTTACAAATGGCAAAGATCCAACGGTTGAAATTTTAAACTCTACCTCTGATGGTAGTTATCTTTGAGATCCTACGGTTAAAGTTTCAAAAAATTGTTAAAAAATTCTCATACTCCAAAGTTTACAAGGTGGTATGATATCGCAGTTTTGGAGTTTGAAGCTCTCAAAACACCATGGTCGTTTAGGGGTTAAGGTTAATTAGAATATGTAACATGCCGCTAAAATTAATCACAAATTCTAATAAAATCATATTGGACAAGTCATATTCCACTGTTCTAGTCATATTTGGATTGGCCCATCTAGAGACTATCATAATAATAGTTATGTAGAACAAATTGCATTTCAATTATGTAGAACAAATTGCTTTTAGCTTAGTGAGCTTACTCATATTCAAACTAGGGTTGAAAGAATGTGATGATTTTGCATAAATTGATACAAAATTGAGAGATTGTGTCTACTAAGTAAGTGTCATTGATAGTCAATGACTTCGTGTCAATGTTATCCTGCTATTACACCTGCCCCTTCACTGAGTCAGTAATAACATATAAATGTACATGCCAGGTCATCATCCACCTCAGCAGTCGCATCCTCCATGTTAGCCACGTCAGCTCCACGTAAGCAAACTCTAACTCTATGGTTTGAGAACCATTGTTGTGGCTCTATGGTTCTTCAAAAGCCATGCCATTAATTTCAAAATAAGTCTAAAACACAATGGAGCTTTTCTCAATTTCGACCTCTTTCAGTCACTCCATACTATTTTCTTCAAACTCATCAAATGTGCAAAATCCATACTAAGTATTTTTGTACTTGTAGTATTTATCAATTTACAAAAATGTAAATTTTTTGTGCAATGATTGACATGGAGTAATATCAAGTCACTTGATGTTGCAAACAAGATAGAGACATTGAAGTTGGCAAAATTGAGGATTGCATGGAAAAAAAATTCTTGTTGAGATTTTTGTATTGTCAAAGTTCATAGTACAATATAGTACTATGAGAATAAAGAATCAAATTGTTAGTACAAAAATCACACAAAATGATATCTAGCTAGTTCTAAACACATTCGTTCCTATCTTGCTTTGTAAGTATACCACTATGATGATAGTATTAGGTTCAATGTTAGGTGTTGGATTTGCATATGGATATGGTGTATTCCATGAGCAAGCTACTTTGGAAAGTTGCTATGTTTATATCTTATGATATAGAACAATGGAGAACACAAGACGTGGTTCAAAGTTTGCTGAATTCCCAAACACCTACGGGACCAGACATTATGGGAAAGAGGTGGAATACGTAGAACAAATGCATGCCAAGGAGTTCTAGAGATACTTTGAGGGGCTGCTGCATGTACATTGCTCGCGTGGTCCAAGAGAGAGAATTTCCCAGAAAGATGACCAATGCAGGAAGTATAAGATCATGTACCTTTGGCTCAAATAACAAGGGATGCATCTCATCTCCTACAAGGGAGGGGCATAAAGTGGGGGCAATTTCAATATTTACCACTAATTAATTAATTGCTTGACCTCCTACCACCAATTACGTTCATCCTCAGTTCATAAAAGGGAATCACACATCATGGACGATGAACCATTGGATGTTGCTTCTTCAAAAAGTGAATCTACCAACCTATTTGGTCCCAATTGCACGTAAATTGGTAATCTTCCAACATTGCTTTTGCCACTAATATTCATCTCCTTGACAAAGTATTACCTACACTTTCTTGTCACATATTGGCACAAAGTGTAAATTATGTTCTCTTTTCACCCTATTGACATAGTGCAAGCTATATTTTATTTAACCCCATATTTCCTTGGTGTTTTTGGGAGCTTGTAACCTTAAAACTCCAATTTCCTGCCTCTATGTCCTCCTAAAGATGTAAATCATCTTGTTTTGCACTTTCTTGAAACTGTAAGATCTTGTACCTAAGACTGTTTTTGATTAGTGTAACAAAAATTGACGGTTGAATGTTTATCATTTGAGATATCAGAACATCCAGAGTTTGTCTCCCAAGTTTTTTTTGGACATTGTGAAAATTGTTTTTGAAAATTTTGGAGGTTGCCCTTGTAAAATTGGTATACTTTTTGACGTGGATCACTTCAGGATTTAAGTATTGTGACTTTGTAGTGAACATATCTCAAAAAACATGTTTAAAAAATAAAAAGACCAAAAATAATACATGGTTCCGGAGTTGTATCTCACAGTTGAGTTTGTTTTGGGTGGATTCTTGTTTGAATCTACTTTTTAGAATTGTAATCCTCAAGAAGAGAGGAAAATGTTTTTTATTTTTTAATGCAAGAGGTCTATTTGGGACTCTTAATCCTTTGTAGATTATTGGAAAGTGTCAGATAAAATCATCATTATCTTGTTGCATAGCACAAACTTGATTTGATATGCATATCACATGTAAGAGACTTCACAGAAAAAACACACAGAACACATTCTACCCAAAATCATATGTCAAGATCACATATCTCTCACCCCTCATGAGGTGATAACCACACAAAAGAACAGTAACTCAGGACATTGCGAGTTTATCATACACGTGACTGAGACATGGGAGCACAAGAAAACACAAATAAGCACAATCTTGGGGAGAGTCCCATGAACTCCATGTTCTCATCCAAGTATCTAAAGAACAACTTTAGGCACTTATATCAATTTTGCAAGTGAAAATGAACATTGTAAGTGAAGCACAAAGTGTCACTAGTCAATTGTGGATGGAGTATGTAGATTTTCAGTTCTTTGAATAACGTTACATAAAAGAAACAATTTTTTGCACTATTACTATAAAACACTCGGATGTGGTCCCAACGCCTTTTATAAATTGCAATTCCGATTATTATTATTGAGTACACATGCACATTTCAAACTTTTTTTTTCTTCAAAAACTGCTTTCAATTTCAAATGCAGTTTGAATGATTTGTGTACCCCACTGTACTAGTGGACACGTTTAGAATGCATTGCTGGTGTTACATGTGACATTCCTCTCAGCAGATGACAACAAACATGACATATATGATACTCATTGATTAATGGTGGGGTGGTATGCTACTCCTCAAAATCTTATTACTTGGCATTTGCCCTCATCACTTTGCTCTGTGAGTGAATGTGCGTGGGGAGCAGTATTGCTTTCTCTCCCCACTCATATAATATTTTTGACCAATCACAGTGAGCACTCTAGAGGAATCTAGCGAAATTTTGCTACTGTAGAGGAAAGCTCACTGGTGGGGAGTGTTCTTCAGTATGTCAGGTAAAATCATGTGTAATGTATAAGTGGTTACAATATATCAACCATTAACCCCTGAAAGAGAAGCTTTACACTGGCCTCTAAGATGGCCATGTCGGAAATCCATGAATAAATTTTTCCATAATTTAAAAAAAAAAAAATATCGATTTTGGAAATCCAACTGTAGGATCTAGTTTTTAAGTGTCTAATTAGTATACCCACCAATTTCTATTAAAATTTACTGTAAGGATCTTGAGTTATATTCCGTCAAAGTTTTAGAATTTGTTAAAAAAACATATCATTCTTATTTAAATAAGTGGTCTATTTTGACTTCAGGAGTTAAACACGCCGAATATCAAATCACAACATTTTGAATGACAATCAACAACTTTGAAGAGCCATAGCTTCTTCACAATTCATAGAGCAAGGGATCCGAAGGGTTGGGACCTCCTCTCGCTGCTGCCCGATCTCTTGAATCGCCTCTCCCAACTTAGTTTCGCTCACGGTCTTGCAAGAGGCCCGATATCTCCACTGCTGCCTGACTTCGCAGATTCTGTTTATTGTTCCTCCGGGCTGCCCGCTTACATCCTCCAGGGTAAACGAGGCGAGGGAAGGAGAGGGGAGAGCTCGGGCAGGCATGAAAAAGGAAAAAGCCTTCCGCATCCCCGCACTGGGTGGCCAGTAACTTACCGGGAGGCCTAATCCAATGAAGTCTAATCCAACTTGTATCTTCTGAAAGCGTGACTTTGGCCACAGGGGCGCACATAAAGCGCATCCCCACAATAGGCCAACCGGCCACCTGCGCCAATTTCCAAAGCCGTAAATCCAATACCCTGCTTCATACCCGCCTCTGGGCCTCTGTAGGCGGCGCGCCCGGCGGGCTAGTGGCTCCTACATTGCCGTAACTTGGGATACTCAGAAGGGGTGGTATCCAGCACGATGCATACCCGCCTACAGGCCGATTTATGTCCGCCAACCGGGCAGTTTTAACAGAAGGTAGTAGCTTTACTAGTTGGTAGAGGTCGAGCTGCAGAGGGAAGTCTCACACATTCTGGTCCGCTCCTTGAGGACGCGGCGTACCTCCCGCACTTCGTCGATTCTTGTTGCAGGAGAATCGTCAATTGCTCGTCCACATGTTTCAAGCCTGGCCGAGTGGCGGACCCGATTCTACCACTTGTGCTTTACAACAATTTGCGCATGGGGTAACTTAACAGTTGAAAACCTCTTTGGTCCGTTCACTCTCTCTTTTTTCTCGTGCGAATTTCGTGTGTCGTCGGGTTTCTTGGTTGGTCGAGCTCGCTTTGCTGTTACAGTTGCATGAGGCCTGCATTAACGTATGATTCCAGGAGTGTGAGTGGTCTCGGTTAATTACTCTGTTATAATTGAATTCCAATTCGTATGGTATGGTTGAAAAGCTGTGTGTACGGACCTTGACAGTTCCCTGTTGCGCTACCGTAGTGGACGATTTTTGTTTGTAAATTTTCTCACGGATTGTCATTTCTCTGCCTCATTACCTTTTCTTGAAATGGCTATCAGCTGGTGAGTCCTCATGGCAGGTCTACGCTCGCGTCGTTAAATTACAGCTTTTCAGGCTCGTACGTAAAATTTCATATGGCTGTAATTTACCCGCACTTTTTTAACATTCCTGGCAATGGCAGTACAGAATTACTGTTCGTCGCAGATTCAGGATTCCCTTTTCTGTGGCTTCTACTGCTTCCCTGCACTATCAGGCTATGTCATGGTGTCTTTGCCTTTGTTCGCTATTTAATTAGTTCTCGCACCTTCACCTTGCGTTGATTCTTCAACAGAGGTAGGCCGCCAGAATATCTTAGTGATTTTCGGTGCATGTGATTCCGCACGCTATGCTCTGGAGAAACAGAGGATCGGCTCTCAACGAGAACTGTGTACAGGATTTCTGTATACTCGTGTAACCTCAATGTTTCATATTTGCAGCGGCAAATTGGAGCAAACCGTTTTCTTAGCGGTATCTTAGCCATCTCAGTCTCGTGAAGTGGTTGAGTGAAGTTGTTCAAAAGAGAGCAGTGAGCTCAGTTGGATACCAGCTTTTCTTTTGGTGGAGAATTCTCCTTGGTTGAATTGCGCGTTGGGAGTTCAGCGTCGTGCGGATGAAAGAGATTAGAAAACGTAGATCTGAAGTCTTCCGTCGACAGTAGTGTAGATCCTCAACCTCAGTAGTAGAATTGTGTAACAAGTGTTATTTCTTTGCTGCACGATCACCGTGCGAGGAGGCGTTAACTCGTTCCTCACAAGATATTGCCGAAATTTGTAGAGCGTAGGAACTTCTCGAGTTAGGAGCGCGATTCACACGAATCGTGTATAGCATTGTGTTTAGTATTAGTGGCGTCTACTGCATGTAAGATCACGTGTACCGGTTCGCGTTCAAGAGAAGTCGACCTGAGGAGTTGATTCATCAGGCTCCTCAAATCTTAAGCCGACACTGCAAGAGATCAAGCTCGCGCACCAAGCGAGCTTACGGTCTGGTAGTATCTTTTGGATTTAACTAAGCGAGTTGCTTCAGGATGTCGGCGACCGAGGAGCTTTATCCTTTTCCGGATCCAAACCACGTTTTTGTACCAATGGAGTTCTGGCCGGAGTTTCTTGCGAGTACCACCGGGACCGAGTTTCTTGCTGGAGGTTTAGGAGGAATGGCAGGAGTAATTGCAGGTCATCCTTTGGACACTGTCAGGATTCGGTTACAGCAACCGCGGCTGGTGGCCTCCGCAGCTCCGACGACTGCGACAGGGCTCATTAAGCACATTGTTTCAACTGAAGGAACTATGGCTCTTTTCAAGGGCATGGCGACTCCCGTGGCCACAATCGCCTTTCAGGTCTGCTGGCTTTAATTTGCCCACGAAGCAATCTTCATGCTACGTTGTCAAGTTCTTTGGTTGTCCAAATTCATTGCACGAAACATCTGAGCGCTCGCTTTAAGAATTCTTTGAACTGGCATAGATGACTAATTTCGTGAGGTTGTTTGTGATTGACAGAATGCCGTTGCTTTCCAAGCCTACGCGTTATTTTCACGAGCTTTGACAGATCCGACCAGTCGCGAGCCCCTTTCGTATCAGAATGTGGCACTTGCAGGCATTGCAGCGGGAACCATACAAACGGCCATATTATCACCAGTGGATCTGATAAAGATAAGACTGCAAATAGCTACAGAGCGAAGAGCCCAGCGGTCTCCTCTTCAGTCTTCCCCACTTGGACTTGCGCGGAACATCGTCCGCAGAGAAGGTATTAGAGGGTTGTATCGCGGCTGGTCGGCTACGGTAATTCGAGATGCACCTAGTCATGCAGGTTAGTAATATCTCTCGACTTTATGGTAACACGTGCTTCTTTCGTTTCGATAAATAGTTTCTGGTTTACATCTACGCGCAAAATATGCATAACAAGGTTCTACACTGACG
Source organism: Bryum argenteum (assembly GCA_037043015.1). Classification (NCBI taxonomy): domain Eukaryota; kingdom Viridiplantae; phylum Streptophyta; class Bryopsida; order Bryales; family Bryaceae; genus Bryum; species Bryum argenteum. Next base: position 30,242,990 of record CM073323.1, read on the forward strand.
TACTAAACAGACTTCCAGTAGCTAGCAACCTCGGTGTGAATACTGTGTTCAATCAACGGGGACTAATAAGATGTTCGGAAGTCAGACGTATTGGATTCTTTTGTGTTGTCTGTCGAAGTTCTTAGTACATTCTAATAGTCCTAGTGCCTCTCAACCCGGTCGTGAGGAAAGAAAGGTCGTAATTGCTCATCCAATTGGCAAGCAGAACTGCTCCACGTGATCGAAGTGCTGTTGATCATCTTAGCTGGACACTATGAGGACACTATTTTGCGAGCTCGGCTCTCATAGATGGTTTCGAGTTAATTTTGGAAACTGATACTTCTCTCCTATGCATCCACCTGCAGTATATTTCGGGACCTACGAGTACATGCGAGAACTGCTACATCCTGGCTGCAGGACGGATGGTCAGGAGTCCTTGTCAACCATGCTCGTCTCAGGAGGTTTGGCGGGATCTATGAGTTGGTTGTGTTGCTACCCTTTAGACGTGGTCAAATCGAGGCTGCAAGCGCAATGTGCAGGTGGTGCTCCTCCAAAGTATAAGGGCATCATGGATTGCATTCGCACTAGCGCCCGAGAAGAAGGTAATCAAGTTTTTTGGCGAGGATTGGGGCCTTCGTTGGCCAGGGCGTTTCTGGTGAACGGGGCTATCTTTTCTGCTTACGAATTGTCTTTACGATACCTCAGTCCTCGCTCTCCAAAAGGTGATTTAGAAATTCAATCCATCCTGTAAATATTTGGTGTACGGCATTCACATGGAGAATCTCCAGCAATTGGGATCGTGCAAAGCACGACAACAGAGGTCTCCACTTATGAGATTGTTTGAAGGTAGGTCCATCCGGCAGCAAGCATTCACTCAAGTGGTTAGAGAGTCTGCAGGTTTAGAATATATTGTGCATTTCTTATCTATTCTTTGTCCCTTGATTGAGGCAATGCCTGTTAGGGGATATATTTTTACTTGGTTCTCAGATTTGACCAGGTTCAGACCATACCTTTCAGCACAATTATCAGGTGTCGGATTAATGGAGAAATTAGCTAGCAGAGCGTTCTGAAACCTGTTCCATATCCTGGTCTTTAGGGTCGCAGCAAACTGTAAAAAATTAGATGTTTTGATGCCCTTGAACTGAAGATTCGTGTTCTTACTCAATGCTACTGCCAATGCTACTGGCAATGTTGTGTTGCCTGAGCGTTTCAAGTAAAAGCTCATTACTTGTACTCCTCAGTAATATTTTATGTACATATCATATATTCTGTTGGCGTGTGCCTAACACAATAGCTTCTCTATCGTCATGCATGACAATTCTAGGTTTTGGAGACACTGCTCATCTTAGAGATTTAACCAGATCATTTCAGTATTTTTTTTGCGCACGAGGCCGAAGTCTGCTAAGACACAGAGCAAATTTCAGTGTGAGCGATCTTTTTCGCATTGGAAGAACATTTTGTGGATGAGTAAAGTCATGAGCACCTGAAGAAATGATTTGTAAACATTCAACAAGGAATATTTTAGAAATAAAAGTCTTAAGGTGTGCAGGTGTTTTATAATCCGATTAAGGTGTGGTGTACATCAGGTACACTCATTTATGAATTCTTGACTGCAGCAGTAGTGCACAGGGAAGTTCATGAACTTGGCAAAGCTGTACCATGCTCAATAACAATCCGATTTCTAAACCGAAAGTTGTTGTGGGTGCCTAGTGAGGAGAAGTTTATCTACACAAGAGATATTTACATGATAATTTTGAAATAATGAAGCATTGTACAATGAATGTGCAAACTGCTTACGATCGGATGCTACCCCCCTTGCTGAAAACACAGCTTGCGTTCGTTCAGGCATGGTTGTAGACATGGTTTGAATCAATCGTTGTTCAGGCATGGTTTTAGACATGGTAAGAATCAATCGTTGGAGCTGTTTAAGAGAAATGTCATTCCAAATGACTTGAATGAGCGCACTCATTTCCTCCTTGTTGCTCGGTCTCTTGTGATAACGAACCTTGTCTTTCATGGCTTTCCTCATACATAATCACCCAATTTCACATGAATTCATTCATTTTCTACAAGAATTCTCCCAGACGTATATGCAATTTACAACTTTACATTTGGGTCATCTAAATTACTGAAAGTGCCCATGTCCTAGAAAAACATAATTTTCAGGGGTTCGTCAACCAAATGTGCATTCACAATAACTTATGACATGTCATTTTTGTATATGTCACTACACTCAATTATGGATGAAAAGCCGTGAGATTGAGGTCGCAATGTGTATATTGATCAGAAATTGATTGCATGGGAGCCAAAGGGCTATAAGACTTGGGTCCTGGAAGGGTTTCTTTGAGGTGACTAATGCTCAATGAGGCAAACATTATTTTTGATTAAAATAAATTTCCTTCATTTGCATGGGAGTGGTTTTCCATTCACTTACCTAGGTAGTGCTCCTATGATGCTCCATGATGGTTCACTCTTCATAAAAAGTAGATGAACCATTTTCACGAAGACCTAAAATTTTTAATTTAATGAGAAATAGAATCTACCCTTGTCACTAAATACTACTTCCCTTCAGAAAAGCTCCAATAGGTTTCAAACCTTCTAGAAACACTTCAAGGGTTTCCTTGCTCGTCTCCCACAAACTTTACACATTGCCCTAATAATGTACTCTTGAACTTGCTTACATGAAGTATGCTAATACATTAAGCATGTTACATCACTCCATGATTGACCATGATTGACTAGACTCCTTTCAGGGTTTTACTAACACTAACTTCTAACACCAAAAGAGTTTCGAAGTTCTACATTCTTGAAACTCTTCATGCATACACTAAAGGATATGTTCCGTTAATCTGCTTAAAATTTGTCAGAAAAACGTTATCTTCGACTTGTTGGCAAACAATGTCCGAATAAGAAAGTCGATCGTTTTCCTCCAGCAAACAAACCGTTCCTTACGATACGTAAGAAAGCATAATTATATCATACACGCTCCAGAGGTTTCAATTAGGCCTCCAAAGGCATTCTCCACAATCAAATCGATATACTCTCATCAATAATACTGCCTACATGCCATCACACACATGACCACTCCACTCTCCAAATGGTGCAAGTACAAACTTATCAAAACCTGCTGTTGTATCCACACTAACGTTACAGGGCTTCCGGGGCAACCCACAGTGGGATTGCGGTGATCACGAGAGGCCAGTCTGGTCACACTGGCCCGTGGCCTTGTCGCAGAAGCCGTTCTTGTCGAGCAGCATGGGCGGCGGGGCACTCAGCTCGGGCGCCGATGGCGAGCCATACGCATTGCGCCGCGCATTGCCACATCCCAAACTCTTCCTCGTGCTCATTCCTGTCACTGGGTTCGTCCCGCTCGCGTACTTGCACAGCGCCTGCACCCACTCACCCTTCTCATCAGCTCTCATTTGTTCACTGTACCACTCGTTTTCTCAATAGCCTCATCAGTCATTGCCCTCTCAGTGACGATAAATCTTTAGTAAATGAATGGAATTGAGGTGGGGGTGGGGGTCGTGCCTGCTTCTGAGGCAGGTCTAATACGGCGTCACTGAAGTCTGCACCTTCGATAATGGCGGATCCCAGATCACTTCGGGTCAATACTGCTCTCACCAACAGCGCGTTTGTCAAGTTTGCCTCGTTTAGCACCTGCACTCACCACGTTTCTGCTCAGAGGGTCTGTCATACAGTAGAGTGCTTTTTAGCAGCAGAATCATCACCGAACGAACTTTTGCGATAGCTCATACTTCGTGTGACTTACCATGCGGTCCATGAGAGTGTCACTGAGGTCAGCACCTGCATCACATCATGAAGAGATTCAGACCAGAACTATTCGCAACAATCACCTCAAATTGTTGGTCGCAAATGCATTGTAAAACTCGATAGCCCATCTCACGTATGCTATGGAGATCGGAAGCTCGAGACTTCCGGTTTGCTACTTGCTGTCGACAGTGCTGAAATATTTATGTGGAAATCTGAATACGAATTGCTAGATCCTTTCACGAGCTTTACAAGGACTTGCTCATCTCAACCTTGCTACGATGTGCAGGGCACACATTGATGTACTCGCACATCTTGATGCTAATGTGTATGTTTTCGGTACCTGTGAAGTTGGTCTTGTATGCAACAGCCTTCTCCAAATAGCCCCCGTTGAAAGTGCTCCCACTGAAGTCAGCTTCTTTCATGTCGGCGGACGTAAAGTTCCCTCGCCTGAAGTTCTCGTTGGCATGCACCGTCTTCCTGCAAAGCTCATGGTCAGGTTTCACAACCTTTTCAAGATCGTGGTGCCAGTAGCCGGATCATGCCGAACCAATCTAACCTAAAGTGGAACATATGGCTCATTCCTTTAAGGAATTCGCGTCTTCGAACTACACAAAACATAACAAAGACTGGCAGATTCAAGACAAGTTCTTTCTGATGACAGGGAAAGTGACTTGTGTCATCACGGAAATATGGTCACCCTAGAATGCCTGCAAGCACATAAAAATTGCAGTGAACAAACGACTGAGATAAAGATTGCAATGCAAGAATACGCACTTCAGATCTGCGGATCCAAATTGCACTGCTGATCCAATGCCAAATTCTCCCCTTGTGTTGGCCTCCAAAGAATTCAAGTCCGCCAAAGCATCCATGCTACTTCCTAAAACCGCAGCTGCAAGAGCTGCAGCCATAGCTTGACGCAATCCGCCTCGTTTCTCTGCAATTCATTGCCCCAGAACTTTTAGACATAACCCTATTCCTTCGCATGAATACATTAGCATGAACAGCATGGTGGTGTCACTTTGACGATCGAGAATCAATTCACTACGAATCGAACATTCCAAGTCGAATTCTATTAACTTGGAAATTGCCCTGAAGTTGATTACGAGATACACTCTAGCTGTGAGTATGTCAGTCAGATCCAAAGTATGCTCACGACAGGAAGCTCAGTATGAGCCGAATCCTATTTCCCAATTGAATTGAAAGAGTACAAATGTCGGTACTTTTTGATGTCGAAATTGATGCAAGAGTGAAAGCAGAAGCAACACGTTCGAAGGGCATATGTCATTGAGATGTGATAGGAATTGTACCTGGTGCAGCTGAGGATGCGTCCACTTCTTTGGATTCCGAGGCCTCACAGACACAGGAAGTGCTCTTCCGAAATTGCAGTGCAGGCTGGGCTTGATAGAGCTGTGACACCGACGCCCTGGACGCCGAGAATGCACCCACAGCAGCAAGACCCGCTGTGGGCACTGCAGGGGCTCCCACGGTCGCTCCGTTCAGTGCCATTGTTTTCAAAACAGTAGCTGGAGGTCAAAGAATCGAGAAAATTGAAGGATGAATCTTCCGAATTGTCCACTGCAGCCGAGCTAGCTAACTTGGAGTGTTGGGCAGTATCAGAGAAAAGGAGAGCTTCTGTCTACATCGGAAGGTGGAGCAGATCACTCTATCCGCAGGGAGAGAGACGATGTTCCCCATGTTCCCTTTCACGGGAACGTGGGAGACATGGACGAAGCCAGTCCACGCAGCGTACTTAGAATTCATACATCCACAACAAATGGTTTCACGTCTTTTTCCATTGGCACACTCCCTTACAGCCCGACACGTTCCTAATTGAGTGTCCAAGTCATTTACCAAGTAGTTAAATAAGAAGCTTTAGGCAAAAGGTTCTGCTACCGAATATATGTATTTTGTCAATTGTTGATACATTGATTGGTTTTTTAAAAAATAATAAATAATAAAAAAATAATAATAAAGAAAAGAAAGAAAAAAAATAAAAATAAAAGAGAAAAAGAAAAAAGAAAGAGAAAGAGAAAGCATTATAGCTTGATGGCCCTAGCGTCCATGTTTTGGATTATGGACAAAGCTTCTCATTATGGAAAAAAAAGACAAAGCATATGCAGAGAAAATAGATAGATAGATAGAAACTCTGGTCCCTTTCTAAGGGGCCGGCGTGAATGAAGTGTCCGTTCATAATGCTAATATCCTGATGGCCACCGGACAAGGGGAAATTGGAACAATACTACTTCCCCCTCTCGAGGGTGGACACTATAACTACGCTAATTTCTAGCCTAGTTACTAATGCCTTGAAGATACTTGACATAGTATCCTCCCAAAGGGCTTTGAGGTACCCATACAACAAGGTCCAAAGACCCCCCACAATAGTTGGGTGGACTTAGTGGTGAACAGAGAAAATAAATTTATTTATTCCTCGAAAAATATTTATTTTAATATGAATTAAAATATTGCTGTAGAAGCACTATTATTGATAGATTGGGAAATTGCGGTGATGGTGGAATTAACCCCTAATAGCCCAAACAACTATTCTCAGACTTCAAAGATTTTTGAAGAAAATTCATATGTGACTAATGTTGAGTGAGTTGGCTATCAAATGCAATATATCTCTCTTCATTCAAGTGTGTGATTTATGTTTTATGAACCTCGTAATTTTATTCCTCAAAAATATATCATTCAACCTTTTCTTATCGCCAACCTTGTTTCTATTGCATCTTAGTAATTATCAACATCTTGGGTATTTTCATGTGGTGAATGGAGTTTAGTAACACCTAAATTAATTGTTGTTTTACTTTTACTTGTTAGAGGGTTTGGTCGGTAAAGGGAGACATAAGTACCAGTTGGGAAGTAAAAGTGACCCTTTTGGAGTGAATAAGAAGGATGATCTATTCTCAAACCCCATTGTGTTTAAGAGTTTTTACGGAGGGCTATTAAGAGATTCTAAGGAGAGTTTATTCCTTATGTCTTCGGGATGTTTTTGAGGTTATGTGAATAAACCTTTGAAATTTGTGTTTCTATTTTCCTGGAGTGTAAGGTGGTGTAGAGTAAGGGGTGGTTGACAGCTTTCGTGTTGAGAAGCTGTAACCTCGCACCTTCACCGCAGCCAGTGAATTTTATTTTGATAATTTTTATTGTTTTGATATATCCTAGGTTCGACTAGTAGTAGTCAAGGCCCCATCGCCTTCCCAAGGCAACCGCCTCTCTCTTGGCAACGGTCTTTTTCGGCTACTTCAGGTAGCTTAGTTTTTTGGAGTAAAATTTATCTATTTGACAAAGATTTTACTGGGTGTTTCCTATACTATGAGGTGTGTGTGCAACAAATTGCAAAGTCAAATTCAAATTTTTGAATCTTTTAGGGAAATTCTCAAGATGCGAATTGAGATGAGGGTGGTTTAGATTTCTTTCCTCAATTTTTCTTTGAATAAGTTCATAACCAAAACCTACTCAAATTCCAAAGTGACCCAAGTCAAACGTTTACCAATTCTACAATGGCAACCTCCTAAAAGCACAAAAAGAATCCTTATAGTTTTTAGTATTTTTTTAATAATCTCAAAATTTGTCAAAAATTGAGATTTTGGATATTTTAAAAAATAATTTTTGCTTGGAAATCACAACTTTATGGACGCACCTAATTATCATTTACTATTTTTCTAATTCAAAAATTATTAATCCAAATTACGAAGTTTGCCAATTTTGTACATTTAAGGGCATTCCCAACGACATGCCTAAAGGAGTGGCTAATCAACAAAGGGTCCCCAATTCCCTGCAAATCTATGCGGCCACAATGTCTAGATTTTCTTACTTCGTTCAACTTGTCCGCGATATGGCTCCTCCTATTCCACCTCCTATTGACCCTCTTCCTCTCGCAGTTGATCTTCCGACACCGCCTGATCCTTCAGCACATCTAGTTGAATGCTAGATTGATGATCCTGCTATGCTCCTGACTCAACTTCGTCCTCGAAAAAACATCAGAGGGCCAAATCTTTACGTTGACTCGGCTTGCATAGCTCAAGGCGAGGATGACATCTTTCTAAAACTCATGAAACAAAGACCTATCATGAGGCTTTGTGTTCTCCTTACTCTGCTTCTTGCCAAAGTGCTATGACTGCTGAGTACAATTCCTTGATGCACAATTACACTTGGACACTACCATCAAGTCGTTGTGCCTCTACCATCTAGTCGTAGAGCCGTTAAGTGCAAATGATGTTTCAAGTTGAAGTATAATTTTGATGGCACTATCAATTGCTTCAAGGCGAGACTCATTGCCAAAGGTTACTTCTACCGTTCCGGCATTGACTTCTTCGAGTCTTATTCCCCGACATTTTGTTTCAAAAGCATATGTGTTGTCCTTGCCATTACTGTAGCCAAAGATCTTGAGATTCTTCAGTTCGATATTTGAACTGCTTTTTTTATGGTACGTACTATTGACAAAGAACTATATATGGAGCAACCATCTGGTTTTATAGATTCTCTACATCCCAATTGAATATGTCGTCTTCATATATCTCTTTATAGCCTTCAACAAGCATGGCGTACTTGGAATACTTTCACGACTTTGCTTGGAAGAAGAATCTGAGCAAAAATTGGACCCTTGTGTATAGGTTTCGAGTACCCACCATGTGCTCATCCTCATCATTTTTGTTGACGATGGACTCATCATCTACAAATCCACCTGTCAACACCAAATAGATGGTATATTTAACAATACACATGGTCATTTTGATGTTTACGTGGTCTTGCGCATTAGAAGAAATCGAGATATCAAAGAAATTTTCCTTGATCATCAACTCTACATTGAGCGAATACTTATTGAATATGGTTTCACCAACTCAGCACTTGTCAACCTTTGTGCTGACCCTAATCCGGTTCCCACTTTTGTCATGGATCCGGAGATTGATACGGAACCCACCTACCCGTACACTGAAGCTCTTGGCAGCTTACAATGGGGTCAAGTAGGCACTCGCCACGACATCTCTTTTGTCGTCAACAACGCAGCTGCATTTGCATCTACTCCAACTAGATCTCATTGTAGTGTTGTCAAGAAAATATTTAAGTATGTCAACATATACTTAAAGTTCTCAAGATGTTTGGTGGCTCACTAAAGTTCTTGGCATTCATTAATGAGCCACCAAACATCTTGAGAATATACTTGTTGCATACACTGATTCTGATTACGCCAATGATCATGTTGACCGCAAGTCTCTTAGCGGCCATGTTCTCCACATGAATGGATAACCTATCGTCTTGACTACCGGTAGTCGCAAACAGAATTGCGATGCCACTTCAATGATAAAAGCGGAATACATTGTTGGTTGGATGGCAGCAAAAGAAGTTATCTGCATTCGACGCTTGCTTAACAACATCGGATTCACTTGGGTGAATCCCACTCCGTTATTCTTAGATCATCAAGCTTCTATCCGATTAATTGATCATGGCAATTTCAGGAAACAAACCAAGCACATCGACATCATTTACCAAGCTATCACCGAGGAACAATCTTTGGGTGAAATTCTCACCACTTGATATTCCAACCGATAACAACAAAAAGCTAACATACTTACTAAAGCAATACCCTTTCCTCAATTCTCTGACTTACGCAACTCCGTGTTGTCCATCCTAAGGGGGAAATATTTAGTTTTTCCAGTATGACATGGACTTCACATGGACTTCAATGAGTCGAAGTATTGCCACTTCAATATAGTCATACTAACAGTAATATACTAATAAGTGAAGTTTAGTTAGTGCAAATTAGTTCATTCATCCAATTATTATTCATCCATTGATACTTGTAGAACACTGTAGATAATCAAGCATACAGTGTTCTCTTATCTGTATTTTATTTTTATTTTTTTTTGGTTTAACCTCTTCGTAATAGAATTTAGTTCAAGCATACATCTGTCGTCCGTTATTGCCGTAATGTGTTTGTTGTAGTAGCTAATTGATTGGGACGCTTTCGTTGCTTGCGATGCTTGGTATGTGCCTACAATGCTCGTGATTGTGATTTTGTATACATTGTTAAGTTCTTTTGAGATTCATGTGAAAATCACAAAATTACTCCATTACTAGGATGTTTATATCCATTTAGGTAGTCTTCTTGTGATTGTAATCTTGCATGCATTGTTATGGGATCTATTCCATTTGAAGTACACCACTACACAAGAGTTATTGATAAATATTATGAAGATTAATTGCAAATTGAAACACTAAATATCACACGTCACCTTAGTGCTGCAACATTAATTTTAAAAACATAACACTAAATGTGAGTGTTAAGGAAGGAAGATTGTTGTAAGGAATGCAAGGTGGTTGGCCGCCGCCCAAACCACCAAGGTACAACAACCCCATAGGGTGGGTGGTCATCAATGCTAACTGTCTACCCCAACGGCCCTTAACGGGCTGCATTCTCCCTGGGGGTCACTCCATAGTCTTTCATCCTAAAAGTGAGAGCATGGAAACCTCCTTGAAAGGAAAAGAATCCATTGGAATTGGTGCAATTGGTGTTTTTGAGAAAAGACAAAGAGCATTGATTGCAATGGCTCCCAACATCGAGCACTCATTTGACAAGAGTTGGAAAATAGTAAGTACCACTAATCTTCATATAACACTTTTGATAAGTAACACTAATCTTCATATAACACTAAGCAACAACTCTTGCATACTAAATTATGTGTACTCATTTAAATTATGTGTACTAATTTGACAAGAGTTGGAAAATAGTAAGTAACACTAATCTTCATATAACACTTTTGATAAGTAACACTAATCTTCATATAACACTAAGTAACTCTTGCATACTAAATTATGTGTACTCATTTAGCCAACCTTCTTGTGATTGCGATCTTGCATGGATTTTTACATATGTTTATACGCATGCTAAAATGACCACATATGCTTATACTCATGCTAAAATGACCACATATGCTTCTACACATGCTAAAATGACCACATATGCATTTTTTCGCATGTTTATATTTATGTCACTAGTAGACTTTTTTCACTCATTTTGTTTACCTTTGTGTAACACAAACAACTAGGGTGAGAGGGTCACCCTCAGTCCACTTTATCGACCCACATTGTTCCTTTTCTAATCTAGAAAATTATTGATAGTTACATTGTACTTATGTGCCAAAAATGAGCTAGAGAGGACGTAGTAGCTTTCTGAACACCTCAAAACTTCAAATCCATCGTGAAGTTACAAATATCACGATTCATTCGAATGTGTCACTCATGATACTATGTATACTATGTATTAATGTATTAGATTGCAAGTCAAACGAAGAGTCCTGTCAGGCTTACCCACATAATCATCAGGAATACAAGAGTATTCTACTCTCATTTTTCTCATATTTTGTACTTCACTTATCTAAACCTTCAGCACAATCATAAAAGGAAAGCACAAGGAAGTATGCGTTGCTCCGGCGCATGCCTTGCGGCAGCGCTGATCGGGTAACAAATCAAATTCTACATATATGTATAATGTCAAGAGCCATCGAGGAGCCTTCTGATACTGAAGTTAATCGTCAAAGTGTATCAGAAAGGCAGGGACTGAGAATCAAATATGATTCATGGCAATAAACAAACACCTAATGCGATCATAGAAAAAAATCCCCGCTGCCGTCAATGTCCTCAGAACCACTCGAGGAGTGAACCTTAAATCATTCGCCGATATCAAATCGTTCTGAGGCCCAAACAATACATATTATCCTATACATGATAGAGGACGAGACACAAACGTCTTAGCCCCTATCTTCTATACTAACGACCAAGCAGTCGAAAACACTCGGTGCCTCATGTGGATTTCAGCTTCACTGATGTACTTGAAGGATCGAATTCCTCCAATCCCTCCGAGAACCAGTTCTCCTGCAGATCCTCAGGAATCCCGTCCTCCTGAGAAATCTCCCCGTTCTGATGCTTCGTCCCTGCAGCAGTATTCAGGGAAGACTTGCCATGGCGACTCTCTCGAAATAGATGCTTGCCAGAAAGTGATCCGGTCAAATCCCGTGAACTCTGCGTTTCTTCCAACGGTTGAATGATACCCTCTCTCGGAGGAACAGGTGCCACAAGTGACAGTCGCGACGCGACATAGGCCATCAGCTCTTCGCGGTTGGCGAAAGTGAAGTCAAGATGCGCAAACTCGAACTCTGAATAGGATGCTTGGCAGCCCGCACTTTTCATGGCATCGTAATGTTTCCTGATCATGCTCGGTGGAATGAGCTTATCTTTGTGGCCGCCCACCAAGTCCACCGGAATGTCGATGACGCCATAATTCGCCCCAATGTCCAGAGGATATGGAGTGCCATAAGCCTGAAGGTTCAGCTCCTTGCTCCCATAATTATACATCAGAAAACGCCTGGCTCGCGCCATCTGAGCTAGATGGACAGCGACTCGGACCGCCACCCCGGGCATATTGTTCATGTTGTAGTGTGATACCCCGATGGCCCCTACCCAATTCGAACTGTCTCCACCAATAAGATAGCTCAGGAGAGCTTGAACCAGGCCTCCCAAAGCAGGATAGTTTTGAAAGTCTCGAGACAACTTGTTGAAAAGAGCTCGAAAGAACCTCGTTGGTATGTATATACCAGGCATGAAATGACAGAGAACGGAAGCTATAAGTGGGATAACATACTGACACACTTTCACGGACAAGGGAGCATCGTCGTGAAATCCAGCTGGAGAAAGGAGGATCAACCTGGATAGGTAGTGCGGCCTCTTTGCCAGGCATTGTGTTACCACATACATCAACATTGAAGCACCCCCCAAGCTATGTGCTATCCCGCACAATGTGTACGGAAGGTATTTGGGATCGTAATCCACATATTCTGAATGTGATGAACCCGGTAACTCCAGCATTTTAAGTTCATGGACCTTGGTCACCATAGCTGGGATGTCCTGTAAGCCATGCTCATTTACAGAGAAATTCCAGTACCTGCACAATCCCATTATCACGCTTAGTCCTCTACAGGATACTCGTACCCGCACATTAAAATCTCATGACGTAGTAAGGACTCATGACATGGAAATTAAGAGGGCTCGTAGCATTCAATAATCCAATCAATCACTCATCGCCATGCGATTAATATACACATACAGTAAGATGCAGCAGGTTAAAGAAACCTCACTTCTGAGAAGAAATGTGCTCGTCCACATGTTCTCTTGATGCCAAGCCCCGTAGATTCCCCAGAAAAACATCATAACCTGCAAAGAGTTGATATATCAGCTTCTGATGTGTCACCTACGACAGGATATTAGCTAGAAATAGGAAAGACGCCAAGGTGTTAGAATCACTTACAAAGAGCCTCCTTCCACCAAATGTAACTACTTTGACTATACGAATTCTAAGGCAGATTAGCATTCTAAGTAAGTAATCATTATGGTTCCCAACCTGAGATATAGGAAAAATCAAGGCGCCTTACTCATACAGCCTCAGTTCTTACCTTGGTCGAAAGCCGCGAAGGCTTGAGATCCAACAACTCCATTCGAGACCCAGCTGTGTCACGACAGGATTGAGTGACCATGAATACAACGATTTGGAAGTTCATCAATTACATCTCATAGGCTAATAGAGGAAACTTTCCATACAAAAACCAGAGTAAACTAAAATGTAATTAAACACATGCAGCACACCTGATTGAAGAATCAAGAACTCCATGCTGTAGGAATACTACCTTCCTTGATTCCCTCCTGCAAGGAACAGAATTATGTAATGAACAATCTCATTTCGAAAGACATGATACGAGTCAAATTCTGCTGTACGTCAATAAAAGAGATGGAGACGGCCTAACGTACGGAGTCCATTATACATTGACACTGGTCCTCAGAAAAATTCTGTTCGAGTGGCGGAATTGTCAAAACTGACACTTCAAGGCATTCATGACCGGCTCCTTTTAAGAAGCCCATGTTATCTTAGACCAGATGTATCTACCTTGGTATCCTTTCAAGTAGAAGAACATGCCCATCTTCTGTTGTTACGCGATACGCTTCATAGGGGTACCTGCAGCAACACATGTAAGAACATATTCTGAAGACAAATATGATGTAACATATGATCTTTAACAACGTTCAGTTCAGCACGGAAGGGCTAACAAAGAAGGTAGATTGCACGTTCCGTAACGGAAGATGATATAAATTCAGCAATAAGCTGCACAAAGAACAGAGAGCATAACCAGGAAGTAGGAACGAACCCCAAGCTTGTGATGATGTCCTGACATGTACGATTATCTGTATTCAGAGGCTGCTGTAAAACCTGCTTCTGCTTTTGAGGAACAGGATCCGAGTCACCTAGAGTAGCCATATCTGTGGACTCTGTGTCATCATGATAACTTGTATCACGAAAGAAAGCCCAGTGGATAAATTCTCTTAGCGTATTGAATGGTGACATAACGTGATGTATTATATATCGCACTATGTCAAACACCCGTTCTATCGTAAGCTCCATCACAAGTTGCAAGTCCTGCAAGGTAGAACGTGATTAAAATGAATGGACATATAGTTAAAACTCTGAACAGAATTTACAATACCTCTGATAAATATGAAAACGAACCCAATATTCGTGCAAACAATTCAGGGCATTTACTACATATACTCGATAATGTGAATCTACAACCGTACCTCTATGATACCACGTCTGCGATCAGCCAAAGACTTTGGCACAGCAAACTCTCTACTTCCATTTAAATCAGAGCTACCATTTGAGGCACGGGACAAGTTCCTGAGTCTTCCCGAACTTGACCTACGGTTCTCTGGAATATCCGCAAGTCGCTGGTTACCTGGCCGCATGCTATAACAACCAATATAGATGTGCTTAAGAAACAGTACCGAGAATATGGATGGATATGAATCGTGCTTAAATCATTAAAAGCTAGCACAAGAATCCGAAGATCTTGCTGAATGAATGACAAAACTCTACTAGTTGAAAAGGCTGACTCATATCCTAGTGAGATTTCTCAAACCGTTCTTGTACTGCAACGCATTTCTGATAACCAACAACAGTGAGCTGTTTAAGAGAACTAGTGAGCTCAACGAGCTGCCATCTTCTTACATGTAAAATCTGACACTCTCCAAAGAAATATGGAAAGTTAACAAAGCAGTTGATATCACGTACCAAAGGCGGAACAACTGTAGTAGAAAGCGTAGCGGCCATAATATCCAAAGCAACAACCGTTGTAACAAGGTCTTATTTCGCTTGTAGCGTCTTCCGAAATTCCGTCCAGAACTACCAGCTCGTGACAAGTGGGAACATTCTGAAGAGGGTGAAGGTGGAGCCGTGCTGTCATTATCTTCAATACCAGATTCGTTTTCATATTCACTGTCAGATTCACTTTCGGTGTCATATTCTGCTATGAACGTGTTGAATGATGACACCCCCCTGCAAAGCACGAACTGCCGTCAATCACGAGTAGTTTTACATACTACGAAATGTAAGCAGGCGGCAGCTCGGTTTTTGTCTCAAACCACTGAGAGCTTTCGAAGACTTACTCCTCCATCCAATGTGGCATGCGAGGGGCTCGAAATGCTGAATGCGACGCGATTCCATTGGATGTAGGACCTTTTCCTGGCAGGAAAGTAAGCACCAAAGCTGAAAATCCATTTATCACCCTAACAGTGTTCTGGAACGACTCTTGTGTGAATGTCTTTATCGATCTGCAGAATCAAGAAGACCACGATTAACTCCTGCCCAACTATGCCCGTCTAGCAACTATTATCGATTGGAAGTTCCAAATGCAAGCCAGTAGACTTGAACATATTAGGGTAGCATCACAATGTGACAAGGATACAGTTCATCATCATGTTATTGAAACTAAGAACACCAGATCTCCTCTCATAAATTCATTGGATCCTCGCGATCCAGTTCTGAGACTCTTGAAAAAATTTGATAACAAAAATAGACAGATAAATCAACTATCTCAACGAAGAAAAAAAAATTAAAAAATGAACCTTGCTGTGAAAAAGAAGGCTAAACGACGAATACGAAAGAGCTATTGTGAAAATTATGATCAACCTCACACAGTCGAACACTCAGTACTACAAATTCCGAATTTCTTGCCACTTTTTTCAACAAACGAGAAACTCCCAACATTCAGCTATTGCGTCACACGGCGTTTGGTTCAATTCCATCTATTTATTGAACCTCAGCCAGTAAGTTCATGTTAGAGGAATAAAGAACTCAGATTGCAGACCGGAGTGCGAATAATTTCTGTTTCATGTACCAAGCATCAGCTGAAATTCCCAAGCTGCAAAGCAATTTGAATGCGTAAGTTAAGATCAACTCGGAAGAATCGACAGCACTCACTCCTTCGCGTTGCCTAAAATGGCGTCCACGAGCCTCTGCATCACTGCCTTCAATTAACCATAACCGCAAGAATTCAAAAGCGTGGGAAGCTCCGAAACCCCTAGCGAATGCCCGCTCAATCCTCAGAGAATACCACGTACGCGCCACAGAAGTTGGGGAAGGACGGCAATAATGATGTGGCGCCGTTATAAAGCTTACAGGACAGCAGAGGCAGAGATGGCAGGCGCGGGAAGCGAAGAGGTCAGAGTAATGACGTATTGACGACGAGGGAAGGCGAAAGCCAAATCGCAATCAAAGAGGAAGCGAACGAATCAAGGCGCTAATGGATTGCACACAAGTGTGAAGAAAGTGGAAGGGCTTGGCTGCACTCCTCCATTGGCTCACGTGTCGTGCAAGTGAGTGCGCAGGGCGCTATTCGGCCACCGCGACGGGGGTCGGTGGACTCTGCCGCACACTGTCGGGCGGCGCCTGGCGGCACCCCGCGGCAAGTGCCGGCCGTCGCACGGTCTGGTACAAAATTGGAGAAATATCTTCCATAGAGGAGCAACTATCGTCGTCACGAAGCCTCCGTCCGTCATTCTGGCTCAATAGGATCATGCTTCAGGCGGATGGATGACCAGTGACTAATTGGATGATGAATAGATGACAAGCTCACGAACCGCAGGCCGAGGTCGGATTAGCAGCATCGAGTAGATTCATCAGCCATGTTCGCAATTGTTGCTGGGATTGTTCAATTCGGGGGTTACGAGGGTTTGGAATCTGGTAGCCGAGGAGGAAATGGGGTCGTAGCAGTCAAGCAATCACAGCGTCCAATGTAAGAATCGGAGGGGCATGCATTCTCCGGAGCTATGGAGAGCAATTCAGGTGAAAGCGGAAGCGACTATTTTGATTGTGTGACGGACAGGAGCGGAAGCTCGTCGGAAGAGCTCGAACGCCCAAATAAAGAGGCGCCAGTACGCGGGGAATTTCCAGGGAGCAGCGAGGTGCACAAACTACCGGCCGCTAGGAAGTTCAGGCGGATTGACAGCAACCGGAGGCAGACCGAGAACGCAAAGACGGTTGGGACGGAAGTGAAACGTACTCAGACAGATGATGGGTTTGAGATTCGCGGTTACGAGGTCCAAGCTCCGCCTCCTCGGAATTCTACCCAGGCCCTGAAACGCCTCAGCATGGACGCTGCCGTAGTGTCTCGGAAAGGGGGCATCAAGTCTCAATCAGCGAGGTCCAAGGTACTGATTTCCTAATTTTGAGTATCGTTCATGAATTGAATTAGGTTATCTTCTTAGTTGCTGCCCTGTGTGTCAATTAAACGAGGCAATTCTGTATCAATTTAGGGTTGCACTTGTGAATTCCCCTATCAAGATCCATGGTATGCTGAACAATGCCTCCTGAGCTCTCAGCCTCCTCACAGTTTGTGCGACTCTCCCTTGTTTTTGAACCAGGTCGAGGTTTTGTGTCCAGCGGCAGTCATGTATTATTTTAGGGTTACAGCGGCATGACATCAATCTATTGAAGCCTGTTCAGGAAAACGAAAGATCTTCTTCGTAAAGAATTTCCTTGACGACTTTGGCAATAAAGTGAACTAGATAGGAGAGCATATAAACCTTTGTAGATCAAGAAGTCAGTAACATAAGCTGTTGTAATCGTTTAATAAGTTAAGTACCATCTGATGTATGACTAACTTGTAGTTGTCAACTTTCATCATATAATTCACGTAATTGGGAATTTCTGCACATTTGGAAGATGATCTTAGAATGCAGCTGTCATCACAAGAACCGCACACACCAACACCTAAGCGAGGTGTAGTAGATGTATGGGTCACTTTCTTTTATATATCTCCGCGGGTAAATTTCTGGCATGCAATTGTCGAAGCTTACTTTCAGATTCTCACGAATTGACAGTTCATTTTTGGTTGTAATTGGCATTGTGACGGGCGTGTATTAGATAATGGCAGCAAGTGAGTCTAACGCATATCCGTTGGTGGATGCAGGTACGAGAGGAATTGAGGAAGGCACTGTTTGGGCCAGCAGATGCGAAGACTCCAGACGAGGAAAAGTACGAATTAGTAGAACAAGAAGAGGTAGCGCGAGGAGTGAGACGCGGCACAGGCATTCTGTTTCGCTTCTCCATGTGGGCAACAATAGGGTTCGTCACCTGGGTTTTGAGTGGACGCCGGGCCAAGGTTGGATGCTCTGAGCTTTTCCCCAACATTCGTGAACGGGACCCCGTCCCAAAAGTCATCGTTCGGAAGTGACGATAGGTGTAACGTCATTTGAGGGAGGGAGCCTCTAAACTCCGGCGCAGAATCACAGACTGCCCAATCCGGAAAGAGCTGACGCCCTTCAATCTGGTCCGCGATCAACGTAGCGGCCTCTAGCCATAGAGCTTCACTTACACTTGATCCCTCCCTTGACTGTAGCAGTAAAGGTTTTTCTAGGAGAGTGTATATTTCGGGGTCTTTGTAGAAACTGTGCAAATGTCCTCTCTGGTTTTAAGCGTCATTCTAATTTGCCCAAAAGCAGCAAGCTTGTAACTTTGGTACAAGAATATTTCTGATGAGTTGCTTCTAAGTGCACGATGCGTGAAGTAACCAAATTAGCTGGGTCTACTAACAACTGTGCCTTGCAAATACAGGTATCGAGTGCTATATCGTGCTGTGCAAGTAATCAGCTAAGTTGAAATGTTGAGACTATTAAAATTCGGTTATAACCTCAGTGGAGCCGCTAATACCTCGCTCTGTCTGGTCCACTTTCGTGCACGTTACTGGTAAAAATATTAAGTATATTATCGTATAGTGCCCAAAAATATCAAGTGATTCAAAACCTTTAACAGCGGCAGGATGCTTAGAATGCGCTCCCGCCAAAAATAAATATATCATGAAACAGTTGGACACACTTTCAAGCATGCTTCTAGAAACATGACTGCTTTATAAAAATAACATCATGAAACTGAATTGAATATCATAGCTATACGCACATTACCATAAGACAAGAAACCGAGTAATATAGCTTCATAGAAATGCACACTTGGCGTCTGCCGTACTCACCTAGAAATGCTCTGTTTAACTGAAGTTGCTTATGTTTTTATACAATTCAAAAGGGTGCATAATACAGTCACAGAACAGTAGGCAAATTACATACGAATTTCAAGCCATGCTTTGGCAGTGATTGCAGCAAGTCTTGGAGGCTGGGGGCTCTTTGTTCCAAGAAAGATATACATACTATTGTATCCTTTGACCTGACTTTCCGAGTTCTCATGGTGACACGCCTCGGTATCACTATCGCACCTTGTTCCTCAATCCCTCCGCAGCCTATTTGCACCAATCTAGAACATCGAAACGAAAGACTAGGAGCTGATGAAAGGACTAACTAAACATAAAAAATAGTTTCCTTCTCCTCCTGGAAATATCTACACTTCTGATCGCCAACAAAGCAAACGACAAGCACTTCACTTGTGCTATGAAATTGCGTTCAATAGAAAATCGACATTCACGAGGATCATCCAGGCACTAGTTAGCCGATGCTCGAGCATTTGAAATCTGCTCAATTGTGGAGTAGAAGCATCGTCCGTCGTTCTAGAGAATCTGACAGTTGTCCAGTGTTCTTTTAGAGACTGAAGGTCGATACAATACCCAAGTATTCAAGACCGTTCTACCTATCCTGGTGGTTTTCAGAACTACATACTGCAGGTCCTGTGTTACTGAACTTCAACATGCAATCTACATGTGGATACATGTATAGAACAAAAATTCAGAAGCACGAATGACAACCTCGCCAATTCATGATCGCTAGTGCCCAAACTCTTCTGACAAGCAGTAGCCTAGTTTCCGCATCTGGACTTTCTTACTCGTGACAGAGGAATTCTAAATAACCCTCAGGTTGAGAAGAAACTGAATGGATGCAGACAAACAAGTAAATCATTTTGGAAGATACAATGAGTATCAGAGATTGCACCTGATCGGGTCTCAACCCTGCCATTATCCATCTGTTTCATCCCAAGTTAAGAAGTATCAGCACTGTTTTTGAATCACAAAAATTCTTCCTCCATCTCCACTCTCGTTCGCGTCAGCAGTCCTCCCGCACAGTGCATCGCCGAAGCTCCGAAACTCCTGCTGAACCACCAAGCCCACCTCCTCGCACAGCTCTCTTATGTCTTCCCACCACACAGCGCGTAGTGTCCATGAGCACACCGCTTCATCAGCCCATTCCTTGCACCCTATCCTGAATGTTTCCGTTCCGGTTATGCCACCGTCCTCCAACGTCTGCGATTCCTTATTCAGCGTCTGCATCCGATAAAGGTTCACAGAAACGATGAGCAAGAAGCCTTGAACATACGATAAACTGATTATCACCTCAGGGAGAGACGTTAAGGTTGAGAGCACTGAGACCATTAGGGGACACGATCCTGACTCCTAGTGATCCTTATCAAACATAAGCGACTTCTCTACATTCACATATGGCTGAAGCAAGTGGTGCATGTGACTAAGTTGGATGTCGAAATGGGATTGCGTATCATCCCTTCGATACTGGTGTACAACCTTCCACTTTGAAGGTTGGCAAAAGAAATACATTTCGCCCTGAGAAGATGATCGAAACAAATCTGGCTGTTGTGCACACAATGACCACTCCTCATCACAGTTCTTGGTCGGAAAAATGCCTTCTTGCATCGTTTGATATACTTCGGATGAGACTAGTGACACGCTCTGCCTGAATAGAACCAAAGCTTGAGTCAAAGAATAGAAGATACGCACCTGCTTCCAGAAACCATGTTTCATGTGCCAGATATCTTGCCCTCCATGGTCGCCAAGGCTAACGTCCTCGACAAGCTCTTCAACAGCAAAGAGGTTGAGTATGAGAAATCCACCCACTTTCAAAGAATTCTTTACCTCGGTCAAAGCCACAAGCTGCTCCTGATATGTGACCAAGAGGTGAAAGGAGCCATCAGAAATCAGTGCAAGGTCCATGTCTTCAATTCCTGCCAAAGCTCCGGGTTGACCGAGAGCGCCACACTTCCACTCCATCTCCACACTGGGAACTTCAATCCATCCTCGTCTAGCCGCATTTAGCATCTCCTCGCTTTTGTCCACGCCAATTATGTGTAACGACCGGGTTTTACCGCACGACCTGCTATACCAGAATTCAAGGTTAGTTCATTGTACATTGTAGCATATGAGATATAACCGAAATATTCTTGCAATTACGACTCAGGATCTCAGAAACAGTCTGTTCGGAAGACTATCAATGTCGCTTGTTGTCTGAAGAACCGGTTGAACATTGATAATCACGAGGGAAGTTTAACGACTCTCCACAAGCTGACCTGCACTTGCCAGCCTTCTTCGACCACGCTGTGGAAATGCATCCCGGTATTCGGCCAGTGCCGGTGCAGAGGTCGAGGACCTTGACATCAGCGTCGGATTCCGGTGAAGCTGCAATCGCCAAATTGCTGTAATATGTCTGAGATTCCAGAACTTCAAATTCGGGCGGGAGGGAAGAAACCATGGCGTTATAAAAAGCGGGAAATAGAGTTGTGTTGTACGCCAAGGTCGGGGCGGTCGCTATCTTCAAGTCATCCATGTCATTCTTCGGTTTTTGAATCACAAAAATTCGTCCCGCTTCTTCTGTTTCGTCGATCGCAGCAGTTTTCCCGTCCAATG
Organism: Bryum argenteum; assembly: GCA_037043015.1. Classification (NCBI taxonomy): domain Eukaryota; kingdom Viridiplantae; phylum Streptophyta; class Bryopsida; order Bryales; family Bryaceae; genus Bryum; species Bryum argenteum. Next base: position 30,264,697 of record CM073323.1, read on the forward strand.
CGTCACGAAAGGACCGATACTCATGCGTGATCACCAAGCCGACCTCCTCACAAAGTTCGCGTATGTCTTCCCACCATACGGCGCGTAACGTCCATGTGCAGGTCATCTCCTCCTTCCAGTTCTCGCATCCAATTTTGAATGTCTCCGTTCCTGTAACGCCGCCATCTTCCAAGCGGTCCACGACCTTGTCTAAGGTCTGTCATCATGCGCTCTGAATGAGCTTCAATACTGAGGATCTGAGCTCGATGCATTGGGATCACGGCAAAGATGACAGCAGACTGCTTACAAAGCTAAGAAGCAGTTCGTTGTTTGCATTTCTTACTCAATTCTAGGTCAGTTCAGGTGGTTCCCTGAATTCCTCTGAGTGTATGCTTCTAATAAGACGTAACATGTCCTGATTGGAACCACACTCGAAAATCTTTACTACATGACCTTCTCTGAAATGAACTTCTCGGCATATTCTGCACAATTGTTACAATATCCTTGACCATCCTTGACGGCGGCACACTTGCCACACGTTCGAACTATGTTACAGTCGAAAAAGTAGAAATTATGAATAGAGGATTGAGCCTTCCCAGGATCAAGCAATTAAAGTCGACAATTGACTACATAGAGAGCTGCAAAGCTGTTTGTTGTGCATTCTCTTTCTTGATCTAGGTCAATTCATCTAAGTAATACATTGTTGAGAAGCGTATCCTTAAGAACTTTTCATATATCGAGGTATTCCGAACGTAAACGATCAAGATCGCATAAAGGAGAGTGCGGTATGACGAGGAAGCACAGTGTAGGATAGCAGAAGGTGCGAACCAACCGGCAAGGAGAGGGAGTTGGAGGCAAACTCGCCACACTGCCACTCATCTAAAAAACTCTCGATTCCCACCGTAGGTACTTACCTATTTGTCAGAGAGGCTACTGCAAAACGCGCGCTTCATACAATATTACGACTCTTACCTCGGAAGTGATAAGATCACAGTGACTACATCCGATGTCACGGGGAACTGAAAACCAGTGTAACAGACGCGCACTCTTGCGGCGGAGATATTGATCAACTAACACGGATATGGCGATTCATTCAATTTTATCGTAGAGGCCAATTCACAACAGGAAGATTCAGATAGCGAAATTACCAGAGTGACGAGGAGCCGATCCGCAGCGGTGTGAGAGAAAGTTACAGAGGACAGTAGCAGAAGCGCATACCAAGTGGCAGCGAAACAAATCCGCTGTGACTGCGAATCTCAAGTTCGAATTCCAATAACAACACCGAGAATCGTGGATAATCACCTGTTTCCAAAATCCGCCTTTCAAGTGCCAGACATCCGCGCCGCCGTGATGGCCGGAGCTGACTTCTTCAACAATCTCGTCCACCGCAAAGATATTCAGCACCAAAACACCACCAACTTTGAGGGAATCTCGCACCTCCGCCATCGCCACGAGCTGCTCCTCCCGCGTGGTCAGATGGTGAAACGATCCTGCGGAGATCAGCGCCACATCTACGTCGTTCACTCCCGCCAGCTCGCCTCTTTGCCCAAGTGTCGCGAGCTTCCACTCCACCTCGCCCTTCACAATGTTCCGGCGGGCAACCTCAAGCATTGACTCGCTGTTGTCCACACCGACTATCCGCAGCGCCTTCTTGGATGGCCAAGCATCCGCAATGCTTCGTGGGATGCTCCCCGTGCCGGTGCAGAGATCGAGGATTGTAACTCCAGTATCGGCATACTGAAGCGCCAGGTTGCTGTAAAATGCATGCGACTCCGCCACTTCGAATTCCGGCGGAAGCGATGCGACCATGGCATCGTAAAAGCTTGGGAACAAGGACGTGCTATAAGCTGAGGTGGGCATCGTCATAGCTTCAAGACACTCCAAAACACAGACAACACGATCTGGGATGCAATTGTGCTCATATTGTTGCAAAAATGGGCTTGAAGCATCTGCCCGAGTTAGAATTTCTGCCTGCGCTCCAATTTTTTATTACCGTACCCTCATCGGTCACAAGGTGAAGTTCGAAATCAAGAGTATGAAGTGGTCGTGGTCCGACGTAGCTGTCATTGACTCCGTCGCCCTAGCCGCGTCCGGGCTTCATACTCTGCTTTTTCTCTCTCTCAATAGACAAGAGATCCACTGCTACATTTTATAGACGACCGACAGCAGGCCGGAGCAGGATGCATTTCATTCAGACTTCGTCGGAAGGAAGAAGATTCATCGGAGCTGCATCTCCATCGCTACAATGCATTTGTGTCATGAAGATGTGATGCATAGTCACTCACCGTGGCCGATGAGCAGGGTCGTCGCTCTATGCAAACATAACACTGATATCCGGGCTCTGTTACGAAGAATCAGCAACTCTGCATATCAATCCCATGCACATAACATTCTTACTGTATTACGTTGCAACCAGCTTGACTTGACGTCCTGTTCATGTAAGAAAGACAGGATATGATTTGGATCCTATCAATTTTCTGGAGCGCTTCTGGTCGCAAGTGGTGCCAACTACCCTGTCAGACACTGAGCATGTTAGCAGCTTTTCCCCTAATCACAGAATGACAATCTGTAAATTAGCAGTATACGGAACAACACATATTCTTCGATTGAAAGCGCGATTGATGTGATTTCTGTTAGCACCCTCCTGGTAACCACGTGCCATTACTGTGCACAATTGCAAATATAGATGTAATGGAGTTATTATCGCATCCTCGAATCTTTACTGTCATGTGTGCTTCTGTGAAAAAAGTATGATAATCGAGGATTGGAGCATCTTGAAGGACATCTTTAATGAAGGCGACTCTTTGATTGTTGTGACTCCCTTCAGAAATATTCGCAACAGATCTTCATAAAGATCTTCAAGCAGAATCAAAACTTCCTAGAAAAGCCTCTTTCAGAGTTAGTAAGACTCTTACGAAGAACATGTTTTATAAAGACCAACAGCTTGTGTCATGTAACTTACTCATCCACTTGAATATTCAAAGAGAGTCCAGAATGTCAGGTAAGATTAAAAGCTTCAGTCTTCCAAATCAAAGTAAACCCTCAAAATCATTCACCAGTTTATTAGATTGCCATCTCTCAGGGTGTGATTTGATGCCTACGGTGTCCAAGACACCCAATTTTCAAAAACTCGAGAAGGCAATTTTCAAAAACTCGAGAAGGGTGCCATCAAGCAAAAAAGCTCTCGAAGGCCAGACCTGGTTGAACCTAAGATTTAGGCTGTTTTTAACAAGTTCCTTACGGAAAGATTTCCACCGAATTGGTTCCACTCCTTCCACTCAGGCTCTCATCAAAATATAGTTGCAATGTGATTCGGCTCTGGAAATTTGAGGTGCGTATGAGAATTGCTGTGGAAGATATCCCAACTGCGACCATGACTAGGACACAATGGTCTGCGCACTTCAAATTGGGCTTCAATTTCTATAAACTATTTTCTCACTCGTCGAAACATACTTCCTGCCATGGACACAAGTAGCAGAGAAAAACTCAACGGATCAAAGCACATATCCTTGCTTGCACTCATTGATATGAGGATCTACAGGCACAAAAGCATACAGAACTTTAGGGAGGTGCTTCCCCGAAGTAGGATAAAGCAGCCAGGAATTGGCTATATGGTATATTTGCGAACCCAAACGGGAACAAAAATTTCGTCATCATCGTCCGATCCGCTTCATGAACTTCTACCACAGCACTAGACTGGTATTCCACACTATTCCTCAGGAAAAATTATAGTGAGTCGCTAATGCAGGGTACGTCGATATAGCGCAGGGATCTGACTGACTCATACAGTTCCACTAATGTTCTACTCTATTCATTTCTTCTCCTCCCTCAGCCACCAGACCTGAGTTAATTGTGTTTGTGTTTGCTCCCTACACTGCCTACAGTTGCTACTGCTGCTGCCTCTAGATGCTGGGATACTGATTCAAGAATGGTCGAGTAGATACCCATTTCGAGTATTGAGCTCTTTACATTATACTTACAAAAAAATGAGACCATGAATGATCTTTAATGATTCTACCAATCTACACCTTGTTCCTCAGGTCCTTCCGCAAGATTTTTCCCGATGGTGACTTCGGAATGGAGTCCACGAAGTAAACATTGTGCAGCTTCTTGTAGAACACAACCTGCAAAAGACGATTTCCCGTAAGGTCAGGTTTTCCGACATTTCGTTCACCACATTTGCGACATTTTGTTTACCGAAGGAACTGATGCCTGTGCACAAGAAGCGAACTTCGGCATTTTGACGACGTTACCTGCTTTGCAATAAAATCTTTCACTTCTTCTTCACTGATTGTAGAGCCTGCAGTTCGTACAATAAATGCAACTGGAACTTCTCCAGCAACGTCATCCTTGCGTCTGCGAACAAGTGATAAAATCCATCAGTACACGTCTCACGCGTTTTAGGGTACGGAGTACGTCATTCCTATCTACAGCTGTGATGGAAATCAGGGACTTGTCAAGGCTAGTGCACATCAAAGTGCAACAAGCTGTGATAGAACTTACGAGACAACAGCGGCATCAAGAATTTCGTCATGGGCTTGCAAAAGCGCCTCCAATTCAGCTGGCGGGACCTGGAAGCCCTTGAACTTGATGATTTCTTTAACTCTGTCCACGATAAACATCTCCTCATCCTCATCGATGAAAGCAACGTCTCCGGTGTGCAAGTAACCATCCTTGTCAATTGTGTCAGCTGTCGCTTGGGGATCGTTCAAGTAGCCTGCAACAGTCACGTGATCCCTTTCAGCGAAAAATCCATGGGTGAGGACTCTCGTGCTTCGTTACTGGAGAAAGAGCCTCAAGTGCACTAAAACATGTGGCTAAATAAACTTGTGTGGCAAAATTAGTACGACAATGTGTAACAGGCGCTGCTCGGGGTGTAGGGGCCACTACATTGACTAATCGTGGTACCGCAGACAGTGCTCAAGAACACACCTTTCATGATTTGAGGACCTCGGATGCAGATTTCGCCGGGCTGGTTGTAAGGCAAAGTCATGCCAGTCTCGGTGTCAATAATTTTCACCTCGGCATTGCGCACCACTGTGCCGCAGGATCCTGGCTTCACTGAGAATGGCGTCTTGGCGAAGGCCAAACACATAGCCAGCACTGGCCCTGCTTCCGTCATTCCGTAACCCTACAAATAGAGGAGACCAGGACCAGAGAATCAGATAACAGAGTACTAGCCTATTCATTCCACCAACTCATACCTGTGCTTCTATTACTGCCAGACAAGTAACTTAAGATTACGTAAATTAATCAATGCCCAATTTAATAAGCACGACGTTTCGTACATAGTGGCGCAAATTAGAATCATTTTTTAATTATAACGTTACTGTGGTGAATTGTCGTCAGTGAGGTTCAAAATCTACCTGGCCGAGCACGGCATTAGGCAAGCGAGCCCTGAAGGCGTCTTCGAGCTCCTTTCCAAGAGGGGCGGCGCCCGACATAACCATCTTGATACTGGAAAGATCGTAGTTCTCCACGATGGGGTTTTTAGCAATGGCGAGCACAATTGGTGGCACAAATGGCCCCATGGTGACCTTGTGACGCTGAATGAGGTCCAGAAGCTTGGGAAGCTCGAACTTGGGCATGATGACGAGCTTGGCGCCCACGCGCAAGCCGCACAGAAGGATAGAGTTGAGGGAGTAGATGTGGAACATGGGCAGCACGCACAACAGCGAGTCCTCCACCGTGATATTGAAGTTGGGCACTTCCCCGTCCACTTGCTGCGCAACGCTGGACACCAGGCTCTTGTGCGTAAGCATCACACCTTTCGGCAGCCCCGTGGTGCCAGATGAGTACGGCAGACAGACCACGTCGTCCGGATTGATGTCCACCTCCGGGCACTCTGCTTCATCGGCCTCCAGTAGCACCGATATGTGCAAACAACCCTCCACGTGCTGATCCACAGTAATAATCTGTACAATTACCAACCACCAGAGTCCATTGAGTGCTCCTTTGCCAGATTCCTCTCACAATGTGTGAGCTTCACTTTGCTGTACAACATATCAAACGTTGTGGTCTACTGTTCGCTCAAAAAGATGGCCAAACAATGTTGAGTGGTAGACTTCTGTTCACAACTGAGATGGTGCCATTTAGAATCGATTTTGAGGCTGTGTACTGGAAGTAAGCTACTAGTCACTGGCTAGATTTGCGAGTTCGTACCTGGACATTCAGGCCAGCAAGCTTCTCGATGTAGCTGGACTGGGTGACGACCATAGTGGCGCCGGACGCGTTGATCTGCTTGGCAAGCTCGGCTGCCGTGTAGAACGGGTTAGCAGTGGTGACAACGGCACCGCGCTTGGCGGCGCCAAGGAACACGATGACGAACTCGGCACAGTTGGGCAGCAAGAGCGCGATGACGCCTCCCTGCGGAATGCCCAGCTTGGCCAACCCCGCAGCCACGCGCCGCGTGAGGAGCTCGACTTCGCCATACCTGTGCTCCTTGCCTGTGTTCCCGTCGATCAAGCATACCTTGTCCGCCCACTGCGAGGCCTTCTCCAAGCAGTAGTCCGCCAGAGGCATGTGGTTGGACAGGTCGATGTCCGGCAGCTTGGACCTGTAGATGAAGTCTCCGCAGACGCTCTCCACGGGGTTCATTGTCATAGACTCCGCAGCAGACTCCGACAGAACGGACTCTGAAACCAAACTGGGAGACATTCTGGCTCTCACCGGTACACCCGCACGCCCCGCGCTCAAATTTTGATAAACGAAGAAAACCAAATGCGACAATTAGCGCGCCTGGAACGCGATACGAAACAATTTATGCCAAGTGCTGATCCCACACCAACTCAGCGGGGATTAATTAATAACGAATGCTGTTGAGGACCAGACAATAATGAGGTGACGTCGACGACGAAGAAGGTGATCCAGCGGCTAGCAACTCTTCAGTCAGAGACCAACACACACTGGGTGTCCTGCAGCCTGCAATCCTCTTTAAGGCTGCTGATCAATCCTCATCAATGCAATGCGTGGTAGATAGCGAACGGTACCTGCTGCTGCCCCGCTTCTGAACGAGGAAGATGAGTTATATCTCACACAGCAGCAGTAGCGAGGTGAAGAGAAGCGAAGGTGGAAGCAGGAGGCGCAGGAATTCATGTGGGAGAAATCAAAGTGGGCATTCATCTATTTAGAAGGCGTCTTTCGCCGCTGTTGAAATGCGAGCGTCTTTTCAACAGGGAAATCAACGATGCGCCATGGTCGCCATGCTTTGCCCTTTTCGTGCTTTTACCTGTCTTTGACTATGCCAGGTCAGGGGGACGCCACGGCGGGGTGCAGCAGGCGGTGTGAATGGGGACCGGGGAACTGGGATGGGGGGAGGAGGGTCAACAGGGAGGGGCAACAGGGAAGGGAAGAGGCCAGATGTTCAACTCAAGGGGGCTGGCGGGCGTAAAGGACGGGAGAAAGGCGATGACGATTGTAGCCAGTGCGTTGAAAAGCCGGGCCACGGTTGAAGCGCGGGCACCAGTGAAGTCAAGCGAAGCTGCCACCCGCATGGAAAAAGGGTAGCTCTTGCCTATAACTACATCCATTTTTACAATACGTCTGTATACCGGCAGTGGGGTGGGGTGCGGGAATGATGCGTTGTGTGTGGGGTGGGGTTGGGTGCAGCCAGCCGTTCCCTTCCTTGTGAACACACTGAATCTGTGGCCGGGTACAGCCTTCATGCGAACGGGCGAGCCACTCCACGCTTTGCTCATCCTGTCATTGCATTGCTCTCATGTTGTGGCAAGTCATGGATTTACGCCCCGACCCTCCACCTGCTCCCCTCACCTCACGTCATCACCCTCCACTGATTTCCTCCTCGTGTTTCTCCCCTCTCCCATGCCTATTCCTTCACATTTCTGTTTACAATCGTCATCTCCTTTGAGACTAAGAATACTGAGTCTTCATCAACTCTTTCTTCACCTCAGAATTCACAAACATGTGGGCTTCACTTTTCAGGTACAAAAGGAAAAAGTGTTTTTTGAATATGAAAAAGTGTTGGTTTGCACTTGATCTAAGTACTAAAAGAAGATAGGAAACAAAGGGCACACATGATGTTCTCAAGGTGGTCTTTGTATGACGTTGGCCTGTGTACCGTTCTTCTTGATAAGTGGGTTTCGTAAATGTTGAGAGAATGGTAAGGCACTAAATAATGTAGAGTCAAGTAGAGAGTGGTGATCCATGTCAAAAATAAAATTCTTTAATTCTGGTAGAATTTGAAAGTAGGTTTGGCTAGTGTGTTATCAATACAAATTTAAATGAAGGGACAACACTTTTGCATCACAAACAATGCATCTTCTTAAGGGTTATCGACAAGAAGGGGACTCCTTCTTAACAAGTTAAACCTAAACTCATTCCAAAACAATTTCATTACAAAACTTCACAGTGCAAAGGATGTTTCCTTTGCCATTTTGCAAATTATACTTGGTTCTCAACTACGCAAAATAACTTGTAATGAAACCTGTATAATCCGCCACTCCCATCTTTAATTTAGAAAGCAGTTCTAACTTCATCATTGAATAATTCTTGACTTCTCATGAAAAAAACAAAGATAGAGAAGAGTTAACACATGTTGAAGAATTTCACATGATACCATACTCATCACGCTCTTGTAAATTGTGAGAACACTTAGTTTTTAGAATGATATTACCACCAAAATAAATTGACCTATTAAACAACGACTTGCTTACAAACATTTATAGACGTAAGCCTTACATCAGCCACCCTCGTTTTAAAATGTAAGGTAGACCATCCTAAATCCATGCATTTAAGGACTACACTACAATTGGAAAGTTGGAATATGTGAATCATTAATTTTCAATTATAAATACGAAAAAATGAAGAAGTTTCCATATTTTTTGATATTTTTTAAGCACTTATAAAAATAAATAAAAAATTCGGAAGTGACATGTACCACATTACCTAAAACCGTTCACATGCTCCATGTGCACACAAGGCACATTCTTCTACATGAAATCTAAAAAGTAGGCAAGAATCTAGAGTGGGTGGTTTAAGGAGATGCACAGATTTAGCATTGTCTACCTTAAGAATAAAATGAACGAGGTACACCTCGTTCAAACAACACATGAAACCTCATAACAGTTTGAACTGCAATTTACTAATCATGAGATTTGATAATTAACCCGTAATGTTGAAAAAGCCCAAAACGGATCGTTTGAGGTCTCGTCAGCCCCATATTTACTATATTTAGCTCGTATGAAATTGAAAGCTCTCCAAGATTTTAAAGCTTTTCCATGCCTTTCAAAAAAGTCATTTCATGCTTCAAATTTCCTCATACTTTAGAAGATATTTCCGGTCAAAGTTTGAAAACACTATTTGAAATCTGCCCAAAACTGCCCAAACTACAGTGTGTGCTCGTTCATTCTCAAAATTTGCCCAAAATAAATAAGAATGCAGCAACTTCAATAATTCACCAAAAATCAAGATTTTTTTTTTTTTTTTTTCAAGTTTGGTTCTTTGTACTTGGAAATAAGCTTTCAAGGCATGATCTCGCCGTTTGGATCTTTCATCCAATTATTCTTCACATGACATTTTTATTATCAAAGAGGGGCCTTTGAAGTTGAATTTCAGCATACCTCCATGTGATAATTCAAACATTTCTTTAGGTTTTATAGGTCGCATGAGGGTAAAATTTGCATAGACATAATCCTTCACTCACAAGAATTTGAAGAGCCACAGTTCAATTTTACTCTTGAAATTGGTTTTTTGGGCTCACAAAAACCTCCAAACCCATTTTGCAACAAGGGAAAAAAAACTAGTTTTTTCAGCTTTGAATGTTACAATCTCACAATCGGTAAGGAATTTGAAAATAAGTTCTGGTGCACACTTGCATGGACAAGTAAGGTGGAAGAATCTTACGATTACATACTTGAAATTACATCAAAAGTTGGAAATTTTCATCTTCCAAGAGGGCAGTTTCGACTTGAGGGATTAAGTGCGTCGCTAGCTACAAAAGGGTTGGGAAGGGGTTTCTGAGAGAGAGTGAGAGAGAGAGGCATTGGCATGGAATGGGCCAGCAAAGCAGGATGGGGTAGTGAGGGTGCAAGAAGGGCAGGCGTGATTCACATGCATGCCTGCCACACCCCAAGTCAGCTACTCTGCTGCATGCCATTCCATTAATGTCCCAAGCTTGCCACTTGAAGCTGGTCAGGCTCCCCCATCAATACCTTCCCACCTCATTCTACACATTTCACTTATCACTACAATAAAAAAATAAAAAAAAGATAAAAAAAAAAAAAAAAAAAAAAAAACTTCTTCAAGGCAAAATTGCTATGTTACAGTGTGTTGTGAGAGAGAGAGAGCCGGAAAGAGTCTGTTAAAGCAAGACTTGTTGACCCTAAATGCATCAAATGTAAAAAAGAACAACACTTTGGATGCCATGGTGAAACTTGGTGAGTTATAGATTCTTCATCCAAATTTTGTTTCGAATGAAATCACTTGTGTTGGGTCTCGAATCAAGTCTAGTTTGTGTGGTAAAAATTGCAGACCCATGCAAGACGATATGAATTAACCCCTAAAAATCCAGGGGTTTCCTCGACCTCCAGAACCAAAAACTGCCATTTTTCACCTTCGTTGGGAGATGGGGAAATGGAGAAACTTTTTTTTCTGGTTTTAGACTTTGAACCGTAAGATCTTGTACCTAACTTGTATACAAAGGACTGGTCAAAATTTCAACCGTTGGATGTTTTTCATTTGTGAGATCATAACAATCAAAGTTTGACCAACACTTTTTTTTTGCCACTGCGTGAGAGGCATTGTCTAAATGGTGCCAAGGGCAACTTGATGATTGTTATTCCAAATATTTTTCCCTCATTTTTTTTCATGTAGGTATTCAAGTTGGTTATGCTCATGCAAAATTTTAGAGACCAATTCCACTTTTTGACCTTAATGTAAAATATTTTATGAAAGAAGGTCTAAAAACAACCATATAGTAAAACAAGCACCACGTATGATATATTTAGTTTGAGAAAAATCTCGACGGTGAGAAGGTGCATTTAAGATAATGTGAATTTCGAAAAAAAAAATCTTGGAAAAAATCCAAAATCTCGAATTTTGGCAATTTTTGAAAGAAAAAATTGTAAAATTACTAGAAATTGTGAAGATTGTTTTTGAAAGTTTTGGAGGCTGCCCTTGTAAAATTGGTAAACTTTTTGACTTCGGACACATTGGAATTTGAATAGTAATTTGGTAATGAACATATTTCTAAAAAAAAAAATTTAAAAAAATTATTTTAAACTGCCCGATTTGGACTTGAAACCTAAAATTTCTAGATGAAGGTTATAAAATTAAAATTTGACTTTGAAAATTTTACCACATACACATTACTGCATGTGGAGCACCCAATAAAAATCTTAGGCAAAAATATCAGTTTAAATGCTTAAAATGAGCTGCCCGAAATCTCAGAAAACCGAATCGGCTTTCCTGGATTTTTAGGGGTTAATGGCATGCCTTTTAGTGAAGGGAACTCTTACTTTTGGGTATTAAAAACAGAGGGCATGTTTTGTTATTACAAGCCACTTATGTGAAACTGACTTCAGTTTTTCATAATTATTTTTAGCTTAAGTATGGTTTTGATATGAGATTTGACCCTTAAACGTCAAGCCCCTCTGAAAATACACTGGAAACCAAGCCCGAGGGGCATGCTCTGACGTTTAAGGGTTAACAACTCTCGAATTTTCACCATTGAAGGTCATTATCTGCGAAAAGAGATTTTTCTAATGGTCTTTTTTGGTTCAAAGGTGTTACTGAGATGAATGGGAAAAAAATTTAAAAAATTTAAAAAAATTAATAATAATAATAATAATTTTTTTTTTAAAAAAAAAAAGAAAGAAGAAGAAAGAAAAGAAAAGAAAAGAAAAGAAGAACACTAGACCCGTGAGGGTTGGGGTGAATAAAGTGCCCGTTTGACCTACCCTTGATGATATGCCCACAGGACATAACAACAGTGGTATAGGACTACTAACCCCTCTCAGGGTGGACGCTACATGAAGGAAAGACCCTGAACTAGTAAACTACGGTTGTTTGGGAGGTGAAGGGGAACAACTATCTATGTGGACATTTTTTCATAGCAATGGGTCTATTGGTTGCATTTTCACTTTGAAGTGAAAATGATGAAATTCTATGATCTTTTATGAGTACAAATAAGTTATAATCTTGCAATCTATGAGGCCTCATGACTCAAATTTTGACCCACATGACCTACACCAAGTCTACTATAAGAGTGTACGATCAACATATACATAACTTACCTTCATTTTCATTTGAGACACTTCTTTTTGAAAATTTGTTTTTGGCTAAAAATAGGTTGGAATGTCTAAGGGTTAACATGAGGTCAAATCTAATTCAAGCTTGCATATATTAAGGTAAAGCTCCTCCAAAGTTCGCATGAACTTCTTTGATACTACACCAAGCTCACAATTTATGCTCTCTTGAAGCTTATTCCTTGATGGCATATACCAGATCCTATGATTATATATCTCAAAATTCATCATAAAATTAAAAATTTCACCTTGCATTAACCCCTAAATTTCCTTGTTGCAAAACGGTCTAAGTCTTAAATATTGACCTTCCTTTAGATTAAGCTCAAAAAATCTCAATCTAAGCATTATTTAAAAGATTCAACCGTAAGATCTCAAAGTTCACTTGACATTCTTTTCACATACCTAATTTGAACCGTTCATTCTTTGCCATTTGTGAGATTATAATGGTCAAAGTCGGCTAAGTTTTCTCCTGCAAAAACCTCCAAAACTTGTTTCTGGTTTTAAGGAAAGTCAGGGGTTAAAGTAGGCCAAGTTTGAGGGTAAAACACGAGATCTTAATTTCAAGTTCGTAATCATGTGTGAGGTAATAATGCTAAAAAAAAAAAAAAAAAAAAAAAAAAAAAAAAAAAAAACTTTATTTCTTTTGTCCATGGTACTTAAGTTATCTCTATACTACAAAACAAATTTGATGACTAGTATGAGTTCTGGGACAGATATGAGCCTCAAATATATCATTCTCTTTTAACCCTTAAAAGTCCCTTGGGGATAGTATGTACACTGTCGTATAATTAGGATTTGCTACCAACAGAAAACTCTAAACTGGAATTGTAATAGCACACTAGAACCGCATTAATTCAAATGTCAACTTCTTCTTTGAACTCAAACTCATTAGAGGTGTGCATTCACTCCAAATACAACCAAAATACACCGTATTCTACTGGTCGCCACGGCACGCTCAGACCTTTAGGGGTTAAAGTCCAATCTTACAATGCTGCATTCAAGTGCTAATAGGGAGACAATTCGTATTCACACTGAATGGCTGCATTTTAAGCAGGTATTTTGTCATCTACTTGAGTACATTACATGGACTTTCTGAAAGCAGGTTGTTGTGGTACAAATCATTGCACAGAAATCAAATTTGGAATGATCTCTTCACATGTTCAGACATCATAACAATATGATCAAACTCATTGCAAGTACCACACACAAATTTTGTATTTGGGTTGACCCTCACTAGTGGAAACATAGTCCGCGTACACCCGTAGTGGCACATTACATCCACAGTACACCAGAGCCCTACTGTAGGGGTGTACACGGACCATGTTTCCACTAGTGTCTGAAATCTTTGTGCTTTTCTGATTTTCTACTATCTTACTGGAATTGAGGCATGGTAAAAAAATTTAGCAATTCTGTGTACCGTTTGAATAGATCTTGAATCTTGCTACTATCACTACTACCATGTAAAATATAAACCATTGGATCTTCGGCATTTGTGAGATCATAATGTTCATTGTTGATGCAAAACATTTTCTAGCATTGTTTGAGAGACATACTCTACTTTGTAGAAAGGGTGTTTGATAATTGTTACTGCATACATTTATGTTCCAATATTGTTTTCCATGCACATCACTTAAGTTAAGTAGGCCCATGCAAAATAGTAGAGATTCATGGTACTTTTCGACTCTTTGCGCAGATAGGTCTCTAGAAGAAAGTGTGGATACTACAATATAGTAAAATGTCATACAAATGTCTCTTTGGAAGTTTCCTACATCTCAAAATTTGATAAATCTTGAAAGAATAAAATGTAAAAGCACAAAAAACTTTGAAGCTTGCTCTTGTAAATTCAAAGGACGTCCTTGTAAATTTGGTAAGAGCTTCAACTTGGGTCACTTGAAAATTTGGGTACAATTTTGATTGCAATTTATTTTTTTTAAAATAAAGAAAAAAAAAATCTCCCTACTCGTTTTGGGCTTGAAAACTAAAATTTGGATTTAAGGGTACAAAAATTAGAATGCGGCCTTGCATATATTTCCACATACACTTTGTGGTATAGAGAACACTCAATAAAATTTCAGGCAAACACATCGATTTTACCCTCTTCATCTAGGTTGGGTGCAAGAACAAGGAGTCATTTTGATTTTCTTGGTTAGTTAGAGGTATACCCCTAGAGTTCCTTGTGTTTTTGGGAGATTGAAACCTTAAAATGACTATTTTCTACCGCTATGCACTCCTAGCAGTGTGTACTAATTTTCAAAACTTTTGAAACTTCCAACTGTAAGATCTTGTACATAAGCCTACTTTTGATTAGTTGCCTTAATATTGAGTGTTGGATTATTGCCATTTGTCCCAGCATAACATTTAAAGTTTATGCAGAAGTTTTTCTGGGCATAACATGGTCTCCATGGTGCAAAGGGGGATTTGAAAATTCTTACTTCAATAGTTATGGTCATGTTCTTTCCCATGTAGGAATTGAGTTAAGTACGCTAATACAAAATTTTAAAGACTCATTTTGCTTTTTAAACCTTCATACAAATTATTTTCTAGAAGAATGTCTAAAAGAACATCATAGTAAAACATAGTAAAAATGCAACACGTTGAATACCGTTAAATATGTTTGGTTCAAGAAAAAGTTGAACGGGGAACAAGTGCCTCTACAAGTTTGTAAATTTGAGGGGAAAAAAAATACTGAAAAAAAAACTGAAAAAATAAAATAAAATAAAAATCAAAATGTTCCTAAGTCTCGAATTTTGACATATTTTGAAAGAAAAATGGTAAAATTATTAAAAATTGTGAAGACTCCTTTTGAAAGTTTTGGAGTCTATCCTTGTAAAATTGGTATTAGTTTCGACATGGATTTCTTGGGAATTTGAGTAGTGATTTGGTTATGAGCATATTTAATATAATTGAAATAAAATCAAATAATCACTAAATTAAAACTGCCTATTTGGACTTGGAAACTAAATTTATTGAATGAATGTTCAAAAACTGGAATTTGCAAACTTTACTACATGAATCCTATGGTATTAAGAGCGCCCCGTAAAAATATTAGGTAAAAAAATTACTTCTAATCCCATCATTTGGGCTGCCAAAAATTGCAAAAAGCCCTTTCGGCTTTATTCGATCATTACGGGTAAAGTAGATATAGAGCTAATAGACGATGTATTCTTCTTCTATAATAGAAATAATGACATAAAAAGAAGGGTACTGTACCAATGTTGGTAGGCGCTGAGAATGTAGATGTACTTCAGATGCATGTGTGGCAATATACCGTACCACCATAGCAAGTTCGTTCATAAATAGTTTTATTGAAAAAAAACGTAAAAACTTAGAAATTACAAGCCAAGGAGAACGAAAATTTTGGAAATTATATTATGAAAAAGACGTGTACCATACCACCAAATTATGTGTACCGTACCACCAAAATATGTGTACCGTACCACCAAAAAACAAAAGAACGAATTTCAAAAAAATCTATTTCTGGCATATGAACCTTATTCTTTCAAAAAAAATAAATATTTGTTCGTTGAGGACCAAAACTGCTATGGTGGTACGGTACTTGAGCACACGAACTAAAGTTAGGCTCCTTGGTGTACTCACTAGGTTTAGTACAACCATGTTTCCACTAAAATAGTGTATTATCAAAGTGGTATTTCCCTACCACGTCGAAATTCACCTAGAAGTGTCGTAACCCAGTAGCTTGTTGGAATGTCTACAGAACTACTCGATGGATACCCACGCAATTTCCATCCAACTTCAAGAACCCATTACTTTATGTAAGCTTGGAAAGCACGGAACAACTTAAAATGAGTTCTAACTTTCTCTTTGTTTACACTAAGCCCTCAATTTATGGGATTTTAAAATTCTTGTAACCAGTGTAGAAACATCCGGATGATTGAAAGTGGTCCAAAAGGATAGACCAATCATAATGCATGTAAGCATGCATTGCACGAATTAGCAATCCCCCACATAGTCATGACTTCATGATGCTCGATGTGTTTCTATTCATCATCAGTTTACAGTGGTCTACGATATAGCACGTCAGCCATACAAACAATAATTTGAGTGAAGGTAAGCCACACGTTGCGGATGCCCGTCCAATTGCGCAACTCACTCTCGACCAAGTTACTTATGATTGATTTATTTGTAATTTGCAAAATGTGAATCATGGTCATGTCCTCCACAAGAAACTCATTGGTGGTACCTAATGAAGCCGGTATATGTAGATCTGCTTACCAAACCCATATCAGCAGAAGTGCCCGCATTGACTAAACTGGGGTTCATGCAAATCTCATGGTGGTTCCACCCGTAGCCCAACTCTTTCATGGATCCATGTTGACCGGCCATGGGCCTCGCGTAACGAATAACAACCCTTTCTTTCCAAAGGGCCCGGAAAGGGGTTAAACTGGATCCATGTTGACCCTTAACTAGAGCGACTTGTGCAATCGTGGATGATTAATATACTATCATTGGTAGATTCATGAAATGTTGACTCTAACTCCTTATATTTCTCGTTGATTGGAATTAGATTTTGGGGGTTTGAGCCGTGATCGTAGATGAAGGATACAGTTTTATTCGCTTCGTTCCACAATTTGCTGAATGCAGAAACTTAAAAAAGCTTTTTGGGGGACAGATTTTAGTATTTTGTAAATAGATAAATAAATAAGAACACCAGACGCTTCTGGGGTTGGCGTGAATAAAATGCCCGTTCGACCTACCCTTGATGATGTTGTCCATAGAGTCTTACCTCACATAAACTCAACTCGTCGAGGCCCAAAGTCCAAGAGTCTCCAACACGATTGTAGTGCATTGTGTGAAATTTTGCATGAGGCTAGTGTAGACAACGTACTTGGTTGAAATCGGTAAATGGCCTAGTTATTATTACATTGCAATCTTTTTTTGTTTTTTTTGTTTTTTTTTTAAATTTTTTACTACTTCAATCTCAAATGTGTAAGGTTTGATTCACATATTTCTACAGCCCTCTTGCACCTTTCACGCATCAAACCTCGGAGATCTCAAGAAATATCTTCGAAATAAAAGTCTCAAAAGCACATAAGCGCATCATAAACTAATCAAGCTTTAGTGTATAGTCAGGTCCACAATTATTTTTAACCTACTAAGGGCAGTTTTATTGAAAACTTTGAAAATTTCATGTGAATTTGTGCCTGAATGTTATACGAATAAATAAAACATATACTAAGACTATAACTGTGCTTTGTAAGATTACACAACAAGTTATAATTATTGTATACACTATTTACCACTGAGTATTCCGACTATTTGCTTGAATTACATTATGGGCTCAAGTATATAAAGAACAAATTCCTAAAGTTGTTCTTTATATATTTGAGCATATACTTCTAGAATGATCAGAAGAATTTTATGTTTCTGGTCCTTTGATTTAGGGTGATTTCTTGATGTGTTGCTAATCAATATAAAAGGTTGAATTGAATCTTCACTTGGAGTAGGCAAGATTAAAATTTGAGTTGTTCGACAAGCTACAGGTAGGTATCAACCAATTTTCCTCGAGCCATCCTTCAAGTACTTGTAGGACATTTGTCGTGGTGTGAAGAGAATTCTCAAGTTTCGAGAGAAATATGTTGATCATTATAACGTATTAAGAGATTTTTTCAAGCCAATACACAAACAAATAAAGTATCAATGACTCAATAAGTATGAGCTCAAGAATATGAAGAACAACATTAGAAACTCAATTCAAATTTGCAAACAAAAATGAATATGGTAATTCAATCAAAGAGTGTGAGAACTCATTGGTAGATGGTGTAGACAATAATTACAACTTGTTGTGTATCATTACAAAACATATAATGTTTTTTCCCATAGAGTTGTGATACACTCTAATGTGAAGCCAACGCACTTTACGGTTTTCAAATTGGATCATTCTTGAGTTCACACGAAATATTCAAAGTTTCAAAAAAAATCACCTTCAATCAAAAGTATTGAGGGTAGCTTCAAAGCTAGGGAGCTACTGCTTGATCTATGATGCTGCGTGGAAAATGAGGCCCGGTTATGAGCAGGTTACCTGATGTTGAATTTTAATCATCTAAGTTTGAAAATTTAAAATATTCCCAACATATTTATATGGTAGTAAATGTTTCTGATTTCACTTGTGTTCAACTTCTAATTCAATCGCTAATCACCTTGTTTGAATACTTTGGATGTTCATCAGATAGAGTAAGCAAAATCCTTATGCTTGTGAGTGCCCTGCTTCACTGTAAAAGGGAAAAGAAGGTCCTCCAAAGAGTCAAGACGCTTCATATGCACATGCATGGGGAAAGGCTCAAAGCACATCATTGGAAAACCATCATAGTTGGAAAACCTAATGGAGCAAAATTTATAATCCAACCTGCTCTCCTGAGTCTTCGATCCCTCCAATATCTTTGACTGCATAACACACTGGAGAATGATATCTACAGTTGAAATTCGGTAGAAGGAATTTAGTTCCAGGGTTCACTTTCACTCTTGTGTGGACAGTCTTGACTATGGACAGCTTACGAATTACATCGTGCTGTCTTGTAGCATCCTACGATGGGCCCTCCATAAGTGCTAGATTAAGAGTGTAGAAGATGCAAACCTTTCTCTGTAACTACTGTCGCAGCCATGTCAATGAGGACAGAAATCGAAGCTAAGTTTGGTTCGATACTGAGGATCAATCCTGTTAAAAAAGCAGGATGTATATAATTTTCTATTCACAGTTTCAGATCACATGTAAAGCTCTGAATCAGCAACTAATCTCCGTCCTGCAATCGACTTTCCTGCTGCAGAAAAATCTATGCCTACATGGTTCGGAATCGCTTGCTGACACATATTATTCAAAGCTGCAGCCAACTGATGGACTACAGACGTGTCTGCATTCGGCCAAGACATCAGCATCTCCGCTTTTAAGCCTCGTAATTGGCACTGCAACGAACACACCAAACTCCGGGGTAAGCATACAAGCTCGTAAAACATACATAAGCCATCGAATTCAAAGAACCAGAAGCCGATTCTTACATGGGAAATAAGGGCAGCTGCTACACCATCGACTAAGCTTCCGGAAGGATAGTAAGGCGCAATAGTTGCTTGCTCCTTCTTCGCCTTCTGCAAGGAGAACCAATAATTACATGTAAGCTTATGAAACGTGCTGATCAAAAGCAGGGAACAGAATGCAAGCAACGAGTTGCTAATCCACTCTGGTACATCCACCCGCAAGCTTTCAGACTGTTCGACTCGAACAGTGCATTCAATAGCAGGATCCAAGAGTAACAGAAGCTTCAGCGCACGTTATCGCCGATAAGTACACCATGTACCTTAGATGAAGTACTTTCTAAAAGAAACAAGAGAGGTTCGTCAGCTGAGAGTTTCCCTCTGAAGTGAAGGCTCGAGATCGCGTCCATAATCAGCACCCTGGAACCAGATTAAGACGACTTGTTAAAGACCGAGAACATTCAGATCAAATTATGCATCCACTAACAATCGACCAGCAGAAGCTATGAAAACCTTAAAAAAGTCATATCAGAGGTACAAGATGGAACCGATATGTGCCTGTCAGGCTGGATGACTTGGAAAACTGTCTTGGTCCAGATGGTTGCACTTTCTTGCGGAACTGCATACTGTACACATACGAACACAACTGAAGCCTGCGGATCTACCGCATACAGGTAACACTCTCTGTTGTATGGATTCGGGTTAATTTTGTTGTTCACCTGCACTCAAGCACATACGATCAAGTAGGTTCATTAGACCCCAAGACATAGCATCATTGAGTTCGGTACCCATGCCATTTAAAGAGCTATAAGTACGACACTGTGAGAAAGGAGAGCCGCATGTAAAAGAATACCTCGAAAACATGTTCTCACAGCATTTAAAGTATGAATCGATAATAACAACCCTAAAAGAAAAACAGATGCAGAGTGATTTTGAGATGAAATTGACACTCACCAGAGAGATCTCAGGGATGACAATTGAACCAAGAATTTTCTTGTCAGGAATTTGGTGCAGAAGGTGGTTGCCAACAGCGGAGACAGAAAACAGAGCGAGTTGCGGCCGCAATGCGCCTGATTGCATAAGACTCTTGGCCCAGGGAGCCCACTGCCATTCAACAGCAGCACTGCCATGAGTCGAGCAGATAACAATACATACATCTGAACTGAAACGTTCAGCTCCTACAATTACCAAACCCATGCCCAACTACGATCAATCCGTGCCAACTATATGATCCGAGATCAAGCACAAATAGAATTATATCTGGCCAGATATCGATACGATGCCCCGAACTTCCAACGAGCATAAACCCTAATAAAACCCTAAAGACGGGGTCGGTAAAAACATGACGACACCTGATTCAAAAATCAAACCTGGAAAAATTGCAGGAAGACGAAAAAGTGGTTTTCACCAAGAGCCAAGATGAGAATGAGAGGCAGTGAGACAAACCACGATGAGAGGCAAAGACGGCTCTGGGGTGTGGGCAGCGAAGTTGTTGAGGTCGTCGGGGTCGAATCGAGAAGGGGGAGGAAGGTCCGTGAGGGGATCGGGCATGCCAGCCATGGCTCACTGCTTCACACTCTAAGCTGCAATTGGAACCCTCCAAGAAAGGGAAGATGAAACGGAAGCGAAGGAGGGGCAAATTGGGCGACTATGCAAGGAATGGATGCAGTAGGACAGGGAAGTGTGTTGCAAGCACCACGATCACCATAGCTCGTATTCAACGAGCCGACACTCACTTCTCGTTGAGCGTAGACTTCGAAACGACCAGCGTCGGAACTGGGTTCTCGTCTTTTGGTTTTACCATACAAGGTATAAGCACCTATTACCGGACGTTTAAGGATTGCCAAGTCCCGGCTGATGAACTTGTAATCAAAATAGGTGGATTAGCAAGTGAGCGCAAGTGGAGACATAATTTACTAAAATTTTATGAATATATTGTGAATCTTCAAAATTACAAGCCTCAAACTCTATTACTACTCATAAATCCTCTCAATACCATTTACTAATGCAAGTTATATTTTGTAACTTCTGCCAATCAATGAAGGCCTTCCTTGATTGAATATATATTTAAAAATGCAGTTCATGTACACACTAATATATAAATGAGTCATTGTTTATAAATGAAACATTTATAATTTTCAAGGCGCTTTAGGGTGCCTAGTGATAATTTCATTTACCTAACATTGTGTTATTTGGTTGTTCATTTCTTAAATGTCTTAGAGTACTTTGAGTTTAGAAACATCATCATTTTGTTTATAGTCTCTTGATCCAAATGAAGGTGAGTTATTCACATCTCAATCATACAATCTTGTAATTGACTTTTTGTAAATGACATAGGTAAAATGTGGACTGATGAAGCTGCATAAATATATGGGGTCATAATGTATAAGTATTCAAAGAAGGTAGTAAAAATTCACAAATTTCACTTTGAAGTTGCAATGCTATTAACTTATAGATTGCACTAGAAATTTCTTCACCTAGGGGGTTCTTTACCTTCAATTAAAAAAAATCCTAGTAAAAAAAAGTTACGGCAAGATGCTGCTTGGCCAGAATAATGGCCTTGCACTGGTGATAATTGCCCCAAAATCAATAAAGGAAAAAAGTCAAAAATAGAGCCCTTGCACTAAAATGCATGCCATATGTTCAATACATCTTGAATTGGATTGTTAGTTTATCACTATAACTAGATTCGAAATGAGATTTAATCTTATAGAAGATGTGGAAATTGGAATAGTGGATCATTTATCTTATCTACTTGGGATGGTGAATCATTTATCTTATCTAATTGGGATAGTGGATCATTTATCTTATCCAATTTGTGAAAAATGGGATAGTGGATATTTATCTTGAAATGTATGGGATGAACTCAAAAGAGATATGGCACTTAAGGATCATTTATCTTATCTTAAGTGTAAATTTACTATTACATTATAAATTGATGCATATAATATAATAATAAAATCATAATAGTATTATAATATTATAATAATATATTAATAATATATTAATAATATATTAATAATATTTATCAATATTTTATTGATAGTTTATCAATAAACTATTAATATTTTATTAATATTTAATAATAATATATCAATGCATATTTAGACTGTTTCTTTATTTAGATTGTTTTTATTTAGCAATCCATGAATATTCTTTTTTTTCTTGAACTACCATATGTACATGCACAACTATTGATTACAATATTTCATTCAATTTCCACATCTTGGTTCCATCTAACACTAGATGTACTCTTGTAAAAATGTTGAAGTGCCTAAATTTTAGAAGAGCTAATATAGTGTTAGAATTGTCATTTATTGATCTAACATCAATTTCAAAAGAATGTTATTGTTCACTTGAAAATTAGTTTAACCAACACTAATCATCAAATTTAGTATTTAGTATTTAGTATAATAATTTGTCGAATTTCACCTAGGAATAAAATGAATACAAAAGACTTTCATGAAATAGCTAAATAGATACAAGAAGTGGGTATGAATTAGGTTATATCTGATCATGGCAAGAACAATAGTACATACAATCTAAACATTACAAACGGTTATTGAAAACTTACCAAACTTTTGGAGCAAATGGTGAATATTTAAGTTTCTAAAATCAGCTCAAAATTTTCCTACAACGTTGAAAAGGTTACGAAAGTATAGAACACACAATATTATGTCACTTTGGTATTAACTCTTAACATAAAATGACTTTACTATCTCCTAGTGCTATAAAACTTACAAGACACCATATAAGATATTAGGAATATATTTACATAAAAACATTCTACTGTTATCCCATTCAAGAACATCACTTAGTTCCATTTTTTAGCCATTCAATAATATGAAAATTTACATATCCCACATAATGTCATACTTCATTCGCCTGGAACTTCAAACATGCACATCACGATACCTCGCTCACTCTTTGAACATCGATTCCCTTTCAATGCAACGACAAACCATATCTGCAGCAACAACAGCAATCTCTAATTCATAAACTACAAATGCTCTCACAGAGACTCTATATGCCGATCAGTTACGAATCTAAACAGAAATAGTAAAATTAACCATCCTGGCTACCATCCGGGAATGCACAGTTGCTTCTAAAGCAAGACGCGCTGGTGCATCGTCCCTCGTTGAAACACAAAGGTCTCACTCGACACTCATCGAAGACCACTGATCACTGCACTCTATTCTAGTCTCGGGGAGATTCATCACTGGCGTTCATTTTCTCTCAAACTGTCCGCAATAAGCGGCAATCTGTTTTCAGAACCCAAGTCTCACATGACTAAGTTAGCAGTGCAAGTACCCCCGCAGACGTTGGTTAGTGAGTCTCTTAGATTCTTGGTAACTAGGAGCTTGCGAACTAGGTACAGGAAACGAGAGAGGCATTTGTGCGAAGACTGTAGCCATTGTAAAAACCAGCACACCTTCCCACCATGACACATCTTGCAATCACATGCAGTGAGTATTCTTTATTGTGTCGATTGTAGATTGTGCCTTGACGTGCACAACAAAAGTGCAGAAAGTGCGCGCGACGAGAGCCTAACAGAGTGAGCCACCTGCTGATATCCGAGGGATTATGGGGTTGGACGAGATAGGCCCACCACCAGGTCCTAGATACACAGTAGTGAGCACATTGTCCGCATTGTGTCTGAACTCGGAATCATCCTGGCATTTGCCGTTGCAAGCTCACCTTCATGATGTCCGTATTCATTACAAGTGACATTCCTCTTTTTTGTCCACTCTGCCTTGCACGGTCCGAGTCTTACTGCGCATCTACAAACAAAAAAGATCCACCCGCTTGCCCGAGGCTCTTCACACGCTACACGGATTCGTGTTTTGATTCTGGCATGCATCCACTACTAGCGCGCCACTGGCGCTCTTCCCCTACCAACAACGTGCTTACATCTCACAACCGACGCAACTCGTAAAACACTTTTAGCACGCATACATAGAGGTATTCATGGAAAAATCTGTAAGCGCAGGAGGCTGCCACTGACAGCAACTCACTCAACTTACATGCGTGTAAAGTCTCGAGGTTTCTATAATTCTGGTCTGCAACTATACCGTACATCTGTGAGCAATTCAAGTCATCTTGTATAAAACTAATGATTAGCTACTGTATATGAGACCTAAAAAGCATTCGGATCTGCACCCCCTTACTATGACAACAACAAGAACACCGTCCAAAATCTGAATAAAAACCACAGCCAGCAGTAATAAATTCTCCCAGAGAAGTGGGGCAAAATCTATGACAATCTTGCTAATGTACTTTCTGAGTGGTTTGATGCTGTGCAAAATCAGGTGAGGAACGTTGAGGATCTCGTTGCAAAAACCAGATATGGGAGGCCGGGTGCGGATGCTCTTCTCAGCTTCTTTTGCTGATGATCAGCTGCAAGCCGTACTTGGGCTTGGTGAGCAAGCTATGGTAAGGGTGGTGTTTGTAATTGGGCGACACGGAAAGCTTGAAGCGCTGGAGCGCCATGGCAACCACAATCTTGGCTTCCATCATGGCGAAGTCTTTGCCGATGCAGTTCTTGGGGCCGATGGCGAATGGCATAAAGGCTTGAGGATTGGTGCACGCGCCCGCCACTCCGTTCTCAAATCGCTCCGGCTTGAACTTGTCCGCATCGTCGCCCCAGATCTCTGGGTCTTGATTGAACGCCGCCAACGGCACTTCCATCACCAGGCCCTTGGGGATGAACAGGTCGCAGATCTGCATGTCCTTGGTGGCCACTTTGGTGATGGCCGAGATCACCGGGAAAACTCGCAAGCTTTCATTCAGAATCATCCCCACCTGTCAGGGTCACCGTGCAAGCAACACACAAATAATAAGTGCAACTCAGCAGGATAGCCATTAAATCTCCAGATGTACACAAGTCCTGCAATAGATCCAAAGCGCTCATAGTAGTTGACCACGAATTGCCTTTCTGAACTCCGTAAAACCTGAAGATGGAAGGAAGGATCTGAGAGCCTTACGATTTTCAGTTTGGAGACGGAATCTGAGTCTAATGCGGTAGATTCGCCGAGGACCTCTAGAACCTCCTGGTGAGCTTTCTCTTGCCATTCAGGGTAGCGCGCGATCTGCAAGAAGGTAAAGGTGAGAGCGCTGGCGACGGTGTCTTGGCCGGCGAAGAAGAAGAGCTTGGTGTTGTTGAAAACGGAGGCCAGGTTAAACTCGGGAGCGGTTTCGCTGGTGCCATCAGAGGCCGCGGCCAGCATTATTCCCAGCAGATCGTTTCCGAACGTCTTCGCCTCTCCTCTCTTCAACGCTTCCTGCCGGTGCTTGATCACTTCGCGCAGCAAGTTGTCCATTTTGGATTTCAGCTGCGCCATAGCTCTATTCTTCTTCGTCGGAAGATACCTGTACAACAACAGACGCTGATTTAGTTTCAGGGTCTGTCGGGATTGGCCTGTTCTCGCACAGAAAAAAGAATCCAACCACAACTTGGTTGACTTCTTCCAAGTTGAATAATCCTTCGACGCAGATTCATTAAGAATGATTGCGCGATATTAAGGAACTTGTTGGTGATTCTTACTTGAGAAACCTCTGTAAAAAGAGGCAAAGGAAGGTGGAACAGGGTGTTACGGGAAAAGTGTGATCAGATTGATTGCCTACCTAAACCCTGGAATCCAAAAGAGACCGCTGGCCAAGTGTTCGAAGAGGAGCCGGGCGAATTGGCGCTGCGTCCGATAAATCTCCATCCCCTTCTCGCGGTCCGTTCCGAACGCTACGTGCGCGATCACATTGTTCGCGATCGCATTTAGATCGTCCTCCACGCTGATTTCAACTTCTTTTCCACCTCGACACGCCTTTTCCCACTCATCCAACACGATTTCCACACTGCTCACCATCGCTTCTACTAATCCCTGTAAGCAACTCAAGTATCTGAGCAATCGACTCTATCGCAGGAAGATCTGATTGTAACCTGCCGACCGGCTCAAAAGCAATCTTCAGTATAAAAAAGAGGACTGAATACTAGGATATCATGTGGCAAGAATCAGGAATCGGTACCGCACAAGTAGTTAGAGCCAGAGTAATTACCTTCAACACGTCCTGATAGAAAAAGGAGCTGAGAGTGCGTCGCTCGATCGCCCACTTTTCACCGGTTAAATTGTCCAATCCCAACCCCACGAAATCCCTCAGCATGGCTACATCATCCGGGTGACGCTCGAAGAATCCATACTTGGTCGACAGCACTTCCTTGGCAAACTGGTAATCTCGCGACACCAGCTTCACCTGCGGTCCACGGTAGTAGATGAAGCGCTCCCCTGCGCAATCAGAGATTGCCAATGACAACGACACCGACACTCCACAGCTTTACTCACACGACGGAATGCGAATTCATGCAATAATCAGCTCCGCTCGATCCCAAGCTGAGAAGCGGCGATTAACCAATAGAATGCGTCGTAGGAACTCAGAATTCAGGCTTACCGAAGCGCGGGAAGTAGAGATGGAATGACGGTTTAACAGTAGGCAACACGCCGTAGTAATCGTCGACCTGCATCGAATCAGGAAACGACTTCTCGTACGCCGCGATTTCCGCAACGGAGCCGACGATCGGAATGAAAGGCGGTCCGCGCACGCCCTGCTTGGCCATGATGCGGGTGATCATGAGAGGATCATACAAGTAGCTTTTCAGCAGGCGCACTACCGAGCTCACGATCGTGCTCGCTGCCACCGCCACCAGCACTACCGCCAGCGCGTTCCACACATCCCTGGCAGACAAGAATTCCAACTGTTCCACCGCCAGCGCGTTCCACACATCCCTGGCAGTCAAGAATCTTAGCAGTTCTACCGCCATCGCCAGAAAGGTCATGGTAGCAAGCACTACCCAAGTCCTTGCAAGAAAATTCTCCCCTAGAATCCCTCCCAAAAGCTTACTCGGCCAGGAGAAAAGCGCCCGGCCGGGTCTTACAAAAGTCTGGTACGGTCGACAACGGCATGACGGTACGAGTACCACGACCATGATTACGCACACAGCTGATCATCGCAATGGGTAGCAGCTGTAGACGTGAACAAGGAGTGTGGACAGACCGAAATCGCAACTTCCCAAGGACCCGTGGGGGTCGAAGGGCGAAGAAGCGAACTCCAGTACGAAGAGGTACAAGGGACCAAGCGGCTGCGGAAGTTGACATAATGGGATTACGGAAGCAAGGGCAAAAGGGCAAAAGGGAGCGGGGGGGGGGGGGCAGTGGGGATCAGAATCCGAGATGCCTTCGGCCACGTAGCGTTGAGTCTGGACTCTGGAGGGGGAGATGCGGGAGGCGCGCGCTCTGCGAGTGCTGGTGCAGTGCAGAGCAGAGCATCATACGGTAAGGTATCAGCGGGTCTGTGCATGCATTGCCATGTGTCCCACAAGGGAATCTACTGCCCTTCCATTTATATCTGACCTCCACCTCCGCCTCAATCCGGACACACCCTCCATTCGCCTCCATGTCCCCCTGCAGATTCCCACATTCGCCAACTTTTAAGAAAATCTTATTCCTTTCCCCTTTGCGCCTTGCTATTTATAGTATCTCATTTCATGTTCAATCCAATCAAATCCGATTGTACGCAGCTCTTGAATTTTTCTATATTGACCATTCTAACATGTTTTTTTGAAATTTGGAAATTCTTAAACTAGTCATCATTCTTTCTCATGATAATTATCCTCTTGAAATTTGTGTTCCAAAGCTTAGAATGGCATCATCCCCTTTGTACCATAATTTCAAGTGAGATCTTTATTTAGTGCCTTATCATTGTTCTTGTAGGTTCCTTCATAGGAGCGTTTTCACCCATAGAATGTGAAGCATTATTATAGGATGGATGAAAAAGGCTCTTCAAAGGTACGTGGGCCTTGGGAAATCTTGCAAGCTCCACCCTCTCATTTTAGCAAATATGCTCATCCACTGCAAATTTGAGAGAAGGGGTGCAAGTGCACAACCTTTACTTGGAAGGACGCAGGACACTACATGCAAATTGTTTTGGCGAAGCTTATTCAACTTTTCATTCATTGGTGTGAGAAATAAAAATCCACAAGTCAAACACATAGTTTCAAAGGATAATGTACATGTCATGATGATGACAACACCTTAAAAATTGATTTGACGTGGTAGTGTAAACAATGGCTTGCAACAGCTTGGTATACCATTCACAAAACTTGGTATACCATTCACAAATAGGAATGCTTCATAGCTTACGGAGATGATTCTAGATTTGACCATGTCATTGCAAAAGTAAAAGAAGGTTCCTTGCATGGAGAAAGAATGCCACTTCTTTAATACTCCCAAAGTTTTGCAACTTCTTTCCACCTGCACAGATAGAATAATTACATGTACAAGTCAAACCACATTGTTTATTATATCGTTGAAAAGTCTACCGTGCTGGTGAAGCAAGTGAACTTGCTAGAGAGTCTTCTGGAGAAACAGTGAGAGTGAGTGGCAAAGATTCTGGAATAGAAAAAGATGGTGGAGAGTGGAGGTTTCCCGAAATGGAAGCGGTGAGGGTGGCGGAGGGTGGTCGGAGGGAGGAGGGAAAGTGCGTGAGGGCGGGGGTGCGCCCCTCCGGCCGGACAGGCACGCTGCTCTCCGCCTCTCCCTCGACACCTCGCAGGCGCTCATGCAATGGATTATGCTGCACCTCCACGTCCACCCCCCGGACATACTTGAGTCCACATTCTTCATTCCCGCTACATCATGTGAAGTCACTCATTTAGGTTTATCTGCGCAGTAACAACAACAATGATTATCCAACTCACTTTTGGATGACACAATACATTATCTTGTAACTTACAAGACAGTGTTTTGTGGGATCCAAATTTGTGAAATTCATTTCCCTTTCTCAAACTTTTAAGTACCCTAGTTAGATCTCAAAAAAAAAAAAAAAAAAAGATTGTACATAGCTATCATTGTGCGGAGAAGTATTACGTGATAAAAAGTTGGAAGGCAAGTCATTCTTATTCATTTAGATATTCAAAAAAATTGTTTTGTATCCCAAACCGGGCACTTTGGACTTGGTGGAGGGCAAGTGAATGACAAGCTTTCAAACACAAATTATTTTGTTATCTACAAGTAGACGCTTCGGGTTGCAATCACCGCCCGACTTGACTCAGTGATTGTAGGAGATGTCGCGGGATCTCCACTGAATGTTGGGCCTCTGAAGGTGCATTGCTAGAGATGCACTTAGTAATAAGCATAACTGAGAGCATCAACAATGCGACTAGCCAAGGTGCCAGCATACGACGCATAGCACGTCCGCTTCAAGAAAGGTGCCCCTACGCCACGCACTTCGCCACTGCCAATGGCCAGGAGGCCGCCATTCTACTCCTCATCAAGCCATCTTCAATAGATCCATGTAGGGAAAGAAACTCAGCCTCCGCTATAGATCCTCGAACCCCTTGAGAACTTGCTCGGGACGCCACGATGGCAAGATGATGCACAAAAGACATCACATTTTGCTTTTGAAGCAAAGGTGGCAGGAGTGTTAACTTGGGTAACTAACTTGCTTGGATGTTTGAGCGTCTATTATTTAGGGGTTTTCTTACCAAGACGCATTGAGGCGTCATCTTGTCACCAAGCCTGCCAAAGCGCCTGGAACTTCACGGCCACAACATATTGCCTTTACTCACAACATATTGCCTTTACTGGACACTGGTACAGTGAAAGCATAGCTGATGCTCTGAAGGCCGAGCAGGCGGGTGCCATTGAGGTATGCATTAACTGTGCGAGAGGCAAGTGCATGTGGACATAAACTATTGGGTCACGAAAGTGGATGTATGATTGACCGTGCCACTTGGCCTGAGAGGAGATCAAGGCATGTACCTGGATCCCTGGGTAGGGCTTTAGGGCGACACCTTGCAAACAACTTTGAGTGCCTTTGGACTATATGCTCCAAATTTGGACATCTCCACAGAACAGTACCTCATACATTTCTCTTGTCGCTATGGCCAAACCTTTCTACAAACAAAAACTGCCTCTTTATCCACTAATCTCTACGAAAAAAGCTAAAGAAACATAATAGGAGATAAATTTGATCACGAAGTACAGTACCACCTTGTTTTTACTTTGAATCACACCACTTTGTCCGTATATATATACACACACAGGTGCCATTTTTGAGTTACAGAGGATACTTTAGTCGAGGCCTGCGTACCCAAGAGTGGTCACCTTGAATGATCGCTAGTCCCTCCACCACCTATGTACGTACAGTACCCATGAGATTCTGATTTAGGTGGTCAAGGGATCACTAAGGCCTTTTTAATTCTTTGAGTTGGAAATTGGGTCCCAAAAGCAAGGGGTTGACATAGTTCACAGAAAAAGTCAAATTTCTTCTTTTGTGCCATCTTCTGTACGAAGCACTTCATCATGCATGCCATGACGAGTGAGCTTTTGAGATTGCTTTCTAGTTTTTGCTGGAAAGAAACGTGATCAAACTTCACTTTCTTTAAAGTGCAACAACATGTTATGGGCCTTTAGCTCAACCCCTCATGGACACAACAGTGCAAACCTTGGCCTCGATGGAGCAGGTTTTGTACACCCTAGTACAGGCTAAGTGGTGAGTATGTTACCGTGTATTAAGTATAGGGTTTGGTGTAAAACGTTGTAAGCACTGACAAAGGAGGACACGTCACATAGAGTTTTTGTATAGTCCATAATGTATAGAATACTTATACTTAAAGTGGGTTCGCACGTGGCAATACGTAATGTTGGTTCTAAAACGATAAGACCAGGGCAAACAAAAATTTCATTTCTATTCACACGAGAGAATTGATTAAGGGTGGTTTGGGTATATATGCCACGGTAATACGTATCCGCCATTCAGCGCACACAGGGTTTTACGTATGTACGTTGCCACGTAGGCAAATGGTGTGACATTTCGTAACGGGCGTTCTGGCTTGTCTCGTCGGTCTTATGTAGGGTAGTGGGGTAGTGGTCTCATGCTGACGGTCGCTTCTCCTTTCTTGTGTTGTCTCTCTCAGCAGCTGTGCGATTGAACTGTCTTCTCATGTCTCCCCCCTCTGTCTTCTCATGTCTCCCCCCTCCCCTTGGTTGCGTGTATGTATTTGTAGAACAAACTTCTCTCATTTTGCAAAGCATCACTTTAGTTTTTTGTGCACTCTGTTTTGTGGTTTTCAAAAAAGCGTGTGTGCCGGGGTGTGATGGTGCAAATAGATTGATAGCACTGTATGTGCGGGGACGACGTCTTGTTGTCCCGGTTCAAGCACTTTTGGAGAGAGGAGGCTCATCACCGCCATTACCTGTAGCTACACATCCTTGTTGAGATATGCATTTTGTTTACTCCCATTTTCCTTTACTGGTTGTTGATGCCTTCTGGAGCTGAGCTTCATGTGGGCAGTGAAGTTGTGGATAAGGTATTGAGCTGGGCATTTGTTTTGCAAATGGTTTTCCTTCGATGGTTGGATTCCATGGATTGCTTGGGTCATAGAACATGGGTATGTTGTAGCAATGTTTCTAAAGCTTAGAAAGCTGAAACGCTGGTTAAGCTAGACTTGTTGGCATGCAGAAGTGAACTGTGAATCATTTTCTGTAGGGAGAGGATTCGGTGCTATTTGCTGGCTGGTTTGGAATGCGCATCGACCTCAACCATTTTCTATGTGGATTGTTGATGCAGAAGTTGCATTCATTTGCCTTCTGGGACTGAGTTTCATGTGGGCAAAGAGGCAGTGGATCATGTATTGAGCTGGGCATTTGTTTTGCAAATGGTTTTCCTTCGGTGGTTGGGTTCCATGGTTTGCTCGGGTCATGGAACATGGGTATGCTGTGGCAATGTTCCTAAGCTTAGAGAGCTGAAACGTTGGGTAAGGTCAAGTGGTCGGAATGCAGAAGTAAATTGTCGATCATTTTGTGTAGGGAGAGGATTAGGAGCTATTTGCTCGTTGGTTTGGAATGCGCATCGACCTCAACCGTTTCCTATGAGGATTGCTTGAATTTTGGTTTTTGAGCTTTGCAATTTGAAAATTTCAATCTGCTTCCAAGGTTAGGGTTTAGAGGAATGCTTGGAGAACTCGGCTGGTGGAAAGTGTTTCCCAAAAGGTTCACAATTCGGATGCTTTGAGTTTTTCTTTCCAATTTAGAACGTTTCTTATTGCTTAATGACATTAAAAATTCCACAAATTATATTCGTATTAACATTTCTAGTTGTGGTTTATGCATAAAATGTGATCAAAAGTTTTTAAAGCTTGTTTCTGCTCCAAAGCCATTCTGCGTCACGATTCAAGCACTCCCGGAGAAGGCTGTGGTGTTTACCGGGAGTCTTTTGTTTTTTAATTGTTTTTAAAAACTTTTACACTCAAAGGGCATGTAGACCAAGAGAAAAAAAAATTGGTTTATCTCATGGAGGCAGAGTTGTCTTCTTTGACAACTTGACAAAAGGCGACCGGCGGTCGCCCCACAGACTCGACGGAGCTTCAAACAAACAACGCTACATGCTCGGAGGGTGCACTAGGTGGTAGAAGTAGAAAAGTACGTGCGAAATAATGTAGGGTGTCAAATAAATCTTGGAGCTAAAAATTACAATTAGTTCAGATCTACAATAGAATATCAAAATATGCATTGGATGCCCTTATAACTAATATAGAGTGATATATAATTCTACCAAAGTAGAAAGAAGTAGGAATAGTATAGTGTATGGATTATTCAAAATTTATGCTAGAACGTCAAATAATGGCGTAGTGCCAAATATGGAGCTCTAATAATCTTCAGTCAGAGGTACATAATAGCTCAATTTTTAGCACAAGAAATCTACAGGGATGTCACCAGTACAAGCAATGTTCGTGCATGGGGAAAATTAGAAGAAAGATAGAGCAGATGGAATCATCATTTTTGGATTCTTCTACAATGAGTTATGAATTTTTGAAGTTAGAAATAAAGGTGTTCTTATAATGGTGCCCTAAAGTGATACCCTATAATCTCTGTAGTGAGTACATGATACTATTGCATGGGGAAGCTATTATGTGCCTTTGACCGAAGATTACTACAGCTTCATTTTTGGCACTGCGCCATTATTAAACACTACCATAATCACTTGCTTTTCATCTGAAAAATAAAATTTCAAAGTAATATAGCATATGATATATAGATAGAAATCAAAAAGTACAATTAATCTATGCCCTTACTTTGATGACCCAAAGTATCAAATTATGTAATCATAAGGTGCCAAAAATTAGAGAAAAGGAAAGTGATAGCCCCCATTTAAATATTCCATGATCGCACCTATATCCTTATTTTTTTCAAGGAGTGCACCCCCCGAGGCTACATGGGGGTATTTTGAAAATCACATACAAATACCAATTTTTGACGGTATAAAAAGACTATGAAACGCTTTAGTCTTGAAATTCCAAATGATGAGAATATGCCTTAATGCCTTCTTCAAGTGTAGATAAAAAAGCCCCAAAGATTTTTGATGTTTCAGCAAGCCTATTGTATTTAGGCAGATCTGAAGTCTGCTCCAATTCCATTTATGAACTTTAAGAGCAAAAAACTCTTGAAATTCGACTTAGTTTGTGTGGTGGAACAACTCCTAGAGTCCTTACCACCTTACAGATAGGAGTTGCAAACAAGACAAAAGTTGGAGAGGATGAAAAACCATGTGATCATGTGAGCATTGTGAATTCTTAGGTGTAAAGCAGACGTGATTCTTTTGCGGCACAGTTTGATGGGGAGTTCAAGATACATGATGCAATGAAAGTCAAACAATGGAAACGCAAACATTGTCGTATTTCAGTAGCAAACACTAATTTTCACATGTGCTTAAATAAGGGAGACGGGACTTGGGGCGTCAGCATGATTTAAAGCACAATGTATGAGTCTTCAAATTGAAAAAAGTCAGCAGGATGACAATGACCCTCAGATAATTTTGGGATTCATGCCCCCCCTGAAATGAGCTTTCGGCAAATTTGCAGAGGAGATTGTACTGCAAAGTGCAGTGACAAGCATAGATTGTGATGGAAATCAAGGTCCAAGTTGCCCGATGATGTTGTTTGCCATTGCGTAAAGAGCTTCAATTGTTGGGACTCATAGTCATTGATAGTGTTTGGAGCGCCCTCCTCAGCCACTGCTCTTAAGACTTTTGAGCTGTGTGGGGTCTTCATTCTCAAACAAATTTCATGTTTCAAGTCATCCATACAACTTTCGAGAATTTTTTGCAACACCTATGATTCTGAATGTGTTTTTGTTGTGAAAATGAGCTGATTCACCAAGCGGAAGCTCGGGTTCTCTGAGGGTGCTGGTGTGAATTTCAACATTGACCACTAAAATCCTTGAAACCCACTATGGAGTTTTGGGATTTCGGGCCCCCATATAGATGGAACCAAATTTCCATTTTAAAATCTTCATTTAGAAAATTTAGTTTCAGAGTCCAAAAAGGGCAATTTAAGTTGAGTCCTTTTTTAATATTTTGACAGTTTTCCGGACTCTGAGCGTTCAGGTTTCAAATTAACATCAAATTTACCCATCTTGGGACATTCAGAACATATTGAACTCATATGAGCCATAATCTCATGAATTATCTTCAAATCTACTCTGGAGCTTGATTTTCAATCATCCATTGATTATACTTGTTTACTCCTTGTTT
Organism: Bryum argenteum; assembly: GCA_037043015.1. Lineage (NCBI taxonomy): Eukaryota > Viridiplantae > Streptophyta > Bryopsida > Bryales > Bryaceae > Bryum > Bryum argenteum. The sequence goes on from CM073323.1 coordinate 30,299,502, forward strand.
AAATTTTTTGGAGAATGATCTCACTCCGTGTTGACCTAAAATTCATGACTAAGAACATATACATTTTTGATCCATCACATCGATCCTTTATCTATCAGTAGTAACCAATAATACTTAATGAATAGGACATTCAAGAGTCCTACTTCCTTCTAAAGGCATCAAATGAAAAAACTGTTCTTTCCTCCCATTGTAATCCACCTCCAAGACGTCCGCCTTCTATCAAAGATGCTCTCTTGAATACCGCACATGCGTGAGTAGAATAATCAATTTCAACATTTCTAGAATAATCAATTTCAGCAAGAATCACATGTTTTTTTCTCTGTGGACTTTGTACGTACTCAAGGAACTATCATTGATAATGTAACTCCTGAATTCCTTTTAACTGTGGGTGACTTAAGTTCTTCCTCCTAAAGAGATTGCGTAAATCAATCTAGAGTCTGAAAAGCAGTTTCAAGCCAACAAAAGTTAATTGAAGCCTCAATTGTTCGCAGGGCCAGGCCAGCATGCGACTACCTGCTCCTACAGATTACATGATCAATCACTGCAACCGCTGGCGACATGCCCACCAATTTTCCATCTTGTGTGTTTGCGTTCATTGATATCAGCATATTAGAGACCACAACAAAGCTTAGTGTATATTTGAGTGTACCTGAGGCTATCAATCAGCAGAATCACCTCTGCTGCCTTGGCATTTGAGGCGTGCACAATTTCAGTCTGTTGCGCAAATCACAAGAGCTGTGGCCTTCGTTGATTTCCTACAGAAATTTTTGTTGTTAAATCAACTTGGGGAGTTTGCCAGAAGCTGAGAATGGGTCTAATATCTTGATGAATGTAATCTTGCTGGACACAAACTGTCTTCCATGGCCTCCTGAAAATAATGATATGTTTCGAACCACCAGTGTTTTCAGGGCTTGGGGTGACATATGATATTAGTTGCTGAATGCCATGGCCATGGTGGACTAGAGAATAGATCAGATAGTCACAGCAAGTGCTACAGATAACAGAGTTGCTAAGCACGGAAGACATTGACATACTCACAAGTGGTTTCACTTTGTGCTGTACAAACTCAGTTCCATCCAACAATGTTCTCTCACTTGCAATGCAGACACTTCCAGAAGCCAACACTAACGCCAAATACCCACCGTGGATAAATATAAAGAAGAAGAAAAGTAAATAACAAAAAACAGCAAAAAAACAAAATACATTCCTCCTACTTTCATCATTTTCATTTCTAGTTTCAAGTTCTTTTCAGATCCCTTCTCGGGTTGACTAGAATATGAAGAGTCACCAATGCGTCAAGTCTCGCGGAGAGGGAGATCTTCCACAACTTGGAAAGCCATGAGCTCTAAGGGTTCACCAAGAAAACTACAAGCAAACTAGAAATGGGCAATAAGCTTGCTTTCTAGCTTCAAGTTTTATGTTCCCCTTGTTGGCTTATGAGATTCATTTATAAGATACTAAAGCTTATGTCACAACATGTAATTCTATGATACGGAGTACTACATTAATTAGTTTGTTCAATACAGACACAATTTGGACTTGCTTGAAAGTAGTTGACAATAAATATGACTTTACATGCCATTGAGACAAAGGGAGGGGTCTCAACGTGTAGTTATGTTTGTCTACAATCTGCATATCTTTCAAATGTCATCAAGATTTGACTCCTATTGTAGAGTGCCCCAAAAGATTCACAAATGTTTTTTTTTTCCAATCCTTTTAAAACTTGATTTTGAGGTTTTAATCACAAGATCTTGTTTAAATTGCCGCTTACTTTACCTCCTAAGTTTTATAATATTTGAATCTACAAATTAACGTGATAGATTTATTTTATGTTTCATGATGTATAAGAATAGCATTTCTTTTGAGTAAAAACTACCCAATTTAGGCTTGTTTTGACTTTGGGGGTCAATGCTCCAAATATATTTGAGAAAATTACTTGATAAACAAACGTGTAATTTCATTCATAATATACAAATTATGTAAGCAGAGATAAGTACTCCTATTGTGAAAACTATTTTTCAACTATAATAGACTTTGGATATCTCATGGCTAGCAAGCTAGATACGCTAGTAAAAACATACGTCATATTCAACTTGTTGACTACAACTGAATATTCACAATCATACAACGTTGCCTTCTTGGAGTCCATGTAGACAAATTGAATGGAACAACTACAGTAAAGATGATATTCGACATTGCCTCGCTATATGAGAAGGGTCTACTAACTTTTTACTGTGATGAATTTTTTTTCTTGCACAAACAACTTCTAGAGGGGCAATCCTGTGAACAGAGTTATTTTTAAAATTTTTTGTTATCAAAAGTGCCTAACATTATTCTTCATTGGCTTTCCATTGAGACAAAGTGTCATCTGGAGTATTCGTAGACAAATTACATACAATAAACATAATCACTAGCCAGAATGAAGTTACGAATGAAACAAAAGTGCAATGCGTAGTGATTGGTTCCTCAGCAGTGTACCGATTACATTTGAAGAAAATGGATGAACAAATACGATCACACTCAAGCAGATCCACGAGTATACTTACAGTACAGTACAGGAATGTGGAAACATTCCCTATCATTGCTGGGTGCTTTAGATCTTGCAATACATTCCTGCTTTTGCCGCATGAGTTGTGCAGTACGTTCAGTCAAACCCTCTGTAACGCCTTTCCACGGCGCTTTCTTGCAGTCACTGACTGAATGCGTCTTCCTCTCCTCGTTGACGTCATTCTTTTACGCTTGTTGTTTACTTCATACATTCTACAGTCTCTCATAGGTCAATGCAGTCTCTCAAGGTCCCCCAGCCCTTTCCATCTTTCCATTACAAGCATAAAGAATGACGTACAGATCATGGACAAAGCCTTCCGAATGAACTAAAACAGGTCATGTCCCGCTACTGTGACCGGATCGTACACAAGCCCTTCTATAACTACAGTGTATCCTCAGAACAATGCGTGTGATCAGATATCGTGTATAACATTCAACATCTTGTACAGATGAATTGCAACTTCTTAATCAGCCTTATGATCTAGAGCAAAAAAGAGAAATCAATTGTTACATCTCAAGATCTAAAGCTCCACTCTCCTGTACAATCCAAAATGGCTCCACACTTATCAGCATCAAGCTGCTTTCAAGCCATCGAGGGGTAAATTGGTATATCTACAGAGCAGGCGTTAGGCGCACATCGTCGAAAGAAAAAGGAGACTCTACCCTAACGAGTTGCAGATCTACCTTATTTTCCCTTCGGCCGCAATCAATACGATCGCAACAGATGATTAATCATTTACCTGCAGGCTCTGCAGAAGCGGTATCCGATCGAATATCTTGGGGATTGATGGAGGTGATGGGCACAGTCGCATTGCCAGACGTCGAGTAAACTTGCAAGGTCTTCTTCTGAATGAGCTTCAACATGTTAAGAAAGCCGTTGCTACGCGACGGCGTCAAGCTTTGTTTCAAGCCGAGCATGTGCACGAAATCGGGCGTTACCTTCAGCACTTCCTCCGCCGTGTGGCCCGACAGGCCCTCCACGAGCAATCCCGCCAATCCTTTGGTCAGCAGCACGTCGGATTCCGCTTCGAAGTACACTCGCTCCGCCCGCAACTCACAAGCGATGTAAACCTTGGACACGCACCCCTCCACTTTGTTCTCCGGCTGCTTCTTCTCCTCGCCTAGCGGCTTGAGCTTGTGGGCGTAATGCAGCAGCTGCTCGCACTTGGCTCGCGGCTCCGTGACGCCCTGAAACTCGCGCACGATCTCCTGCAGCTTGCGGGGGAGTTCCTGATCGCAGGAACAGCAGCAACGGAATGGTTGGGAGAAGCGGGGATTGGGCAAAGAGGAGGGCAAGCGAAGCGATCGAGGGGCAAGGAAGGGGGAGGCCAATGAGGGAGGTGCAGCGGCCATGGGCGACATAGCCAGCTGCTGCAAAGTGACAGACGCCATGGCCATGGCAAAAAGTGGACTGCTGGGGATCCAGACTTGTGGGGCAGTGCGCTTTATAGGGACTGTGAAAGGAATGTCGGATGCTTTTTTCTGGGTCCGCGTTTTACTGCCTGCGGAATTTCAAATTGGTTCATACAGCACATCGATTCTTTTTCTTGTAATTTTACAATGCCCAATGGAGTAATGATTTGCAGGAAGAACAGTCATGCTGTTGATGTGCAATTCTCACCGCACACATCAGCTTCACGGCATCTTCTCTGACTTGTTTTCTCTCTTCTCTCTCTCGCACTTCCTTGTATCATTTGAATTGTTCCTTGCTGGCCTGCACATTCGTCCTCTCATTTCCTGCTATGCCAACTCATCTCTGACTCAACTGTTGAGTTGGTCCTCGCTGCATTTTCATGGAGCCCCGTCATTGGAATTACCGCTTCACGTTACAAATGAGAAGCTTTCACAGAACATTTACTTGGGCAGTGGATCAAACGGAGAAGCCGTGAATTCAACTTGATGGCCTTTGGGTATGTTGTGAGACGCGGTTTTCAAGGAAAGTTTTAATTTCAACCGCTGAATGCCCATTCAACATTTTTGTGAAGGGTAAGGACCGAGTGGAGAGGCGTTACGCAAATGAGGGGCTCACCGAGGTCGGCACGTCTGAGGGTGGGCCCCTCATTTGCGTAACACCTCTTCACGAGGTCGTTGCCCAGCGTAAAGATGCAGCAACAAAAAAAAAAAAAATAACGCAACAAGAAAAAGAAATGAAATCTAAAAGAAAAAGAAAAAAAAATTAAAAGAAAAAGAAAATATTGGAGCGTAAGGCGCCCTCTCGTCGTGAAGCGGTCTGTCATGCTGAATAAGGCGTGATTCGCTCTTTTAACAATTTTGTTGCCGGGTCTTTACGTTAATGTAAGGGTCGCTTCACACTATGATCAAAGGTTGAGAGGCCATTGATTTCGAGCCAATGAGAAACCATAGTTTCGGCCTCTTGAGCCTTCACACTAGAAGCCAAAGTCCACCGGTCGTCGCCTTCCAAATGACCTATGTGGCAGTGCATTTTGATCAAGGCAACGGCCTCTCGGCGTTTGTTTGGGTCTTGCATTTTGATGGAAAAGAGAACATGATGCGGCCTCCACCTGCCTTCATTCATTTAAGAGAGGGCCTATAATACCCTTTTTTGAATTTGTGTGCCAAGCATTTAAATGTATATTGACAAACATTCTAGCATGTCCTAGGTTATTGTGCTTGTTCCTAATACTGTAGCGTGTTATCTTCAAAGAAGAATTCAGACAAGGGCAAATCATAGTAATTTAATTTGTTGAAAAAAAAAAAAAAAAAAAAAAAAAAAAAAAAAAAAAAACTATTGTGGCAATTTAGAAACTCATTTAATACAAGCACGGCATGATTGTTAAAAAATTTAAACTAAAAAAAAATGCAAAAGCCATTAAAGAAAAATACAATTCACAAAGTTGATTTATTGCTAATTTTAAGGGAAAATACAATTCGAAAATATTTACATTTTTGGTATATGTCAAAAGTTACTTTTGGACTTAAATTAAGTAGATTGAAGCCAAACAAAATGGTATGAGTTTGAGCTTTGGGCTAGGCCTTTGGAGGCTTTACACTACGGCCGTCCAAAGTTGAAAAGCCATGGAAGTTCATGGTCAAAGATTTGGACTTTGGGCTTGGCCTTTGGAGGCTTGGCCAAAGTCTTCAATTACAATATTTTATTGGCTATTTTCAGTATATTTCTTTGTACTCTCAACAAAGTTAGGACTCTCAATCCCACGGCCTCTTGACTTGTACGACCATAGTGTGGAGCGGCCCTAAAACTTGAAGGGTTGTCATGACTAATAATTGTGTATTCTAATGAACAAATGAGACTTTTTCTTGGAGATTTGATGACTCAAGATCCTATCAATGCAATATACATAATTACATTTGAGTTTATAAGTTTTATACCATTAGAGTATCATTATTGAGTGGGAGTCTTTTAAGGTGACTTGTAGAGTTGTAGGACCCTTGTCACCTTTCAAACCCCAATGGTTGCCCTCCATGCAATTTATCTATTTTTTCTTTTCTTTTCTTTTCTTCTTTTCTTTTACTTGTAGTAGTTTTGCATCAGGTGGTAAGAGACATGCAATGCTTTTCAAATTTTAGTTCTTGTTAATTAGTTAAATTATAAAAAATTTGTCACATAGTGCCTTAAATGGGTAACTAGTATGGCCTTAAATGGGTAACTAGTATGGTGTTGCTACATATATTATCGCTACAATGAGGTTATTTTTGTAATTTCTAGTGATTTGGGGGCAAAAATACTTCAGAACTCAATATCTCGAGACCGCTCAATCTGTTTTGCAATCCGATTGCTTTCTACAACTTTACACAAAAACCGCTTCCAACGACACCTCATGCGGCCCAAACTACATGCGCAAACTGGCGGTTCCCAAGGTCATAATATTACTTGCAAACAAAACACTCATGACAAAACAAACTACATGCCTTAAATAATAGATCTCTATTTTCTGGATGTTAGGAGTATTCATGGTGCACACAAAAATTAATTCACCTAAATGTATCTACCCATAAATTTTTTTCTCAAAACTTGGATGTGAGAATAATGCTAAAAAACTCGACCTTTGGAAATCTATCAACTTATCATTTGCGTGGAGCAACAAGGAATCCAAGTGGTATTCTTAGTGCATATATGATGGGTTTAAAAATGAGGTTAAAACTGAGATAAGTCTCTATTTAATAAACAGATCGTATTTGGTCGATGAAAAGAATATTTCACCAATTGAATGGTCTCAAAGATTTTCCATTCATTCGAACTCTTGGCAAAGATATGATGTAATCCTAGGGCCCTCAAGAACAAGCACTTTAATTTCCATAAGTGCAAAAATTTCTCGTCCACATAGCCCCTTTTTTCCTTTGGATTGAAACTTGTTGGTGAAGCCTTATTGTTGGCTTCACATGCAACCATTGGCTAGTTATTTGATCTTCTTGGCTTCCCATCTTTAGGCCTCCATAGTCTCTTGTGTATATTTATCAATCTTCTTACAAGTCACTCTTAAATTCAAATACACTCAGCATTGAAAAACTATTCAAAAGTCATCGTTGCAATTTAGTAATTTTTAGTGTTTATAAGGATAGCTTGGTACCTGTGTATTTTTTTTTGTTTTTTCAAGTGATAATATGATTGTCTCCCACCCCTATAGAAGGATATAAAGGGATTTGTCTAAGCCCAATTTCATTTTAAGTGATCTTACAAGAACGCCTCTCAGGGATCCTTGTAAGGTTAATTCAGGGACCTTACATATGTACATGTTTTTGCACATGTGAGGGACCCTACATATAAATGGGAATTTGGCACGCAAGTATTTATGTAGCAGAAGTGCACCTAAGGAGGTCCAATGCATCCTCTATTCTTCACCTCGGTGCAAAGGTCGGGCTTGAAAGGAGAGTTTCTACACAACCGGCTTCAAGACCCTCAAGGCGTTTTCTCTACTGTCTTACTTGAACAAAAGATACGTAGGTATGGAATCTAAAAGATACGTTGGTATGGAATCTCCGACATTTCTAATTTGCAAATATGTATGTGCCATTTTGACATGGAATAATGTGAGCTATGAGACTATGAGAGTGAATGTGTTTCTCAATTCTATTTATTAGCATGGCTACTCACTCATGCCATAAGGTACATAATTTGTAGTGGTTTCCTCTCCTTCGATAATTTCAATCATATAGTACAATAGCTTAAATGAAGATTCACGTCCAAAGACCTCTTGAGGTATAGATTATATAACATGCTTTCAAGTCAAGATTGATTGTGGTTAATTCTCAGGTCTTAAATATAGACAAGATCACATAGAGTTTTTGTTTGATGGCCCACATTGTTGAACACTATGATTTGTGTTTAATATTGTGTTTACTTTGGAGTGAAAGAAACATTTTTGAGTTCTTTTCAAAAGAATGTTGTTGTTCATTGTAAGACCTTCATTATGACTTTGATGACATAGAGATTGTGATCCCTTCACCTTTGGATTCCTAGTAAATTTTTTGAAGTCACATGTAGGAAGTACTCATTGAAATTGCTCTCATAATATTCCTACAATATCTTTAGTGATGAGGAGATTGTATAACAATACAAAGTAGGGTTTGGAATTGAAGAAAATCGCTTTTTGTTTCTAATCTTTGAACAACAAACAAGAACCTCATTTACAAATTGTGCATTTGTATGCTTTTGACATGTATTTGTTCTTATGAACCTCTTGGTGCACCATAACTGAAATACATTAGTAGGAAATCTAACTCATAAGTTTACCTCAATGTTCAGCTAATGTGATCGTGCCTCAGGCGTCATAGACATGACAATGTACTATTTGCACATCATTATACGTCACAAAGACTCATTCTTCCATGCTCCTTTATTACATTCATAGGCTTACTCTACATATGGACAAAAATAAATAATTAATGTATATTACTTAATTGAAACTAATACACTCAACCCATGGCAAGTGCTTATGTATGACTGTTCTTGTGTAAGAATGTTTTTGTATGTTTTTGTATGTTTTTGTATGTTTTTGTATGTTTTTGTATGTTTTTGTATGTTTTTGTATGTTCTTGTATGTTTTTGTATGCTTCTGTGTGCTTCTGTGCTGCTCGTGTTGGAAGGAGAAACTGACACTAGGGGCCACTATATACAGAGGCCAGGGCCGGCTGGAGGCTAGGCCGGATTCGACAATTGGGGCTTGGGCCCAAGTTGAGGAGTTCGGGACTTGGTAAACTCGGGAGTTGAGGTGTCCCAATTGCATCACTTGGACCCGAACATTTTGGCGCGAAAACAGTGCCACGTGGGATGCCACATAGGATAAAGTGAAGTTTTGGTCGGGCCCTAGTCAGGTCCTAGTATAAAGCCCTTGGGCCCGATTTGAAAGAATCGAGCCATCCTATTGGTTGAAATTTGAAGAATTCGGGCCGGCCCTCAATCCGGCCCCAAGTATAAAGTGGCCCTAATACTTCATCTTTACATGAGGTACAGACATCTTAGTGAAATCTAGAAAGGGTACAGAGTGAGTTTAAGGACGGGCTTTACATAGGGCTAATCCCAAGCGGTTGGTGGGGGCTCCTTCGGAGAATCCAAGTTCCTTTGACCCGAAAAAGACAAAGCTTCTGCGAATCAACTCACATTTTGTTTATCGATACAGTAACGGAAAGGAGGAACGGAAAGGAGGATGTGTCTAGGAACTCGGAAAGGCTTACTAGGCGTTAATTCAAAAATTTCATCTGCTCAAACAATTACAGGGAACATGACTGCCTACCCAGAATGCACGCACAAGTATCTGCACTCTGAACACCGCGTAGTTGAAACTTGTCACACCATGTGATTTAGAAATGCACTTGACTAAACTCTGCTAGACAGGCTATGAATTTAATGGCAGATCTCACAGTGATAGATCAAGCATTATTGTTCTGCTCGTCTAGGATGGATGCATAGATCGGCTGAATGGACTACCCGTCTACAACCAAGACCTTCAACACCAAGATCCAGTCGGCAAGTGCAAGAGACCTAATTCGTTACATTGATCAAATGAAGCTTTGAGAACGGACAAAGAATTGAGTAGTCGTTCGTTGACGAACGAGTAGTAATTTGGCGTGCCGTCGATTCATTCGTTGTATACGACGGCGTTCATTAGTCTAGTATACACACGTGCAAGAAGCCAAGAACTAACAAAACTTCACCATATCAGACAGTCTCTCGTACTGTTGCTGTGCGCTCGGCATCAGAAGAATGTTCCTTCAACTGGACAGGGTCCCCAACGGATTCTTTGGGCTGCTTTTTACGTAAACCCATATTTAAGGGATCAGCAGTTTCTTCCCGAATACGGAATGTCTTAGAAGACTCAAGAGACCGATGCGCATACCCGTACTTGTCAAGCACTTGATTATCTGCAAAGTTGTAGGCCCGCTCCATCTGTTTGAAGCACTCCTCGGCTTCGGCCGTCCCCCCAAATTTACAGGGCTTGCAGCCTACGAAGTGCGTTACGAAAGGCCACCGGTCATCTCCGAACCCAGGCTTGTTGGTCTTCATCACATTCTCGTAATTGTACACCACGACCTTCCAGTATCCATGAAGGTAAAACTCCCACTCCAGATAGGTCTTGGCTCTCCATTTCGGGTCATCAAAGATCATGATATATACCAGGGCAGATTGGTCATCGGCTTCAAAGCTGGGTCGATTCGCCAATTTCGCCGTGAACATTTTGCCTGGAAGAACGTGAATGCACAAAAGAATCAACCTTAAGGCGGACCGGCCCAATTCCACGAATCTAACGTCCATATCATCAATCAAAATATTGATTCTTAGATTTCACTGTGGAAATTGCCTTGGGTTAGCTTCTCATGAGAGATAATAAAGTTAGGAAGGTCCAATTAGAGACTCAAGCCTAGTAGTACAGTTGGGGACACATGTAGTATCGGCGACCTCACCTCGGCAAATGTACCCGCTTGCTACATTCTGCACGAAATAATACATGGAAGGTCGCCGATACTGCATCTTAGCCGTACAGTTGAGTAGGATCAACTTGAGTTCAAATTCCGATTGTACCTTTCATGCACTGATTCAACAATAATTCTAGACCCGAATGCAATTCGCCCATGCCATGTTGTGGAGTGAGAATCAAGGGCGTTGGAGCATGCTTAATTCAAAATTCAAGACATAGAGCGGGGTAGTACCTGCTTTATTTCTAACTTCGCCTTCTGGTCCGAACGGAGCCCACACATCGAGTAAATCCAGAGACCACTGGCAATTGCGGATGAGGAAGCTGCCGGTGTTCAAGCCCACCCACTGATGCTCCTCAAATACAAGGGTCTCGAACCCATGCAATACCAAATTCTTCTCAGCGTATCTGGCCATGGGCATCTCGAAGCTCATATCCGTGAAGATAGCATCACTATCCATCCACCATATCCACTCTACCTCAGGATGATTCAGCATGAGCTTCCGCAGCAGCGGGAGCTTAGCCCAGAACGAGGTCATCTCCTTCTCCAACGTCGCCACATTGTAGAAAAGCTCCAGCCCGTGAAGACGAGCGTAATCAACCCTGTTCTTTAAGAACTTGAGATGGTAGAAATCCCCCATCGGATTGTCGCAGGGGGCCTGCTGCGACCCAGACACGAGAAGAGTCTTTGGCTTGCCAGAGCCATTGGTGCTGTTCCGTCCCGGGTTCCGTTCATTCCAAATCTCTCGTTGCTTGTCCCAGTTGGAGATTTTCGGACCGAGCGAGTACGGCTTGCTTGGGTCCCACTTCTCCTCATCCACGAACCTGGTGGCAAGCACTTCATCTGTATCTTCCGATGTGTTGTTTTCCTCTTGGGCCTGCAGCATGCGAGATCTCGCCGTCTCCCTCTGTCGAAACGGTTCCACGCCTTCATCGATTGACGTGTCTGGCAATCCCGATCCCGTCTGCATGATGGTCCCTCGCAACACCAGAATCGTCATCAACCCGCATAGGATAGTAATCTTGAAGGTTTTCAATGTCTTCATCACCTTGCGTCCCTTGGGCGTGGCGAGAAATCGACTCGGGCTGTACGTGTCCCGGTATGAGTCAAGTGTGAATTTCACAACATCGACTGACAATTGGCGATTCATAGTGTCAGCTGATTAACTGCCTCACAAGCGATCTCAGAGATTCAGCTGTCTGCGCCGACCGAGCAACTCAATGTGTGCTAGTCCTTCATTGAAATAATCCCTACACAGCTCCGAACAGAGTTATCCTAATTATTGAGCAGCGAACAATTAATTTTCTAAAGAACAGATTAGCCCTGCAACCAAGTGCCACATGCGCGACAAAGCGCAACCGGTCGCCAATTCAGAGGGAATCACTGCAAGAAAGCCAGCTATTGCAGAGCTCTGCGACATCCTTGCGCAATCAATTCCCGTATGCGCGCATGCAAGCACGTGCGTCACTCAGTTCTTGTAACGGAACATCTCGAGCGAACTGAGCGTCGTTCAGAAATAGTGAACCGATCCGCGTCCAACTTACAGCGAGTAACAGCAAAGCAACAAAAGAATTCCCTAAACTAAGAACTCTCACCTGAAGTCCAATTCTTCGTCTGTTCTTGTCCGAAGTACTCTACACTCCAGTTGACGCTCACAACGATTCTGATAATCCTTGCAAAACAGAATGGCTACAAGTGCGGGGAAAGAACGAAAATCAATTGCCGACAAGCGGTATGTTCTTGAAGTTATCTCGGTACGCAGAATAACTGCTTCGACGATGAACTCACAAATCGATAGAGGGCGAGCTGAGGAGGGTAATGGAGCTCATCGATTCCGTGATCATGAACAGCTTTGTCAATGGAACATGGACCCAAACTGAATGCTCAAAATTGTGACTCTCCAACAGCTGCTTGAGCTTTAGTGGACCCAAAGAGGTGGCCTGTAAAGACAGACGGGCAGGAGCGGGCTTATAAGGACGTGACGGCGATTGAACCCGCGCTACTCTCTTTCCCCCGCCCAAGACGCCCTGTTTCCCTCCCATATATTCTTATTTTAATTTTTCTTTTTCTTTTCCTTGAATGTATCCAATTAACTGAACCAGGGCAAGAGCCTTGCCTGGCGAATGGGATGCTTCTTTTCGCTTTACGTATAATCTCTCTTTCTGGCGCCATTAATGAGAAGAATGTAGGGGGCAATGCCCTTCAAGAAGAGCATTGCGGAAAATAATCACCCAACTAGGAGGGCGTAGCCTGACGAGGAGGTGATTCTTTTCCGCAATGCATCGAGGAGGCTGGCGTTGCTCGAGGTGAATACATGTGAAAAGCAACATATCCTATCAGCCATCCGGCTGCAAAGGGGAAAAATGTGGAAGCATAGCAGAAAACCATGGATAAAACGAAAAAAAACTGTGGGTGATAATGAGTAACTGGATGATAATGGATGAATTTTCCATACTATCGGCTGGTTACGCGGGAAGTAGTCCGTAACAGGGCATTATGGAAAGTAACCAAATCCGCGATTGAAAGGGAGATTTCTTGAGCAGGTCTTTACGGTAGCACTACAAACACCAGGGAGCACCGGTGGAGGCCTACTGATTAATCCAAATCTTTGCTAGACCCACCAAGTCCTCTTGCGTTTGCAGATTGCTGGGGAGGTTGACTCCGTGACTGTCCTCCGCCTGGTGAAGGATCTCTTCGCCAAGGAGCTTCTTCTACAATCTACCAAGAGGTACATGCCTGTCTAGACTGTCCAAACACCCCATCCATCGACCACAGTCGCACCCCCAGGGTCTGGCCGCCCCTCCTAACTGTGTCGCCACGCTTCTTTTCTTAAAAATTTCTCAATCAACCCTCTCTCTCTCTCTCTCTCTCTCAGCCTTCTTTTTCAGTTTGGAATTTGGAATCCACCCTGCCGACGACCAGAAGACCAATTTCAACTTTCGACCCTGGACGACCTGACTACAGTACTGTAATATGCTTGAACCGGGCCGCATTGATTCCCAGTTGAAGTACAATTGCCGTTTTCAAGCTGTTCAGTGACCGTATTCCTGTTCTTTTAACCTTCTTTTGGAAAATTATTGCAGCGGCAGATCAGGTGTCATGTCACCGCCCCATATCTTTGACCAGCAGGTTGCAAACCTGAATCATTTTGTACCTTGAGTTCACTTTTAACCTTGACACGGACCAATAATACACCGCTTTGCAACCTCTTTCCACTTTTACCGTGGTCATCATATATTCGATTTACGGGTACCGTTGTAATGCATGCATGGTCATGTTTCCAGGGGTGGAATATATATATTCTGCTCTACTTTTCTCCTTGATTCTTTGCATCATTGAGACAGCATGGCCATTGTGGTATCAACTTCTTGTTTTACAGTTCCAGATATGATCATTTGTCCGGAATCCGATTATTGATGTCCCAGCATATGATCATGTGTCCGAGGGTGGAATCTTGCTCGATACGTACCAATAACAGCAGAATGTTCTTGATCAAAGCCAACGTTAACAGGGTACAAACACTGATAAATCTTGGAAAACTCATCAAATCTTGAAATAAGGGCCTGGTATGCCTTCGTACAAGTATCAGGCCTCCACTCCATCTCCATACCAAGACTGTTCTGCCGAACGTGAGATTTTTCGCACTTACCGCGGTGATCATTCACCCAGTTTATTATTGTAAGTTGCAGCACACGACCAAGTGTTGAAATCTCCCTCATTGCTCCAATTGCTAGATCGGTCATTCCCTTGCACACCTTTATGATCCGACGTGAGGTGGCCCGTAACTATTTTGTTTTTCACAACAGTTACCGCGATGATGATATGCATGAATAGGATTTAGTGTCGACTGATGCAGTGCATGCATGATGATGTGTGCGCTTAGGGGTGGGATGTTTTGTGCTCACAATTTGAATGATTGAGAGAAGTCGTACAGGCGAAGCATAGTAGTGGAAGTGTAGAGGAAGGTACAAGTGTTGATGTGTGGGGATGGAGCTAGAGCTGGAGGGGTTGTGCGTGATTGACTGATTAAGGAGTCCGAAGAAAGACGTAACCATGAGGGACATCAAAAGAATAAGCCCCGTGGTAGCGTAGCTGGGTTTGCATGCACATGTGCTGTTGGTAAGAGACGGCACCAGTGTAGGACTACTGTAGAGTACAGTAGAGTGTTGCAAGAGCGTTTCTGAGGTTGCCAAGTTGGGCTTCAGGAGGACCAAGTCTGCAATCATTGGGGTTGCCTCAACCGGTCACTTTGACCAGCCCACTTTCTCTCCTGCCTCCGTGATGATAACTTCTTTACTTCGCAAACATAGACTTGATTGTTTGCAATATGATGAATTTGATATTCTGCCATATGTTTTGCATCATTTTATGTTTCAGTTTTCATCAATTAGAGAAATTGATGTGCTCGTCAATGTTATCAGGTATTCAATTCTGAGTTGTTTATTCCTTGAGGATTGCTTCGATGCAAAACTTAATATATTATAAATCATGTTCACAAAAGTGAGGTTCTTTGACAACATAGAGATTTTCTACTTTCACTTTCACCACTTTTTGTTACGAATAAATCAATGAGAAGCAACAACTGAATGTGGCCATCTGCAAAGAGGCAGCAAAGCCAACGAAAGATTCAGGGTAGAGTGGAGTGGAGTGGGGTGCTAGCATGCGATCGGGCAGCCACACTTTTGAAAGACCACGCCATTGGGAGGGCACTCACCGTTCGCCAAGAGCTTTCAATCACGCTTGTCGAGCGTGTGAATCTTTCCTCTTTCGAACAGCTGTAATCTGGACCCTGCCAACCAGCCACTCTCACTGTGGCTGGGGAACATGATCTACTGGAAATAAACAAAAGAAGAGGACGATTCACCCAGGTCGGTGGACTCGCCATGTCCATGGCTGTACCGCAAGCACCACGAAAGCTGCCTCATCAACCTACATTCTGACTTACTCTCATCATCGGACTACTCTACCGCTCCCTGTACATGGCTCACGACAAGACTCGGAATTTGACATCTGCAGTAGACAGTACGCATGCCGCTCAGTCCGATTGACCTATTTTAGAACTTCCTAGCCCAAATAGGATGAAAGAGATAGAATCTAGAACAGAACTGTAAATCATGCAATTTCAGAACGACGGTCCTCAGTTTTTTTTGGATAATAAACCAAAGCCAAGGAATCGATTCACTCTAGAAAAGCTTCTAGTCAATGTCACATTACACTACATCATTAGACATCTGAATTATAACCAGCAGGCTTCATCCATTGCGAGAAGTCTAGACCATCCGCTATCAGCTTCTCCGTAGCTGGTTGAATCTTTTCCAAAAGCTGCATTCGCACGTAGATCAGAAACGACTCAGTGCAACATACTCATCACCAGAATTGTCTACTTGATTCTGTCGTCTGGATGTTCTATTCGAAACTTCTAAACGGACAAGTTCAAATTAGATGCTAGATAAGATCATTTCCCAACCAAGATCCCTTTCACCGCCATACAACAACAGAGACTCCAAGGATAGAGACTTTTACTGGACAAATATCAATGCTTACTTCCCTCATCAAGAATTCTAAGAAGGAAGGATTCATCCTCTGGGTGACGCTCACGTGAGGACTATAGAATGCCACGAAAAAGCAGAAAGTTTTGAGTACCTTGTCGTGAATGGCTCCATTGCTGACGATGAGAGAACGGTCAAATACAGTGAAGGGTCCGCCATCCATGCGAGTCACCTTCCCTCCGGCCTCTTCCACAATCTGATCCACCCCATTGTTGTCAACGCATGTCCAAACCTAAAGGAAGAATTGTCACAGTGCAGTCTACCACTGCAGGCTCTAAGGTGCTCAGCGGAGTCTCACTCTAGGAGTGAGAACGCGCTGATGTGGAGTAGATCTCTTCTTTTCCTCTTTTCTTCTTTTCTTTCTTATGTCCACATGTCCTAGGCATGGACCGATCCATTCATTTTGTTAACGCATTGTTATCAAGCGCGTCAGAGTTGAGCTAATGCAATCGGGTTTGTCACGTTAGAGTGACAATAGCAGCCTATACGTTTTCCTAATCCCACAATTTGCACTGAGGAAAGGACGTGAAAGGAGTCGAATATACCAACACGCCAGCAGCCATGTCCCAGGGCTTGAGCCGAAATTCCCAATACGATTCAACAATGCCAAGAGCAACGTGGCAACAGTCTACTGCGGCAGCACCCAATCTCCTGACACCCTGGTAGATCCACGTTCCATTAGAAAGACAAAATGTTATACAGGTCCAAAAATGACGACCTGCATTGTCGCTTGCGTCAACCGAAAGGTCACCTTACAGCCTAAATGTCCAGTTGGCAGAAAAACATGGTCAGAAGATGATGCTTAAAAGCAAACCATCAAATGCATCAGAGATGACGCTATGACTCCAAAAAATTGTATGCTCAGTGATGCAAAAGATGGACGTAAATCACGTACTCGGCTGGTGTCCGTGTAGTGCTTGAAGAGATCAAGGTTGGTTTCCCAAGCTGCGTCATGGTCGTAACCGAAACCGGTCACCAAAAGCGCCCTCTCGACCTGTTTTTATAAGACCCAATCCCAAGCAGACCTTCAGTTCCCTTAATGAGGTCATAGCCAAGTGCTTTAGCAAATGTAAGGAGATACGGCAGATGACCAGTAGTTGGATAATAGAAACCTTGTTGAGGCAACATCCATAACAACCGCAAGACAATTCATCACAATTGCTAGTAGAACACGCGGATACTCCTTGGTCCTCTCCCTCGTGTATTAAAACGAAAGATCAACTGATTTCATAAGAAGCTCCAGCCAAAGGTGGAAGGAAGTACCATATCATTACTGCTGACATGGATTCGCTGCCCATTGCAAAATGCTCCTCCTCCTACAATGTGAAGCCGACATCTACGAAGGTAAGAGGCCGCAAATGCCAGGCAAACCACTAATGCCATGCAAAACCCACACTTAGAAGGTGCTCAACATGAAAGGTTGACCGAAGGAGAGGAGGGCTGACTAGTAGCAGTTGCCTGCAGATGCTGAAAATGTTCGCGTCACCCATGCAAAAGGTCCCCCAGCGAACTCCACCTGTAAGCATCATCACATTCCGTTCCTCATGCCGATCCTTGCACACATTTTCGCAGGGCACCTAAAACTGGTACCCAACACAAATACTGCAGACACGCATATGCAATACTTCTATAATAACCAGCATTAGTCAGGAATTAACCATGAACTCCTCACAGTAGTTTTAACGTGAACTCTGCCAGTTGTCACCGGCTAGGTTTCTACGATACCTCTCTCTTTCGGGGGTGGTTATTTACTAGTGCAGTTCCTCTAGTTGGCAATCATCTGGTGTAGCATGACGACAATTGCGCAAGAAGAACGAGGCCACATGCAAAGAACCACTCACCACCGTAGCAGCCAGAGGCCTTCCTCGATAAAGCACAGCAATAGAGACAGCGAAGCAAGGATAACCATGAGCAAAATTCGTTGTGCCGTCTGCAATCACAACGCGAACAGATCCCGCAGCACGACGGTATGTCAGAACACCGTTCTCAGCACTTATTGATACGTAACGACGTACAACTGGATCAGCTGAGCTCACGCACACAATTACAAGAATACTGGAACGGATGAATCTTTCACAGAAAACTCATCCCTTACGAACTTCAAATCCTCTCAACCTACAAACATTGACTGAGAAGATCTGATGGCTATCCGATAGACCAAGCGAACGCAGCATGTGACATACCTAAGGGATCTATGCACCAGAGATAATCCGAAGCAGTATCTCCGCTCACGCCACCCTCCTCTCCGAGCACAAGATGATCTGGAAACCTTCCTCGGACGACTTCTAGGATTGCAAGCTCCGTGTTACGATCCGTACTGTTGAGCACGGTCCCAGCATGTCAATTTCCCAAAATTCAAAGCCATCAAGCGTTCCTTACTATGGAAAGGGCGCTTCAAACGGATTCAGATTGAAAGCATGATCAATTAACCCAGAGCGTCCAGATGAATCCAATAAAGAGTTGAAGCAGAGGAACACTGACTCTGTTACAAGGTCAGCCTTCCCCTTGTAGTCTATATTTCGTGGTTTGTCAACTGCAGCCATGATTACCTACAGGAAGCATATGCAAAAAGATTAAGCCTCCCTCAGTCCGTACGTCCCCTCTCCCACAACATGGAGGATCTGATTGCTCTCCTCGACAAGCCTATCCAAACCATGAATCCAACTCACTCTTTAACAGCCTCCATTCACATGATCAAGAATTCCTATGCACATTCAAATTGGAGCATTCCCACATTTCCTAAATTGAGAAACTGTCCTCATCCTTCATCCTCCGTATTCGGAGAATACAAGAACGGACCCTGCTTGATCTCGAATATATTCTGGTTCATGTTCCAATTCTACTATCAGAATTCAGGATAGTTCTGCTTCCAGAAAATGACATTATAGTCATCTACCATAATAATATGATGCAATATTCGGGCGCCAACTGAGGATAATCGTTCCTCGAAATTGCATTTTCCAGAGGCTGAGAATGCAACCCCCACCTGCCGCAGAACCCAAAGCCTTCCGACTTAAATTTGAAAGAGTTAGGGCAGCCTGTTGATCAGGTAACACTTAGTGCATATACAGTTCGCCCAAGAATTATTGTCTCCAGCAAGACTTTACGCAATTCAATGCTTCAGGATGGGCCGGGAATAATCAGCAACAAGGACAGCGGAATACCTCAGCACCTCGACGACCGGCGGCCTCCAGCGCTTCCAGCAATGCCTTCACAGGCAATCCCTCTGTGTTGACAGCGCCAATTCTGGTAGTAGGGGCCTCGGAGACCGCAGCTCGAACGACGAGACGGCGCTGCGAAGCGCGCATTCCTGCGGGAGCGAGCGATGGGGTGCGCACGGAGGCGTGGCCCACAAGGGCGGAGGATGGCACATTCCTGGAGGTGGAGAAAGCAGATGCGCGAGAGGAAAGCAAAGATGACGACGACGTGAAAGCCCGGAGCCCGGTGGCCATCGCCATCGCTATCGCTGCCAGGCGAACGAGAGCAGTGACAATTGGGATGGCGAGTGGACTCGCACACTCTGGTCCGCGACGATCGCACGTTCCTGTCTCCTGTCCTGGCTTGTGTTGTGATGTAGCCGCGCGTTGCGAAACGATGAGCTCAGGCGGTCTGGGATGGATGACGTCCAGGTGACCACACTTCTTTCGCCTGCCGATCGATACTGCATTGCACGACAGTATCGGACGTGCGAGCTTTTGTGCAGGGCCCTTGGGGGAAGAGGCCAAATGAATCATTCTGGAAATGTGCCAAGTATGTAAGAGATTGTATCAATTGGAAGTACAAATTTTGGAATTAGTTATAATCTCTGTCCCATTATATTTGTCTAGTAGGTTCTCTCAAATCTACCTTCAGAGGTAGATTTGAGAGAACCTATTGGACAATTATGATGGGACATGGGAGTATATAATTAAGAATAAAGAGTTCTAGAGGTCCCTCAAACCAAACATCCTAAATTCTATCTAGATCCTAGGAGTACTCAAATGTAAAGATGAAAGCATAATCTTCTTTTATGGCATGATCTCTTGAATTTTGAGACAATTACCTTATCACTTAAGGTAGACTGCTCCAAAGGAGAACTTTTTAAGCGATACCTTACTAAGCTTGTTCACTCACAAGCACATACTACACATACTACTGTTTTGCAATCTATACCTTTGCAGTCTTATTTTTGATGTACAACAAACACTACATGGTGTCATATGTC
This sequence comes from Bryum argenteum, assembly GCA_037043015.1. Taxonomy (NCBI): domain Eukaryota; kingdom Viridiplantae; phylum Streptophyta; class Bryopsida; order Bryales; family Bryaceae; genus Bryum; species Bryum argenteum. The sequence goes on from CM073323.1 coordinate 30,319,692, forward strand.
ATATGTGGGCACCAGATTAGAAAAACCTGTAAGTCCAACTTCAAAAACATCATATCGAATTGTAAAAGAGTTCAAGAATGATGATTTCACTTGGTCTATCCTTAACCCACATTGCCCATTCAGTTTGCCCACGCAGGAAATTGGTTACGCTGTTAACTTCATCGCAGAAATCCCATGCACAAATATTGCTTACAAGGTGTCATGTTCAGTAGCTTAATTCCTTCTGAACAGAAAGAGAAATATCTCAAGCCTCGTACAGGAAGCATCTGTGAGTATTCGAGAATTGCACCTTCGAATATTCCAACTGACCTGTTGACTGTGTTCACCTCCGACCGCAAGAGACTGCGGGACTTTCTCTGCAAATTTGGATGAGAAATGTACCACTCCTGCGGGAGACATTATAAGACGAGGGGTCGGAGAAGCCAAAATGGGCAGTGCAACAGATCGACACCAGGAGATGTTGTACACAATTGCCCACAGACAGGCAATTTGGAACTTGACCCATATTCAATGGCTTCAAGCATCCAAGACCATTAGCACACATGACACTGAACGTTTTCCTTCACCATAACCTCAACGATACCGTAACTCTCAATACCAGACCAGTAATAGAAGCTAAACTTGAACATAGCATCCGTAGAGCAGGTACATCTCTTCTCAGGTAATATTACGCTCTACAAAGGCAGCTGACTACATCATATTAGACTAATTTATCTAGGCACCATGATCCAACTACATTGCTATAATCAATCAACATCCAGTCATGGGCGTTGACACCAGATATGCCGAACATCTTCATGTGAATTTGTGCCAATCTGCACCAGTCATACTGGTCATTCATCCGTGGGGCCTAGTCTGCTGCAGCCGCCCGATCCGACCTTAGATCTCCCACTTTTTCATATCCATTCCCGAGGGAGGACTGCCCTCTATTTTCTTCTTGCCTACATCCTTCCAGTTTGTCGACAGTACGGTTCCATTGGACTCCACCTGCACAAGATTTCCCAACATATGATGCAAAGCGTCAGTATATCTCCATCCCGTCTTCCAGTTCACTTTGCATTTCCAACAGAAAAGCACTCCTTCGTGATATTCCCTTGTGAAATCAATCAGCTACTTCGCCTCATCTACGCCACTGTAAAGTTTTGTAGGAAAGGTTTTCCACTAGATGTACATTTCAATACAAATTGACAGGACAGCGGTGAAAGTGTCATACGAATGATTTGTTCATTGCCCGCCTTGTATCTTCGTCAGCATTTGAGTAAATTTCTCGGAACAGCTTGTTAAGAGCGGCATCCCCTTCAAGTTTTTCATCCTTCTCCTGTACGCAAACGTCCAACATCAAGGATTACTTATCATGGGCTAGAAGGACCACCACATCCTCCGAAACCTCCATTAACAGGTATTACGATCCAAGCAACCAACAACTCCTGCCTACCGATACACATACGGTGATGAAAAATAAGGCAACTAAGAATGGCAACTTAAAGCATCGACATCTTGACATACTTCTTTCTTTACTTCTGCCTCCATCTTGTCCCAATCCTTCGCAGGCTTCTTGTTTGATGTTGGGTACTTCAGCTTCTCCTCTGCGACCAATATCAAACATTCAGCAACACAACAACGAGCTTATGAGCCCCAACTAAGATCGGATAGAGAGTCATAAATGGATAGCAACATGAATCACTGAAATCAAAACATGAAGGCAGCGGAGCACTACCTTTTGGAATAACCACAGTCTTAACAATCTGCGGCTTAGAGTCAAACTCAAGCTGCTTCCATTGTGTACCGTCTGCCTTGGCCAGCTTGATTTCAACCTTAGTGCTCAGTATGCTGAAATTGCATTGTGCTGGAACAATCTGCATTATCAAGATGTCGGTGATGAGAAGATTCAATGAGCGATCTCATCAGGTTTCATTTATAAGCAGCTCATGTTGAGGAAGATGTCGGCAACATCGACAGTTTCAGATATCCACGTACCTTGCCAAAGAGGCGTAGCTGCAAAACGTATGGCTCGCCGGAATTGGCAGAATTGATCACCACGTTGAGCTGATTTATTTTCAACCACACAAATTTGCATGTCAGTTAACAGTCAAATAAAGATGACCCCAAATGCAGATGCAAACAAGCATCCATCTTCTCTCAAAATAAGAAGTCGACCAACACAATCAAGGTGAATCTGGCCACCTGCCCAACTTAACCCTAAAAGTTGAACATTCACTGTCGCAATAAGGAAACAAGCAGAGTCTAAGAAAGAAAGCAATATGTGTGCAAAGAAGGCCGGAAGCAGATCACTGATTACAATTTGCTCTCCGAAGTCCACGTCCAGATCCGCCTTTTTGACGCCTTTCGCAAATATCTCTATGAAAGCATGAGACTGAGATTGATACCACGTGTGCCTACAGTCAAACGAGAGTCATCAGAGACGATCTTGAAAGAAATGTACTCACGGCATAATAAAAAAGGACTTCGGATTCGATTTTGAACTGGAAAAAGTCTCAGACTGATCCAATAAAGCTTCAAGTAGGGAACTCGTCCACCTGGACTTAGTCCGAAAATTACAGGGCAATGTCAACAACAAACAAATTCTAAAATGCAACATGTCCCGCTCTCGTACCACATGTTACGTAATCCACGAGTTGATAAAACATCCCAATCCCTACCTGTATTTCGGTGGTGCAGGAGGACTGGGCGTAGGCATGGATTCAGGCAAAGAGCTTGACGATGGCTCTTCTTTCAGAGATTCAGAACCCGAACTCCCCGGTTGAACGACTGATTCGTCTGATGCATTAACAGCAGCAGCAGAGGGTGCCTTGGACGTCGCGACTGCTTCCTCATTTTCCTCTGCACTCACGCGTTTTTTTAATTGTTATTGAGGAACGACGTGGTATCCATATCCGCAGTCTAATATGTAACAAAAAAAGACCTCCTAAGCCATCTTTAAAAGAAAAAAGTAGTACCCTTGATCTTCGCATCGCATTTCGAAATCCATGTCTTAAAAGTTGAGGTCTTTGGATCTAATGCGGCTCCTGCTTCGAACGAGGTCTTTGCAGTTTGATATTCTTCAAGGTGGAAGCACGCTATACTGAACATCATCCGATTGGAAAGGTTAATAATACTGAATCAACTCTGACACAGGCTCACGGTTGGCTCACTCAGAGCCCCAGTGAAAACGGACATTGGTTCGAAGGGACTGATGACCGACTACTGTGCAAAGAAGGTAACAAATTGCAGAATAATGTAATTGTGGAAGTTGCAACTGGAGTTCTTCGTACTGTGTAACTTCGTTTCAGACACATATTTGCTGAACATTCCCTTGGCTTGGTAGCATACCCTTTCCGAAGATACGCCTTGGACAGTTTCGGATTTAACTCAATTGCTCTGGTTGCATCCGCAACAGCATCTGTTACCACCAACAACCTCCATCTTGTTAATGCTCATTCGTAAAGTTTCTATACTGCAAGGTGCTAAAGCTTGCCACTCTTCAGACAAGCCCTACGAACGTCCCCACATGGAATACTACACTGATATTATGGTGGACTTTTATAAATGAGGCACTTTCAGAGCACTTCCATCTTCAAACCCTAATTCCAGGATACTATGATGCTATAAAATTGTAGTGGAAAAATGCGACTTCGATGTCTGTTTGGCAAATCTAGAGAAGGGATGTTCTTGACTCCCACCGACAACGGGATCAGCCCGACGAGAGCCACGTTGACCACATCAAGGTCTACATCAAGGTACCATGGTTGACCATTTCCACAGCACGTACCTTGTCGGACAGCTATGATCCCAATCCAAAAAAAACAACAGCCAAGTTCGGAACAACTTCATTTTAGTACAACTAACCGACAAAAGCACACTCTCCACGTACGATCAATATGATCTTATCCAAATTAGGAAGCACCGTCCAAAAAATCTCAGTATAAAGTTGCCAGATACTGCTTCCTCAGGATAACTTCAGGAATCGGTCTACAAATTAGGTCAGCATGATTCCAAAACCTCTTATCAATGACTACAACAACAACGCTGACCCCTAATTCTCGCTGAAGCCACAGATCGATCCAAGCACAAAAAATCTTCCAGCAATCACTTGCCAAGAAACTCTGTATCAATTTACCAGTGAAATTGGTGAGCTTGATGTGAGCCGCCGCGCGATTAATGTAAACGGACGCATTGTCGGCTTCCAGAGACAAGGCCTCGGTGTAGAAATTGACAGCAGCGTCGTAGTCCTCGTCCACGAAGGCATCGAGGCCGCGCTTCTCGAGATCCTCACAATTCTGGAAACCCACCATCGGGATTACTCTAAGATGCCGCAGAAGTGAGGGGGATGGAAAGGCGGCAGGCGATGTGATCGGCAATGGCCGGGGCGCTCACTCGCTCACTCTAGCTCTCGATGATCCACTACGGGAATGGCGCAACGAAGGAGAAGTTGGAGACGGCAGGCGTGCTGGTGGGCGCAATTGTGCTACCGACGGGGAACGAAGAGGAACTTTCTAGAGGGCCGATGCAGACAACTTGGTCTCCAGAATCATTGCTCTGCAGTGGCTCAGTTGACGAGTAGGCATCCCCAGTGGACCTTTAAATTCCTCACCCTCCTTCAGTGTACTTTCTCCCATCAGTGAACTTTTTCCTTGCTTTTCAACGCCAAATTGCTCTAAGGAAGACGTTTTTTGGCTACAAAAAACAGTAATTGACATTGCTTGTGCTCCAAGCAACCATTTGGGCCGGTTTGAGTATGAAATGCAGAATTACAGTCGAGAGCGAAGGGCGAAAATGTATTAGAGAGCGGGCTGTAATGGCAGATTCCGCCATTACCACGAGGGCACGGGCGAGCCTGGAGGGCGAGCTTAGGGCCAAGCGGTAATGGCTGAATCTGCCATTACAGCCCGCTCTTTGGCGTTAAGGGCAAGGGCACACTGCTTGATCAGACAGAATCGGCCAAAAGGGAAGATTCTGCTAGTAGAATCAGCAGTTGCCTTGTAAGGCCGATTCTGCTAGCAGATCGTGCCAAAACCTGGCAGAAAACCCCTACACCTTACCTTAACGTAATTGTGCTTGGTGATAGTTAGAAACTCCGGTCCCATTCTAAAATTATGTCATGTGCGCATATCATCAAGGGTAGATTGAACGGACACTTTATTCACGCCAACCCTCACGGGTCTGATGTTCTTCTTCTTATTCCCATTCTAAGGGGCCGGCGTGAATGAAGTGTCCGCTCGTATTGCTAATAACCCGATGCCCACTAGACAAGGGAAAATTGGAATAATACTACTTCCCCCTTTCGAGACTGTACACTATAAATACGCTAGTTTCTAGAAAGTACTACAGTGAATAGGTAGATTAGTGTTAGAATTTTATAAGATTTGAAAATGCTATAAGTTTTTACTTCTGGTACAAAAAAATTACCAAGAGTAGTGACTCCAATACTCTCGCAGGATCCACATCTTGACAGATGTAGAGGGTAAAAGGGGGCAAATTCTTGCTAGTGCCTAATGGCGTCATGTAAGGCTCTTTCTACAACTCTAGTTGCTAAAACTAAGGGACGCTTTACATGAGGAGGCGAGACTAACAAATCTCCAAACCGATTGAATCACATTTTGAGCCAAATGGGCTCAATGGACAACTTGAAGGACACATTCAACAAATAATAAGGTGGGGGCAATTTCCCATGTGTATAGCCCTTGGGGCCAATATGTGATAGGAAATATAAGACCATCGGGCCAAATTGTATTATTAGCTACATTCAATGCTTTTCATTTGTTCACAATTAAATATCTTAGTGAGATAATAATTTTGTAATGAAATCAAGCAATTGCCACTAGGCCATGAATTGGCCTTCCATTCTTCTATCCATTATGGGTTCGGATGAAGAAGTTATGGCTCTTCAAAGTTTTTGCCCTTTGTCCAAAATGTCGTTTTTCAACACTAGGGACGTTTAGGTGATAAAATAAAAAATGGATTCGAAGTTTATCTTTTGTTGTTTGGTTTTTAGGTTTTGAGTCATGGATAGAGTAACGTACTTGGGGTCACTTTAATGCTTTTGAAGTTAAAGTTTTTTTTTTTAAATACAAAAAATTAAAAAAATTAAAAAATAAAAAACTCAATCCTTCCAAATAAAAACTTATGACTTTATAATGAGAAAATTCCTCAATGACTTACATACTAGTCATTGTAAACATTTTTAATCATTGTAGTTGAGTGATTGAGGACCTGTTTCGGTATTTTACTTTTTACCTACCTAGATGTGATAAGATATTAATCTAGACCTATGTTTAATTTGCTTTTTTTGTTTACCCCTAAATGTCCCTACAGTCGTTTTGATACATTCTGGATAAAGGGCAAAAGCTTTGAAAAGCCATGGTTTCTTTATCTGAAGTTCGTTTTTGATGAAATCAATTGAGCTGGGTCTCAAATCAAGTCTAGTTTGTGTGGTAATATTTGCAAACCCATAAAATGAAGATAAATTAATAGCATGCATTTTAGTGACATGAGCTTTTGGTTTTCAGGTTTCAAACATTGGGCATGTTTACCATCGCAAGCGGAATAAGCATAGTATGAGATTTGCCATGATGTTTCTACAATGAAAAAAGTGAAAAAATGTAGGAGCTATACCTCTTTTAATCATCATTAGAATTTAACTTTATCTTTTGGGTTGGATTCCAATTAGAGTCTAGTTTTAGTAGTAGAGATCTTGACTTGATTGAAGATGTTTTGAGGATAAGGCATAGATTTGAGTGCAAGAGGTGTAGTTTTAAACTACTTTTCCTGTGTAATTTTTTTGGTAGTTTTCATCAGTGCACTGCTACTATAGGAGTCAATGAATTTCTTGATGATTTTTTTGGTATAAGTGTGTTATTTTGATGAAGGCAAAATATTTTTCTAGGAGGTAATTTTTTATTTGCAATTTGTTTGTTAGTAGAATTCCCACTCTAAAGTAAAAATAAATAAAATTCACAGTTTGTTTTTGATATTGACACACTGTGATCAACCAATCTCCGAGGGTTTATGGCTTAAAATTTGGTTCACATGATCTACAATAAGTGTACTATAAGTTTGTGAGGTTGGAATCCGAATAAGTTACTTCATTTTCATCTATGCCACCTTTTTTAGGAGACATGCTTTTTGACTGAAAATTGACAAGGACGTATAAGGATTAAGCATGTCAGGGTATCAGTCAACCTCATCATTTTAGATTTTATATGCGGAACAATAAGCCTCATGTCCAATATAAGAGTTACGCAAGAACCCCTTTGTGGAAGCCAGAAAATGGACACGAGTGCCTTCACTCCGTTCCTCCAATTGAGTCCGAGGTAATATTGGCTCAAGTGCACCATGCGGATGATAGGGAATTGCGCGCACTTCAAGATTTCATCCACATGAAAGAACGACATATTGCTCGACATGTGAATGTCGAAAAAAGTCTCATAGCAATTGAAGAAACTTCAAAACTCATCTCTTATTTGATTGAGTTTCCTTTGAAGGATAGAAGTGAAGAGTCTCGAGCACTATTTTGGCCACTTGGCTTGGAGAATCCTATTGGTATTGAGGCTTCCAACAATGATATGGATGTACAACAAGATTGTGCATTCTTGAATGTTTTACAATCCATTCCTTGAGTACTGGTGACAGATTACTTCGGACCACGCTCAGAAATGCTTAGAGGTCATCGCGTACGCGGAAATAATAGTGTACGTGGCCGAGTGGCGCAACAAGTTCAGAATCAAACTAGTACATCACAAGATTTGAATACTGTACTTTTAGTAACCCTAAATCTTCACAAGGACGTTGAAATAGGGATGTTTGTTGCCATGGGAACGAGCGAGGATGATAAGACAAACGGTATACCTATTTTTGTTGGAAAGGTATCGAAAATTGTTAAACAAGAATTTGTTGATGGTGAGGTTAATGTTCTTTGGTACCAACCAAAAATGCCACCAAGGTTGCCAGATGGCGACGGGAAGTTCTTCAAACGGTATAGAAATTGTATAGAACGTTCTTGGGAACCTTCACGGAAACCAAATGATTTTGTACCTATACAATCAATTTTTGCAGCATGGAAAGGTCCACTAGGGTCTAGAAACCTTGCAAATGTTAATTGCATAAGAACGGAGAAGGAGTTGAAGATACCCGATGACGAGAAGCTATTTATGTATAGGCATTTAGAATCAATAGAATGGCAACATATGGCGAGTGTTGACATGGATTGACATTGAAACTTGATCTTCAAAGTCATTCAGCTCTAATAAAAGCCTCGAATTTTATATGATATCATTGTATTGTATTATATTGCATTTTATTTAGCCGTTTAGAGAGAAATTTCATACATAAGTTCTAATTTCATAACGATATCAAATGTCATGAATTGAATTGTTTCTCTTACAACCAATTAGATATTAATATTGAATATGATTATTATATAAAACATACTTTAATTATGAATGTCATTTAAAAAAAATTTGGCCCCAATTGCCTTCTAATTTTATCTCATTGCAAAAATATTGACATGTGCACTCTTCAAATGCCACGTGCACTTTTAATGAAGCACGTGTTATGAGTGGACATTTACAACCATTATGAACTTGTGCGGGGTTACTGAATTGGGCTTAATTTGTATGTTTATCTCAATATCTTTGCTAGATAGATAGATAGAAACTCCGGTCCCTTTCTAAGGGGCCGGCGTGAATGAAGTGTCCGTTCGTAATGCTAATATCCCGATGGCCACCGGACAAGGGGAAATTGTATCTTTGCTACTAATATTTCGCTATTAAAATGTTTTCAAAGTGATAAGGAGAAAAACACAAGTACAAACAATTCCTAATTACCAAATCCGCTTTTGTCTTGGTGCTCAAAATTTATTGTCTTTATCATAAGTAACATGCTATTGAAATCACTTCTGTTGTATATACTATCTAAATAGAATTAGGAGGCGTACTTTGAAGTAAAGAATTTGTGATATAATCAGGACTCAATATTGTTGGGCTTTGAGAGGGGTGAACTTCTTAAACTCCTTGGTGTTTTTGGGAGCTTGAAACCTCAAAATTGTGCTTTCTTACGTCCATGTACTACACGTAGTGTGAACAACTTTTTTTCTTTTTTTTTTTGAGCTTCTAAGTAAACCGTAAAATCTTGTACCTAAGACTATTTTTAGTTACAATTCCAAAAACTAAGTTTTCTCCTAAGTTTTTTTCGCCATTGTGAAGATTGATTTTAAAATCTTTGGAGGTTGCCCTTGCAAAATTGGTAAACCTTTTGACTTGGGTCACACTATAAGAAACCTGCGTTTTTAATGATGTTGTAAATGATGTCTAAAAAGACATCGTAGACATTAATTCAGATAAGACATCCTAGACAGCTCAAATGTCTTAGCAGACGTCTAAAAAGACAGGAAAATGTCTTAAGATCGAAAATGTCTTAAGGTAATTTTGGAATGGTAAAAAGTGTGCCACGTAGGTGCCACGTAGATGACACGTCAGCTTGAATTCAACGGGCAGTGCCACGTGGGGATGAAATTCATCATGATGTGGAATTTTACATGGTCCCACGAAAGATGACATGGCGGCGCCAGAATCCTACGTGGACCCGGGAAAATCCGATGTGGCACGCGGGAAAATCCGACGTGGCACCCGGGAATATCCCACGTGGCACGCGGGAAAAGTTGACGTGGACTTGGAAAAATGACATGGCATGCCACGTCAGCATATTGCGGAGGTTTTATGCTCCTATCATGATAGTTTTAGACATCAGTTAAGACGACTTAAATGTTTTGCAAGACATCTTAGATGTTGTACAAGATGTCTTGCAAGACGTATGCAATGTCTTACAAAATATCTTAGAAGACAATTTTTATGTCTTATAAGATGTTTCCAGTGCGTAGAATGATGTTTACGTTGATGTCCTTATTAAGTTTGTGATGTTTGCTCGGATGTTTGTAGCGACATCTCCTAGGACATGATGTTTGCAGCAGTGTTACTATTGATGTTTTTTGGGCATATGAAAGGACATCTAGGATGACATTTTTAGATGTTTATATAGTCATCGGATCGTAATCCACGGGCGTCTCACATAACATCAATCGTAAACACTGTCACATCAAAAAGTATGAATCAAACATATATTGCTTAGGTAATTAAAACCTCCGATAACACAAACTAGAATATTTACTAATACGCCTTTGTCAACAACTACGATATACTACGCACCCACAATTTGAACTCCGTAAGTCCCTCCTCCACTTCCATCGCTTCTTTGTCAATACCCGTATGGTCATGTGCATGTCCCGCCGCTACACATATTCAATAAGCCAATATCAATCTGCATTTTAAAGAAGGGTTTGTAAAGGTAAAAATTTCGATTTAATTCCATTTAATTGCACTACCTAGGTTGAGATGGTTTACTTACTAACCTCAAGATATCGACACACGATTAGACATTTTTGCAAACATCCGCTTAGACATTTTCTTGGACATCCTTCTAGACATCATTAAAAACAACGTTATAGACATCCATACATACATCTGTTCCACTCACCTACAAGCACGCATGTCGCTTCGCGGCCTCAGATCGTGCTCGCTGCCCCGACCTCTTATGTCCCACCTTCCAAAATAGAATTCCATCAACACATTTAGACATCTTCATAGACATGCTCTAAGACATCTTGCAGACATCATCATAGACATCTTCTACAACAAATCAAATAATAGAAGTACTAGGGTTTCCTTCACAACAAATCAAATTCTACAAGTCCTAGGGTTTCTTGTACAAGATGCTTTTGAAATCCAGTACCTCTTAAGTAGCAAATCTTAGCCACATGAAGAAGGAAACCTACTCTTGAGAGCTATTGGATTTCTACAAATACTATTCTCTTATTGCAGTTAACAATCATTCTGAAACTGAATGGAAACAATTTCGAAAGCCTCTATACTTTAAACACAAACTCTTTGGAAAAACTAAGGCAAAAATGAGCTTTGTAATTCCATTTGAAGATCTCATGACCTAACTATGGCGGCGGAATAAACCCTAGCCACTTTGAAGAAGCAAACCTTAGCCTCTACACTCCAAACACTAACTCTTTGAAAAAATGAAGACAAAAATGAGCTTTGTGCGGCCTCTAATTCTACTTAAAGGTCTCATGACCTAACTATGGCGGCGGCAGCAAACCCTAACCGCCTCTGTTCATCCATTGAAGTCAATGAAAATCATCCCTGTAGATGGTTCTGGATGCTGTCATAGATGTCATCTTCGACATCTTCATAGACATCATGTTAGACATTTTCATAAACGTCATCTTAGACATCCCTGCAGACATTATCATAAACATCTTCATAGACATCAGACATTTTCAGGGTTTCAATCACAACACATTAGCTATAAAAGGTCTTTTGTTTTCCCTCACAACAAATCAAATACTAGATGCTTTAAAGTTCTTTCCACAACAAAGCACATATTGTAAGTCTTAGAGTTTCTTCCACAACAAATCAAATAAACTTTATTGATAGAAAAAGTGTGGAATTACAATCATGAGACTATTTATAGTCTTCCATGGTGATAGGCTCTCTTTTAAACCCTCAACTACCTTTTATTTCTACCCTAACTAACTTTCCAACTAACTTTCTTAATACTAATTCTATTCTTGAATTGTCTCCTAAAACTGTATTAAATAGCTACTTTCATAAATTCATATTTCTTGTAAATTTGCTTTAATTTGTATAATATTGGTTGTTAATGATAGAGTAATGTATAGTCTTGCCATTAGACTATAATAATCTAATCTATAAGTAATAAATAATATTTAATTCCTTCTTGAAGTAAGCCATAAAACACTGTTTATTGTTTTTATTTTCTTTTTATATTTTCTTTATGTATTTGAGGATTACCCCAATCAGAGACCCGCGCCAATGGAGGACAAGCAGTAAGAGAAAAAGTTGATATTATTCTTTAAAAGACTCTTAAGTACTGCCGCTTTTTAGTAAATGACGTCTAGGAGGATGTCGTGCAAAACATCTTCATAGACATCCAAGTAGATGTCTATGCGGACATTCATGCCTGACTGTAGTTATGGTAAGTTGGACATCGTGTTAGACATCCGACTAGATGTTGAATGACTTGTCAACTGGTCTGACGTGGAGTTTTTGTTGCCATGTAGATAAAGCGCTGTAAATAACTTTATTAATCTATGTCCACGTGTTTTTTGAGGATTAAATATCCACGAAATTACTTTTACTTTTTTTTTTGGCATCATTGTTATCTTGTAGATATTATATATATTATATTTTATACATAATATTTTTTAATATTTAAATATTTCTTAATCATAAAAAATTACAGAATTATAATAATCTAATTTATTTGAATATAATAAAAATTTACAAAAATATTTTTTTATTGAAATATAATTATATATTTTAATATTTAAAAAAAAAATAGACCAATGAAAAAATAGTGAGAATAGCCTGAAATTAGTATTTTCAGTATTGCCACGTCACATAATGTTTTAGCAAGAAGAAGAAAAAAAAAGAAAAAAGAAAATTAAAAAAAAATTAAAAAAAAGAAAAAAAAAACAACTAAAATGTGATGTTTCTTTTTCTACTTTTGAAAACGGCTGCCCATTCACCTACTCTTTTAACATTAGAAATGCTTTTTACCCTGTCTACCAGTAAATTTTGGTCATTTTTACCTTGCTGGTCTAAAATCCCTTGCCAACGTGGCAGTTTGATGTCCATCAAGATGTCTTCAAAAACATCCATGTCTTCACCAACATCTTTTTGTTTGGTGATGTCTTCATGCCCCCCCAATCCAAAATGTGCCCGTTAGACGTACAGACATCCTCCCGTCTTCGAAGACATCTTTTAAGACAGTAAGACATCACAAAATACATTAGACATTACACAAGACATCACAAAAAACAGGGTTTTCTTATAGTGATCACTCTGGAATTTTAGAAGTGATTTGGCAATGAACATATTAACCCTTAAACGTCAGGCTATACGAATTTGGGCAGCCCCGAGTATTGGATCAGAGCATCTTTTGAACTAGAGCATCATGAATAGTGCACTTTTTGAACTTGGGCATCATGAATGATCCAATCAATGATGAGCTTGCAACCTCCTATAAGTATTGTACAACCCCAACCTACCTACCACAATCCTTTCAAAGCACAAAATCACTCATACAAATTGTGATTTGAATTTTAAAATTTCACTTTTTGGATGCATCAGAAGGAGGTGACCAGTTTGACATCAAAATATAAGTGAAAAGTTGAGTACATTGAGAGCTATAGAGAAGATTCTGTTGGAAAAGGACCCCTCGGGTCACCTTGGACGTTTAAGAGTTAAAAAATAAAATATCACTTTTTTGAGTAGCCCGTTTTGGACCTGAAACCTACAATTTCTAGATGAGGATTGAAGAATTGTAATTTGACTTTTTGGATATTACCATACACTTTGCGTTATAAGAAGCAACTACTGTAACTATTAGAAAAAAATATATTATCTTCGACCCCTTCATCTAGAGTGCCGGAAATTGCAAAAATATGTTTATGGTTTGAATTAGAGGTCGGGGTTGAATCTTATTTGATTGATAATTTGTAAAATTCATTGATAGTTACTTGGTGACAAGTAATATTGAAAAACTCATTCACACTTTTCCAATTAGCAATCTCTATGATTCAATAGTTTAAGCACTCGCAGGCACTCATTCTGTACTTAGAGGTTATGTAATCTTATTTATTACTATGATCAACACTCTATGAAGTCAAAGGTTTGGTATTCTTGAATACATTCACTCTTTCTCTGAATTACGCAACATGTATGCTACTTCTTCTTGAAGATGAACTTCCAAGCCTCGGATAGTTGGAGTATATAAGTTGCAAGCCTTGGTAGTTGGAGTAAAAAACTTACAAGCCTTGATAGTTGAATTGCTTAATGATATAAATATAGGATTGCAAATGAAGAAGAATCATTCACGAGTGTGCTATCACATCTTTGAGCATGTTGAATTTGCTTTTTATAATCAGGTATTAGTTTCTCGTTTACATATTTAACAACTTCTTCTTTTATTTTATTTTTTGTTTTCTATGCAATAAAAACACGAGAAGACTTCTATAATATATTGTATGTCCATCTATATGTAACTCTTTTTTAACTTAATAATCATAAAAGCTAAGTACTCAGATTTCACTTTTGTTATTTAAAAAGTCAATCATGGTTCAACTTTTGATTAACTCTACTTTTCCTTTCTTCATTCCAATTTAATATCAATATAATCTTCATGTTGACCCAAAAGTAAATTTTAATAATTGATATTATTATAGATAACTCAACAACTCACTTTTTTTGTGAAATTTTGCCAAGTTGTGATAGCAACTTAATGCGAATCTTGAGAACATGCTTGGGAGAAATTGTGCACCTTTTGAAAAGTAAAAGATAAGGTAAAAGTGAAGTAAAGAAATAAGAATATATGTATATATATTTGTAAGGAATAAGAGTATATGTATATGTAGTTGTGAGAAACGAAAGGAATGAAGTAGGTAAAAGTGAAAAGAACGAAGGGTGTCAATATACTGTACTTACATGTAATAATGAGGTAGGAAACCCACGAAGTCCACTCGGTGAGATTTTGAAAGCAACTCCAGTATTGTATTGAACAGGAAGAGCAAAGGAGTAAAGGGGAGTGGAAGACCGCGGGCCCGGTCACCGAGAAGCTTCCGCAGGGCAGATGAGCTTAGGGTTCATTGTGGGACGACCACGCGCGAGGGCTTTTTATTGTGTGCGTGTCGATCATCGCGGATTGAGCCACCCAAGCACTCACACACATAGACTCACTGTATTACTTCGACTGAGCGCCCCCCAGCCACTGAGACAGTCCAGATTGTGTATCTTAGTTCGCGCCTGATCTATTGCTTCCTTCCTGCCTGCCTGCCTGCTTCAACCATCTCTGCGAGCTAGCCATGGAGGAGTGCTGTGCAGTATGCGCGGAGCCGCTGATTTGGGTCGCCTACGGGCCCTGCAGTCACCTGGTTGTCTGCTACGAGTGCACCGCGAAAATGCGTGTTGTCATGGAGGATTCGCGCTGTTGCATTTGCAAGCAGGACTGCCCCAGTGTCTATGTCACCAAGGTGCGTCTCCCCCCTCCTGGATCGCTTCAATTAGGGTTTTTGCGCTTTCCGTGAATTGGCGCTGATCTAACGCTGCTTTTTCGCGCTCGAGCAGGCATGTGGGGATTTCACGAAGATGGTGACCGATTTCGACTCGTTGGGCGAAGAGGTCCGTCGCAAAGACAAGGGCGGCACTCGTCTCTATTACGAGGACAGTGTGCAAGCCTACTTCGACGACGAGGAACCGTTCCGCAGGATTAAAGCCATGTGTCGCCTCTCTTGCAGAAAATGCGAGGAGTGTGCCCCACCACCTCCAGACGAGCCATTACCGAAGGGTGCAGTTAAAAAGGGTCACATCTTCAAGAGCATTGAGTCGCTCCGACGCCATCTATTTCAATCTCACAAACTTATTATGTGCGAACTTTGTTTACAAGGGCGCAAGGTAGGGACCTATTTGAACGCACTTTGTTGTCCTGTTCGTTTGTTATTTCTTCCGTGTCCATCACCGTCCCGTTTCTCCTTTTCCTGTTTCCCCTCTCGTGCCCTTATCTGATTGTTCATTTTCATTCATCTTTTCGCTTCTGTTGTGAATTTCGATTCGGGTTCGTTAGTGAATTGAAGTTTTCTATGGGATCGTTCGTCGAAAACATGCACTTCGCCCTCTAGTTATCCGAGAAGTCAATATTCGATTTGAGGTTTAGAGCTGTTTTTGTGGTGACTCTTCTTGATTCTCATCTTTGCACGGTTGTTGTACTCTGTTCACAGGTGTTTGTATGTGAACAAAATCTGTTTTCAAGAAGCCAGCTGGATCGGCATTCAGAAAAAGGAGATTCTGAAGTGGATGGGACTGAAGAAGAGAGAGGAGGGTTTACTGGTCATCCGATGTGTGAGTTCTGTAGGAAGCGCTTTTACGGTGAACACGAGTTGTACCAGCATATGACTCAGGAACATTACACCTGTCATATTTGTCTGCGGTATTGTAATCTGATCTCTGCTCTTGCTGGCAAGGACTGCTTTAGGTGTTCTGAGGAATTGCCGCTAGACAATGCATCGGTGTTTTGCGAGGATGATGCTTGGAGCATTTGTTGCAGAATTAGTTTTTCCTAATTTGAGTTGTCCTGCTCAAACTTTAGGAATTGTCTTGCTCTGCACTTCTGTTCATGACTTCTTATGTTGTTGCATGCAGAGCTAGGCCAGGCCACTTTGAGTATTACCGCAATTATGACGACCTTGAGGTAGGTGGTGATTTCTTTCTTGTTCAGCCTGCATTCATTGATATCTGAAGATGACGTATATGAAGAAGAAGTAGTCTTCTGTTTCTTCTGATCAGTGTATACCTTCTGAATGCTGAAGGTGTTTCTGGACGCCTTAAGCTGTTGATTTCCTTCATTTAACGATTGCTATTTCGGTCTTGGATGGGTTTACAGATGCATTTTCGAGATAAGCATACTCTCTGTGAGCATCCAGATTGTTTAAACAAGAAGTTTATCGTCTTCGTGAGCGAAGCTGAGTTAAAGGTATGCTTTGTTTTATACGCTGTTACAATTCTTTTCAGCTCCTGTTTCATATGGAAGGCAAACAAACTTCTTCTCTTGCAAAACTATCAAGAGTGCTGTCATACTTTTGCCGCGTAAACTGATATATTGATAACTCATCGTGCTCCAGCGTCACAACGCCACTACACACGGAGGCAGCATGTCTAGGTCTCAACGTAATGCTGCGCTGCAGGTATAGTTCACGCCCTTGTCTCGGTCACTTGCTACGAATGTCATAGCAAGAGTTACTATAGTTTCTCCACCACCGTTACTGCAATATAGCTATTATGCTCTTTTGAGGCATTTTTAATTTGCAGAAATTCACTAAACAAGCTTGCTCTCGAGTTTATTTTAAGAATGCCTAGTTGGTAGTTGTCCTGAGCAATAAGCTGTCTCTTCATGTCATAGATTCCAGTCGCGATCGAGTTTCGAAGATCAGGACAGGCTAGTGGTGACGGAGGCAGAAATAGCAGCAGCAATAGCAATAGCCGTGGACATGGCCGTGGCAGAGGACGAAGAGGGAACGTCCAATTTGAATCCGAAGGCCTGGACGCAGCTGTTCAAGCTAGTGTCGAGCAAGCAATTCTAGATGATGCAGTTCGAGAGTCTGCGGCTATGGCTGCAAGTGCCACTGAGTCAGACACACGTGAGGGTCAGAACTCGTTTGCCGCACTTAGTGAAAGCGAGACCGAATCGTTGGATGCAGATGCCCCTGCCCTTCCCTCACGATATGCCAGCGCGGTTTCAGGAACTGGTCCTTCCACTTTGGCGGATTCTGCATTTCCGCCCCTTCCTGGAGGGAACTCTAGAGGCAAGAATAAAGCAAAGAATCAGAAAGGTCCAGCATCGATGGCTGCCCTTTTGGGTGGTGGTAGTGGTGGGGGCAGGGGTGGCGGTGTGAGAGTTCTGAACACTGCAGGCTCGAGGCATCTCTCTGCAGGGTCTTCGAGTTCTCGTCCATCTTCTGCCAATGGAGATTCAAATTTAGTTGGAGGTACTTGGGCTGCTAGCAATTCTCGTCCATCGACTAGTTCCGAGGTGAGGCCTGCAGGGGGTTGGACGAGTGTTAGTCCCAGTCGAAGGTCCCAAGGTCGTAACAATCTTGAGCCCGAAGCTTTTCCCGTGATAGGTGCGGGATCATCATCAGCAGTGATTGGTCGTGCTGCTGCTGTTGATTCTGGAGGAAACGGAAATCATAGCAGAGCTAGATCTGATACCCCTGCTGCTGCATCAGGGAAGAATGTTGATGTTGTTCATCAGTTAAGCCGGGAGGAATTACGCGCGGGCAATGTGGCCTTGATTGAAAACATCCGGGCTGGACTTCGAGGCAACGAGCAAGCATTTGCGGATTTTAAGGATGTCTCACTTCGTTTCAGTAAAGGAGAGTTGAATACGTTGGCTTATTATGGACACATTACAAGGTTGGGCCTCTCGCGTATAGTGCCTGAGCTTGGTAGGCTTTGTCCAGATCCTGTGAAAGGAAAGGAGTTGATCGAGGCGCATGCATCACAAATGGCCCGTGAGCAAGAATTTCCGCCAGTGGCATCTAGCTCTAGTTCTTCTGGCACATCTCAGGTACCGAAATCCGGCTCATCTGGAGCAGGGAAGGGCAAGGGAGAAGCCGAAGGCAGTGGTAGACCTAGCCAATCTTCGGGAAGGTTGTCATCGCAACTCGTGAATGAGGAAGTAGAAGTGCTCTCTAGAGACGGCTATCGCTCTGCAACAGGGAAATCCAAAATTCGAGAAGAAAGCAGTTCAGGCGCTTCACGTGTTTCAGAAGGTGGTCACGAAAGTGGTAGTCGTGGCCGAAAGCCTCAAGTGTTGGTGAAGGCGAGTACTAGTGGAAGTTCAGTGGAGCCCGTAGCTGACTTGGCAAATGAGCAGGCGTCTAAAATCTGGGTTTGTGATTCTTGCACTTTAGTGAACCGAGGCGATTCGCCGAAGTCTGAAGTATGTGGGACTGATGGGCCCAGCGGAGTCCAGGCTTCCGGATCAGGAAGAGGGGCCGATACTTCTGGTAATGATAAGCGTAAGAAGAAGATTTCCAAGTTTCAAAGAGTGCGACTGGGTGATGGGTCTGCAGCGGCCTTGCTTGACAGTGTGGCGAATCCTAATCCGTGGGGTGTCATTTCGGATGTGGGAAGTCCAGCTGTGCCTGCGCATGCGCCTGCGGTCGAAGTAAGAGCCGGATTCGGGCGGGGTGCTTGGGCCAATGGCGGTGGTAGTCGACTGATGTCCAATGGTAGAAGAAACTGATAAAATTTGTTAGTCACTCGATCTTTTAGTAAGGAGTTTCGAAGCGACCTAAATGTCGATATCTTGTCACGTAGCGTGTAGCGTGTAAGTGAGGTCTTTTTTGATCCGCCAATTTTTTGGGAGGACGTACTGGGTGGAGAGCTCACGCATCTGAGCTAGCAAAAACTTTGAGCGGTATAGAAACTGCAAGCTGAACGATGCCTTTCGCTGGAAGTGATCCCTGGCTTCGTGGTGCAAATGAGGGCTCAATCGAGGAGCTTTGTGCCCTTGAACCTTACACATTGAACAGGTAGTGTATATGGACGAATGAGATGTACTCTTGAGGATATCGGTAAAACTTTATTGCGCTGCCTTTCTGAATCACCTTACGGTTGGACTACCTGAAAGCGCCAGGGGACCTAAGAGCATCCCCACTAGTCCCGTAAACCTTTAAGCCTTTAAACCTTTAATCTGTCATGTGGACGGATGATTGAGGTTAAGGTTAAAGGTTGAAGGCAAAGTGTGCCACCCTTAATGAGTCCAAGCAGAAAGAAATGGAGTTTACGGGCGTTTACGGGCGACCTGAAACTTTCAGGTTTTTGCTCGTTTACAGGCGACGGCCTGGATGAAAACTTTAAAATTTAAGGTTAGAGGTCACTAGTGGGAGACAATTTTGACCCTTAACCCCTTAACTTGGATGAGGATGGATGGAGGTTTAAAGGTTTAAGGGACTAGTGGGGATGCTCTAAAAGCGCACTGTACCTCATTTGTAAATTGTGAAAATACAGATGTACCTCATTTGTATATAACGCAATGGGGTCAAATCTTACTTAGCACTTTAGAATTTTGTATAAAATTCACAAATGCGAATTGAATTACATGCTGCAAATTTTTGCAATCCTCCTGAAAACCTATTTCGAATGTGGTCACAATTATATTTTGAATTTACTAGTGCTAAAAATAGGTCAGATCTCTTAAGTTGGTGCTTTTAGGACACTCTACCTTAAGTGGTGTGCCCTCTGTACCTTCAGAGAGTGCCTGGTGAACCTTCTCACGGAATCACACTGGAAAATGACATGTATAGGTAGTATGCCATGGAAAAAGTACACTTGTAATAGTATGATGAGTGTCCAAGTTGCTAAGAAAAGGAAGACTTCTTGAAAATCTCTTATTCAAGCCACACTTCGTCTAGAATAGTTGTGCGAGGCACTGAAAGAGTAACAGAAATCTAGTCATGTAGAAGCGACTAACGGCACGGACGTTTCTGAAAACTCAAGCCGTCGTCCGTATAAAGAGGAGGAAAAACACTTTGACTTAGTTAGCTTGTAGAGATCCCGCATAAAAACTGAAGAAAAAAAGCTTGGAGCCAGTTAATGGATGAGTATAACAATACAATAAGTAAGTGCTTTTCAGAGGATGCCAGGAATTTAACACTCGCATTCCCAGCTACTCTCGGTGTTGCCCTTTGTAACCTCGCAGAGGCTCATTACGCAAACGGAGTGCCCCAAAATCTAGATGTAAGCCGTCTACTTGCGTGTATGTACTAACTATAATCTAGATATACGTTACCTTGCCAAACATGGATACGAATACAAAATGGAAACCTGTGAAGCTGAAAAAACTAGCAGACCAGAAAGTTCCATTCTACGTATTGTGTGTTATGTACACGGGAGGTCATTCTTAACACCTACCCTAATCTCTGCACTTTTCCCTCTTCAGCTCCGTTCCTGTGTGCAGTGCTGTAAAAAACACGACAACCACCCACCTGATCAGACCAAACTTCCTCGGTGGCACAAGCCAAGCTAATTGATTCCATCACTCCATTCTTTTCCTCCCTTGTAACAACAGGACACACGAAGGCTATGGGAGGCCACCACTTTTTCAACATGCACGACGGGGTCTATTCTCTGGCGCCTCAAAGAAATGAGTGTCATTCAAGGATTGCACAAGAGGAAGTTGAAAAAAAAGGAGAATGAACCTCGGTGAGAAAAACTCAAGTGGCGCAGATGGGAGGGATGGTCACTGAGATGGGCCGATGCTTGATGCGGTGAGAATCCATTCCCTGCTTGTAAGCATGTGCATCTGCCGCAACACATGACTGGAGGGCCAGCTTGGACCGCTCTTTGGTCCCGGCAGGGTATGAGTCCAAGCCGGAGTCTGCCCGACCCAAGGAGATGGAGAAGTCCTGCATCTCCGACATAAAGGAGTCGAGATTGAGGCTGGATCCCACGTCAACGGTCGTGGTTGGGCTGGACGAAGCAACATCCGAGCTGGCCGTGGAGCTCCGGGGACTGAGAGACGATGATACGGGACTCCACTTGTTGCGGTTGGATCTAAAGGGAGTGAAGCGGCGCCAGAAATGGGTGGGGCTTGCAGCTGCGGATGAGCCTGATCCAGTTTCGGACGTCGTCGGTGAGTCCGACGGACTTGTGAATGACCCTGCCTTGGGCGTTGTTGTAAGATTCCTGCTATTCATGTCATCAGTGTTGCTAGTCATCTTGAAGTTGCTGTTGCCGTTGTTGTTGATCTTCTGCGTTGTTTTGGTAAAGATAGTCTTGGTTGAGCGTCCGTTGCTTCTCATCCGCACTGCGTGGCATGAGAGGTGCTTGTTGTAGTAGCTTGTGCCCCTTATCACTCTTCTGCAAACCATCCCACAGTCACACCCCATAAAGAGCCAACAAAAGCATGTACTTCTGCTTTTACTGATCATGTCTATTACACTTCACTTCAATCATCCGCAATAACTGCGAGGTAGTAATCGTAGTAAATGTAGCAATTCAAGAAGGTCGATCTGTAACGAAATTAATCAAGAAGGTCCGCCTGTAATGAAGAAGAACGATAAATTGACCTCCGATCTAATATTACTGTCCTTAAAAATATATCAAACAGCCTCCAGGATAAAGGGTTGAGACTATCCCCACTGTATCTCCCTTCAGAGTTCAGAGTCTCCCAGGCTATTATTACCTCTACGATCCACATTGAACAGGTTAATTCAAGAACGAACGCCGGCGGAAGTACCTGTCAAAAATTGCATATGTGGCCTTCACAGCTGCAAGCTCTCGCACCACCACTGCTCTGGCCCGAGTACCAGCAGCTATCCGCACTGTCAGTTTCACCTGTTACCTCACAAATCCACCCCATTCAGCGTTTGTGAGTATGTAACTTTCAGTCAATTATTTGGTGAATCAGTTACAAAGTTCGTACTTGTCCATATTCTATGAAGAATGAAGCCTATTACAACAGCTGGAAGTACATTTTAGTGCACGTTTCTCATTAAGGTCCTCAGCAATGCCGACACTTTGGCTTCGGCTTGGTATAACGAATCATCAATCATCTTACGTTTTTCTTCTCGCATTCCACTCGCTTCCCACAATCAGACAACTTCTGTTCAAATCGTTCCGTGATCCTCAGCACCTCCGCCTGCAGATGCTCCGGCTTCACGCCGTTAAGAGGATCAGTGGTCGCCACTACCTTATTCCCGGCTGCAGTTCCATTTCCGTTCGAAGCAAACAAACAAATTGATCAGTCAGGCCACTCATTTCAATCCGATAGTATTTGTGTTACAGAAAGTATGCATGGATATTCTGAAAGTGCTTATTGGCGCTGTTCAGATTTCAGATGGGATACAAGTGTGATGTTCATCGGCTTCAAGGCCTCACTAACGACCTGATCGAGGTTTATGACTGATATCTGTTGGTTCACAAAGTTTTGCCACTCCCGTGAGTTCTAATTGCCATAAAATTCTCCTCCAAATGAAACTGGACCCTGTGGATATTGCCACCCTTGAACTGCATAATTTCTGAAGTGAAGGAGAATCTAATGTTTCACGAATAACATCAATGTAGCATATCAAAATAAAATGACAATCTTACTTCACGAAACATGCACACGCACAAGCTCATAAAGCCATCTCTAACTGCCGTTATCAAGCACCCGCTAAAATGGATTATGGCGAGTTTAACTTGGAACTCTGTTAGCCAAGTTCGACAAGATTTGCCCACATTACCACTTCATCTTGATTTGCATTCCTTATCCATGGAACCCCTGGAAGTGATTCTTACATCTTTACTTCATATGCGCAAGACGTGTGCTAGTGTAAATGGAAAGCTCAAAGGATATCCCAGTTTGGAGTTTGTTTGGTGAACAACGATAAAATATATCAATGGGAGAGTGGAGGCGTACCTGGTGTTGAGACATGCTTGAGAACGCCGAGAATGACAATCTCGTCGCCAGGCTGCACAGCCACATTGATTGCCCAGTCTAGCGCTGCGAACTTGGAGCCGGGCTTCTTCTCCGCATCCACGATGATAACCACAATGTTCTTATTCTTCAATGGAGCTGGCTCTGGTAGTTCCGATCCATGCTTCTCCGTCGACTCACCTTGCGGTTGAGCATCCTCCTCGTCACGGGGCTCAGGCAATTTGTAGCCCTCCACCTTGAAAGATTTGGGCTGCACCTTCTTGCTGTCCGACTTGTGGAATTTGTCAAAATCCACGGACTGCGTCGTGCGAGTGGGCGTGAAATGATTGCCCGTACTAGTCGTGCGCACCGTCACAAAAGACACGGTTGTCGAAGGTTTGGTATTGGCGTTAGTGATTAAGGATTTCTCTAGGAGGAGCGATTGCATGGGGTGCAAAATCTCGTGCGTGGGGCTATATATCGTATCTAGCGACGGCGCGGTAGAAATGGTGTCTACGCCAGGCCATGGCTCCGTGACGCCGGACAGCGTGCGCCGGAGCGTGCGTCGCGAGCGCGGCGTTAGACAGCTGTCGCTGTCGTAGTTTATCTTGGGCTTAAACGCGGATCGGCTCGGGGATCGGCTCGGACCGCGAATTGCTGCTGCTGGGTCGCCAGACTTGTAGATGTTGCGCCGTGCAGTGATAGGCGTTGGTGGGCTAGCGCCGCTGCCGCTACTATTGGGATCGGGGCTTTGGTACCCCGGCCGCAGGGCGCTTGAGTCACTGGACCACGAGTAGGACTGCGTTCGCCGCGAACGCACAGTCGTCGTAGCAGGCGCCATAATTTGCTGCTGCCAACCTCACACTAAAGTTCGTCTTCTTCGTTGCCACCTTTCTGACTCAAGACCTTGAAATTCAAGCAAAGAGAAGGCGAATCCACATTCACAATTACTACTCCTAAACTACGCAGCGACACTAGTCCGAAGTTGTAGTGCTTTGGGTTTAAGCAGTGCGTCGATGTAGACAGATACTCGGTCGAACTATTCTATCAGATCAATTCTACTCATTGATATTTCACCGCTTGAAAGAAAAGGAGACTATTTGAGCTGCCAGAAGAATTTCATAATAAGATCAGGGCAAAGTCTACAAGGGTTTTGATTAAACCCGTGCGTGCAAAGAGATGCACCTGTACAACACAATTTCAGCTTCAGCAAAATTGATCAGGAATCATGCTTGCGAGGATAAAGAAGCTGCATCATTCAACTTCTTCTGGGCGTGAACTGAAAAATAAAAATAACTGTTCTTGCCAGGGATAGGTACCCGAAACTCGAGTTACAATCTCACGAGTTGCACACAACGAGTGCAAATTGAGAAAAAACAACTACGAAAGCAAGCAGTGATCACATCACAGTTTGGCTCTTACAGGCTGCACCCGTGCACATACAAGATGGAACAAATAATTAACTGGAGCGTCACTTAAGCCGTGCGAGCCACGCGATCAGTTACATGTCGCCTACTCGTCTAAACACTGTGCGAGGTCGGTCCTCCATCCGCGCCTGTGTATGTGATCTAATTGCCAAATTTAAGCAGTTTCAGTGGGATGCGCTTGACATCGAAGCTGCAGAATTCCAACGAAGCCCGGTCATCACCTCGGCTCAGCAACATCCAGGAAGATGCGGCTACACTTGAACAAGTGAACTGGTAGCGAAATTACAGTCGCGTGTTTGTTAGTCTGACTGTACTGTACAAGAATCGAGGCGGAACATATGACAAAGTGGGAGCTGTTATGATTAAATATCAGAACGAGCACAATTGTCAACTATTTGAGAATGACGTACGAGCATTATGCTCGTGGGTTACTTTTCAGAAGCAGATCACGACCAACCCTGGGGAATTGAGTTCATCACTGATATAGCGATATTGTTGCTTCATAAGTTATATGAAATATTCTGGACTCGCACGGGCAGTGCTTCGTAGTATTATAGCAGCGACATAACAGACTAGAAATTTGATATGATAAAGTAAGCCGTAAAGCCTGAAGCTCGGATGCAGAAAGGATTCCACAGCGGGGGTGGCGGATGAGGGAGCCAAGTGGCAAGGTGAGAGGGGTGTGGTGAAATGGAGAATGGAATGCAAGTGGGTGCAGTGATGTTTGTGCTCCTGCAGCTGTGGCAGCGGAGGTGCTGATATTTGGGCGAGAGCGAAGTGGTAGGGTCATGGTAACAGCCATATCTCACAATGCGTCAACACCTGCGGACGCTTGGCATGCGTTTGACGCTCTCAGCTATGAGGGAAGGCCACCTCAGAATTGGAGTCCAAGATACTCCTTTCCTTCTTCTTCTTCCTCTTACTATCAATATTAACATATTATTGCGAACCTGCTTGGTGGGAACCTTCAAAGTCTACCACACGGAATCCCATACTCCAATCTGTCAGCTTTGGCCACCGCACCGGTCCAGCTGTTACCTTGTCCGGGTGAGGATGGATGAATTCATTGCCCCATCCCTCAGTTGCACTCCGTTCAGTTCCTCAATGTTCTGAGTCGTTTGACTGAAGAAAGAAACAAAATAAATGGAGGTCTTGGAAGGCTAACATAAATAGTGCATCAATTTACCCCTAGTTCTATACAGTATGACCGCGGGTCATATGCAAGAACATGTCGTTTAACCGCTACACAACTCCATTGTGAAGAACCCAATGTTCAAGGTTAAATGTTCATAGGGCTCTTCAAATTCATGTTTCTTGGTAAAGAACGATTATGTCTATGTAATTTCTACCCTCATAGGACCTATATAACTTGATAAAGCCTTGATTATGCACATGAAAGTATGCTGAAAGTAAAATACTAAGGCTCATTTTAACAATTAAGAAGGCATTTCAAAGATTCTTGGATTGAAAATCCGAATGATGAGATCATGCCTTACTATCTTTTCTACATGCACATTAAAAAATATCTAAAAAAAGTAAAATCTCATTTTTTGGTATTTTTTGAACTTAATGCGATCTAATTAAATTCCGGCAAATTTTGAGGATATACGAGCATGTACCGTTGTTTGGGCGATTTTGGGCAGATTTCAAATTGTATTTTCAGATTTTGACCGTGTAGATCTCCTAAAGTATGAGGAAATTTGAAGCTCGAGAGAACTTTTGAGAAAGGTATGAAAAAAATTCCAACTTGCAAAAGGTTTCAATTCATACAAACTAAAGTTAGAAAACCAAAGGGTGACCAAACCGTACTCACTAGAATATGGCGTTAGTTAACTTTAGGAGTTAACAATGAATACCTTAGTTAGCAGATTGGATTTACCCAAATTTTGATGCGAATTCTATACATGAGTGCATCCGGCTTTGCAAACCAGTGTTGTCTTATCAGACAAAATTCCTATTCATTCGTTAGACAAAATTTAGATGAGATGTACATTTGATACATTGGAAATGTTTTAGATGTACACCTCATCTAAATTGTGTTTGACAAATGAATAGGAATTTTGTTTAATAAGACAACCCTGTTGCAAACTGTATTCAACTTGAACACAAGGCTATATGATGGGATGTGTGATGGTGAACACCGCATCAAGCCCTATTAGCTCATGAGAAGTGGGAACTCAAAATTGAGAGCCCAGGAGAGGTAAGCATGCCTTGTTGTAAGATTGTTCAACACCAAAATTTGATTTTAGTGTTGGATAGTCATCTATAAAGTACGAGTGTTAACCAAGAAAAATGCAACACGTGCAACACAAGGTGCAAACAAGTCCTCTTTAATTCAAACACACACAAAGCTTAGACAGAAAGATGTTTTTTTGTACAACAAAGTAAAACCTCGACAGGCACATGAGAGGCAACAAGAAAGACGCTCACGCTCAGTGAAAACCGCAGTGGACACACATGATTACACACTCATGTGTAAATTGCAAAATGAGATGTGCATGATCCGCATGATCCGGAACTGGTCATTATGCTTCAACTGAGTGACTAGGGTACATTCATTGTTAATATGTGATTATATGCTAATTAGTGTACACAGTTGCACCCTGTACTCCACACTGGAAATTGTTCTTTAGTTCCAAGGCGACAACAAACACTTCTAAGTCAGCAGGTTGTGACTGTGAAAGGTAGCGTGGCCAGGTTTGAATGGGAGTTGAGAGTTCGGTATGCGTGTTCCTTATGGAACTTGGTCACATCCACTTGAAGGAGATGCAAATGTGGTCAAATCAAGTCACCTATGTAAATTAAGTGATTTGAGAGAAGGTGAAGGGTGCGTGTCAGGTCTGTTCCGTGGAGGACTGGGAATCAATATTGGGACCAGCCATGGGCTCTTGGGGATAGCAGTGCAAAAGGTGCAGGACCAAACGACCGAACGGCCGAACTATTAAGGAGCTAGCTCAGGAAGAATTGGAAGGATGTTGGAAGCGTACGAAACTCACAGGCAAGTGTGCAAGCATCTCAGATTTCGTATTCTGCGGAGTTGGCGATGCTGTGTGGTTTGCATGATCCTGGAAAGGGGCAGGGAGTCTGTAATTTTGAAAACACTTGATGAGAAGATCATGGGGCCATGCCGGTGCACTGCTACATTACTTGCTTAGGGCATGCCCACCCATGGGGGCGCCCTGAACTGAACTCAAGAACTGAAATCATCAGTTCAGGGTGACCGAATCGTCAGGGCGGAGGAGGAGCCCCACCCGCAACTGCGCCATTGCTCCCCAAACGCAAATTCTGACCACTCGCAACTGCGCGAACGAGCAGGAACATCGGCCAGCACAAACATCGGTTTCGTCGTACTCGGTTTTCAGGCCCGCCCACCTCCCTGCAAAAGGGCTCGCATTTGCAGGTTGAACTGGAAAAAAACGATGAATAGTAGTTCAGTTCGGGGGATTTGCCGGTTGGTGGGGTATTTCTGCCCTGAACTGAACTACTATTCATCCTTTTTTCAGTTCAGGGCATGATGGGTGGGAATGCTCTTATGCTGCTGTAAAGGTGAGCACCTTAAAATACAAGTATTTTAACCTCCACTGGACAAAGAAAATTATTTGCAGTTCAATCTTGAGGCCTTGCTACTTACGAATTTGATAATAAAATTGAATTTCAGTATTACTTTCAGGTCGAGTTAGGTTCACTGTGAAAAGACCACCCTCATTAAAAAAATTGTGAAAGGCCTTAACACCAAGGCCTCCCCTAAGGAGATTTGTGGTTTGGGGCAACCTAAATGAAGATGTTAAAAGTAATATTTTTGCATAAGATTTTTATGTATGTTCCATATACTACAAGGTGTATGTGGGAAATTTTGCAAAGTCAAAGTCTAGCTTTGGATTTTTTAAACGCAAATTTTACTTTTCAGCCTTGGGGCGGGCAGAAAAAAACTATTTATTTTTACCTTTTTTAAAAGTTTTTTTTTTTGAAATCTTTTCTTGATTGATTTTTTACTTAGGTTTCCAAGTGACCCAAGTTAAAACTTTTACCAATCCTACAAGGGCACCCTTTAAAAGTTACAAGAGCTAGATTTAAAGTTTTATGTGATATTACAAATTTTTCTTTCAAAATTTGCCAAAACATGAGATCTTGGAATTTTTTGAATTTCTTTTGTCTTCAAATTCACAAACCCAAGAAGGTATATACTCCCCGTTCATTATTCCCCTAAACCATATACAATAAACGTGGTGCATGTTTTACCAAATCCTTGATTTGTACCTTCTTCTAGTAAATAAATTGCATGAAGGTTCAAAAAGCAAAGTGAGTGTCTAAAATTTTGCATGGGCATGCTCAATTTAGTTATATACATGGAAAAAAATATAAGCTAGATGTTTAAGGTAATAAGCATCACGTTTTCCTTTGCACAAAGTGGACTATGTTTGCTGAAAAATAGATTGTATCAACTTTGAATGTTATGATCTTACAAATGGCAAAGATCCAACGGTTGAAATTTCAGCCACTACCTCTAATGTTAGTTTTATTCAAGATCGTACAGTTGAAAGTTTTTAAAAGGTGTAAAAAATATTCTCATACTCCAAAGTTTACAAGGTGGTATGAAATTGCAATTTTGGAGTTTGGAGCTCACGAAACACCATGGTTGTTTAGGGGTTAACTGATTTACATGGAGTGTTTCCTTAGTGTAAAATGGAAACTTCAGCTTTTTTTAATCGAAATTTCCAATATTGAGCAAGGGCAGCTTCATGCTAACATCTCAAGTGCTAATTTCATTTCCCCTTCATGAAAAGGTTATTAGGGGCAATTATGGAAATCCTTGTATATAAAGAATTAAAGACCAAGATGTCTTCTCGTCTGCTTCTAGTCTAGAAGTAGTTAAATGTGTAATTTAGAAACAACAAGTCAACAACACTCCTTTTAGTGTTTTAGTTGTAGGAACCTTAACAAAGTCAAAGGGGCTTTGAAGCTACCGAAGGCATAGATTCAAAAGCAAAGGGTCAAGGTTTGGACTACTTTTGCTTGGAAACGTTTTTGGTAGATTTCACCATAGTCCCGCTATTATTTGAGCCAAGAGAAAGAACTCTATAAAATGATATGAGCACCTTTGTGCCAATTTTGTGTTTAGCGGAACACGGAGAGAATTCATAATCTCAACATGTTAATAATTTTTTTATTAGAACCTTGATTACCAAGTATGAAGTACAAAATTTGGTCTATGTTTGAAGGGCATAAATATATAAAGTTCAAGTACATTCATCAAGCACAAGTACAACGTCTAAAACATAGATTATTGCTTGAAATAAAAGAATTTAAATCCTCAAGTCTATCCACGCTCGACAACTCGATCTCAAGTGCGACTTGTTTGCGGTTTTGTGGGTCTTTGGCGATGCCTCCGGGCTGTCGATCGGAAGGGTTTCTATGGAAATGTTTTGCTCTTCTTGCGGTAGATAGGAAGATTTTACGCAAAGATTTGTTTCTCTTGCAGTTGATCAAAAGAGTTTCTACGGAAATATTTGTTCTTCTTGATGTTGATTAGAAACGTCACCCCTCGTAGGGGCGATTCCACTAGTAGTAATAGTGTTCAAAAAATACTCTCTGGAATATCATGTCTCAAAGGATGTAAAAGATTCATGTCTAAAATGACGTCGAAATCCGTCATTATAGACATATTTATGATATTATGTCTACAATAATAATTTGTGTTGTTATGAGAACTTAGTTTGTATTCCTATTTTCGTGGATTGCCTTGAAGTTTGCCTAACTTTTGGGCAGTTTGGCTAGAACCTGATCTACTAGTTCTTTATCCGGAATGATAATTCCGATGCTAGCCGGTTGAGTGACGAGTGAGTCTGTATCTTAGAGGTGAGAATATATAGACTATAGTCTTTGTTACAGTCATGCTCAATACGTAAAATTTTAGAGCAAGACAACGTCATCGACTATGAACATCATGCATACTTTTAAGCTACTGGCATATTGTTTAAGGATCTATTAGGTGTGAAATGTTTAGGATAATATGGTATTTTATTGTAATCATTATGATCAGTGCTGTCTTATCACACAAAATTCCTATTTATTTGTAAAACAAAATTTAGATGAGATTTACATCTAAGACGTTTTCAATCTATCAAATATACATAATTCTGGATTCTCAACGACTTTTCATCGACGAGCACAAATCTTGCGCTCTTCTTCATCATCCGTGATCAATCTTGCGCTCTTCTTCAACATCCATGATCTGTGCTGTTGCGGCTCTGGTGGTGAGGATGGATGTTGTCCGTGAAGTTTAGCTAGAGGTGCTTCCAGCTTGAGTTGCAAGTGTGATGAATTTTCACAAGTTTTCCTGCACTAGGGTCATCTTGACTCGATAGCTCCATAGTTTGTAGTTACTCTGTCCGTCTAGCTTTAGTTATTGGAATCGGAAACCTCTCGAAGTGTGGGATCTATGTCTAGTGGTAGTGTGAGATCCACTAGTGCTACGTTGTGATCAACAGAGAGAATTTCTACTACTCTGATACCATGTAGAAAAGAATAGTGGATGATCAAATTAACTCGACATGATAATATAGACCGTCACCTTATTAGGGTTTGTGTTCTTGACCTATTTTGTTTGTTCACATTCTAGCAAGTTGAATTTAGAGGTGATTATGTTAAGAGTGGCGAGGTCGATGAGACTCCCAGTCTCTTCAAGAAGACTCAGAGTCTTTTACATGAGCATAATTCTTCTGAATGAATGTCATTATTTGTCAATAGTTACTGTAATTTAAATCATGTAAAGTGTATGTACAAGTACATACTCATACAACTTACTTGGTAACCATGACTAGAACTATATATTCGTTCAAATTCGACTTCATTTCTTAAGACCTTGGGTCACAACAACTTGGTGGCATTTTTGATCCTTGGCAGAGAGAATGTATCGAAATGCACTTACCGATGACCTCATCATATCGGATTTGAGTGAAATGTATGAGTCTTCGCATCAAGCTCCTTGAAATATCTCAGACATGATACATTCTAGAATAATTACATTTTGGATAGGGAAGATTGATTTATGATTTACCACAACTAGGATCAATGAGAATTTTCTCTACTCAACGAATATGGTCAAACTGACTGTAACCTACACTCACGTAGATAAGATCCATAAGCCAAATGACGAACAATGTTAGAAGGGTGAGCAAGTATCGAACTAGCATATTTGGAAATTCATTCAAGTATGCAGCAGCTCAAACTCAAGGCTAAAGAACGATTCCTCTTCTACTGCACTCAAGAAAGGCGAGGACATGTGTAGGAAACTGATATGAAGATTCCATATCTACATCGAACATAGTACCACATAACTGGGAGAATTGAGTAACGCCAAAGTATCGATTGTGTAAAGACCAGTCACGAGATTTAGCAGAGGGCACGCAGCTAGTTTACATCACAGTGCGTACCAGATACAGAAATGTTCAAACTCTAACTTCTGCCTAACTGCCTCCAATACCAGCGCCCATCCGGTGTATACACTGTATGCATGCATGATTGATTGTACATTTCAGCTTCTCTCCCTTCACGACTGTGTGGCGGGGGTGCTTCGCTTAGCTTCACGTCGTACTGTACAATTATCCAGCAATTGGGCAAGACTGAGGCAGTCAACACTTGAATGGCTCTTCAGTTCGTTCAGACGGTGCCCCAACGAAGATCGATCGCTATATGCGGGATGGTCGATCGCGTGACGCAAGATCGCGTCAAATTCTCTTAAAGCTTCATGTAGTAAAGCACGCAGACTTCTTCACAAGATGTTTTGGCCATGTCCTCCCCACCACTAGCAGGCAGGTAAATCTTGAATGAATTAATTATCCTTCCTCTTCCTTTCTGTACGTGTTGGTGCTATCATGTGGACACTCAGAGTCTCTGAATCGAATGCCCCCCATCAGTTCATGCAAGGGGTTTTAACTTTTGATTCCTGTTTCTTACTAACTCTTTGTGGAACGCAATGCGATATATCTGCACTGTTCTTGTTCAAGGTTCTATAATGAAGGTCGTATCTTATCCTATTTGCATCAAAACACAATTTTGCATGATTCAAAGTGGACTCAAAGTGGGTTGGTCTTGAACACGATTCCATATTATTTTTATTTTATTTGATACCTTGTTTAGGCTTGTGCACTCAAGGTCTCACCTTCGCTTTTCACTTAAATTTTGGTTTTGATGGATGTTATACTGATAACACTGGAAGTGTATACTGAGAAAATGTGAGTTCCAAAACTCATCACTTTAGTGAGAATGTCACTTTAATATGTGGTAAAATACTAAAATGTACCACTTACCTACCTTTGTTTGTAACTTGATATCAAGAGTGATACCACTTACCCTCATATTATAGAACTTGGTAATAAGAGTGATAGTCTCATGAGTCTTCAGTTTTTTAATTTATCGAATATGGTTAATTTGATGTCAAGTTGGGAGTTCTCTTAATTTCAAATTGGTAATACCAATGTCAACTTGAACCTCAAAATTTCTACATTGAGGAATTACTTGTGCTGTTTTGATATGTGGTTGGTTAGAGTGCGATCAAGCTGAAGAGATCGAGGTCCAAACTCACCTTGAAAATTACATCCAATTTTCAGGTACAAATTTTAGTTTTGAACCTTGTAGCAGACAGTGATTTTCGTGAATGTGTGTTCTGAAATGCATTAGGGAACTACGCTTTTCATCTGCATATGACCTACAGTGAGGCCATTGCAAGGCTTACAACGGCCGCTACAGTGAGGCCATTGCAAGGCTTACAACGGCCGCTACAGTGAGGCCATTGCAAGGCTTACACCGGCCGCTGTGACAATGAAATTCCACTTTAAATCCTGCTGTAAAGCTCCTCTCGACTACTGCTATAGCTGATCTTACATAGGATGGTTGCCTATCTAATTAAGGCTCTTCTCCTGCCATTGGATACTTTCACTTCCAACGTGATGCAGCTTGCACATCTTCCTGTTTACATGATAGTTTTAACTCCCTGCACAGGCATTTGAAAGTTCTTCATCTAAAGATGATCAGTGGTTCTTGCAGCTTGCGTTTGCCGTTTGAATATTGACAAAGTACAATCTTCTGAAATATGTGGAGAACTGGAGATTTCACTATGTGATTCTATTCAGAGTGGGTGCGAGCTAGAAGCTCCTGAATGGCCCAACATATGAACGTTATCGCTGGTGGTCTGATTACTTATGGCTGTTGTGGTTTTAATCTAATGAGCGATATTGTCAGGTATTCGCAAGGAGTTGCAAGCATTGCCCATCTAAATGGAATATTCAGATATTCATATACAGTATAGAACCAAACTACGTGTCCGATGTACTTACCTGGACAATCATATGTGGTCCAAAGATCAGTGTCATAGCCCGTCAATCGTGCATGCCCTGAAAAAATCACGCAGAAGGGTTGCTACAAAACAAAGTTGGCCTAATTTAAGGTTTTTTCTGGTAGCTGACTGAGTGAACCTTGTAGCTACTCCCGGAGCATGTAGTGTACAAATTGTACACCAGATTCGTACCTCTGAGCTTTCAGCGAAGTAAACGAAGCTGTCAAAAGTGAAGCGAAGGCTCAAAGCGACCAATAGCACATTCACAGAAAATGACACGATGAACACCACATATTTGGAGTGGTCGGTTATCTTGTGGATAGCATTAAAAAATTGGAAGCTTGTCAAAGTACCTGCAGGCAGTGTATGAAGTGCGTGTGATATGAACCAAGTAACGCGCCGCTCATGGAGGCAGAAGCAGGGTGGAGCAGCCAATTTCAAGGCTTGCTACAGAACGGTACTTCGGTAGTTGAAGAGCCAGCGCCAGGCACGCAGGCAGGCAGGCAGCTACCCTTCATCCACACCCGTACCTGTCAATGTCTGCTTACTGTGCGTTCGGGTCAAAATGTTCATGAGGTTGATCACACGCCTCTTATGTGCCTGCATGGCTCACACTGCATGACATAACGTCACCTTCTTTTTTTTGGCAGCCAGACGCAGTCCGGTCCCAAGTAGCACGCTTTATCCGTCATATATCCAACACTGGCCTCGCAATAACATCACATGTATAACTTTCAGATGCGTAGACTCTGAACGAATCAACGAGACCTAAGTACTAGTGGATCGTATTCACTCCCCCTGTTTCTGTAATAGCTTCAGTATGCATTCCTAGTTTGACGTTGTTGTATGCTGCTTCAAGTAATCTCGAAAGTTACGCTTCCAGATTCGAATTGTAGTGATAAGCACACTCTAGGAAGGTGCCAAATTGCGCTCAAACTTTCAAGCACGTGAACTATGATTCAATGATTCTCCTCAGTAACGACTGCTCATTATTGAAGCCGTACGTTCAGGAAATTTAGTTTCACTAACTCGAGAGAAAATTCTTTCTACCTACAAGTTTTCTGATGAACCCAAAGCCCTTCCTTTGCTGTACATAGTTGCAAACCTACGCGACATTTGAGGTTGCAGATCTAGAGACGGGGATCAATATATTTCTCTGATAGTGTCGAAGTACGTTGCTGATTTCGAGCACTTTACAGAGTCGACTATACGTCAGCAGTGCCATAGTGACTGGACGTTGATAGAGGGATTGGTTTCGTTTATGAGTTAGCAATGAACCATGTCGAGCAAGTTGGTCGCATGAATTCGAACCAGGCTTCGAATGATGCAGAAACCCAGATTCCTGTGTGGATGGAGCAGCCTTCGAGTTCGAAAACTTCACGCAGGTCCATTCCATTGCTACAGCTGAAGTCAATACTGTCTGGTAAATCACACACCTACTATTGGGTGCATGCCGCTTACTTTGCAGTTCTAGCCGCAGCTGGAACGATGTCCCTCTGGTGGTGTCGAGGAAAGGAAACCATCACTTTGGTGGACTGCATATTCAATGCAGTATCCGCACTCACCGCCACTGGACTTTCCAGCGTGCTGCTTCGAGACTTCACCTCAGTTGGCCTCTTCGCCTTGATGGTGCTCATGCTCCTCGGCAACACCATCTCTGTCTCGCTCCTCTCTGTTTACATACGCAGGTTTCAGCACTTCCGCGGTGACAATGCCACTGCTGTCACATTAAGATTAGGTGATATTAAAACTGCCGACGACAACTACCTTGCTGTCGCAGAGGAGACCACACCATCAGCTTGGAATACAGATAAGAGAATTGACATTGATAAAACAGGAGTCGCTGGTTCAGGGGAGTGCCAGGAAATCAGATTAGAGACAATAAAAAACTGCTGTGAGAAACCATCTCAAGCCTCGGAACGTCAGACAGGATTGTTGGAGCGCCAAGCGCTCAGCACCTTATCATGGCTCGTCCCTCTCTACATGTTCGTCTTCATGGCCTTCGGTTTCGTGTGCATTATCTGCTACACCAGCTTCAGCTCCAGCTCCTCCAGGATCAGGGCGTTGTACCAGGCTGAAGAGGTGAATGCAATTTACACCGCCATCTTCTTGTCCGTATCAGCATTTTCTAACACAGGCTTGTCACCCTTGGACGAGAATATGATACCTTTTGCTGCTGCCCCGCTCGTGCTGGTTTCACTTGCTGTGCTCATACTTGCTGGCAACACCATGTTTCCGGCAACTCTGCGCTTTGTGATCTGGGGGATTTCTCGCTTGAAGCGACCTGATGATCCGCAGAAAAAAGTGTACGAGTATTTGCTGCAATACCCACGACGGTGTTACACCCACCTTTTCCGTCCAATACACACAATCTGGCTAGTGGCTACGGTGGTGGCGTTCAATATGGTGGATCTGGTTGCTTTCTGTGCATTGGAGTGGGACTCAGCTGCAGGCTCATCACATCCAGGAGTGAAGTTGATGGACGGACTGTTCCAATCGCTTAATACACGGAGCGCTGGAATGAATGTCTTTGCGCTATACAGCTTGTCACCGCCGCTGCTTGTCCTCTACACCTCGATGATGTGAGTTTCTCAAATTTATCATACTGCGGAGTAATCGATAGCTTGCCTGAAGTCACCTTGAAATTATCCACCTCTGTTTTCCCAGATTCACTTCGGAGAGGGTCTCTGATAATTCTTTGAAACAGTCTTATCTCAAATATCTAACTACACTCGCACGAAGCTGAGTTTTCAGCCATATCACTAAGTTGTTTATAACAAAAAGAATATAGAAGATTAAAAAATTTCCATCTTATAACATTCTAGGGCGGCTAGGAGTGAGCACCCCTCTACTGTTCTATATCGATAACGTCACTCTATATCACTGTAGTGTTAGAAATATATGAATGTCACTGTTCGGATCACATTCTAAAAATACTTGATGCGTTCGTGGCACATTGAACATAGAACATTCTCCAAAGACTCACGAAATTACGATTCCGACAAAAAGGATCCTATTCTTATGTTCACGAGAAGATAGATGCGAAGTAAGTTACAGTAACTCAAGAATGCTGCACTTTTGGATTGTTCTTCAGCTCTTGATGACGATAAGTCAGTGGAGGAAGACCTTCCAACTGCACTCGTGCTAACTCCAAATTAAGCGGTACAGTAAAACAAGAGATGCAACTCAAACAACACACGTCCACAGTCGAATCACTCTTATGATTATTCTAAAGCGCGGATCAGAACTCGAGGGAACTCACGACACTTGATTCAGAGACATGATATTGCGTGCAAGCTGAGCAATGAGGTTGGCCACCTGTAGGTGCATTGCAGCATATCCGGTATTTCTATCACGGCAACACAGTCGTCTCGCTTACAGCAACGAGGATGTCAATCGGGGTCACCAGTTGTTCAGCCCTACCACCGACAGGACATCAGAAAAACAAGTATTGGAAGAAATGGGCGACAACAAATTGCTATGGCAATTTTCCAAGCTCTTCACTCGGGACTCTGCAGTGCTCTTCATCCATGTGTTTCTGATCTGCACCGCGGAGCTTGGCGGCTTGAACTCCGACCCCCTCAACTACAACGTATTCAGCATTGTTTTCGAAGTCGTCAGGTTAGCCTTGGCCCTCGCCCTTTTAAGGAAGCCCTGTATTTCGCCATCATTTATTCGAAAAGATAAAGATGTATTGTGGAAAGGAAGTTAAATGCACCATCGTAAGTCATGAGATTCGCGCTTCTAATCATCTGTTGATGATCATGTACTGCTCGGACGATCTTCACACTCACATTCTGGAAAAATACAGTGACAATGAAGTGTGCGTGCAGTGCGTACGGGAATGTAGGGCTGTCACTTGGTTACAGCTGCAGGCAGTGGATGCGAGCAAGCATGAATGATTCCAATGCAGATTCATCATTGTGCAAAGATGTCCCCTACAGCTTTTCCGGCATGTGGAAAGTGCAATCAAAATTGATTCTAGTTTGTTGCATGTTGTTGGGGCGTTACCGCAGCCTCCCTAACAACATGGATCCTGCCATCAACGTTATTGGCCGCAGTAAAATGTCTCTCTGACAAAATTTTCATTCTTACATTGTATAAAATTGTATCTTACTAGTGATGTCTGAAAGACCAAGTTAGTTGATATACGCTGTTCTTTCATTGTAGTTTTAGGACTCCAATTTATGAACAGATCAAGCATCATTTTGCAATTATTACTATACATAGAACAAGAATTCTCTTCAGATTTCATTATTTATTTGATGAGGTTCATTCATTTTGTTTTAATATTACAATTTCTGTATACACATTTTCTTCTACATTTATGTTCTATTGGCAAAGGTTGTACTAATCTCATGAGATGTGCATCAACTTTATCCACATTTTCAATGAGACCATGGTAGAAGAATACAGAATTGCGAACTTGAGTAATTACATACTAAAAGTAAATAGTCTTGTCGAAAGTGAATACCATGTGACAAGCCTCTCTCCAAGACATTGATAGGAGTTGTATAGATCTCTCTCGAAAACTTGTCTTTGCCAGCATGAACATGCATAATTTGTCCATGAACTCATTATTTTCACAATATGTAAGTAGCATTTGACTACTTCTTCATTCTTGTCGCAAACTTCACGTGATCCTTCATGGAAATTCTAAAATTAATCATATATGAACATCTTATTATATTATTTAGATCATGGAGTATTTTTCTTAAGAAAAATGTTAGAGTAGTGTAATGTTAGAATAGTGTGATGTATACGATTCGGTGAAACTCATAAGTGCATATGGCTCAAAAGTGAAAAATTAATAAATATCTATATCACTTGACTGAGGTTTGTGAATATGCTCAAATTCTCATCCAAATGTGGTATATGATTTGAATCCTAAATGGTCAAATTTGTAATTTTAGAACTCTATGCTTCTCATCCTATGAAAGTAATGAAACTATACAAAATCAGGGTGAAACTCAATTTTACTTTTTTCTGTCAATCAAAAATCTCAATGTAGCAATTTAGGCCATTATCGTATTGTCAGGGTGACATATTCTGCTTATGCAACTCTTGTAGATAGATAGATAGAAACTCCGGTCCCTTTCTAAGGGGCCGGCGTGAATGAAGTGTCCGTTCGTAATGCTAATATCCCGATGGCCACCGGACAAGGGGAAATTGGAACAATACTACTTCCCCCTCTCGAGGGTGGACACTATAACTACGCTAGTTTAGCAACTCTTGTACATGTTAGTGATCTTTCAAGAACTAAGGTAATATGCTCAATAATTAAGGTAATATGCTCAATAATCAAGTAAATTTCATACAAACAAGTTCCTTGTGAAGTGAATCTCAAGGTAATTTTTCATTAGAGACACAAAGTTTGTGGAAGACGGGCGGTGAAAAATGGTACATATTTTTGGACTTTTTTTCATTTGATTGTAAATTTTGAAAGGTGATGCAATAGGTGTTTCTAAGACCAAATTAATCTAGATCTGGTTCGATTGGAATACCGTATATAATTGAAGGCTTGAATCTTCTGCGCGGTTCTTGGGGGTGTTTGGCTTCTGAGCAGCTTACATCAAGTCACATCAAGTACGTCGCTCTCGAGCGGACAGTCGCAGTGTCGTCCGTTGTCCCGTAAGTGAACACGATACGTACAGTTCTTTCACAGTTCCTCGATCGGGTTTTCCCGCCAATGGCATGTTCTTGTTTCAATCGCGTGACTTGGTTACAGCTCTGCTTGTCAGCATGTTCATTCATACGGCTTCTTCTGATCCTCTGACCACAAGCCTGTTGTGCGCTCAAGTACCCTCTCTCTTTCTCTAGGTGTTTCAAGTTTAGGCTGTGCTGTTTGCATTTGTACGCAGATACTCGCGATGAGCGGCCATCTCAGTCACCGGTGATTATGCACCGCTTAAGGCCTATTTACTTCTCAATTGGTTTCCATTGTCGTGATTTTCAGAACTTCGCTGTATTGATAGAAAAGCCTATATGAATTAACAGTTTTGGCCACTTCAGAAAGATCTTGAGTGCATGATTCAGCTTTGAACACATCTGCAATGTTGCAATGGATGGGAGGTGCGCAGCGCAAAATGAAAGCAGTAAGTCCCTGATAATCTTGTTTGTTGTATTTCCCCCGTGACATAGCTGCAGTGCATGTTCCTGACATCTACGCTGCTCCGTTCGCAATTGTTCCTCTTTGGTTTTTGAGCATTGGTTTTACGAACTGATTCGGAAATCTGGTCATGGCGTTGATTTTGGGGGAAATCTGCATTCAAAGGCCAAAAATTCAAAATTAACGCGGTGAGCCTCCTTGTACTTCTCATATTTGAACAGTATTTTTATAATCTTCCAATGTTCATCACCTCAGTAAGCGGCATGCAATAAACTGCGAGATCCTACTGATACACAGGCAACGGGAGTTCTTCGATCATCGCAAAGAGAAGCAGAGAAAAGTGGAACTTGGAGAACAACCTGGAATGCACACACTTGCTGACTACATCCGTCAGAATCTGCACGGAGGCGAATCGCTTGACATCCTTGGCCTTCGGAGTTTAAATCCTACTCCAGTCGAAGTTGATAACGTGGCAGAAGAATTAAATGCTAGTTTGCGCGAAACTGCTTCTGGTTTATCTTCCACCTTAACATCAAAATTTAGAGTCATATACAGAAAATTATATACGTTCTGCAATATGTTAAGGCTCAGATTTTGGCTCTTTGGATATTTAGGTGGAAGTCATGAAACCTGTTGGCTGTAAGAATGGAATTTGAACATCTTAGTTATATGATATCTTCGCATCCCGCTGATGAGCTAAGTGCGCTTGTAGAAAATGACTTGACAGCTGTGGCAACGCCAAATTCAGGAGATGCCGACCGTACAGCTCCCGTAACTTCAAATTTTAGCGAACTCTCGGGTGGTACTACTTCAAAAAAAGTCGCTCAAGATACCTCGCCTCAGGAGCCTGGTACGTTCATCCATTAACTACGTCTAACTAATATTTAGGAGGCGTTCAGATTAATTGATCTCCATTGCAGTTTGTCACGGTATATCATGTTGATTCCTACTCATCATCTCGCAAATTTTTCAGGTAACTTGTGACTTCTGTTATTTATGAACTATCACAGCTCTCATCGTACCTCTTTGAAATGCTTAGGCTTCCCTCCGGAACATGTCTATATGGATGCAGAGTGTAAGATTAAGGCTCGCGGCATCAGCCACAAATCAGATCAGGAAGTAAAGTGTGTAATTTTCAACTTCCAACTCCGCATATGTGCAGGATATGATTGTACTGAAATTTGAGGAACGTGATTCAGAAATTTTAATGTAATCACCAATAATTTCAATTAAATAATTGATTGTATGCAGGTCATGTGCTAATCGCACACCAGGAGTTGCTGCCGTAGCTGAACAGAAAATTAAGAAACTCGTTGAAGAGAACCCGGAGAATTTTTTACCTGGGATTGAAAGGAATCCTATCCATGTTGGAAACTTGCGAACGAAGAAGATAGCCTCAGCTCCTCGTAAGAAGCGTAGGGGATTCGCATGATTCAGTTCTCTCTTGATTCTTGTGCATGAGCGCGCACTGTGGCGCAGGCTCTCACTTACTTCAATTAGTGATATGTGCCATTTTGATATGAATTGCACTTTTTCGTAACAACTTTCGATCATTCAGCTTCTCACTCTAACTTGCCATAAGCTACAGACTGTAGTCGTTTTGGTTCTTACGCGTACTTACTACTCCGAGATTCCACCACATGACCTTTTTATTTCGCCGATTTCTATAATGGATCACCGGAATGAAAGAAATGAGCGTCCAGGTTAAGTGGTTCACAAGGCTGTGAGGGTTTTATGTTCAGCGAGAAATATGCAATACTCCAAGATTGTGGTGGCGGAACTAGGAGCGCAACTGACTATCGTCAAATTGATTGTGGCAGGATTGAAGCTTCTAGATGTGATAAGTGGTGATGATAGAGATGGGAATCTTGGAGTAAAGCAAGTGCACCCGGAGGCTTACGCTATCTTCTCTCAAGACGGTGAGATGATTAAGTGCATTTGGTAGTCATTAGAAACGCTCTCGTCATAAGCTGACCATTTTCCTCCATGTTCATTCCTTGAAAGGCACGTTGTTGCTGATTTCAATGATGCTTACGTCGGCTTCACTATGGACTTGAAACCGTGATAGATAATTCATGCAGTAGATCATTACTAACGAGGCCTGATTTTGTGGCGATCATTCGCCATACACCTCCATTTGGTGCACTCTGAATGGTCATTTGGAGGGACACCACAACAGTAGTAGAGAATTCATTGTAGGAATTCAGAAGTGGAGCCCTATTACTAACCCTATGATACTAATTTCATTCTTCTTTTTGATCACAAGGAGTACTAAATTCCTATCTGCAGGATACGATGCTACTGAAGAGAACGTATCTGATCGAAATGTTGTACATCTACAACAGCCAATTAATACTGCTGACAGGTGATCAAGGGGACGTTTTTGTAGTGAGATATAGTGCAATCCTTAGTACTACTTCCAAGTGGGGAAATAGTTTGCAAAGTACAATTTTATTCTATCCCTTGAGCTCTAATTTGTCAGCTACTTTTGAAGACCTGGTAAAACTGAGAGTGGCGATTACAATAATATGGTCACTGCAGTGATGAGTTTTTCGTCTTACAATACTTTTGGAAATTTGTGCTACACTGGATATTGAACTTTGACAAAGTAATGTTGTGAAATCAGTGTCGCGGATTGGGCTGGCACGAAGCACGTTCTTGATTCTTCGTTGGATTTGACGATTTCTTACGACATGTTTCCTGAAAAATTTGTAACTGGAACTTCTGATATCTTGAGCACATTTCTGTCGACCCAGAAGTTGAAGGTGACACAAGTTTGAACACTCATCCTGTCACATCGACCGGATAGAAA
The DNA here is from genome assembly GCA_037043015.1 of Bryum argenteum. Taxonomy (NCBI): domain Eukaryota; kingdom Viridiplantae; phylum Streptophyta; class Bryopsida; order Bryales; family Bryaceae; genus Bryum; species Bryum argenteum. Next base: position 30,362,414 of record CM073323.1, read on the forward strand.
GTTGAAGCAATAGGTGTGTATTTTGAACAATCATGGAACTCATTAATGTTTCTCTACATCTTGTGCAGAGTTCAAAGGCTAAAACTTCGCGCAATGCGACCAACAATCATCTTTTAGGAACGGATTCCATGTTCAAACCTTTCAGAATTACTCATGATTGGGGTCACGACGTGTATATCCCTGACCCTACCTTCGATGTGACGAACTTTGTAACCGAGGAGCCTTGTAAAATTAAACTCTCAACTTCAATATTTGACATGGAGAATTTCCACGCGAAGCACCGGCCGAAAGACTTCGACTTTTCTGAAACATTCGGCAGCACTACGTGTAGTCAAGTGAAGCAAGAACGTCAGGAATATGAGTGCTCGAATCATGGTGTCAACATCGATTGGTACCACAAACCGCAGGAGCATCCCTTTTTGACTGATCTAAATTTTGACTGGAGCACTTGCGAAGCTGGTAGGGGTTTTATCGATAATAGACAAGGTTACTACAGTCCTGAGATTGATCGGATCACTTGGAATGACGACATTTCTGTGATACTTCCGAATTTTAAGAGGGAGTATCGTGCTCGTGACCGTTTCTGGTCAGTCCAGGTCCCAACTTTAGGTCGAATTCAAGACAGTATGCACCGATTCGGAACTCATGACAATTTTCCGGGCATCAACGAGGATATTTACCCAAAACGTTTAAATAGAGGAACATCTGATGTGGTGCTCGACAAATTACTGTTGCCACTGGACGGCTTTGAGGTGAACAGACAAGATACTGACTCAGAAATGTCTTCTTATGATGATAAATCGTCTAGACGAATGAGGCCTAATCCGAGCAGCTTTGAGGGTGAAATTCTTCATTGGAACAATGATAGACGCGAGAATTGCTCCCTTTCTGAGGAGTGGACGGGCGAACTTTCTGCAGAATTGGATGATTCCTGGCATCAGGCAAGATTTCATCGATATACTTAGCGTAAGCTATTGTTTATGCTACACGCTTTGAGAATATTGGCGGAAGTAAGAATGCTCTGAAATTCCTTTGCAATATCAAATCCTAGTAAGTTTCCGTATTTATGTCGCACATGCCCATAGAAGGTGTTACTGAAGGCCTTCAGAGCTGTTAATCTTGCGGAGTAACTGTGCAGGAAAATGTTCACCCAGCTCATTCGGGAGAGGTTTCAGACCAAACGAGAAACCTCAACTGTGCATACTCGTCTCAGATCGTAGATGGAGGGACTTCTGCTCATTTGTATGCACGTACATTTCTCCAAGTGTCTTTCTCGAAGTCTTTCAACTACTATTTGCAAGAGGCTTTGACTGAAATGATTGTGCAATTGCAGCACGGACTATCTGGCTACCGAAATGGATGCAAAGCAAGGTATCACCCTCCTAAACGCAACGACCTCGGTTCAAGACTTCAAGTGAATAACGAAGTCGTATTCACTTCATAGTCTCATCGAGGGAACACATTAAGAACACCATTGTTCCCGGGTTATCGATTTCTGATGAGCCAGCAGCTCTGCAAACAATTGCTCAATCAATTTTTCATGAAACTATGTGAAATAATATCAAATCATCATCACGCTGCTTATCAGCTTGTTCAGCTGAGAATTGCTGAATTAGTGAAAATATACGTGTTCATAAATTGGAGTAATTTCTGCCCGAGTAAACTACGTTGTACTTAAAAAGTCGACTAAGTGCTTAATCTGAATAGAAAGGAATGAGAATGACACATGTATCTGTCAAGCACTGATTTTTTTTACTTGATGCCGTCCTTAATGTTACAGAGAGGGTTCTGCCTTACGAGCCACAAGCGGCCATTGCACTTCAAGGTCTTGAAGATCTGGAGCAACTTTTCTTACCTCAGATCAAGAACAGCGATGAAGATTTCATTGTTGTCTGTTTCCCTGACGAGGATAGCCACACTTCAGATGCGAATAATGTCCAACTCCCGATCCAGCCATATAATATTCCTCTACAAAAATCCTCTTCAAGATTGGAACAAGATATCAAAGTCTTATGTTCTGAAGCTCCATTCAACAGGTACTGTTCATAGTCTCGTCTATGTTGATTAAGGCTCTCAATTGTCTATAACAAAGATTTAGTAATTTGAACAGGGTTTGCAAAAGATGCACACTGATAAGAAATAGGTGAGGCTTCACCAATACATGACCCATTTGCAAAAGCGTCACCGTTAAACTAGTTTAGCAAAAACGTATTCTAACGTTGCTTCCGTTAGAGCCACGATAGTGGACTAGCTGAAGCTACGATTTTGCTACATCATGGCTCTACTCTGACAACATGTTGATAATTGTTAAGTTGTTGAGAAGGTTTGGATGTCGTCTGCGAAAGAAAAAATTGCACTTCGACCATCCTATTCAATGTCAATGTGCACATAACGAGACAAAAGTTTTTGTGATGTTCTGCAGGATCTCTCAAGAAATCGATGCATTTCTTGTTTCTGAAAATGACTTTGCAGCAGGTATCCCCTTGACCGGTACATCCTTCCTCTGCAAGATAAGATGTAACATGCTATACATTGGACAGGTTGGGAAACACATGATGTGCTCCAGTTTTGTTGCAGCTAAGCATTCTTTCAAGCATCACTCATTACACTATGTAGCGACATCTTCAATTTCGATACGTTGGCGGATTTCCGAGTCCCAGTTTAGCTCAATAGAGCTGATTTTTTGACCTCTCTAGCACTTAACTAAATACGTTGTATAAGGAGCTCGTGATGATGCACGGGTTTCACAGTCCCGCAATTTCTCCCAATTCAATTTGACGTTCAATAGTTTATGATGTGCAGCAGGGGGGTCGGCAACATCAAATAACACGTTACTTTTGGCAGGGGAAATTTCGGATTTTGATAGGAGTCTCACGGGTAGTTACCGGTATAAACTGGATAATCCTCTCCCTCTTTCGGACAGCAGTCTTGGAAAGGATAACGTAGTCAAATCATGGCATGTTGAAGAGACACAGCTCGAAGAATTTTCTGAGTTACAGTTGCCTACGACTGGGGGCTCATCCTCAAGTTTTCTGGCGAAGCAAGGGAAGATGATTGAAGATGGCACGGAACCTCAACGTTTTAGTTGTAATGAAGCCAATCATTGTCTTTCTTCGAACGTTCTAAATGGCCATGCCGCTAGGAACGAAATGACTCAGAATGTCGAGGACAACTTAATGGAAGTCTGTACCCCTTTGATGAATTCATTCCAGGAGAATATGGAAGGTATAAGCACAAGGAAAGCGGAAGACATGCTTCCGGAGCGGCAATGGACAGAGAATGAGAGTGGTCACGATTGCCGAACATCACTCTCTAGTCAGGAGGAATGCTCACCAGCATGTCAGCTTAATTCGGTTCAAGTTGTTCTCTGTAAACTACAAAGACCTGCCTATTCATGTGGCCTGAAACACGGGACGCTTTCAGGAAAAGACACAAAGTATGTCGATAAGGTTATCTCAAAATTGCAGATGCCGACAAGCCATTCTTTCGATGGATCCGGTCACCAGAACACAGTAGCAAATTCAACTAAACAAGATGATATTGAGCAGAGAATTGACAGGAATCGAAAGAGCAAATTAGAATCAGAAATCAAGAGCCCTTCTGGATGTCAAATAAGGTGGGCAATACTGTCCAGGCCTTGCTCAATTTTTGATCAGCTTATAGACGTAAGGATGACAGCCATGAATCTTGATACACGATTTATCTGTGATTCAGAGCAACCTGCTCCTTGAACTTGACACGCTAACTAAGATGCCTCGATATCTTGCTCAGGTTGCTGACATATCACAACGAGTCTGGAAGCAAGGAATCTACTTTACCTCTACCAGATGGTTCGTCGTCGTAAATACCCACGGACGCTTTGTTCCATTCGACATCCTAAGAATCTCTTTGACGTCGTTGTGGGTTTGTAGAACGAGACACCTACAATACTTTAAATCTAAGCACCTATTAACAAGCACCAGCAATTCGGTTACATAGCTGGGAAGGCGCTCTGACATTTTCTTGACTATGGTGGAATTCATCTTTCTGACAGCTGCAATTGTTGCATGAAATTCAGGCTCGAAAACGGTCATTTTGTCCTCTAATGGTGGTGAAGAAAAACGTGGGCTCAGCGAAATCAGCACACTGAGGAATAAGGAGTGCAAATTGAACCTGGAAGACATTGATGCCTTAGCCTCCACGGAACTCAGGTTCTCCTATCAGCCCTATCAGAGATCATATCAATCTAAAGCTCATTTTCTTCCCTCTTTAGAACGGATCAAAGAAGTGATTGATTCTTCTATACCTAGAGCTGGGGATGCAGAACAATATTCCACTCCTGTCTCAGAGAGGAATTCCGTCTCTGAATTACCCAAGAGAGAAGAACCATCTCGCAGAGATTCAAATCCGCCAGTTAGTCAAACAGGTGTCTTGCCCTAACTTCTTTCAGAGAGTGAGAAGAAAGCATACTGTATTTTCTCGTACAATGACTTCAATCAGCTTCTTTCCCTAGAATATGCACTTCAGTGGAATAAGATTCACCTTGTTGAGCTATGCTGAACCCTCGAAGATCAAGAGCTTAGTAGATGTGGAAGTATGGAAGTTGAGTGGTTGACATCGATGCAGCTAATAACTGAATCGCCTACACGGTATGCTGTAGTATTTCATACTAATATCGTGCATTTGGCTGAGCAGGTGGACTTAAATCTCCTTCCAACATTTCTCAAAGCTCTGGAAAGCAGAATACCTTGAAGGCTTCCAAAGAACACGGAGGGCTTCAGTACGAAAAACACAACTCGCCTGCCACTGAGACACGCTTCCAACAGGGGGAAAGCTACTCCACATCTCATGATACTGCCTCCATGAAATTGCTGGAAGGGCTTGAGAACCACCAGCACAGCTCACCTCCCATTATCCCCTGTGAAGCTGATTACGTGAAAATGCTGGAGAGCTACGTGGTCCAGCTGAAACTTGAAAACAACGTACTTAGATTGTGGACTGGTTCGTAGATTTCAACCATGCTCCGCTGCTGTAGAAATTTGATTTCAGCATCAGAATACACGGCGACAAGAATAGCAGTAGGCGGGGAGATACAAAGCTCGCGCACAGTCCACGCAAGATGCATCTCTCGACAAGAACTGCTCCATCGCAAAACCGTTAAGAAGAAACTCAATTTCGTTAAGTTGGCGATAATCTATCTGCCATCTGAACCCCATTTTGCAATCGCTAACCTGTGTATGTAACAGCGTTCTGCTTGCAAAAGTATCCCCTATCTGCCGCTTGCAAATATTTCAGATTCTTGGCTTGTAGCCTATCTTAAGTTTCAATGAATCTTTGGCTCAGAGTAAATAGAGGACGTGCTTAAAATGAGACACGAGGGGCCTTCTCTAGCGACAACCTTCTCTGTAGACAATGCGTGAACAAGGAACTACTGTAGATCATGACTTGTATATTTTGGCAAGACAAGAGTGAGTGAGAATGTGCTTAGAAGTGTATTAAATTGTCAATGCCAAATTCTTGAAAGTAGCCATAAGGCAACTAAATTTACAAAAATCTCATCATCCCTTTACACATGGGGAAACGATTGCCTCTTATACAACATTCCCACCTCTTATACAACATTCCCACGAACTTTACACATGGGATTGCCTTTACACATGGGGATTGCCTCTTACACAACATTCCCACGAACTTTACACATGGGGATTGCCTTTACACATGGGGATTGCCTCTTACACAACATTCCCACGAACTTTACACATGGGGAACGATTCCTATTCCGATCTTACAATAATATATGTTTCGATCAACTTGTTTTGGAATTTAGTTTACACCTAAAGCTAAGTTTATAAATTTCTAAGTTTCTAAATTTCTAAGTTTCTTGACATAATTAACAAGGTATGAACCACTGATTAAGTAGTATGCAAATATAAGAAATATAGTAAGATGACAAAACATAATCATCGACTCAAGTTGTCAAGTTGTATCTGGTAATGGAGCATTTCTGGATGTAAATCAAGAAAAGAAAATAAAAATTGGATCCAAAATCTGGTTGTGGCATGGAAACTATCTCCATTTTTTTGGTGGGTCCGGAACAAATTCATTGTTCTAAAAGGAGTCTGAGTCACTTCCCAGCCGCCTGTTCGCAGGCAATGTGCATGGGCTCAGTGCGAACTTCATACTCATTCCTCTTGTGGGTGAGTATATCTCTGGCAGCCCCTGCCTCCACAATTAGGTCTTCTATCACCTTAACAGTAGTGTTGTGCGCTCATCTCATTCTATTCGTTCCAGTTCGCATTGATTGAAATTCACATGCTTATGATGCTTGTGGTAATCTATAATCATCGACTCTCATCATGTAGTGCAGAATATTCTTCTGTTCGGCATTCAGCTTTCAATCGAATTGCCTGACTGTGAGCCTCATATGTGCGGGAAAAAGGTAAGTACACGGTCAAAGCTTCGAATCTTTCTTCTCATTTCTCTTGATATGAATGGATAAGCAGGTTATTCCTGGCTCTTTGTGTTCCATGTAGTCTTTCCTTCTTTGTAATTTGCTGTGTGATCTGAACTAAGAGTAACATGACATCAAATTAGGTCATCATATAATAATAAGACATGGTTCTCACGTGATACTTTCCCATTAATTTCTCTATCGGGGAAGAGAGGGCATAACCACAAGGTGGCAGCGCCGGGAGAAGAGATTAGGGTTAAGGATTGAGAAATTGTGTCAATGTGTAATTCTGACTTCATTACGATAGTTCAAGGATTCAAGGATTGTTCTTTTAAAGTGGTATCAAAACTGAAAAGGAAAAGAAATCCAATGGTATCCTGTTCTACAGTTTCATGTACTTGTTGACATTTATATAAAATTTCTGGGATCCTGATACTCTAGTAGGGCAGAAGTGCCACAAAACTCGGAAACTCTGCATCACCTCAGGCATCTATTCTGTGGTGGCCACAATATCTACATGTGAACTGAGCACTTGCGTCTTTTTGCAACCGTATGGGGAACAACTTTTCTTCGAGTTAAGGAAAATGTAGAAAAATCCTTCACACCACGTCATATTTGTCACAAGAACATTTGATTGTGCCACATCACACTTCCTTCTAACCCAGAATCGCCTGTAATTGATAGTGAGTTTTTATTGAGCAGATGCCTGGTCATGCTTAGATTTTCAGTGGATGCTCACAGTAGAGAGGTGGCCACAACAAGACCTTGTATTCTGAGTAACTGGAATTTTATGCTCACTTCATAATTGTAGAACAAACATCAGCTGAACAAGGACTTGTTGTCATTTACAGGTAGAAGGCGCCTTGTCCTGTATATTTTCGTTGTACTGAAGCATGACGCTCAAGGGTAAAGGTGTGCCACAAGCGTATGGAGATGAAACCTATTGGGATACCAGATACAGTCAAGATGTTGGTTCATTTGATTGGTACCAGCGCTATAGTGGAATAGCTCCTCTTCTGAACATATACTTTCTCAAAGAAGGCACTGTACTGATGGTTGGCTGCGGCAATGCAGGTCATAGTGAATCCATTTTATTCATATATTTAGTATATATGCTAATTTCTTTGGCTGGTTTTAGATGGTTACCCTTTCATCTATGAGGGTTCTCAAGGTAAGTGCTTGCTTGCGTGATGTGGGACAGTCATATCTGAGGACATGGTAAATGACGGCTATCAAAGTATTATGAACATCGATATCTCTCAAATCGTTATTGACGCTATGATCGAGAAGTACAAGGAAATGCCGCAACTCCAATGTAATTCTGCTTCCACTTCTGTTTCTGTTTTTTGATTTGAACTTCTATTTTGGTGTTCTTTTTGCATCTCTTCAAGGTATAAATTTGGTTTCACAGATTGTTGCACATATTAGCATATTTCCAGGAGTCAGATTTTCATGCTGTTGTCATGCTTATTTCAGACCAGAAAATGGATGTACGATCATTGGCTTTCAAAGAAGGGGAATTTGATTCTGTCTTGGATAAAGGTGCTTGCCCAAGAATAAGGATTATGATATAAGATAATCTTATGTGTGAACATGATGTTGTCCAATGGGTTTGACACTATTTATCTCATATTGTGTGCAGGCATGCTTGATTCATTGATGGTATATATTCGTCCCTATTCTCTTGTAAACATAGTTACAATTGTCATAAATTTACACTTCATACTTTTAATTTATTTAACTCAATGTGGATAGTATTCAACTTTTAAATGTGTTTTAGGGGTAGATTTTTGATGATTATTGTGACTATGGTCAGTTCAAACCTTCGGTTTATGCTACCTATGGTAACTATGCTCGTAAGTGGTATCCTAATTGTGTCTGAAAAGTCTCTGCATCAGTGACATTACTCTCACATTGAGTACTAGGGTTTTGATTTGGCACTCAAGAAATGAGATTTTTGCCAGAGAAAGGAGCTGAAATTGAAGGTTTCACTCTTTGCAAATTTTATAGTTGAAGGTACAAACAGATAGCTTGCAAATTGGCTATAATTCCTTTGTGATAGAAAGAGTGAAAAGGGGTCAAGGGTTGGAGGTAATTGAAGGTTATTGCATGGAGACTCTTGGTGAGAATCTATGGTTAATATTGAAACAAAAACTCATAAAGTGTTTCTTAGAGCAAGGCAATCCTCCACATATTAATCTTAATTTTCTTCCTATAACATATTGAATATGAGGAAAGATTGTCTAGGGAACTTTTGTTGATGTAATAGATTTTATGCTTAGTATATTGTAAATTGTAGTAGATGCAAATAGAGGTTTGTTCTTAAAGATTGGTATTGCTCTTGAAGATTGAAATCATAAATCTTGTGATATTAGAGTGTTTATTTGTAAATTTTGGATTGCTAAAGGTGAGCATTTCTTAAGTTGTATAAAGTTATAAAGACTTATTTGAGACGATGGTGCATTCCATGTGTCCCTAATTTCTTTTTGAACTTTATTTTATGAAGAGAATGTTTTATAAGCATCCGATATCTTGATATCAAGTCATTTGATGGTGGATACAGTGTGGAGTTGATGCACCAACAAGTGCTGCAGCCATGGTAAAGGAGGTTTGTAGGTATCTCCTTTTTCTCTTTTTGCAAAGTTACATCGATGGTTTACATTATTGGTTGTATCCAAAAATTTATATGTAACACTATATGAATATCAAGTAGATTCATGTCCATATTGATGTAGAAATTCATAGTTAGGAATGTTATTTCTCCTCAAATTTTTACTAGTGATGCAAGTTTACAGATTTTTTGATCTATTAGCTGATCTTTGAGAAAAAGTGTCAATCCTTCTAGTTGGTTTTTTAACAAATGGAGACATGACCTCAATAACTCTTCTATCACTCCAAAGATGTCACTTAAGACTAATTATTGGACGATATATGTACTAGTAGTTGGGTGGTTGCAACACTCTCCTACTTATAAATTTTTCCCCAAATGCCACAGTACTACTCCAAAGCGCCTTGCCAACAAGGATTTTATGCATAAATTATACGCCTTTTGATGTATTAAGTCTCATCTCATAGTCTATGGAACTACAATGTTTGGATGTAGGGTCTTGAAACCAGGAGGTGTTTACATGCTTGTGAGATTTCTTACAAATCCTACCCTATTTATTGTTATTCTTTAACTCTACATACACAAGTAGAAAATGGTGTCCATATTTTTCTGTATAATTACATGTCTAAAATTACATAGAATCATATTTTAATTTCTATATCTTTGTGTTCTTGAATCACTTATTAAATTTGTCAAGTTTCATCAAATTTCTGATTTAATACTAGCTTAGGTTGGTCTACGAAATATTGGTAGTCGTGTTAAATGATTTGAGGATACAAAGTTGTACGAAAGAAAAGTGGTTTTATGTCATTCTTGTCATGTAATGACGGACAAATTTTGAACACCATTTTTTTCTAGTGATACTTCATTTGCTATCATAGACTTGGAAGTGGAAGTTAAAATCAAATACATGAGTAGTGGTGATGTGAACTTAAGATTGTACAATGATTTTCTTTCTTAAAAAGTTTTGTTGAAATAGATCTCGTATGGCGATCCTCGGGCACGAATGCTCTATTTGAAGTCGGAGGAAATTCCTTGGGAGATTAAACTACATATCATACGTATGAATCTTATAGGAGTGAGATGTGGTTAATATTTTGATTAACAAGGGGAAGTGGAGCAACTTAAGCCCTTTTTACATTAGAAATGAGAAGCCTCCCGCCAAACTCCACTTGCGCCATGGCCTATACTAGAGAAGCCAATCCTTGAGAAGCCATGGCCAATGGATGTAATGTAAAGTAAGAGAAGGCCAAAGACTCCCATGTGGAGCTTTTTCTAAAATGAACTTAAAGTATATCAAAAGATTGGTTGTGGTTTTTTCGCCCATAGGATTTTTAGTTAAACCCATCTCATTGAGGTAGGCCTAACTACAATGCCTAGGGCCATCAAAAAGAGCAATTTTTGTCAACAAGAAAAAACTGTTTGCCATGTCATTTTTGGTTCCCTTTTTCCCTTGAACTGAAATATGCTTGTGTAAAGCCTCTCTTCATTGACTTTTCAACTCATGGGCCTCCCATTGGTTGAATTTCTTCCTCTCTTGGCTTCTCATCTCTAATATAAAGAGGGCCTTACTTTAGCTGATGTAGAAATGTAGATGTTTTTAGTATATATTTATAAATAGAGATATGCTTAACATTTTACTTCCTCATGGTTTGATGGAGTTTTTAAAAATGGTGCAGCAAGACCTGGCTCCAGGAGGGTCCAAGAGTGTTCCTCCAGGCGCATAACTGAACCTATACCGTTTCAAGAGGATGGCATCACATTGGGACCAGGATTCAATCTTGATGATCCCGATTTACATTATGTATATGTTTGTATCAAGGTAACAATAATATAGATAAAAGTGTGTAGGTGCTACTAGAACCTTGTAACACTAAAAGATTCTCGGTCACCATAACAGCTTTTTGCTATTTCGGGTAGTCTAGATGACGGGGTTAAAAGCTTGCTTAATCCCTAAAGATCCTTGAAAGCCAAAATGGGTTCTAGGGATTTCGAGCAGCCTATTTGAATGGGTCAGAATTGATATTTTTGCTTAAGAATTTTACTAAAATGCTCCCTTTGCTGCAAAGTGTATGTTGTAAAATTTGCAAAGCCAGATTCCAATTTTAAAACCTTCATCTACTAATTTTGAATGGCTTAAGTGCTCAAAAACAGGTATACTTACTCTACTTCCTGGTAACTTTACAGGAAGGTACTGCTAGTGGTGGTGGAGCCCAACCTCCGGAGAAGCCACCAGAAAAGCAGATGTCAAAGAGGGCATCACAAAAGAAATAGTTACTCAAACGCCTTAAGCATAAGTAACAGCTCTGAGTTTCAGTCTACTAATAATGAAATATAGTGTTGCATGATAAGTGATGTTGCTATTTCATATATTCCTACACTTTATGGTAAGTGGCTCAGATACCACTCAAACTTCAGAATGACAGGCTCCTTCGGAGAGTTGCAAAGGGAATCCTTTTGGGAAAATGTGCAAAGTATTTAGGAAATTGGATCAATTGGAATCATTAATTTTGAATCGTATCAAGTTAGGTGGGTTTACACTAGGGTTAAGGTAGAGTGTCCTAAAAGCGCCACCTTAAGAGATCTGACCTATTTTTAGCACTAGTAAATTCAAAATAAAATTATGACCACATTCGAAATAGGTTTTCGGGAGGATTGCAAAAATTTGCAACATGTAATTCGCATTTTTGAATTTTATACAAAATTCCAAAGTGCTAAGTAAGATTTGACCCAATTGCGTTATATACACATGAGGTACATCTGTATCTTCAAAATCTACAAATGAGGGTAGATCGCTTTTGGGTCCTGTGGCGCTTTTAGGACTGCCTACCATAGGTCCACTCGGAAATGGAGGCGAGTCGGCCCCATGTGGCGTGCAAATGGGCCCTTCGTGCCATGAATAAAAAAGTGGCTAAAGTGCATTTATTGTCTCGACATGGCCTCCAAGAAGGTGAAAGGAACCCACCATTTGGGAGCTTCCTTTTGAGAGGCTTGGAGCCATGTCAATAGCATATTCTGCTCATAAAAAACGAATTTGGTGTAAGACAAAAATATTTGAAGATTATTGACCCCCACTCCTAGTGTAATCTCCTTCGGGTTAGTCTCAAATCCTACACCAATGAGAGAGCTCAACTCAAAAGTCAGCCTCCACTTCTTGTGTAAACTGGCCCTTAGTTATGAATTTTAGAAGAGGAACGCAAAGCCACTCAACTTGGAATGAACACCATGACTACATCAAAATTTAAAGTTGGAGTCTATAATTGTACCTCCTGCTTGGGTAGGTCTAGGGAGGGGTTTGTGGTGCCGCGTGGATTTTGAGCCACTTCCTACATTTGCAAACCCACTTATGATCAGTGTTTGAGCTCCCACCTGCCATCTTCTTCAAGATCGAGCACTAAGGGTTTGAGCAAAGGGAGGAAAACGTCTCTTCAGTTGTTGTTGCGTTGACTCAACGATATGAGTGAAAATGAAGTTCAGAACAGAGTGGAGTGGCTCTTGGCAAGCAGGGCACGACATTCAGTCTCTTTCTACTTTCAAATTAGGGTTTTATTGGTATTTTAGGGTTTTTTCTCTTCTTCTTTTTCCGTTTAAGGTTGAGTGTCCTAAAAGCACCAACTTAAGAGATCTAACCTATTTTTAGCACTAGTAAATTCAAAATAAAATTATGACCACATTCGAAATAGGTTTTCATGAGGATTGCAAAAATTTGCAGCATATAATTCGTATTTGTGAATTTTATACAAAATTCCAAAGTGCTTAGTAAGATTTGACCCAATTACGTTATATACAAATGAGGTACATCTGTATTTTCACAATCTATACAAATGAGGTACAGTGCGCTTTTAGGTCCCCTGGCGCTTTTAGGTAGTCCAACCGTAGTCTGTTGCCATGGAGCTCACGCAATATCATGAGCCGTCTAACAACAAGGAGGGTGACCCTGCCTTAGGGTAGAATCTGGTTGCAATGACCTGTGTTCCAAAGTCTGGATCCTGAGATTGGTATAGAGAAATTGGTGTAGTGTACACTGCACCATGTGACAATACTTGCACTGATAAAGGTGGAAAATCAATCCAATCATCAAGACTGTACTATTCATTGGGGTCTTAGAGAAAACATTGTGATGCAATCCGGCTTCATTTCATTACACAAGAGTTGTTGATTAGTGTTACAAATGCCTATTACAAACCGTAACACTAAATGTCACACATCACCATAGTGTTCCAGCACTAACTGTCAAATCATAACATCAAGTGTGAGAGCGTACAAAATTTCTTGCAAGTGGAAGAATTTATTGGAAGTGGTGCAATTGGTGGCTTGAAGAAAAGACAAGGGAATTTGATTGCAATGGTGGCCTAAAGTGAACACTAATCTCAAGAGAGTTGAAAAATAGTATTATTTACCAAAAGTTACCTGTGACTCTAATCTTCATGTAGCACTAATTTATTTCCTTTTGTGTAATGATTTTGAAGTTGTAAAATATGAAAACAAACGAAACATTACAAAGTTTTCATAGAGCATTGAAATTACCTATATAGTGTTGCAACTGATATTTAGTGTTGTGGTTCATAAGTAGTATCTGTAACACTAAATTTCACTACAAGTATAGTACACTCTAGTTGAATACCAAAAGTGATGACAAAGTCTCCCATAAAGTCAAGAAAAAACATTATGTAGGAGGAAGCTTGGGGCCAAACTTCACTTGAGTGTGGAGAGGGAGCCAAAGGAGTTGCATGCGAGTTTCCCAACAACCTAAAGCAAGCCTTTTCAAAGTAAGGCCAAGCCTAGCTCAGGGTTATGAGAATTTTGACTGTCGTTTGTCATAGGCTAGTTCGACAGAAGGGTGTCGAATAAATAATTTTTATTTTATTTTTTTTTGCATTCGACGAATAAAACAGTATTTTCAGCGAAATTGAACGGACAATAACAATACTTTCTCATTCATTCGACAAGCTTCAATGGAACAAGCGTTCCGTTGCAATTTCTCTGTTTTTTCGAATTGTTTGAGTTTATTGTAGGCTGGAAGGACTTTGTGCTTTGGAGGATTCAAATATCTGAATGCATGCACCACCAAAAGCTGAAAGTAAGATATCAATAATAGGCCATACGTGAGTCATGTCAAGTCACACACCATTGTGTTCCTATTCCTCGCAAAATTATCTGGAATGTGGAGAGCCTTCTCAGCTTTAGGTAGGATCGCAATGCTGAATATTCAGAAACATGTACCATTACACCATAGCAGGTTCGTTCACAAAGAATTCTATCTTTAAAAAAACGTAAAAAATTAGAAATTGCAAGCCAAGAGGAACAAAAAGTTGGGAAATTATATCATGAAAAAGACGAAATAATATAAAATCACCTTGGCTACCACTACTTCCGAAGGCCAAGTTCGCAACGCGTCCCTGCTCCAATTTTGGTACTAATAGCTTCGAGCTTCCCACAACATGTTTACTAGACCTTTAGACAAAAGTTATTTTCCCAAAAAACTAAAGAACGAATTCAAAAAAATCTAATTTTGGCAGAAGAATTTTATTTTTCAAAAAATAAAATAAAAATATTCGTTTGTTAAGGACCAAACCTCTGCTATAGTGATAGTGTATACAACTTGCAGAGCATGATGCTTAACAACACTAAGACGAACCAAAGTATACATTATTTACCCAAGAGCACTCCATTCTCCTAATAGTTACCATGTTCGCATAAAACAAAACAACCCGTTACAAGTTGAAAGTCGTTGAGAGGATCTTTCACAAGCAAGATCCATTCAACCTTACAACAAAGACTCAAGATACGTTTTCTCAAATGCGCAGATTGGTTCATACTCAATTGCTCAATGAAATGTTACAAGGAAAGCTGAATTGAAGTTTTACTCAAGCAGAAAGCTCATGCGTGGAGCTTACAAAAACTGACTTGCATGCTCCCACTGACACATACATCCACCAATCATGGAAAGCTGCACAGCACATAACAGAGACAAAAAGGAGCCACTACAGTCTCGGTACCGGTACTAATCTCTGAGGCCAATAATCCTCTCAATTTTTGGCCAATAATCCTCTCAATTTTTAGTTAGGTTCACCTCATTAAGGTAGGCTTAACTACAATTCGAGGGGCCTCATCATTGTACACTTCTATTGCCACAAGTACAAAAGTGTTGTCCAGGTCAATATTTCCTTCTCTTGTCCCTTGGACTCATATCTACTTGTGAAAAGCCTCACATCTTTGGCTTCTCAAATTTTAGGCCTCTCATTGCCTCAAATGTATTTTCTCTTGGCTTTTCACTTCTAGTGTAAAGCATACTCATAGTGCAAATTTACATGGAGAAGGTCACAGGTCATTCAAGAATTTCATTTTTAACCAATCTTGACTTAATTACTAAGGAGACTCTTAAAACCTTGTAGTACAAAATTCTAAAAATTTGTATGATAAATCTATATTTAGATTTGCAACCGAATGATCATGACGTAGTTTATCCATTCATAGACGACACATTTTAGATTATAATAAAAATTATAATATAAGATTGACTAAAGCAAGTGGGATTGATGTACCTACTTCCCAGATACCAGCATGTACTGTACATACAACTTAAATGTAACTTAAATGTAACTTAAATGTAAATTTTCCATACAATCTTTGCTTAAAGTTTTCAAACAAGCTACAATCTGCAGTCACGGCGGGCAGCAGGTATTCTGATGGCATGAGCGACTCAGCAGTGTAGCTTAGCTTTTAAGTCAGTAGTCTTTTTAAGCGAAGCTACCATTGTAAGAGTAGCGGAAATTATTCTGGTTGGAAGTTGGGCCTCTGCTTGCAAAATGCAACCAACACGAACCTTCTCAAACTCAGTGAGCTGCAGTAGACATGATGCTTGTGAAGATGCAAGTAGCCTTCGTCCTTCATTACATCCAGAGCTGCGTAAGAGGTGCGCGGGCCGTGATAACACATTCACCACTTTTTCTCGATAGTTACCGCAAAGAAACGTACTTGCAAGTGGAAGGAAGGTACACTGCAGATTTATTGGCACGGCTAAAAACCCGCGAGGGACAGTGAACCCTCTGAGAGGAGGTACTGTGGCTGAAACTACAAAGAGGAGTCTACAAGCAGAAATGGAAGTCACGCATTGTTTTTCATGTCCAAAAGTGACAATTCTCCTCTTACTAACTGAAACTCATGTCGAAGGAAAATCAATTTCCCTTCAGACATACTGGCGCTCTGGAGTCCAGATTGCTGTTTCCACACCAGCGCACTAGCGCAGCCTATGATGATGAAGAGCTTGACAAAAGCATCATGCACTTGGTTCATGTGAACTGTCCAAGAATGATCGCGCTTACCTGGAATCAAAAGTTGGGGACAGAGTTGGTAAAGTAAAAGAGTAAATCGGTTTGAGAGCCGACCCGTCCCGACCGTCAAAGAATCAGATGGGACAGTTGAAAGCGTCTCCTCTTCGCCTCTTAAACAACTGGATTAGATTGGACTCTAACAATTAGAACCTCAGTTGTAACTATTCACCTGCTTGTGCTTGCATGCTATGTCAAGAGTAGCATCACGAGCAGAAGCATAGCTGCCAACATGTGAAACTGGAGTTGGGGTTCAACACTTGAGGTGGCTGCAGAAGTGGAGCCATATATTCCATAGGGCGGAGGTGGAGCGATATTTCCATTACTAATCGTCCCATTTATTCTGCAAAAGCACAGCCATAACCATCCATCAGTCCCACATTCCATTGTTAAGCCTGAGCTGCGATTTTTGGTACCTTCTAAGTTGTTCTTGGATTCGAATCTGAAATCCACTTCCAGTCAACTAGATACAACAACAGCAACAACAATGACCTGATATTACTTTCGTTCCTACCCTCGCATTGTAATCACAATCTCAAATGTTTCAATATTTTTGTGACACCTCATGATTGTTTTTGCTGTGAGTTGTTATCCATGCCCTCGAAGCTGGCTACCTGAACGAGCTCTTTCATTCAAATTGGTCCTCTAGGCAGCACCATGATATCCATTCTGTAGTGATTGACATATTGATTCCATGTTCCAAGTCCGCAATAAAGTGTACTACAAATAATTGCGACCCGCAGCAGCTGCTTGGATTCACATACAAGTCAGCAAAGTGAACTGAATATCTCATCTAGATGCACATGAGAACTTACTCCTTGGTCGAGCTTGTAAATGCACATGTCGATGTACCTGTAGCCAACAGAAAACCATAGTCGCACACGTCAGCATTCAATGCTAAATTCCTCAACATGTCATGAAAGAGCTTCTCTAACTTTGCAGAAAAGATTTGTTTGCAGTGTTGATGTCTCGATGAAATACCAGACGCAGTACACTCTCGGCCCATTGAACCTCTGTCAGGACAAAGTAGAGAGATATTTCACTGCTACAATCAAAGAGATTCGAGACAATGTACGCTAGCATAGAATAGGCATCGATACACATGGCTTCAGAATTTGCTCCTCCTCACGAGGGCACTTACGAATTGGTCTGATGTTCCGCCAGCGACTACGTCACACAAAGGGTTGATTTTCTCTCACACGCACACATAGGTATACTAGCACATACCTAGCACTCGAATGGCGAAGCAAGAAGGCAAGGTAAGGCAGCAGAAAATTGTGGACAAGCTCACTGCTGTGGAGGACAGGGAGAAGGATAAGAAGGGCAGGAATAGAGTAGACCAGAGCAGAGCAGACATACTGGGGTCCGCGTACACTTGCACAGCTGTACCCTGGAAGTCACAAGCGTCGTCTGTGGCGTTGTGGGTTTGGAAGTACTGATTGAAGGCCCAACTGGCATGGGCCTGCACAGTGTCGGGCAGGAAGCAGCTCTGGCCAGTTTGAACGGGAGCGCAGTTGACTTGCCCTTGAGCAGGCAGCGGTCCACACACCCAATCCAGCGCTCCTTGCAACGCCCCGTCCGACATATTGGACTTGGCCACACACCACACCATCGCCGTCGCCAGCCTTCGCTCCCTCTTGTGCTGAATCTCCTCCCCTACCCTCTCCACCTTCTTCCACGACTCCCCTACTGTCACCATTGGCACGTCCTGCACCTCAGCATCCGATCCTACTACATCCCTGCATCTTGCGCCTCCCACCATTCCTCCTGCACACATCCATACCATGCGTGCTCACCAATCATTTCTCTCTCTCTCCTCACGCTCTATTCACCCGTCTCACGCTACACTATCGTTCCGGATCAGTTTCGCTCCTTTTCGGTAGGAACCTCAAGTGCTCCAGTCGTGGTTAGTGATCATTTGCATCCTCCCTCTTACCGCCTCAACATTGATTCATGCACAACGGATATCCATTGTTTATCACGGATACATCCTACTGACTATGAGAAATTTTCTCTATGCATTTGTGTATTCTGGTCAAGTTTCTCTTCCTTCTTCCTTCGTGGAGCTTCAGTACTCAGGCTTGAAGTAGCATACAACTCTCTTGAAAGTGACAGTGATCATCAAAATTCTCTGAGCATCTCTTCAGCTGCACTACTTTAACAATGATCCGTTTACATATGCTCCGATAAGACATAATTTCATTCACACTCGCTTTGACTGCAGCAAGCAAGCTTCTTAAAGGAATGTCCCAACAATGTACAACGTCAATGAACCCGCCAGTGATCTTACCCCACACAGAGACTATCGACTGCACCATGGACATTTGTCCCTCCACCAATTCGGAAATTTCATAACCTCGATTTTCGGAATCAGGTGTTAAGATCCTTACCTAGGCTGACAAGGAGTTCAGCTAAAGAAAGCAGTAACAGAACGTACCTACTATCAAAGCGAAGACAAGTGCCACCACCATCACCCGAGAGCTCGTGCACTGATCCCTCGCCATAGCCATTCGTGCTCAGAGTTGCCTCTTAAGTTGGATCGAAGCTTATTGCAAGACCTCAGACAGACCCAGCTGAGTAAATCGTCAGAGCCGCCCCTCTGCTCATGCCGTCACTCTCCTTGGGCTCTCCGCCTGTAGCTGATGGAGATGGAATTCAGTTCAAGCACATGCAACCCATCGACTGAAATTAATAGCGACTCCAGATTTGTGCTAAAATCTCCGACCACTCAAGAACGAGACTGTAAAACAATTAGCACCTTAACCGAACTAGAACGGGAGCTAGAACTGGAGCTAGCTGAGCCTGAAACTTGCGAGCGGGAAAATTGGACAGACGCAGAATGTAGAGAGGGCTAGAACATTACCGTAAAGCTAAAGCTCTAACATGGGAGTCCTGACGACGAGAGAGGAGCGAGCTTAAAACCAGATTGAAGTTGCAAATAGTGGTTAAGTTGCAGCTTCGGATGCTGCTGCATGTACGTTGTTACAGTCGGTCTCTGCACAATCAGAGGTGGTGCTGCACTGTTTGAGGGTGTAAGAAGGGCAAATAAGAAATGTGGTGGAGATGAGGACGAAGGAGATAGGCAGATTGGCAGATTGGCAGCTCAGCCTGGGCACAGTGATTTGAGACAAGAGACGTAGTCCTGCTGCAGCTAACAAAGCTAAGCCATTGTTCAGTAGCTTAGCTGGTGGTGCAGTAGACGATCCGGCTATGAGTGCAGCCATTTCCGCATCTGCAGATCTGACAGTAAGCTGACTATGTGCAGTACGTAGCTACGTACGGCAATCACTTGCTGCACCGTAACTGAGAGTGGGTAACGAAAGTGCCCAAATTGGATTCGACATCCCCAGATCAGCGATCGCAAGAGCAATTAGCTAGTGCACGTGCCTGGTATCGACGTGGGTCTGTCTGTCTGGCAATGCCGGGGCGGCAATTTCTGTATTACTCATATGGTCAGGATGTAATTAAGTAGACAATCTCCATCAAGCTTGTTCGTGAGTGGACTCCTTTTATTAGGAAAGTACACTTTAAGATGCTAGAGGCCAAAGTGAACGGGAAAAAGTCGCTCTTACTGTATCAACTAGTTATTGAAACAACTAGCCCTGCGAAAATCGGTTTGCCTTTGCACATGTTCCATGATGGATTAACGATGGCAATTGTTCAGAACACCCTATACCGGTAGTCCTCGACGAGATTTTGAGAGTCTTCTGTGACAGACAAAAGTGCACTTCGACAACCCTTCTCAATGCGTGGCAACGTGCACACAACTAGACTGAAGTTTTCGTGATGTTTTCTCACGAGAACGATGCTCTCCTTGTATCTGGAGAAGGCAGTCGTGCAGGTACTCCGCTTGACCAGTACATCATTCCAGCTTTGTCTGCACAAAAAGCTGTAACATTATTTCAAGGTGGCCAATAATGGTGCAATTTTCAGTTTGGAAAACCTACAGGATGTTACCTGTGGAAGGGCATGGAGAAAATTAGTAGAAAGTTAGAGCAAGTAGAATCACACCTTACTAAGGTGCTTACTAATGGCTTAATTTGTAGCACACAAAATCAGTAGCAAAGTTAGAGGTGCAAGCAACTTTTGTGCATAGAGAAAGTAAGTTATAAGATAAAGGAAGTAGAAATATCACTTTCACACTCCTTCACAATAAGTTATGAATTTTTGAAGCTCAACTTATAGGTGTTTCTATTATGGTGTTCTAAAATGGCACCTTGTAATGTTTGCTCTTAGTACATGGGCTATTCAATTGAGAAGCTATTAATCTATTATGTACCTCTAAAAGCATTCTTTACAGGAACGACACTTGCTCCCGCCAACATGCGGCATGGGTTACAGTGGTTCGAGTTAGCCTCCCTCCACAACTTGTGCTCTCGCTATTCGAGCCCCAATCTCGGCAAAGAGACCTACAATCTTTGATGGAAACAATTTTGTTCAAAAGCCTAAGCTCGTGTGGACTCGAAAAGCTTTGGCAGTCTTACATCTAATTAAGTACATTGTATCACCATCTAATGGTTACCAAAAAAATAGATATATTTTTTTTTTACTTTTTTTTTCGCAATTGGGTTTTGGTGGCGAACCAAGCGCATGACTTTTGAGATAGCTTAATGAAGAATAAAAAAAGATTTATTTTAATTTGATCACTGAACAAAAGCCGAAAGGACGCGATGCACGGATTGTGCATCTTTATTCAACTGCAATGTTCGCGCCATCTTCAATCTTGGCTCTTTGGTGGTGAGTATCATTCACCCTGTTTACGGTTTGCCTTTGTTTAACATACCTATCAATATGCCTTGTGTTCCAGCCGTTAGCCTCTTTTGGAGTGCCTGCGTTTTGTTCTACATGGTTATTTTGCCGCAAAGCCTTATAGATCTTGGATTCTAATGTGAACACAAGCCCTTCGGCCTTCGGCTGGAGCATAGCGTGTCCAAGCCGCAGGTAAAAAAAATAGATTTCTCTTGAAAAATATCACTTAAAAAATGTTATCACGAGGACAAATTCATGAGAGAATCATAGGTCCTATTGAGATAGAGAATGTAAGGAAACAAACCACACGTTGTCAAGTCACTCCGGGGCTTAGTGCAAACCGGCTTGCAATAAGCGGATGAGCCTATCTTTTCTCACGGTGAGTGGGGTGGCATGGCAAGGCTTCTTGCTCTTCACGTTTGCAGGGCATAGATAGTAGAAACAATAAAGGATGACCTCAGGACCGCTTTACATGAGGGGTTAAACCATCGATGGGGCCAATTCATGGTGGAATCCTCTTTTGTAATTGGTCTATTTCTTGAAATTGACCGGAAGGGCTTTACATGGGAGTCAAGACCAATTTTCTGAAACTATATAATAATGGGTGAAGGACAAGTTATGACACGGCTCACACCCCAAAAGTTGGGAGACACAAGAATGAAATGCCAATTCATGTCTTAGAGGCCGTCTCTTGATTTCATTACAAAATTATCATTTTACTAAAATATTTTATCGTGAACCAATCAAAAGCATGGAATGGAGCTAATAATACGAATTGGCCCCATGGGCTTGTTAATCCTTGTACAAGTCGGTCCCAAGGGCTTTACACATGAGGAATTGGCCCACACTTTATTAATTGTTTAACCCCTAATCTCCTTGGTGTTTTTTGGGAGCTTGAAACCTCAAAATTGCGATTCTCTACCTCTAAGCACTCGTGGAGGTGTGAACCAATTTCTTTCCCTTTTTTAAAACTTCCAACTGTAAGATCTTGTACCTGAAAATATGCTTGATTATTGTTCAAAAAATTGACCGTTGGATGTTTATCATTTGAGAGATCATAACTTACAAAGTTTGTCTCCCAAGTTTTTTTGGGCATTGCAAAGATTAGTTTTGAAATTTTTGGAGGCTGCCCTTGTAAAATTGGTAATCTTTTTGACTTGAGTCACTTTGAAATTTGAGTAGTGATTTAGTAATGAACATGTTTCAAAAAACAAATTTTAAAGAAGTTACTTTTTTAAGCTGCCCCATCCCGGCTCGCAACCCAAGGATCGTCCTAGATGACTCAGAGATTGAAATTCGACTTTGCAAATTTTACCACATACACTTTGCAGTATAAGGAGGACCCAATAAAACTCTTGAGCAAAAATATCACTTCTAACCCCTTCATCTAGGCTGCCCGGAATTGCAAAAACCCATTTGGGGCTTCAATGAGAGTTAGGGGTTAATATATTCTCCGAGCGGTCCATTGAGCCAATTGGGCTCAAAATGTGAGTGAATTGGCTTGGAGATTTGTTGGCCTTGACTCCTCATGTAAAGCGTTCCTTAGTGAAGGTTATTAGAGCTCCATTATTGTACTGCTCCATTTTAGAATACTTCACTACACAACTTCAATTAGATCACACACTACCACAGCCCAAGCAGTCGCAGTCGCTGGCACTTCCACATCTGACAACAAGAACAAAAAGCTACTGGATCCATCACACAACACACCTCCGTTTCACCCACCTATCTAATATCTCATCCTGCGTGCTCTCGTCAATTCCAAACCCTTTCCTCACCCATGTGCAGACTCCAAACATAGTGAGCGGCAGTCGTTACACCACATTGAGAAGCTAATGGTCAACGTTGACAAGCTTCCTTGCGTTCATTTGAAAAGAACATCATTTCGAATCCTCGGTTTCACAATCTTTGATCATACGTGCTATGTTGTGTGAAGGCGCTAAAGAAGACTCATCAAAACATTCAGGGCATCAAAGATTATATCGTGTCCACGGGGTAGCTAGTAATTGCAGTGTCGCTTACCGTGTTAACCCTTGTCGCAAATTTATCAACACTCAAAAGTAAGTACTTGCTACTTGAAGTCATATAAATTTCATCTATGCGTTATTTTCTAAATCCAACTCTAGGATCACGAAGGTAACTAGGTTGCCTACTCACATCTGGAAATAGAACTTTGAGTTTCTTTTCTATCACAAGATTGTGATATTCGAAGTAGGTCGAGCTTGATTTGAGTAACTGTATCGATTGGGTCATTTCAAATTGCGCAGCCTACCCTTGTAAGGTTCATGAAGCTTTCATTCGGGCTCAATTGGTAAAATAACAAGAATCTTGGGAGACACCTGAAGTTTAACCGTTAACCTAAAAGCAACAAGGGTTGTTTTCAGCACTTTACCCCCACAATCGCCCTCTTTCAATGCAAGCTAAGATTTTCCACTTTGTAATGGAATTTATGGATTGTAACCATAGGATCTAGTACCTAACTTGTTTATGATCATACTAGTAAGGTCCCTGTCATCTCGACGAAGAAGTTCAAAAAGTATCCCATGTATACCATTTTTTTGAACAATATTATGTTAATTATTTTTATGTGTGCCCGTGTTTTTTTTTTTTTTTTTTTCCCTTTCATAAGTTAATTTTTATACATATTCCAAAAAGCAGGTAGGTAGGTTTGTGCGTAGGTGGGTAGGTACGTAGGTGGGAAGGAAGGATTGCTGGATCGATAACCCAATTCTGTTTTTTTATATATATATATATATATATATATATATATATATATATATATATATATATATATATATATATATATATATATATATATATATATATATAGATGTATCAAATCTCAAACTAAAACTCCACACAATTCGTGAGATCGTAATGTTCAAAGTTGAAAAAAGAGTTTTTTTGTCCTCTAGTCTAAAAAATCCTCAAAATAATTCCTTGGCTCAAATAATAGTCGTGCAATGGTGAAAAACTACCAATTAAAATTTTTTTTAAAAATAGTCCCTACACTCTTTGCACTCAAATTCTTGCCTTATCTTCACAATACCTTTGATTGAATCAACATTTCTACCACTAAACTTAGGCTCTAATTGAAATCCATCGTACAAACAAAATCAAAATACAATAGTGGATGAAGAAGCTAGAGCTCCTCAAAAATCATGCGTTTTCTCACTTTATTCATTTTAGGAACATAATTGCAAATCCAATAACAAAAGTATTTGGATCAAAAAAATTTATCTAGAAACTTGTTGGCATTTATCATGAGTATATATGCAAAAAAAATCCTCGAAAACTATTATTGATTTCACATAATAGACTTGCATGGTGAAACATGCCTAATGTCTGAAAATCCAAAAACACAAGCTACCTTCACTAAAATGCATGCCAGTTAGTCATACATCATTTTCTGGATAGGCATTTCTTTCCACGCATATGACTTGATTTGGGACCCAACCCAAGGGCTTATCAAATACGGACTCCAGGGAAAAAGTTACAGCTCTTCGAAGTTTATGCCTTTCATCTAGAATGTGCTTTTTCAACAATTTAGGTATTGAAGGAATATTTAGGTAAGGGTGCAACTAGTAGCTTTATGCAGACAAACTTTTCTTTAGAGCTGCAGCTTAATTTTCATTTGGCACATGCAAAAATTTGAGTACCACTTCGATGTGCTACAAAAAAAATATCAAACTCAATTATAGAACTTATCAATGTGCATGTACTTGAAGAAACCCATCTAAAAATTTAAAAAAAAAAAAAAAAAAAAAAAAAAAAAAAAAAAAAAAAAACTCACTTCATCGTCTCCTCAAAGCTAGACACCATAGCAATTCCTATACTAGACCTACTGCAAACAAACATGTTCCTACTTTGAAGATGTTATCCCACCTTCTAAAAAAACCTCAAAAGTTTTAGACTTTAAATACTTTCAAGATTTTCTCATAGTGTGGTGTAGGGCAGAATACAACAGAGTCATTCAGCAGGACTACTCTGCAAAGGTGTGGAATTAAAGGGGTGCTACCTTTGGCAACTCCTCCTTCATGTCTACATTTAGCCACACTTTAGCAAGTCCGTCAAGAAGTACATTGGTAGCATTTTCATATGGAAATGATGAAATTTGATATTTTTTGAGTACTAATACGTTATAATCTCGCAATCTATGTGACCTAATGACTCAAAATTCAACCCACATGACTTACATCAAATCCAATACAAAAATTTATGATTGAGGTCTGAATACCTGCCTTTTGTTTTCACTAATGGAACTCCATATATAATAATGTGTTACAAGTAAAAAGACCTCCAATCATTCATGGGTTAAACCCAAGGAAGCAACTTCTTTTGGGTACATAGAAGGTAGGCATCTTCTCTTGGGTACATAGAGGGTACTCAGGAATAGAAGTTGTAATTTGGTAATTAAAACTTTTGTTATTTCGGATACTGCTATGCAATTATAATTAGACAAATGAACATGCCTTAATTTACTCTTCTTGGTATTAAATTAAAAGCGTCCTCATACCATGATTTACTCTTCTTGGTATTAAATTATAAGCGTCCTCATACCAGAGCACACAATCCAATTGTTTTATGAACATTACCTTCCACTTTCTACTGTTCACACCAACATATAGACTTATGTGGGTACACCATAGCTAGTGTTTGTGTTGGGAAGTACAAGGTATTCATATCTGATTAACAATTGCTGAACTTGTACGAATAGGGTAAAAAAACCTCATGTGCCATCCACCTTTATACATATTTATAAACATTCTGCAAAAACATCCATGCACTCAATCCAAGCAAGGTGGTTGAGAAGAATGTAGTGCTATTCAACATATTGCAAGCTATGTATTGACAAAGTATCACACAATTATTATGCATAGAATGCACTTAGGCATTCAGCTTGGTAGAGGGTGACTTCTACTACGATAGAGTATTTCGAAAACCATCTCACAACATCTTACCTCTCTGCAATGTGGTAATCATGTACATTACTTGTAGCAACCTACTCAATTCTATAAGCTAGCAATAACCTGCTCCATGAGTTTGTAACAACCTACTTCAAAAGTTTAACAACCTTGAGGAGCACCGTCAACAACATAACAAATACACCAATGAACAAGTGGGTCTTGCACTTCACCAACAACATGACAAATACAACACTAGACAAGCAGCATAAGCCATAAGATGTTGTGATATCATCATCCTCAAGTGAACATTCAAACAGGCCCCTTCTACTTGTCTCTGCTCAAGTCGTCTCATCGCTGTAATTTGCACCCTATCCGCCCGATCGCCGGTCTCGGGAGCAGGAGAAGAGGAATCCACGTCCGCTTACCCACGGACATCTCCTTGACCATATTCTCGCGGGGACCGTGTTCTCGCGTGATCCCCGTATCAGTCTGTCATTTCCGGCAACATCTCAACCAACTCGACGTCCCATTCACAACAGATACCCACCCACGGGACTTTCTGCCCCTACCGCCATAGAAAACCACACCACCAAAACAAATGCAATGCGTCCCTGAGCACAAACCCTCACATTGACTGCATCTTTTCCACCTCATACAACACACAAGAGCAGATCGAACTGCACGAATTGCGATCCCAACACTACAACTGCGACGAGCACAAACCGGCTGAGATCAAGATCATGTACATGTTGAGTATTCGGCTAATTGAAACACATTGGAACTTCACAGGCTACAATATTTGCGTCTTGCAAATACGCTCACTCCCTCGTCTACAGGTCCAGGGCCAGAGTCGTCACCGCTGTCCGGCAACTTGGAGGCGTAGGTGAAGTACAATGCCCAGATGAGGGCCGTCACGCCCACAAGAATCCATGTCAGCTTGGGGTTGCTCAGCCCCAAACCCAGACCCGTTCCCTCGGTGCTCAGCCTCTCGTCCACCAGAGCGAACACGGGGTGCGCGTACACCAGGGTGGCCGCGGATGTCACGGCAGCAGCCACATGGGGCAGCCCGGTCGCGTCCTTGGACTCCCTCTGCGCGGAGCACACAATCTTGGGCATCCGCAGCGCCGGAAGACCTGATCACGCGCAACCATCAGACAGGGGACGCGCACCCTCCTCCCCGACCCAACGGCCTTGATGGGGATCCACACAAGCACGCAATGAAAATGAAAATGCAAATGCAAACGACAGTAGGATTACTGCTACGAGGCTCACCAGAGATGGGCCTGGCGGAGGCGCGGAGGCCAGCCGGCGCTACGAACGACTTGGCCAAGAGGCACGATGAGGCCACGGCGGAGGTGGAGGCAACGGCAGCCATGGCTGCAGGATCCTGGCGCTGCGCTTCGCTTGGCTTCGGTTGTGGAACTGGCAGGCAGACTGCTGCGACAATGGCAAACGGCGTGCACGAGCCGGTCAAATGCGAGGGAGGAGCTTCAGTGGCAGCGAGCAGGCGAGCAGCCAGTTGCGCTGCAATTGGGGCGGGGTGGATAGGGTGAGCTTGGGCCTCAGCCAATGGCTGCTCGCCTCACGCTTTCTCGTCGCTCACCGCGCTTCTCCGTCCTGGGGTCTACCAGGGATCAAGTGCTGCGCGACTTCCTCATAGATCGACTATGAGAACTCCCTCTGTTTTTCACAAAGATAAGTACGGTTAAGGTAGCGCCATTCCAAAAAATGACTCACTACGGTGAACTTCTCATGAGGTATGTTATACGTGTAGCCTCAGAGGTTGTTTTCATTCATTTACCATTTTAAAGCTTTATTTCATCATGTATATTTATGGAATAAAGCTCTTTGCTCATTCTGATTCCTTCCTGCTAATTTTCTGTGTTCTCTCTTTCTTCTCCTTCTCAACACATTATAAGCAGTATCAGCTCTTTCTAGTTCGTGCTTTTGCTTCTCCGCCATAACCTTTTGCAGTTTTTTGTTAATTTTGCAGTTGCTATTTCATACCCTCTTCTTGTTGTTTTCTTGTCCTTTCAGTTCATTTCTCTACTGATCATTTGTTTTCAAGCTTGTGGCAAAGAGCTTTTTGCAAATTTTCAAAAAGTTTTTTATGTCAGAAGTTTGCTTAGAGTTTGCCTAAGAGCAAAGGGCATTAGTACACAATGTCTCCACCAATTGAATATAAAAGAGCTTCAATCACGGTCGAATCGCTCACCTCCATTTCTTCTAAATCTTTGCCATAATGTTTGTGAGTGTCATGCCCGTTTCTATATCCGTGAAATGTATAGGGAGTTGATGGAATTGAAGAGGAGAAAATGGAAGTGCACACTCTCAATGCTCTCTCCTTTAATACATTTAATTCCAAAGACTTCATGGTTCCACATTTTATAGAGGAGTTGTATTCTGATACTGCTCTTTTAGATTTTGCATCTACTTACACCATTCTTATGAGTATAGTGTTATTTGAGTCTTCTTGCATCCGCGAATCAAAGTCAAGTTGTGATATCTTCACGATTGCCGGAAGACGAAACTTTAAGTTCCGGGGGCCGGAGAAGGGTAGTTTTGCCAAGAGGATTCTTTTTCATGATTGACAAAGGCAAGTTTGTTCCTAGCGCACCTCGGAGCCTGATCACCAGGTTCCATGAGCTGTATGAGTTATCTACTTTTCGATTGCGTTTGGAAATGATGAAGAAGTTCCCGAAGTTCCAGGCCTATATGATTCATCCACTTTTCCATTGCGTTTGAAAAGAAAAAGAGGTTTTTGAGCAGTGGAGAGGCCAAAGATGTCTTGCCACCATACAACAGAAGCTAGACCTACATGACTTATTCATTTTTCTATTGAGTTTAGAAATGATGAGAATGTTCTTGTCTATTGGTGAGGGCAGCCTTGCCACCGCACAAACGGAACCCAGGTCTATAAGCGTTGCATGATCCGAGTTAGTCCTACTTATAAAAGTGCAGAAGAGGGTGGTGAATACCAACCTAAATGTCACCCACACCTATCTCTAGGGAGTGCCGAGGTGTCTTTTCCAAGCCACCAACTCCAAGGCCAATCTTTGGCATTGCGGGTTGGAGCACCTTGCGATGACCATGATGATTCTACTTGTACCATGCTATTGGCATGGTTGTTTTGGGTTTTTCTCTTTTTCTTTTATCATACAGGTTTCACGAGCACTTGGAAGAAGATCTTCTGGCGTTTCACGAGGCGTTCTAAGAAGCACTACTCTCAAAATTCAAGATGGCCGACAAAATCAAGCATCTCACCTCTTATATCTTTGGCTACACTTCTGACCTTAATTAAGTTAGTATAAATTAGATAGCAAATGATGACTTTACTCTTTTCACTTCAAAGCATCATAAAGTGTTTTAAACGAGGAGATTCATTCTTTCAAAATGAGTGTTTAGATTTTATTCATTCACTCTCTAGACCCTTCTCTACAACCGAGTGGTATCTACTTTTTTGGTTCCTATCTTGATAACATATCTATTACTTTACTTTGGTTAACTCGTAGTTTAATGGTTGAATATATACATGATTGAATGGGGCTTATTTTCGCTCATTCGGGCTCCTTCCTACTTATCTTCAATATTCTCTTCCTTCTCCTTCTCAACCCCTAATGTATAAAAGAGCCCAAAACAGGTCGTTTGGGATCTAGTCAGCCCCTTATTTACTATATTTAGCTCGTATGAGTTGAAGGCATTTGCGGGTTGAAGACTTTCTCAATACCCGTTCGAAAAGCCATTTCATGCTTCAAAATTCCTCATACTTTAGAAGATATTCACGATCAAGGTTTGAAAACACTATTTGAAATCTGCCCAAAACTACCCAAAGTGAGTTATATGCTTGTTCATTCTCAAATGTGCCCAAAATAAATAAGATAGCAAGAACTTTTAAAATTCACCAAAAATTGAGATTTCACTTTTTTTCGAGTATTGTTTTTTGTACTTGGAAATAAGGTTTTAAGGCATGATATCACCGTTTGGATCTCTCATTCAATTATCCTTCACATGCCATTTTCATTATCAAAGTGGGACCTTTGAAATTGAATTTCAGCATACCTCCATGTGAAAAGTCAAGCATTCTTTAGGTTTTAAAGGTTGCATGATGGTAAAAATTTCATGGATATGTTCCTAACTCACTTAGGAACAAGAATGTGAAGAGCCACAATTCAAGTTTACTCTTAAGATTGGTTTTTTGGGCTCACAAATAACTTCGAACCCATTCTGCAACTACTACTAGTATCCAATACTACAAAGTACGGCTAAAACGTGGTTATTTGGTATGTGCCTTGGTATTTTTTTGCGGCCTTGAAATCGTCATAATTGTGCACATGAATTAGAAATTTAGCGACGTTGGGGTGTAGATTTTGCTATGTTTGGAGTTCATGCTCAGAACTCAAAGTTCCCTACGGTTTGCGTTTCCGTATGGCCAAAAGGTTTACTAAGGCCCACCAAGGTTCCGATTTTATGTATGAGATTTAGAAGATTTAATTTGATCCATGTAGAGTAACTTATCTATTTCCCTTGAATTTCTACACTTTTACTATGGTATTGTTTATGGGTTGAACCTTAACATAGAATTTTATTTTGTAACTCACACATGTAATAAATTATTGTAGTAGATTTTACTAACACAATTTATCCACATTATTTACTTTAGTAAATCTATTTGAGCTTATTGTTTTTGTTGAAGTAGTGCGATGTGGAAGTTTATAAGTCAACAACTGTGCACTAAATATATTTACATTATTCGATACTATTTGCCATGTGAAAGCTTTTTATTTGATAGTATACATACGCTTGACTTTTTGCACAAAATGAGATTTCGCCACATGCAAAATCTTCACTTGTTTGCATGCTTATTGTAACGGAGGATTCTTATTAAATTCACTCTGTAGAGGTCAGCTTTGTTCATTGTTACTTAAATCGTCCATGTATCCCTGTGATAATAGCACGTTCTCTGAGTTGACAAGTGCTACAGTACTACAGTTTCTATATACTTTCAAAGTAGCATTTTCATCACATACTACTTTATTTGCATCTTCTAATTCTAACTCTAAAACATGCAATGAGAAGCATCTGAGAACACATACTACTTTATTTGCATCTTCTAATTCTAACTCTAAAACATGCAATGAGAAGCATCTGAGAATCATCTGCACGTGTGTTTTATTAGACTTCATATGGTGATAAATAATTTCTGTACATCTTATACAAAGACTAAAAGTGTCTATTCTTATATACAAGCATCCATGGAGTCCTTCTTAAATACAAATGTGCGCTCTGGACCTCCGGTTCTATCAAAGTAATTTTAACATTCTTCCATCTATATTCAGAAGCCTATAAACTTGATGAATACCTTTACTTTAGGAAAAGAGGGCATTCCCACTGCATAAGAAATGTCTTCTTTAATGATCGTGGTTTGCTAAACAAGTACAAAAACATTTTGTACTTGTCATTCAATATGATCACTTGCGGCTCCATCAGTAGATTTTTCTTCATCTTCCTAGCTACCCACTTTCTCTGCATTCTCTAAATCCGATCCGTTGCCCTCAACTTTCCTATCACTTTGGTCGAAGTCTCGTGCACTTGATTCACTAGAGTCAAAAGAGCTCGAATTACAAGGACATGACTTCCCCTCTTCCTCGTCTAATGACGTCCTCGCCCGTTGTCCTTGTCATTGTCTCCAGATTCTTTGTGGTTTGGCCGCTTCTCTTCACCCTCCCTAGCTGCTAACTTGTTCCCCATACCATCATCTGCTCCCCTCACTTTCTTCTGATACATGTTCCTCACAATGGCAAACATGTTAGAATTGTTGTAACAATGATAAAATATTAAATATATATATATATATATATATATATATATATAGTTCAAGGTAACTTGCCACCCAACCATAGAAGGAGATATTGAATAGAATAGTTCAATCAACTGTATCTCCTTCGCCCTCCAAGCTACTTTATATACCATCAAGACATACGTCGTATGGTGTTCTCACTACGCACGTGTATGGTGCTTCAGTTACCAGAAACTAAAGCGTCTTCGGAAACCCAATTCCAACACTCCCACTTAGCTAGCACCATCACAAAATGTGTATGACATTCCATTGCTCCCACTTAACCCAATCGGGCTTTCTTGGAGTTAGGAACCTCATTAGTCTCCGATAACTTTCTCGAAACCGATGTGACTAAGTGCACTCCCATACTCTTCTTGCAAAAGTCAAATTTCGCCTTTGGAAGGCTCTTCGTAAAAGTATCTGCAATCATTTTATGTGTCCCGAGATAAATGAACTCCACTTCTTTTAACTCAACCTTTGATCTAATAAAATGATATTTTCGTTCAATGTGTTTCGTCCTTCCATGGAATGCAGGGTTTTTGATCATTGCAATACAACTTTGACTATCACAATATATCTTCGTAGGTTTTGTTTGGGAAAACCCCATTTCCTCGAGAATATGCCTTATCCATGTCGCTTCAGTCGTAGCGTCCCCTGCAGCATAGTATTCTGCTTCTGCACTGATTGAGCAATACACGTCTGTTTGACGCTATTCCATGTAATAGGTCCATTGCCTAATATAAAGACATAACCACTTCTTGACTTTCTTTCGATCGGGTCTCCCGCCCAGTCTGCATCGCAAAATCCAACCACCTCTAGGCTTGTATTGCCTTCATAGATTAGACCATCGTTAATTGTACCATTAAGGTATCTAAAAATCCGTTTAACACATGACCAATGGCTTTCACGAGGCTTAGAGCTATATTGTGCCACCATGCTAACGGCATAGGATATGTCGGGCCGAGACATAATAGCCAAATACATCAATGCTCCCACTGCAGATTTATATGGAATTGTCTTGATTATTTCTTCCTCCTCTTGTGAAATGTCTTTCACACAATCTAATCTGCAATTTACCTCCAACGGCGTAGACATAGGTTTTGCGTAACCCATACTGAATTGTTATAGTTTCTTTTGTATGTACTTTGCCTGACTCAATGTCAACACCTTCCTGTCTCTATCCCTTGTGATATATAAATTAAGTCCAGAAGAGAGATCACCCATGTCTGTCATGTCATATTTGTTGGATAAAGCCAATTTTACCTTCTTCAAAAGGTCGATGTCATTGCTAAATAAGAAGCAATCATCAATGTATAACGCCAACTACAAAAATGCTCCTCCCTTTTGTAGAATATATAGTCCATTGTCCTTAATACTCCTAGTGAATCCCAATTTGGATAAAAAGGACTTGATATTTTCATTCCACATTGCTTCAAACCATAAATTGCTTTGTTGAGTAGACATACCATATTTTCCCTCTCCTTGCAGATATACCCTTGCGGTTGCTTCATATAGATCACTTCATCCAAATCTCCATTTAGAAATGTCATTTTCACATCCGTTTGTTGAAGTTCCAAATCTAAAATCGCCGATACTGCAAATAATAATCTCATCGTAGCCATTCTAACCACAGGTGAAATAGTCTCATTATAATCCAAGCCTTCAATTTGATCATATCCTTTAGCCACTAATCTGGCTTTATACTTATCCAATGATCCATCTGCTTTTCTTTTGATTTTAAATACCCATTTACAACCCAGTGGTTGTCTATCCTTAGGTAGTGGTACGAAATCCCATGTTTTCTTGTCCATTAATGAATTGTATTCCATCTTAATGGCTTCCTTCCATTTATCACCATCAAGTCTTGTTAGGGCCTCTTTTAACGACAAAGGTTCATGTTCTCCAATAGAATTAATTGACTCAAGAAATCGCCAAGAAGGATCTCTTACCCAACTTCCTCTTCTTACTTGTAATTTTGTATTAGGATGATTCTCCTCTTCATTAAGTGAATCTTCGCCATGATCATCTTCGTCGATTTGATTATCTTCTTGAAAGCCATTAATCACCTGATTGTCTCTACACTCAACATCACCATCTTGGACAATTTCTTCTTCCACTACTTTCCCTTTAGTCATCTCATTCGTCTCATTAGTAGATAGAAAAATATCAAATGGTGAGGTTTCTTCAATATCCTCCTCTTGATTTATGGCCATATCTTCCATAAAATCTACATCCCTACTCACGAAAGTTTGGTTTTTAATTGGATCAAATAGCTTGTACCCCTTAGATTGGTTACTATATCCGATGAAGATGCATTTCTTGGTTTTAACATCTAATTTCCTTCTCTCTTCATCTGGAATTTTAGCAAATCCTTTGCATCCAAAAATCCGAAGATGGCCATACGAGGGTTTGGATTTATACCAAATCTCATAAGGTGTAGAATTTACCGCTTTTGTTGGAGTTATATTCTGTAAATAACATGCCGTAGATATAGCTTCTGCCCAAAATCCCGGGCTTAAAGAAGAAGCCATCATCATGCTTCTAGCAGCTTCCATCAAAGTTCAATTTTTCCTCTCCCCTACCCCATTCTGCTGAGGTGTATATGGAATAGTAAACTCTCTTGAAATTCCAAAATCTTCACAAAAACTTTTAAAATCGTTGGAGATATATTCTCCTCCGTTGTCAGTTCTCAATTTCTTAACAAATCTTTGAGTGTGTTTTTCACCCCATGCTTTGAATGTCTTGAACTCCTTCAATGCATCTGATTTTACTTTGAGAAAAGCCACACTAGTAAACCTTGATAAATCATCAATAAAAGTAATGAAATATCGAGAACCTCCAAGTGAGTTAGGTAAGGGTCCCACCAAATCTGACTGAACAATTTCCAAATAGATGTGAAGCTCTTTTTGCTTCATGCTTCGGAAACTTCTTCCTTGACTGCTTACCGTGTAAACAGGCTTCACATAAAGGAAAAGTTCCCATATCCCTTGTAGTAAAATCCAAGGTCTTCTCCAATTCTTTTAAAATTTTCATTTTCTGAAATCCAATATGCCCTAGTCTCTCGTGCCACACATTTAGTTTTGGCAACTTTGTACATGAATATGAAGCCAAGGCCTTGTAATTTTGTGGGTTTTTACCAATCTTGAAAAGTCCATTAATTTCTTGAAGGTTAGTAATCCTTTTACCGTACTTGTTTTCAATATAAATGTTTTCTCCCAAATGAATCTCAAAGCCGTCCTTCCTCAATCCTTGAGCCGATAGAAGATTCTTTGCCATACTTGGAACATGAAGAACTTTAGTGATTTTTCATAGAAGCTCCACTGTTTAGCAGTATTAGAATGGTGCCGATCCCCTTAATTTCACACCGATGATCATCACCAACAAAAATGGTTTGCCCTTTTGGTAATAACTCATACTCAATGAACCAATCTCCGTGGGGAGTCACATGTCTTGTAGCTCCAGAGTCAAGATACCAAATCGCATCATCTTCTCGTACTAAACAAGTATCAATCACCAGTAAAGTAGGGCTCTCTGACCTTTTTGTTTGAGGTGTTTTAACCTTATTTTCCCACGACTTCTTGTTCTCCTTTTTCGATGATTCGTCCTTACCACCCTTCTTTTCTCCCTTCTTTTTCTTCTCTTCATTGTCGGAAGAATCACCTTCATTTTTATCTTCTTTGAGTTTACACTCATTAGCTTTATGGCCGACTTTCTTACATAGAAAACATTTGCCCTTAAATGCTTTTGTTTTCTTAAAGTTCTCTTTTCTAACGGCTAAAGCTTTAATCGAGTCTTTAGAAATTCCTCCTCCATTTTCATCCTCCATTTTCATCTTTGTTCTTTGCTCTTCTTGTAGGATTCTTGTGCATCGATAAATTTTGTTCGTTTCCATTGATGCTTGTAAAACTTTTCCAAGAATCTGGTAGACTACTCAGAAGAGATTTAGTCTTGTCTCCTTCATCAAGAAGAACACCTACTCCCGCTAAACGATCAATTAAGGACCTAAAAGCAGAATTGGATTTTGCCATCCCATCTTCCTCGTTAGTTTTAAAGGACCATTTGAAAGATCCTTTTCGTATTTTGATCTCCTAAAGCGTATATGAAATTTAATTCATCCCATGCTAGATAAAATGCTAATGTAGAAAGAGCAATAAAATCACGTTCCATCCACTTTGCCATACTACTATTAATAGCAGCTGCATTAGTAGTACCACTTATGGTACCCTCTATGACATTGTCTCCACTCACCCCCTCTTGAACATTACCCTCAATTGGTGTTTGCAAAATTGGTTTTGGTTCCTCACCAACTACCAATTTCCAAAATCCTTCTCTCTTCAAAAGAAAGGACATTCGAAGCCTCCACGCATGAAAGTTCTCACCACCAAACATGTCGAAGAACCTAGTCCCCACAGGGCTTCTAGTCCCCACAGGGCTTGTCATCATCGCAACAAATGCAATGAAACAATGATTTACAACTCTTATGTAATCAATCCTTTTGAGAGTTGAAGAAAATGACCAATACTTAGGATTTCACTTATAATCAACTAATTGATCATAACCATGCTCGATCTACTACTGACTTAAAATATCTACTAACGATTTAATATATATCAACTAACCTTCGCTCTGATACCATGTTAGAATTGTTGTAACAATGATAATATATTAAATATATATAGTTCAAGGTAACTTGCCACCCAACCATAGAAGGAGATATTGAATAGAATAGTTCAATCAACTGTATCTCCTTCGCCCTCCAAGCTACTTTATATACCATCAAGACATACGTCGTATGGTGTTCTCACTACACACGTGTATGGTGCTTCAGCTACCAGAAACTAAAGCGTCTTTGGAAACCCAATTCCAACAAAACAGACCTCGCTCTTCTTCTCATTTGCCAAGCGTGACCTAGCTCGTCTTCACATGAGCGTCTTCGAAACTCTTCTTTCTTAGCGAAGGAATTCGAAGCGGCAACTGAGAAGGATTTAAGCGCATCGTCGACGACAAATGGAGAGGAAAAACAAAGAAAGCATGCGCGCTCATGAAGGCTTGAAAGTCGGCGAATCTCCTTGAGGGAATTGAAATTACCCACAGTAAACGTAGTGTACGCGATGTAGGATTTGTAGACAAAGTGGAGCAAGATCAGCCTCCAAATGTTGCTCGAACGTAAGTATCATCACCCTCAATGGTATTCAATTACCGTATGGAAAGAAATTCATTAGATAATGCACTTCTCTGCAGTAATTAAAGAGTTGACGTCACTGCGGACGCAGTAAACCATATCTGTTTCTGTAAGTTCCAATGTTGAAAATGGACGTCCCGAGAGGAGAAGGTGATGTTTCCTTCGCATACTTGCACTCAACATGAATTCTTCTAAGTATGCAGGTGTAGCGACCTGCCGTGGTTATGTAAAATTCTCTACATTGTAGACTCAGAATTCTTCAAGGTACCAAACGTTCACCACATTGTTTGAAGTGTTTGTCATTATCATATGGAGTATATATTTAGGTGGGCATTTGACTCTAGAAGTTCAAAATCTGCGAAATGAAGGAAACCATTGTCATGTTTACTTTCTCTGCCGATTGCAGCAGTGATAAGTATTGATGTACTCTTTACTAGAGTAGGTATAGTGTTTGTAAGAAATGAGCAATTCCAGTTCTTCTACCAGCATGCTTATAATTCTAGCACGAATACTTTTGATTATATTCCAAAAGCTTTGTATGATATTTCCATTGTCATTGTTTGTTTTCTACTGTAGACTAATGTGGACTTTTGTGGCATGTACTTAGTAGAATATTGGCCCTGAACTTAGAATGCCTTCTTACTCCCAATAATTGAGTTATTTTATTTACGTTGCCAAGGAATGATTCATTATTTTTTATGTTTTGTACCAGTACAATGTAAGAGTTTGTTGTAGTGAACCCATTTTCACTTAGTGAAGTCATAACTTATCATACAAATATCATATTTTCATGAACAATATGAACATGATGAACAAATGAAAATATGGTTTTCTTCCACATTATGTCATTTTTGTCCATACAAATAACATGTAATCTTCACAACTATTTTTGCAATAAAATCCTTTTAGGTAAATTTGTTTATACAATTCATTGCTTGCATTCAAAGTTGTGCAGGAAAATTATATGCATTACCTACAATCGTTACTCACCTATCGAAAGATTACATCGCAGTTGTTCCTTATCTACCTTGC
This sequence comes from Bryum argenteum, assembly GCA_037043015.1. Classification (NCBI taxonomy): domain Eukaryota; kingdom Viridiplantae; phylum Streptophyta; class Bryopsida; order Bryales; family Bryaceae; genus Bryum; species Bryum argenteum. Next base: position 30,400,489 of record CM073323.1, read on the forward strand.
TACAGTACAGATATATGCATTACCTACCTATCGAGGGAATAAATTAGTGTCATTTGATATGTACCTCTATTTACCTTGCTAACATCCAAAGTATATAGCTTCTTAATTTTCCATACGAAAAAATTGATAGTATAATTAAATATATTATTTTTGGAGGGTGATTATATCGTTTAGTTCAACATTGTTATACAAGACATGGTGTATTTTGTTTCATATTCTTTCACAAAATCTATAATGAAATCGAGTTATTAATTCTCTGCGGAATACATTCTATTGTCTTGCATCCCTAAATTTTTTTTCCTGACATGTAAGTACGCCACTCTCGAGGCACAAACTGCACTAGTAGTCTTAAAATAAATGGGTAGTTACATTAACTGAGAAGTTGAAATCATAGACCTAGCTAAAATGTAGCTCACTGCGACAAAAAATAAATTTCTATTAAAACGTAACGAAATACATCTAAACCTAAATTCTAGAACGTAGCATTTAGAAAGTAGTTACCTTTGTAAACCTCTGAAAGTGAACAAGGAAATTAAAACTTTGAATGTGACGATCTCACAAGTGGTAAGGAGTTTGAAGCTAAGTTTTGGTACACAAATACATGGACAAGTTAAGGTATAAGATCTTAAGAATTCATACTATAGATAACATTCAAAGTTGAACATTTCATCTTGCCTTGAAATGACGGTGGTTTTGAAATGTTTTGGCAGTTTTGGGGCTTCCGACTTGAGGGGTTAACAATGAAAAACAGAGGGAGTTCTCATAGTCGATCTATGAGGAAGTCGCGCAGCACTTGATCCCTGGTAGACCCCAGGACGGAGAAGCGCGGTGAGCGACGAGAAAGCGTGAGGCGAGCAGCCATTGGCTGAGGCCCAAGCTCACCCTATCCACCCCGCCCCAATTGCAGCGCAACTGGCTGCTCGCCTGCTCGCTGCCACTGAAGCTCCTCCCTCGCATTTGACCGGCTCGTGCACGCCGTTTGCCATTGTCGCAGCAGTCTGCCTGCCAGTTCCACAACCGAAGCCAAGCGAAGCGCAGCGCCAGGATCCTGCAGCCATGGCTGCCGTTGCCTCCACCTCCGCCGTGGCCTCATCGTGCCTCTTGGCCAAGTCGTTCGTAGCGCCGGCTGGCCTCCGCGCCTCCGCCAGGCCCATCTCTGGTGAGCCTCGTAGCAGTAATCCTACTGTCGTTTGCATTTGCATTTTCATTTTCATTGCGTGCTTGTGTGGATCCCCATCAAGGCCGTTGGGTCGGGGAGGAGGGTGCGCGTCCCCTGTCTGATGGTTGCGCGTGATCAGGTCTTCCGGCGCTGCGGATGCCCAAGATTGTGTGCTCCGCGCAGAGGGAGTCCAAGGACGCGACCGGGCTGCCCCATGTGGCTGCTGCCGTGACATCCGCGGCCACCCTGGTGTACGCGCACCCCGTGTTCGCTCTGGTGGACGAGAGGCTGAGCACCGAGGGAACGGGTCTGGGTTTGGGGCTGAGCAACCCCAAGCTGACATGGATTCTTGTGGGCGTGACGGCCCTCATCTGGGCATTGTACTTCACCTACGCCTCCAAGTTGCCGGACAGCGGTGACGACTCTGGCCTGGACCTGTAGACGAGGGAGTGAGCGTATTTGCAAGACGCAAATATTGTAGCCTGTGAAGTTCCAATGTGTTTCAATTAGCCGAATACTCAACATGTACATGATCTTGATCTCAGCCGGTTTGTGCTCGTCGCAGTTGTAGTGTTGGGATCGCAATTCGTGCAGTTCGATCTGCTCTTGTGTGTTGTATGAGGTGGAAAAGATGCAGTCAATGTGAGGGTTTGTGCTCAGGGACGCATTGCATTTGTTTTGGTGGTGTGGTTTTCTATGGCGGTAGGGGCAGAAAGTCCCGTGGGTGGGTATCTGTTGTGAATGGGACGTCGAGTTGGTTGAGATGTTGCCGGAAATGACAGACTGATACGGGGATCACGCGAGAACACGGTCCCCGCGAGAATATGGTCAAGGAGATGTCCGTGGGTAAGCGGACGTGGATTCCTCTTCTCCTGCTCCCGAGACCGGCGATCGGGCGGATAGGGTGCAAATTACAGCGATGAGACGACAAAGCAATTGTGATTGAGCGGTGACAGGTAGAAAGGGCTCGTTTGTTTGCGCTCTTCGAAGTATGTCTGTCAAAATGCTGAAATCCATTTGAAGTGCCATTAATCAATCAATCTCTTGCAGTAAAGAACTCTTCACGCAAGAGTTAGCAATTAGTGTCAAATGGTTTTATTTTCGTTCAGTTTTTACTGCCTACCGATACTTTTGCCCTCCAAGTGAGGATTTCATTGTTCCAAGTGAGGTTTTCATTGTGGTGGTAATGGAATCAACAGTCTCGATTAATGCTTTTGTCAATATTGGTTTATATGAGGAAGTGGTTCCTACATGAGAGGAAGTATGGGAAATGACAAAAATGACATGGAATAATTTCTTATTTGTGGATTTTGCTTTGAATATTGCTTTGCGATCTACATGGCTGTAAAGTAATTTGACATGGCATTGTAATGTATTTTAAAATTATGGGGCACTACACTAAATTTGATAATTAGTGTTAGATTATTATAAGATTTGAAAATGGTATAAGTTTTTACTTTTGTTTTAAAAAACTGACCAAGAGCAATGATTCTGATACTATTTAAGGACCCCCATCTTGGCCAATATAGTGGGTAAAATTATTGAACAACAGTAAGAACTTATATCATGTTTATGTAGATTAGTGTATCTAACACTAATTATCAAAGTTAGTGTAGTGCTTGTTATCCTACATTGTAAAGAGATAAACAAGGAAAAGGAATGTAGAGTGCCATGTTGGAGGAAGTTGTGAAAGTCCCTCCCCCTCTCTAAGCTTTGAGCCTTAACTTGATGACACCCCCAACCTATTTTTTGCAAAATTAATATTTCAAAAACAAGTGTCATATATTGAAGTAAAATAAATTGTTTGGAGTTCATTGGAACAATTTATAGTTAGAATTATTATAGGGCATGTGCATTAGAATTCAAGTCATAAAACCCTATAGATTGAGAGCTTGTAATGTCTTGGTCATCAAAACAAACAACAAAATTTCATTATTTTCATCGTGGAGTATGCTACAATAGATCTATTGCAATAATGCACGCTTCTACAACTACAAAAACTAGTTTTATCAACAACACTCTTCATCGAGAAAAGATCATCAGAAAAGAAATGTGGGTCAAATAATAGCCCTTTTGTCGTGAAAGCTGCAATAAAATTTACAAAGGAAGAAGAGTTCAAAATTATTCAGATAAAAAATCTTCCAAATGGGAAATTGTTGGATTTCATCTTAATACCATGATTATTTTATTATTATTATTTTAAAAAAAAAAGTCGAAAAGCTAAATTGAATTTCACCTAATTGGTTTGCGATGGTAAAACATGCCCCTTGTTTAAAAACCCTAAAATAAGATTTGCCTTCACTAAAAAAATTGTTAGTAATTAACCCCTAAAGATCATTGTGTTTTTGGAAGCTTGAAATCTCAAACTGCAATTTTCTATCTCCAGAGTTGTAAACTAATTTTTATACTTCCTTCAAACTCCAAAGGGTGAGATCTTATGTCGGAACTTAGTTTTACTTACTATTCCAGAAGTTGATCGTTCCATGTTTTCCAACTACAAGATTATAACACTCAAACTTTGTGCAGTGGTTATTTTAGATATTGTGTCCAAGGTGCAAAGAGGGATTTGAACATAGTTACCACACAAATTTTGATCATAGATTTTTCCATGAAAATTATTAAGTTGGGTACGTTCATGCAAGATTTTAGGGACTCATCACTAAAAGAACCACTGTATTGACATTCATGCAAATTATTTCCTAGAAGAAGGTCTAAGAATGACCTACAACAAAATATGCACCACATTGTATAATTAGTTTAAATAAAGTGAATGTAAGTAGGTGCCTTCCTAAGTTTTTGAATTAGTTTTTGAAAATAAAAACCAATAATATTCCTTGAATTTTGACAAATTTTCAGAGAGAAAATGAGAAAATTGTAACATTACTAGAAACTATGCAGATTGTTTTGTAAGCTTCTCTTGTGAAACTGGTAAAGTCCGCGGCTTGGATCACTTTGAAATATGAGTAGTGGTCAAGTTATGATTCAATGTTATCATTTAAAAAAGAAAAACAAAAAAAATCAACTCAAAAAACTACTCAATCCAAACTTCCTTCATATTTAGACTTGAATACTAAAATTTCTAGATTAAGGTTCTAACATTAGAGTTTGACTTTTCAACCTTTACCACATGCACCTTGCAGTATATGGAGCACTTGGTAAAAATCTTGAACAAAAAATATTACTTTTAACTCCTCAAAATATAAACTCTTTAATTTAGGTTGCCTTAAATCCTTAAAATCCACCCTTTTGGGTTTTAAATATCTTTAAAGGTTGATACTTTATTGAATGAGTTTTATATTTTATCATACATAACAGACTTAATTAATACCCAACCCAAGTGATTCTATCCAAAACAGATTGCTCGAAGAAACAATGACTCATCAAAGTTGGTGCTTTCCTCACCAAAAAGGTTAGTTTCCTAGGGTTTGAATATTAAATTTTAACCATCGTTCATGAACCTCTTTGTATGAAGGTTCTTATAGCACATGCGGTCTCCAACTTTTATATGTACGTGCCAAACTTAGTTACTAGTATGGAAAAATATATGAACCAAATGTTTGAGATAATTATGGAGTCCTCTTTGCACCATTGAGTCTCGGAGAAGAGGGAAACAAAATATTATCAACTCTAAACATTATAATCTCCCATATGTTGCACATGCAACACCTAAAATTTGACATGGTACTTGGTTTTCGAGCTCAAAAATCACATATTAGTATGTGTTGAAGGATTAACCCTTAAACGACCACGATGTCGAAAAACGACATTTTGGATGTACATCAGAAACTTCGAAGAGCCATATCTTCTTCATCCAAGGTCTGTTTTGGATGAAATCACTTGGATTAAGTTTTAAATCAAGTCTAGTTTCTGTTGTAAAATTTTCAAGCCCATACAATAAAGTATGAATTAATGGAATGCACTTTAGTGAAAACAACTCTTGTTTTTGGGTTTCTAAGCATGGGGCATGTATTACCATTGCAAGCCAATCATGTGAAATTAAAAATAGTTTTTCATGATTTTTTTTTCATGGTCATGATCTTAAGGTGATTCTTAACAACTTTGTAGTGAGAAGTTTTTTGATCCAAATGATTTTGCTATCGGATTTGCAATGATGTTTTGTCAATAGAAAAAGTGAAAAAATGGATGATATTTGAGGAGCTATATCTCCCTCATCCACCGTTGGATTTCAACTTAATGTTTTGGGATGGCCTCCAATTAGAGTCTAGTTTAAGTGGTAGAAACCTTAACAAGATAAGGCATGAAATTTGTTGTAAATAGAATGTTCTACTCCTACTGTAAGTTACTATACTATTAGTTGGTTAGTGCATGTAATAAGCACCAACCACTCACTGTGAGTTGGGGCATGAGCTTCATCCTTTAACAAGGAGTTACAATAGCAAGTTAAACTATAGTTACCTTCTATATAAAGCTACAGGAGAGTTAGCCTCTCCTCACTTCTTTCCTGTCAATGTCTCTTGCACACAACACGTTATCAGCACGATTATACTAGAACAGGATCTGTTCTATATAGTGCGTACACGACTATACTTGAACATGATCTATCCTATAGTGCGTACATCTGATCTGTGTATTCATGCAACCTCAGGGTCATCCTATGTTTTGAAGCTATTTGTTTTAGAGAAGCGGTTTTTTACTGACTCCTGTGCTAGTGCGGATTTACTGCTTCGACCGGAGGCTAGCCAGTACCAGAGCCCAGGCGGACCAAGGCAGGCCACATCAAGCTGCAGTCACAGCCAGAGCAGGCTGCAGCCCCACGCACGCAACCGCTCCGAGCCAGCAGGCCATTACAGGCCGCTGCTGCCAGCACCTGCTGCCCTCAGGCCTCCGTTACCGGCCCAGTTACTAGCCGCTGCTACTACATGCTCGTGCATGCTACTATCTCAGCCAACTGCTGCCGCTCGAAGCCGACTCTCCTTGCATTTTCACTTCCTTGTTTTAATATTTTCAGTTTTTACTTTCATTTACTCTTTCAGTTACTTGATAAGATATTATCTTGTCCTTTAAGTTTTGCTAGCATGGTTGCTTCTAAGCCTATAGTAGAAAATAAAATAGCTAAGAGTATCGAGCCCCTTATATTTCCTGAGTTAGAAGCTGATGGTAGAAATTATTTGCGATGGTGCGTTGATTTCAAAGGATACCTTGTATCTAACGAGTTAGAAGATATTCTAACTTACCCGGTACCCGCAAATTTCACGGCCGCACAGAAGAGCCGGGCCATCGTTTTTATGCAAAAGCCTATTGACGATTCTCTTCAACAACAATACTTACAAGTTGATGACCCAACAGATCTATGGAGGCAACTGGAGGCAAGGTTTCGACATGAGAAGACCATCTTTTTGCCTAAGGCCCGCAGTGACTGGGCAAATCTAAGGGTGTATGATTTTGCAGACTTCTCATCATACAACACTCAACTCTTCACAATTACATCTCAACTACATATGTGTGGAGAACCCAAGAGCGACAAGGAGATGATTGACAAGACTTTGTCAAACTTCCCAACTGCGTCTACATTGTTGGCCCACATGTACCGGACTATGAAGTTCAAGACTTACAGTGAACTCACCCAATTCCTGCTTCTCTCTAAACAAGAACAACAGTTGTTGCTGAAGAACAACGAAGCCAAACCGCCACGTGAGACCAACGCAATGGAGATAACAACACGGAAGGCCAAGGGAGGCGGAAGGTCCAATCAACAGAAGCAGAAACAAACTCCGTACATCAGACCTCAAAATAAGTCCTCTAACTCAGACTCTCGCTCTTCTAGTAAGTCCGTTTCCCGCAAATGTTTCGAGTGTGGTAGAGACGGTCACTTAAAAAAGGATTGCCGAACGGGCGAGTGTAAACAGTGTGGTGGCCCGGGACATCTAACTCGGGATTGTAAATCCAATATGTGTCAAAGATGTGGCAGTGTTGGACATAAGACTTCTAATTGCCGGGCCGGAGCATATACAGAGAAGTTGTACAAAGAACTCCAAGAGCTCCGGAAGGGTTAGAGAGAGTCACACTCTCTAGATGCCCCATCTCTTGATGACGCTTACCCTGACAACTACACTGCCATAGTTGAGTCTTTGCACACTCACATCTACTTGGAGACGTCCGATGGAGACATCACTTTGCTGGACAATGGATCCACGCATACAATCTTACGTAGCGCACGCTACTTTGATTTCTCGAGACATGATTCCGAGACGTGGAGGCATGACCCCACTGCTTCGAGATATGATTCCAAAGCCGCTTCGAGACATGATTCCGAAGCATGGCGCACTTGTGAGCTAAGCACAGTCGCCGGATAACGGAAGTTGATCTTCCGTGAGGGCCGGGCAAGAGTAAAGCTCTCTGGAGGCGCCACCCTCATCTGCTCCAATGTCATGTTCGCACCGGAGGCAACCCGAAGTCTGATCAGCTTTCGCGACCTCCGGGCACATGGAATTTACGTCCTGAGTGCGATCAGGAACGGTGAGGAGATTCTAAACCTGATGCAAGGAGACAAGTGCCTAGCTACTGCACAATGCGGAGCTAACGGCCTCTATGAGATTCCGATCTCTTGTCTCAATACTGATCAACACGACCATTCAACATGCTCAGTTGTCATACCTGACAAGGTTGCACTTTGGCACTCGAAGATGGGCCACCTAGGAGTGACCATGCTTAGACAGATGATATCTGTTTTAACAAGTCATGAAGTCTGTCTAAGTGATGCCCACAAGCTTGGAGTGTGCGAGGCGTGTGCTCAAGGATAGCTTATCCTTAAGCCCTCGGAGTGGAAACTTCCGCAAGAGCTCCCTCCACCACTTCATAGACTTCACGGGGACGTCTGTGGCCCCATCAATCCTCCATCCGGACCTTTCAGGTACTTCCTCGTTCTTGTTGATGCTAGTGGGGTCCATTTTGAAGTCTCTTTACTAAGCACCCGAAACATTGTCTTTTCTAAGATCCTAGCATCCTTGATAAGGTTCAAAACCCATTTCCCAGAGTATCCAGTAAAATTCTTGCGCATGGATAATGCACAAGAATTTAAGTCTCATGTTTTTGAAGATTACTGTAAAGCCATTGGGATTACTCAAACTTACAATGTACCATATGAACATTCTCAAAATGGGCTGGCTGAGGCTTTTATAAAGAATATCCAATTCATAAGCCGGTCTCTTTTGATCCATGCTCATCTACCTTCATCGTTTTGGTCACATGCTGTATTGCATGCTACTGCCTTGCTTAGGTATAGACCTACTCTACTTCTTCAACATTCTCCGCTTGAGAGTTTAACTGGTCAACCTCCTAGCGTTGCCCACTTCAAAGTCTTCGTATGTCGTGTTTGGGTCCCTGTTCTAGAGCCTCAACGTAAGACTACATGGTCCCATCGCCAAGAGGGCATCTATGTAGGATTTGACTCTCCAAGTATAATCCGTTATGTATCCCCTCAGACACGCGTCCTACATAAGGTTCGGTTCCAAAATTGTCAATTTGAAGAAAAAGTCTTTCTTTCTCTTATCTCTCCGGGTTCTTTTCAACCTCTAGTTTTCTCTGCTCCTCAAACCTTCACAATGAATCCAGGTCCTATTACTAACCTAACAAACTCAGAAGTTAGGAAACTACTAGATCTTCAGGCCTTAGCGGAAAAGCTTCCAGATGGTTTCAATGATTCTTCTCAAATCACTGAAAACCCTCTTCCAGGCACTGGTCTATCTTCCATCAAACTCTTACCTAACCAAGATACTGCTCAGTTTTTACCGCCCAAAGCCAAGAAACCTAGGTTGACAAGTCAGCCCCTAGTCTCTTCTTCTTTTGTATCTAGCTTAGAAGAAGCTACAGACTTCCTTACACTAGAAGAAGCAAAGGCCAGACCTGACTGGCCCTGCTGGCTTGAAGCCCTTCAACATGAGTATGCTTCTTTGCGAAAACATCAGGTCTTTGGACCGCTTGTGACCAAATTGGACACCAAGCCAGTTGGCCACAAATTGATTTTCACAAAGAAAAGAAATGCTCAAGGGCAAATTCTCCGCTACAAAGTCCGATTAGTAGCCCAAGGTTTTGCTCAACGCCCAGGTATCGATCACACCTCTACTTACTCTCCTGTCATGGATTCTTCTACGTTTCGATATCTGTTAGGAATGGCTGTCCAATACACTTTGGAAACCCAACTACTAGATGTAGTAACAACCTATCTATATGGTCTTTTGGACGCCAAACTTTATATCAAGCCACCTCCTGATTTTTTCTCTCAATCTATCCCGACTGACACATCTAAGTCCTACTCCGGTCTCAGACTTCAATGTGCCTTGTACGGCTTGAAACAAGCTGGTCGAATGTGGTACTCTCATCTACATTCTTTCTTGATACAACATAAATTCCAGCATGACCAGAGTTTGTCTTGTATCTTCATCCTTAGAGAGTCATCTGACTTTGCCATATTGGCCATTTATGTTGATGACATAAACTTAGTGGGTAACCCGGCAGCATGCAAGAAAGTTGTAAGCCTACTAACATCCCGCTTCGAAATGAAGATGTTAGGGAAAACCTCCTATTGCCTTGGCTTGCAAATTGTCCATCTTCCTGATGGCAGTATTTTTCTCCATCAAACGAGTTATACTTAGAAGATGTTGAAGAAATTCAACTTGGACAACGCCAGCCCTTTGTCAGCTCCGATGATTGGCAGTAGTAGCACCAAGGATGATCCCTATGATCCATGCCAAGACAAGGAGGAGGAGTTCACAGATAGGACACACTATCTTTCAGCTATCGGCGCCCTATTGTATCTAGCAACATTTACAAGACCTGACATCTCTTTCACTATGAGTGTATTGGCAAGGCATAGTCAAAATCCCTCCATCAAGCGTTGGCGCGCTGTCAAGCATATCTTCAGATATTTGCGTGGCACTGAAGACTTGGGACTTCACTATACTAAGAGTGAATCATCCGACATCATTGGCTACGCAGATGCTGGTTACAAATCTGATGTCACCACAGACAAGTCCTAAATTGGCTATATTTTTTTATATAGTAACGCACCTATCTCTTGGAAAAGTGTGAAACAGAAGGTGACAGCCACCTCCACCAACCACTTGGAGCTGATTGCTTTTCATGAAGCAACCCGAGAAGTTGTCTGGCTTCGCAATCTCCACAGATTGGTGATAACCAACTCGGGCCTGAAGACTCCTATCAACCCAACTATCCTATATGAGGATAATGCAGCCTGTGTAGTACAAGTCGGTGCTAGATTTATCAAGAGCGATCGTGTGAAGCACATTGATCCGCAGATCTTCAGCTACACTCAAGATTTGGTGACGAGTGGACAAATCCAAGTGCAGAAGATCGAATCCACTCACAATGTTGCTGATCCTCTTACGAAGGCCCTTCCAGCCCACACTCATCGTCGACTTATACAAGCCGCTGGGATGCCGCTCCTACATGATTTAAACTAGATACACTCTTTTCTACACTTTGAGCTTTTTCTATGAGATAGGTTTTTACTCAAAGGTGGTTTTTAACGAGGTATCTAGTGTTTGAGGAGGAGTATATAGACACACACACTAGTATAGTTAACTTCAGTATTCGAGGAGGAGTGTTGTAAATAGAATGTTCTACTCCTACTATAAGTTACTGTACTATTAGTTAGTTAGTGCATGTAATAAGCACCAACCACTCACCGTGAGTTGGTCCATGATCTCCATCCTTTAAAAAGGAGTTACAATAGCATGTTAAACTATAGTTACCTTCTATATAAAGCTACAGGAGAGCTAGCCTCTCCTCACTTCTTTCCTGTCAATGTCTCTTGCACACAACAAAATTGAATGCAAAGGGTCTAGTTTTGGACTATTTTTCCTTTATAAATGTTCAGTATTTTTTACCATTGCATGGCTTTTATTCAAGCCAAGAAATTTTTTTGATGAATTTTTGTTGGGTAAAGGACTTATTATGATGAAGGTGAACATCTTTCTAGTTGGTGATTTTTTCATTGCAATAGGTATATTGGTAGCATTTCCACCTCAAAGTGAAAATGATGAAATTTTGCAGTTTGTTTTTGATATTAATATGTTATGATCTCCTGATTTATGAGGCCTCATTACTCAAATTTTGGTCCACATAATCTTCGGTAAGTCTATTACAAGTTTGTACGGTTGAGATCTTCATAGCTTCTTTTGATTTTCATCTATGACCATTTTTCTATGGAAATGTGCTTTTCTGCTAAAAATAGGCTCGGGCGTGTAGGGGTTAAAGGTAAGGAGCCTTAAAATAATCAAGAACCCTCTAAACCATACTTTCTTGTGTAATTTTTTGAATATTGACAAGTTTCAAAAACTGTAACCACAACATTTAGTAGCTAATTTGTACATGAACATGTATCAAACTTTAAATTGAAATTCCTCACCAATTGTGAGATCGTAACTTTCAAAGTTGCAAAAAAAAAAAAAAAGTTTTTCCATGTTGTGAAATGGCGTAGCAATGTCTTTGGGGCCAAAAAAACCATACTTGAAAAGAAATTTGACATGAGACTCTTCAAATTTTTGTTTCTAGCTATGTAAGGAATATGTTGTGCAATTTTTACTCTGATACGACATACAAAACTCGAAAAAATGCTTGAGTTTTCACATAGAGGTATGCTGTAATTGTAATACAAAGGCCCATTTTCAACAATTAAAAGGAAGGTAAAAATTATTGGATTGAATATCCAAACGGTCAGATCATGCCTCACTGCCTTTTCTACATGTGAATAAAACAAAACTTGCAGAAAAAGTGAAATCTCAAAATTTGGTGATTTTTTGAAGTTCGGCAATTTAATTTTGGGTAGATTTCGAGAATAAGTGAGCATATACCGTGATTTGGGCAATTTTGGGCAGATTTTGAATAGTGTTTTGAAACTTTGACCTTGAGTATCTCTTCAAAAATGAGAAATTTTGAAGCATGAGATGACTTTTCGGAAAGGTATGGAAAATTTCTACAACTTGCAAAAGGTTTCAACTTCATTGGCTTTAAAAAATAATAATATTGATGTTGACCACCAAAGTCGACCCGATTTGGGCCTCAGTCACCCCTTAGGGGTTAAGTTTCATGATATTACCTTCTAAAAGTACAAAATGTCAATAATCTCTACCATACTATCTTCTCAGAGTGTTCCGGCCTGGGCTAGGCAACCTTTCACCACACAAGGACCAATTAAGACTCTTGTAGTACATACTTTTAGTACTTATAGAGTTATTTTTAGATTTGTTTACTTTTACATTAGACATTTCAGCATAAATATGAAAACTATAGAAAAGTTACTAAAGAGTAATATAAACAATAAAAGTAGCATAAAAAGTCGTAGTAATGAATAATAATGTAAAAAAGATTGGACGGATGAAAAGTAGAATGGGTGGAAAATTGGGATGGATGAAAGGGGTTCAAGGAGAGGTTACGCTTCCTTGGAGGAGGAGCGCCTTTCTCCTTCCTCCCGTATAACCTCTCCTCTTTGTCGCGATTTTCCAAGCAATTCATGAATTAGCTCGTCGTGTTTTCTTCGCCTCCATTTTTGTCTTCAATTATGATCTCTAGTACTTGGTGAATTTCTGATTGTACCTTGTGCCATGGAAAATGGTGTATCCGCAGACTGGTACCGTTTGTCTTTGTGTGCGAAAGCTTGTGTTAGTATGAGTGAATGTATCTCTGTTAATCGTAATTGTGTGAGATAGAATTTTTCTTGTGGGACAGAGAGATTTGTTGTTGTAAAAATCTTACAAATTGTGGTCGCGAGAGGAGGCGGACGAGGCCGTGGAGTAAAAAGCTGCGAAGCAGTGCAGTGACGACTAGCTGATTGGGAGCGGGCTATAGTCAAGAAATTGTGGAATCAAGTAGTGTTGATTTGTGAGAAGCCACTGACGTTAAGCATGACGAGTACAAGCGAGGGGATAGAGAAGTAGTAGCGTGTAAAGAATGCAGAAGGAGCAATCGAGAAAATGGGGGTCAGAAATAATTATCTGAGTGAATTTCGAGTCAAAATTGTGGTGATACTTCTGGAGAGTTGCGATAAGAATAGTGCATCGAGGCTGGCAGCATTAACCTTGTTATTGGGAATCCTCGTTGAAGGGAATATATCGATCAGGGCGGCTGCTTGGTTTAGTATCAGCAAAAGTGTTTGGAGTGCACCGTTGTTACCGAATTGACGGCGTGCTACTATGGACGAGCAAGGTTGGTTGTGAAGAATAAAGGCATCTGTATAAGGTTCGCTTAAAACATTGGATGAATTGGTTGGAAGAATTTTTCGCGGATTGTAAAATGACCAAAGGTTCCAGCTCGGATTAGTGACGACGCAGTTTTTGTTGACGAAGGGCTACCGTTTGAAGAAGCTGATCAGAGTTCTTAAATGGTCTAGTATCCTAGCTGATCGACGCTACCAATTCCAGCAACAAAAAGATGGGAGTGGAAGCATCTGGAAAAGTGCAATAGCGTTAATTCAATCAACATATGGAAGCAGAAAGCAGGAACGAATGACGAGAAGGAGGTTGAAATTTGGGAAGATTTGATACGCCGGTTCGTCATAGTCACCGCTGAAGGAGATTATGGTTTTTGTTTCCCTTTGTGAAGGGAGAATGTGCTGGACAATTTTCAATCGAGTATCGAAATCAATTGCTGGAGGAGACATGAGGATGGACATTGGAGCGGGACAGAGAATTGAAGTAGGAGCTAGAGCGATGAGAATATTGCAGAAGTTGTAGCAGCACCTATGATTCAATCGAAGCAGATCAAATCGGTTGCACTAATTGGACTTTCTTTGTACAATCGATCATATGAGTGGTACGATGATTGCATTTGCACTATCTCCCCAAATCTCGTTAACGCCGTGGAGTGCGGGCCGCAAAGTGCGCCTACAAATGCGGAGGGGTATGGGAGGGGTCCAGTTGGAGCGTCTTGGGAGGTCTTGGGGGGTCTTGGGGGGCGGAGTCTTGGGGGGGTGAGTCTTGGGGGGGTGAGTCTTGGGGGGTCTTGGGACAGGGGGTCTTGAGGGTCTTGGGGAGGGATTTATCCCATACCATTTGCAGCTACTTTTTCCCCCTGAAAATGTACAAAAGGGCTGGGGTTCTCTTCTAAAGAAAAAAAAAAATTACAAAATAAAGGGCATTCATGGGCCCATGTGGCACCCCCTTAAGGGGGGTCCATGTGGCAAGAAAGGTCATCAGGTTGATTAATAAATGGCGCTGCATGATGAATCTCACTATGCAACAATATCTCAATGATTGCATTTGCACTATACATGGCATTTTTCATATGACTTTGTGATTTCAGCATTGGATTGAGTAAAACTTGGCAAAAATTGAATTTCGGTACCCTTTATGTGACCTGCCGAAAATCGCACGGTCGTAGAGGTTGCTCCTGACGGCCATAGGGTCCTTTTCTAGCACGGCTATAGGTTACAGTCGACAGTTTCAGGTATAGGACTATTTCTAAGTTTTATCTTACCATTTTGTAATTGAGGATCTTTTGCACTTTCAAACGACCTTTTGACACATTGGAAAAAAGTACTAGAAAAAGTAAAGTAGTGGATCTTATGACTATGCACAAGCGCACTTATGAGAACCTTTGTGTTTTGATGGAGCTTCTAAGGTCACTTTCTTGAAGGACAAGGAGGACCCTTTGAAGGTGAGTAAAAGTCAAAATGAGGGGGCAGCCGTTAGGACTGTGAGAAAAGAGCAGGCGACGACCAACCGCGCGAACAAAGGACATTGAGTTCGTCGTCGTGGTGCCGCGGAATTTGAAAAGCAAAAGATAAAACAAAAAAGTAGGGGAGAGTTAAAGAAACGGAAGTAAAAGGCGAGGTCGGGAGTTAAAATCGGGCTGACATCGTCGTCGCTGGCAACCTGGTTGGCTGCTTGGCTCCCTGCTGGTGGCCCCCCCACCTCCTCTCGTCCTCTCGTCTCCCCTTCGCCCTCCTTGTTTACCCTCCTTGCTGCCCTGCAGCTTTGCGAGCTCCCACCTCGACCCTTCTCTCGCCCTTCTCTGTTGCCCCCTTTCCTTCTCTCTCTCTCTCTCTCTCTGTGTGGTGCGCTCCCTCCTCTCCCTCCCTCCTCGCCTTGCTCCCTCCGCTCCCCGCCATGCAGGCCACGCAGCTTTTGTTGGAGGAGCCCATCCGGCTGGCCTCCATTCTCGAGCCTTCCTCGCCCACGGCGTTCTCCGCTCTCACCAAGATCATCGGCACTTTGGGCCCGCAGTCTCGAGATGTGGAGACAATTGAGGCGCTCCTCAAGGCTGGTATGTCCGTAGCCCGCTTCGACTTCTCCTGGGGCGACGATGCCTACCATCAGGAGACGCTTGAGAATCTTAAGATCGCCGTGAAGAACACCCGCCGCCTGTGCGCCGTTATGCTCGACACCGTCGGTCCCGAACTCTACGTTACCAACAGCAATGAGCATCCCATCGAGCTTCTGGAAGGCGCCACTTTGATCTTGACGGCCGATCAGAAGACTCAAGCCTCCGCCAACGTTCTTCCGATCAATTACGATGGCTTGGCGTCCGTGGTGAAGAAGGGCGACACCATCTTCCTTGGACAGTATTTGTTCACGGGCAGTGAGACCACGTCTGTGTGGTTGGAAGTTCTGGAAACCAAGCTTAAGGACGTGGTTTGCACCATAAAGAATACTGCAACCCTAACCGGTAGCTTGTTTACCGCGCATGTTTCGCAGGTACGCATTGAGCTCCCGACCCTTAGCGAGGTCGATTTGAAAACCATGGCCACCTGGGGTGTCCGCAACCAAATTGATTTCATTTCTCTGTCGTATACACGCCATGCGGACGACGTGCGCGCGTGCCGCGAACATCTGAGCAAGCTCGGCGACCTGCGCCAGACGCAAATCTTCGCCAAGATCGAGAATTACGAAGGGCTGGCGCACTTTGATGACATTTTGCAGGAGGCCGATGGGATCATCCTATCGCGGGGGAACCTCGGTATTGATCTGCCCCCCGAGAAGGTCTTTTTGTTTCAGAAAGTGGCGCTCCAGAAGTGTAACGTGGCAGGCAAGGCGTCCATCGTGACGCGCGTCGTGGATTCCATGGTGGACAGCCCGCGTCCGACTCGTGCTGAAGCTACGGATGTGGCGAATGCTGTGTTGGATGGGACGGATGGCATCATGCTGGGAGCGGAAACGCTGCGGGGATTGTACCCCGTGGAAACGATCACCACCATCCGGAAGATCGCCGCGGAGGCCGAGAAGGTGTTCAATCAGTCTGTATATTTCAAGAGGACGATCAAGGGCGTGAAGGAGCCCATGCAGCATCTGGAATCCATAGCGTCCTCAGCAGTGCGAGCGGCGACGAAAGTGCGGGCTTCCGTGATCGTGGTGTTCACGTCATCGGGCCGCTGCGCGCGCCTGATTGCGAAGTACCGCCCCACGATGCCGGTGCTGTGTGTTGTGATTCCCAGGCTGACGACCAATCACTTGAGGTGGAGCTTCACGGGCGCCTTCCAGGCGAGGCAATGCCTGGTTGTACGCGGGCTGTTCCCCATGCTGGCGGACCCTCGCCACTCGTCCGACTCGGCCAGCACCACCAATGAATCCATCTTGAAGGTGAGAATTGCGTGCCTACTACTTTGTGTGATGTGTCCGGTAAGTTGGTCGGACATTGCATGCTGACTCTAATAATCGCTAAATTTGGTTGCCTTAATTGGCCTTCCGCCTGATTTCTGGTACCAGATCATTTCGCTTGTTGCGTGTTCTTGAGGAGGACCCCAATGCTCCAAACAACAGAACTTAGTATTTAGGCCGGATCTGGTGTTTGAACACATATCGATGGCGTGACGTCCTCCTAGTTTTCTCACATCTCTTTGCCTAAGGTTTGGGTCGCGAGTTTGCTAACAAACCTTCGGTGGGCTTCATGTCAGGTTGCACTTGATCACGGCAAGGCAGCAGGCATCGTGAAGGCACATGATCGAATTGTGGTGTGCCAAAAAGTTGGAGATTCATCGGTGGTCAAGATTATTGAGTTAGACTGATTCGACTCTATGAAATCCCGATTTTAAAGATTCTAATTATAATTTTTTGTTAACGGAATTTAGTTATCTTTGATGTGAGTTTATTATACCTGCACTTTTGACAATGTACAATCTCACTGCACTGAGAGGCTACAATTCCCGCGTTCCTGGCTTTAGCTGGTATTGCGTTTAGCGCTGGGAAACACTCGGAATTTCGTGACTTCAAGTAGGTTTGACCCATTTTTTGAATTGGGTGAGAGCCTGTATGTCGAACCTATTTATTCTGGGAGTCGTTCTTTGACAATTTTTCATGCACAATGTTCATGAAGTCTTTTTTGTAAAGACCATTCTGTGCTGCTGCGCTGTGGGTACCACAGAGGCAGTGGGAAGCCCGATTACATTGCATGTCAGGTTTCTGTTTCAAGATTGGCAGATCGGTAATACCGAGAGCAATTGTGAGGGCGCGTGAGGTGCCCCCCCATTCAGCATTCCTCATGCGCGAAGCATGGGCCTAGTAGTTGGTCGAGAAATGAGTTGCTGCCAAACCCGTGGACGCATACAGCGTCTCGATCCGCAAAAGTCATCGTGCTACTGAATTCTGTGTACAGCACCTCCTAGAAGGCCTAGAAACCCTAGAATGCCTAGCAACCCTAGTTTGCAATCTCTCCAGAAACTCCTGAATAGTCTACTTTTGAATTGATATTCTGGCAACTTAAACAACATGAATTGATTATTGATATTCTGGCAACTTAATTAACATGAATTGATGATTGATATTCTGGCAAGAGTATTAAGATGATTTGATGAGGTCCTCCGTTATTGAGAAGTGAGTTCAGTTATCATTCTTTGACTCAATATGATATGGAGGAATTATCTCTCGCTAGCGGGTGGCTCACTTGATAACTATCATGCAAAAGGTTAGGGTAGAAATGCCTGTTTTTGTGCATCTTGCCTATTTTTGATGAAATTTAGGTGCTGATGATTTGATAGCATAGTAGCAATCTAAGTAAAAGGTGAACCCAGGTGGAATTATAATCTCCTCATCCCATGTGTATATATTGTAAATCTTCAAAGTTTTGTATGCTCTGGATACCTATTTATGCATCATGGTTAGAAGGTTAAAGAATATGTTGTAAGTTGTTCTAAGAATCTTTGAAAGACATACAAATTATTCATACTTCTAGAGTAAAGTACAAAGAATATGTTGTAAGTTGTTGCAATAATCATTTAAAGGCATACAAATTGTTCGTACTTCTAAAGTGTTTAGAATAATTTAATGATGGGTATTTCCAGTATGACAAATAATCTATTAGTACGTAAAATATAGCCAAAAGTACATATCTAACTAGAAATACATAGCTCAAATTACAGGAATATTCATGTACTTTGGTAACAATGATGTGCAAAGTTCCTTCCACAATGTGTGCACAAGAACAACCCACCTTTAATGGCTTGTGCCAATCAATGAGTGCCTTGTGTGTTGAATATGTCCTAGAAATGAATCTTTTGTGTACAATAATAGGTGAGACATTGTTCGTGAATAAATACATTCCTCAGAATGGGTTTTTGGGGGCGGGGGGCTTGGACGCTCGGTATGGGTGTTCCTACCCTACTTTTAACCCTTAAGCGCCCACGGTGTCGTTTTTCGACATTTTGGATGTGAGGCTCCGTCTTTGGTGCACAACCCCGCTTTCATCCCATCGATTTTTCATCCGCCGTTTTTTTTGCTCAACTCCTCGGTGGGTTTACTCTACTCCCTCCTTGGATAAATAGTAAAAACCTTGATCCTCAATTTGTGAGAGTGGGCGAAAGAGATTTTTCATGAAAGTTTTGGTGGTGTGATCTTCACCCCTTTTTTGCATGGATCTTGAAATCCATACCTCCAAATGGCATGCAACTTGGTGGTCATACTAATTGCCATGCTCCAAAGAAGATCCTACGGTTGGATTTTCCATTTTCATCTTTTATTTGTTTTTACGCAGTTTTGAAAAAATCAGCATTATTACCAATTGTTAGGAGCTTTACCCCCCCTTGGGCGTTTAGGGGTTTAGTATGAAATTATAGTTAGAATGGATTACAAGATTTGAACGTTTTTGAAGTTAAGAGTATCCATAAATGCAAGTTCTTGCTTAGAGAGTATATTAATTGTAATAAAGCTTAGAGAATTTGTGAGGAAAAAATTGTCAAAATTTTGATATTTGTTCAGTTCTTAAACCCTTTAATGTCCTAGTGGTTTTAAGATCTGTGAGGTAATCAATGAAAATCAAATATTGGTAGTTTGAGCAAGATTTAGCATATCTTACCGTACACACTCAAGAGCAAGCAATGAACAAATCATGGAGTAAAATTGGAGTAAAATTGGTGTTCCGTGTGCAATTGTGGTAGATGGAGATTTTATTGCATGTATTTGGAGTGGTGGGAACCATGTTGACAAAGATATAGTTGTATAGAAGGCAATCAAGTGAGATTTTTGAAGACATTGGAGTAACTGAAAGCTAATCAATACACCAAAGGTATGTGAAGTGTCTTAACAATAGTAATAACGTGCTCTCAGGGTATGTAAGGTGCATTAACAACAGTAATAACGCGCTCTCAGGTTCTCACGAAACAAAGGAGATACAAAGTCACATATCTTGTATTTGAATAAAAAATCATAATTTGATAAGTGGCAAGACAAAAGAGAGTAATACGCTTTGTTGTACACATCTATACATTTATCATTTAAGGCAGGTAGTTTGTTTTGTGTGTAAGTGAGTAGATAACATTATGATCTTGGGCACCTCTAGTCGGATCCGGGTGCATGAGGTGTTGTTGGAAGGGGTTTCTTTTGTTGAGGTGCAGATTACGGATTGCAATATAGGTCGACAAATCTTGAGATATTGAATTTGCAAGTATTTATTCCTCTATAAATATTGCAAAAATCTGTAGACTAGTTGAGGCAGACACTTTGTTTTGCGAGTGAGTGACATTATATCTTGGAAATCGCCAGTCGAATTAGGGTGCATGAGGTGTCTTGGAAGTGTTTATTTTTGTAGAAATGCGTACAACAATTGGATTGTGAATTGGGCTGACGGATCCCAAGATACTAAATATTTGAGTTTCATGGCCCCTAAATCACCAAAAAATTTAAAAATGACCTAATTTTAGATCTAGCATATTAACAAGAGGGACATTATTGAAGTATTTCAGTAGGTGTAGCAAGGCCACGAGGGCATACTAGTCTCTTATATATTAAGGCAGATAGTTTGTTTATGACATGATCATCTTAGGGACAACTGGTTGTATCGGGTTGGATGAGGTGTTGTCGAAAGCGGGTTTTCTTATAGGGGTGCATGCAACAATAAAAATGTGCATGGAGCCAACAGGTCTTGAGATATTGAATTTCAAAGTATATATGGCCTCGGAAAAAAGTTAGATTATATGTATGAGGGTGGCAACACCGCGGGGGCGTACTAGTCTCCATATATATTTACCCTTAAACGCCCAAGGGGGGTATAGACCCTAGAAACACAAAAATTTGCAATCTGTCATAGATGAAATGAAGGCGAGCTATCTAGATTCCATAAAATCTTGTGGCATACTTGTTGTAGGTTAAGTGGCTCAAATTTGGATTCATGAGGCCTCATAGATTGCGAGATCATAACATATCGGTAATCAAAGTAGATGCAAAATTTGAACTTTTTCACTTTGAAGTGAATATGCTATTAACAAACATATTGCAATGCCGCATGGGCGTACTAGTCTATTATGTACGGCATACAATTTGTAATGTTTGTCAAGATATAACCCCGGTAGGCCAATTAGATCATTTGTTTGTATGAAATGTCCTTCTTCATGCATGAAAAGGTTAATGTCGCACAACAAATGCCATAATGCCTTTAGGGCTCTTGCAAAGACGCCTTAGACATAAACATAAAGAGTGTCAAGGCCCTTGAAAGCATGATGAATGACATGCAAATCAAGAATGGTGCATGAAATTCAGCGGTTTGTGAGGGGTGCATTGAAAGCAAGCTTTCTAGACCTCCATTTCCAAGTGAGAGAGGTCCACCTGCAAGCAAGTCATTGGGGTAAATGCGTTCCAATGTTTGTGGTCCATTTAAGACCATTTCAATGGGCGGTTGCTCGTATTTTGTGAATTTCGTAAATGATTTTTCTCGGAAGGTGTAGGTGTATGTGTTGAAGTCCAACCGAGAGGTGTTTGTCAAGTTTGTGGAGTTCAAGGCACTTGTAGAGAAGTAATCCAAGCTCAACATCAAGGCGCTTTGATTCTACAATCGAGGGGAGTTCATTTCCAAGGCCTTTGAGCGCTCCTTATAAGCACATGGCATAGAATGGCAACTATCAACACAACACACTCCACAATAAAATAAAGTGGCGGAGAGATCAAATCACACCATTGTGGATATGGCAAGAAGCATGCTACACCACCAAAACCTCAGCAAGAACCCTTGGGCAGAGGCGGTCGTTACAGCCGTGTACACATGCAATAGGTGCCCAACTAGTGCACTTGTTGCTAAGACACCCAAAGAGGCATGAAGTGGTAAGAGGCCTTTTGTGACACACATGCGTGTGTTCACGTGTATTGCTTATGCAAAGGTGTCGGATGAGAAGAGGGCTTGGTTATTGTGAAGGAACGAAGGTATATAGGTTGATGTGTTTGGAAACCAAGAAGATTCTCAAATTTCGTGATGTGGTATTTGTAGAAAACGTCACTTGTGGAGATGCAAATGGGGAGATGCATCCAAGTGAAAGTTTGGAATACCTACGGAGATTGTGGTGGATCCACCTCCAATTTCAGCTCTTGTTTTACAAGAGGCACAAGTTGGAGAGGAGCCTGATGGAGTACAAGAGCAAGAAGAGACACAAGAGGAGGAGATGGTTGTTGAAGCACATGAGGAGATTCGAGAGTGGCAGCTTGCAATGGGCACAAAGTACTCCACAAGAGAGAGGCGGTCACTTAGAGATTGGAGGTTGAATCACATTCTTCCACCACCTAGTAAGGTAAAACATGCAAATGTGGCTTGTTTTGATGATCCTTTGACTTTGGGTGATGCCTTGCAAAGTCTGGATGCAAGCATGTGGGAGTTGGCTAGGCAAGAAGAGTATGCATCTCTAATGGCCAATGGCACATGGGAGTTGGCCCCATTGCCAATGGATCGCAAGAGTGTTGGTTGTAAGTGGGTGTTTAGGACCAAGAGGGATGCACAAGGCAACGTGGTGCGCTACAAGGCACGTTTGGTAGCAAGGGGCTTCTCTCAAGTGGAGGGTGTTGATTTTCATTATACCTTTGCGCACGTGGCCAAGTTTATCACCACACGTTGCATGTTGGCGATTAGGGGAACCATGGACTTGGAGATTCACCAAGTGGATGTCAAGACGACGTTCTTGAATGGTGAGTTGGAGGAGAACATCTACATAGACTAGCCCCTTTGCTTTGTGGAGGAGGGCACCCAACACCTTGTTTGTAGGCTCAAGAAGTCGTTGTAGGGGCTTAAGCAATCACCAAGGGTGTAGTACCAAAGGATTGATATGTTTTTTATCAAAGAAGGCTTCTCTAGAAGCCATGTGGATTACTTCTTCTTTGAAAGCATTTCAAGAGTCTTCTTGTTGATTGTAATCATCTATGTGGATGAGTTGTTTATCTTCCCTCGTGATGATGCGGTTATAGAGTGGTTGAAGACTAAGCTTGACAAGGAGTTTAAAATGAGTGATCTTGGGACTTTGGAGCTTTGCCTTGGTGTTGTTTTTAAGATGAATTGGAGCGCACGCACTATCACCATGAGCCAAGGCAAGTACATTGAGGAGGTGCTCGATCAATTTAAGATGGAGGAGAGCAAGCCTATTGGTATTACGCTTGATGTGAAGGGGTCGTTGTTAAAGCTTTCGGATAAGGAGTGCAAAGAGGTTTAAGAGGAAGTGATGGCCATTCTATGTAAGGTTGTGTTGGGCTTCTTAATATATGCAATGTTGGCGACATGGAGTAAGGACATTGTGCCGAAGAGATATTGTGATGCGGATTGGGTGAGTGATGTGAATGAGACCTGGTCCACGAGGAGGTATGTGTTATTTGTAGACAATAGTGCAATCTTGTAGAAATGCATAAGACAATCCACGATAGTAGTGTCTACTATGGAGGTAGAGTAGATGGCAGCTAGGCATTGCTTGACACAAGCATTGTAGCTAAGGCAACTATTGGAGAGTGTTAGGTTTGTGCAAAAGGGAGTGAAAAGAATCATGTGTTACAACCAAGGATGCATTGTTCTTGCCAAGAATCGCTATGATTACTCTTGTACAAAGCACATTGATGCACAACACTACTTCATTTGTGAGAAGTTGGAGGAGGTAGAGAGTGGAGAGAGGACTTGGCCTTTCAGTGATCCCATATTGATTGTATTACTATGTGCCAACGTATGGATTTATAAAAAAGGACTTGGAATGAGTGTGTATCTCTTTCAAGCATTTATTGCCTTCTTACTTTGTAAGTTTTGAATGTGTTTGTAATCTCTCACCCTTTACGAGCTTCAATATGTTTATAAACACTTTCTGATTACTTCACCTTCATCGACTCAATGTATACCAGCTAGTGTATGGATAATACCTTCTCTTTGCTGCAGCTCATCAGCAAGTCAGTTGGTTTTTTTTCTTTTCTTTTCTTTCTATTTAAAAAAAAAAGACTCAACTCGAACCATATACAACCACAATTCAACCGTGAGATTGAAAGAGCCATTTTAACTCAATGTTATGAATGCAAAGAAACACAAAAATGCTCCACAGCACTTCCTGATTGGCAAAATCAGACAAATTAATGAAAAATTTCATAAATTCTACTCGTGCCATGTACCCCTCTGTCAATAGCTTTTAATTGCTACCATACTCATCTTTACAGCATCAACTTTCATAATTCCTACTCCGCAATAGTAACTGTTTACGGAAGATCAATTATCGTATTTGATGCCTTCTCTCGCAGCCTAGTTCGCCTTGTTGCAAGAGAGAAAGAACTCCCTGCAAAACGAAGAAATCAACCTGAGGAGACACAAAAGAACAGCGAGGGCAATGACGTTTGCATTGGGTTGAGTGTGTTTCTGGTCGAGCCGTTAACAGGGGCACTTCGCGTGTCGGTTAAGGATGGTCTAACCATGTCAAAGGCATCAATCCCAGAAACAATTTGGTGTACATGTCAATAATGTGAGCTTCTAAAGAATAATTTGATATTGCTTTCAACAACATCGGACAACATAAGTTTGACATAAAAGGTTTATGGTTGCCGGAAATTTTTGTGATATTTTTTTCCACGTGTTAATGTTCAGATTCTGTGGAGAAAGCATCGAAAACTACTAACAGTGTGATATTCTGGAAGTGGCGCACCACATGGTAAATGAAAAATATACAGAAATGAATCTATCGAAATACAACACCGCTGTCTTCAGGAATCGTGAACTCAAAATTCTCAACACCACCTCGAGTAGTCAGGGAACTTCCTCTTGATCATTTAGTCACCACTTCAGCAGCGGGCCTACCAGTAAACACGACAGGCCATCGTATTGAGCGTCGTGTTTCCTTCATATGTGCAGCATGCTAAAGAGCTGGGGTGCTCTCAGAAGGTCCCCCTCAGTTCTGCATTTTCTGTGTTGGAGCTTCTACCATCAAGGCGTTTCAGATTGAACCTTCAATAGTGGTAACTTCTTGCTTTCCTAGGAGGCGGCACCAGAGTTTTCATGTAGCAACACGTACTCACGGCTGAAGATCCATGCCCACAACATCACTTTGCTAATCAGTGTTCCAAATTTTTCGCTAGAATTACAAATCACCGCTACCACTTCCACTACACTGACCACGTCACATCAACCCACCAAAGAAATCATTACTGATGAGCAAGTTGAACCCACATAACACATGCTGGGTAATGCGTAACTGCAATAATCAAGTTGGTTCATGTACGAGCGGTCACCGACCTGCTGTTTCCAAATTTTAAGGTATCCTTTTCTCTGAGTTCATAGTAACGCTGAGCTTCAATGCGAGTACTCTGTAAGAAACCACACCATAACGAACTGTGTTACAATCCTTCATGGACCATGCTTGAACGCAAATTAGCATCAAAGCAGAAGATAACATCCAATAAGAATATGTATAACGACCACCGATCAGAGAAAGAAAAGTCACCCATTAGTCGTACTCACATTCAAGAAGGTTCCATTTGTGCTTCCGAGATCCATAATGTAAGGCCTATCAGCACACGAACGAGATTCATGATCAAAATTTGGAAGGAATGCTGGTTTGGTCAGACAAATAATTCAGGTCAACCCTGATAGGGCTCTGTGACCTGTCGCTTTGGGGTCCTTACAACACTTAACTCGAACTATACGACTTGTATAGGAACTTGCTAGATAACCACATTGAACGACCCCCAATATCCTAAACACACCTCAGCAATGACCATAGGAAAATTTTGAAGATTAGAACCACGTCTCTAGCAGAGAACAGCCTGTCGTTTAATAGCAATACAAAGTAACTTAGCTCCATACTGCAATTATTACGAATAGACCGGAACAATGCCTCCCAAGACAACATGCAATTACCGCCAAAACCAATTGAACTAATCGGTACTCTAAGACTTCAGATAGAAAAAGACTGCAGAACATATAGTTTCAAGGTAAGCACTCAGGTATCATAGAATTTCGAGGATACCTTGAGGCCCATCAGGTTGTACAGAAGAAGTCAATTTACTATAAATGCTTGAATGAAGAACTTGTTACTCTACCTTGCATGACCAAGAGCATATCATTCCTTACCTCACTTTACTTTGCATCATACCGTCGGTGCCCTCTATCTCAGTCAACCTGTATTCAAGTCCAAGAAACCAAGTAATCAGGGGTCATCACACACGCCGAAAGTCACAAGCTCTAGGAGTTAAGCATCTGGTCCAAGAGACATGGACATGAGAGGGGCCAAAACCTTCACTAGTTACGAAGCATGACGGCATGAAGAAACTCTAGTGAACATTAATTTTGCTGATCAACTCTTGTCCAACACTGTAAATTGGCTGGCTAGAGAGGCCTTCAAAGCCAGCAAGGTACATTAGGAAAGTATGAAAGTTGGTACACTCTTTATCAAAAACATATGCAAGGAACTGGCTAATTAATACATTAACTCCAATATCTTTAATAGGAAGTTCAGGAACAGTTATAGAAGGGGCAGTCGCTGGGAATGCGACTTCCAAAGGTAGACGAATGGACTCAAAGTCGTATGTTTTAACCAAAACTTCATGCGACTCAGTAGTAAACAAGCATGTAAGTAGAAGTGTAAACAAATGGGATCGACAATCAAACATTAATACCATTCGGTAAGCTTAAAAAGCTAATGAAAGGACAACAATGAACCACGTAGAGGAGTATACCGGTACTGAATCACAGCATGTTGCTTGCTGCAAGAAGGATGATCAGTGGGTACATCTGCCACTCTGCGCTCTCGTCCAAACAGGTAGCAGGTTTGACGATGGATGTACAGAGGCTCTGCAAGCCATTCGACTTTTACATCAAGTATCTCCAAAACGAGGCCCAGTAATATAAGCTTGAAACAGATGCCAAGACATACAAACATGAAACTATATATACATTAGTGAACTAACATCAGACTGTTGCTACTGACAGGAACGCCTGTCAAAGGAACAGAAACATACCATTCAAAGGCTCTCCATCCTTAAAAACATATAATCGCCACCTCGTTGAGGGCTTACGAGCCTCTGGGGGCTCCACGAAGGCAAGCGTTACACCTACCAAACCCATGCGAATGCCACAATCAACGTTCAGTAATCGTACGGAAAGAAGAGCAGAACAACTAACAAGCAGTGAGATTGCTACGCAAGTCCAGATATCGACAAGCCTTAAATTCAGACGAATTCAGAATAAGTTCTCTAGATGGATCTTACCTCGAACTTTGTTCGTCTCTGCAGCCAGCTTTCCTGAATACTCAAAAGAAGGTTGGGCCTACACCAACCAGAGGACTAAATTAGAGGAGGTTCTAAATTACACAAATCGAGAAAGACACAATTATATCAGCCTTTGTCTCATGGTTTCAAACCCTCCCCGGAGAATCAGACTCCCACTTCTCAAAATATCTTCTTCTCTCAGAAATATGAAGATCCAGATATGAACTGTGCTTATGAATCCAGAAACTTGATGGGTAGCAAGACGAGATATTTGGGCTAAATACGACCTGATACAGCATATATACGGCAACCTCTGTAATGATTTACCTTCTCTTTTTCTTTCGCTTCCAAGGATGCCTTTGCAGCCTCCATTTTGCCCAAAGCGTCGTCATCGCTGCCCAGACAAAAGTTGTATTTCAGTCCACAAATGCGATCCAAATCTACAAGTTGAGATCATCGGTTGCAATAAGAGCACAAAGAGAATCATGTTTGACATAGGGACAGACCTTTGATTTTTTGCAACCTCCGTAGCGTTCTGCACAACAAGATGAGCACTATAAGAGAAAAATAAATGCAGCATAAAGTAGAAGGATAAAATTATTAATAGTGTTTCATATCCGAAGATATCTCTCTCATACCGAAACTGAAATGCATTTTATTTTGTCTTCTGAACATTGAATGCAGAATGTGTATGATATGATTGTTGTTAACAAAGAAGATAATATTTCAACACGATACTACGGGCATCGAACCAGCTTCAGGATGTTCCTCCTGACAGTTACAGACCGAACCTAATTACGTTGGGGTCGACATTAAAAAAGCTTTGGAACAGATCACACGAGGGAGACGAGAGCAGTAAGGGGTGGATTTCACCAGACACCTCATTCGCAGCAGCGTCTACTACTTGGCGTGGGCTCGTTGTCAAATCTCGACCGGGCCCACTTCCTCTGATTCCTCTCGACTCCGCTCGTGGTGACCTCGACCTCGAACGTTTCCCGGGCCTCGCTTCCGCGTCACCATGTCGGTCTCTTTTGTAGTACCGCGCATTACCATCCTCTTCGCGGCTGTCTTCTCGCACAAACTCGCCCCTGCTTTTGTCTCGGTTCACCCCGAGATACTTCTCTTTCTCTCTCTCGGAATTCTTGCTCTCTCTGCCCCTTTCACGACTTCGATCGCGACCGCGGTCGCGATCTCTGGACCTGTACCTATCCCTAGCTTTGTCGCGGTCTCGGTCGCGGTCAGCCCCATAGTCTCTGCCGCGCCCTCGCTCTCGCTCATACTCTTTGTCAAGCCGGCTCCGCGACATAGAACCCCAAACCCTAACACTGAGAAAACCACCGGGAATGAGAAAACAAGAGAGGGTGGAAAGCAAGGTGAGTGACAAGAACACGGAGAGGCAATGCGGAATTGAGCGACGTGGACGTGGAATTAGGGTTGGGAGCAGACGAGCAGCAGTGTGCACCAGCCTCAACTGAAATGATGCAAGCGCCAATCCAAACGATGGTTCATGTGCGATTACACCCCAGCTACGGGGGGAGGAACCAGTTTCTCGTCACTTTGTTCTTCTCTCATGTGAACACCGCTGACCTGGACAGGAAATCCGCAGGAGACGTGATGGCTCAACCCTTGTGAGGTGGATTGCTCAAAAATAGTGTGAATTTTAGGGGCAATTCACACGGGAGGGGAAGGAAGTTTCACAGCTTCCTCCAACGTGGCACTTTGCCTTTAAAAAATTCTTTTCCTTGATTTTCTCCTTACAATGTGAACTTCCAACCCACTTCCAGTCACTAATGCCTCATAGTGGAGTTGTAGCATTTATTGTGCCAAGTCATTGCCATGTGGATCCCAAAGCAACATCCAAAGCCAATTCCAAAGCTACAAAGTTGTTCCATGTCATTCTTGCCACTCTCCCTACTTCCTCTCATGTGGTAACCACTTGCTAATGTGAACCAATGCTATTCATCCAACTCACTGCCTTTCTTCTTGTATAGGTTGCCCCTTCGTATAGGAAATGTGTGCTGGAGTTAAATAGCCACAAAGTTCGCCTGCGGGTGACCATGTTGGTGGGACGAAAGGGGACTCAAATTAACCCCTTAGATTAAACCCCAAGAGCCCAATCTTCCATTTTCTCGTCGATGCTGATTTTTGAGGAAGTTTGGAGGATAAAAAAGTAAATATTTTTCAATGATTTTTTAAATCTAAGAGTTTGGTGAGTTGAGAACCACATCCAATTTACAAATCCTCATTTGCATTAATCGATTTTTCTACAAAGCTTCAAACACAAACATGACAGAGTTTAGACTTGGGCAATTTGAAGGCAGCATTTAGAGCTAATCAAGCTTGAGCTTGGCTATCCATTGGGCAGCAGCTTGAAAACCAATGTTTCAAAATTTGTGAGAGGGACAGGAAGGGTTTGACGGTCACTCATGATTCCTCCCCCACTCTCTACTGTTCACATGCTCTCAAAGTCAACAAATTATATTCAAATCTTACTAAAATGTCAAAATGAGCCGAAATAGAGGAGTAGTTATGCACAATCACACTTCTAGACACAACTTCAAAGGTTCTTTTGAGACTCGAATCACCCATACTAAACACTAAACGAAACAAAGATATGATGATCATATCATGGATGCAATCACAACACACCAAGTGGAATCGAAGTATGTAAGAAACAAAGTACAATCTAGAAATAGGAGCCTCCAATTTCAAAAATTCTCCATTTTAGGAATCTCAAAATGACAACAAATTCTAGTGCTTTCTTGAAATACAAAATTTGCAAATAGTGAATGCAACAACAGTCATTTCTTGCCTTCTGTGCATGTGGCATTCACAGAGAGAATTGCCACCTCCACTTCAATATTCAGAGATTATTGTTGCTTCTTTAGATTTGTAAAACTTATTAACATTACACACAAACTATGAAGATAACATTGTACAGAAACTATACAGTGAATATTGCACAGAAACTATAAAGAGAACATTGCACAGAATCAATGAAGAAAGAAGAATTTTGTTGTGTAGGGCATAGGAGGTTGTTTGCAGCTGCAAGGTCTGAGAAAGGGAGGTCCTTGTCCGTTGTTGGCGATACAATGCCTACGTCGGTTGGTATAGATGTGAACACTAATCTTCCACAACATGCTTCAGGTGTTGTAGGGTCGCGACCTGATACTGCTATCCCTAGTGCTCCTGTCAACCTTTGAGGTTCTAGGGCCGAGACCTCATACTCCTCCAACTGTTGTAGGATCGCGACCAACTACTACTCCTCTCTTGCTATCTTCGACCTTCAAGCTTTCACAACTCTTGCTGCATCAACTACTTTCCAACTGCAAGCTCATTGATGTCGCGCACCTCTCCTTGAGGAGTGCCCGCAACACCAAGGGCCCAAGGGGGACACCGGAGTGACGCCCGGGCCTTGGAGTGCCAAGGTGAAGGGAACCTAAGTGGGCCTAGTGTGGGAGAGGACCCTGGGCGTTGGAGACGCCTCTCACCCACGGAGACTAGGAGCCACGAGGGAATGGACATGAGATTATGGAAGGTCATGTTGCCACGATTCCGGGATGCTAAGGAGCACCTCATTTGGAGGTGTGAGCTAAAAGTTATGGGAGTTGGAAGATTGTGGGACTAAAGGGAGTGCTGTCCAGGGACAGTGCTGGACTGGGAAGCTGGCCCGGGACTTCCGAATCTTCAGAGGGGCATAACTCCCTCAATACTTGTCGGAATGAGGCAAGTAAGGTATCTATCGGCATCTACTTGACGAGTAGATGTTGATAGAGTGGTCGCTCGTTGCGTTTGGATGCGGGACGCGGTAGATACGAGCCCTGGAAGGTTCGGGAAGTCTCCCGGGGCCTTCCAGCGGCTAAGGCATTGGGAGATTGGGTGGTCTTCCAAACTTTAGAGGTGTGAGGGTCCAGCCCTTCACCTAGGACTAGGGGGCTGCCGAATCCCACAGAGTATACTATGAGGAGGGCTGGTCTCCCTCCCCACTCCCATGGTGCCTTGGTGGTGACCAAGGTGGGAGTCCCGAGTGGTGTGGCTAGTATTGGGGCCTCACCATGGGAACTCCCAAGCCAAGGTGAGTCCCAATGGGTGGAGCTAGTGTTGGGGCTCCACCATTGGGACTCAAAGTGCAAATGAGGCACGGTGGGTGGAGCTAGTGTTGGGGCTCCACCATGGGGACTCAAAGTGCAAATGAGGCACGGTGGGTGGAGCTAGTGTTGGGGCTCCACCATGGGGACTCAAAGTGCAAATGAGGCACGGTGGGTGGAGCTAGTGTTGGGGCTCCACCATGGGGACTCAAAGTGCAAATGAGGAACGGTGGGTGGAGCTAGTGTTGGAGCTCCACCATGGGGACTCAAAGTGCAAATGAGGAACGGTGGGTGGAGCTAGTGTTGGAGCTCCACCATGGGGACTCAAAGTGCAAATGAGCCACGGTGGGTGAAGCTAGTATTGGGGATTCACGACGGTGGCTCATAAGGACAAGGTGAGTCCCGATGGGGGACCTAGTGTTGGAGCTTCACCACGGGGACTCATATAGGCAAAATGAGGACCATGAGTGCTACCGATGTGGGGTGGTGTCTTACTGCCGGCGTTGTGATTACTTGGTGGCCTTGGGGTCACCATGGTGGTCATGGACGGTGGTGAGGAGACACCACCAAGTGCGGTTAGGCCGCGTGGTATGTGAGTGCCACCAAGTTGGGCCTTGGACATAAGTGGAAATCCGCACCTAACCATTGGCTACCTACGAAGGGGTTGAGTTCCGGTTGCATGAGTAGGAGGGATTGATAACTAAACGGTGAGCTTGGTGGTTGGTATGGGGAGCTAACTTTGTGCATGTGGGGGATGTGCAGAGTTAGCGCTCGTGACACTTGCTAGAGTTGGGAAAAAGTTGGTGTAAGCTAAGGTGAGCTAGCAAGGGTTGCGACACTTGGTATCAGAGCAGGCTTTTAGTACCCAAGTGCAAAGTTGTGAGGGAGCAATGGGCAAGAAGAAGACCATTGAGGGTGATGAGTCTGTAACTTCCAAGCGGCCACGCACGAGGGGGAACAAAGACCCCGATCCTACAAGTGAGGCTCATTCTCATGGCTCCAATGAGCAAGCTGCCACTAGTGAGGGCAATGAGCAAATGGAATTGTCACTCAAAGAGGAGCCCTTGGGTGAAGAGGAGCGCTCTAGGTCGAGACGCCTAGAGTCTTCCAAAGGGGTGGAAAGACAAGATCCTCAATTGGCTTTCCAAATGAGAATGCTTGAGTTCATGGACTCCGTGAATCAAGAGCTCAAGCATGGGAAGGAAGAAAGGGATCGCCAAGAGAGGTTGATTGAACACCTCATGATGCAAGGGTCCCGACCTTCATCTTCCACCAAAAAGTTGGCTAAGGTAAACATGCCAAGCACCTTCTCGGGACTTGGTAAGGCAAGGAAGGTGAAGGAATTCTTTCTTGAGATGGATAACTACTATGATGTCCAAAAGCCGGATGAGGAGGACAAGGTTTCCATTGCGGTGACATTTCTCAAGGATAATGCTTTTCAATGGTGGACAAGCAAAAAGAAGCAAGAACCGGAGTTGGTGGCAAACTTGACTTGGGGTGGCTTCAAAGACTTGTCGAGTGAATGCTTCACACCAGAGTATCAGGAGTTGAGGGAAGGCATGAACTTGGTGCAAATGAGGCACACTGGGTCTCTCAAGGCATATGTGCGTGACTTTAATGCCCAAATGAACGCCACACCCACGATGGATGAGTTCTCTTAGAAGTGCATCTTTTTGGGTGGGCTTCAAAAGTGGGTGGTGGATGCCTTGTTCAGGTTCCCAATATTGAGATTGAAGGGAAAGACTTTATTTAGATGGTATTGGATAACTTCAGCCATGCAAGGGCTGAATACAAGTAGGAGGAAGCCTCCTCTACCTATCTCCTAACCATGTGGGATAACTCACCACTTTGGGCTGCCTTTGACTACAAGCAACACCTAATGGAGTCTATGAACTAACTTATTGCATAGTTCTACTCCTATGCATCCATGTACACTATCTACTCTAATAGGTACATGTTTCTCAACACTCCCACTTTGCTAGTGGGCAAAGGCAACAAGGCCCATCTTCTCAATCAAGTTCAAGACTTTCCAAGGGCCTTGGTTAGCACATCAGCATTCATAGCTGCATCCCACTTGCTTGCATCTTTAAAATTCAACACCTCTCTAATTATCGATGGGTCTCCAAGAAATGCCACATTTGCTTGATCTTCATGTGGTGGAGGAAGAATATGGTTCATCCACCAATCCCCAAGTGGCTTGCGAGTCCTTGTGGGATATCTAGGCTCCTCTAAGGGCTGCTCCCGTGGCTCCTCCATGGGCTGGTCCTTTACTTGCTCCTTTGGTGAGCAAGTAGTTGATATCTCCTTCCGCTGCGGTAACACCACCTCCTCCATGGGCTCCTCCAACTCTTCTTCATCTTCATCTCCCACTTCTTCAATGTCAACTCTTGGAGTTGAGCCCACACTTTGGGCTGGTCCTCCAGTTCTCCCACTTGGGCTCACCTCCAAGCACTTCAAATCAGCTCCTCCGTCTTCCAAGAACGTTACATCTCTACACTTGATGATGGCCTTGGTGTCCACACGCATCAGCCTATAGGCCTTCGTTCCCTCACAATACCCAAGAAGAAGACACTTGATGCCCTTGACATCCAACTTGGTCCTCTTTGCATTTGGAACCAACGCATACGCAATGCAACCAAAAACACGCATATGGGACACATGGGGCCTCACTCCACTCCAAGCCTCTTGAGGTGTCTTGCTTACCAATGCTTGAGTGGGGCAGCGGTTCCTCGTATACACCGCATTGCTCACGGCCTCTCCCCATAGCTCATACTTGAGCCCTTGGCCATGAATCATGGCCCTTGCCATCTCCACAATGGTGCGGTTTGCACGCTCCGCAACACCATTTTGTTGAGGCGTGTAAGGGGCGATGTGTGGTGCTCAATGCCATGGGCTTTGAGGAAGTTCTCAAATGCCTTGACACATACTCCCCTCCATTATCCGACCGCAAAGACCTTCACCTTGCAATCGATTGGGCCTCCACAAGCGCCTTCCAAGTCTCAAAACGCCCAAACACCTCACTCTTGCACTTCAGCATATACACCCATATTTTGCGTGAGAAATCATCTATAAAGGTGACAAAATACCTTGCTCCTCCAATGGAAGTGGTCTTCATTGGCCCGCACACGTCCGAATGCACCAACTCCAATTTCTTGGTGGCCCTTGTTGCTCCATCCTTGAGGAAGGGCTGCCTTGCTTGCTTACCCTCAATGCATCCCTTGCAAGCCATGGAACTCCAATCGTGCTTCCAAGAAGAGAGGTCCAGCCCCTTCACAATGTGTTGGAGGCCCTTCAAGCTCTTCAAATTCAAGTGCCCAAGCCTCCTATGCCACAGCTCCACAAGCTCTTCATGGGCTGATCCTTGAGCTACACAAGCAAATGAATTCCCATTCACCTTGGTAAATTTGAGTAGATACAGTTTGCCCTGACGAGGGGCTAATGCAATCAAAAGCCCACTTGGTGACCTCACAACACACCCCACATTGTTGAATTGCACCTTCAAACCTCCCAAAGCCAATTTGCTTACCGAAAGCAAGTTGGCATGCAACT
Organism: Bryum argenteum; assembly: GCA_037043015.1. NCBI lineage: Eukaryota > Viridiplantae > Streptophyta > Bryopsida > Bryales > Bryaceae > Bryum > Bryum argenteum. The sequence goes on from CM073323.1 coordinate 30,435,168, forward strand.
TGGGCACATGGAGCACCTCACGAATGGTGATCCTCTTGGGCTGGCCCTTGTCTTGCACCTCCACATGCACCTCCCCTATGCCAAGTGTTGAGGAAACATGTACCTAATGGAGAAATTAGTGTACATGGAGCGTTACGAGTAGAACTACACACTTAGTTAGTTCTTAGACTCCTTTAAGTATTGCTTGTAGTCAAAGGCAGCCCATAGTGTTTAGTTATACCACATGGTTAGGTGAGCACTAGGAGAGGCTTCCTTCTACTTATGTTCAGCCCATGCTTGGCTGATGTTATCCAATACCATCTAAGTAAAGTTTTTCCCTTCAATCTCAATAGGTTATGGGCCCACGCACGTCGTGGTGCGCTTGAAGGAGAAATTCAGATCATTTGGAGAGGATCGTGGAGCTTGTGGACAAAACCAGCCTTGTTTACATGTGTGCACCTTCAAACCAATTGGTGTAAGTCCATTTCCAAAGGAGAAGTCTTGAAGTGCATTTTCTTTGGAGTTTATTGGCTGAAGTTGGAGTTGTTGAGTGCATTTGAGTGTGAGGTTGTGTTTTGAGAGAGATCAGACCTTGTTAGGGCTGGTTGCATGCTCTTTCATTGAGTTTGTGCTTAGATTTGCACATTGGGAGCCAATTAGGACTGATTGTGCACTTGGGTGCATTGTTGGTTGCAATTGTTGCAATTGCAATCTTGTGAGAGTGTTTTGATTGCTTTTGAAGCATCTTTGAGTTGATTGAGGAGTTTGGCAGTCATTAGAGGGCTGATTTGTGCTCTTGTGAGTGAATGTGGCTCATTTGTGCTTTGAAGAGTTGGAGAGAGATCTAGATCTAGATCTAGATCTGATTTGGTGAAGTGAGTGCATTGGTGAGTTGGAGAGGGCTGATTTGTACCCTCTTGAGTGAGTGAGGCGAGCTTCTTGCATTTGTGATTGCAAGAGAGCTGATTACACTTGTGTGAGTGATTAGGTCGAGTTTAGGGATGCATTAGGGCTGAATTCAGCCCTCGTGAGCTTTGTGGAGTGATTGTGAGCAAATTAGAGTCATTTGCTCATTTGGATCCCTTGCAAGGGCTGATTGGGAGTATCTTAGCTCCTTGAGGTGTGCATTGCACATTTTGAGTGAAGTTAGTGGCTGAATTGAAGAACTTCTTGCGTAGGCAGCTCATGTGGGTGTTGTGAGCAAGATTAGGGTCTGATTTGGTGCTAAGTGTGGTGATCTACTTGAGGGAGGTGTTTTTTGTGGTCCATTGGGTTGAGAGCTCCTTGAAAGGGCTGGTTGGCGAATTTCAGCCCATTGCCTTTGTTTTAGGGCTTGTAGGGAGGTTGAGTTGAGTTTGTCAACTCCTCTACCCTCCTTAGGTGCTGCCAGCAAGTGGGAGCTACTTCAACATGGCTGCAAGTGAAGGAGATGGCGTGCGCATCATCGACAAGTTCAACGGCGTCAACTTTGGCATGTGGAAGTTCAAAATGGAGATGATTCTTGCGGAGAAGGACTTGTGGGATGTGGCGGATGGGAGTGAGGAGCCTCCAAGTGAAGATGCTGATTTCAAGACCAAGAAGGCGTTTGAGAGAAGGGAGAAGAAGGCCTTTGCTCTCATCGTCACCAATCTTGCGGATCAGCAAATTGCACACATCCGCCATTGCAAAACACCAGCGGAAGCGTGGAGTACGCTTTGCAATATCCATGAGACCAAGAGTCTCTCGAACATCTTATTTCTACGGCGGCGATTCTTCACTACCAAGATGCAAGAGGAGGATGACTTGTTGGATCATGTCAACAAGATCAAGGCATTGGCATCTGAATTAGCTTGCTTGGAGGCACCCGTTACGGAAGGTGATGTCGTCATGACATTGTTGGAGAGCTTGCCACCATCTTTTGAGTTCCTTATCACGGCTTTGGAGACAAGGCCAATGAAGGAGCTGACCTTGGAGTTTGTCACGGCGCGTTTGATGCATGAGGTGACCAAGCGCAAGAATAATGAGCCCCAAGGAGAGGGATCAGCCCTTGTGTCAAGATTCGGCAAGGGAGGCAACACCAAGGCATTTAAGGAGACAAGAACATGCTTCAAGTGTGGCAAACCGGGCCACGTTGCCAAGTATTGTAGGGCGAACCAAGCCCAAGCCAAGGAGAGTGCACATCAAGCGTCCAAAGTGGAGGATGAGGAGGATTTCGCCTTTGCTACACATGGAGGAGGAGAGAAGGCCAACATGTTCACTTGGATTGTCGATTCGGGGGCCACACAACACATGACCAGCCATCGAGATGCCTTTCACACCTATCAATCCGTTACGGGGAAGAAGATTTACATGGGAGACAATGGCATGGTGGAGGCACTTGGCATAGGGGAGGTGCATGTGGAGGTGCAAGACAAGGGCCAGCCCAAGAGAATCACCATCCCTGAGGTGCTTCATGTGCCCAAGTTGCATGTCAACTTGCTTTCGGTAAGCAAATTGGCTATGGGAGGTTTGAAGGTGCAATTTAACAATGTGGGGTGTGTTGTGAGGTCTCCAAGTGGTGCTTTGATTGCATCAGCCCCTCGTGAGGGCAATTTGTATCTACTTCAATTCACCAAGGTGAATGGGAGTTCATTTGCTTGTGTGGCTCATGGATCAGCCCATGAAGAGCTTGTGAATCTTTGGCATAGGAGGCTTGGGCACTTGAATTTGAAGAGCTTGAAGGGCCTCCAACACATTGTGAAGGGGCTGAACCTCTCTTCTTGCAAGCACGATTGGAGTTCCATGCCCTGCAAGGGATGCATTGAAGGCAAGCAAGCAAGGCAGCCCTTCCCCAAGGATGGAGCAACAAGGGCCACCAAGAAATTGGAGTTGGTGCATTCGGACGTGTGCGGGCCAATGAAGACCACTTCCATTGGAGGAGCAAGGTATTTTGTCACCTTTATAGATGATTTCTCACGCAAGATATGGGTGTATATGCTGAAGTGCAAGAGTGAGGTGTTTGGGCGTTTTGAGACTTGGAAGGCGCTTGTGGAGGCGCAATCTGATTGCAAGGTGAAGGTGCTGCGGTCGGATAATGGAGGGGAGTATGACTCCAAGGCTTTTGCGAACTTCCTCAAAGCCCATGGCATTGAGCACCACACATCAGCCCCTTACACGCCTCAACAAAATGGTGTTGCGGAGCGTGCAAACCGCACCATTGTGGAGATGGCAAGGGCCATGATTCATGGCCAAGGGATCAAGTATGAGCTATGGGGAGAGGCCGTGAGCAATGCGGTGTATACAAGGAACCGCTGCCCCACTCAAGCATTGGTAAGCAAGACACCTCAAGAGGCTTGGAGTGGAGAGAGGCCCCATGTGTCTCATATGCGTGTGTTTGGTTGCATTGCGTATGCGTTGGTTCCAAATGCAAAGAGGACCAAGTTGGATGCGAAGGGCATCAAGTGTATCTTTCTTGGGTATTGTGAGGGAACCAAGGCCTATAGGCTGATGTGTGTGGACACCAAGGCCATCATCAAGTGTAGAGATGTGACATTCTTGGAAGATGGAGGAGCTGATTTGAAGCTCTTGGAGGTGAGCCCAAGTGGAGGACCAGCCCAAAGTGTGGGCTCAACTCCAAGAGTGGACATTGAAGAAGTGGGAGATGAAGATGACATGATTTGGAAGAGCCCAAGGAGGAGGTCGTGTTACCGCAACGCAAGAAGATATCAACTACTTGCCCACCAAAGGAGCAAGAGAAGGACCAGCCCATGGAGGAGCCACGGGAGTAGCCCTTGGAGGAGCCAAGATATCCCACAAGGACTCGCAAGCCACTTGGAGATTGGTGAATGAACCACATTCTTCCTCCTCCAAATGAAGACCAAGCGAATGTGGCATTCATTGGAGACCCATCTTCACTTAGAGAGGTGTTGAATTGTGAAGATGCAAGCAAGTGGGAGGTGGCGATGGAAGAAGAGTACAAGGCCCCCATTCACAAGGGCACTTGGGAGCTTGCACCGTTTCCTCTCAATAGATCAAGTGTTGGCTGTAAGTGGGTTTTCTCCACCAAGAGAGATGCTTTGGGGCATGTCGTGAGGTACAAAGCAAGGCTGGTTGCACGGGGGTTCACCCAAGTGGAGGGGGTGGATTTCAATGAGACATTTGCCCCCGTTGCAAAATTCAACACGATTCGGTGTATTGTATGCATTGGGGCAGCCATGGACCTTGAGATGCACAACATGGATTTCAAGACCGCCTTCCTCAACCCCAAGTTGGAAGAGGTCATCTACATGGATCAACCCCAAGGATTTGTGCAACAAGGCAAGGAGCATCTCAAGTGCAAGTTGAAGAAGGCGCTTCCCGGTTTGAAGCAATCCGGGAGGGCATGGTATCAAGATATTGATGCCATGTTTGTGAGAAAGGGCTTCCAAAGAGGCCACGCTGATCACTCTTTGTATATCATGCAAAGTAGTGAATTCTTGGTGATTGTGATTTTGTATGTTGATGACTTGATTATCCTTGCAAGTACCATGACCAAGATGTTGGAGGTGAAGGCTATGCTCAAGGAGGAGTATGAGATGACGGATTTGGGAGAGCTAAGCTATTGCCTTGGAGTGGAGTTCAAGAGGGATAGGGCTGCCCGCACCATCACCATGAGCCAGCACAAGTACCTTGAGGAGATTCTCAAGAGGTTCAACATGGAGGAGTGCAAGGCCATAGGTACACCACTTGACACTCATGTGAAGTTGCCCAAGCTCGCGGAGGCTGATTTTGAAGAGGTGAAGGCTGAAATGGCAAGTGTGTCATACAAGGCTGCGGTTGGGTGCCTTATGTATGCCATGGTGGCTATAAGGCCCGATTTGGCCTTCCCCTTGAGTGTTGTGAGTCAAAACATGTCCAAGTATGGCCCTATGCATTGGGCAGCGGTGAAGAGGGTCATGAGGTACCTCTAAGGTACACTTAAGTTAGAGTTGCAGCTTGGAGGTGCAAATTTGTTGCTACGTGGCTATTGTGATGCAGATTGGGCCGGTGATGAAGGAGATAGGAGATCCACCACCGGTTATGTTTTTATGCTTGGAGTGGGTGCCATTTCGTGGAATTCTAAGAGGCAACCCACCATAGCACTCTCTACAACGGAGGCTGAATACATGGCCATGAGCCAATGTACCAAGGAAGCCATTTGGTTGAGGCAACTCTTGGCTGATGTTGGCTTTGTTCAACAAGGCGGCACACAAGTTTTGTGTAACAATCAAGGAGCTATTGCCTTGGCCAAGAATCCTACACACTACTCACGAATCAAGCATATTGATGTGCAACATCATTTTATTCGTGAGCAAGTGGAGGATGAAGTGATTGAGCTCAAGTATGTGCCTACCCAAGCTATGGTTGCTGATGTGCTAACCAAGGCCCTTGGAAAGTCACAACACTTGATCTTGATTGAGAAGATGGGCCTTGGTGCCTTTGCCCAACCCAAAGGGCATCACAAGGAACTCATAAGACCCATACATTGTGCGGCACGCGGTCTTTTCCACATCCGCATCCGCAACGCGTATTTTGTTGTAACCCTACTTCAAGTCTATGCGACTAAAGTACTTAGCTCCCGCCAATCTATCGAAGAGATCATCAATTCGAGGCAATGGGTAGTTGTTCTCGATGGTCAACTTATTCAAGGCCCTATAATCAATGCACATTCTAAGCTTGTCATCCTTCTTGTCCACAAAGAGGACCGGTGCACCATATGGTGACTTGCTTGGTCTCACATAACCCCTTTCCAACAAGTCATTTAGTTGCTTCTTTAGCTCCATCAACTCTTTTTGGTTTAACCGATAAGGTGCCTTGGAAAGTGGCTCAGCTCGATCTTGTGATCTACTTCTCTTCTTGGAGGTAGCTCTTTGGGTAACTCATTGGTAAGCACATCCTTGTACTTGGCCAACACCTCTTGAATTTCTTCGGGAAGTGGTTGTTGCACCCCCTTCCCTTCAGGGCCAAGTTGCTCTTCACGAGCCATCACCCCAAATTGATGTTCCAACATTTGGTCTAAAGAGACCAAGTTTAATTTGCCCCCCGCTATTGAAGGGCCACGAGTTAACTTCAACACTAACTCCTTGCCATCACGGCGCACCACTAACCGTGCTGGCTTGTGCCTCACATCCACTGTGTGCGCCTCAAAGAAGGTATCCCCTAAGATGAGGTTTACCTCATCCATTTCACATAATGTGATATTCTCAACAAACTCCAATGTCCCATACTTCAAGGTCACTTGCAACGCCACTTCCTCCGTCTTGTGCGGTTCGCCTTTTGCAAGACGCACATTGATGGGTTTGCTTGCCTTTTGCAGTGGCAAGCCGAACTCCCTTGCTAGTTTGGGACTCATGAAGGAGTGCGATGCCCCTGTATCAACCAAACATGAGACATCTTTTTCCTTCACTTGGGCCTCAAGAAACAAGAGACCCGGCCTTGGCTTGAGGCTACTTGCCTTAGCCACAAAACCTCCTTCTAGTATGCGGTCATCAACACAAGCAAGACTTGCAATGCTACTCACCTTCTTGTCGGGGCACTCCGCAATGAAGTGGCCAATCTTGCCACAACCATGGCACTTTTTGGCCTAGGTGTCATCACCTTTGTCTCCCCCTTTAGATGGCTTTCCTCCTTGGTGTTCCCTTTCGTTACAGGCTCCACCATCCACTTGTCCCTTGTGTTTGTTGCCAAAGCCAAACTTCTTGCGCTCTTTGCCTCGAGCCGCATTCCTATTTGATCCGCATTGTTGAGAGGGGCAACTTGACTTCCCCTTCTTGAGAAACATGTACCTATTAGAGTAGATAGTGTACATGGAGGCATAGGAGTAGAACTATGCACTAAGTTAGTTCATAGACTCCATTAGGTGTTGCTTGTAGTCAAAGGCAGCCCATAGTGGTGATTTATCCCACATGGTTAGGAGATAGGTAGAGGAGGCTTCTTCCTACATGTATTCAGCCCTTGCATGGCTGAAGTTATCCAATACCATCTAAGTAAAGTCTTTCCCTTCAATCTCAATAGGTTATGGGCCCACGCACGTGGTGGTGCGCTTGAAGGAGAAATTCAGATCATTTGGAGAGGATTGTTAGAGATTAGGTTGCTCGTAGTTTATAAGAGCAACTAATAGGTTTTAGAGTATGTTAGAGTAAGTAATAGAGGCTAGGTCTTAGTCCTCAAGGGTGTTTGAAGAGGGCTGGTCCTAAAAGCCTTAGAGAGACAAGAGAGGACTTAGCCTCTCAGTTATCCCATATTGTTTGTAGCACCATGTGCCTACCTATGGATACATAAGCAAGGGCTTCGAATGAGTATTTATCTCATTCAAGCATTCATTGCTCTACCTTGTGTGTAAGCTTTGATGTTTGTATTCTCTCTCACCCTCTATTGAGCTTCAATAGGTCATGGGCCCACTACTTTTGTAGTGAGGTTGAGTTAGAATACATTTGGAGCCTTGGAGAGGTCAAGGAGGTGTTGCATACACTTGGAGGGCTGATTTGCACTCCTTGGAGCTTTGGAGGTGCACTTGGAGCCATTTGGAGGTGTTTGCAACCATTTGGATGTGTTTGGAGGTAATTTGGAGGCATTTAACGTTGTTTTGCAACCATTTGGAGTTTTGGAGGTGCACTTGGAGGTGTGCAACCACTTGGAGGTGCTTGCAACCATTTGGAGCTTTTGAGGTGCACTTGGAGCCATTTCGAGGTGTTTGCAACCATTTAGAGGTGTTTGGAGGTGTTTGGAGGTGATTTGGAGCATTTGGAGGCAATTGAAACACTTTGGAGGTGTTTGGAGGACTCTTTAAGGCATTGGAGTATTGTATGCTTCCCTTGTCTTAGGTAGAGTGATACTAACACAAGGAGGTGCTGATTTGCATTGTTGGCTACCAAATCCTTTGTTTGGAGTGGTTTTGAGCTTTTGGAGTGCTAATTGTGATCAACTTGAAGTGCACTTGAAGTATTGATGGCTGAATCTAGCATTTGGGGTGCATGTGTGCACACAAAGGGCTGATTTGATCCATTGTGGTGCTAAAGTGGTGATTTGAGACTCCTAAGCTTAGTTTGAGTGATTTGAAGGTCTACAAGCTTTCTTGACATATATTGGGGGCTGAACTAGTGAAGGGAGTGCACAAGTGCTCATTTGTGTGCATTGAGGGCTGATTTGAGCACTTTGAGGTGCAAAAGCGGTGGCTTGAGGCTTCCAAGCATAGATTTGAGTGATTTGTTGATCTAGAAGCTTTTTTGACATAGATTGAGGGCTGATCTAGTATAGAGAGTGCACAAGTGCTCATTTGGAGGCATAGAGGGCTGATTTGAGTGCTTAGAGGTGCAAATACACCTTGTGTGTGTATTAGACATCTAGATCTAGCATTTGGTGGTCAAATAGCTTGAATGAGATCTGATGTGAGTGGGAGCAAGTGGAACTTGCTTGCTTGAGTGTTGGTGGGGCTTATTGTGCATTGTTTTGTGCACGAGTGTGTTTGCACACTCCTAAGAGACTGATTTGAGTGTTTAGGTGGTAGATTTAGGTTGTTGGTGTTGTAATTGAGATTGAAGGGAAAGACTTTATTTAGATGGTATTGGATAACTTCAGCCATGCAAGGGCTAAATACAAGTATGAGGAAGCCTCCTCTACCTATCTCCTAACCATGTGGGATAACTCACCACTAAGGGCTGCCTTTGACTACAAGCAACACCAAATGGAGTCTATGAACTAACTTATTGCATAGTTCTACTCCTATGCCTCCATGTACACTATCTATTCTAATAGGTACATGTTTCTCAACAGTTGTAAGGGCAGAGTTTGTGTCTAGCCATGGCTTCTTTTGAGGGTGAGAGTGTAAGGGTGCTTGAAAAGTTCAATGGCAACAACTTCCACCTTTGGAAGTTTAAGATGAACCTGGCGCTTTCCGGGATGGACTTGTGGGAGATTGTTGAAGGCACGGAGGAGGCACCACCATCTCATGCAAGTGACAAGGACAAGAAGGACTATCAAAGGAGGGTGAGGAAGGCCATGTCCATGATTGGGCTCAATTTGGTGGATGCCCAACTTGCTCACATCAAGAGTTGCAAAGGACCAGTGAAAGCATGGAGGGTGCTTTGCAACATCCATGAGACAAGAAGATTGTCCAACATACTCTTCTTGAGGCGCAAGTTCTTCACAATCAGGATGGAAGAAGGGGCTGACTTGTTGGAGCACATCAACAACATGAAGGCACTTGCGGATCAACTTGCCTGCTTGGATGTGCCCATGAAGGAGGAGGATATTGTTATGACCTTGCTTGATAGTCTCCCATCTTCATTTGAGCACTTGATAACGGCTTTAGAGACCTTGACCCTTGCTGACGTGTGGAGTTTGTGGTGTCAAGGTTGATGCATGAAGTGTCCAAGAGGAAGGAGAGGGGTGCTCAAAGTGGTGAGGAAGCGTTGGTGGCGGCTCAAAACAAACGGAGGATGCAAAATGGGCCAAGGACGTGCTTCAATTGTGGCAAACCGGGCCACATTGCAAGGTATTGCTTCCAAGACAAGAAGGAGAAGGAGAGTGCCAATGTTGCAAGAAACAAAGACATTGAGGAGGAGTATGCCTTTGTAAGCGCCGTTGTTGCAAGCAAAGAGGAAATGTGGGAAGAGCATGCCTTTGCAAGTGGAGATGGAGATGACAACACCATGGCCAAGTGGATCATGGATTCGGGAGCCACCAAGCACATGTCACCTCATAGGGCAGCATTTCAAACATATGAGGTAATATCACCACCACGAAATGTGCACTTGGGAGATGGTAGTATTGTGCATGCGGTCGGAGTTGGCACCATTGTTGAGGAGGTGAAGGTGATGGGAGTAAGGCACAAAATCAACATAAAGGAGGTTCTCCACATCCCAAAGTTAAAGAGAAATTTGTTATCCATAGCAAAGCTTGGTCTTAATGGCTTAAAGGTGGAGTTTGATGATGATGCATGCATTGTGAGGGCTGCAAATAGGAAGGTGATTGCTAGATTGCCAAGAGAAGGGAGTTTATATCAAATGCCCTTCTCTATGTATGATATGGCCAATGTGGCACACCAAATGCCACAATCAGCGCCTTTGGAGCTACGCCATAGGCGCCTTGGGCATTTGAATGTGAAGAATTTGAAGGTCCTTGAAAGGATGGTAAATGGCATGCAAATCAAGAATAGGACATCAAATTCAGCGGCTCGTGATGTGGTGATTGCGGAGGAGGCCACTTGTCGAGATGCGAATGTGGAGATGCATCCAAGTGGGAGTTTGGAGCCACTATGGTGATTGAGGTGGATGCAACTCCAATTTCAGCGTGCGTTGTACAAGAGGCTCAAGTTGGAGAAAAGCCTAAAGGAGTGCAAGAGCCGAAAGAGACACAAGAGGAGGATGTGGAGGTCGAATCACATGAAGAAGATTGAAGAGGGGCAGTGTGCACAAGGCCCACGGTATCCAATAAGGGAGAGGTGGTCACTTGGTGGGTGGTGGTTAAACCATATTCTTCCACCATCTATTGAGGTTGAACGTGCAAATCTTATTTGTTTTTTGATGATACTTTGAGTTTGGGTGATGCTTTGCAAAGTGTGCATGCAAGCAAGTGGGAGTTGACCAAACAAGACAAGTAGACATCTAGTATGGCCAATGGCACATGGGAATTGGCTTTGTTGCCAAATGCAAGCAGGAAAGTTAGAAGATGGAGAGGAGAGCTTGAGGTATTAGCAAATGGAGGACATGGTGGGAAATATGTGGACCAAGGCGTTTGCCAAGGTGAGGCACAAGGAGATGGGATTGCGAGGAGAAAACTACTCGCAAAGTGGGAGTGTTAGAGATTAGGTTGCTCGTAGTTTATAAGACCACCTAATAGGTTTTAGAGTATGTTAGAGTAAGTAATAGAGGCTAGGTCTTAGTCCTCTAGGGTGTTTGAAGAGGGCTCGTCCTAAAAGCCTTAGAGAGACAAGAGAGGACTTAGCCTCTCGGTTATCCCATATTGTTTGTAGCACCATGTGCCTACCTATGGATACATAAGCAAGGGCTTCGAATGAGTATGTATCTCATTCAAGCATTCATTGCTCTACCTTGTGTGTAAGCTTTGATGTTTGTATTCTCTCTCACCCTCTATTGAGCTTCAATAAGGATCGAGGAGCTTGTGGGACAAAACCAGCCTTGTTTACATGTGTGCACCTTCAATCCAATTGGTGTAAGTCCATTTCCAAAGGAGAAGTCTTGAAGTGCATTTTCTTTGGAGTTTGTTGGCTGAAGTTGTAGTTGTTGAGTGCATTTGAGTGTGAGGTTGTGTTTTGAGAGAGATCACACCTTGGTAGGGCTGGTTTAGAGGGCTGAATTTGAGGTCTTGTGAGTGAATGCGGCCCATTTGTGTATTGGTGAGTTGGAGAGAGATCTAGATCTAGATCTAAATCTGGTTTGGTGAAGTGAGTGCATTGGTGAGTTGAAGAAGGGCTGATTTGAGCACTTGTGAGTGATTGGAGCTAGTTTCTTGCATTTGTGATTGCAAGAGGGTTGATTGCACTTCTTTGAGTGATTAGGGCAAGTTTGAGTGTCCATTAGGGCTGATTTCAGCCCTTGTGAGGTTGGTGGAGTGATTGTGAGCCATTTTGAGTCACTTGCTCATTTGGATCCCTTGTAAGGGCTGATTGGGAGTCTCTTAGCTCCTTGAGGTGTGGATTGCACTACATTGTGAGTTAGTGGCTGAATTCAAGAAGTTCTTGTTTAGGAAGCTCATGTGGGTGTTTTGAGCCACATTAGGGTCTGATTTGGTGGTGAGTGAGGTGATCTACTTGAGGGAGGTGCTTTTGTGGTCCATAGGGTTGAGATCTCCTTGTGAGGACCTTACAAGGGCTGGTTGGTGCAATTTCAGCCCATTGCCTTTGTTTTAGGGAGTGTAGGGAGGCTGAATTGAGTTTGTCAACTCCCCTAGCTTCCTTAGGTGCTGCCCTCAAGTGGGAGCTACTTCAACATGGCTGCGAGTGAAGGAGATGGCGTGCGCATCATCGACAAGTTCAATGGTGTCAACTTTGGCATGTGGAAGTTCAAAATGGAGATGATTCTTGCGGAGAAAGACTTGTGGGATGTGGCTGATGGAGGTGAGGAGCCTCCAAGTGCTGATGCGGATCTCAAGACCATGAAGGCGTTTGAGAGGCGGGAGAAGAAGGCTTTTGCTCTCACTGTGAGCAATCTTGCGGATCAGCAAATTGCACACATCCGCCATTGCAAAACACCAGCGGAAGCGTGGACAACCCTTTGCAACATCCATGAGACCAAGAGTCTCTCCAACATCCTATTTCTTCGGCGGCGGTTCTTCACTACCAAGATGCAAGAGGAAGATGACTTGTTGGATCATGTCAACAAGATCAAGGCATTGGCTCATGAGTTGGCTTGCTTGGAGGCACCCGTGACGGAAGGAGATGTGATCATGACATTGTTGGAGAGCTTACCACCCTCCTTTGAGTTCCTCATCACCGCTTTGGAGACAAGGCCAATGAAGGAGCTGACCTTGGAGTTTGTCACGGCGCGTTTGATGCATGAGGTGACCAAGCGCAAGGAGAATGAGCCCCAAGGAGAGGGATCAGCCCTTGTGTCAAGATTCGGCAAGGGAGGCAACACCAAGGCATTTAAGGAGACAAGAACATGCTTCAAGTGTGGCAAACCGGGCCACGTTGCCAAGTATTGTAGGGCCAACCAAGCTCAAGGCAAGGAGAGTGCACATCAAGCTTCGAAAGTGGAGGATGAAGATGATTTCGCCTTTGCTACACATGGAGGAGGAGAGAAGGCTAACATGTTCACTTCCATGGACTTATGGGAGATTGTTGAAGGCACGGAGGAGGCTCCACCATCTGATGCAAGTGACAAGGACAAGAAGGAGTACCAAAGGAGGGTGAGGAAGGCCATGTCCATGATTGGGCTCAATTTGGTGGATGCCCAACTTGCTCACATCAAGAGTTGCAAAGGACCAGCCGAAGCATGGAGGGTGCTTTGCAACATTCATGAGACAAGAAGTTTGGCCAGCATCCTCTTCCTGAGGCGCAAGTTCTTCACAATCAAGATGGAGGAAGGCGCTGACTTGTTGGAGCACATCAACAACATCAAGGCACTCGCGGATCAGCTCGCTTGCTTGGAAGTGCCCATGAAGGAGGACGATATAGTGATGACGATGTTGGATAGCTTGCCACCTTCATTTGAGAGTTTGATCACCGCTTTAGAGACCTTAAACCTTGCTGACCTTACAATGGAGTTTGTGGTGTCAAGGTTGATGCATGAAGTGTCCAAGCGGAAGGAGAAGGGTGCTCAAAGTGGTGAGGCAGCGTTGGTGGCGGCCCAAAACAAAGCGAGGATGCTAAATGGCCCAAGGTTGTGCTTCAATTGTGGCAAACCGGGCCACATTGCAAGGCATTGCTTCTTAAACAAGAAGAAGGAGAAGGAGAGTGCAAACCTAGCACGCAACAAAGACAATGGAGAGGACTATGCGTTTCTAAGCGCCTTTGTTGCAAGCAAGGTGGAGAAAGAGGAGGAGCATGCTATGGCAATCAACGATGGAGATGACAACACCATGGCCACGTGGGTCATGGATTCGGGAGCCACCAAACACATGACGCCGCATAGGGCAGAGTTCCAAACGTATGAGGTAATTTCACCACCACGCAATGTGCACTTGGGAGATGATAGCATTGTGCATGCGGTTGGTGTTGGTACAATTGTTGAGGAGGTGATGGTTGTTGAAGATTAGATTGCTCGTAGTTATAAGAGCATCTAATAGTTATTAGAGTGTATTTATGTGAGGTATAGAGGGTAGGTCTTAGTCCTCTAGAGTGTGTGAAGAGGGCTGGTCCTAAGAGCCTTAGAGAGTGGAGAGAGGCCTTAGCCTCTCGGTTATCCCATATTGATTGTAGCACCATGTGCCTACCTATGGATATATAAGCAAGGGCTTGGAATGAGTATGCATCTCATTCAAGCATTCATTGCTCTACTTCTTTGTAAGCTTTGATTGTTTGTATTCCTTCTCTCTCTCTATTGAGCTTCAATAGGTTATGGGCCCACTACTCTTGTAGTGAGGTTGAGTTGGAATACATTTGGAGGCTTGGGGAGGTCTTGGAGGTGTTGCAAGCACATGTTGGGCTGATTTGCACTACTAGGAGGTCCTTATAGCTTTGGAGGTGCATTTGGAGTCATTTGGAGGTGTTTGCAACCATTTGGAGGTGTTTTGAAGCGATTTGGAGCATTTGGAGTCAATTGGAGTAGTTTTGAGCTTTGGAGTGCTAATTGTGAGTTACTTGAGTGATTTGAAGGTCTAGAAGCTTTGTTGACATAGATTGAGGGCTGATCTAGTGTAGAGAGTGCACAAGGGCTCATTTGGAAGCATTGAGGGCTGATTTGAGTGCTTAGAGGTGCAAATACACCTTGTGTGTATATTAGACATCTAGATCTAGCATTTGGAGGTCAAAAGCTTGAGTGTGATCTGATTTGAGTGGGAGCAAGTGCATCTTGCTTGTTTGAGCTTTAGAGAGGCCTATATTTGGTGCTTTGTTTGTTCACGTTAGAGAGGCCTAAGTGTGTTTGCACACTTGTTTAGGGGCTGATTTGAGTGATTGGAAGCTTGTTTTGAGTGATTAAGTGTTGTAAAAGGGCGCATAGCCATGGGCAATTTGGTGCCATGGGCAATTTGGTGAATGAGAAATGGCCAAGGTTGTGTTACGTATTAGGTCTTAGTCCTCTAGAGTGTGCAAAGAGGGAGACACATTGCAAGGAATTGCTTCGAAACAAGGAGAAGAAGAAGAAGAAGAGCGCCATTGATGCAAGTAAAGAGGAGATAGAGAAGGAGCACGCCTTTGCTAATGGAGATGGAGATGACAACACCATGGCAAGGAGAAAGTGGATGCTGGATAAAGAGGAGAGCAACCAAGCACATGTCACCGAGATGGGCAGCGTTCCAAACATATGAGGTATTATCACCACCCCAAACGAAATGTGCGAAATTGCAGGAGATGATAGCATTGTACATGCGGTTGGAGTTGGCACCATTGTTGAGGAGGTGATGGTGATGGGAGTGAAGCACAAGATCAACATAAACGAGGTTCTTCACATCCCAAAGTTAAAGCGAAACTTGCTATCCGTTTCCAAGCTTGCTCGAAAGGGTTTAAAGATCCACTTTTATGATGATGCATGCATTGTGAGGGCCGCCAATAGGAAGGTGATTGCAAGATTGCCTAGAGTAGGGAGTTTGTATGAAATGCCCTTCTCCATGCATGAAATGGCCAATGTAGCACACCAAATGCCACAATCAGCGTCTTTGGAACTATGGCATAGACGCCTTGGGCATTTGAATGTGAAGAGTGTCAAGGCCCTTGAAAACATGGTGAATGGCATGCAAATCAAGGATGGTGCATCAAATTCAGCGGTTTGTGAAGGGTGCATTGAAGGCAAGCTTTCTAGGACTCCATTTCCAAATGAGGGAGGTCGCGAGCAAACAAGCCATTGGAGTTAGTGCATTCGGATGTTTGTGGTCCATTTAAGACCATTTCAATGGGCGGTAGCTCGTACTTTGTCACTTTCATTGATGATTTCTCTAGGAAGGTGTGGGTGTATGTGTTGAAGTCCAAGGGAGAGGTGTTTGCCAAGTTTGTGGAGTTCAAGGCGCTTGTGGAGAAGCAATCGGAGCACAAGATCAAGGCGTTTCGATCGGACAATGGAGGAGAGTTTACTTCTAAGGCCTTTGAGCGCTTCTTGCAAGCTCATGGCATTCAAAGGCAACTATCAACACCCTACACACCACAACAAAATGGAGTGGCGGAGAGAGCAAATCGCACCATCGTGGAGATGGCAAGGAGCATGCTACACCACCAAAACCTCAACAAGAACCTTTGGGCGGAAGCGGTGGTTACTGGTGTGTACACACGCAATAGGTGCCCAACAAGTGCACTTGTTGGTAAGACACCCGAAGAGGCATGGAGTGGTAAGAGGCCCTTTGTGTCACACATGCGTGTGTTTGGGTGCATTGCTTATGCAAAGGTGCCGGATGAGAAGAGGACTAAACTTGATGCAAAGGGCACAAAGTGTGTGTTTCTTGGCTATTGTGAAGGCACCAAGGCCTACAGGTTGATGTGTTTGGAGACCAAGAAGATCTTCAAGTGTCGTGATGTGGTGTTTGCGGAAGAGGCTACTTGTGGAGATGCAAATGTGGAGATGCATCCAAGTGGGAGTTTAGAGCCACCTACGGTGATTTTGGTGGATGCACCTCCAATTTCAGCGCCCATTCAAGAAGAAGAGCCTCAGGGTGTGCAAGGGCGAGAAGAAATACAAGAGGAGGAAGTGGTGGAAGAGAGGCAACCACCACATGAGGAGATTGGAGAGGGGCAGCGAAGATACCCAACAAGGGAGAGGAGGCCGCTTGGTGAGTGGTGGTTGAATCACATTCTTCCACCACCTAGTGTGACATGTTTTTAGAACATGCAAATGTTGCTTGTTTTGATGATCCTTTGAATGTGGGTGATGATTTGATTGCAAAGTGCGGATGCAATCAAAGTCGGAGTTGGCCATGCAAGAGGAGTATGCATCTCTAATGGCCAATGGCACGAAGAGGTGGAAGCGGTTGATGCCCCATTGCCAAAGGGCTCTTGATGTGAAAAGTGTTGGTTGTAAGTGGGTGTTTAGGACCAAGAGGGATGCACAAGGCAACGTGGTGCGCTACAAGGCACGTTTTGGTGGCAAGGGGCTTCTCTCAAGTGGAGGGTGTTGATTTCCATGAGACCTTTGCGCGGTGCGGTAAGGACATTGAGTTTACCACCATTCGATGCTTGTTGGCGATTGGGGCAGCCATGGACTTGGAGATTCACCAAATGGATGTTAATTGCAAGAGGCGTTCTTGAATGGTGAATTGGAGGAGGATATCTATTGAGATTGAAGGAAAAACTTTACTTAGATGGTATTGGATAACATCGGTTGGTGCATGGGCTGAATACAAGTAGGAGGAAGCCTCCTCTACTTGTTTCCTAACCATAGATGGGATAACTCACCACTATGGGAGGAAGTCTCGACTACAAGCAACACCTAATGGAGTCTACGAACTAACTAAGCGTGTAGTTCTACTCCTAAACTCCAAGTACACTATCTACTCCAATAGGTACATGTTTCTCAACACTCCCACTTTGCTAGTGGGCAAAGGCACTAAGCCCCATCTTCTCAATCAAGATCAAGTGTTGTGACTTTCAAGGGCCTTGGTTAGTACATCAGCAACCATAGCTTGGGTAGGCACATACTTGAGCTCAATCACTTCATCCTCCACTTGCTCACGAATAAAATGATGTTGCACATCAATATGTTTGGTTCGTGAGTGGTGTGTAGGATTCTTGGCCAAGGCAATAGCTCCTTGGTTGTCACACAAAACTTGTGTGCCGCCTTGTTGAATAAAGCCAACATCAGCCAAGAGTTGCCTCAACCAAATGGCTTCCTTGGTACATTGGCTCATGGCCATGTATTCAGCCTCCGTTGTAGAGAGTGCTATGGTGGGTTGCCTCTTAGAGTTCCACGAAATGGCACCCACTCCAAGCATAAAAACATAACCGGTGGTGGATCTCCTATCTCCTTCATCACCGGCCCAATCTGCATCACAATAGCCACGTAGCAACAAATTTGCACCTCCAAGTTGCAACTCTAGCTTAAGTGTACCTTGGAGGTACCTCATCACCCTCTTCACACCGCCCAATGCATTGGGCCATACTTGGACATGTGTTGACTCACAACACTCACGGGAAAGGCCAAATCGGGCCTTGTAGCCACCATGGCATACATGAGGCACCCAACCATGACCTTGTATGGCACACTTGCCATTTCAGCCTTCACCTCTTCAAAATCAGCCTCCGTGAGCTTGGGCAACTTCACATGAGTGTCAAGTGGTGTACCTATGGCCTTGCAATCCTCCATCTTGAACCTCTTGAGAATCTCCTCAAGGTACTTGTGTTGACTCATGGTGATGGTGCGGGCAGCCCTATCCCTCTTGAACTCCACTCCAAGGCAATAGCTTAGCTCTCCCAAATCCGTCATCTCATACTCCTCCGTGAGCATAGCCTTCACCTCCAACATCTTGGTCATGCTACTTGCAAGGATTATCAAATCATCAACATACAACACAACAATCACAAGAAACTCACTACTTTGCATGATATACAAAGAGTGGTCAGCGTGGCCTCTTTGGAAGCCTTTCCTCACAAACATGGCATCAATATCTTGATACCATGCCCTCCCGGATTGCTTCAAACCGGGAAGTGCCTTCTTCAACTTGCACTTGAGATGCTCCTTGCCTTGTTGCACAAATCCTTGGGGTTGATCCATGTAGATGACCTCCTCCAACTTGGGGTTGAGGAAGGCGGTCTTCACATCCATGTTGTGCATCTCAAGGTCCATGGCTGCCCCAATGCTCACAACACACCGAATTGTGTTGAATTTGGCAACGGGGGCAAATGTCTCATTGAAATCCCCCCTCCACTTGGGTGAACCCCGTGCAACCACCTTGCTTTATACCTCACCACATGCCCCAAAGCATCCCTTTTGGTGGAGAAAACCCACTTACAACCCACACTTGATCTATTGGGAAGAAGGGGTGCAAGCTCCCAAGTGCCCATGTGAATGAGGGCCTTGTACTCTTCTTCCATAGCCACCTCCCACTTGCTTGCATCTTCACAATTCAGCACCTCTCCAAGTGTAGATGGGTCTCCAAGAAAAGCCACATTTGTTTGATCTTCATGTGGTGGAGGAAGAATGTGGTTCATCCACCAATCCCCAAGTGGCTTGCGAGTCCTTGTGGGGTATCTTGGCTCCTCATGGGGCTCCTCACGTGGCACTTCCAAGGGCTGGTCCTTCTCTTGCTCCTTTGGTGAGCAAGTAGTTGATATCTTCTTGCGCTGCGGTAACACCACCTCCTCCTTGGGTTCCTCCAAATCTTCTTCATCTTCATCTCCCACTTCTTCAATGTCAACTCTTGGAGTTGAGCCCACACTTTGGGCTGGTCCTCCACTTCTCCCACTTGGGCTCACCTCCAAGTGCTTAAAATCAGCTCCTCCATCTTCCAAAAATGTCACATCCCTACACTTGATGATGGCCTTGGTGTCCACACGCATCGACCTATAGGCCTTGGTTCCCTCACAATACCCAAGAAAGAGACACTTGATGCCCTTGGCATCCAACTTGGTCCTCTTTGCATTTGGAACCAACGCATACGCAATGCAACCAAAAACACGCATATGAGACACATGGGGCCTCACTCCACTCCAAGCTTCTTGAGGTGTCTTGCTTACCAATGCTTGAGTAGGGCAGCGGTTCCTTGTGTACACCGCATTGCTCACGGCCTCACCCCATAGCTCATACTTGAGCCCTTGGCCATGAATCATGGCCCTTGCCATCTCCACAATGGTGCGGTTTGCACGCTCCGCAACACCATTTTGTTGAGGCGTGTAAGGGGCTGATGTGTGGTGCTCAATGCCATGGGCTTTGAGGAAGTTCTCAAATGCCTTAGACACATACTCCCCTCCATTATCCGACCGCATGACCTTCACCTTGCAATCGATTGCGCCTCCACAAGCGCCTTCCAAGTCTCAAAACGCCCAAACACCTCACTTTTGCACTTCATCATATACACCCATATCATGCGTGTGAAATCATCTATAAAGGTGACAAAATACCTTGCTCCTCCAATGGAAGTGGTCTTCATTGGCCCGCACACGTCCGAATGCACCAACTCCAATTTCTTGGTGGCCCTTGTTGCTCCATGCTTGGGGAAGGGCATTATTTAGATGCCCTCAATGCACCCCTTGCAAGCCAAGGAACTCCAATCATGCTTGCAAGAAGAGAGGTCCAGCCCCTTCACAATGTGTTGGAGGCCCTTCAAGCTCTTCAAATTCAAGTGCCCAAGCCTCCTATGCCAAAGATTCACAAGCTCTTCATGGGCTGATCCATGAGCCACACAAGCAAATGAACTCCCATTCACCTTGGTGAATTGAAGTAGATACAAATTGCCCTCACGAGGGGCTGATGCAATCAACATACCACTTGGTGACCTCACAACACACCCCGGTGTTGAATTGCACCTTCAAACCTCCCAAAGCCAATTGGAGGATGGAAAGCAAGTTGGCATGCAACTTGGGCACATGGAGCACCTCACGAATGGTGATCCTCTTAGGCTGCCCCTTGTCTTGCACCTCCACATGCACCTCCCATGCCAAGTGCCAAGTGCCTCCACCATGCCATTGTCTCCCATGTAAATCTTCTTCCCCGTAACGGATTGATAGGTGTGAAAGGCATCTCGATGGCTGGTCATGTGTTGTGTGGCCCCCGAATCCACAATCCAAGTGAACATGTTGGCCTTCTCTCCTCCTCCATGTGTAGCAAAGGCGAAATCCTCCTCATCCTCCACTTTGGACGCTTGATGTGCACTCTCCTTGCCTTGGGCTTGGTTGGCCCTACAAAACTTGGCAATGTGGCCCGGATTGCCACACTTGAAGCATGTTCTTGTCTCCTTAAATGCCATGGTGTTGCATCCCTTGCCGAATCTTGACACAAGGGCTGATCCCTCTCCTTGGGGCTCATTCTCCTTGCGCTT
This sequence comes from Bryum argenteum, assembly GCA_037043015.1. Taxonomy (NCBI): domain Eukaryota; kingdom Viridiplantae; phylum Streptophyta; class Bryopsida; order Bryales; family Bryaceae; genus Bryum; species Bryum argenteum. Next base: position 30,455,700 of record CM073323.1, read on the forward strand.
GGTCACCTCATGCATCAAACGCGCCGTGACAAACTCCAAGGTCAGCTCCTTCATTGGCCTTGTCTCCAAAGCCGTGATAAGGAACTCAAAAGATGGTGGCAAGCTCTCCAACAATGTCATGACGACATCACCTTCCGTAACGGGTGCCTCCAAGCAAGCTAATTCAGATGCCAATGCCTTGATCTTGTTGACATGATCCAACAAGTCATCCTCCTCTTGCATCTTGGTAGTGAAGAATCGTCGCCGTAGAAATAAGATGTTCGAGAGACTCTTGGTCTCATGGATATTGCAAAGCGTACTCCACGCTTCTGGTGTTTTGCAATGGCGGATGTGTGCAATTTGCTGATCCGCAAGATTGGTGACGATGAGAGCAAAGGCCTTCTTCTCCCTTCTCTCAAACGCCTTCTTGGTCTTGAAATCAGCATCTTCACTTGGAGGCTCCTCACTCCCATCCGCCACATCCCACAAGTCCTTCTCCGCAAGTATCATCTCCATTTTGAACTTCCACATGCCAAAGTTGAGGCCGTTGAACTTGTCGATGATGCGCACGCCATCTCCTTCACTTGCAGCCATGTTGAAGTAGCTCCCACTTGATGGCAGCACCTAAGGAAGGTAGAGGAGTTGACAAACTCAACTCAACCTCCCTACAAGCCCTAAAACAAAGGCAATGGGCTGAAATTCGCCAACAAGCCCTTACAAGGAGCTCTCAACCCAATGGACCACAAAGAAACACCTCCTTCAAGTAGATTAGCACACTTAGCACCAAATCAGACCCTAATCTTGCTCACAACACCCACATGGGCTGCCTACGCAAGAAGCTCTTCAATTCAGCCACTAACTTCACTCAAATTGTGCAATGCACACCTCAAGGAGCTAAGATACTCCCAATCAGCCCTTGCAAGGGATCCAAATGAGTAAATGACTCTAATTTGCTCACAATCACTCCACAAAGCTCACAAGGGCTGAATTCAGCCCTAATGGACACTCAAACTTGCCCTCTTGCAATCGCAAAATCAGCTCTCTTGCAATCGCAAATGCAAGAAGCTCGCCTCACTCACTCAAAAGGGTGCAAATCAGCCCTCTCCAACTCACCAATGCACTCACTTCATCAAATCAGATCTAGATCTAGATCTAGATCTCTCTCCAACTCTCCAATGCTCAAAAGTTCCACATTCACTCACAAGAGCACAAATCAGCCCTTGATCAACTCAACAATGCACAAATGTCCAACATTCTCTCACAAGAGCTCAAATCAGCACTCTAATGAATGGCAAACTCCTCATTCAACTCAAAGATGCTCCCAGTGCACTCTAAACACTCTCACAAGATTGCAATTGCCTCAATTGCAATCCCTAATGCACCCAAGTGCACAATCAGCCCTAATTGGCTCCCAATGTGCAAATCTAAGCACAAACTCAATCAAAGAGTATGCAACCAGCCCTAACAAGGTGTGATCTCTCTCAAAACACAACCTCACACTCAAATGCACTCAACAACTCCAACTTCAGCCAACAAACTCCAAAGAAAATGCACTTCAAGACTTCTCCTTTGGAAATGGACTTACACCAATTGGATTGAAAGTGCACACATGTAAACAAGGCTGGTTTTGTCCCACAAGCTCCACGATCCTCTCCAAATGATGTGAATTTCTCCTTCAAGCGCACCACCACGTGCGTGGGCCCATAACCTATTGAGTTTGAAGGGAAAGACTTTACTTAGATGGTATTGGATAACATCAGCCATGCATGGGCTGAATACAAGTAGGAGGAAGCCTCCTCTACTTGTTTCCTAACCATGTGGGATAACTCACCACTATGGGCTGCCTTTGACTACAAGCAACACCTAATGGAGTCTACGAACTAACTAAGCGTGTAGTTCTACTCCTAAACTCCAAGTACACTATCTACTCCAATAGGTACATGTTTCTCAACAATATCTACATGGACCAGCCCCTTGGTTTTGTCAAGGAGGGCACCAAACACCTCGTTTGCAAGCTCAAGAAATCGTTGTATGGGCTAAAGCAATCACCAAGGGCGTGGTACCAAAGGATTGACATGTTTTTCACGAAAGAAGGCTTTTCTAGAAGCCATGCGGATCACTCCTTGTATGTGAAGCAAACAAGAGAGTCGTTGTTGATTGTGATCATCTATGTAGATGATTTGATTATCTTGGCTAGTGATGATGCGGTTTTGAAGTGGTTGAAGGCCAAACTTGAGGAGGAGTTTGAAATGAGTGATCTTGGGCCTTTGGAGTTTTGCCTGGGTGTTGCGTTTGAGAGGAATCGCAGCGCACGCACCATCACCATGAGCCAAAGCAAGTACATAGAAGAGGTGCTAAAGCGGTTCAAGATGGAGGAGTGCAAGCCTATTGGAACTCCTCTTGATGTGAAGGAGTCGTTGTTGAAGCTTTCGGATGAGGAGTTCAAGGAGGTTGAAGAAGAGATGAAGGCCATTCCATACAAGGCAGCGGTGGGGTCGTTGATGTATGCAATGGTGGCCACAAGGGCTGACCTTGCATTTCCGGTAAGCATGGTGAGCCAATTCATGGCAAAGGCTGGTCCTCAACATTGGATGGCGGTAAAACGCATCTTGAGGTACTTGAAAGGCACCATTGATTACAAGCTGTGCCTTGGAGGTAAAGACCTTGAGTTGAAGGGGTATTGTGATGCGGATTGGGCGGGTGATGTGAATGAGCGCCGATCCACGACAGGGTATGTGTTCTTTGTAGGAGATGGCGCAATCTCGTGGAATTGCAAGAGGCAACCCACGATAGCGGTGTCTACTACGGAGGCGGAGTACATGGCAACAAGCCATTGCTTGAAGGAGGCACTCTGGCTGCGGCAACTATTGGAGGATGTTGGGTTGGTGCAAAAGGGAGCCACGAGGATCATGTGCGACAACCAAGGGTGTATTGCACTTGCCAAGGACCCCAAGCACCACTCACGTACGAGGCACATTGATGTGCAACACCACTTCATTCGAGAGAAGTTGGAGGATGGAGTGGTGAGCTTGTGGTATTATCCAACGGAGGAGATGGTGGCTGATGTGTTGACCAAGGCGCTTGCTAAGGTGAGGCACGAGAAGCTAACAAAGGCGATGGGATTGCGAGGAGGTAACTACTCGCAAAGTGGGAGTGTTGAAGATTAGATTGCTCGTAGTTATAAGAGCATCTAATAGTTATTAGAGAGTATTTATGTGAGGTATAGAGGGTAGGTCTTAGTCCTCTAGAGTGTGTGAAGAGGGCTGGTCCTAAGAGCCTTAGAGAGTGGAGAGAGGCCTTAGCCTCTCGGTTATCCCATATTGATTGTAGCACCATGTGCCTACCTATGGATATATAAGCAAGGGCTTGGAATGAGTATGCATCTCATTCAAGCATTCATTGCTCTACTTCTTTGTAAGCTTTGATTGTTTGTATTCCTTCTCTCTCTCTATTGAGCTTCAATAATGGTGATGGGAGTGAACCACAAGATCCACATGAAGGAGGTGCTCCATATCCCCAAGTTCAAGAGGAACTTGATTTCGGTTGTAAAGCTTGCTTTGAATGGTTTAAAGGTAGAATTTGATGATGATGCATGCCTTGGGAGGGCAGGCAATAGGAAGGTGATTGCTAGATTGCCTAGAGTAGGGAGTATATATGAGATGCCCTTCTCTATGCATGAAATGGCCAATGTAGCACACCAAATGCCACAATCAGCGCCTTTGGAGCTATGGCATAGACGCCTTGGGCATTTGAATGTCAAGAGTGTCAAGGCTCTTGCAAGCATGGTGAATGGCATGCAAATCAAGGATGGTGCATCAAATTCAGCGGTTTGTGAGGGTTGCATTGAAGGCAAGCTTTCAAGGACTCCATTTCCAAGTGAGGGAGGTCAGCGTGCAAGCAAGCCATTGGAGTTGATTCATTCGGATGTGTGTGGTCCATTCAAGACCATTTCCATGGGTGGTTGCTTGTATTTTGTGACTTTCATAGATGACTTCTCTCGAAAGGTGTGGGTGTATGTGTTGAAGTCCAAGGGAGAGGTGTTTGCCAAGTTTGTGGAGTTCAAAGCACTTGTGGAGAAGCAATCGGAGCACAAGATCAAGGCGTTTAGATCCGACAATGGAGGGGAGTTCACTTCCAAGGCGTTTGAGCGTTTCTTCCAAGCACATGGCATTGATAGGCAACTATCAACACCCTACACACCACAACAAAATGGAGTGGCGGAGCGTGCAAACCGCACAATTGTGGAGATGGCAAGGAGCATGCTACACCACCAAAACCTCAACAAGAACCTTTGGGCGGAAGCGGTGGTTACAGCGGTGTACACACGCAATAGGTGCCCAACTAGTGCACTTCTTGGTAAGACACCCGAAGAGGCATGGAGTGGTAGGAGGCCTTTTATCACACACATGCGTGTGTTTGGTTGTATTGCTTATGCAAAGGTGCCGGATGAGAAGAGGACTAAACTTGATGCAAAGGGCACAAGGTGTTTGTTCCTTGGTTATTGCGAAGGCACCAAGGCATATAGGTTGATGTGTTTGGAGACTAAGAAGATCCTCAAGTGTCGTGATGTGGTGTTTGCGGAGGACGCTACTTGTGCGGATGCAAATGTGGAGATGCATCCAAGTGGGAGTTTGGAGCCACCTACGGTGATTGTAGTGGATGCACCTCCAATTTCAGCGCCGCTTGCTCGAGAAGTTGAAGAAGAGCAACAACACAAACAAGAGGAGGAGGTTGTGGAGGAGAGGCAACCACAAGATGAGGAGATTGGAGAGGCGAACACAAGGTTCAAGGTACCCCACGCAAGGAGAGGCGGCCGCTTGGCGATTGGTGGATGAACCACATTCTCCCACCACCTAGTGAGGTAGAACGTGCAAATGTGGCTTCTTTTGATGATCCTTTAACTTTGGGTGATGCTTTGCAAAGTGTGGATGCAAGCAAGTGGGAGTTGGCCATGCAAGAGGAGTATGCATCTCTAATGGCCAATGGCACATGGGAGTTGGCCCCATTGCCAAAGGGCCGCAAAAGTGTTGGTTGTAAGTGGGTGTTTAGGACCAAGAGGGATGCACAAGGCAACGTGGTGCGTTACAAGGCACGCTTGGTGGCAAGGGGCTTCTCTCAAGTGGAGGGTGTAGATTTCCATGAGACCTTTGCACCCGTGGCCAAGTTTACCACCATACGATGCATGTTGGCGATTGGGGCAGCCATGGACTTGGAGATTCACCAAATGGATGTCAAGACGGCGTTCTTGAATGGTGAGTTGGAGGAGGACATCTACATGGACCAGCCCCTTGGCTTTGTGGAGGAGGGCACCCAACACCTTGTTTGCAGGCTCAAGAAGTCGTTGTTATTGAAGCTCAAAAGAGGGTGAGAGAGAATACAAACATCAAAGCTTACACACAAGGTAGAGCAATGAATGCTTGAATGAGATACATACTCATTCGAAGCCCTTGCTTATGTATCCATAGGTAGGCACATGGTGCTACAAACAATATGGGATAACCGAGAGGCTAAGTCCTCTCTTCTCTCTCTCTAAGGCTTTTTGGACCAGCCCTCTTTACACACCCTAGAGGACTAAGACCTAGCCTCTATTACTTACTTTAACATACTCTAATAACTATTAGGTGCTCTTATAAACTACGAGCAACCTAATATCTAACACTAGCCTCTATTACTTACTCTAACATACTCTAATAACTATTAGGTGCTCTTATAAACTACGAGCAACCTAATCTCTAACAGTTGTACGGGCTCAAGCAATCACCAAGGGCGTGGTACCAAAGGATTGACTTGTTCTTCACGAAAGAAGGCTTTTCTAGAAGCCATGCGGATCACTCCTTGTATGTGAAGCAAACAAGAGAGTTCTTGTTGATTGTGATCATCTATGTTGATGATTTGATTATCTTGGCTAGTGATGATGCGGTGTTGCAGTGGTTGAAGGCCAAGCTTGAGAAGGAGTTTGAGATGAGTGATCTTGGGCCTTTGGAGTTTTGCCTTGGTGTTGCATTTGAGCGCAATCGCAGCGCACGCACTATCACCATGAGCCAAGGCAAGTACATCGAGGAGGTGCTCAAGCGGTTCAACATGGAGGAATGCAAGCCCATTGGCACCCCTCTTGATGTGAAGGGGTCATTGTTGAAGCTTTCGGATGAGGAGTTCAAGGAGGTTGAAGAAGAGATGAAGGCCATTCCATACAAGGCAGCGGTGGGGTCGTTGATGTATGCAATGGTGGCCACAAGGGCTGACCTTGCATTTCCGGTAAGCATGGTGAGCCAATTCATGGCAAAGGCTGGTCCTCAACATTGGATGGTGGTAAAACGCATCTTGAGGTACTTGAAAGGCACCATTGATTACAAGTTGTGCCTTGGAGGTAAAGACCTTGAGTTGAAGGGGTATTGTGATGCGGATTGGGCGGGTGATGTGAATGAGCGCCGATCCACGACAGGGTATGTGTTCTTTGTAGGAGATGGCGCAATCTCGTGGAATTGCAAGAGGCAACCCACAATAGCGGTGTCTACTACGGAAGCGGAATACATGGCAACTTGCCATTGCTTGAAGGAGGCATTGTGGCTGCGGCAACTATTGGAGGATGTTGGATTTTTGCAGAGGGGAGCCACGAGCATCATGTGTGACAACCAAGGGTGTATTGCTCTTGCAAATGATCCGAAGCACCACTCTCGCACGAAGCACATTGATGTGCAGCACCATTTCATTCGAGAGAAGTTGGAGGATGGAGAGGTGAGCTTGCGGTATTGCTCAACAGAGGATATGGTGGCTGATGTGTTGACCAAGGCGCTTGCTAAGGTGAGGCACGAGAAGCTTACGAAGGCGATGGGATTGCGAGGTGGTAACTACTCGCAAAGTGGGAGTGTTGAAGAATAGATTGCTCGTAGTTTATAAGAGCAATTAGTACTTGTTAGAGTATATATATATGGAAGCTTATACTTAGTATTCTAGAGTGTGGAAAGGGGCTGGTCGTAAGAGCAATAGTGAGGGGAGAGAAGACCAGCCCACTTTGTTGACTTTAGGAGGCGAGTAGGTGGCGGCAAAGACTAAAGGGGCACACATGTGAACCATGTGGGCCAAAGGCACTTGGAAAATGTACAAGAAGGCACTAGGAAGGTGCCATTAAGGAAGTATAAGTAAAGGCCTTTGCTAGAAGGCAATATCTCATTTCAAGCATTCAATGCTCTACTTGTTTGTAAGCTTTGAGTATGTTGTATTCTCTCTCTTCCTCTATTGAATCCCAATAGACCAATTCCATTGGAGGAGCAAGGTATTTTGTCACCTTTATAGATGATTTCTCACGCAAGATATGGGTGTATATGCTGAAGTGCAAGAGTGAGGTGTTTGGGCGTTTTGAGACTTGGAAGGCGCTTGTGGAGGCGCAATCTGATTGCAAGGTGAAGGAGCTGCGGTCGGATAATGGAGGGGAGTATGTGTCCAAGGCATTTGAGAACTTCTTCAAAGCCCATGGCATTGAGCACCACACATCAGCCCCTTACACGCCTCAACAAAATGGTGTTGCGGAGCGTGCAAACCGCACCATTGTGGAGATGGCAAGGGCCATGATCCATGGCCAAGGGCTCAAGTATGTGCTATGGGGTGAGGCCGTGAGCAATGCGGTGTACACAAGGAACCGCTGCCCCACTCAAGCATTGGTAAGTAAGACACCTCAAGAGGCATGGAGTGGGGTAAGGCCCTATGTGTCCCATATGCGTGTTTTTGGTTGTATTGCGTATGCCTTGGTTCCCAATGCCAAGATGACCAAGTTGGATGCCAAAGGCATCAAGTGTCTTTTTCTTGGGTATTGTGAGGGAACTAAGGCCTATAGGCTGATGTGTGCGGACACCAAGGCCATCAGCAAGTGTAGGGATGTGACGTTCTTGGAAGATGGAGGAGTTGATTTTAAACACTTGGAGGTGAGCCCAAGTGGGAGAAGTGGAGGACCAGTCCAAAGTGTGGGCTCAACTCCAAGAGTTGACATTGAAGAAGTGGGAGATGGCTAGATGGACCAGCCCATGGAGGAGCCACGTGAGGCGCCCCATGAGGAGCCAAGATATCCCACAAGGACTCGCAAGCCACTTGGGGATTGGTGGATGAACCATATTCTTCCTCCACTACGTGAAGATCAAGCAAATGTGGCATTTCTTGGAGACCCATCTACACTTGGAGAGGTGCTGAATTGTGAAGATGCAAGCAAGTGGGAGGTGGCTATGGAAGAAGAGTACAAGGCCCTCATTCACAAGGGCACTTGGGAGCTTGCACCCCTTCCTCCCAATAGATCAAGTGTGGGTTGTAAGTGGGTTTTCTCCACCAAAAGGGATGCTTTGGGGCATGTGGTGAGGTATAAAGCAAGGCTGGTTGCACGGGGGTTCACCCAAGTGGAGGGGGTGGATTTCAATGAGACATTTGCCCCCGTTGCAAAATTCAACACAATTCGGTGTGTTGTGAGCATTGGGGCAGCCATGGACCTTGAGATGCACAACATGGATGTGAAGACCGCCTTCCTCAACCCCAAGTTGGAGGAGGTCATCTACATGGATCAACCCCAAGGATTTGTGCAACAAGGCAAGGAGCATCTCAAGTGCAAGTTGAAGAAGGCACTTCCCGGTATGAAGGAATCCGGGAGGGCATAGTATCAAGATATTGATGCCATGTTTGTGAGGAAAGGCTTCCAAAGAGGCCACGCTGATCACTCTTTGTATATCATGCAAAGTAGTGAGTTTCTTGTGATTGTTGTCTTGTATGTGGATGATTTGATCCACCTTGCAAGTAGCATGACCAAGATGTAGGAGGTGAAGGCTATGCTCAAGGAGGAGTATGAGGTGACGGATTTGGGAGAGCTAAGCTATTGCCTTGGAGTGGAGTTCAAGAGGGATAGGGCTGCCCGCACCATCACCATGAGTCAACACAAGTACCTTGAGGAGATTCTCAAGAGATTCAACATGGAGGGGTGCAAGGCCATAGGTACACCACTTGACACTCATGTGAAGTTGCCCAAGCTCGCGGAGGCTGATTTTGAAGAGGTGAAGGCTGAAATGGCAAGTGTGCCATACAAGGCTGCGGTTGGGTGCCTCATGTATGCCATGGTGGCTACAAGGCCTGATTTGGCCTTTCCCGTGAGTGTTGTGAGTCGACACATGTCGAAGTATGGCCCAATGCATTGGGCAGCGGTGAAGAGGGTCATGAGGTACCTCCAAGGAACACTCAAGCTAGACTTGCAACTTGGAGGTGCAAATTTGTTGCTATGTGGCTATCGTGATGCAGATTGGGCCGGTGATGAAGGAGATAGGAGATCCACCACCGGTTATGTTTTTATGCTTGGAGTGGGTGCCATTTCATGGAATTCTAAGAGGCAGCCCACCATAGCACTCTCTACGACGGAGGCTGAATACTCTTAGAGATTAGGTTGCTCGTAGTTTATAAGAGCAACTAATAGGTTTTAGAGTATGTTAGAGTAGGTTATAGAGGCTAGGTCTTAGTCCTCTAGGGTGAGCTTCAATATGGACAAGCTTCTTGTCTCATGGATGATGCAAAGCACCCTCCATGCTTCCGCTGGTCCTTTGCAACTCTTGATGTGAGCAAGTTGCGCATCCACCAAATTGAGCCCAATCATGGACATGGCCTTCCTCACCCTCCTTTGATAGTCCTTCTTGTCCTTGTCACTTGCATGAGAAGGTGGTGCCTCCTCCGTGCCTTCAACAATCTCCCACAAGTCCATCCCGGAGAGCGCCAAGTTCATCTTAAACTTCCAAATGTGGAAGTTGTTGCCATTGAACTTTTCAAGCACCCTTACACTCTCAACCTCAAAAGAAGCCATGGCTGAACACAAGCGCTGCCCTTACAACACCAACAACCCGAATCTACCACCTAAACACTCAAATCAGCCCCTTAGGAGTGTGCAAACCCACTTGTGCACACAACAATGCACAATAAGCCACTCCAACACTCAAAAAAGCAAGATCCACTTGCTCCCACTCAAATCAGATCACACTCAAGCTCTTTGACCTCCAAATGCAAGATCTAGGCTTCCCCCACACCTACAAGGTGTATATGCACCTCAAAGCACTCAAATCAGCCCTCAATGCCTCCAAATGAGCACTTGTGCACTCCCAACACTAGATCAGCCCTCACTCTATGTCAAAGAAGCTTCAAGATCAACAAATTACTCAAACAAGCAAGATCCACTTGCTCCCACTCAAATTGGATCAAACTCAAGCTATTTGACCTCCAAATACTAGATATAGATGTCTACTACACACACAAGGTCAATTTGCACCTCTAAGCACTCAAATCAGCCTACAATGCTTCCAAATGAGCACTTGTGAAATCCCTACACTAGATTAGCCCTCAATCAATGTCAAATAAGCTTCCTAGAGGACTAAGACCTAGCCTCTATTATTTACTCTAATATACTCTAAAACCTATTAGTTGCTCTTATAAACTACGAGCAACCTAATCTCTAACACTCCCACTTTGCGAGTAGTTTTCTCCTCGCAATCCCATCTCCTTGTGCCTCACCTTGGCAAACGCCTTGGTCCACATATTTCCCACCATGTCCTCCATTTGCTAATACCTCAAGCTCTCCTCTCCATCTTCTAACTTTCCTGCTTGCATTTGGCAACAAAGCCAATTCCCATGTGCCATTGGCCATACTAGATGTCTACTTGTCTTGTTTAGTCAACTCCCACTTGCTTGCATGCACACTTTGCAAAGCATCACCCAAACTCAAAGTATCATCAAAAACAAATAAGATTTGCACGTTCAACCTCAATAGATGGAGGAAGAATATGGTTTAACCACCACTCACCAAGTGACCACCTCTCCCTTATTGGATACCATGGGCCTTGTGCACGCTGCCCCTCTTCAATCTTCTTCATGTGATTCAACCTCCACATCCTCCTCTTGTGTCTCTATCGGCTCTTGCACTCCTTTAGGCTTTTCTCCAACTTGAGCCTCTTGTACAACGCACGCTGAAATTGGAGTTGCATCCATCCCAATCACCATAGTGGCTCCAAACTCCCACTTGGATGCATCTCCACATTCGCATCTTGACAAGTGGCCTCCCCCGCAATCACCACTTCACGAGCCGCTGAATTTGATGTACTATTCTTGATTTGCATGCCATTTACCATCCTTTCAAGGACCTTCAAATTCTTCACATTCAAATGCCCAAGGCGCCTATGGCGTAGCTCCAAAGGCGCTGATTGTGGCATTTGGTGTGCCACATTGGCCATATCATACATAGAGAAGGGCATTTGATACAAACTCCCTTCTCTTGGCAATCTAGCAATCACCTTCCTATTTGCAGCCCTCACAATGCATGCATTATCATCAAACTCCACCTTTAAGCCATTAAGAGCAAGCTTTGCTATGGATAACAAATTTCTCTTTAACTTTGGGATGTGGAGAACCTCCTTTATGTTGATTTTGTGCTTTACTCCCATCACCTTCACCTCCCCAACAATGGTGCCAACTCCGACCGCATGCACAATACTACCATCTCCCAAGTGCACATTTCGTGGTGGTGATATTACCTCATATGTTTGAAATGTTGCCTATGAGGTGACATGTGCTTGGTGGCTCCCGAATCCATGATCCACTTGGCCATGGTGTTGTCATCTCCATCTCCATTTGCAAAGGCATGCTCTTCCCACATCTCCTCTTTGCTTGCAACAACGGCGCTTACAAACGCATACTCCTCCTCATTGTCTTTGTTTCTTGCAACATTGGCACTCTCTTTCTCCTTCTTGTCTTGGAAGCAATACCTTGCAATGTGGCCCGGTTTGCCACAATTGAAGCACGTCCTTGGCCCATTTTGCATCCTCTGTTTGTTTTGAGCCGCCACCAACGCTTCCTCACCACTTTGAGCACCCCTCTCCTTCCTCTTGGACACTTCATGCATCAACCTTGACACCACAAACTCCATCTTAAGGTCAGCAAGTTGCAAGGTCTCTAAAGCCGTTATCAAGTGCTCAAATGAAGATGGGAGACTATCAAGCAAGGTCATAACAATATCCTCCTCCTTCATGGGCACATCCAAGCAAGCAAGTTGATCCGCAAGTGCCTTGATGTTGTTGATGTGCTCCAACAAGTCAGCCCCTTCTTCCATCTTGATTGTGAAGAACTTGCGCCTCAAGAAGAGTATGTTGGACAAGCTTTTTGTCTCATGGATGATGCAAAGCACCCTCCATGCTTCCGCTGGTCCTTTGCAACTCTTGATGTGAGCAAGTTGGGCATCCACCAAATTGAGCCCAATCATGGACATGGCCTTCCTCACCCTCCTTTGATACTCCTTCTTGTCCTTGTCACTTGCATGAGAAGGTGGTGCCTCCTCCGTGCCTTCAACAATCTTCCACATGTCCATCCCGGAGAGCGCCAAGTTCATCTTAAACTTCCAAAGGTGGAAGTTGTTGCCATTGAACTTTTCATGCACCCTTACACTCTCAACCTCAAAAGAAGCCATGGCTAAACACAAGCGCTGCCCTTACAACACCAACAACCCAAATCTACCACCTAAACACTCAAATCAGCCCCTTAGGAGTGTGCAAACACACTTGTGCACACAACAATGCACAATAAGCCACATCAACACTCAAAAAAGCAAGATCCACTTGCTCCCACTCAAATCAGATCACACTCAAGCTCTTTGACCTCCAAATGCTAGATCTAGGGTTTCCCCATGTTAGAGATTAGGTTGCTCGTAGTTTATAAGAGCACCAAATAGTTATTAGAGTATGTTAGAGTAAGTAATAGAGGCTAGGTCTTAGTCCTCTAGGGTGTGTGAAGAGGGCTGGTCCCAAAAGCCTTAAAGAGAGAGAAGAGAGGACTTAGCCTCTCGGTTATCCCATATTGTTTGTAGCACTATGTGCCTACCTATGGATACATAAGCAAGGGCTTGGAATGAGTATGTATCTCATTCAAGCATTCATTGCTCTACCTTGTGTGTAAGCTTTGATGTTTGTATTCTCTCTCACCCTCTATTGAGCTTCAATAGGTTATGGGCCCACTACTCTTGTGGTGAGGTTGAGTTTGAATACATTTGGAGGCTTGGAGAGGTCAAGGAGGTGTTGCACACACTTAGAGGGCTGATTTGCACTCCTTAAAGCTTTGGAGGAGCATTTGGAGCCATTTGGAGGTGTTTGAACCATTTGGAGGTGTTTGGAGGTGATTTGAGGCATTTGGAGGCAATTGGAGCATTTTGGAGGTGTTTGGAGGTCTCTTGAAGGCATTGGAGGATTGTGAGCTTCCCTTGTCTTGGTGTCACGGACATACACAAGAAGTTTCTAGAAGGTTCTTCTAAAATATTCTCTGAAGATTCCCTAAAAGATTCCTAGAAGATTCCTCGAAGATTCCCTGTGTCACGGCCACGTACTAGGTAGACAACTTAGGAAGGTTCTAGAAGGTTCTAGAAGCTTCCGGAAACTTCTGGAAGTTCCTGGAAGTCTCTGGAAGTTTTTGGAAGGTCCTTGAAGTTTCCGGAAGGCCCTGGAAGCTTCTGGAAGGTCTTGGAAGTTCTTAGAAGGTCCTAGAAGGTCCTAGGTTGAGGAAGGTTCTGGAGAACCTTCTTCTTAGCTAGTATATATAGGAGTCGAGGCTGAGGGCAACCTCAGTCTCGACAACGCATCTCTTGGAGCTCTAGCTCATCTCTCTTGTTGTTGTTCGTGTACTCTTCTAGTTAATTCAAGCTCATGTCAGTTCTTGTTAGTTTCCACATATTCTTATCATCTGTTTCCGTGTCCCTGACAGTTTGTCGAGACTACCTTCTCACAAATATCAGAGTTAGTCCCTTCTTGTTAGAGAGTGGATTACCCCTCTTCTCGAAGGTGTGCTAGTGTTTTAGAGGTTGCGGATTACCCTCCTCTAAACCAATATTGTTCTCTTGTCAAATTTTTTCTTTTCTTTCGTAGATTTAGTCAAAGATCAAGACGTTAGTATGGCTGAAAATTTGGAATCCAAATTGGACGCCATCATGAGTGCTCTTCGTTGCATTATCACATAGACAAGCGGAGATAGAAGGAGCCATGGCAAGACTTCACAATGACGGAGCATCCGGGATAACATCATCCGGATTCACCGGTCCTCAAGCAACTACACCGGAGGAGGCGACTACACCTTTGGTTCAACAAAAGCCAATGATTCAACAACGGAAGGAGCCTAGAGTTAGTCTTCCTGACAAGTTCGACGGAACGCGTTCCAAGTTTCGAGGTTTTGTCAACCAAATCAGGTTGATAACAGTTTTACAGCCTGAACGATATCCGACGGAGGAGGCGCGTGTTGGACTTGTTGGAACTCTGCTTACAGGGCAAGCTTTGTCGTGGTTTGCCCCCTTGTTCGAGAAACGATCGCCAATTCTGAGCAATTTTGAGACGTTATTGGGGGCATTTGCAGAAGCATTTGGCGAACATGACAAGGTCCGATGGGCTACAACAAAGATCCGATCACTACGACAAGGAATGCGCTCTGCACCAGTCTACGCATCGGATTTTAGACAACTGGCTAGTGACATCAACTGGGGCGAAGAAGCATTGGTGAGTCAGTTTTATTGGGGTTTGAGGGATGATGTGAAGGACCTACTTTTATCTCTTCCTGATCCGCAAACGCTCAACGAAGCCATTAGCCAAGCTATAAAGTGCGACAACCGTTTATTCCAGCGTCGTCAAGACCAGCGCCCAAAATACCAAACGAGTCGCTACACCACGAGTATGTTGGCAAACAATTTGAGTTCTCATTCGGAGGCAGAAGCCATGCAAATCGACGCGGCACGTGTCAGAGCTCTTACTCCAGAAGAGAAGAAACGGCGTATGGAAGAAGGACTCTGTTTGTACTGCGGAGAAGAAGGCCACAAGGTTGGAAATTGCCCCAAGAAGCAGAACCGGCGCATTGTTAAGACTAGGAGTGCGGTGATCCCGGAAAACGACGATGCCCAGCTACAGTAGGAACCATGCGGCTGGACGATTCAATGCCACAACAACAATCAGGTTTCTCTTTCTCTGTTTAACCTGCCCGTTGTTTACAATTCCCTTGTCTCTTGGTCCTCAAAAACACAAAACTTTAGCTCTATTAGATTCGGGAGCATCTACTTGTTTTTTAGATGAAGAATTTGCTAAGCGCTACAAAATTCGTCTAGTACAGAAGTCCAAACCTGTTTATGTAGAGGTGATAGATGGACGACCTTTATTGTCTGGCAGTGTCACCCATGAATCAGTACCTATAGAGGTGGCGTTTAAGGACCATAGTAGTTACGTCGTTTTTAATGTCATTAGAACCCCGTCAAACCCTGTCATCCTAGGTCTCTCTTGGTTAGAACAACATAACCCTACCATAGATTGGAAGTTGCGGAAAATGACTTTTTCCAAAGAACATTCCAAGAGCCAACCTAGTAGACATCCCAAGATAGGGAAACCATTGTTTATTGGAGCAAGGGCGTTCGTACGATCATCCAAAGAAGCAGCACCCTTTGTCATCTATGCAGCCCCAACTAACACGGAGAAGAGTTCGACGGCAAGCATACCAGAGCAATACAAGGATTTTGAGGACGTGTTTCAGAAGAAGAACGCGGACATACTACCGGAGCATCGGCCATACGACTGTGCCATAGACCTGCAAGAAGGAGCACAACCGTCTTTTGGCCCAATCTACAATCTCTCTCAAACGGAGTTAGCGGAGCTGCGAAAATACATTGACGAGAATCTAGCGAAGAACTTCATTCGTCATTCAAAGTCGCCAGCTGGGGCACCGATCTTGTTCGTAAAGAAGAAGGATGGCTCCTTGCGAATGTGCGTGGACTATCGAGGCCTCAACAAGGTAACTAAGAAAAATCGTTATCCGTTACCCTTGATTTCTGGTCTCTTGGAGCAGCTCGGGCGTGCAAAGATCTTTACAAAAATTGATCTGAGGGGAGCTTACAACCTCGTACGGATCAAGGAAGGAGACGAGTGGAAGACAACGTTCCGTACAAGGTATGGCCATTTTGAATATAATGTCATGCCTTTTGGCCTTACCAATCTTTCATTTTGTTTTCCAACACATGATGAATGACATCTTTCGGGAGCACCTTGACGACTTTGTTGTCATCTATCTGGATGACATCCTGATATTTTCCAAAAACGAAGAAGAGCACGAGAAGCACGTTCGTTTGGTCCTCGAGAAACTACGAGAACGAGGACTCTACGCCAAGTTGGAGAAGTGCCTATTCCACCAAACCGAGATGGAGTTTTTAGGGTTCATTGCAACTACAGACGGCTTGAAGATGGACCCTAAGAAGGTGGAAGCAATTGTATCATGGGAGGTTCCGAAGACGGTTAGAGACGTACAATGTTTTCTTGGATTTGCTAACTTCTATCGAATCTTCATCAAGAATTATTCTTGTCATTTGCTCCACTCACTCGGTTGACTTGTAAGGACAAGCTCGAATGGGGACCTCAAGCAGAAAAGGCATTCCAAGACCTCAAGATGGCATTTATCACAGCTCCAATCTTGGTACATCCTGACTTTACAAAGGCCTTCTATTTGGAGACCGATGCTTCTGATTTTGCTTTGGGAGCCGTACTTTCTTTGAGATGGACGTGGGACGGGAAGCTTCATCCAGTGGCGTTCTATTCTCGAAAGTTTTATCTTCTTTGAAATCAATTATGAAATCCACGATAAGGAACTTCTTGCCATAGTAGATTCCTTCCAAGATTGGCGACACTTTCTCGAAGGCGCTGCACATCCAGTGACCGTATACACGGATCACAAGAATTTGGAATACTTTATGTCGGCTCGAGTCTTGAATCGACGTCAAGCTCGGTGGAATATGTCGTTGTCACGATTTGACTTTGTTATTACCTATCGGCCTGGGAAGCAACAAGGACTATCCGATGCCTTATCGAGGAGATCGTATCGCGCGCCTAAGGTGGAGAGAAGCGTTAAATCAACAATGCATCGCATTCTTTCAAAAACCGGAGCATTTTAGAATTTGCGCTACTGTCATGCCAATTGATACGGACTTCCTTAACCAGATACGTACTGCGACAATTGAAGATTCTGTAGCTCTCGAGATCAAGAAGCGTGCTGATAATGACAAGTTCAAGGTGGAGGGAGATCTTTTGTACTTTGAAGAAGCGATCGTATATTCCTAAGGGACGAACACGACTTGAGTCCTCCAATCACGCCATGACTTTCAGTGCAGGACATTTTGGATACAACAAGACATTGGAGCTTATTTCGCGAGACTTACGGTGGCCTCAAATGTGGAAGGATGTGAAGGAGTTTGTTCTCTCTTGTGATATTTGTTCAAGGTCGAAGAACCCTCGGCATCGCCCCTATGGACTTTTGCAGCCATTGCCTATCCCGTATCGACCATGGTCTTGATTTCCATGGATTTCATTACGGACTCGCCGCCTTCAAACTCGTTTGACAAACATCTTTGTTGTGGTAGATGTTTGGCGAAGATGGCGCATTTTGTTTCTTGCAAGAAGACATCGTCGGCGAAGATCTGACAAGACTCTTTCTTGATAATGTATATCGTTATCACGGCTTGCTGAGATGATATTGTGTCGGATCGCGGAACCCGATTCGTCTCAAGTTCGAAATCTCTATTTGAGATATTGAAGGTGGATATCAAGCTTTTTTCGGCATTTCATCCTCAAACCGACGCGGACAGACGGAACGGGTGAATCAAGTATTGGAGCGATATCTACGTTGCACCATCAACTATCAAAGAAGACGATTGGATCAGTATCTACCGCTTGCCGAGTTCGCCTACAACAACACTATTCATGCGTCGACCCAACAAACACCATTCTTTGCCAACTACGGATACCACCCGAAGCTTGATTTATGGAATTGATGGCCAATAACAACCCAAAGAAAGAGAAGATTTTGCGAAGCGGCTATCGGAACTTCAAGCAACGCCGAGACTTCAATGCAAACCGCCCAAGAGTTGTACAAGGCGTCCCATGAGATAAATTTTGAATGAGGCACCTACTTTCAAGATCGGAGATAAAGTATGGTCGCTTCGACGGAATATCAAGACCAAGCGGCCGTGTGATAAGTTGGACTATCAAGATTGGGACCATTTGCCATCCGAAACAAATCAATCCAGTGGCCTATCGGTTGGAGTTACAGCTACTATGAAGGTACATCCAGTCTTCCACGTGTCTTTATTGGAACCTTATCGAGAGTCGACTTTTCCGGGAAGAGTGCGAGGGCCGCCACCTAGTATCGAAATTGAGAACCACGAGGAATATGAGGTGGATAAGGTAATTGGATTCACGGCTTGAAGGGGAAACTTGGAGTATTTTGTGCATTGGAGCGGATACGACATCAATGAAAGAACGTGGGAACATGCCGAAAATCTTGTAAATGCGCCGAAAAAAGGCACGGGGAATTTCATCAACGATATCCTCATAAACCTAAGCCTTTCCGACGATAACTTCTCTCTGACGCTTGCCCACTCAGGAGAATAAAAGGGGGAGAGTGAACACAACCTTGATTCACATTTGATTTACATATTTTGTTCTAGATAGAATTTCTCTATAGTCATAGTTTGGTTTTTAGTCATGGATAGTCAAGAGATAGATAGCATACCAGTTATGCCATCTCAACCAACCAACTCTCGAAGGCGACCCAGAGATGAAGAACCGCCTACGCCACGACGCCGACGGAGGATTCCGAGCAATCGATCGCTGGTGATTGTATTTGAGGTCGAGCCCGCTTTCAATGGTCTGCCAGGAAGGGGTGTTTGCGGGACAATTCATAACGGAAGACACGAAGTTCACGCTGGGTCGGGAAGTGGAAGGCGTCGGCCACTATCGTTGGCTTCAAGGACCAATGAACCACTTGCCTCGTGAACAACAATTGGAGTTTATTGCGGATGTCATGCGGCAGATTTTCATTTTCTGCGTTGGTATTGACTAACAACAACGTTGCTTCCGGAGACCTCGAAGCTAGAAGGGGAGGTGATGTCGGACATACACAAGAAGTTTCTAGAAGGTTCTTCTAAAATATTCTCTGAAGATTCCCTAAAAGATTCCTAGAAGATTCCTCGAAGATTCCCCTGTGTCACGGCCACGTACTAGGTAGACAACTTAGGAAGGTTCTAGAAGGTTTAGAAGCTTCCGGAAACTTCCGGAAGTTCCGGAAGTCTCGGAAGTTTTGGAAGGTCCTTGAAGTTTCCGGAAGGCCCCTGGAAGCTTCGGAAGGTCTGGAAGTTCTTAGAAGGTCCTAGAAGGTCCTAGGTTGAGGAAGGTTGGAGAACCTTCTTCTTAGCTAGTATATAGGAGTCGAGGCTGAGGGCAACCTCAGTCTCGACAACGCATCTCTTGGAGCTCTAGCTCATCTCTCTTGTTGTTGTTCGTGTACTCTTCTTGTTAATTCAAGCTCCTGTCAGTTCTTGTTAGTTTCCACATATTCTTATCATCTGTTTCCGTGTCCCTGACACTTGGTTAGAGTGTTTCTAACACAAGAAGGTGCTGATTTGCATTGATGGCTATCAAATCCTTTTGTTGAGAGTGGTTTTGAGCTTAGGAGTGTTCTTTGTGTTCTACTTGAGTGCACTTGCGGAATTGAGGGCTGAATCTAGCTTTTAGGGTGCATGTGTGCACACAAGGGGCTGATTTGAGCATTTGTGGTGCATGTGTGCACACAAGAAGGTGATAGGAAGGTGATTGCTAGATTGCATAGAGTAGGGAGTTTGTATGAAATGCCCTTCTCCATGCATGAAATGGCCAATGTGGCACACCAAATGCCACAATCAGCCCCTTTGGGAGGTTGGCATAGTAACCATGGGCATTTGAATGTGAAGAGTATCAAGGCTATGGAAAGCATGGTGAATGACATGCAAATCAAGTGTCGTGATGTGGTGTTTTCTAAAAGCGCCAGTTGTAGAGGTGCA
Source organism: Bryum argenteum (assembly GCA_037043015.1). NCBI lineage: Eukaryota > Viridiplantae > Streptophyta > Bryopsida > Bryales > Bryaceae > Bryum > Bryum argenteum. Next base: position 30,475,558 of record CM073323.1, read on the forward strand.
AATGTGGAGATGCATCCAAGTGCGAGTTTGGAGCCACCTACGGTAATTATGGTGGATGCGCCTCCAATTTCAGCATGCTTTGTACAAGAGGCAAAAGTTGGAGAGGAGCCAAATGCAATGCAAGAGTCACAAGAGACACAAGAGGAGGAGGTGGTGCAAGAGAGTCAACCACCACATGAAGAGATACGAGAAGGGCAGCGTGCAAATGGCTCAAGGTACCTAAGAAGGGAGAAGAGGCCACTTGGTGAGTGGTGGTTGAATCACATTTTTCCACCACGTAGTGAAGTAGATCATGCAAATGTAGCTTGTTTTGATGAATCTTTGAGCTTGGGTGATGCTTTGCAAAGTATGGATGCAAGCAAGTGGGAGATCGCCATGCAAAAGGAGTATGCATATCTAATGACCTATGGCACATGAGGGTTGGCTCCATTGCCAAAGAGCCACAAGAGTGTTAAAGCATGGAGAGGTGAACTTGTGGTGTAACCCAACAGAGGAGATAGTGGTCGGTGTGTTGACGAAGGAAGTTGCTAAGGTGAGGCACTAGAAGATTACAATGTGATGGGATTGCGAGATGGAAACTACTCGCAAAGTGGGAGTGTTAGAGATAGGTTGCTCGTAGTTTAGAAGAGCAACTAATAGTTATAAGAGTATGTTCTAGTAAGGAATAGAAGAGAGGTGTTAGTCCTTTAGAGTGTGTGAAGAGGGCTGGTCCTAAGAGCCTTAGAGAGAGAAGAGAGGACTTGGCCTCTCGGTTATCCCATATTGATTGTAGCACCATGTGCCTACCTATGGATATATAAGCAAGGGCTTGGAATGAGTATGTATCTCATTCAAGCATTCATTGCTCTACCTTGTGTGTAAGCTTTGATGTTTGTATTCTCTCTCACCCTCTATTGAGCTTCAATATGGAGAACCTCCTATATGTTGATTTTATGCTTTACTCCCAACACCTTCACCTCCTCAACAATAGTGCCAACTCCGACCGCATGCACAATACTACCATCTCCCAAGTGCACATTTCGTGGTGGTGATATTACCTCATATGTTTGAAATGCTGCCCTATGAGGTGACATGTGCTTGGTGGCTCCCGAATCCATGATCCACTTGTCAATGGTATTGTCATCTCCATCTCCATTTGCAAAGGCATGCTCTTCCCACATCTCCTCTTTGCTTGCAACAACGGCGCTTACAAAGGCATACTCCTCCTCATTGTCTTTGTTTCTTGCAACATTGGCACTCTCTTTCTCCTTCTTGTTTTAGAAGCAATACCTTGCAATGTGGCCCGGTTTGCCACAATTGAAGCACGTCCTTGGCCCATTTTGCATCCTCCGTTTGTTTTGAGCCGCCACCAACGCTTCCTCACCACTTTGAGCACCCCTCTCCTTCCTCTTGGACACTTCATGCATCAACCTTGACACCACAAACTCCATCTTAAGGTCAGCAAGTTGCAAGGTCTCTAAAGCCGTTATCAAGTGCTCAAATGAAGATGGGAGACTATCAAGCAAGGTCATAACAATATCCTCCTCCTTCATGGGCACATCCAAGCAAGCAAGTTGATCCGCAAGTGCCTTGATGTTGTTGATGTGCTCCAACAAGTCAGCCCCTTCTTCCATCTTGATTGTGAAGAACTTGCGCCTCAAGAAGAGTATGTTGGACAAGCTTTTTGTCTCATGGATGTTGCATATTGAAGCTCAATAGAGGGTGAGAGAGAATACAAACATCAAAGCTTACACACAAGGTAGAGCAATGAATGCTTGAATGAGATACATACTCATTCCAAGCCCTTGCTTATGTATCCATAGGTAGGCACATGGTGCTACAAACAATATGGGATAACCGAGAGGCTAAGTCCTCTCTTCTCTCTCTCTAAGGCTTTTAGGACCAGCCCTCTTCACACACCCTAGAGGACTAAGACCTAGCCTCTATTACTTACTCTAACATACTCTCATAACTATTAGGTGCTCTTATAAACTACGAGCAACCTAATCTCTAACACTCCCACTTTGCGAGTAGTTTTCTCCTCGCAATCCCATCTCCTTGTGCCTCACCTTGGTAAACGCTTTGGTCAACATATCACCCACTATGTCCTCCATTTGGTAATACTTCAAGCTCTCCTCTCCATCCTCTAACTATCTTGGGCGCATTTGGCAACAAAGCCAATTCCCATGTGCCATTGTTTTGTTTGGTCAACTCCCACTTCTTTGCATGCACACTTTGCAAAGCATCACCCAAACTCAAAGTATCATAAAAAAACAAATAAGATTTGCACGTTCAACCTCAATACATGGTGGAAGAATATGGTTTAACCACCACTCACCAAGTGACTTCCTCTCCCTTATTAGGTACCATGGGCCTTGTGCATGCTGCCCCTCTTCAATCTCCCTCATGTGATTCAACCGCCACATCCTCCTCTTCCTTCTCTTTTGGCTCTTGCACTCCTTTAGGCTTTTCTCCAACTTGAGCCTCTTGTACAACGCATGCTGAAATTGGAGTTGCATCCACCCCAATCACCATAGTGGCTCCAAACTCCCACTTGGATGCATCTCCACATTCGCATTTCGACAAGTGGCCTCCTCCGCAATCACCACATCACGAGCCGCTGAATTTGATGTCCTATTCTTGATTTGCATGCCATTTACCATCCTTTCAAGGACCTTCAAATTCTTCACATTCAAATGCCCAAGGCGCCTATGGCGTAGCTCCAAAGGCGCTGATTGTGGCATTTGGTGTGCCACATTGGCCATATCATACATAGAGAAGGGCATTTGATACAAACTCCCTTCTCTTGGCAATCTAGCAATCACCTTCCTATTTACAGCCCTCACAATGCATGCATTATCATCAAACTCCACCTTTATGCCATTAAGAGCAAGCTTTGCTATGGATAACAAATTTCTCTTTAACTTTGGGATGTGGAGAACCTCCTTTATGTTGATTTTGTGCTTTACTCCCATCACCTTCACCTCCTCAACAATGGTGCCAACTCCGACCGCATGCACAATACTACCATCTCCCAAGTGCACATTTCGTGGTGGTGATATTACCTCATATGTTTGAAATGCTGCCCTATGAGGTGACATGTGCTTGGTGGCTTCCGAATCCATGATCCA